>CM024656.1:7073936-8319561 GCA_014182695.1 Eucalyptus albens | reverse complement strand
CATTAGGATATTCAATCTTAGTCTAAATTGGCCTTATGAAAATTTTAAATGAGTCACTACTAGTCTATTGAGATCGGCTAGAAAGCATGTAAGGCATGAGAGGATACACCACTTCCTATATAACCAGATAATTTAGGATTAGGGACTTGGCTGCACTAATTATCCAACTAATGTCATTTCGATACCTAGCCTTGTTCAATCATCAATTAACATGCTCAAGGAGTTTTTTTTTTTTTTTTTTTTCGATCATGATCCCAAAGGCAAGTGTCCATTTGAGCATGCAAATGTTTTTTGTAGGTCTCATTTTCATTAGGGTCTAAACTAACCCCAACCTATTATAGGAAAGGAAAATTAACAAATGATTTTTTGAAAAGCGATGTGGTAATAAAACAACCAAAGTCCAAATTGCACTAAAATTTAACACGAGCAACTAAACATTTATATACGTAATTAAATATGCAAATCAAACATGCAACATAACCAACGTGCGAACAAACAAAGGCCTAATTATACTAAGAAGGCATGACATGGCAATTCCTAACCAAATTCTTGCATTTTTTAATCTTCAAAATTTTTTAATTTTTATAAAAAATAAATTTTTAATATAAAAAATAATATAAGACAATAAGAGTGCATATGATAAAATTTCTACTTCTCTATTTCTCTTTTTCTCTATTCTCCATAATAGGTTTAGAACAAAAATTTTCTCTATTCTCAGGAATAGGTTTGGAACAAAAATCCATTTAGTAGCACAATTTGATTTTTCTATTTCTGAAATATATTTTTATTCGAAATATATTTGAATAAGAAATTAGAAGGTAAAATTTTTAACTTCTCAATTTTTGGCCGAAATCAATTTTTATTTCAAAAATTTTATCATACGCACCCTAAACTACTGCAGGTCGGATCTCCCCATCCGACCCGGCCGAGATCGACCGGGTCCATGAATGGACTAGGCTCATCAAGCCCAGACAGGTCGGCCTAGAACATCTAACCCAACTCACCAAGCCTAGACTCAAATTTCGGCCAGGCCAGGCCAGGCCAGCCCAGCCCAGCCTAGAGAAGCAAATGGAACCAGACCAACTCCCTTCCCCCGACCCAGCTCCGACCACACAGCCGACCTAACTCACGCCCTCGCCTCTCGTAGCCCCCCAACGGACATGGCCCAAACGAGTGGCACCACTAGTCTCAACCTGGCCGCAAGCGCACCAAGCCTTTGCCTCAACCTCCGCCAGCCGAGACTCGGCTCGGCCTCTTCACGCCCAAAGCTCGGCCAAGACTCGACTCAACCACAATCGACCAAACTCGACCCCACGCGCTTCCTCGACACCTCTCGACACCCATCTAGGCCGCCACTCACCGGCCGAACTCCAAACCGCTGGCCGATCTCTATACCGCCAGCCAGGCACCAAACAAAGGAGAAGAGGGGGAGGGCCGAAACGAAATCGTGGGAGGCCCGAACAAACGGCAAACACAGAAATCACAACAAAGCGGGGAAGGCGAGCGTTACGCGGGAACATCGATTCGGCGACGAACGAGGAACACACAAAACGAATCTAACTCAAGCATTTCATCGAGCATTCGGAGTACATTATGACTAAAAAAGAGAAGAAATGAACCGACCTAGGCTCAGATTCACGTCGGGACTCACGGCAATCAACAATCAACGACCCAAAAACCGTAGCACACATACGGACGGGACTGGGCAAAACAGGGCACAAGAAAGGACAAAAGAGGGGGCGGTCGGTGGTGCTCCCTACCCGGCTCGGCGGCGGTGAGTGGGGTGAGCTCGATAGATCAGACTGCGCCCGCTCGCCTCGCGCGCCTCCGAGCCGGGATCCCCGGGAAATCCACACAACCCGAAAAAAAAAAGGAAAAAAAAAATATGTATATCACACCGAGACCTGCCGTGGGGAAAAGGACGCATTGGCGAGGGCCGTCGGCCAAGGTCCAAGCGCGGTGGCTACTGGAGGAGGTCTCTCACTATCGGCCTCGCTCTCTGCTCTTTGTTTCTCGCTCTCTCCCTCTCCCGATCACACTCTCTCTCTCTCTTGGTTTCTCCCTTGGCCCCCTCAACTCTCTCGCCCTCTGTCTTTTTCTCCTTCTCCGATCCCTCTCTCCATCTCTCTCGCTTTTAGTTCCCTTTTTAAGACTCCCGCCAGTCCTCTCTCTCTGGCGTCCTTCCAAAATGGCCCCGGATCAGTCAACAACGCCAGCTCCTTTTCTTTCTATTTCCAGCTCGAAGCTGCCACTAATCAGTCTGCCCTTCCTGCCCTGCTCTGCTTCCGTCCTTCGCTGCTGCGCTGCTGGGTGCGTGGAAGAAGACGAGAGCACGGGCCGGGCCAGAGGGGACAGGAAAAGAGAGAGGCTGGGCCAGGCTCAGTCAGGAAAAGAAATATCGGGCCGGGTCGACCCCGCCCCCTTCCGTTTTTTTTCCCTTCTTTCTTATTTTTTTAGAAAAATTTTATAATAATAATAAAGATAATCATATTGATAAATTTTATTAGTATTAATGCAAATGCTCTTAATGTCTATTGCTGCGTAATTTAATTATACCATTTTTATTTAGGGGTTAAAAATCTTAATCCCTAATTTTCTATGTAATTTATCATTAAATGTTTAGCAAAAACTTAGGTGTCAACACATGACTTTTTGTTGAAAAAAGAAAATCATTAGTCTTTATTAGATTAGTTCTAATGAGTTGAATAAGAATCATTAAAATTCTAAGTTTTCTTTAATGCTTCCTGTAAAGTATACTCTAATATTTGTTAAGTACACATAAATTTCCCAAATGTCATAATAATGATAATTAAGAATTTTCTAATTGTTATTGAGTTCCCTTCATTTTACATCAATATGTAACATTCGCATTTATTATGTTCAAAATAAAAGCAAATATAAAAACAGTTAATAGTAACCAAAAAAAAAAGAAATCTGATGACACGTACACCACATGGACGCCAACAATACACACCACATGGATGCCAACTTAGCACGTGAACGTCACATGTACACCAGATGGACGCCAACATACACACCACACGGACACCAACATAGCAAATCTAATAACAAGTTAATAGAACTAATGGTCATGCCAGCTAATGATATTAGAATTTTTTAACGGGAGGATTACATTAAATGAGTTTTTGAAAGTTCAATGGCTAAATTGAATAAAATATATATTTAGCCATCGCATTCAATACTGTAGAAAATTTTAGGGAACCTCCATATCATTTTCCCAATAATTAATAGAAATTATTTTATTTATTTTGTCATTTAGATGACTATAAATAAATAAAGAATCAACTAGCGTTCTTTTAATAGCCAATTTAACTTATTTAGTCTCTCCTATATCGTGCTATGTCCAAATTGACAAATTACATCAATTGATGTTGGAAAATTCCTCAATTGCATTTTGTATGGACTAAGTGGCAAAATTATGTATATTATGATTATACTTGATCCAACACATCATGATTATTTTAAAGATAAATAAAAAGTCAGGGTGCAATGGACGGTCGGCACAACCCCGCCATATGCCCAATTCCATTGGGGAAATGGGAAAAATTTAGGGTCAAATGCTTAAAATCCTATAATGAAATCCGACATCCAAAACTCTACTAGGATTTGAGATGGTTTTGAAATTAATCTGACTAGTAAATATGAAACCAGAATGTGATAGATCAAACTAAATTTACTTTGTTACAAAACTAGAAATTTAATTTAGTGAACCCTCTAACATGATCAATTGCAATCTAATCATCAATAATAATCGTTGCAAGTGTATCTTTTTCCATCTCATTGTTAGTTTCTAGATTTTTATGATTGCCGATCTTAAATATTTGTACTTTGTACTTTTTCTAATCAAAGATCAAGAACAAATGAGTTTTAGTCAATTGGTTCTATTTGTCAATTTAAGTATGCTCAAATGTGAGATAGTTTACTTATTAAATGAATCATATGGCTGGTTGGATATATCCAACTAAACGGGGTTTTGAATTTTATATAAAAACCCATAACGGGTTTGGTATGTGGAGAAAGTCGCTGCACAGATTTGAGACGATATCATTTTTCACATACATAGATAGTTCTCACAGGCAGATTTAGGTACGTACCATAGTCCCGACGTACAACAGCACCATGAACGGGCGGCATGCCTTCTATCTTCGATGGTTCGAGCAAGAGTGAAAATAAAACCTCATGTATAGCGGAGTTGTTGGTGTCGAGGGCCAGGTAAAGGGGAGATTTCTCAGCCACGTTCTTCCAGTACACAGGCTCCAAATCTTCTCTCAACAAGAGGCGCACCATGTTGAGGTGACCATTGAACACGGCCTCGTGCAAGGCGGTGTTTCCATGTTTGTTCTTCTTCCTCAGGATCCAATTATTGCCCTCAACATTGGGCAAGTCTCTTGCCCGGCAAATCAACATCGCGGCGGCTCTAGATCCCCCGGCCTTAGCGGCCATGTGGAGTGGGGTATCTTCCCATTCATTTTGGGCTGCTATGAGGTGGTCACTGACATGATCAAGCAGAAGCCTTAGGATGTCGTCCTTGTTGGCGGCTGCTGCAACGTGGAGCAGTGAACCACTCCATAGCCCCGAGAAATTGAAAATAACAGACAGATCGGTTTGATTGGCTAGCCTTTTGATCTCGGAAATGAACTCTTCGACGTCAGCGCCTTTGATGACATCAGCCAGTTTTCGAGCATCTGCATACGCTTTTGCTGGATCTTGTCCCTCTGCGGCTTGCGCAGCTGCCAATGCATTATTCATTCTCTCACGTCTACTCTTCCAAATTCCTTCTTCCAAAGAATCCATTTTGTTCTCCAACAATTCCGTGGAAGCTCCTCCTTCATCCTTCTGGATCTCCTCCTTGATCGACTTGTTCATGTCGACGTCCTCCCCACCTATAGATAGCTTTACGTCCATCGAGCCTAAGCCATTCAAGTGATGTGGTTATTGCAACTATAGTTTATTTTATATATACTTCAACAAAAGTCCCTCATATTATCTTGTAATGATCCAACTAATTTTACATCTTCAAGATAAACATACTGAAAAAGTATATATAATGCATGTAACGATCTCATATTGCATCTACGTGCGCACAACCTGATCTTCATGTTGTTCTTGTTAATATAGTTAGTAACTAACTATCTTTTACACAGTGACTTAATTGTTGTCACTATTTCAATCTTTCAAACTCCACTCAGTCAAGGTTGAGTGCATCGAGTATTCAATGGGAAAAAAAGATTAAAATTTCTTGGTTAAGTCAATGGCCCCTATTGAGATATACGGATGTGTCATCTTTGAAGTAAGGATTTGAAAATAAGTGCAATTGCAACATTGTCAAGCAATCGGTAAGCATTTCTTTACTAATTGTTTTTCAGTTGAATGCGAGCACAGTTTGAGAGTCACACTGTCTTACAATTGGCCAAGTATTCAACTGCCAAAACTTTGGATTTCTAATCAAAGATTTAAGCCTAAACAATGACTTTTACAATTTAACAGGGATGGCTTCCATTCCGAGGAGCACTGAACTAGGTCAAGCTTCAAGAAGAGAGACTCTTTCATATGATTCTTTTTTTTTTCTTTTTAATTATGGTGACCACAGCACATCATGAATTAATGAAAAAGATTTGTTAGCACTGATTTGCAATTCGCTCATATTTTGAATAAACCTCTTGATAACAATAGGTTTCTATTTTGATGGATGAAATCAGTGTTCGTGATCCTTTTGGTTAATATTCACTTTCCTTTATGTTTATTTTGCCGGAATATGCTTTGTAGAGCACTCTTGTATATAAAAAAAATGGATGCTTTTGATCTTATGGTTTTCAACCTCCAGGTATATGATGATATTGCTTTTTGATGAAACAAAAAGGGGGAGAAGCACATACTCAGGGGGAGGATTACACTATGTGTAGTGTACTTATAGAGGGGAGTTTACTATGTTCTGCAGACATATTTTATATGGTCTATTAAAATGTCGCATGTAGAAGCATGCATGAATCTGCAGAATCTGCATGCTTATGTGCATAACTCACTCTTATTGAATGAATGGCATAGGTTTGTCATATTCGAAAAAGGAGAAACTGTTTGGAAAATATACTAAAAGGATTATGACAATATCAAAATTCAACCCAAGTATTTAAAGAATTCATTTAAGTGTGCAAAGGTTCATGTTTAAACCATACATAAGCTAGGTTCAGATTCTACAAGAATATGAGTAAGATTTTACAAAGTGAGGAAAATTGCTGAAGGAAAGTTGTAGAACCAAACCAGGTTCAGCAAATCAGTCGGATCTTTTTAACAGCCACTTTCCATGGATAGATTTAATAACTATTGGAATTCCTAAATCAAAGCCCCAACTCATAGCAATAAAATTTAATATTCCAAGGTTAGTATACAAAAATTGATGGACTAATTCACTCAGAAGATTGGCAAAACGATATGATCAAAACCTGCATTAATAGAAGATCAGATTGACGGCCCAGATTGAAACACGGTTTTGTATGTGTTTTTCAAGGAATTTTGCCAAGATTTCTCTGTTACAGAAGATTAGATGGATATAACTCCTACAAGAGAATTTAAGTATTGTTGGGAGACAAATGAGTTTGTCTCTTTTGTAAGCTTGTAAAGCCCATTTTAGTGTTGTTCCTAAGTATTAGCAAGAGTGACAACCCCATTTGTAAACATATGAAGAATGTGGTTGTATTGTGTCTACAAGGTGTGAGAACAGGATTTTTTTAGAAAAATGATCTATTGTATTGCGTCTACAAGGTGTGAGAACAGGATTTTTTTCTTTTTGCCGACTCAAACTAAAAATCCAACAAGGATATATTGTTACTTCGTATGTTCGGTCAGCCAAAAGTCCAATGAAGACTTTCCTAAATTATATCACATAACAGGACTTCGTATTAGTTTAATTCGTGAGCTCAAATTTGAGTCCCAGAATGGTGAAATCGGCTGAGAAAGTCACCGTGGTCACAAGTGTTGCCGCCACTGGGTGCATTTTTAGCAGGGCCTTTACTTCCTCCTATTTCGTTGGGCCAGAGATCGGTCGCTCCGTGCATCTATCGCCGCTCACGGGCGATGTCGTGCAAAGTGCAAATTCAAATCAGCCCGATCAACCAGTGGGGTGCGGAAGCCAAAAGAGCGAAAAGAAAGGACACTTTGAGCTTACCGGAGAAAGAATGGTAGTCTTAAATTTAATGCAGTAGGAAGCGAAAACTATTATATTGATATGTTAGTAACATTATTGATTAAAAAGTGAACCAATTAAGAAAGAATATAATGAAAAGTGTGTAATCCAGCATCAAGATCGAAGACGATTAACATTAAAAAAGAAGAAGGAAATATTAGACAATAGCAAAAGAAAGAGGAAAGGAAATTTTAATCATTTAAAAAAAAAAAAAAAACTGGATCACCTTCCAATATGAAAGCTTGCTTCTCCAACGATCAAAAGGCGATGTCGAGAGCGGTCAAGCATTCACTAATTGCAATTCCCCACCCAACTCATTTATGCAACGGAAGATGAACCAAAGCCGCGAGTTGGGCATACCTCGCGGTTGCCATTTTATAATACATTAAAGGGCTCAACTTTGTGGTGAATAAATTCTCGCACATAATTCCTTTTAGCGTTGAGTCGCTTCAACTGATCTTATTCTTTGCGTAGCTTAAATCCAAATAAGCAAAATGGAGTCACGTGCCAGAAATTTATATAGCCCTCATGTAGCAAAAGTTTAGTAGCTATGGACGAATCATTCCACATTTCAATTTAGGAAAGTGACACTTATAGTCCCCATACTTTGGCTCAATGTGCAGTATTGTTATTGGACTTTTAAATTCATTTAATATGGTACTTAAACTATTCCTAAATGTTTAATGTAGTCCCTAAGCTTTAATTTTGTTCACTACAAACCCTCCATTTTTCACAAAAATCACATCAATCTTTGTTTCGATAGTTCTATTTATGTATAATTTAGCTTATGGTTTTGATCTAGTAAAAGTAGTAACCTCATTCAGAGTTGTATCGAGTTGATATTCCTACTATTTAAAAGTAAGTATTTTCATAAGGACATTAAAAAAAGATAAAAATTTATTTATAGAAATATGTACTTATAATCTAAATCTTGTTCCTATTTAGATAGATAAACCTTTCAAGCTGTTGTGTTTCTTACTTTGTTAATTAAATTTGTAAATTAGGAAAACAAACACGATAATCAACATTTACAACTTGAAACAAGTTTCTATTTTTAATTAAAAAAAAGATATTAGAAATGTCGTAAATTTTGTGTAACATTCATTTCAATATCGAAACTTTTCGAGCAATCATTTGAGTGCCATATCAATAGAAAAATAATCAATTAAGTGCACCCGATAATAAATTCTGGCAATTCAACTTAGGTGACTTTTTTTCAAATAAAATTTGTATTCTAATGTAGCTTTTCGTATGATAAAAAAAAACGGAGTTTGACGTGGCGATGATATGGCTCTTTTTGACAAAACGACCTCTTGTAAATGAAGAACTCTCTCTCTCTCTCTCTCTCTCTCTCTCTCTCTCTCTCTCTCCACACTGCAGACATTGTGAAGGCACGGGAAAAGGCGAGAGCTTTCAGGGAAATATTTTGATTTGGTGCTAGAAGGACAATCGCGGATAAAAGCACAAAATGGATCACATTAGCTCCACACGAAATGCTTTCATCCTGGCTACTAATTCATAAAACTTATGAATTGCTCTTTGTAGTTTTGTTGTCATGAAAACCTATCTATTCTTCCCACGTGAAAGAATCGATTCCGACACAATCTGAAGATTGAGCATCAAAAGTTTATAAAACACCCACAAAATTAGAAAGCAGAATATAACTTTTCAAAAGAAATCATTAAATAGCAATGACAAAATCGAATGACCTAAGGAAAAAGCAGAAAAATGTAAAAGTGAGCACGAAAGGTTGAAGCATAAAAGTGGGTATCCACAGTTGAAATGTTGTCTATACTTTGACTTTTAAGCCCACAGTTGCAATAATATTCACCTTCATCTTCAGTTGGTTGACATAGTCTTGAGTTGCTTTTCCGTTCTTGCTTTCCATTGCAAGTTTCATATGGCAATTTTGCTCCAAATTCTTGGATATAAGTTTAGGTTTAGAAGAAGAGACTTATTGTATTCCCAATTTGTTAGTTTGAGACAAACATGATTTGGAAAACATCGTCTAGGTCAAATAATGTTGAGTTCACTTAGCTAGCGAGTCATGTTAGACTATTTATATTAACAAAATTACCCTGTCTAAATTTTCGGCTATTCAAATCGGCAATGGCATTGAAGTAATTTTTTTTTTGGAGTGACATTTAAGTGATTGCTCAAAAAAGTTTGGAACTCTAGAGATTATTATATCAAAGTTATGACACTTTAGTATCATGCTCCATAGGAACTGCTTTCATCCTGGCTACTAATTCACAAAACTTATGAATTGCTCTTCGTAGTTTTGTTGTCATGAAGATCTATCTATTCTTCCCACGTGAAAGAATCGATTCCGACACAATCTGAAGATTAAGCATCACAAATTTATAAAATACCCACAAAAGTAGAAAGCAGAATATAACTTTTCAAAAGAAATCATCAAATAGCAATGAGAAAATCGAATGACGTGAGGAAAAAGCGGAAAAATGTAAAAGTGAGTACGAAAGGTTGAAGCATAAAAGTGGGTATCCACGGATGAAGTGTTGTCTATACTTTCACTTTTAAGCCCACAGTTGCAATAATATTCACCTTCATCTTCAGTTGGTTGACACAATCTTGAGTTGCTTTCCCTGTTCTTGCTTTCCATTGCAAGTTTCATATGGCAATTTTGCTCCAAATTCTTGGATATGAGTTTAGGTTTAGAAGAAGAGACTTATTGTATTCCCAATTTGTTAATTTGGGACAAACATGATTTGGACAACATCATCTAGGTCAAATAATGTTGAGTTCACTTAGCTAGTGAGTCATGATAGACTATTTATATTAACAAAATTACCACGTCTAAATTTTCGGCTATTCAAATTGGCAATGGGATTGAAGTAATTTTTTTTTGAAGTAACATTTAAGTGATTGCTCGAAAAATTTTAGCACTCAAGAGGTTATTATATCAAAGTTATTACACTTTAGTATCCTGCTCCACACGAACTGCTTTCATCCTGGCTACTAATTCGCAAAACTTATGAATTGCTCTTCGCAAAACCTATCTCTTCTTCCATGTGAAAGAATCGATTCCGACACAATCTGACGATTGAGCATCACAAATTATTAAGATACCAACAAAATTAGAAAGCAGAATATAACTTTTCAAAAGAAATCATCACATAGCAATGAGAAAATCGAATGACGTGAGGAAAAAGCGGAAAAATGTAAAAGTGAGTTCGAAAGGTTGAAGTATAAAAGTGGGTATCCACAGTTGAAGTGTTGTCTATACTATGACTTTTAAGCCCACAATCGCAATAATATTCAACTTCATCTTCAGTTGGTTGACACAGTCTTGAGTTGCTTTTCCTGTTCTTGCTTTCCATTGCAAGTTTCATATGGCAATTTTGCTCCAAATTCTTGGATATGAGTTTAGGTTTAGAATAAGAGACTTATTGTATTCCCAATTTGTTAATTTGGGACAAACATGATTTGGACAACATCATCTAGGTCAAATAATGTTGAGTTCACTTAGCTAGTGAGTCATGTTAGACTATTTATATTAACAAAATTACCATGTCTAAATTTTCGACTATTCAAATCGGCAATGGCATTGACGTAATTTTTTTTGAAGTAACATTTAAGTGATTGCTCGAAAAAGTTTGGCACTCAAGAGATTATTATATCAAAGTTATGAAACTTTAGTATCTTGCTCCACAGGAACTGCTTTCATCCTGGCTACTAATTCGCAAAACTTATGAATTGCTCTTCGTAGTTTTGTTGTCATGAAAACCTATCTCTTCTTCCCACATGAAAGAATCAATTCTGACACAATCTGAAGATGGAGCATCACAAATTTATAAGATACCCACAAAATTAGAAAGCAGAATATAACTTTTCAAAAGAAGTCATCACATAGCAATGAGAAAATCGAATGACGTGAGGAAAAAGCGGAAAAATGTAAAAGTGAGTACGAAAGGTTGAAGCATAAAAGTGGGTATCCACAGTTCAAGTGTTGTCTATACCTTGACTTTTAAGCCCACAATCGCAATAATATTTACTTTCATCTTCAGTTGGTTGACACAGTCTTGAGTTGCTTTCCCTGTTCTTGCTTTCCATTGCAAGTTTCATGTGGCAATTTTGCTCCAAATTCTTGGATATGAGTTTAGGTTTAGAAGAAGAGACTTATTGTATTCCCAATTTGTTAATTTGTGACAAACATGATTTGGACAACATCATCTAGGTCAAATAATGTTGAGTTCACTTAGCTAGCGAGTCATGTTAGACTATTTATATTAACAAAATTAACCCGTCTAAATTTTCGGCTATTCAAATCGGCTATGGCATTGAAGTAATTTTTTTTGGAGTGACATTTAAGTGATTGCTCAAAAAAGTTTGGAACTCTAGAGATTATTATACCAAAGTTATAACACTTTAGTATCCTGCTCCACCGGAACTGCTTTCGTCTTGGCTACTAATTCGCAAAACTTATGAATTGCTCTTCGTAGTTTTGTTGTCATGAAAATCTATCTAATCTTCCCACGTGAAAGAATCGATTTCGACACAATCTGGAGATTGAGCATCACAAATTTATAATATACCCACAAAAGTAGAAAGCAGAATATAACTTTTCAAAAGAAATCATCAAATAGCAATGAGAAAATCGAATGACCTGAGGAAAAAACGGAAAAATGTAAAAGTGAGTACGAAAGGTTGAAGCATAAAAGTGGGTATCCACGGTTGAAGTGTTGTCTATACTTTGACTTTTAAGCCCACAGTTGCAATAATATTCACCTTCTTCTTTAGTTGGTTGACACAGTCTTGAGTTGCTTTCCCTGTTCTTGCTTTCCATTGCAAGTTTCATGTGGCAATTTTGCTCCAAATTCTTGGATATGAGTTTAGGTTTAGAAGAAGAGACTTATTGTATTCCCAATTTGTTAATTTGGGACAAACATGATTTGGACAACATCATCTAGGTCAAATAATGTTGAGTTCACTTAGCTAGTGAGTCATGATAGACTTTTTATATTAACAAAATTACCACGTCTAAATTTTTGACTATTCAAATTGGCAATGGCATTGAAGTAATTTTTTTTGAAGTAACATTTAAGTGATTGCTTGAAAAAGTTTGGCACTCAAGAGATTATTATATCAAAGTTATGAAACTTTAGTATCTTGCTCTACAGGAACTGCTTTCATCTTGGCTACTAATTCGCAAAACTTATGAATTGCTGTTCGTAGTTTTGTTGTCATGAAAACCTATCTCTTCTTCCCACGTGAAAGAATCAATTCCGACACAATCTGAAGATGGAGCATCACAAATTTATAAGATACCCACAAAATTAGAAAGCAGAATATAACTTTTCAAAAGAAATCATCACATAGCAATGAGAAAATCGAATGACGTGAGGAAAAAGCGGAAAAATGTAAAAGTGAGTATGAAAGTTTGAAGCATAAAAGTGGGTATCCACAGTTGAAGTGTTGTCTATACTTTGACTTTTAAGCCCACAATCGCAATAATATTTACCTTCATCTTCAGTTGGTTGACACAGTCTTGAGTTGCTTTTCCTATTCCTGCTTTCCATTGCAAGTTTCATATTGCAATTTTGCTCCAAATTTTTGGATATGAGTTGAGGTTTAGAAGAAGAGAATTATTGTATTCCCAATTTGTTAATTTGGGACAAACATGATTTGGACAACATCATCTAGGTCAAATAATGTTGAGTTCACTTAGCTAGCAAGTCATGTTAGACTATTTATATTAACAAAATTACCCCGTCTAAATTTTCGGCTATTCAAATCGGCTATGGCATTGAAGTAATTTTTTTTGGAGTGACATTTAAGTGATTGCTCGAAAAAGTTTGGAACTCTAGAGATTATTATTTCAAAGTTATGACACTTTAGTATTCTGCTCCACCGGAACTGCTTTCATCCTGGCTACTTGTCACGCCCCGATCCTCAGGCACGCACACATCCGTCTCACTTGGTCGATTTTATAATGCGATATCCTAGGACAATGTATCGCCGACCCTTTCATTTTTAAGCACATGTGGAAGTAGTTAAAATCCCCAGACAATAAAACAATGGGATAGAAAAGCGGGGCAATATTTTTCATATTGAAATTTATAACTAAACTTTTATACAAACCACAAATCACTTCATAACTATTCACATCAAAAAGGAGATCTCAAAAGAAGATAGGATCTCAATCCATCCAGACCGTACTCAAGGCCCCTCTCGGGACTATCTTCTTCTTCCAAAAATCCTTCTCTTTAGATCTCACCTCCGAGTTCTCCTTCTCGGATTCCTCCTCCTCAGCTCTTCAGCGGGGTCCTGAAATGGTTTCCCCAGACTGGGATGAGACTACGTCTCAGCGAGTTCTACCCCACTAAGCCCGATTAGATAAACCATTATACTAAAGACTGCCTAAACACGCACAGGGCAGAGGACTTACCTTGGCCTCAGATCTCACCTGCAAGTCAGTACAATTCACAATAAACACCCATTCACTTCAAACAAATCGAACCAGTCGATTACATGTCATACAGATCAATCCCCACTGTGGGATATTTAAAAGTTAGGCCACGTGCATTCTCCAGGACGACCTTCCAAGTCTCCGAGCCACGTGCCTCAAACCTCGGATCCACGTGCATTCTCTAAGGCGACCTTTTCGCCAAGGTGGTACATCTAGCCACCGAGCCACGTGTCCTTTTTACAATGCTCGGGCCCACATGCATTCTCTAAGGTACTCGCTTACCAAAGTGATGCATCAGATCACCGAGCCACGTGCCATTTTAGATGCCATTCCAAATATTGGACCCACTTGCATTCTCTAAGGTACTCGCTTACCAAAGTGACGCATCAGATCACCGAGCCACATGTTCTTTTAGATGCCTGGGCCCACGTGCATTCTCTTAGGTGCTATCTCACCAAAGTGATGCATCAATTCACCGAGCCACGTGCCCTTTTAAATGCCAAACTCTATCACCGAGCCACGTGCATTCTCCGGGACGACATACCGAGTCTCTAAGCCACGTGCATTCTCTCGGCGACCTTTTCGCCAAGGTGACATATTCAACCACTAAACTCATGTGCATTCTCCAGGTGATATTCCAATTCACCGAGCCCGCGTGTCCTCTTTCAAATGGTTATCGATTTACTTTCAATATCGACAACCAATGCCAACGATTTCTCAATCAAATAATTAAATCAACTCAACAAAGTATTATAAATACTGAATAACATACTTGGCCATTTACCAATCAACAATTCAATCTCAATCAATTCTAATCAATTTAGGGTAAATCCCTAAAATATCACAATTTATTCAATTTCATACAACGTGGAGCTCAAATAAATAAACGGACTGTGCCACGATGATCAGCACAAGATTTCGGTCGTCGGCCATCAAAATCTTAATTTCCGAAAAATAAATAAATAATTAATTAATTTCGAAAATTAATTATTAATTACTAATAATTCAATTTAGCTCAAAATAAATCCCGATAAAATAAACCGACTTCACTATGGTCATCAGCATAATTTTCCGGTTCCGGACCATCTCAGTTGAATTTTCGAAAAATAAATAATTATTTAATTTAATTACGAATATTAATATTTAAATACTAAAAAATTTCTCTTAGGCCCGAAAAGCCTAATTGGAGCCCACTAAGGGTCAGGAAAAATCCTGAGGCACTTCCAATAATTAGTAGACCACGTCTACTTGCTAATTGCGTAATCAATTTATCTAAATCGCATCACAATTGACTAATAATTGCTAATTTATTCTAATTTAACAACATAAATATAATTAATTAAAAATAAACAAACCTTAAGCATAATTAGCCAATTAATCTTGGATTAGTGAGATTACTCACCAAATCGCGCGCAAATCGGATCAATCCGACGGCGGCGACGCGAGGAACGAAACTTCCCAAAGCACGGCTCGGGTTCGAGGCCCGGAAACGGCCCAAAACGAGGCCTTGAACCAGCTGGAAACCCACTCGCGGGTTTGCTGGACGGGGCTGATCGGGGCTGCTCCGGCGGCTAGGGCGGCGAGGGGAAGCCGGCGGAGGGTGAGGGGGACGCGGGGAAGGTCCGGCGGGGCTGGGCGGTGGCCGGAGGTGACTAGACGGGGCTGGTCGGGCGGAACCGAGCCGAGCGGGGGCCATTCGCGCGGGGGAGGAGCGGCTGTGGCGGAACGGCGGGTGCACGGGCGGGCGACTATCGCTAGCGTGCGAGCGGCGGTGCGGCGGCGGGACGGGCGGCGACGAAGTTGCAGCTTCTGCTCGAGCTTTTGGTTCGCTTGCTCGAGCGTGTGGAGGAAGGAAGGAAGAAGAAGAAAGAGAGAGAGAGAGAGAGAGAGAGAGAGAGAGATAAGGTTGGACCGGTCAAAGAGGAGAGAGAGAGAGAGAGAGAGAAAAGTAGGCGGTGGGGGAAAAATCGCACGAGGGGGAGGGGAGAGGAGAGAGGAGAGAGAAAGAAAAGAGAGAAAAATAAAGAAAAGAAAAGAGAGGGAGAGAGAGGAAAAAGGAAAAGAAAATAAATAATTAAATAATTCAATTTTCCTTTTCTCTTTTCTTTTCCCTTTTTATTTCCTTTCGGGCTTCAATTTTTCTTCCGATAATTTCTTTCTTGAAATTTCGGACCCGTCAATAAATTGACGAAAGATGAGACAGGATCCTAAAAATAAGAATTATGACGTGCTTAAAATTCGATTCCCGAAATCGAGTTCAATTTCGTGATTAAAAATCGATCAGACGTGATTTTAGCTCAATCCAACCAATTAGGTAGCTTTTAGAGATTTTACAGGTGATACATCCCTTAACGGCTTTATCCAATACGTTAGTTAACTCGTGAGTGATCAGCTTAGAGAAAAATGGCCATAGGCACGTCGACGAAATGTCCATTTCACTTTATCAAAACGGGGTCGAATTTCAGGATATCACACTACTAATTTGCAAAACTTATGAATTGCTCTTCGTAGTTTTGTTGTCATGAAAATCTATCTATTCTTCCCACGTGAAAGAATCAATTCCGACACAATTTGGAGATTGAGCATCACAAATTTATAAAATACCCACAAAAGTAGAAAGCAAAATATAACGTTTCAAAAGAAATCATCAAATAGCAATGAGCAAATTGAATGACATGAGGAAAAAGCGGAAAAATGTAAAAGTTAGTACGTAAGGTTGAAGCATAAAAGTGGGTATCCACAGTTGAAGTGTTGTCTCTACTTTGACTTTTAAGCCCACGGTTGCAATAATATTCACCTTCTTCTTCAGTTGGTTGACACAGTCTTGAGTTGCTTTCCCTGTTCTTGCTTTCCATTGCAAGTTTCATGTGGCAATTTTGCTCATAATTCTTGGATATGAGTTTTGGGTTTAGAAGAAGAGACTTATTGTATTCCCAATTTGTTAATTTGGGACAAACATGATTTGGACAACATCATCTAGGTCAAATAATGTTGAGTTCACTTAGCTAGTGAGTCAAGATAGACTATTTATATTAACAAAATTACCCCGTCTAAATTTTCGACTATTCAAATCGGCAATAGCATTGAAGTAATTTTTTTTGAAGTAACATTTAAGTGATTGCTCGAAAAATTTTGGCACTCAAGAGATTATTATATCAAACTTATGAAACTTTAGTATCTTGCTCCACAGGAACTGCTTTCATCCTGGCTACTAATTCGCAAAACTTATGAATTGCTGTTCGTAGTTTTGTTGTCATGAAAACCTATCTCTTCTTCCCACGTGAAAGAATCAATTCTGACACAATCTGAAGATGGAGCATCACAAATTTATAAGATACCCACAAAATTAGAAAGCAGAATATAACTTTTCAAAAGAAATCATCACATAGCAATGAGAAAATCAAATGACATGAGGAAAAAGCGGAAAAATGTAAAAGTGAGTACGAAAGGTTGAAGCATAAAAGTGGGTATCCATAGTTGAAGTGTTGTCTATACTTTGACTTTTAAGCCCACAATCGCAATAATATTCACCTTCATCTTCAGTTGGTTGACACGGTCTTGAGTTGCTTTTCCTGTTCTTGCTTTCCATTGCAAGTTTCATATGGCAATTTTGCTCCAAATTCTTGGATAATAGTTTAGGTTTAGAAGAAGAGGCTTATTGTATTCCCAATTTGTTAATTTGGGACAAACATGATTTGGACAACATCATCTAGGTCAAATAATGTTGAGTTCACTTAGCTAGTGAGTCATGTTAGACTATTTATATTAACAAAATTACCCCGCCTAAATTTTCGGCTATTCAAATCGGCAATGGAATTAAAGTAATTCTTTTTGCAGAGACATTTAAGTGATTGCTCGAAAAAGTTTGGCACTCAAGAGATTATTATATCAAAGTTATGACACTTTAGTATCCTGCTCCACACGGACTTCTTTCATCTTGGCTACTTATTCGCAAAACTTATGAATTGCTCTTCGTAGTTTTGTTGTCATGAGAATCTATCTATTCTTCCCACGTGAAAGATTTGATTCTGACACAATCTGAAGATTGAGCTTCACAAATTTATAAAATTCCCACAAAATTAGAAAGCAGAATATAACCTTTCAAAAGAAATCATCAAATAGCAATGAGAAAATCGAATGACCTGAGGAAAAAGCGGAAAAATGTAAAAGTGAGCACGGAAGGTTGAAGCATAAAAGTGGGTATCCACAGTTGAAGTGTTGTCTATACTTTGACTTTTAAGTCCACAGTTGCAATAATATTCACCTTCATCTTCAGTTGGTTGAAACAGTCTTGAGTTGCTTTTCCTGCTCTTGCTTTCCATTGCAAGTTTCATATGGCAATTTTGCTCCAAATTCTTGGATATGAGTTTAGGTTTAGAAGAAGAGACTTATGGTATTCCCAATTTGTTAGTTTGGGACAAACATGATTTGGACAACATCATCTAGGTCAAATAATGTTGAGTTCACTTAGCTAGCGAGTCATGTTAGACTATATATATTAACAAAATTGCCCCGTCTAAATTTTCGGCTATTCAAATCGACAATGGCATTGAAGTGATTTTTTTGGAGTGACATTTAAGTGATTGCTTGAAAAATTTTGGAACTCTAGATATTATTATATTAAAGTTATGATACTTTAGTATCTTGCTCCACAGAACTGCTTTCATCCTGGCTACTAATTCGACAAACTTATGAATTGCTCTTTGTAGTTTTGTTGTCATGAAAATCTATCTATTCTTCCCACGTGAAAGAATCAATTCTGACTCAATCTGAAGATTGAGCATCACAAATTTATAAAATACCCACTAAAGTAGAAAGCAGAATAAAAATTTTCAAAAGAAATCATCAATTGGCAATGAAAAATCGAATGATGTGAGGAAAAAGCGTAATAATGTATAAGTTAGTACGAAAGCTTGAAGGATAAAAGTGGGTATCCGCAGTTGAAGTGTTGTCTATACTTTGACGTTTAAGCCCACAATCGCAATAATATTCACCTTCATCTTCAGTTGGTTGACACAGTCTTGACTTGCTTTTCCTGTTCTTGCTTTCCATTGCAAGTTTCATATGGCAATTTTGCTCAAAATTCTTGGATATGAGTTTAAGTTTAGAAGAAGAGACTTATTGTATTCCTAATTTGTTAATTTGGGGCCAACATGATTTGGACAACATCATCTAGGTCAAATAATGTTGAGTTCACTTAGCTAGTGAGTTATGTTAGATTATTTATATTAACAAAATTACCTTGTCTAAATTTTCGGCTATTCAAATCGGCAATGGCATTGAAGTAATTTTTTTTTGAAGTGACATTTAAGCGATTGCTCGAAAAAGTTTGCCACTCAAGAGATTATTATAACAAAGTTATGACACTTTAGTACCTAATCCACATGAACTGCTTTCATCCTGGCTACTAATTCGCAAAACTTATGAATTGCTCTTTGTAGTTTTGTTGTCATGAAAACCTATCTCTTCTTCCCACGAGAAAGAATCGATTTTGACACAATCTGAAGATTGATCATCACAAATTTATAAGACACCCACAAAATTAGAAAGCAGAATATAACTTTTCAAAAGAAATCATCAAATAACAATGAGAAAATCGAATGATGTGAGGAAAAAGCGGAAAAATCTAAAAGTGAGTACGAAAGGTTGAAGCATAAAAGTGGGTATCCACAGTTGAACTGTTGTCTATACTTTGACTTTTAAGCCCACAATTGCAATAATATTCACCTTCATCTTCAGTTGGTTGACACAGTCTTGAGTTGCTGTTCCTGTTCTTGCTTTCCATTGCAAGTTTCATATGGCAGTTTTTCTCCAAATTCTTGGATATGAGTTTAGGTTAGAAGAAGAGACTTATTGTATTCCCAATTTGTTAATTTGGGACAAACATGATTTGGACAACATCATCTAGGTCAAATAATGTTGAGTTCACTTAGCTAGTGAGTCATGTTAGACTATTTATATTAACAAAATTACCCCGTCTAAATTTTCAGCTATTGAAATTGGCAATGGCATTGAAGTACTTTTTTTTGAAGTGACATTTAAGTGATTGCTGGAAAAAGTTTGGCACTCAAGAGATTATTATATCAAAGTTATGACACTTTGGTATGCTACTCCACAGGAACTGCTTTCATCCTGGCTACTAATTCGCAAAACTTATGAATTACTCTTTGAAGTTTTGTTGTCATGAAAACCTATCTCTTCTTCCCACATGAAAGAATCGATGCCGACACAATCTAAAGATTGAGCATCACAAATTTATAAGATACCCACAAAATTAGAAAGCATATTATAACTTTTCAAAAGAAATCATCAAATAGCAATGAGAAAATCAAATGGCGTGAGGAGAAAGCGGAAAAATCTAAAAGTGAGTACGAAAGGTTGAAGCATAAAAGTGGGTATCCACAGTTGAACTGTTGTCTATACTTTGACTTTTAAGCCCACAATTGCAATAATATTCACCTTCATCTTCAGTTGGTTGACACAGTCTTGAGTTGCTTTTCCTGTTCTTGCTTTCCATTGCAAGTTTCATATGGCAATTTTGCTCCAAATTCTTGGATATGAGTTTAGGTTTAGAAGAAGAGACTTATTGTATTCCCAATTTGTTAATTTGGGACAAACATGATTTGGACAACATCATCTAGGTCAAATAATGTTGAGTTCACTTAGCTAGTGAGTCATGTTAGACTATTTATATTAACAAAATTACCTTGTTTAAATTTTCGGCTATTCAAATCGGCAATGGCTTTGAAGTAATTTTTTTTTTGAAGTGACATTTAAGTGATTGCTCCAAAAAGTTTGGCACTCCAGAGATTATTATATCAAAGTTATGACACTTTAGTATCCTGCTCCACACGAACTGCTTTCATCCTGGCTACTAATTTGCAAAACTTATGAATTGCTTTTTGTAGTTTTGTTGTCATGAAAACGTATCTCTTCTTCCCACGTGAAAGAATCCATTCTGACACAATCTAAACATTGAGCATCACAAATTTATAAGGTACCCACAAAATTAGAAAGCAGAATATAACTTTTCAAAAGAAATCATCAAATAGTAATGAGAAAATTAAATGACGTGAGCAAAAAGCAGAAAAATTTAAAAGTGAGTATGAAAGGTTGATGCATAAAAGTGGAGGTATGGACACTGGAGTGCCAAAACTTAGCACGAAAGGACACTTAAGTGCTAAAACTTTGAAAAGGTACACTTAAGTGCCAAAATCAGAGTGAAATTGATCACTTAAATGCCACTCCGGCCAAAATCCGGCCAAATTGCTGATGTGGTAATTTTCCGGCGAGGTGAATGCAACTTGGTGCCGTTTTGCACGTTGACGTGGTGAGAGAATGCAAAAACGGTGTCATTTTGTCTCGATGTGTAAATAATTAATATAAAAATAAATTAAATTAAATTTAAAAGTAAATTTATTTAAAATATTCTAAAAATAAAAAACTTAAAATTTATAAAGGGAGGGTGCGGGGTGGCATTCGAAGGGAGGCGGTTGAGAGTTGAGCCTCGCCGTCATCGCCGCCTCCCGCCGCCCCGGGAAGGCCTAGTGACGGAGGGGGGAGGGTTGGCCAAAGTGGCCGACCCTTGGCTGACTGGCGGCGAGGGTTCACGGCCCTCGCCGGATCTAGGCATGGGATGCAACCCTTGCCCCAGATTTGGATGAGGGCTTGCAGGCCCTCGCCACCTCCTCATCGTCCCGGGAAGAGCCGACGATGGTGGGGAGAGCATCGACCGGGATCGCCGGGCCCTAGCCAAGGGTCAGCGATGTCGGTCGATTGGAGGCAAGGGCCCGCGAGCCCTCACCGGCCCCTGGAGAGCCCTTGCGGGGGTCTAGGCGAGGGCTCGTGGGACCTCGCCAAAGGTTGGCCGGCATCGCCGGTTGATGCTCCCCCCACCGTTACCGGCCCTTCTCGGTGACGGCGGGGAGGTGGTGAGGTCCCGCATGCCCTCGCCCAGATTTGGTGAGGGCCCACGTTCCTCGCCACCGATTGGCCAAGGGTCGGCCACCGCGGCCGACCCCCCCCCTCGTCACCAACCTTTCCCGGTGGCGGCGGTAAGGGCTTAGCCCTTAGCTACCTCCCTTCAAAGCACCATCCCCACTCTTTTTTTTTTTTAATTTTTTTTAAATATTTTAAATAAATTTAAGTTTAATTTAATTTTAATTACTTTTTATATTAATCATTTACACATCAAAGACAAAACGACGTCGTTTCGCATTTTTTCTCGCCACGTCAACATGCAAAACGATGTTGTTTTGTACTCACATTGCCGGAAAATTGCCGCGTCAACAATTTGGCCGGATTTTGGCCGGATTGACACTTAAGTGATCCATTTTACTTCGATTTTGGCATTTTAGTGTACATTTTCAAAGTTTTGGCACTTAAGTGTCCCTCTGTGCTAAGTTTTGGCACTTAGGCTGTACTTCTGCCCATAAAAGTGGGTATCCACAGTTGAAGTGTTGTCTATACTTTGACTTTTAAGCCCACAATTGCAATAATATTCACCTTCATCGTCAGTTGGTTGATGCGGTCTTGAGTTGCTTTTCCTATTCTTGCTTTCCATTGCAAGTTTCATATGGCAATTTTGCTCCAAATTCTTGGATATGAGTTTAGGTTTAGAAGAAGAGACTTATTTTATTCCCAATTTGTTAATTTGGGACAAACATGATTTAGACAACATCATCTAGGTCAAATAATGTTGAGTTCACTTAGCTAGTGACTCATGTTAGACTATTTATATTAACAAAAATTACCCCGTCTAAATTTTCGGCTATTCAAATCGGCAATGGCATTGAAGTAATTTTTTTGAAGTGACATTTAAGTGATTGCTTGAAAAATTTTGGCACTTAAGAGATTATTATATCAAAGTTATTACACTTTAGTATCCTGCTCCACAGAACTGCTTTCATCCTTGCTACTAATTCACAAAACTTATGAATTGCTCTTTGTAGTTTTGTTGTCATGAAAACCTATCTCTTCTTCCCACGTAAAAGAATCGATTCCGACACAATTTGAAGATTGAGAATCACGAATGTATAAAATACCCACAAAATTAGAAATTATATTTCAATATAAATAATATTTGATTTCTAAAATAAGATATTCAAAATAACAAAAAAAATAACTAATTAGTTTTTTATTTGTATTTGTATTTGTATTTAATTCTATTTTATAACATAAGTTCAATATATAAAAATAATATATATTTATTACATATTTTAGGTATTTTAGTATTTTAAGTATATCAGTATAGTAAGATTTCATTAGAGAATGATAGAAGGAGAAGAAAGAAATAAAAAAGAAATCAATTTAAAAAGAGAGGAAAATAAAATAAAAAAATAAAAATAAAGTTGGCAAAAGTTTTGTGAGAGATTTTTACCATCTCAATTTATAATTTTGGTTCATTGATACTAATATACTATTCATACCAAATAATATACATAATATGATGTAAATATATTCGACTTTATTATTGCAATCACTAAACAATGTATATGACACAGAAAAATCCTTGGATTTCATATTTTATCATATTCAGTTCTATCTTGATTAGAAATCTAAATGACCAAATGTAACCTTAGGGTTAGATGAAGAGACTTAATTTGTTCCCAATTTGTTAATTTTGGGCAACATGAGTAAGACCACGTCGTTTAGGTCAAATAATGTTGAGTTCACTAAACTAATGAGCCACTTTAGATTATTTATATTAAAAAGACCTTGTCTGAATTTTCATGGCGATGGTATTGAAGTAATTTTTTTTTCCCAAAGTGATATTTAAGTGATAACTCGAAAAGTTTTGATACTGAAAAAGGTGCTATATGAAAGTTGTGCTACTTTTAATGCCATTTTCATGCTAATTTTACTATTATAGAGAGATAAGCTAAAAACACGGTTAATAAATATTTATAAAGACCAAAAGTGTAAATAACTAATGAAATAGATAGCATGTTTTTGTTGATTTATGAAATTGATTGAAATTAAAAATATTCTAAAATCTAGGTAATAGTGTAATTATGTAAACATGTGAATACTTTGGAATGGCTAATTAGACTTTGACATGGAAATTGTTGAGATTAGATGGAACACATTTAAAGTTTATGGGTTATATTGAACATTTATTAATAGTTCAAGAATTACATTAAACAAGTCCAATGTTAAAAAATGGTATTGCAAATCTGACCAAAGTTTAAGGACTATTTATGTTATTTTCCCTTTAATTTATGTGTCGTTAGAATGCTGCTTGGCTTCATCTAAAGATCGATAGTGTGCATTCAAAGATTAGTTTTTACGGGTCTCTAAGTCCTAATCACGAGAAACTATGTTATGTAACGATCACACTATCAACGTGGTTAACCAACCAATCAAATTGCTGGTATAATATGCATTTTCTATTCCATTTTTGTCAAAATTCTGTAACTCTCCCTCGTTATCGGCTGATTACATTATACATTACAGTCCTGGGGCACAAACTGCCTCCTTCTCCCCAATCACATGAAGAATGAGGATAAGGAAACGTCTCCTTTCTGTGCGGCCCCGCGTGGCGCTAGCCACCTGGTATCGTTCAATTGGCACGCAATTACTGTGGGAACAGGCTGATTTTTCACCGTCCAGCCTAATTGCCTAACCCGAGTGAACGGAGAACGTTAGACGTAGCCGTAGGCAATATTTTCTCGACCCGAATGAACCCCATCATATTTCCAACAAAGTCGTCAGTCATTCAATCACCAGAATCATTCGGAGGCCGGCTGGCCGAGGTCTCGCTTGTCGTTATCTCATCTTCCAGGTCATCCAAAAGGTACTTCTGAACTCCCCGGAAATAAATGTAAGGAAGAATAAGTCAGTATATCAGACCACGGATGGGATGATGATGACTCCGAAGTAAGGGAGGCTACTCTTATCAATGTAGCACCTGAGATGATTAGGAGGAAAACGAGTCCCAAATAAATTATGGTGTTAGCAAGCCAAGGAAGTTTGCCAACGGTCAATGTGACACCAGTTAAGAAAGCGACGAACATTGCCGGGAGGGCAATTATTAGTGGCAGTGCCGAGTGCCGATCTACAGCTATCGCGACTTCAACGTCATGTTGCTGCGCATAGTTGACGTTAATGACCATTGTCATTGAGGAGAACGTCGTGATGGTGTTGCAAATTGCGAAGGCCTAGAACAATTTCTTGTCCAAAATAGTAGCCATGCCCCGATCATCGTTAGAGGCCGTGTCGGAGCCGTTAAATCCTCTAGGGACTGCAAAACCAGCTGCGAAAGTCACAAGAGGCCGCAAGCGTTGCCACCAGCAAACGGGTATCGATCCCATCCTGCACGTGTTCTAGGTTTACCTTCTTTTTACGAAAGGATACTATTGAAAACGCTTCATCTCGAGCTTCCGGCCTAAATACGAGTCAGGATCCGGTTACGGCTGGAACTTTCCCAAGTGTCGAAGATGACAACACCATCAATGTCAATCGCTGAGATAGGGCGCATATAAGAAGATAATACAGAACAAATCGTTACCATGTCAATAACGGGAAAGACCTCTGGAGTAATCATTGCAATGCTGATACTAGTAGTGAGAATTTTGATTGAATAGGAAAGCCTTGATCTTGCTCAATTTATGGCTTTTCTCCGTCTTAATTTTCACTGCATTATTCTTACTTGATCTACACAGTCTTGATGACATGACATATAGAATATTATTTAGTACGATTTTCTGAGTAAAATTTTTAAATGTATAGCAGTACTCCCTCAATTATACACATACACATACATGGCTTGTGAGCTTGTATTTCTAAAATTATCCTTGTATTACGCCTACAACTACCCACTTACCACTATCATTATACATAGCCATCTAAGTAAACGCATCTTTAATGGAGATTTAGGAAAGATTAATTCAAATGCTAAAAGGCCTATATGGTTTGGGCCGTATATGATGTTTATAGTTGCGAAATTTGATATCCGAACCTAATATGTATTTGTCGCGACCTATCATCGGGAAGAGAGAACATGTTTAGGGGTATTGCCTAAAGGACCTAAGGCCCATTGTCACGCCCCGATCCTCAGGCACGCACCCATCCCTCACCCGGTCGATTAATAATGACGTTCCAGGACGCATCACCGACCCTTTCATTTTAATATGCATGCGAAAGCATATAAGATCTACACAGTCTTGATGACATGACATATAGAATATTATTTAGTACGATTTTCTGAGTAAAACTTTTAAATGTATAGCATTACTCCCTCAATTATACACATACACATACATGGCTTGTGAGCTTGTAGTTCTAAAATTATCCTTGTATTACGCCTACAACTACCCACTTACCACTATCATTATACATAGCCATCTAAGTAAACGCATCTTTAATGGAGATTTAGGAAAGATTAATTCAAATGCTAAAAGTCCTATATGGTTTGGGCCGTATATGATGTTTATAGTTGCGAAATTTGATATCTGAACCTAATATGTATTTGTCGCGACCTATCATTGGGAAGAGAGAACATGTTTAGGGGTATTACCTAAAGGACCTAAGGCCCATTGTCACGCCCCGATCCTCGGGCACGCACCCATCCCTCACCCGGTCGATTAATAATGACGTTCCAGGACGCATCACCGACCCTTTCATTTTAATATGCATGCGAAAGCATATAAGATCCCCAAATAATAAATTAATGTGATAGGAAATTATGACTAATTTTTCACAAAAGACTTTTTTATAAACACACAAGTTTATACATAGAAGCTTACAAAAAGGAATTGGCTTTCAACAAAAGAGAAATGTCCTAGGATTAACTAGTCGGACATGCTCGTCAATTCTCTGGGCTTCACCTTCTAAATTTCGAGCCTCAGGTCCTTCACCACGGTCAACTAGGGACCTAAAAATGGTTATACAATAACCAATGAGACAATATCTCAACAAGTTTTATCCCACTAAGACCTTATTAGAAAGCCAATATGCCATAAAGGTTGCCTATGCACAACACGGGTCAGAAGGACTTATATTGATTTCAGATTCCACTTGCAATTCAATATAGTTCAATAGGCACCGAATCATTCACTACAGATTGAAACATTGATCAATCAACCTAGTCAATTACATGTCAATCAGACCATTTCCCGGTCATTTCATTCAATACTATCTATGAATCCGATCAACATCCAGGATTCCTTAATCAATAGTGAAATATATATAGTATTATCCTATCTCTAGATGATATATAAAGCCATCGAGCGGGTATGCATAACATTCTATCTCCGAGACAACATATAGAGTCATCGAGTTGTTATAACATACTTATGCACAACATTCTATATCCAAGATGACATTTAGAGTCATCGAGCCATTATAACACACCATTGGGTCATACTGTCCTATCTCCAAGATGACATATAAAGTTACCGAACCGATATACAAAAAATTCCTTCTCAAGATGACATGAAAGTCATCGAGTTGTCAAATTATACCGTCCTATCTCCAAGATGACATATAGAGTCACCGAGCCGGTATACAAACAATTCTTTCTCAAGATGACAGGAGAGTCATCGAGCTATAATAGTATAACGTCAATTCTCTAGATGATATATGAATCATCAAGCTGTTATAGTATTTTTGTTCTAAAGACACAATCAATTTTACCATTTTTATCATACTTGACAAAAATACATGTGTGTGGATACATTGTCAGTCTTAGGCAAAATACAATAATTTTACTTTTATTCCTCTCACTTCTTTCAGCAGTCTCAAAATAGATTTTTGGCGTTATAGACCGATGCCTGGACCACTTAATTATCAAATTTAATTAATATAGGAATAAAATCCTAAAATCACAATTAAATCAATTTAGCACAAATTAGAGCTCAAATAAATAAATAGATTGCACCACAATAACCAGCATAAAATTCTGGTTGTTGACTATCTCAGCCTAATTTCCGGAAAAATTAATAATTAATTAATTAATTATGAAAAATATTAAATAAATGCAATAAATTCAACTTAGGCCCATAATGCCTAATTGGACGCTGAAATGGACCCAGAAAAGTTCCAAGGTTTTTTCAATAAATAATAGCACGAGTCTACTTGCTAATGTCACTAACTAACCACCTAACATGCATCGGCAGATAATTAAATTAACTAATCTAATCTAAGCTATCCACCTAAACCATCTTAGTCTAAACTAATCAATCCCCAAATATAATTAACCTACTAATTGAAGATTAATGAGTGAAAATCACTTGTTTAATGCAAAGAGCGGAACACTGCGATGATGACACGACGGTGGCCGAAATTTGAATTTTTGGCGGCATCGATAGACATTCGGACCGAGCTAAGAAACCTTGCAAGCCCACAGAAATTTCTGGGCTTAGACTTGGGCTTGGGCCTGCTGAAAATGGATTGAACTAAGTGGGTTTCGCTGAACTGGACTGCTGTAATTTTCGTGGGCTTCAAATAACCCAACTGCTCGATTGAAATGCAACTGAACTAGGCTGAGAACTTGAGTTTAATGGAGATGCTGGGCCGAAATTGCTAGCTTCACTAGGCTGCACAAGAAAGCTTGAAGATGGACTTTGCTAGGCCCGAAGTTCGCTGGCTTGTGCCAACTTGCGGCTGGGTTTCTCGCGAGCGATTTATGGAAGCTATTGAAGACGAAGACACGTGGCTTCGCTGGGTCTTCTAGGGACATTGAAGAAGCTGCTGTGTGTGAGTTGCTTTGGTTGATTGCACACACGGAAGACACGAGGAGGTGTAGAGAACGTGGACTTGTAGAGGCTACTGATGGATTGGGCTCCACGCGGGCTAAAGGCGAGAGGCAACGCGGGCAACTTCAGCGAGGCAGATGAGTCAACAATGGAGGCTTCAGCTGGTTTTTTTACCAACGATGCCGGGGCTCGAACGCGTGGAGTAGAGAAGATGAAGGGGAAATCGTTGGTGAAGCAAAAATCGAAGATGGTGGGGTAGCACGACTTCGGTCAGGTTGATCAAGCAAGAGAAGGACACAGGGAATGGAGCAACTCATTGGTGGGGTTGATGGTGAAGACGTGGACCACGATGGGCAGCTATCTTTGAAGCAAAGAGCTGAATCTTGTGGAAAGAAAATGAAAGCAAAAGTAGAATCCGAAGGGGGGTCGGGCGAGGGAGACAATCGAAGAGAGAGAGAGAGAGAGAGAGAGAGAGAGAAAAGGGATGAGGGAGAGTGGCGTGCAAGCTTGGAAGAGGAGAGGGACAAAAAGTCATCAAACATTATTTAATTTCATCATTGATGGTCCAAAAGTCTTCCCCCCATTACTTTCTAGCTTGAAAATCTACAATATTGTCCAAATTGAAATCTCATTTTGTAGCCCCATGCCAATTCCGAATTTCACTCAAATAGTTTCAATTTCCTTACTCAATTCCCCAAATTGAGGTTCGATTTCAATGAAGAAAAATCTCGTATAATTTTCGGTAAGTCCCCAACACTCAAAGGCTCAGTTTGGAAGTCCAAATTTCCTTTAATTTGGCTTGCTCGAATTTCCTTTAATTTCCGCAATGTCCAAATTGATTTTCCGTAAAAATCTCGGAATCTATGAAAATTCTTCAGAGGATGAGTCGACATTCCTAAAATAAATCGTGACACTACAAAACTTTCAATTTTTGAAATTGGGTTCAAATTCGCGGTTAATTTCCATCTAATGCGATTTTAGCATGACCTAGTTTTGGGTAGCTTTTAGGAATTTTTGGTACAATTGACTCGTGATCAATTTATCTCGAGTCACAATGTACATCTTTGACACATTAGCGACCCTCGGTTGTCATGAAAATCTAGAGGTTTCAATTACGGGCACCGGGTACCAAAACAATAGAAAAATCAGTCTAGTGTCGATCGATGAGTATTTTGCAATTATATGGAATCGTCCACACACTCTGATCACATATCTTAATCAAATCGACCTATCTCCGGTCTTTGATCGATTTCGATAGTTCCATAATGACCATTGCAAATTAACACAATCTAGCAGTCAATTCCTAATCGAATTCTCAAGTCCATTGCATTTAGATTCCTTAATTGCTTCCCCAGGTAATCTAGTTATCCCATCGGCGGGTCACTTATTAGTAAGGGCATGCGCCAATCACAAACACAAGCAATTTCTAATGCATGATGGGATGATATGTATGAAGGGTACAGGTGATATTTCAATATATATCTCAAAATCATTTGTGAAAAGTTTTGAGACAATGTGATGTTTTGGCTATGAAAGGCATTCAATTACCAAGGCTAGCCCGAGCCTCGCATTAGAAGTCACAAGCGTCGCAAACATTTTGAATACAATTCAAACCGTGACTTTCACATTGTCAAAACATGATATTTAAAAATGTTTGAAAATATTTAGGATTAAGGAATATCTAGGCTATGGAACACATTCAATTGCCAAGGCTAGCCCGGGCCTCGCATTAGAAGTCACAAGCATCTCAAACATTTTGAATATGGTCCAAACCATGATCTTTCCTTCCACCAAATCGAGTTTTGGAAAATAACCTTTTTAGGAATCATTTTGAGAAACATCACATGTATCAAAACATTTTTTTTTTTGAAAGATGCGATTTGAAAAGGCCGGTTGTTTAACAACAAAGATCAAAGTATTTAAAACAATCATGAAGATGGAATGTCCTAATTTCATGTACATACTAATCTAAAAGGTGTAGCTAAATAATCACAATCACGTTTAAATCAGGAAATTTCAGAACAAATGTGCAAGGACAGCAAAATTGAGTAACACCCATAGACAATCTAGCTATGAAAAAATTTCATAATATGCTTGACATGATAACAAAAAATTTTTTTGAAGAAAGTTTTCTTGAAAAATGTACACATGATTTTACAAAAATCAAACAACAGGTAACAACATATCAGAAATTTGTCAAAATAACAGAACATTAAGCTAATGTCACGAGAATTTTTCCTATCATAACATGTCTAAAAATCATCGAATTTATACACAACATAGTCAATATGATGAAAAGAAAGTTTCATTAAGAGACCAAGTTTAGATTCCGAATAGAAAAAATGGAACAAAAATATCAAAGGTCTGTCCAAACAGGAGTTAAAACAGGGGTCCAAATTTGATCCCTCATTCAAATGGTAATCCGACTTTGAGAAAATGAAAAATTAGTCTAAATGATGAGCGATTGACATGAAATTAGTGACATTAGAAACTTTTAAATGTTTCCTACATCTTCCTAGAAGAGCTCGAGTCCAAACTAGGCCAATTTGGTATACTAAAATCGAGATCTCTGAAAGTGCGCACATCAATAATTAAGAAGGCAAAACATAAGCATTCATTAAAAAAGCCTTAAAATCACTCAAAGCATCATAAATTGAACATATATATATATATATATATATATATATAATGTATTTCATCTTTCATGAAGGACTTGAGATCAAATAAGTGCAGTTATGGACTCAATTTCATCAAAACAAATCTCAAACTAATATAGGACAGACTGACCTATGTCTAAATCTAAGCAATTTTGACCTACCTAAACATGTCTAAAAATTTTGAAAAAATACAGAAGATGAAAAACACTTGTACGAGAAACTTTCATCAAGGAAAGTTGTTCCATAACTCAACACAAAAATCGGCACAAAAATAGCAAAAAGCATAGATTCAATGAAACAAATCTCGGACTAATACGGGATGATCGACCTATGTCCAAATCTAAGCACTTTTGACCTAGCTAATAATGTCAATTTTTTTTAAAAAAACTAAAGAAGATGAAAAACACTTGTACAAGAAACTTTTATCAAGGAAAGTCGTTCCAAAACTCAACACAAAAATCAGCACAAAAATAGCAAAACAGAGATCGATACGGAACAGATTGACCTAAGCCTAGATCCAAGTAGATCTGACCTTGTTAAACACATCCAAATATCATGAAAAAATTACAAAATATGCAAGACATGATTTGGAACAAAAATCATGATGAAAATTTTTATCAAAAAATGATCATGAAAGTTGGCACAAAAATAACAAAGTCAGAAAGTGGAACCGAATTAGAACCGAAAAAAACCTAAACTACTGCAGAATTGTTAATTTTCAGAGGTATTTTTGGAGGGTCATATGATGGTCATTTTGGGCGTGCGACCTATCATTTTGAAGCTCGGAATGTCTATTACCTAATCCTAAGAGGACTCAAGCTCAAACGAGGTAGGTCATTTCGGACCTCGTTTTAGCCAAAACAGTAACCTATGTACAAGCCTACGAAAATCACTGATTAGGCTTAAAATCATAATTATCATTCAAATCATCAAACAACTCATTGCAGCATTCATACTCATCAATATTAAGCATGCAAAAGCTCCTAATCTTGAATCCTAGCCCTGATCAACTAACTCGATCTCACTTCATCGGATTCAAGTTTCGAATCATTACCTTTGTTGCAATTTTTGTCGGTTTCAATCACAATTAGTCGGATCTAATCATTGGATCATGATCAGGACTCCAAGAATGTAGATCAAGTCACTACGGCTCGAATTTGATTAATCAAACCACCGGTTCAAGAAAAAAAAAGGAAGAATCGATCCAAGAGATGAACCAAAACTTTGAGAGAGAGAGAGAGAGAGAGAGAGATCTGTTTTGGTAGGGTTTTTGGAGGGAAAAATGAGAGAGAGAGGTCTGAAGAGGGAGAAAATTTCGTGCAAATAACCATTCTATTCTGAAAATAGAAGAGATTTCACTTATATACTTCAACATTAATCGATTTTAGCCGTCGGTTCGACCCTAGGGTCAAAATCTCGATCCAACGATCAAAAATCCATTTCGAATGCTCCTTTATAATATCAAGGTGTTGGGTGGTCTAGTGGGCTTGGTTTGCAAAAAACCAAGCCAAAATTAGGATTGCGTCAAAATGTCTAATTATGGGTCAATTTGCCATTTGACGAAATTCGCAAACCAATTTATAAAATTTTAGAAAATTGAAGGTGTAGAAGTGAAATTGGGAGTGCGAGGGTTCCAAAATTGGTGGCCAGAGGCCATGAATCGACTAGCAAGCGCCCGAACTGGCCAATCCCGCCGGCGGCCGGTCAGATCGGTCGAACCGGTTCAGTCCAGTTTGGCCGGATTTTGACCAGTTCTTGACTGGTTTGGTCCAGTTCCTGCCATTTTTTCCACTTAGGACCCTTGTGGGTAAAAAATTAATGCAATTTGACACCTAAAGGATCTAATTGAAAAGGAATTTTATCATTTTTATGAAGAAATTGACCAATTAAGATACAATTAAGCTAATCAAACCTTATGAATGTGATCTAGGGGTCTTTTATTGACCTAATTGAATGATTATCATGGAAAAAAATGAGTCAAAACCTTGGATTCTTTGAATTGGGCCTAAAGGGCTAAAATGGTAAAATTTACAATTCAATGGACAAAATTGCAAATGAATCAAAATTGAACTCAATTAGTGTCACAATTGCCCTATCTAATGAGCTACCCAAAGGTAAGGTCACTTACCACATTCAAATTGACCTTGAATTGAAGTGCTCAAACTTAGGTCAAAAATGGATCTAAGCCTAATATTAAAATTGGACCCAAATTTATGAAATTAAATCATAGCCATGAATGGGTCAATTTAAAATTTTCCAATTGAAGCTTAATTGCTTGATTTTCTAATGCTTGGGAGGATAAAATTCTTCAAAGTGATGAGTTCTTGTGCGAATTTCACAAAATTGATCTTGAATTTGGACTTATCTTAAGAAAATGAGTAAGAATTATCCATCCATTCATGTCCGTTCGCAAGTTATGAATGATCAATTTTGGTCCCCTAATTAGGGCTCAAAACAACAATTTATATTTTGACTTGATAAATCACAAAATTGAATGCTCAAATAGATTTAAGATAGTCCCTAAACCGAATGTCAAAGAAGGAACTACACCTAATTATGACTAGAATAAAAGTAATTTTATTTTTGATTGATTTAGAACCCGACACTGAAAAATTCAGAAATCAAGGTTTTTAATCGAATTTTGTGAAATTTTTGACACAAAAGTCAAATTGGCATTAAAAGAAATATATTTGTGCATTTTTATTTTTTATTTTTTGGGTCAAGGGTTTGACCAAAAGTCAACAATTTAGTTGAATTTTTTGACCAAATCTTTGAATTTCCAAGAAATTGATTTGAAAGAAGTAAAATTAAAGCTAAATGGAATTTTTGGGCAAAAAGTCAATTTTTGACTTGGGATTGACTTTTGGTCAAAGGGTTGACCAAAAAATCAACCTGAAAAGTCAACCATTTGACTTTTCGAATTTTTCTTGAAAATGAACTAAAAGCTGCTTAAAAATGCAAAAGAAAGAAATGAAAATCGACATTTTTTGGTCGAGAGATGGGGTTCCGTTGTGATCGAAACCTAAATCTCGATTTTTTTTATTTTATTGTTTTAATGATATGTCAACTAAAAATCAAGTGTCAATAAACTAATACATTCCAACTCCAACATTCCATTTCTACCTTAGATAACCAAGTAAATTTTGTTCTATACAAAAATTGTAGCAAACCAAAAACACAACTTATAAATAACCAAGTAAATTTTATATTCCATGTCTTTGACTATGGTAAACATACAAACTTTTTCTCATTACTCACTTTACATTTGAATAGATTACACAAAAGAATAACAACACAATTAACACTCGATAAAATTTTCTTTCATTTTTCAGCCTTGAAACCTCTCTTTTTAAATGGTCGACCATAGATGTTAAACCCTTCATTTCATTTTGCATTGAGTCGACATCCTCCAACTCATCCATTAATTTAGGTGAAGGTTGATGTCAATCTAATTCGCTTTTTTTGTGTGAATGTGAGCTGCTGCCGAAACTTCTGCCCTCCATTTACAAAAGTGAGCTAATAAGTTTGGGAGAAAATCGAAATATGCATTCAAATTAGGGATTTAGGGTTTTGAACTTTTGGCTCTCTTTCAATTTGGGGATTTAGGGTTCTCACTTAGGGAAAAGACGCCAAATGGCGTCATCTTGTTGTTTGCATATTGATTGTACTCTCCAACGAGCCACGTTGGTTTAAAAAATTAATAAAAAAATGGCAACAATGGATTTATGGCTAATGAGATCGACATGGGCATTGAAATTATCGTTTTTCAAACTTTTTGGCACTTAAGTAATCAAAAATAAACTTTTGATGTTAAAATGAGCATTGTACACAACTTTTGACACTTTTAGTATACTTATCCGATTTAACTTATTATTTAAACTTTTATGATAGTTAACAACGATCCTACAAAATTAGCATACACCATTAAATCAAATACTTCCAAGTTTAAAATAGTTACATAAGATCGCAGAAGCGTGAATAAAAACAAAGGGTTTACCGCAAGAATATAAACACAAGCAATAAGATGACACAGACTTGCGTGATGACTCAGCCGAGTGTACCTAATATGAAAATAAGTACTATTAGGGCATTTACATATAAAAACGTGTCATATTTTTTAGACAATTCACAGTAATCCTACAAAATTTTGCCGATTGATTTTCATGCATAAAGCCGCCCCTATCTTGTCCTCTTCCTTTTTGGTCTCTAGCCCGCCATGCCCTCGTTCCCACATGCTATCCATTTTCCTTTTTGGTCGATTCCCGATTGGTCCCATTGCCCAAATTTTAACCTCTTTTTTTTTTTTTTTTTTTAATCTCCGGCCAAAATCCTCTGTTCTCTTTTGGCTTCTTCCTTGAAATGAATAAATAGAATATACACAAAGCTAGCAACATAATCTGAGCTCGCATTTTTCTTATTGATGTCGCACCTTAAGTCCAAACCTTTGACATTTCGTTGGCGCATGATATTAGGGTTAGACTTGATCATATCGGTAGATTAATAGAGTGTTTCACATACCCTTCATTAGATTAATCAGCTTATCGAATCACATACATATTATCATAATTTAGGAACAGTGGTACTTGGTTTTTTTTTGTTCCTTTCAAATTTCTCAAAGCGTTCTCGCTTTTTGTACTTTAGAGGGACCATTTTACTATCGCAGTTTAAAAGACAATTTTTTTTCTGTGCCAGCAAATTTCTGAAAGAGTTGGCACGTGCTAAAAAGTTGTGGGAAAAACAAATTATGAGTTATTTGATTTTCAAGTGACTTGTTAGTAACTTAGTAGCACTTTTGTAAAATTACCAACCTTTTCTTGATAATTTGCAAATCATTACTTTTACGGATTTTTAGAATTTTCACTGTGAACATGCAAGGTTTTCTCTTTTGGGTGGGCTGCAAATTCAAGTTATGTTCACAACAAAATTCAGATGACCATATCATTCAGGGCAATCTAGACGATGTGGTAAGGCAGAATTCGGAGTAGCTAAATATAGATCAAAGTTAGCAAATTCAAAGAAGTAGAAAAGTTCATAAAAAGAATGCTTCCCGAGCTAATTGTAATTGCGAAAAGAACATGTGATTGTGGATTTGAATACTTGAATATGCAGGCATAATTCAATAAGAAACAAACTTACAATGTTGGAGGATCCCCAAAAGAGATTAATTCTGTTGGAGAAATCTTTCAAGAATATTTTGAAGCTGACAAAACGTTTCCTTCAGTCTAGTCTAGATATCTGCAGATCGTCTAGTTTAAAGTCTGAAGACTTTCTGTCTACCAGACTCAAGATTCAAGACTTAAGACTCAAGAATCAAGACTATTCTCATTGACAGTCTTTCTGATCCAGTGACGAAGGAAATCCAGAGCCGAAGTATATGGTTGAGGATTTAATCCTATCGTCTGGAGAAGATCTTTTGGTTGGATAAATATAACGGATTCTTTTCTTATCTAGATCAATTGAAGATCCGATGGTCGACGAAGTATTCTTGGAAAGTTGTATTCTTGGAAACCAAGATCTTGATTGTATGGGCGAACATGATTGATGGGCTATCGTCAGGTTCCTTTTATAACTCGAATGATCTTCTTGATTGATTCCGTCCAACGGGTAGATTGGAGGAATTCCTTTGGTAAGTGCCAACGGTATGATGGCATAAAGGAGTATAAAAAGGAAGACGTTCTAGTTGTTTGAGTACGTGATTGATAGAAAAATTCAAGAGTCGAAGCACCTTGATTATTAGTCGATACGATCGAGCGAAATTGTATACACAGAGAGTGTCTATACTTGGTGATACCTTGAGCGAGTGTGGTAGATCATCTACACTGAGAAATCAAGGAAGATCAACACTGTAACATCTCTTTGTTCATAGTGGAATCCAGCCAAATTGGCTGTCAGTGCAGAAGAGTGGACGTAGGCTTGAATCAAGCCGAACCACTATAAACCGCGTGTTTAATTTTCTCTTTCCTTACTTAGTCTTACGTTGATTATTACTCTTCGCAAATCCTTTAACTGTCTAAGTATTGCGCAAGTATACAGAAATTATCAAGAAAAATCTTTGTATACCTATTCACCCTCTTCTAGGTACTCGTACTAGCAATATCAAATTCCCTAAGACAAGAAAACCATTACCAAAACCCAGATCTAATAGAATATGATAATAGATTAAGAACATCAAAGAACATAAGCGATGAGCCAAGAGATCAAAGAAACAAAACCCGAAGAAAAAAGTAGGGCACGATTTGAGAAGGAAAATATGGTGTAGGGAGTGGAGGACGATGCGATGCTGATGCCGATTCTCTGAAGTGGAAATTCTGATAGTTATATGGGTTGAAGTGAGCATATCTATTTCGCCAACAATTATTGGAGTGAGGGAAACGAAGATGGGCTGCTACTTATCTTCAAATTGTCCAATAAAGCTACTTTAGCTGCATTTTTTTTACTATTAATGGCTGGGGACTCTCAATTATATTTCGGCCTTTACAATTGGTGAAGAAAAGTATAGCACAAAGAGGGAGAGAGTGTGTTATTTTCATTAAAACTCCAAATTTTTAGAAATTCAATTTGAGATAAAATAAATCATTTTCTTTTTGTGTTTGTTTTTGCCAAATCTAGTTCCACTAAAATGCATTAGCATAGTCTAACTGAACCTAATTTAACGACTACAAATTATCAAGAAATCAAGGAAAAGGATTTCCCCCTAGCCATAAGGGGAAGTCATTTTTCTTGATATAAACTTCTTGTTTCCAATCCATAGAAAACATTTTATGTTAATCAATTAATTTTCCGTCATCCAAATATCGAAAAGTTATCTCCCCAAGCAATTCTCTCAAGTGAATGGGCCCTTGGTCTGTCTCTAAAAATTTGTGATAGTTTGTTTCTTGAAAAAAAAAAAAAAAACAAAGGTGGAAAAACTTGCTTGAGAGCTGATTGTGAGATGTGGGAAAGATTCTACCACATGATAAGTCGATATCCTCTATCACAAATACTAATCTTCCCAAATTGTTTACTTAGATGCTGTCTTTTCGTTGACACTTGTCCTACGTCAATTAACTAAGGAGGTTGTCACGTTTTGGATTTTTTAAGGGCGATGTTAACATTAATCTCGGATCAAAGAGGTTAATAAACAAAACTGGGGATAAGTACACTAATGGTGCCATAAGTTGTGTACGGCGCTCACTTTGGTGCAAAAAGTTTCCGTTGAATCACTTAAGTGCCAAAAATTTTGAAAAATGATCACTTTGGTGCCATCGCCGATTTCGTTGGCCGGAAATCTGACGTGACAGTTTTTTATTAATTTTTGATGCCGACATGGATCGCCGGAGAATACAATTAGCATACAAAGAACAAAACGATGCCGTTACCGTTTTTCCCCAAATAAGAAACCCTAAATCCCCAATTTCGATTAGAACCGGAAGTTGAAAACCCTAAATCCCCAATTCAATCATTTCGAGTACATACTTCGATTTTCTCCCAAAGTTATCAGCTCGCTCTTGCAAATGGAGGACAAAAGCTTCAGCAGCGGCTCACATTCCTATAAGAAAAGTGAATTAGATGGTGAGTATTATTGTTATTGTGGGTTACCGAGTCCGAGAAGAACATCTTGGACTCAGTTGAATCCCGGGAGAAGATTCCATGGGTGTGGCAGATATAGAGAAGGCTCGAAGTGCCAATATTTCAAATAGATTGATAGAAAATTCTCTGATCGAGCGACAGAGGTGATATTGGAGTTACTTGAAGGCCGAAATCAACCTCCACCTATGTTAATGGACGAGTTGGAGGATATCGACTCAATGCAAGCTCAAATGAAGGGTTTAACATCTTTGGTGGACCATTTGAAGAGGGAGGTTTCAAGGCTGAAAATCGAAAGAAACTTTTATCGAGCGTTGATTGTGTTCTTATTCTCTTAGGTAGTTTATTCAAATGTAAAGTGAGTAATGAGAAGAAGTTTGTATGTCTACCATAGTCGAAGACGTGGAATATGCACTTGTATTGGATTGTTTATAAGTAAAATCTGTTTTTTGGTTTGCTACAATTTTTGTATGGAGCAGAATGTTTTGTTGTTGTAATCTATGGGTAGAAATGCAAGGTTGGACTTGGAATGCATTAGTTGTGAGCACTTAAAAGTTTTGTTGTTTAGTTATGTATTGTCAATGTTTGTTTTGGTTTGTTTTTGCTTCAAATATAATGGTTTGCTGCATTTTTTTTTTGGTAATGGTTTGCTGCATTGAAAGCTTTTAGTAATTGTTTGCTGCATTTTTCGGTTTGGTAATGGTTTGCTGCATTTTTTTATTTGATGATGGTTTGCTGCATTGTTTTATTTTATGATGGTTTGCTACATTTTTTATTTGGTAATAGTTCGCTGGTTTGCTGGTTTGCTAGTTTGCTGGTTTGTTGGTTTGCTGCAACTACAAACCATGGCCGAAATTAAAGGATGGTGGCAAATTCACGATTGACCATTTCAGTGTCATAAGTTGTAAATAGTGATCACTTGAGTACCAAGTTTTTATGAAAGTGATCATTTAAGTGTCAAGTTTTTATGAAAGTGATCATTTAAGTGCCAGTCGCGATTACAAAGTGATCACTTACGTTGCACAAGTTTTTTAAAAAAGAACATGTTAGTGCCAAATGTCACATTCCAAATGCACCTTGTTCTTGCACCAGTTGAGTTGCTAGTGCATCTTCTTACACCAGCCCAGATGCAACAAGATGTACCAGCACCCAAAGTGTTCTTGTAGCAATACATATAATCAGCAACAGTGCATCACAGTAACAGTGCAGCAATGCTGACAGCAACAAATTCATTATAATTCACAACTTTAACCAACAATGCTGACAACAATAGTGCAGCAACAGCAACAGTGCAGCAATAGCAACATTGCAGTAATAACAAAAATAAAATATACAGCAGCAGTAGCATAACTGACTTGCTAGCATTCTAGCCGAAACCAACACAAGGGAAAATGAATAGTCATTCCAGTACTTGCCATTAACATTGATTGATTGTTTACAAAAGAAAAAGAAAAGCATGTCTAATTTCACTCCCCAAGCATCGAGAGTTCAACACTCTCTTAAAAAAAAAAAAAAACAATGGCATTGCAGGCAACAATTACCATCAATCCAGCACACTCCTAAAAAAAGAAGAAAACAAGAAAAAGACCATATCCAACATCACATGAAAAAAATCATGTCCAGCATCACATAAAAAGAGACCATGTCTAGCGCCCTCCCTCCCATCAGTCAATATTGACAACACCTTGATCTCATTTTCCTTTTAAAGTTTTGAATTGATTCATAATCCGAGCACTCTTTCGAACTGGTTGTGCAGGTTCTTTAGTTAGGCTTTCTATCACCTCCTTTTCCTTGTCGTTATTTTTTACGACAGCTATTTTTGTTCTACCACGTGTCATGTGTTGGTCCATATCATCATTACTGCTCCCAATCGTTGGTTGAGATGGAACTGGTGCTGTGTTATTTTTGGATGGCTGTTTCGCAGCTGTACCTGATGTCTTCTTCTTTGGAGCACTCTTCTTTGGCTGCGCCCTTGATTCTTGAGTTGGCCCACCTTGAGAGAGAAGTACCTCCGAAGTTCTCCCTGGCTACAAAAACATAGTGATATTGTCAACCAAATGAATTGAAATACAACAAATTAAATGCATGAGGCCTATAAATCTTACATTCAAAATGGTCATTCCAGTACGTTAATCTGTGTAAATCCCATAACCATATTGCCTTAATCTTTTCCCAAGAGCCCATCTTGTTCGTTGTGGTGTATCATTTTTAGCAACAATAATCATTGTAGCAACCCCTGCAACTTGTGCAGTTGCTCGTCTTCTAACCTGAGAAACACATAACAAATGTAAATTTTAGCCTATAAAAGACCAAACACAGCGATGTACAACTTACAGGATATTTTTTCTTGTTTGCTCAACAGTGGACTCAGTTGTTGTTATTGCTGTCCTGCCCATTCCAGTCCTTATCCCTGCACTTGAGCCTACAACGGGGCATTTTTTTGGCCCTTTAGTAGGCCTTACAACAATATACTATGTTAGGATTATGACCAACAGTACTATCGAATAAGAACTGTAAAGTTACTAAGACCAAGAGGATGCTTACCTTGCAACATGGCTTTTTGTTTGCCCTTCAGTAGAAATTACAGCAGGGCCTTCTGTCCTCCCTTCAATAGGCTCAATAAGAGTTTCTTCAGTAGGTCCTGTCCTTGGCACTGAATCAGCCATTACATCTTGATGTTGATGCTGCTTTTTCAGCTCACAACCTTTCTTATTGTGCCCTTCCTTGCTACAATAGGAGCATTTCATCTTTGATCCAGTCGTACTCATCCTTTGACTTGATGCCTCTTCCTGCTGCATTCTTCGTCTCTTTTTTGGCCTTCCTATTTGCTTCTTCAGCGGTAAAGGTAGAGGACTTTCATGATTTGTTGGCTCCCAAAATTTGCTACTTCGGATAGGCTGCATCATGAATTGGTATGAAGCAATGTATGAGCTTTTTTTGTACCAATCATGTAGGTAATCATCTGGGTTTTCTTGCTTCATCTAAATAGCACAAATGGCATAAATACAAGGAATTCCATTCAGTTGCCAGGCTCGGCATGAACACTTTTTTCTATCCAAGTTGACAACATACTTATCCTGATTTTGAATAATCTCATATCCATTATCTCCATTCCAAACTGGATGGTAGAACCTTCTAGCAGCAATATTTGCATCCAATCTCTTCACAATCCTAGGGCCACAGTCTCTACTCCATTTTGTAGCCTCATCTCTTTGCCTATGCAGTATAGTCATAACCATAACTCGAATATCATCAAGCATGCTAATGATTGGTTTGCACCTAGTCTCTAAAATTCTACCATTGAAAGCTTCACTGAGGTTGTTATCAATGATATCACATTTGAACTCTTCGCTGAAGAAGGCTTGACACCAGTGCTTAGCTTATGTATGGAAGAGTGCATCAAAACCGTCCTTTGTCAACTGCAACAATCCTTGTTTGGCTAATCTGAAATCAGCCATATTCGTACTCTTTGCTATCTGCCAGAACTGCTTCTACAGCCTATCTCCTTTGAAGTTCCTTGACCAGTTTGCATATATGTGCCTCGCGCACATTCTATGCTCAGCATGTGGCATCAATTCAGCCAATGCAGGAATAAGTTCCTACAAAAATTCAAACCAATAAATATAAGTCAAGAAAAATATGCAAGTGAAAATTTTTTAAGAGTATATTATAATTGACAATGAAATTACCTTCTGTTGGTCGCTCATGAATGCCCATCCTCCTCCATTGGTTATCTCAAGGTCAGCCATCAAATTTTTTAGGAACCAAGACCAAATATCCTTGTTCTCTATCTTTACCACTGCCCAAGCTATCGGGAACATTTGATTATTGGCATCTCTCCCCACAACAGCCAACAACTCCCCCTTGCATAAACCCTTTAGAAAGCATCCATCCAATCCTATAACTCTTCTACAACCAGCCAAGAAGCCCCGTTTGCATGCATCAAAACAGACATAAAATCTATCAAATTTAGGCCCAAGATCAGGGAGTGGCCTCTCCACAACCTCTACATATACCCTACTAGATGGGTTTTGAAACATACATTCACCAGCATAATCCCATACTTGCACATATTCTTCCTTATACCCACCCATCAATATCTTCATCACCCTCATCTTCGCTCTCTTACATTGATTCCTCGACACATTAACCCCCATTTGCTCCTTCACTAACTGTTGAAATTGAGGACTTTTGATCTCGGGCATTGCTTTGATAGTATTGAAAAAATGCTTTGATAACCACACACTTGTTACCCTTTTATTGTTACAGATAATTGGACAAGTATGCTCCTCCTGAAAGGATCTAATCTGGAATGACCCATTCTTACTAAGCGCAGCATAGAGTTTCCACGAACAATTAGCTTGTGAGCACTTAGCTCTCACAAACTCCTTCGTGTTTCTAATGAATTTAACGCTCCTCTGTTCACCAATTGAGTTCTTTACAACAGCTTCCTTGAATTGTTTGGCATCATCAAATCTCATGCCCACCGACAAAACAGGTTTATCAACAGTCGGATCATAACAAGGGTACTTACTTTTTCTTCGAGGAGCAAGTTCTTCATCATCATTGTCAAGCTCATTTTCGGAACCAGCAACTTCATTGCCACAACTTTCTTCATCTTCACTTCTATTTACTGACTCGAGCCTTCTTGCTGAAGCTGCAAGTTTTTTTCTCAGAAATTCCCTTTGCTTTTGTCTTGACTGTGCGAGTTTATCATCATCTTCGTCACTTGGGAAATTTACTACAACCAAACATTCATCTTCCGATTCACTAGATAAAGCAATTTCCCATTCTAATCCAATGAAGTCTTCATCCAAGATTTCAGGACATCTCCCTCTTTGTTCATCTCTATCAATATGACTTATCTCCCTATCATTTTGCCCTCCATCTAACCTAAACTCATCCCCAACCTGATTACTCGCTTGAACAGGATCCCTCACTTCTCCTCCTTCAGTGGTGGTTTACTCATCCCCATCCTCATCCTCATCCTCATCCTCATCCTCACTATAATACTCAACATATACCTTAGCTTCTTCACCGTGAAGATAATGGTAAATGATATCCTTAATACCATTATCGTCATTAAAAAATCTCAACCCATCCTTCATTTCTTTCCCAGGAACACAGTAATGTAGTTTTTGCACTTTGCATCGTAAAAAATATACCAAATCCCTCATAAAATCAATATATGATGGCTTCCAAACATTTACATAAATAGTACCTTCATTTCCACCACTATATTCCCAATCTTCAGTGCCAATAACTGATGTGGACGTCGAGTCATATCGAGGAGGAGGTGCTAGGGACCCATTGTCTATTCCTACTTGGTTCGATTACTCGAGCGCGGGCCAAACAATTCAAGCAAGCTGTTGGCGTCATGGTTCGTGATCTTTGGCGTGAAGATGACTTTGGATCAAATCTTGAAGAATCTTGGAAATCTTGGTGCAATTTAATTATCTTGTCACCAAATAATTGACCAAGTCAATTTATATATATATTCTTGTTTAAGAATATTCTAAAATAGGAATATTTTAGAATATAATGCATTAGATTTTTAGGGTTGGTTTTTACGGTTTGTGTGGCAGCCTATATAAATGATTTGCCAAATTTCTTTTGAGGACTTGACCTAATCAAGATTCTCTTCGACTTATCGAGCGAGATAGCGAATTCTTTCGCTCGTGGCGTCTATAACGTTGGTTGGTTGACACGTGTTCGTCAACAGGTCACGTTCATACCGAGGTTGCCAATCACGGGTTTGATTGGAGGTCGAGGTTTGCAATTCGCACCATCTGGGCCTTCGTAGAACGATCCTTCCGCAACGATTCACATCAGTTTGGTATCGAGCTTGCTTCTACAAGGTCTATTTATCTTTAGTTTTCTGTTGATATTTAGTAATTTGAGATTTATTGAGTTAGGGTTTCAGTTCTAGCTAATTTAGGGATCCGATTGCTTTTGTGCTTCCATACGTAGTTGTTTGCTGTTAGTTTTAAATTTTTCTTTTCTAGCATCTTAAATTGTATCTGAGTTCGTCAAAAAAAAAAAAACAGAAAAAAAAAAAAAAAAAAAAAAAAAAAAAAGAAAGAAAACGCACAAAAAAAAATGTGCAAGAGAAAAAAAAAAAAAAAGATTCGGCAAAAAAAAAAATTAGCCGAACAAAAAAAAAAAAAAAAAAAAAAAAAAAGAAGGCGACTCGTTTGTTAGTAGACCAAATTGAAACAAAATCAGTAGTGATTTGCGTTTCAATTGGAATTTCGAAAGTTGTACTTGTTGGTTTGAAATTGTTACTTGCTGAAACAAAATCAATAGTGATCTAATCTTGTTTGATTAGTTTGATTGATTGTCGTGAGGGGGTTGAGAGACAGGTTTTGAGTCCAATAAAGAGCTTGTGAAAAGAGAATACGAGAGGAAAAAGGCAAGAGTGTGTAAGCTTAATTGAGGGTGGAAAAAGCCTAGACTTGAGTTAAACACGAGAGGAGTGACAAACATCTCAAGAGAAACACGTGAGGGAGCGATTGGTGAGGATTTTTTTAGACTAACGTTTACTTGCAGGTCTAAAATATGTCCCGCGAAGAAAGCGTGAATCAACGGGAGGTTGACTCCATACGAAGGGATGAAGCGCTCGTGGAAAGCATCCAGCAATTGAGGGTCGTAGTAGAGGAGCTTAGTGGCCGAATGATGGGGAATGGCATGAGGATTGATGGTGATCGAGAGATACCCCGAGGAAGGCCGCAACATCAGCGAGATGCCTCTAGAACACAACATAGAAGGCAACGACAATATGATGATGATGAGGCCGACATGGAGGATGATCGAGATGCTCGATTTGAAAGGTGGAATGGAGGCCGAAGGTTTAGACACCGAGGAGATGATGAACTTGGCAACATCAAGATGAAGATTCCTTCCTTCCAAGGGAAGAATGATCCCGATGCGTATCTAGAGTGGGAGAAACGCATGGAGATGGTATTTGATTGCCAACGATACTCTGAGCTCAAAAAGGTAAAAATTGCAGCTGTTGAATTTACTGATTATGCTATAATTTGGTGGGATCAACTTGTGACTAGTAGGAGCGCAATGGTGAAAGACCGATAGAGACGTGGGATGAGATGAAAGCGGTGATGAGAAGGCGTTTTGTACCTAGTCATTACCACCGAGATTTGTTTCAAAAGTTACAAAATCTCACACAAGGCAATAAGAGCGTGGAAGAGTATCACAAGGAGATGGAGATTGCCATGATCCGTGCTAATGTGATGGAGGATCGTGAGGCCACAATGTCAAGATTTTTGAGTGGTTTGAGTCGAGACATAGCAAGGGTGGTAGAGCTGCAACACTATGTTGAATTGGAGGAATTGGTGGACAAAGCCATCAAAGTTGAGGGGCAATTGAAGTTGGACCGAAATCACAAAAGTGGAGGAGGTTCAAGTCAGAATTGGAGATCCAATTGGAAGAGAGATGAGAAGCCAAATTGGAGAGGAAACAACACCAAAACCGAAACCTCAAAGGAGAAGGAGAGGGACGGTAAAGTTGGAACGAATCCGGTTTCAGGTAAAACCGAAAATCCTAACACTAGAACTCGTGAAATTAAATGTTTTAAGTGTTTGGGCAGGGGTCATATGGCGAATCAATGCCCTAATAGGAGGGTGATGATCATGACTGGACATGGTGTTATTGAGTCCGAAAGTGAAAGGGAAGAAGATGATGATGAGATGCCACCATTGGAGGATTGTAGTGATGGCGAAGTGGCTATAAAAGGAGGAGGAGCATCACCAACAAAGAGATAATTTGTTTCATACAAGGTGTGTGGTGAATGGTAAGATCTGTAGTATGATAAATGATGGAGGTAGTTGTGCAGATGTAGCAAGTTGTATTATGGTGGATAAGTTGGGCTTGAAGACAACAAAGCACCCTAGGCCTTATAGACTTCAATGGTTAAATGATAGTGGTGAGGTGAAAGTATCGAAGCAAGTTCGAATTCCATTTGAGATAGGGAGATATAAGGACGAGGTAGAGTGTGATGTTGTACCTATGCAAGCGGGTCATATCTTGCTTGGAAGACCATGGCAATATGATCGAAAGGTACATCATGATGGATATACTAATCGTTATTCATTGGTGATGAATCAAAAGACTTATACCTTGGTACCAATGACACCTAGTGAGGTGTATCAAGATCAATTAAAGATACAACGAGAAGCCGAGAGAGAAAGAAAAGGTGAGAAATCCGAGGGCTTGCGTGGTGTGTCTGAGACACAAGGAAAAGGAGAGGCCGAGAGAAAGATTGTGGTAAAAGCGAGGGAAAAGAAGAGAGGAAAGAAAAGAGGCAAAATAATTTTTATGCAAAATCAAGTGAAGTGAGGAGAGCTTTAGTTCTAGATCGACCAATACTTGTACTTGTGTACAAGGAGGTTTTGTTTTCTACTAACGATCTTGACCCAAGTTTGCCTAGTCCTATTGTGTCTTTATTGCAGGAATTTGAAGATGTCTTTCCTGATGAACTTCCTGGAGGGATACCACCTATTCGAGGCATAGAACATCAAATTGACTTGATTCCTGGTGCGCCATTACCTAATCGACCCGCATATCGAAGCAATCCCGAGGAGACAAAGGAACTTCAGCGGCAAGTAAGTGAATTATTGGAACGAGGGCATGTGAGAGAGAGTCTTAGCCCATGCGCCGTCCCTGTTTTGTTAGTGCCAAAGAAGGATGGAACTTGGCGAATGTGTGTCGATTGCCGAGCAATCAATAATATTACGGTAAAGTATCGACATCCTATTCCTAGATTAGATGACATGTTGGATGAGTTGCATGGTTCTTGTATTTTCACTAAGATCGATTTGAAAAGTGGTTATCATCAAATTAGGATGAAAGAAGGTGATGAATGGAAAACTGCATTTAAGACCAAATATGGATTATATGAGTGGTTAGTAATGCCATTTGGATTAACTAATGCACCGAGCACATTTATGCGACTTATGAATCATGTTTTGCGTGCTTTTATTGGTCGATTTGTGGTTGTCTATTTCGATGACATCTTGATTTATAGCCGAAGTCCCTGATGACCATATTGAGCATGTGCGAGCTGTCTTGCAGGTTTTAAGGGCCGAGCAATTATACGCTAATCTAAAGAAGTGCTCTTTTGTTACCAACAAATTAGTATTTCTAGGATTTGTTGTTAGTGCTAATGGTATACAGGTTGATGAAGAAAAGGTTAAAGCAATCCGTGAATGGCCAACGCCTAAGACCATAGGAGAGGTGCGTAGCTTTCATGGATTGGCGAGTTTTTATCGACGATTTGTGAGAAATTTCAGCACCATTGCCGCACCTTTAACTGAGGTTATCAAGAAGCACGTGGGTTTCACGTGGGGAGAAGAGCAAGAGAAAGCCTTTAATCTGCTAAAAGATGAGTTAACTAATGCTCCTTTATTATCTTTACCAAATTTCAGTGCTACTTTTGAGATAGAGTGCGATGCTTCTGGTACAGGAATTGGAGCCGTGTTGATACAAGGAGGGCGTCCCATAGCTTATTTCAGCGAAAAATTGAGTGGAGCAACATTGAATTATCCTACCTATGATAAGGAGATGTATGCTTTAGTGCGAGCTTTGGAGACTTGGCAACATTATTTATGGCCAAAGGAGTTTGTGATCCACACCGACCATGAGACCTTGAAGTACTTGAAAGGACAGCAAAAGTTGAATAAAAGACATGCCAAATGGATGGAGTTCATTGAGACTTTTCCATATGTGATCAAGTACAAGAAAGGTAAGGAAAATGTGGTAGCCGATGCACTTTCTCGAAGGTATGCGATTCTAACTATTTTAGAAGCAAAGTGTCTAGGTTTTGAGCATATCAAGGGCTTATATATTGATGATGATGACTTTGGGAGAGTTTATGAAGCATGTGAACACGCTGCATTTGATAAATTTTATAGGCATGAAGGTTATCTTTTCGTGAAAACAAACTATGTTTGCCTAAGTGTTCTTTGCGTGAATTGTTGGTGCGAGAAGCTCATAGTGGTGGTTTAATGGGGCATTTTGGCATTAATAAGACTTATGAAGTGTTGTATGAACATTTTTATTGGCCACATATGAAGAGAGATGTCACACGTGTTTGTGAGAGATGCATTGCTTGTAAGCAATCGAAGTCTACAACTAAACCGCATGGCTTGTATACACCATTACCTATTCCAATGCATCCTTGGATTGATATTTCTATGGATTTTGTGTTAGGATTGCCTAGGTCTAAGTATGGTAGAGATTCTATTTATGTGGTTGTTGATCGGTTTTCAAAGATGGCTCATTTTATACCATGTCATAAAACTGATGATGCATCCCATATTGCTAATTTGTTCTTTAAGGAGGTTGTACGTTTGCATGGCATGCCTAGATCGATTGTTTCAGATCGAGATTCTAAATTTCTTAGCTACTTTTGGAAAACATTGTGGAAAAACTAGGAACACGGTTGTTATTTTCTACTACTTGTCATCCACAGACCGATGGTCAAACCGAGGTAGTTAATAGAACTTTAGGGGCATTGTTGCGTGCTATTATTAAAAAGAACATAAAATCTTGGGAAGATTGTCTGCCACATGTTGAATTTGCATATAATAGGAGCATGCATTCTGCTACTAAATTTACACCATTTGAGGTTGTCTATGGTTTTAATCCATTAACTCCGTTAGATTTAACCCCTTTACCTGTTGATAAGCGTGTGGATTTAGATGGAGCAAAGAAAGCTGAATTTGTCAAGTCGTTGCATGAGAAGACGCGCACAAATATTGAGCGCAAGACTGAGCAATATGCAAGGCAAGCTAACAAAGGGCGCAAGGAAGTGGTGTTTGAACTGGCGATTGGGTTTGGGTTCATATGCGCAAAGAGAGATTTCCTGAGCAGCGACATTCTAAGTTATTACCGCGAGGGGATGGACCATTCATGGTTTTGGAAAGAGTTAACAATAACGCTTACAAGCTTGATCTTCCAGGTAAGTATGACGTTAGTGCCACATTTAATGTTTCTGACTTGACTCTTTTTGATGCCAGTGATGATTTGAGGACAAATCCTTTTCACGGGGAGGGAATGATGTGGACGTCGAGTCATATCGAGGAGGAGGTGCTAGGGACCCATTGTCTATTCCTACTGGTTCGATTACTCGGCGCGGGCCAAACAATTCAAGCAAGCTGTTGGCGTCATGGTTCGTGATCTTTGGCGTGAAGATGACTTTGGATCAAATCTTGAAGAATCTTGGAAATCTTGGTGCAATTTAATTATCTTGTCACCAAATAATTGACCAAGTCAATTTATATATATATTCTTGTTTAAGAATATTCTAAAATAGGAATATTTTAGAATATAATGCATTAGATTTTTAGGGTTGGTTTTAGGGTTTGTGTGGCAGCCTATATAAATGATTTGCCAAATTTCTTTTGAGGACTTGACCTAATCAAGATTCTCTTCGACTTATCGAGCGAGATAGCGAATTCTTTCGCTCGTGGCGTCTATAACGTTGGTTGGTTGACACGTGTTCGTCAACAGGTCACGTTCATACCGAGGTTGCCAATCACAGGTTTGATTGGAGGTCGAGGTTTGCAATTCGCACCATCTGGGCCTTCGTAGAACGATCCTTCCGCAACGATTCACATCAATAACAAACTCTCCACCATAGCAAACAATGACGCCTACCTGATTTGCGTCCATGTCGATGCTGCACCCAATGGAAAAAAAGAAAAAGGGTTATTGTCATTTTGTTGGAAACACATGACAGAATTGGCAACTTTACATGCAGGTTCTTGTCGTTTTGTTGTCAAGGAACAAATGCGACTAAATTCTCCCCAATTCGGTGCATTTACAGAAACAAAAGAAACCGAATTAAATAAACAAAGTGAGGTCCCCACCACCCATTTTTCAATTTCATCACATTCACATTCGATCCCCCAACAAAAGCAGTCCAATTAATTAAATAAACAAATTCGGTCCCACCACTGTTTCCATCCGAGTCAAGCCCCTCAGCACCTTGTTTTTCTATTCGGTCCCCACAATAGAAAGCGAACGAACGATGGAAGAATCAATTTTCTATTCCATCCCCATAAAAGTGACATCCCCACCACTTTTCCCACTACTTTCCCCCTAAGCCGAGCCCTCAATTTGCCCTCCGTGCCCTAACTTGCCATTCGGAACCCTAAATTTTTCGCAAAATTGATCCACGTAGAGAACATGACAAACCTAAACGATCATGAACGATGGTGCAACCACAGCGATGGCCGAGCGACGGTGGGCGAGCGATGGTGGGCGAGCAAACGGCGGTGGGTGAACGACGGTGGGTGAGCAAGCTACGGACGGCGTCGAGGAGAACCGTATACGAACCCTATTTTACTCCCTCTGCAACAACGTCATTTTTTGCAATGGAGCAAGGCGGCGTCGTTTCTTATGTGAATCTACGATGGATGGCAAGAAACGACATCGTTTCTTACGAAGAAAGGACAACGGCGTCGTTTTTTGCTATCCACCGTGGACAATCTTAAGCCACGTCGATTTTTTTTATTAAATATAAAGGCCACGTATTTATTTTGGCCGGAATTTCTCGCCGGTGGCATCAAAGTGATCATTTTTCCTCCGATTTGGCACTTAAGTGATCCGACGGAAACTTTTGGCACCAAAGTGAGCGCCGTACACAACTTATGACACCATTAGTGTACTTATCCCACAAAACTGTGATTGTAGAATTACACTTTACTCTCACGTAATGCACCTAGCCAAATACAAAGACATTATTAAATATGGTTGACCTCACATAACATCTATTCCATTTAGAAGCCCTTTTGGGGTATATATGCTTTCGTATCGCGTGATCATTGTTGATTCCTCTTTTTAGGGATTAAATTGAATGTTGATGACTTTATGTCAGCGAGGAAGATGGGATTTATGTGGAGGTGGAATGTGGAAATCAAAGAATCAAGGTCGTGTGCAAGTAAGAAATTGTCTTGTATTTTTTAAAAGAAAATTGATTGGATGATAGTCTTGAATTTACTGTGAGAATAACAGTCTGTTTTAGATAATAAGAAAATCAAATAACAAATAATTATAAGATATTGCATGATCTAATCCTTTAAGAATTTGTAGCTTATAACAAGCTATTGTTCTAACAGTATACCAAAAACTTTTATGTTAGTAAAGTCCTTTTTAAAGTTATACGAGATTTTATATTCGCTGATTAATTTGTATGGGTGAATCGGAAAAGGCAGCACAAATATTACATTTCTTGGTAGCGCCGATTGGTGGGCTCAAATCTCAAACTTACATTCTCTAGTCGACCATGATGGCTCTATTAGTTATGACAAAAATGTGAGTGTTGCACGATACTTCGACCAGGGATGCATGGCAGAGAAAGGAAGGCCTCTAAAATAGCGCAATTAAAGCCAGGGCATAGGATGTTCGCTGGAAAACCGTGCGGTAATTGAGGTTTGGCATCTTGATCAAACAAAATCTCTTTGTTGACTTTCCTAGACTGTTTTTGTCTTCTTATCCACGTAATTTTATGAGGAACCGATGAGCATCAAGAAGTTAATAGATGATCGGTTTTGTACTTCTTGTACTTGTTTTGCTAGTTTTCATAGATTAGACCAAGCCATTTGGGTATATATACAAACGGCGGACTGACTTCTTAATCTGGCATAAAGGGATGTGAAAGGATTCTTCTTCTAGCAGTATAAACACCAAATCGAACGGCAAAAACATGCCTTATGTGAGGAGGGAAGAGGAGAATTATTGTCTTTCCACACGACACATGCCCGTGAGGGCCTAGGATGTTGTGACTTAAAGTGTGCCGTGACTTGGACTAGTCCAGGGTAAATCGTCCTTGGCCAGTCTAGACAAGCGTTTTTATAAGATGTGAGCTTCTACAGTTCAAAATTAAAAATTCGATTTTCACATGATGCAACTGATGAAATGACCTACTCATCCATTCAACTGACACAGCATCATGCATGTATCATTGTGATGTTTCATTTATTTGCAACACAATTGCTTTATAAACTTAAACTATCTAGCCCAGAGCATAATTTGATTGGAATACTCTAGTACTTCTCTTTGTGAGTAGGCTGAACTTTGCTCCAAGTTTAAAATATGAGAATATGAAATGTAGGAGGTCTGAAAAGGTTTGAATCGAGAATCTTCTGCTTTGATATCATATAAAATATTGTGGAACTACATTGAAGTAGCTAAAGGAAGAGATGGTTGAATTTATATACTTTAGCAATCATCAAATGTAATGCAATAGGAAAGCAACTATAGAAAAAGCCAAATCCAACGAGGCAAACATATATATATATTTTGCAAATCAATCTCCATCGCCACCATCCAAAGGCAGACTAGCAGAGGTCATGCTCCCCGTTCGGTCCTCTTTTGGGTCATCCAAATTGAACGTCCCAACTTGAAGAAAATGAAGGTAAGCGAGAAAAAACCTGCATGTCAGAGGACGGATAGGGCGAAGGCGGTGGAAAAAGAAGGGTAAGAAGAGTAATGATAAAAGAACCGCCGGTGATAATATAGCACCTGTAATGATGACGATGAAAACGGATCCCAAGATTAATATCGCGGTGGCAAGCCAATGGAATTTGCCAATGGTCAAGGTGACACCAATTAAGAAAGCGGCAGACATTGCCGGGAGTGCAATTGCTAGTGGCACTCCTGCAAGTAGGCATCCAACTATTGCTGAGCGGACTTCGGTCGTACGCCAACATGAAGCCAACAACCGAGGTCATTGAGCAGAACATTGCAATGGTGTTGCAAATCACGAAGGCTTGGAACATTCTATTGTCCAGCATCGTAGCCATGCCCCAATCATCTTTGGAGGTCGTATCGAGCCAATAAATCCTCCGGGAACTGCAAAACCAGCTGCGAAAGTCACGGTGGTCACAAGCGTTGCCACCACCATCGAGGTATTGATACCCTCCCTCGTCCGTCGGGGATTGGCAAACTTCTGTTCGCATACGCTCTGTCTCGAGCTTCCGGCTTAAGTATGATTAGATCTGAACTCTCAGCTGACACGCTTAATAACAACAAGTGTTCAAAGCCCTGAGATAAGAAATATATGGAAAAGGTAAGAAAGAATAAATTGTTAGCAAATCGATGATAGGAACGAGAATACTCATTTAAAGAGTAACAAGTTCACTGAAAATGAGAAAAGAGGCATGAATGAAATTGACATGGTTCACCTTTGTCATAGGTTGACATACTGATAACATAATCTAATTTGCAGCCTTGACCCTTGGCTTTTAAGGAAAAAAAAAGATTGCAACATTAACAACCCCTGATCTTATTAATAGGCCCAATTAATCGAGACATATAAATGTTATAATTATGATTATAATTATGGTTAATAGATCAATGAAAGCCAATAAATTAGGATACGTCTTTTTCTATTTACGTATCTCTTTTGGATTCATGAATTTCCTAAGCTTTTCTATTCACCTATCAATTGAATTCATGAATTTCCTAGATTCATGTATCTTTTAGTTCATGTATTTATTGAGTTTACGAATCTCTTGAATTCATGTGTCTCTGGATTCATGAATCTCTTGGATTCATGTATTTCTTGATTCATGAATTTTGTGGATACATGCGTCTATTTAGTTCACGTATCTCTTTTGTACATGAACAAAAAAGTTATATAAATAGATAGGAACATAGAGCTTCATCACGGTTTTGGTTTTGGCTTTTCCGACTTGATTCCAAAAATGCTTTGATATACTTTTCTACTCTTCTGATTTTTCTGAGTGTGCTGTTTCAATTGAATGGTTTGACTGAGTCCTGTTTGCATAGTGTTGATCTAAATAGGTTCAAGGTGTTGTATCTTAAGAGGTATAGTTCGTGAATCTGCGGAGCACCATTGGCATGAACTAATCACCTTAAGGAGATTGAGACATCCGTATCTCACCTCCAATTTTATTTTTTGATTACAACAAACAAATTGTTTTCTCTAGATTCATTTCCAACAATCTTAAGGCAATTATATCACTCACTGTTTGTTGTTCTTGTCAGATTATTGAGATGGCTGAAAACAATCAAGTGCCCTTCAATGTCCAGAATGTTTTAGGAGACATTCCTATGGTCCATTCGATAGTTGCTATGGAAGATATTCAGCCCTTTGGGTCTAAATTTGTAACAGCTAATGCTACGAGTCCTTGGGCTAACACCAATTTTGGTGGTGCGGGTAAAAGTCATACGAATAGTATGCCCGAGACTGTTTTTCCAAACAGTACAAGCCAAATGGCTTTTGGCTCTGTTTCTGGAGAGATGGTTCAGCGAACCTTGTCTATTGTGATGGCAACACCTCCAATTACAGCTAATGAGAAATAGGAGAAATTCACCGAAGTGGGCTTTAAACAGTGGTGGCAGAAGATGTTCTTCTATCTGACCATGCTAAATCTGACGAAATATTTATCGGAGGCGTACTCGGTAATTAGTTCAGATGAGCACGATGTCATGACGCTCGGTGCATTGGAGGCTTGGGAGCATGGTGACTTCTTATGCCGAAATTATATTCCTAACTATTTAGTGAATTCTCTATATAATGTTTATTGTAATATTGGATCTGCTAAATAGTTATGAGAGTCCTTAAAGAAGAAATACAAGACTGAGCACGCTGACACTAAGAAATTTGTGGTTGCCAAATTCTTGGACTACAAGATGGTGGATTCTAAATTTGTCATGAGTCAGATTCAAGAATTACAATTAATTCTGAGTAACATCTATGTTGAGAGAATGATACTTAGTGAATCATTCCAAGTGGCGGCCATGATTGAGAAACTGCCTCCGAGCTAGTCAGACTTCAAAAATTATTTGAAGCACAAACGGAAGGAGATGAGCCCTGAAGATCTCATTTTGCGCCTCAGAATTGAGGAGGACAATAGAAGGAGTGCAAACCCTTTTTCTGAGCCAAAGGCCAACGTTGTGGAATCATCCAAATCCAAGCAAAATAGAAAAAAGAAGATGTCTTTTCAAGGAAAAGGCAAACAAAAGGAACAGTTATAGAAATTCCAACGGACATGTCTTATATGCAACAAGCATGACCATCATATTAAGGAGTAAATGGATTTGATAGAATATGACAATATTGAGAGACTGTTTGCCGTAGTAATGTCCGAAGCATCTTTGGTGTCAAATACTAATGGCTGGTGGCTAGACACAGGTGTCACAAATTACATCTATGTAGATAAACACATGTTCTCATCTTATGAAAAGGCTGAAGAAGACGAGAAGCTTTATATAGCTAACTCTACATTAGTGAAAATTGCCGGAAGAGGAAGGGTGATCCTGAAGTTTACATTTGGCAAGGAGGTCACATTGCTAAATGTGTTGCATGTACCAGAGATTCAGAAAAACCTAATTTCTGGCCCAATACTTGTCAAGAAGGGTTTTTAAGTTGTATTTGAATCTAACAAATTTTCTACTTTTGAAAGGAGGGATGTATGTGGAAAAATGGTACTTATGTAATGACTTGTTTAAAGCCAATGTGGCTAAAGAAGATGGCTAATGCCATGCTTTTGAGTTCAGGCTTACCTCAGAACTTGTGAGGGGCACTTTTAACTGCAAATTATATTCTTAATGAAATACTCCACAAAAGGACAAGCAAAACTCTATACGAGTTCTAGAATGGAAAGTTGACATCCTATAATTTTCTAAAAGTGTGGAGGTATATAATGTGATTTATAACGATAAGTCTAGATACATTCGTCGTAGACACAATACTGTAAGACAGTTACTCTTAAATGGAATCATTTCTTTAGACTTTGTAAAATCAAAGGAAATTATTGCGGATCCGTCGACAAAATGTTTGTCAAGAAAGCTGATAAACTACGCATCGAGGGGAATGGGTTTAAGAGCCTTAACCCAATAAAAAGATTCCAGGGTGGAAACCTAACCTATGCGATTGGAGATCCCATAGGCTAGGTTCAATAGGACAACGCAAATTTTGGAGACTCTAGTGTAAGCATTGTCTCCCATTCCTATGATGCAATAGTACTTTCCTACAGCGTTATTAAGGGTACACTATGCGTTTAATGATTCATATAACTTGGAATGTAACATCCAAGTGAGATATGATAGGATATCTTAAATAGGAATGCACCTATATGTGTGGAGCTGACCGACTCTATAAAAATCTTTAAAGGCTAGATTTTCTAAAACACGCATGAATCTCGAGAGGTTCAGAGCCGAAAGAACGAATACAACCGAGAACCAATCTTGAATTAGAAATACTCTGTGTGAGGTTTATTGTTTAGGCTTACACAAACAATTGGCGATTCAAGGCTTAGTCCATCAACTAGTTAAGTAAGTCCCACAGGCTTTCACTAAAGAATGTTCAAAGTGAAAGCTACCTATCTTGATGCAGTGTATTTCAACAGGCATGCTTAAATTCCTTCAAGTAAAAAATGTTTTGTTGATCCATTAATGTGGGGGATTGTTATAATTATAGTTATAATTATGATTAATGGATCAACAAAAGCCAATAAATTAATATACGTCTTTTCTGTTCACGTATTTCTTTTGGATTCATGAATTTCCTAAACTTTTCTATTCATGTATCTATTGAATTCATGAGTTTTCTAGATTCATGTATCTTTTAGTTCATGTATTTATTGAGTTCATGAATCTCTTGAATTTACGTATCTCTGGACTCATGAATCTCTTGGATTCACGTATCTCTTGATTCATGAATTTTGTGGATACATGCGTCTATTTAATTTATATATCTCTTCTGTACATGAACTAAAAAGCTCTATAAGTAGTTAGGAACATAGAGCTTCATCACAGTTTTGGTTTTGGTTTTTCTGACTCAATTCCAAAAAGGCTTTGATATATTTTTCTACTCTTCTGATTTTTCTGAGTGTGCTAGTTCAATTAAACGGTTCAATTGAGTCTTGTTTGCATAGTACTAATCCAAACAGGTTTGAGGTGTTGTATCTTATGAGACATAGTTCGTGAATCTGCAGAGCACCATTGGTAGGAACTAATCGCCTTAAGGAGATTCGGATATCCATACCTCACCTCCAATTTTATGTTCTAATTACAACAAACAATTTGTTTTCTTTAGATTAATTTCCAACAATAACAATTTGTCTTAGCATTTGTTAGAGATATTCACTTGTTTCTAACCGCGGACATATTAATGGGCAAAATTTAAGTACCTCCTATTAAGACTAAACTAGAGACTTGCGCAATATTTTAACGAGACTAACAATTTGACTACGAGATTTGTGCTTAACTAAGGTATTAGTCTGTGTAAATTTCCAGTAAGTTGATAAATATGATAGTGACTGTTCATGTTACTTACCGACCGTAACCCTCTTGGTGGGTGATTTAGAGCGATGTCGACAGCAGCCAAGCCTTTGCGGTTGAGAAGGGAGGGGTTAATGTTTTCATCCAGCACAAGATGAATCAAAGCGTTAAGTCGTAAATATATCACTGCCAAATGTAGAGGTGTATTTCCATCATGATCTCTTTCATTTATCATCTCCCGCAGATCTAGATGTCCGATTATATATCTCACTACTTTTTCTCTCCCGTGTTTTGCTGCCACATGAAGGACGGTTTGTCCTTGCCCATTTAACCACTGTGATACCGGATGTAGCTTCTCGATTAGTTCAACATGACCCATCTTGCTCGCAATGTGAATGGGAAGATCCCCATTTGTGTCCCGTTCTTGGACCAAATATTCAGTATCTGGTCGTAAGAGATCAAATATTCGTTGCTCATTCAAGAAAGCTGCTAAATGGAATACATTACCACCTTTGGAGTCGGTCATTGCAAATAGCTTCTTGTTCTTTTTGAGTATCTCGTCAAGTGAACCTGGGATAAGGAGCTTCAAATTAGGGACCACATGCGCACAAATATTTTACACTGGTTTAGGCTTGGTTTTGATGTATTTTAATCCATTTTGGGATAAAGACATCTTCGACGCTAACCTTAATCACTATTAGGATTCATAGTCACCAATGTTCGAGTAGATGCAATGGTGAAACTAGTGGTAATACTTTTGATTGAATTAATCAAATGCACCCATTTTCGGTCCAAGAAATTATAGCACTTTGAACTATGAATCTCGAAACACTGTTACTTTCCTTCTCTAGTATGATGGAACACGACCTTGTGAGACTTTAAATAAATTTAAAAAAGATCCCGTTTACGTATTTGAGAGACTTTAGACAAATTTCACAACATTTTCGTTCAAAACAATGCGACATTGACATGTACTAAGATTTTACTATAAAAATCTTAGTAAATGAAAAGGAAAATCATATGGCATTTCCATGTTATAAAGTATTTATAGAGATGTTGACATCTAAATTTTTGACTAAATGCTTTGGTTAAATTGCATAAAAAATTAGGGACTGATTTGGCCCTAACAAAAAGGATTTTCACATCACTTGAACTTTAATATTATTTGCACCCACTATGTTCTAGTTTTATTAATTTCTCTTATTTTTACTCATCTTAGATAAATATATATAAATATATATAAATATATATATTTTAAATAATTAAGAATAATTATTAAAAAAGAGAGGAAAATGGGAGAAAAGGCTTTGCCCAGCCCCCTTTTTGAGAAAATATTAGCTACCCTAATAGTACCATGTCATTTTTCTTCTAAACCATTCAGAGCGTGACACCTGTCCATTTCAAGTCCACATTGTCCCACTTCTCTGACTGCACTCCTCTGCTCTCTCTTTCATAGGCCTTAGCCCACCTCTCTGCACACTCTGACGCTCTCTCTCCTCTGCTCTTCTTGCAGACTGTCTCTCTCCTCTCTCTCCTCCTTATCTCTCTCCCCGTTCTTCGTTCCATTGTAGGGAAAACAAAATTGCAAAGGGTTCAAAGGAAAACATAAAGGTTGAGCCCCTTCGCCTCCGTTGGTTGCTTCCATCGACCCCCCCACCCTAACATCGACTCCTTCGCCTCCCTCTCGTGACGTTCACTCTGCTCTCTCTCCCCCCTCCGCGAAGTCATGCCTCTCTTCGATTGAAACGCGACACCAACAGCCCTCCACCTTCACCTCCGCCGGTTGCCTCCAACACCGATGCCAACGTAGCCTCCGCCTCCTCCCCTGAACCCAACTTGGACGCCAATGCCCCTCCACCTCCCTCTCGCAACCTCTAGTCTCTCTCTCTCTCTCTCTCTCTCTCTCTCTCTCTCTCTCTTTCATCCGCGAAGTCGTGCCTCTCTTGCAGCAAACTATGACACCGACGCCCCTCCACCGGTTGCCTCCATTGCCCCCGACTCTGACACCAACGCGTTTGCCTTCACCTCCTTCTCCGCCTACACGCCCGAGATTTTGTTCTCCCCGCAATGGAACGGAGAATGGGGAGAGAGATAGAGAGGAGAGAGTGCAAGAGGGAGGTGGAGGAGCGTTAGCGGCGTTGGCGTCAGGGTGGGGGGCAATGGAAGCAACCAGCGGAGGTGGAGAGGCTCAACCTTTATGTTTTCCTCTGAGCCCTCCGCAATTTTGTTCTCCTCGCAACAAAGGAGAGAACGGGGAGAGAGATAGAGAGGAGAGAGAGGAGGGAGACGGTCTATAGAGGAGATCAGAGGAGAGAGAGCGTCAAAGTGTGTAGAGAGGTGGGCCAGGGCCTATGGAAGAGAGAGTAGAGGAGTGTGGTAAGAGAAGTGGGATCACGTGAACTTGACACAAACATGTGTCACACTTGAATGGTTCAGAGCAAAAATGACGTGGCACTATTAGGGTAGCTAATATTTTCTCCCCTTTTTTGTCTCTCCTACCTTTGCCCAAGGCTAGGCCCCATCTAGCTCAACTTCCCCAAGCCCAACCCCTCCCCCTCCTTCCCCTTCCTTCTTGTTTCTTGTGCTGCGGTTCACACACGAAGGAGAAAATATTTAGTAATTTGCAAGTGCCACGTGAACAACGGACGTGGTGTGCACTTATTTACTATTAACCAATCAAAAATTGACATGTGGCGCTAGAGAAGTAAATTAAAAATCCCTTAATCCACCTAGATTTCTCTTTTCCTCCTCTTCCATCTACATACACGAGCCCAACCTCCGCCCCTCCTTCTACCATCACCACTAATGAAGTTAGATTTGCTAGCGTCGCATCAAACTAGTTTGGCCGTCTCCTTTATCCGTGCCTTAGTTCCAAATCCAATTGCTAGGGACTAGATGTGATCACGAGAGAAGCCATGGTTGAAGCTAATCTCTCTCATTCCACCACTTAACAGAGATTCCATGGACCGGAACCGTTGGCCATGGCTCTAGATCTGGAGCCTTAGCCATGAGCCCACTGCTCTACCTCTCCAAATCTGGTGCTTGGCCGCCGAGACAATGGAGAGGATGGATGTTGAGGTCAATTGTCACTCATGGCTATGGCTCCAAATCTGGAGTTTTGGCCACGAGCCCACTACTGCGTGTCTTCAATTTGTCACCAAGGTGACAGAGAGGGTGAACACGGAGGTCATCGTCATTCACAGTCATGGACGCAAAGCCCACTGCTCTGCATCTCTTTCTCTGCTGCTTAGCCACCAGGGTGATAGAGAGGGTGGGCACAACGAGAAGCCATCATGGCCGATCGCTATTATGCATCTCTATATCTGATTTGCTGCTCAAAAGCTTTGAGCTCAAGTCTTGGCTAGTCCATAGCTGCCAATGAAGAGCTCAACAACTTTGCCACAGACCGAGAAGCCGTCCATGGCCGACCGCTCCTCTACATCTCCAGATATGGTTCGCTGCTCAACAGCTTTGAGCTCGAGTCTTGGCTCATCCATGGCTGCTGGCAATGAGCTCAACAACTTTGCCACGTATCTTAGTGGCCACAGTGAGGCGGTGGCAATGATGGCAGCGGCAACTTGGGCGGTGGAGATAGCTGAGCTCAAGTGGGGCAGAGGTTGAAGATGGAGGGGAAAAGAGAAAAAAAAATTAATCTTTTAAATTTCCATGTCAATATCCATGTGTCAAAATCTAATTGGCATTAATATTTAAGTGTATGCCATGTCAACTGTTGACGTGACGTTTGCAATCTACTGAATATTTTTTGAAGCGATGAGATGGTCATGAGCGAGTAACAATTGACCTTCGCATCCACCCTCTCCGCCGTCCTAGTGCCTGAGTGACATATTTGGGGACACAGGTTCCAATCCATGGAACATAGAGAAATCGGTTTCACCCTTGGCTTCTCTCATGACCAAATCTAGTCCTCAACACCGGATTTGGAATTGAGGTAGTGAGCAAATGAGACAGATTGGCGCCGGCAACTTCGACTCCACTAATGGCAATGGCCAAAGGACAAGTGGAGGTTCGGCTCGCACAAATGGAAGGAGAGGAAAGAGAGTCTATGTGGATTAGTTTTAATTTATTTATTTGATGCCATGTCAATTTGTAATTGGTTAATAGTAAATAAGTGCACATCATGTCAACTAATGATGCGGTGCTTGCAAATCACTGAATATTTTCTCGGCAAGAAGGGAAGATGGCCAAAGAAAATAAAATAAAAATAAAAAGAACTAAAAAATAAATAAAAGAGTAAATAAATTACTAATAAAATATGGATTTAAAATATAGGTTTAGTTTGAATTGGGTTGGATTCAAGTCATCGGGTCGGGTTAGCGGGTTGGATTGGCTTGCCCCATTTTCAGAAATATAATAATATTAAAAAATTAAAATGTCTTAAAAATAAAAATAAAATACAAATAATAAATTATAATAGTAAAAATACTAAACATCATAAAATAGATTTAAAAGCTTAAAAATATTCAGAAAATTTTAAAAATCAAAAAAATTCAAGATTCAAAAATTCAAAAAAAAAAAAAAAAAAAAATAGAAAATAAAAAAAAATCGAAAATTCAGAAAAACATAAAAATATAAATAATAAATTAATAAATTAATAAATTATAGAAAATTTGAAAGTCCATGAAAATTTTAGAAAATTAAAAAAATAACAAGAAATTCTTAAAATTAGAATTCCTCCAAAATGTTTAAATATAGTCTCTTTTTGGATAATTTTCCCTTTAAAAAGGGTGGAAGCCTCTTAACTAAAAAATTGTGCTCAAAATTGAACAAGCCTTCACCAAAGGATTTCGTTTGTTGTTAAAAATGAATGCCCTTGATTGTGCACAATGTGTTCACCATTGCTTCCCTTTAGATTGGTTAGATATGGCATGCTCCCTATTTGGTAATGTTATATCTTTGTTCTCCCATGCAATTTATTTGTTGCTGATTATTAATGATTACGTACTCATACGATCACCCCACATATTAGTAAATAGGTATAAAATCAATCCATACTACTTGAAAATATATTTTTTTAAATGAATAATATTAGGTACCGAAATGGCACTAATTAGTTAATTAGTGTAATTAAGTTCTCGACTTTATATTCTCTAGTTGCGTAGGAAGTAAAGCATGCTCTCATACTTTACTTTGATACTAATAGGCCTTAATAAGGTAAGGACAACTTCTTTTTTAGAAAATTCTATATAGCATCAATTTGAATATCTAACACGGCATGAGATATGGGCTTAGGAGAGCTCAGTCTAAATTATAAGCTATAAGTCCATTCTTTAGGTAATATTTCTAAACCTCCTTTCCTCCTTATCGAGAGGTAGGTCGCAACAATAACTATACAATCACCAAAATGATATCTCTTTATGAAGTAATATAGATAGAATAATTATGTCGAACGTTTTAATAGACGTATATAGTTGATCAAAAATATTATGATTACTTTAAAGATAAATAAAGAAGAGTAGGCTCAATGGAGGCTCCGCCAGACCCCACCCCATGCCCAATTCTATTGGGGAAATGGGACAGATTTAGGGTCAAATGCTTAAAATCATATAATGGAATCCGATATCCAAACTTAATAAGTATCAATTACAAAATTGCTCTTATTTTCTTGACATCTCTTAGATAATTTAATCAGTAAGTATGCATATTCTAACACTATCAGAGTTTGAGATAATTTTAAGGTTAACCCAACAGGTAATTTCGAAACTTTAATATGATAAATCATTTTTTTTTTTTTTTGCAATGATAAATCATTTACCGAACTAAATTTACACTGTTACAAAACTAAAAATATAGTTTAGCGGACCCTTAAACAAGACCAATTCTAATATAACAATATCATCTACAATGATCATTTCAAGCCTATCTTTCTCCTTTTGTCATTGTTAGGTCCTAGAACTTCATCAATGTTGATCTTAAATATTTGCACTTTGTAGTAAAATGGTAATGTTTGTAAATTTAAGCTGATCTATTTTGTATATGGCTAATTGCAAATACTCCATGGGTACCCAACTACTTTAACAAGTGAGGTTCGGAATTTTAGGGAAAATTGTCCAAAAAGTCATAAACCTATTGCACTTTTACCAATTGAGTCATAAACCTTTTTTTCTTACTAATTGAGTCCTAAACCTTTTACAATTGTGCCAATTAAGTTCATTTGGCTGGCCAGAGCGACGTGGATGCCGGCCGAAGACAGAGGGCTGGCGAACAAATTTTTAATATTTTTTTCCATTTTTTTTTAATTTTCTTCGAATTTTTTTTTTTTTTTTTTCCACCCTTTTCTTCCTCGGCCAGCGCCGGCACCAACCGGCCAGAGGCGAGGGCCGGCGAGCTAACCTCACCGGCCACTAGCGAGGGCGAGCCTCACCTCGGCCGGGCGACGGTGGCCTCGCCATCGCTGGGCGAGTGACGGAGGCTCGCCCCCGCCGGCGAGGCCGCCGTCGCCAAATCCGGCGAGGCTCGACCTCGCCATGGCTGGGTGAGGCTGAGCCTCGCCTTGACCGGGCAACGACGGCCTTGCCGTATCATTGGGCGGGCAAGGCTCGCCCCCGCCGGCCACCGGTGAAGGCAAGCCTCGCGCAGCAATGGTGAGGCCGTTGCCGCCCGGTTGGCAAGGCTCGACCTCGCGATGGCGGGCGAGGCTCGCCTTCGCGGTGGGCGGGGGAGGCTGACCTCGCCCAGCCGGCTCCGGTGCTAGCTAGAGGAAGAAGAATGTGAAAAAAAAAAAAAAAATTTAAAAATTTAAAAAAAAAAAAATTCGAAAAAAATATTAAAAAATTGTTCGCCGGCCAGCTGTCTCCGACCGGCGTCCACGTCAGCTCCGGCTGGCCAAATGGACTGAATTGGCACAATTATAAAAGGTTTAGGACTCAATTGACAAGAAAAAAAGGTTTAGGACTAAATTGGCAAAAGTGCAATAGGTTTAGGACTTTTTGGACAATTTTCCTGGAATTTTATGTAAACACTCAATAACAGATTTGGTTAGAAACTGAAAGTTGTTTCTCAGATTTGCGACAAGTTCAGTCCACACATAGATAGATATTTCCCATAGGTAGATTTAAGTACGTACCATATTGTTTACGCGCAACAGCACCAAGAGCAAGCGGCAAGCCTTCTATTCTCAATGGGTCGAGCGAGGGCGACAATAAAACCCGAAGTATGTCAGAGTTGCCGGTGTCGAGAGCCAGGTACAGGGGAGATTTCTTATCCTCGTTCTCCCAGTACACGGGCTCTAAATCTTCCCCCAATAAATGGCGCACTAGGCCAACGTCCCGAGTAAGCACGGCCTCGTGCAAAGCGGTGTTTCCATGATTGTTCTTTATCCTCAGAATCCAGTTCTTGTCCTCGCCACTGGAGAGGTCTCTTGCTCGGCGAATCAACATATCGGCGACTTCAAATGCCTTGGCCTTGGTGGCAACGTGGAGGGGGGTATTTCCCCAATCATCTCTGGTGGCTATGAGGTTGGCATCGACATAACTAAGCAGGAGCCTTAGGATGTCGCGATTGCCGGTGGCTGCTGCAATGTGGAGCAGTGAACCCCTCAATAACCCCTGAAATTGAAAATGGCAAATGAATCGGTTTGATAGGCAAGTGTTTCGATCGTGGAATTGATATCTTCCACATTGGCGCCTTTGATGACATCGGCCAGCTTTTTAGCAGCTGCATACACATTTGTTGGATCTTGTTGCTCCGCTGTTGGCGCAGTCGCCGATGCATTACTTAGGTAAGGTCCTCCTTCATACTTCTGGACTTCCTCCCTGGTCGAGGTGTTCATGCCAATATCCTCCTCTTCTATAAATAGCTTTACGTCGGTCGAGCCTAAGCCATGCAAGTAACGTAATTATTGTAAGGGAACAAGGGTTGTGTAAGTAGATGAAACATTAACTTAAATACGAAGTAACTTATTTCAACTTTTAAAATAGTTGTTATGGTCCTACAAAATTTCATATAGATGCGAGCATAAAGCTTCTAGTTTAAAAATAGTTTAAAAATTGTTGCACACATAATCCATCATGAGAATTTAAGTACAAGAATTTAATAAGACGCCATGGATTTGCTTGGTGGTTCAACTGGATGTACCCACTCTATACAGAGAGATTGATAAGGTGTTCCACTTTAAACAAACAAAAGATTATAAGTGCTCGCACAAAAAATCCTTAAAAAAATTAATCGAAGGGTAAATTAGAGGTTCACCCTCCAAAAAGTCTCTTTGAGGTAGAGAGGGAGCTGCTTGGCAAATGCTGGCGGGAAATGCTACCGGATTGAGGTCGGAGACACTGCTGGCACAATGGCGAACACAGGTCATATCCCTTATACAACTCTCGGCCTCCTAACACCCACTTTTTCTCCTGGAAACAGAAATTGAAGCCTCATAGGTAAACTCAAGTGAATAACAAAGTCTGGTCCTTGAATGGATGCAGCATTGACTAATAAGCCGGCACCCGTTCTCCTCTCAACAACTCTAGCATCTTGCAAAAGAATTAGACGCCTTGAATTGGTCTCTTGGATTTGTCCAACCAGCGATGGAAGGAAATAATGATGCTTTTTTATTTATTATTTTATTCACAGCCCTAAAGTTTGATATTCGTTGCAGTTATACTATCAATCTCTTGAGCTTTAGAGTTTGCTCTTCCAATCTAATGTTTTGTGGTTTCGGTCCACATCTCCTATTTGTATTGTATATTGATCCGAACTTTTTTCGTGTAATTGAGTTACTTTACAACATAGTTATAGCTACATAATTGACAAGCCCAAAATGTCATGTAAGAATATTATTGAAATTTAATCATGTCCAATAATGGTAACTTTGATTTAAATAAATGTGAGAAAACTATAATCGCCCAATAGTTCTAGTCATAGCTATTGGGCATGATGTAATTGAATCACAACACAATTATGTAATCAACATAGATAGTCCAAAATTCACCCAAAAAGGTTGTTGAATATCGCAATGGGAATGCATTTTAGAGACCGTTGTGACGTGATGTAAAAGTTAATGGATAGAAATCGATAAAAACTTTATCACTATTGGAACACGTAACAATTTGAGTGTGTTTATAAGTCAGATCCTTTTGTTCTGTGACACAAGAACATTAGTTCTAACTCAAAGGCCTAGCTCACAGCAATAAATATGATGTTTTAAAATCATTTATGTGACAGACTATTTGCTCAAGAGATTGGTGAGATGATGTGATCAAAACCTGCACTAGCAAAAAATTTAAACAGCGCAGATTGAAACAACATTCTGCATGAGTTTTTTAAGGAATTTTGCCACGATTTTTCATAGAAAATGAGATGGTTATAACAGCTATAAGAGAACTTAGGCATTGTCGAGAGATTTTTTAGTTTGTCTTTTTTGTAAATTTGTAATACCCATTTTACTATTGCCCCTAAGAGTTAACATAAATGACAAACCCATTTGTAAATATACGAGAGAAGTAGTAGAACGTGCTAGGAGTGAAGACGTTAGTCAAAATAAGAGACAAAGTATACAATGGACTCTTTGTAAACAAACAGTTGTGGAGTTTATAGTTTGGGAAGAGAATCTACTATGTTGTTTATATGAAGTGTGAGATACACTACACTTAGTGTGTAGCAGTGTAGCTGTGGAAGGAAGACAGGTTTAGTTAGATGACGTCGTTCAGATCAAATAATTTTGAGTTCACTTCTTAGACTATTTATATTAAAAGATTACCTTGTCCAAATTTTCAGCAATTCAAATCAGCGATGGTGTTGAAGTAAATTTTTTTCCTAAGTGACACTTAAGGGATCGCTTAAAAAGTTTTAAAACTAAAGAGAATGCTGTATGAAAGATATGACACTTCTTGTGTCATTTCCAAGCTAATTTTATTATTACAGAGATATATGCTAAAAACACAATTAAATGAATATTTAAAAAAAATGTAATACCCAATATTGAGTTAGATCTATATGCTTCTATCAGTTCACGGGGTTGGAATCAGGAATCAAATTGGTGGGTTCCATAACCTGCTGGGAACTGGAATCGGGAGTTATAGGGTCAACTCCCAATTCTAGGTTTGGAAATGGCCCACTAGGAAACTGATCTCTCTCTCTCTCTCTCTCTCTCTCTCCCTCATTTTCCACACTACAGACATAGTGAAGGTCTCTCTCTCTCTCTCGTCCTTTTTCCACTACAGACATAGTGAAGGCGCGAGAAAAGGTGAGAGCTTAAAGGGAAAAAATTATGGTTTGGTGCTAAAGGGACTGTTGTGGCTAAAAGCAAAAAATGGGTCGCATTAGCTCCACACAAATTACTCTAATCCTTATTTTCAGACAGTTTATCCCTTGTTGAATGCCTATTGGGCCGAGAAAAGCTCCCTTGGCAGGCCCAATTCATTATAACAGACTGCACACAAATAATAGCCCATAAGGCGTCTCGGTCTTCTTCGTTCCGAGGGAATCCAACAAGGCGGCGGATTGGATTGCAAGAGCTCACCACAGCAACTCTCTTCCTAGCAATTGGGTTAATTGTCCTCCGCACCCTTTATTTACAATATTATGTTCAGACTTACCAACTAATGGTGGCCTTTTTTATGGGCTAGTAATGATATTCAGCATATTCTGGCAAAAAAAAAAAAAAAAAACTGCTCTAATCCTGGAAACTAATATGCAGAAACTTATGAATTGCTATTTGCAGGTTTTGTTGTGATGAAAGCCCTAGTTCTTCTTGCCACATAAAAAATTTCAATTGCAACACAATGTGACGTAAGAAGATACCCAGAAAATCAAAAGGAAGAATATAACTTTTCAAAAGAAATCGCCAACTAGCGATGAGAAAATTGAATGGCTTGAGGGAAAATTGGAAAATCAGAAAGTTGATATGAAAGGTTGAACCTTCGAAGTGGGCATCCATAGTGGAAGTGTGGTTTTTAAGCCTGCAATTGCAATAATATTCACTTTCGTCTTCAATTGGTTGACACACTCTTGAGTCACTTTTCCTTTGCTCTGTCCTTAAGATTGCTAGTGATTATGTGGGGAAAGTTTGACTCGAAGTTGGATAAAGATATTCTTGGATACTCTTATACTAACGAAGCATACAGGGTATTCCGTGAAAAAACCAAAACACTTGAAGAGTCTATACTTGTCATCTTTGCTGATCCCCTGTTGAAGATTACGTTGATGTAGAAGCAAGTTATAGAGAAGCAGAATCTAGAGAAACTGGTTTTGGAAATGCAGGCTATGCAGAAGCCGACTCTACAGAAGCTGGCAATCCTACTAGTTTTACAACAAGTGCTTCTAAAAAACTAGCAGACCCGAGTCAACGCTAATTCACGTATCCCCCAAAGTGCACATCAACTAGCAAAGAAACAGATCTAGATCAGCTCATTGGAAAATTACCCGAAATGTCAAAACGACAGAACTAGTAAAAAGAAAATTCTGTGGAAGCAGCACTGTTAAACCGCAGATTTTAGATGAATATGGTACACACGAAGAACATTGAAGAACAGAAGCAAGGAGGCAGGAGATAGAGAACAAAACCTGAAGAGAAAAGAAGGCAGGACCTGAGGAAAAAAAAATTATGGTGTTGGGGGAGTGGAGGACGATGCTGATGCTGATGCACCGAGGGTGATAGATATGAATTGCTCAATAAAGATCACACAAATTTATGTATTGAACTTTTTCCAAAACCGCAGTGAACAATTAAACAGTGAGGGAGGGGGAGAAGGGGGACTACGAGGAGAAATCTCCTCGGTTTTGAGTGTAGAATCGTAGCTTCCGAGACTTTTCTCTCGGTCGGCCCAACTTGGTAGGCCTGGCCAAGTATATTTACTAGTGTTTTCTCATATTTTGACTTTGACTTTGACTTTGACGTTGACGTTGACGCGGAATGGTAAAGTTGGTCAAGCAAATGAATAATGGTTCCTGTTTGTTTAATAAGTGAGGTCTTTTTCTTCCATATATTCACGCGTATTGACGAGGATGATAGACAAGCAGATCATTTTTATAAATTAACGGCCCCCATTGAGATATAAGTCTTTCTTTATTCATTGTTTTTATTGACAATCACGCCGTCTAACAATGACTTGGTATACAACAACCAAATCTTTGAATTTATAGTAAAAGATTTAAGCCTAAACAATGACTTTGCTAAGTCTTACTTTATTCATATGATGTTTATTTAACTATGTAAAGAGAAGCAGCCACAGCTCAATATAAATGAATGAAATTATTTTACAGATTACTCAATCTTTCAGTAAGCAAATCAGAGAATCTTCGCGCCAGCTAGGATGTTAATTCCATGAAAAATAGTGGGACACCTCCATCGTCCTAAAACAGTAAATAGAAAGCCAATGGAGGGGTTTTATTCTGTACATTACTGGTTTAAAAGTTCATTATACAACTAGATTTTGGAAAATGACACGTGTAACTTTTTTTTAATTTTTAGCAAGTCTAATTATTTTATAACAACGCTAACATTTCCATTTTGAGACTGCTTGCATAAGAAAAAGCAGATTTAGATTTATTTTAGATTTACTTGGGCTCTTTTTTCCTAGCTCATAACAATGGTGCTTTGCGTGCATTTCCTAAACTTACTAAAAAGTCCAAAAGAAGAATGGGCTTTAGCATTTCGTGCATTAGAAGCCATCGTCACTTTGAATCGTTTTGTGATAGTAGGGCATTTCGCACGATTTTTCTGCTCTTTACACAATTACACTTCACAACAAAAAGGTAAAATAGGACCTTGCAAGAGATGGCCCATATCTTGTCAATGGAAAGCAAAATCCCTCAGCATTATGGGCCTGAGGATGTAGGTGCCTCAATAAGAACACTTGAGACACAAGGTAGGAAGCCCAATGTTGCTTACATTCATGCACTTATTTGCTATGTAGCATAGAAATTCTTCGGAAACCTTCGTGTCGTGTCCGACACTCCGACACGTCCTGACAAGCTCCGACACATGGTCAACGAGTGTCGAAAAATCCGACACGCGAGTCCAAAATTCTGACATGCGATTCCAACACGCATGGGGTCAATTTTAAAAATTTCTAATACTTGAGGGGTCAAAATATAAATATACACAAAAGAAGTAATAAAAGAAGTAATAAAATTGCTATAAATATACACGCATGGGGTCAAAAAAAAAAAAATTTTCAGTTTTGTTTTTTTAGAATTAATTTATTTTTTTAAAAAAATCTTTTACTATTAAAGAAGTAATAAAAAAATGCTATATATGATAAATAAATAAATTTAAAAATACCATTTCAGCATTTTTCTTTAAACAATGTTTTTTTCCTCTAAGTTTTGTGTATTGTTGTAACAAATTAAATTAATGAATGATATTATTTTATATTTTTCGTGCATATTAATTCTAGGCTATTTTTATTATTATTTATTTATGTATTTATATATAAAAATATATTTAATATATAACATATCGGAACGTGTCGAAATTCTCTATTTTTAAAAAATGACGTGTCAATTTGTCGTGTCATATCGTGTCGCGTGTCCATATCAGTGCTACATAGCTAATTTGTACTTGCTATGTCATTAAAGAATGCTAGCGATCATGTGGGAAGGTTTGAAGATACTATTTTACCCAAAGCATATAGTTTATCCAACGGAAGGACCAAAACGCTTGAAGAGTATATTCTTGTCGCCTTTGATGATTCCTTGAGAAATCTAATCCCTGCTGTAGATCATGTCAATGTAGAAGCAAATTCTGTAGATGCAGAATCTGGAGAAACTGCTTTTGGAAATGTAGACTATGTAGAAGCAGACTCTGCGGAAGCCAGCAATCCTACTAGTTCTATAACAATTGCTTCTGCAGCTATTGTTGTCAGAATAATGTCCTAGAAAAGGAATGGTTTTAATGCTAGCCATTCTCTGGAACTCTTACTCAGTGGTATTGGACTAAAGATGGGAACACTTCCTCATTCAGAGATGAAGATGGACATGTTGCCTTAGTTCCTCGCATTGATCAATTCGCAAATATGCATTTTTGTCTCAAATTGAGCCCAAATATATCGAGGAAGCTTTAGATGATGATGGTTGGACATTCGCTTTGCAAGAAGAACTCAATCAATTTGGGAGAGGCCAAATGTGGACTTTGGCTCTAGGACCTGAAGATAAATATATAATTTGCATCAAAAGAGACATTTTGAAACAAATTCGACGAGATGGTAATGTGATTAAAAAAAAAGTGAGGTATAAGTATACTAAACTCTTGATCTCATTACAGAGTTGCTCAAGCGCGGCATAAATATACTAAACTCTCGATCTCACTATAATATTCTCTACAAATACTTGAAACACACTAACACACACCCACATACAACACTCTTATCTCTTATGCACAGCTACTCTCCTCGGTGGAGCACATACATGTCCTCCCCACATATGGCGGAAGAGTACTCTCCACTCCTTCCATTGGTACGTCAACTTGCCTATTTATAGTGCCTCTATGTCGGTGCAGGAAGTCTCCTCACCATTCGTAGCAAGTTGGCAGGTGCCAACTTGCAGAAGAAAATAATAAGCTGGAGTAGTCTAGAAAAGTTGGGAGAGAGAGAGAGAGAGGCGACGCCTCTTGAACAGTTCCTACACCAATGACAACTTCTACTAAAGTGGACAAGGATGAAAACGGGGAAAAAGTTGATTATGCAAATGCATGTTAGCGACCGTAGCAACATGCTATAGAAGTTTACGGATAGCATGCGTTTGAAAGTTAGATCCTTTTGATTTGTAGCTCGGGCATACTAATTATAGTGGGCTTATATAATATTTGGGGTAAAAAAATGTAAATGATTAATTTAATTGGCATAATTTAAAAATTGCATGGTCAGTGGAGGCACCTTACTGAACATATGCTAGTGCCACCTCTACTTTTTGTTTTTTTCAATAGAAGCAAAGAAATCTAATATAGTTTTTATTTTTTTTGATCAGTTCTACTCTATTCCTACTCTACACTCACTTGCAGACTTGTGCCCTGCCTCTTGCAAGGCGTGAGAGTCGCAACCCACTCTCGAAACTTACGCGTCCCTACCCCCATTCCCTTCTGAAAATGTGGGGATTTGAACCCCTCACCTCCTCCTTCCATGTTGGAAGGGTGGTCACTGGGGCGAACTCCCAGTGGTTAATCTAATATAGTTGAAGGACCATATTTTTCTACGACCTTTGTTTAAATAGAACTCTCTTCAATCATATCTCTGATTGGTAGGTTACACAGCCATTAACATCATCAAGATTTAAATTTTAGGACATGCATGTTTGTCATATCTATACCTTGTGGCCTATGCATTAGAAGTTTCGTTGGAGAAAAATATTGTTAATAGACAGTATAGGCTCATAAAATGTGCCTACATAGGTACTCATATTTCCAATAGCATATCTATTAATCAAATCCATGGTACTTCTATACATAATCAGGCACCAACCCTGAATATGGGCATGTTTTCCTCCATCAGTGGATGGAAAAAACTTGCTGCGATCAATCTTTTAATTGGCGGATTACAAACATATAGCCGATTGTATTGCGTTTCTTCTTCCGTCTAAAACTCTAAATTGTCTCCTCTCATTTTATTTATTTATTGAATAATCTTTAACTTAAGCACCGAGGGGAAAATCCCATGGGCTTTTTGTTGTTTCTTTTAGCCCTTGGGCCCGCCTCTCGCTAGAAGCCGCTGACCGCACAGATTTGTGCTTTGGTAGAGCCAATTTCAATATAACACACTGAATGTATTTATGATTGTATATATTGCATCTACTTTTGCGCAACATAATCTTTATCTTGTTCTTATTTATATAATTAGTAGCTAACTCTCTTTCACATTTTCACTCAGGTAAATTGTTGTCACAATTTCAGTAATTCAAACTCCAATCACTCAAATTTGTTGTACGTATCGAGTATTCAATATAATCAAATTCCTCAAAATGATATAGTCAATTGTATACTAAACCTCACGACATATATAATCAGCAAAAAGGCTAGAAAAAAGTTCCTTAGTTAAAGTTAATGGCCCTTATTGAATTATAAGGACACGTCATCCTTGAAAGAAGGATCTGAAATCAAGTTTAATTACCACATTTTAGCATGATTAACATGTTAAGCAATCAGTAAGTCTTTTTTAATTCATTGTTTTTCAGTTGACTACGAGCACAATTTGATAGTCACACTATCTGGCAAATGGCCAAGTACTCAGCTGCCAAAACTTTGGATCTCTAATAGTAGAAAGACTTTTCCTAATGAAAGGAGGTAGCCTCCATTTTGCCCTCTCAATTAGGTCAAACTTCAAGAACAGACTTCTGCATATGATTATTTTTTTCTTTTTAATTATAGCAGCGGTAGCACATTATGAATCAATGAAAATGATTTGTTAGCAACGATTTTTCAATTTGCTGGCATTCTGACTAAACCAATTGATGCATCGGTATTTGTGATCCCTTTGGTTTAAAAAACAAAGAGAAGAAAAAACCGAAAAGAAAGAAAGCACCGGTACCACTATAGTTGGGGGATTTCCCCACATCCTGGCGCCTTAGAATCACACATGAAACCCTAAACATTAGGATAATGATGCATTTTCTTTGAAAATATGCAGCGTGGATTTATCTATAATTTAGAGGGCCTGGACGACCAATGAAGCTTTGACACATGGCATTCTCTGGTGGGCGTTATTTTTGCATCAGAATTACAATTTTACCCGTAATGGCGACGCCATTTCTTTAATGCGTACAAAATGTGGATTTCATTCGCCACTTCATTAGCTGTCCAGAGCGCGTGCTTCTCGATTTAAGCAAAACTGATTATATTAAGCATGTTTTAAAGAAAATATGACTTAATATTCAAAGCACCAAATCCAGATATTTTGCTAGAGAAGCTGGTACTTTAAAAAGCTGTAAATTTTTCAATAGGTCCTCTGGCTACTCTTAGCCCTCACTTGAGAATTTAACCGAAATGCTAAATACTAATTAATCACTGTTCACCCCCATGTCGGGAGGTGTTTCGGTCCATATTCATAGTAATATCGTCTCAAATGGGGAAGGAGATACGCTGCACAATACTTGGGGCAAGGTGTGCCATGTCCTTGTATCTGCGATGTTATGTCGATTGTACAATTCGTGTGATGATCTCTTGAATCATGAAGGTTGGACTGGATTCATAATTGGTGTCGAGTGAGGTTGCTGGGATATCACGTACCTGGATGACCCGCTTTTGACGGACTCTTAATGTCAGCTTCCTCCGTCTCCAACATTTCGGTTTGGGACGATACTCGGCACAGTCCACTCCGATCCGATGGGCCAACGGCCACCAATTATTGGTCGGGTGGTAGGGAAAGACAAGCAATTGAGAGACCTTTTCAGATCCAATCAAAGCCCAGGCATAGCCCAAATTTGGTGGGTCCCTCAGCAACCTCTCACGTGTCATTATTACTGCACCGTCCAAATTTGTAATTTCCCATGGGCCTAGGATAGGATTCTCAACCCAAAAGCCTTTTTTTTTTCCTTTTTAAGTTCAATTTTTTTGAGCTAATAGACGGAGAAATTCAAAAGACAATTGTCAATGCAATTCGTTATATTCGAATTCAATGCATATGAAGTCCGCTTGTATACAAAAAAAATTTAACATTTTTGGAAAATATTTCCAAAAAATATATTATAAGTAATCATTATTCAGGGGAATGATAATATTTTTAGTATCCGTTTGAGATCTAAAAGATGAACTAGAAATTATTTTTTGTTGCTTAAAAATGAAAACTTGATTCCTAGTCGTTGGGGATCTTGATTGTAGGAGCCGGGGTTTCTCGGTTCTAGCCATCGAGAATTCGAGCGCAACGTCAAAGACCCGGGCTCAAGTGTTAGTGACTTGGGCAAGAGGATGGGTTTCTCAGCCCTACCTTTGTGGACCTGAGCCCGAGCCCCAGTGGCTTGGGAGTGGGAGCCAAATTCTCCATAAAATCACAAAGTTAATCCATCCTCCTCTCTCTTTATCACTCTTCAACACTCTTCCTAGAATCTAGCTCATTCATCTCCATCGCCCAAGGTGCTGAGCCTCTATCTTAGCTACCACTGTTGAGATCCGTCGCATCGCCGTCATGCCCAAGGATGAGTTCCCTCCCTCCACCTTTGTCTCCACAGGCCTCCCATCTCTCTATATCCCTCCCTCTCTTTGTGAAACCCTCTGTTGTCTTTGTTTGAGCACCATATAGCCATCGAGCTCGTTGCATGAGGCGGAACTGTTATTTATTTTTTGTGATCCCATATTTTGGACCCATGTTTTCTCTTAAAGTTGCAACTATTCGACATAAAGTTTTTCCACACTTCGTATCCTTTCGTGACAACCGCCCATTTGTAACCGTCTTAATGGGAGACGGGATATAAAAAGGAACGTATGTTCATTTCTGACAGGTGATGACAATGTCTAATACAAACTCTCATATTTGGAATACATCATCAGTACGTGAGGGAATTGGGTTAGTAGAGTGTCACGCCCCGACTCTCGGTCACGTGACCATCCTTCAAGCTTGGTCGATTTTATTATGTGATATCCCCAAGACTACATATCGCTGACCCTGTCCTTCTTAATAGCACATGCGGAAGCAGTCATAAAAATCCCCAGACAATAAAGCAATGGGATATACAAGTAGGACTAGAAACCTGAACCTGAAGACCACATCCTTATATACATATATACACTTCAGGTCTAACATCTATTTACATGCACACAAGGTTTGACAAGACAAGACGGGATCTCAATCCTCATCCAGGTCGTACTCGGGGTTATCCTCGGGGTCCTCCTCCACGTACTCCTCTTCAGGTTCCTCAACAGGGATCTCCTCATCAGATTCATGCTCCTTAGGCTCATCATCCAGGTCCTGAAATAGTTATTCAATAACCACTGAGACAATGTCTCAGCAAGTTCTACCCCTTAAGACCCGATTAGTAAACTAATACACCTTAGGGCTGCCTATGCACAACATGAGTCAAAGGACTTACCTTGACCTCAGATTCCATCTGTATATTAGCACAAATCAAATAGGCACCCAAGCAATAACATCACAGATCGAAGCATCGATCTAATCGACTTAATCGATTACACACCACCAAGACCACTCACTGTCATTTCCATTCAATCAATCAATTCGCAACATAAAATCAAGACAATGATCAATCGATCTAGTCGATTACAAGTCGGTCGAATCATTTCTAGGTCATTCACTCCATCCCACATAACCTCCAATAGTACACTTAGTCATAGAGCTCCATCAATGCTCTCGGGCGTCGTTTTCGCCAAGGTGACATAAGTATCAGACGGTCTATGTGTATTCTTTAAGGCGCCATTTTCGCATAGTGATATTCCTCATCACCGAACCACGCCCGTCACAGGTCACAAATCACTGACAGTCTACGTGTGTTTTTTAAGGCGCCATTTTCGCACAGTGATGTCTTTCATCACCGAACCACGCCTATCATGATTCATAGGTAGTCTACGTGTGTTCTTTAAGGCGCCATTTTCGCACAGTGATATCCTTAATCACTGAACCACGCCTACCATAAGTCATAGACAGTTTACATGCGTTCTTTAAGGCGCCGTTTTCGCACGATGATGTACTTTATCACCAAACCACGCCTATCTATACTTCGTAATTGATCGGTCTCAGCCAATAGAATTCTCAGTTAGTTCTTATCACTCTCTCCACTTACAGCTCAACAAGGCAGTACAAATGCTAACTAGCCATACTCGGCCAATTACCAATCAATCATTCAATTTCACTCAATTTCAATCAATTCAGGGTAAATCCTTAAAATATCACAATTTATTTAATTTCATACAATGTAGAGCTCGAATAAATAAACGGACTGCACCACGACAATCAGCACGAAATTCCGGTCGACGGTCACCTTAGCATTAATTTCTGAAAAATAATTTAATAATTAATTAATTTTGAAAACTAATTAATAAATATTAAAATTCAATTTAGCTCAAGATAAAGCCCGATTAAATAAACAGATTTCATCACGGTCATCATCATAATATTCCAGTCACTGGCCATTCAAGTTGAATTTTCGAAAAATAAATAAATAATTAATTTAATTTCGAAAAATAAATAAATAAACACAATAATTCCAATTTAGCACAATATGAAGCTCAATTAAATAAACGGTCCACGCCACCATCATCAGCATAAAATCCGGGTCACTGGCCATCCCAGTTGAATTTTCGGGAAATAAATAATTAAATAATTAATTTCGAAAATTAATATTTAATTCCTAAAAATTCCAATTAGGCCCAAATCGCTTAATTAACACCCGATAAGGGACGGAAAAATCCCAAGAAGCATCCAATAAATGCTACAGGCAATTCTCTATCTGATTACACTAATCACACAACTAATATGCAAAGCAATTAACTAATAATCACTAATCAATTCTAATCTAACAACCTAATTACACTTAATTAACACTAATCAACATTTAAGTATAATTAGCGCACTAAGAAGGCATTAGTGAGTAAAACTCACACAAAACGATGGGCTCGACACGAGGATCGACTTTCCTCAAAGCGGGCCGAGCATCCGGGCTCGGGAAGACGGCCAAAACGGGCCAAAACCCTCTGCGATACCCATTTTCTGCCTTCTCTGATCGCTGTTGGAAGGGGCGGATTCGGGGCTGAGATGGTAAAGCAAAGCCGGTGGAGGGCGAAGGGAGCTTCGGCAGGTCGAGGTGGCGGCGCACGGTGGCCGGAGGTGGCCGAATCGTGGCCTGTGCTGGCCAAAACGGAGCCGAACAAAGGTGGTTGGGAGCTGGGCGGAGCTGCTGGGCGGCGAGGACGCGAGGGGGTGAGGAAGGCGAAGAGCGAGCGGTGCGCAGCGGAGCTCGCGGGCGACGATGGTGCCCCGACGCGACAGTGAGCTGCTCCGGTCTTCCCCTCGGTGATGCTGTCTCTGCTTCTGTTCTGCTGTGTTCGAATGACTGAGAGGGAGAAGAAGAGAGAGGCTGGGGCGGAGGGCGTTCAAGCGAGCGAGAGGGAGACGGACGGCGGCGATACTCCAGCACGACGGCGACGGCGATGGTAGCTTTGTCCAGCTTCTCCTTCAACCGACGCTGGTTGTTGCTTTCGTTCTGCTTCTGCTGTCTTCGAACAGACCGAGCGGGAGGAGGAAGAGAGAGTGTCGAGAAAGAGAGTACCGAGGGAGAGAGATAAGGATAAGAGAGAGAGTAGATAAGTTTGAAAAGTCAAAAAGCAAAAGTGGAGGAAGCAAAGTGGAAGACAGCAAGGGGGCATTCGGTGGAGAGGCTCACGCACGAGGGAAAAAGAGAGGGGGAGGGAGAGAAAAAGAAAAAGAAGAAAGAGAGAGAGAGAGAGAGAGAGAAGGAAAAAGAGAGTGTTTGGCTAAAAATGGAAAAGAAATAGGAAGATCAAAAGGATTTCCTCAAATAGAAAATCCTAATCCCAATTTCTTTAAAATAAGCTCATAGACTCTCAAAAGGATTTTCCAATTTAGAGTTCTTGATCCCCACTTGCATATCTGCATTAAATTTCTCTCTTGATTTCTCTCAAATAACTCTCACAAAAATCAATTGATATTTCCATTATCAAATTGATTATTTTCTTCATCCAAGAATCCCTCATGCTTCTCAATTTCACAATCCCTGGCTTCAATTGAACGAAAACAACCCTATTTATCCAGTCGAAATTAGAACCCAAAAAATCTGGATGTCACATAGAGTGTCCCCAATTTTTCTTTGATTTCAGGTTTTTCTAACAAACGTGAACAAGAACAATGGCTGGAGGTTTGTCTTAATTGATCCTGGCTTCCGCATCATGAATTTTATGTCTTACATTTGGTATCAGAGCATGTTTAATGCCTCTGCCTTGTTTTCTCGAATTTTTGGTGTATTTTCGGGCTTTTAGAACATGAATAGTAACTTTGAACTTTTGGGGCCAAGAGAGATTTGACGATTCCGGGCAAAATCCGCACGACCCACCCCTTGATTTCAGACCCATACGGTCGCACTACCATGAGGAACATTAGCCATGAGTTTTTCCGGTATATTGGTGTACGTCGACGGCTAATCGTGCGGCGGAAGTCGCGGTGGTTGAGAATTTGTGTTTTTGGGAATTTTCTTATGATTTTGGGCTTATTTCTTTGTCATTTTCGCCGAAACTTGGACCTATGTGGTTGTGCCGGCATGCTCTTTAAAATCCATAATTTATTTCGGTCTTAGATGGGTTGCCGGAGAAGAAATGGCTGGCGAAATCGCGGTGAAACAGCGAAAAACGGCGAAAAAATTCGTTCTGGGTGCGAGGAAGAAGGCACATGGAGCCCATGCGTGCTGCGGTTGTAGGTGCGTGGAGCCCACACGCGACGCCCTCTCACGCGCGCGGCAGTTGCTAGGGCGTGCGTTGCACGTGCTGCGCGCTGAACCGCGCGCGTGTGGAGCACGCGCCCGCGTGGATTTTGGCGCGTGCTCGGCACACACCTGTCGTCTCCTACCCGCGACTCCTTTTTACACTTTTGCCCCAAATTTTTCATGTTTTTACATTCTTGCCCTTGGCCAATTTATTTATTTACTGTTCTGCCCTTGATGTATTTATTTATTATGTCATTTTATACATGAAATTAAATGTTCAATGGTCCATATATTTAATTAATTAGAAGACCACAGCATCTTTAATTAATTAAATTATATATTAAGAGCCTCCGGATCATATTTAGAAATGAACATTGATTGTAATTAATTATATTAATATGATGAATTTTATCCCACAGGAATTTTCATTATATTAATATGATTAATTATGATGAAATATCATATTATTTTTCTTAATTTACCCACAGAGATTAAGAAAAGGCATATAATATGGTGGTTTCTTCATGAAGTAATTATTTATCTATTTAAATTAAAAACTTAGCCCACAAGTAGTTTTTATATTATGTGATTCATATTGTGATATGTTTACATTGGTAAAACATGATTGATTTATATTTGCCTCAAATTTTGTGACATAAGCATGATTATTTGATATGTAGTTTCACAACCTGTGAATTTCTCTGAATTTAAGTTTGATGTTCCCATACTGAATGGTGAGAACTATAAAGTTTAAAAAGAGTTAGTTCTTCTTCAATTGGGGTGGATGGACATTGACTATGTTTACGGAAAGACGAACCACTTGCTCCTAATGATTCGAGCACTTTAGTTGAGATAGCTCTTTATAACCAATGGGAGCGGTCCAACTGCATTTGTGCGATATTTATAAGAGTTGAAATATCTCAGCATAGCAATGCTAAGGCTTTATTAGAGGCTATTGATGCGTAGTTTGAGAGTTCTAAGAAGGCGCATGCCACGACCCTGATTATGAAGTTTTCATCATTGAAGCTCACTAGTATTAGATGTGTGCGTGAGCACATCATGCAAATGAGGGACATTGCAGCTCAGCTTAAGAAACTTGAGGTTGAGATATCTGAATCTTTTATTGTATATTATATTCTGAACACCTCCCACAATAGTATGCACCTTTCAAGATCTCTTATAACACACATAAGAATAAATTGTCAATTAATGAACTAATGACCATGTGTGTTCAAGATGAAGAAAGACTAATTATGGAATTGGGAGAAAGTGCTCATTTGGCAACACAAGGAAATAATAAGGGCTATGGCAAACATAAGGGAAAATGTAAAATACCTCCCCAAGTTGACATTAAGAAAGAATCCAAATGTTTCTTCTGTAAACAGAATGGGCATATAAAGAAGGATTGTGTCAAATTTAAGGCCTTGCTCGAGAAGAAAGGTAATCCAATCTCTTGTGTTTGTTATGAATCTAATATGACTGATGTAAGTCACAACACTTGGTGGATTTGATCTACGATCCATATTTTGAATTCCTTGCAGGGTTTTCAAAACCATAGGAAGACAGTGGGAAGTGAATAAAGCATCTATTCAGGAAACAAGATGCGCTCGCATGTGGAAGCTATTGGGACATGTAGACTAGTTCTCAATAGTGGTTTTGTTTTGAATTTGGAAAAAGCCTTTTATGTTTCTAGTTTTTCTAAAAACTTAATTTTAGTTTCAAGACTTGTACATTTGGGATACTCTTTTAACTTTTTCAGATTCAAACTTCTATTTATCATTTAAATCTGAAATTGTTGGGAGTGGTACTTTGTCTGATGGTCTTTTTCAAATTAATTTACAAGACAATGCCTATTATGATGCGATGCATGTTCATGATAAAGCTGGTATGAAACGATGTGTTGTGAAAGAATATTCCTCTATATTGTGACACCAAATATTGGGACATATCTCCATTGAAAGAATTAAGCAATTAGTAAATGATTGAGTACTCGATACTTTAGATTTTACCGATTGTGATACTTGTGTGGACTGTATAAATGGAAAGCAGACTAACAAGATAAAGAAATGTGCCAAGAGGAGTATAGAAATATTAGAAATCATACATACAAATATATGTAGTCCGGATATGGACTCTTGTGGTCAGAAATACTTCATCTCCTTCATAGATGATTACTCACGTTATATGTATCTCTATTTGATTCATAATAAGTATGAAGCATTAGATGCCTTTAAGGTATTTAAGGCAGAAGTAGAGAAACAATGCGATCAGCAAATTAAGATCGTGAGATCAAATAGAGGTGGCGAATTCTATGGTAGATACATTGAAAATGGACAAGCACCTGGTCCATTTGCAAGATTTCTTCAAGAGCATAGATAGTTGCCCAATATACTATGCCTAGGTCTCCGGACCAAAACGGCGTAGCGGAAAGAAGAAACCAGACCTCATTGGACATGGTGTATAGTATGCTTAGCAGCTCCAAACTTCCTAAATTATTATGCATTAAAGCACTTAAGACGGCAGTGTACATATTGAACAGAGTTCCGACCAAGGCTGTCTCAAAGACACCTTTTGAGTTATTTAAGGGTTGAAAACCGAGTTTGCATCATGTGCGCGTTTGGGGATGCCCGTCTGAAGTGAGAGTTTATAATCCACAAGAAAATAAGTTGGACCTAAGGACCATAAGTGAGTATTTCATTGGATATGCCGAAAGGTCTAAGGGATACATGTTTTATTGTCCATCTCATACCACTAGGATTGTGGAATCAAGAAATGCTAAATTTCTTGAAAATGACTTGATCAATGGGAGCAATCGACTGAGGGACCTTGTTCATAAGGAAGATCATTCAGACACTCAACCTTCCACCTCAAGTTTAAGGTTAGTTATTGCTTATAATGCCCCTTCAGTTCAGCTGGCTATTGAACAACCAATTGTTGAAGTTCCACAACCTACTGATATTAATCTAGTAGATCCAATTATTCAGCAATTACCAAAAACTGTTGAACAACCAGTTGAGCAACACGCTCCTCAAGAGAATGTTGATGCAACATTGAGAAGATCAACTAGAATAAAGAAATCGGCTATTCCTAGTGATTATATTGTGTATTTACAAGAGTCTGACTACAATATTGAAGATGAGAATGATCCCGAAATGTTTTCACAAGCCATGGATAGTGATAAATCTAATTTGTGGTACAATGCCATGAAGGAAGAGATGAGTTCTATGACATCTAACGAAGTCTGGGATTTGGTCGAGTTACCTAATGGTACGAAGGTCATTGGTTGTAAATGGGTCTTCAAAACTAAGAAGGACTTATTGGGTAACATTAAAAGATATAAAGCTAGACTCGTTGCCAAATGATTCACTCAAAATGAATGAATCGATTACACGGAGACTTTTTCTCTTGTATCTAAGAAAGATTCTATTTGTATTGTTTGGCATTGGTTGCCCATTTTGATATAGAATTATATCAGATGGATGTGAAAACGGCATTCCTCAATGGAGAACTGGAGGAAAAGGTTTACATGAAACAACTTGAAGGATTCCTCTCTAGTAAAGGTGGGCATTTGGTGTGCAAGCTTAAGAAATCTATATATGGCTTGAAACAAGCATCCCGCCAATGGTACTTAAGGTTCCATGAAGTCATCTCTTTATTCAGTTTTGTAGAAAATGTCATGGATCAATATATATACCAGAAGATCAGTGGGAGTAAAATTTGTTTCCTTGTGCTGTATGTGGATGATTTATTACTTGCAACCAATGATAAGGGGTTGCTACATGAGGTGAAACAATTTCTCTCTAAGAGTTTCGACATGAAGGATATGGGTGAGGCATCTTATGTTATTGGCATTAAAATCCATAAAGATAGACCTCGAGGCATTTTAGGACTATCTCAAGAAACCTATATCAATAAGGTCTTAGAGAGATTTCGAATGAAAGATTGTTCACCAAGTATAGCAGCCATTGTGAAGGGTGATAGGTTCAATTTGAATCAATGCCCGAAGAACGATCTAGAAATGGAACAAATGTACAACATTCCATATGCTTATGCTGTTGAAAGCTTGATGTATGCTCAGGTTTGCACTTGATCTGACATCGCTTTTGTTGTGGAAATGTTTGGAAGATATCAGAGTAATCGAGGTTTAGACCACTGGAGAGCTGCAAAGAAAGTAATGAGATACCTTCAAGGTACCAAAAACTATATGCTTATGTATAGACGGACTGACAACCTGGAAGTGGTCGGTTATTTGTATGCGGACTTTGCGGGCTACGTTGATTCACGAAAATCAACATCTGGATACATTTTTATGTTAGCTGGCGAAGCCGTGTCATGGAGAAGTGCCAAGCAGACTTTGACTGCTACTTCCACTATGGAGGTTGAGTTCGTTTCTTGTTTTAAGGCTACCTTGCATGGTGTATGGTTGAAGAGTTTCATTGCTAGGCTTAGAATTGTTGATTCTATTTCTAGGCCATTAAGAATATATTGTGACAATTCAGCTGCGGTTTTTATGGCTAAAAATGCCAAAAGTGGTAATCGAAGTAAGCATATCGACATTAAGTATTTAGCCATAAGGGAACGTGTTAAGGAGAATGAAGTGATCATTTAACACGTTAGCACTGAATTGATAATAGCCGATCCTTTAACTAAAGGCATGCTACCAATGAAGTATAATGATCATGTAACTAGTATGGAAATAGGTCCCATCATGTGATTTGTCGTCATATGAACGATTTTTGTTGTATGAAACTCTTATTAAGTTGTAATGTTGATTATCAATTTTGGGGTACACATTTTGTTGTTTATGAGAATAATATTTATCCTTGGTTCTGGAATAAACATGAGGTTTATTCATTAAGATATGTTGTCACATATAGGTTGACATTAAAGAAATAAGATGCATTGTGATACATGGAAGATATTACTCACTCTTAGAGGACATGTCGTCATGATCCATGTGTTTTGTTTATTTTCTTTAAGCATAAAGTTTTCGTGGAATTAGTTGGATAATCCGTATGATGAAAATGATGGGATCAAGTGGGAGAATGTTATTTATTTTTTGTGATCCCACATTTTGGACGCATGTTTTCTCTTAAAGTTGCGACTATTTGACATAAAGTTTTTCCACGCTTCGTACCCTTTCATGACAACCGCCCATTTGGTAACCATCTTGATGGGAGACGGGATATAAAAAGGAACGTACGTTCATTTCTCGACAGATGATGACAAGGTCTAACACAAACTCTCATATTTGGAATATACCATCAGTACGTGAGGGAATTGGGTTAGTAGAGTGTCCCCAATTTTTCCTTGATTTCAGGTTTTTCTGATGAACGTGAATAAGAACAATGGCTGGAGATTTGCCTTAATTGATCCTGAATTCCGCATCATGAATTTTATGTCTTACAGGAACTCGATGTGGCGTTGAGCTCTACCTTGAACTGCAATGCCACTGGCCTAGATTTGGAGGTGTGCCTTTAGATACATAGGCTCGACAACATCCAAGGCCATGGAGGGTGTCAAGAGCTTCCATATCTAGTATCATGTTTTAGGCATGTCCGTGCGGCTGGTCCATCACCATAAGCCTCAATGATGAGGTCGATATTCCATTCGCCATGGACGAGCCACCAAGATGGGCATCCACTGGGAGCTTGAAAAACAACAAGCAAACCAGACGCATAGTGGTTGGTTTTGCCTTGGACGCATGGAAAGACACATCGCACTACAGGGACGACAACAGACAGTGGCACGTCTTGGATGGCGTGTCTTGGATGCACAGCAGTGGTCGGCTTGGACACGGCATTGGCAACTCTGCCGGTGCCTACAATCAGTCCAGGCGCGTGGGGTCAGCTTAGAGGTGGCTGTGGATGTGGGAGAGAGAGAATAAAAAGAGGGGTAGGTGCTCTGCTAGGGTTTGGTGGTATTTGGATTAAGTGCAATGAGGATGGGAGTTGAATGAGCATATGCCGCGATCTAAAGATGGAGAAAACAAATGGATCCACCGTAGAGATAGTTGACTACATCCGTGGAATGGAGCCTGGCCACGTTCCCCATTCCTTAGCAATGGCGAGCAATCAATCCCACTGCAGGTCAATGACATTGCTATCTCAAGGACGAAGGAAGGAACCTAGATCAGACATTTTTTGCACAAGATATATACAGAAGTTGAGTGCCAATTGCCCATGCTAATTCCGCAGAACACATAATACGACCACTCCAATCAGACAACATAAATGGATAGCATGTTTTTGCCGTTTTGATTGAGTGTTTCGATAGATCACGAGCAGAATGCTCATGTTGCTCCAAAGCCAGATTAAGAAATCGGTTCGTTGCCTGTATGTTTTTACAGAAAGGCTTGGTCTATAAACGCATTGGCAAGGTCATCCAAGTTCCTAATTACATTTCAAACCGAAAAAAAAAAAGAAAAAAAAAGGTCATTCAAGTTCCGCCACGCGGAAGTTCCTCGTGGTTTGTTTGGCAAGGAGAGAAGTGGGGAAATGAAGAGAGATGTGTTGAGACTCATCTCGCAGAGTCTGGTGCTGCTATTTCAACGGTGCTGCTATTTCAACAAGGAAGAAAAGAAATGAAGATGCTACTGTTTTAACAAAGACGAAAAGAAATGAAGCGAGTGAATCATCTGCTATGCGTATGCCTGGTGCTGCCGTATCAACAAGGAAGAAAAGAAATGAAGTCGGCGGTGAATCCTCCAGCACTACATGTCAAACTATGAGTGGTGCTCTGCATAACCGTTTCTCTGTTTTGTGCTCTTAACAGAACAAGACGTCGAGCAACAGACTGGGATTCCTGATCCTTCTTCCTTCATTCTGTTTTCTGTTATTTTGTTTCTCTTGTAGATAAGCTGTCGAACTATCATTGGCTGTTTTTAGATCTGAGCATGTAATATAAATAGAAAACAGAGCAAGCGAGTGTGTAAGCTCTCATATGAAAGTTTTCTTCAAACACAGAGAGAGGGAGTCATGAAAGCTCAAATTCTTCGTCGTCTCCACTCATCTCTTTTCTTCTCGTTCTTTCCATAAATCTTCACAGGGTGTGTGGGGGTGAAGAGTGGGCTAAAGAATTGAGTTTCTGTAAGGAGTGGAGAAATTTTCAAAAAGAAATTTCTGGTTTTCTTTGCCAAAAGCTTGACTTAGAGAAATAGTTGATGAGAATCATTTTATTTACATGCGGGACATGCGAGTAAGTGCCTAGGATGTTGTGACTCGAGAGTGTCGCAATGGACTAGTTAATCGTCCTTGGCCGCTTTAGATGCGCGATTCATAAAAACCGTGAGTTTCTCCATGCTCAATTGGTTTGATTCCTAAGTAGGGAAAAAAATTAAATGAGCCACTCGTCCTTTTAGTTGACATAGCATGTCGTAGGATGCATGTATTATTGTGAAATTTCGTGGAATGTCTAAGAACTTAAACTATTAGATGAAGGTGTGATTTAACTCAAATATTTCAATACTCCTTTTCAAGCATAGATTGAACTTTGCTCTAAAACTAAAATAGGAGAATATGTAACCAATGAGGTAGATAGGGCATCAAAAGGTTTGAACTTAGAATTTGGTACTCTAAAATCAAGGGAAATCGGTAGGACTACATTTAAGGATTAAAAGTTTAAGCTATTTGAGAAATACAGGGTTTTATTAAAATACTTTGACAATCACCGTTAAATTAACACAATAGGAAAGCAACTGTAGAATGAACGAAACACAACAAGGCGAATATATGTTTATTTATTCAAACCATAGATAATACCGAATGATCGACTGAAATTAATGACTGGGAGGATGTGGCACGTCCCCATATTTTGCCGTCGCCAAGTTGTCAGTCATTCGCTCACCAGCACCATCTAGAGGCCGACTGCCGAGGTCCCGCTCGTCGTTTCGCCATCTTCCGAGTCTTCCAAAAGGTACGTCTCAACTCCCCAGAAATATATGTAAGCGCGAACCAGCCAGAATGTTAGACGACGGATAAGATGATGACTCCGAAGACAGGGAGGGTACTCTATACATGTAGCACCTGAGATAATTAGGAGGAAAACGAGTCCTGAATAAAATATGGTGTTAGCAAGCCAAGGGAGTTTGCCAACAGTTAAGGTGACACCAGTTAAGAAAGCGACAGACATTGCCGGGAGTGCAATCGTTAGCGGCGGTCCTGAGTGCAGGTATGCAGCTATTGCAGCTTCGATGTCGTGTTGCTGTGCATAGACGAGGTTGATGACCGCGATCATTGAGCAGAACATTGCGATGGTGTTGCAAATTGCGAAGGCCTGGAACAATCTCTTGTCCACCAGAGAAGCCATGCCCCGGTCATCTTTAGAGGTCGTTTCTGAGCCATTAAATCCTCCGGGGATTGCAAAACCAGCTGCGAAAGTCACAGTGGCCACAAGCGTTGCCACCAGCAGACGGGTATTAACCGAATCCTTCCAGAGGTCCATTCTTATCTTATTTTTGCGGAAAGAGGACGTTGAAAACTCTTCATCTCGAGCTTCCGGCCTAAGTACGAGTAAGTTTCCGCCTACAGCTGATGTCAAGGATGACACCACCATCAATGTCAATCGCTGAGATCGGAAGCAAATAAGAAGGAGAAAAAGAACCGATCGTTAACATATTGATAACAGGATAAAACTCTAGAGTACTCGTGTCAAGGGAAACTTTAACTTCTAAAGATGCAGTGTCTGCTCTCTTTAAAGTATTAACACTGGAGTACAACGGGAAATATCTGAAGAAAAAATAGATGCATTTGATAGAAATTCATTATCAACAGAAAAATGGTGGGGGTTCGTTTAATAATTTATATTTAAAGCAAGGGGCCCCCTTGATTAAAGAGGAATCTCCACCTATTAGTAGGGTTCAATTTGATCTAATCTATAGGAATGAGTTCTTTATTTTTTTTGTTGGTCAATTATTTTTCGTTGAAAGAAGAGGCATGAATTAAATGTATATGGTTTCCCGTTGTCATAGGTTGACTTTATTATAATGTTATGAGAATTGCCATACAGAGAGTGGCCAAATTTGCCACAGACCCCAGCCTTTTGGAAAAAAAAAAAACAAAAAAGAATGCAACACAACCCCTGGCTTCTATACGTGACCGTATTTATAGGTATATCAATTTTATCTACGCAATTCTCGGAGATATTTAACTCGTTTCTTCCCGCAAACATCCACAAGCTTTAATTACCTCCTAGTAAGACTAAATTAGAGATTTGAAGAACATCAATCCTGGAGGAGTCTCGGCTATTCCAAAAAATTGATCAATGCTTCAACTATGCTATCAACTGGCAGACATAATCATTTGAATAAGAGAACCATGCTTAACTAAAGTGTCAGTCTATGGAAATTTCCAGTAAATTGATAAATAAAATAGATTCATGTTACCTACATTCCGTAACGTAGGCTCTCTTCTGAAGCGATCTTGAGCAATGTCAGAAGCAGTCAAGCATGCGTGGTTCACACTGTCACGAAAATTTCTTTCATCCATCACAAGAAGAATCAAAGCGGCAGGTTGTGAATACAACGCTGCCAAGTGTGAAGGTGTGTTTCCAGCATGATCTATACTATTTATCAGCATCTCCGGTTCTGCATGTCTGAGCATATATCTGACTACTGAAGTTCTCCCATATTTTGCTGCAACATGAAGAACATTTTGCCCTTGCCCATTTGGCAAACCTGATACCGGAAGTAGCTTCTCGACTAGCTCAACATAACCCATTTTGCTCGCAGTATGAATGGGAAGATCCCCATTCATGTCCCGTTGACGGGCCAAACCTTCGGTCTTTGGTCCTAAGAGTTTAAAAACTCAGGGCCGATTTATGTAAGCTGCTAAATGGAATACATTACCGCCTCTGGAGTCGATCATTGCAAATAGCTTCTCGTTTTTCTTGAATATCAGCTCGGCTAAATCTGGGATTAGGAGCTCCAAGTTAGGGATAAGGATATCTTGGACGTAACCTTAATCACTACTAGGATTGATAGTCACCGATGTTGGATAACATTGCAATGCTGAAACGAGTAGCGATAATTTTGATTGAATAGGATAGCCTTGACCTTTCTCAATCTATGACTTTCATACGTTTTAAATTTCATCGCATTATAATTACTTGATCTACACAGTATTGATGACATGACATATACCACGTCATTCAGAAAGGTTTTCTGAGAAAAACTTTAATACATGTAGCATTACTCCCTCATTTATACACATACATACATGACTTGTGAGAATTTTGTATTTCCGAAATTTTCCTTGTATTACACCTACGACTACCCACTTACAACTGTCTCTATACAAAGCCATAGTAAACGCGTCTTTATTGGAGAATTAGCACACATTTATTCAAATGCTAAAAGTCCTATATAGTTTGAGACGTATTTGATGATTTATAATCGGGAAATCTGATATCCGAGCCTAATATGTATTAAGTACTACATGCTCTTACTTGATATTTTCTTAGGCTACTTAATTAGTAAGTATGCATATTCTAACTCTACGATTTGAGATGGTTTTTAAATGAACCAGATAGGTAAATCTAAAACTCAAATATGATAAATCATTTACCAGATTTCTATTACAAAACTAAACATATAACTTTGTGAAGGTTGGGGCTATTTCCATCCTCATTTTGGATGGAAAGCATAGGTCTAGTGTAAAACTGAAAACCAAACAAAAATCGGTAGGAACCAATGCGGTTCTAGGTTCCGGCAATTACTGGTTCCAAAAGAAGCCGAATTGGTATTGTGCGATTCGGTTCCTCATTCCTGGGTAAGAACCGGATTGGGAATTGATGAACCGGAGATTATATACTATAAGTGATGTATATATCTTTTTATGTTGTAATTCATTTATATATTTGATGAGTAAATGTTTTATTTAAACTCTTTTTTTAATAGATATGGATTATCTTAATAAGGAGATCATCGTTGGTAAATATAGTTTACGAATCGAAGCAGAATGAATTTATGTGATGAGGTTTTCTAAGAACTAATTTAGTTTAATTAATAGTTATTTTAATTTAAAATTATTAGTAAGTGATTAACTATGTTTGTTGTTTCTTTCGATTTCTAGTGGTTAGAATTTGGAGCAATTTTCCATGGATGACTGAGGATTGAAGTTCTATAATTTAGGTTTTATGTTAAGTGTTTTGAACTTTCTATTGTACATTTTATTTTATGAGTTCATCTTTTATGAATGTTGCTATTAACAAATGAGAATTTTTGTTGTTGCATTCACTTTCATCTTGGTTATCTAAAAATGAAATGGAAAAGGAAGAAAAAATGGAATAAAATAGAAAAAGTAATTGGCCGATTCTCTAGCAGATCCTAGAACCAATTGATAGAATAGGCTATAGGTTTAAGAGTATGCGAAGTAGGTTCCAGGTTCTAAAATTGAGGAGCCGGTTCCGACAAAGTAGGTTATATGTTCGAAATTCAATGCAAATCTATCTTGAAACCGTTCATCCCTAGAAATCACACCTTTGTACTTGAAGTGGCTAAAATATTTTCACGCTCAACTTAAGTAATAATTTAATATTAATGACTATAGCCACGTTTCTTTCTCCTCGCCCCTCTCTTTTATAGTTGTCCCTTTCCTTTACGGTTTCATTTTCCTTTTCTACTATTCTTTTCGTCCTGTCCTTTTCCTTTTCTTATCAAATAACATCAGAATTTCTTTGTCTTCATCCAAATATTAGGTCAAAATATTACCCTTATTTGTGTTTTTATGTGAACTAGTTATAAAATAGTGCCTTCGGCACGTTATAACTAATACCACACATAATTATACATACTTCATTCGTTAATAAGAGATTAGACTTAATAGTTTTACAGTAATGGGGTAACAGTCAAACTGTGCCCCCTTTTTAATTAAATTGATGTTGGCGTGATAGTTGTTTCATTCAAATAATATTCGGGAACAAAAAGGGGAACCAAATTTGAATGCGCAAATTTGTGTACAATGCAATATGAGTAGAGATCATACTTTTATATGCATTTATACTAGTATTTCTTTATAAAAGATTACAGCCGCACGGCCTTAATCTTCTTTGCAACCGGATAAATAAGTCATTAGGTTTCCATGAAGTAATTTTGTGGTTAAAATCAGTCCATTACGTCTTCAAATTAATGGTACCGTCCTCTTCTCATTTTCCTTCAATTTTTTCCCTCGACACGACTTGCCTTTTATACAAAATAAAACGTAAGAAGAAAAAGATTATTTTTTTGTATTTTAATTATCTGGAACCTGATGAGTGAGTCATCTGGTGCTCTACACAGCGTATGGGGGCTGTAGTGGCTACTTTACTGACACTGAGAGTAACGGACCGTCGCATCATTCTCCTTAGTAAAATGGCTGGTGTTTTTAAACTTAAGCCGATCATTATTATGTTCTAATGTGAGGTAATTGTTCACTAAAAGAATCATATGGCTAATTGCAAGCGCCCATAGGTATTTAACAACTTTGATGAGTGGGGTTTGGGATTTTACGTTAAAATCCATAATGGGTTTGGATAAGGGCAGAAAATTGCTGCATGGATATGGAACGAGGTCAGTCTGCACATATATTTCCAATAAATAGATTTTTGTACTTACCACTCTCTGGTTGCAAGATGGCACCATGAATGGGCGGCAAGCCTTGTATCCTTGATGGTTCGAGCGGGAGCGAAAAGAAAGCCTCATGTATATCATGCTCTTTGCAAAGGACGGCCAAGTACAGGGGAGACATCTCGGATGTGTTCTTCAAGTACAGGAGCTCCGAATCTTCGTTCAGCAAATGGTGCGCCCCGTCGGCGTGACCATAAACCACGGCAATGTGCAAAGCGGTATTTCCATGTCTGTTCCTTATCCTCAGGATCTTTTTCTTGTCCTCGACGTTGGGGAGGTCTCTTATCCGGCATATCAACCTCGCAACAGCTCCAGATTTCTTAGCCGCGATCGCCATGTTGAGGGGGGTATCTCCACAATCATCTTGGGAGGCTATGAGATGGTCAGGGACATAATAAAGCAAGAGCCTCAGTATGTTGTCCGTGAGGGCCGATGCTGCAACGTGGAGCAGTGTTCTACCCGTTGGTCCCGGCCAATTGAAAATGGCAGACGGATCGATTTCATTTGCAAGCCTTTCAATCTCAGAAATGAACTGTTCGACATAGTCATTTTTTATGATGTTTTCAAGGCTTCTAGCAGCTGCAGGCACTTCTGTTGGATCTTGTCGCTCCGCGTTTCGCGCAGCCGCAAATGCATTATCGATTTTCTCCCGTCGACTCTTCCAGATTTCTTCTTCACCCTCTGACATTTCCCTGAGGGTTCCTCCTTCATCCTTCTTGACCTCCTCCTTGATCGATATGTTCGTGCCAACATTCTCCCCTTCTATACCTTTCTCTACGTCCATCGGGCCAAAGCTATGCAAGTAATGTAGTTATTGCAAGGGAACATGGGTTATGTAAGGAGACATTAAATAATGCATTCATTTAACTATTAAAAAATTAATGATAGTTAATAGTGTTCTCCCAAAATTTTATATGGCATCTAAACAGAAAGTTTCGAGTTTAAAATTGCTGCGCAAGATGGCGCAAGCGTACAAACTACTTGCTGCGATAATTCAAATGCAAGAAATTACTAAAACGCCACGGATTTTCCATTTTAAAGAAGCAATAGTTTTTCTTTTTTTGGTGAAAATTAAAGAAGCAAAAGTTCGTAAGTGCTTGCATGAAGAATCTTAGAAAAAGAAAAAAAGAATTAAAGAATAAATTAGAGTTTTTCTCTTTAAGAGAGAGACGAGCTGCTTGGCTAACGGTGGCTGTAAGTGCTGTCGGATTGAGCTCAAAAACGGGATAATAACGACAACAACAAAAAATGTCATAGACTTATTATATGAATGTCAATTCGATCCTAAGCCTTTCAATTTGGCCAATTTAGTCCTAAATCTATTAATAATTTATCAAAGTAGCATTTCCGGCCATTTTTTATTTGAAATCGTTAACGTGGAAACCGATCATTTTATATGATATGGCTGGCATTAAAGCAGATAATTTTTTAGATTTGATTTTTCCGAATTTTTGTAAAATGCTGTTCTTTTTTTCTTTTCGTATTCTATTCTTTCTTTATTTCGTTTTCCTTCTTCCTTCATTGGTTGCCCATGAGGTTGACACTCACCGGCTCTTGCCTATTCCCAAGCCTAGCTACTAGTAAAGGAAGAAGGAAAAGAAAAAGAAAAAGAAAAAGAAAAAAAGTGAAAATATTTATAAAAAAATTTAGATAAATTATAAAAATGCAAGACATTGTTCACGTCAGTGCGGGTTTTGCCGATTATGCCAACTGTGCCATATAGAACGCCTAGCGTTCACATCAATGATTTCTGACCAAAATTGACTAGAAAAGACTACATAGGCAAATCGTCAAAAAATTTAGTACTAAATTGGCCGAATTAAATGTTTTAGAATTGAATTAGCATATGTATAATAGGTTTACGCCTTTTTTGATAATTTTTTTGCTTAAAGACAATGGCGGCATGATAGTGAACAAAGACAACATATGTTACATATCATACACAATTCTCGGCCTTCTAGCACCCACTTTTATCTCCTAAGAACATAAATTGAAGCCCCATAGCTAAACTTAAACTGACTCTTAAAAGTCATCGACATACATAGTCCTAAAGTCATCCAAAACTATTATTGGATTTGGCACTGCAAAAATGCATGTTAATGACGGAAGTAACATGATGCAAAGTTTGCGGATAGAGATCTAAAATAATTTTATCTCTATCCGAACACGTAACTATAAAGTGTGTATAAGTTAGATCTCTTTGTCCGTAACTCAGGCCAGTTATTTCTAAATCCAAGACGCACTTCGTAGCAATAAAATACGATATTCAAATATTATTTATGCCAAAAATGATGAAGTGATTCGCTCAGAAAGTTGGAGAAATGATGCGACCAAAACCTGCATTAATAGAAGATTCGATTGACGGCCAAGATTGAAGCAAGATTCTGCACATGTTTTCCCATGAACTTTGCCAAGATTTTTTTACAGAGGATTAGATGTTGTGACAGCTACAAGAGAATTTAAACATTGTTGAGAAATATTTTTGTTCTTCTCTTTTATAAACTTGTAATACCCGTTTTAATAGTCTTCCTAAGAGTTAGTAAGAACAACAATTCCATTTGTAAACATACAAGAGAAGTGGTTATACTTAATAAGAGAGAAGATATTTAATTGGGTGAGAGATATATTGTACAATTGACTCCTTTTATCAACACTCAGAGGGTGGTTTGCATGGAAGAGAATCTCCTGTGATGTGTGCACGAAGTGTGAGGATGACTATATTTAGTGTATAGCAAGGTTGCTATAGAAGGAAGTCAAATTCTGCAGTGACAGCGCATTCTACACTTGTAGTGAGGTGGTATTTGTACTTTTGCCATAACTAAAGGGATGTAGTCTATTTGGCCTGCTAGAGCTGGAAAAAGGAGTAGACACACCCGAAATGAACCTCTATAAATTTCGTATGGAATTTTTATTTCTCTCAGCTTTTTAATATTCGTAGTTAATAAAGCTAATTTATGTTAAAGTAGAAGCACGATTTTTATTGGGATTGATTCTACAAAATTAGTTTATATATTATTGCAAATCATCACTTTCCTTTTAGTTGCATATTTGTGCCTAACAAATGTCTTCCAATGTCTTTAGAATTGGAATAATTTAGAAAATATGAGCTTGTGAAAAAAATAGTAATTATGATCATGACATTTTAACACCCAACCATTCATTATTACCACGTTTACTTGATGGCCTTTAGTTTAGTCCAGTCATAAAACCTTAAAAATCAATTGAGTTACTAGCGTACTTTAAAGGCCATAAATAAGTGTTATCTCACTATTTCTCATAGAGAACCCACTCTGAAAACTCACAGAGAATATTATAATACTCTTCTTGTTTGCTCTAATGTGCTAAAACCAAAAACCAGCTCTTGTATATGTAATATTCATATCCAAAATAGGAAATCCTCTTTTAGTCAACTCAAACTAGAAATCCAACTCTAATAATGATATATTGATACTTCATACGTTTGGTCAACCAAAATTAAAACATTCCTAATTTAAATTACATGGTAGGGTTTCGTATCAGGTTTCGTTCGCTGGTTCAAATTTGAGTCTAGGAGTGGTGAAACCAGTAGACGTGGTCACTCGTGTTGCTACCACTAGGTGGTGCTTAGTAGATCCTTTATTTCGTCCCGTTTCTTTGGGCCGGAAGATTGGTCGTTCAGGGAATCGACTTTTCCGCTGGAGAATGTATATATCGGCTCTCATGGGCGATGTCGTGCAAAGTGCAGAGTGCAAACTAAAATTAGCAGGGTCAACGAGAGGGCTGCGGAGGCATAAAAGGAGTGGAAAGAAAGGACGCTTTGAGCTAACTAGAGAAGAATGGTAGTCCTAATGCAGTAGGAAACAAAACTTATTATATCGATATATTAGGAACACCATTTAATAGAGTGAACCAATCAAGGAAGAATAATGAAAAGTTTGTGATGCAGCATCAAGATTGAAGACCATTAACATTGACAAAGGAAATTTTAGACAATTAGCAAAAGAAAAAGAAAAGAAAATAGTAATCATTTTGAAAAAACATACCTTCCAACACGAAAACTTCCTTCTCCAAAGATCCAAAGGCAATATCGACAGCAGTCAATTCGTTTATCCAACGAAAGATGAACCCAAATGGCCATTTTATACTACACCAAAGGCTAAACTTGTTGTTTAATAAATTCTCGTGCATAATCCCTTTTTTCGCTTAAAGTACCTTTAAGTGATCCTATTCTTTGCTTTTAACCTATCCCCAAGGATCATGGTTGCCTCCCATACCAGCAAAAATGTAAGAATGGGGTAACTCTTTTTGTTGCTTCATCGCAATCATGCCCTTCAATTTCAATCACCATTTATAACAAATTACTTTGGTGTAACACACTTCAGGAGTAACTCATAACCAGCTCTTGAATAGTTGCTAGGATCATCCTTCATACCAAATATTATTACACATTTAAGATTAGTAATTATGGAAAAATCATTCATGTATTGAAAGATCATTTTTTGTCGGTCTATAGGCCCAATCTCGAGAAAGTATATTATGTGTTGAATACATGACCGACGTGACTAACCAACCAAGCGCATTGTTTGCATAATATGCATTTTCTATTCAACTTTTGCATTCTAATTTCAAAATGTTCTCATTGACCGGTTACACAATGGGTTATTGCCATGTAACACAAACTGCCCTCTCCCAACGAAATAAAAAATGACGATAAGGGAAACATCTCCTTTCCGCGCGGTCAGGGCACGGCTAGCGACACGGCACCATCTGATTGGCAAGCAGTCACTAGGCGAACAAGCTCATGTGGGCCCTTGCATGAATATGGTCGTGGCTGGTGGCCTCTTCAGCGCCCAACCTAATTGCCTGATCCGATCGAACCCCTTCTTTCTTCTGCTCCATAAGTAAAAACAAAGAAATTGAGCCCAAAAAAATTAAAATTAAAATAAGCACGGGGAAATCACAAATGGGACAAACTTTTAATATTGATATACTACTACACTCATTGAATAGACTAAACCAATTAAGAATGAATATAATGGAAAGTGTGTGATTGAAGACAATTAAAATTAACAAAGGAAATATTAGACAATTGGCAAAAGAAAAAGGAAAGGAAATATTAATCAATTTGAAAAATGCATACCTTCCAATATGAAAACTTCCTTCTCCAACAATCTATAGGCGATATTGAAAGCAGTGAACTCATTTGTCCCATGAAAGATGAATCAAAGCGGCCATTTTATATTACATTAAAGGGCTAAACTTGTTGTAGAATAAATCATCGTGCATAGCTGCTTTATTGCTTCAAGTCCCTTTATCTGATTCTAGTCTTTGGGTAACATAGAAGCAAAGAGGAATAGAAATTCTCAATTGCTCCTTTTGCACCCTGCTATGGTAAGTATGCATATGATTATCATTTATGCCAATTATTATAACATATTAAAGATTAGTAATTATGGAGATATTAATCCGTGTTATAATTTACTTATAGATAGAACAATATTAATTGGTTAAAGATAATTAAAATTAACAAAGGAAATATTAGACAATTAGCAAAAGAAAAAGGAAAGGAAATATTAATCAATTTGAAAAATACATACCTTCCAATATGAAAACTTCCTTCTCCAACAATCTATAGGCGATATTGAAAGCAGTGAACTCATTTGTCCCATGAAAGATGAATCAAAGCGACCATTTTATATTACATTAAAAGGCTAAACTTGTTGTATAATAAATCTTTGTACATTGTAGCTTTACTGCTTCAAGTCCTTTTATCCGATTCTGTTCTTTGGGTACCATAGAAGCAAAGAGGCATAAAGATTCTCAATTACTCCTTTCACAGCTTGCTATGGTAAGTATGCATACGATTATCCTTTGTACCAATTACTATCACATATTAAAGATTAGTAATTATGGGCATAGTAATCCGTGTTATAATTTACGTATCGATATGACAATAATCGGTTGAAGACAATCAAAATTAACAAATGAAACATTAGACAATTAGCAAAAGAAAAAGGAAAGAAGTATTAACCAATTTTTTTGGGCTCAATTTATTTGTTTTTACTTATGGAGCAGAAGAAAGAAGGGGTTCGATCAGATCACAAATGGGACAAACTTTTAATATTGATATACTACGACATTCATTGAATAGATTGAACCAATCAATAATGAATATAATGGAAAGTGTGTGATTGAAGACAATTAAAATTAACAAAGGAAATATTAGACAATTAGCAAAAGAAAAAGGAAAGGAAATATTAATCCATTTGAAAAATGCATACCTTCCAATACGAAAACTTCCTTCTCCAACAATCTATAGGTGATATTGAAAGCAGTGAACTCATTTGTCCCATGAAAGATGAATCAAAGTGGCCATTTTATATTACATTAAAGTGCTAAACTTGTTGTAGAATAAATCCTCGTGCATAGTTGCTTTGCTGCTTCAAGTCTCTTTATTTGATTATGTTCTTTGCGTACCATAGAAGCAAAAAGGCAAAGAGATTCTCAATTACTCCTTTTGCAGTCTGCTATGGTAAGTATGCATACAATTATCCTTTGTGCCAATTACTATCACATATTTAAGATTAGTAATTATAGACATATTAATCCGTGTTATAATTTCTGTATCGATAGAACAATATTAATCGGTTGAAGACAATTAAAATTAACAAAGGAAACATTAGAGAATTAGCAAAAGAAAAAGGAAAGAAGTATTAATCAATTTTTTTGGGCTCAATTCATTGTTTTTACTTATGGAGCAGAAGAAAGAGGGGGTTCGATCGGATCACAAATGGGACAAACTTTTAATATTGATATACTACTACACTCATTGAATAGACTGAACCAATAAATAATTAATATAATGGAAAGTGTGTGATTGAAGACAATTAAAATTAATAAATGAAATATTAGACAATTAGCAAAAGAAAAAGGAAAGGAAATATTAATCAATTTGAAAAATGCATACCTTCCAATACCAAAACTTCCTTCTCCAACAATCTATAGGTGATATTGAAAGCAGTGAACTCATTTGTCCCATGAAAGATGAATTAAAGCGGTTATTTTATATTACATTAAAGACCTAAACTTGTTGTAGAATAAATTCTTGTGCATAGTTGCTTTACTGCTTCAAGTCCTTTTATCTGATTCTGTTCATTGCGTACCATAGAAGCAAAGAGGCATAGAGATTCTCAATTACTCCTTTTGCAGCCTTCTATGGTAAGTATGCATATGATTATCCTTTATGCCAATTACTATCACATATTAAAGATTAGTAATTATGGACATATTAATCCGTGTTATAATTTATGTATCGATAGAACAATATTAATCGATTGAAGACAATTATAATTAACAAAGTAAACATTAGACAATTAGCAAACGAAAAAGGAAAGAAGTATTAATCAATTTTTTTGGGCTCAATTTCTTTGTTTTTACTTTTGGAGCAGAAGAAAGAAGGGTTCGATTGGATCGCAAATGGGACAAACTTTTAATATTGATATACTACTACACTCATTGAATAAACTAAACCAACCAATAATGAATATAATGGAAAGTGTGTGATTGAAGACAATTAAAATTAACAAAGGAAATATTAGACAATTAGCAAAAGAAAAAGGAAAGGAAATATTAATCAATTTGAAAAGTGCATACCTTCCAATACCAAAACTTCCTTCTCCAACAATCTATAGGCGATATTGAAAGCAGTGAACTTATTTGTCTGATGAAAGATGAATCAAAGCGGCCATTTTATATTACATTAAAGGGCTAAACTTGTTGTAGAATAAATCCTCGTGCATAGTTGCTTTACTACTTCAAGTCCCTCTATCTGATTATGTTATTTGTGTACCATAGAAGCAAAGAGGCATAGAGATTCTCAATTACTCCTTTTGTAGCCTACTATGGTAAGTATGCATACGATTATCCTTTGTGCCAATTATTATCACATATTAAAGATTAGTAATTATGTACATATTAATCCATGTTATAATTTAAGTATCAATAGAACAATATTAATCGGTTGAAGATAATTAAAATTAACAAAGGAAACATTAGACAATTGGCAAAAGAAAAAGGAAAGAAGTATTAATCAATTTGAAAAATGCACACCTTCCAATACGAAAACTTCCTTCTCCAATGATCTATAGGCAATATTGAAAGCAGTGAACTCATTTGTCCCACGAAAGATTAATCAAAGGCCAATTTATATTACATTAATGGGCTAAACTTTTCGAGAATAAATACATAGTTGCTTTATTGCTTCGAGTCACTTTGACTGATTATATTCTTTGCACACCATAGAAGCAAAGAGGCATAGAGATTCTCAGTTACTCCTTTTGTGGCCTGCAATGGTAAGTATGCACATGATTATCCTTCATGCCAATTATTATCACATACTAAATATTAGTAATTATGGACATAGTATTCCGTGTTATAGTTTACGTATTGATTGATTGAAGATAATTAAAATTAACAAAGGAAGTATTAGACAATTAGCAAAAGAAAAAGGAAAGGAAATATTAATCAATTTAAAAATGCATACCTTCCAAGACGAAAACTTCCTTCTCCAATAATCTATAGGGGATATTGAAAGCAGTGAACTGGTTTGTCCCATGAAAGGATGAACCAAAGCGGCCATTTTATATTACATTAAAGGGCTACTTGTTGTAGAATAAATTCTTGTACAGAGTTGCTTTATCGCTTTGAGTCCCTTTAACTGATTATGTTCTTTGCATACCGTAGAAGCAAAGAGGTATAAAGATTCTCAATTAGTTCTTTTGTAGCTTGCTATGGTGAGTATGCGCACACATGCAAATTATTATCACCTAAGTAGCACCGACACTGACATATGACACACGACACCCGACACGACACGACATGACACGCCGACACGTCGTTTCTCAAAAAACAGATAATTCCGACATGTTGGGACATGTTATGTATTAAATATATATTTTTATATATACATAATAAATTATCATTTTTATGATTATTTCAATCAAATTCATAAATAAATAAATAAATAATTAAAAAAGCCTATAATGAATATACACTAAAAATATTAATCCATCATTTATTAATATCATTCATTATTTCAATTTGATAAATTTAACTCTATTTTAATAATTCATAAAATTTGGAGAAAAAATAAGTGATTCATATTTTGGACTTGTGTGTTAGATATGTTGGAAGAGGAGAAAAAAATTGAGGGGTGAATTGTGTATCACGAGAAGTGGGAGTTAGAAGAGAAGAGAAGATTATGTTTTTCTTTTTCTCCATTTATTATTTCTATTATTGTGTTTTATTTTTTCACACACACACACACACACACACACACACACACACACACATATATATATATATATTGACCTCTCATTTATTGAATTTTTAAAATTGACCTTGATATCATAATCTCATGTCATAAACTCGTATGTCAGAATTCCGACTCAAGTGTCGAAGAGTGTTGAGAAAGTTGATTAGGTGTCGGATTTTCCGACATATGTTAATCGAGTGTCGGAGAGTGTTCAAGAGTGTCGGAGAGTGTCGGAGAGTATCAGATATATGTGGAATTGTCCAACACAACACGAAAGCTCTTAGAGAGTGTCCGTGCTTCATAGATTATCACTTACCAAAGATTAGTAATTATGGACATATTATTTTGTGTTATAATTTAACAAAGCAAATATTAGACAATTAGCAAAAGAAAAATGAAAGGAAATATTAATCAATTTGAAGAATGCATACCTTCCAATACAAAAGCTTCCTTCTCCAACGATCTATAAGCGATATTGAAAGCAATGAACTCGTTTGTCTACGAAAGATGAACTAAAGCGGCCATTTTATATTACATTAAAGGGCTAAACTTGTTGTAGAATAAATCCTCGAACATAGTTGCTTTACTGCGAATCCCTTTAATTGATTCTATTCTTTGCTTACCATAGAAGCAAAGAGGCATAGAGATTCTCAATTACTCTTTTTGTAGCTTGCTATGGTAAGTATGCTGATTATCCCTCATACCAATTATTATCACATACTAAAGAGGCTTTATCAAAAAACTAGATGTTTGCATTGAAAGACCAATTCTTTTACGGGTTTGTGGGACCCAATAAAAAAAAAAGTTATGTTTTGTATGAATCACACAACCAAAGTGGCTAACCAACCAATTACACGACTTGCACAATATGCATTTTTTTATATTGGATTTACTGCACTTAGATTTTGAAACTTTTCTCTTTTATTGAATTGTTACACCATCATATTGCAGTAAGACAGAAAGCATCTGCTCTCCGATCCCATCAAGAAAGAGAAAAAGGAACATCTCCTTTCCATGTGGTCGGTGCACGGCTAGCCACGTGGTATCATCCAATCGGCGAGCAGTCACTGCGGGAACAAGCTCAGGTGGGCTCTCGCATGAATGTGATGATGGCTTGGTGGTCACCGCCCAATAAATTAAAACGAGCATAGAGGAAATAAAAAATAAGACTTAGGCCACGAATGGCTCACATACACGAATATTCAAGCATGAACAGAGATAAGAGTCGCCTTCAAGTTTCAATTAGATCGTGCTTTTGGTAGCATTGAGATAGAAATTTTCATTACTTCGAATGAAACATAGATAATGAATTAACCGTATAAATATCATCATTCACATCTTAAAAAATCACATGTTTTGAAAGAAGTTTCTGCCCATTTTGAAATCTGAGGAGGGAGATCAACATCATGAAGCTATCGAAGTTTTTTTCTTGAAGAATTTGTATAATATAGGGAATAAATTTAGTTTATTTGTCATATGATTTGATAAGATATTTGGAATCTATGTCGAATTGGTAGATAATATCAATTGAATGAATTTCGTCCGAAGAGAGTAGAGTGTCCTCATTTTCTCTTATATAAGATCTCAATTGTTTATAGAAGAGAGTAGAGGTAAGGGGGGCTTACATTTCCTGACTCTAAATCATTCTCTTCAAAACTAGCCATGCTAATGGAACACAAAAGGCTTTCGGATATGGACCTAGAAAAAAAAAGCTTTGATTAGACCGGTTAAATTGCAATTAACCTACTCACTATTACTTTTATGACTATCATCTTCATAGAACAACTTAATAATTCCATCTACTCTACCATTAATCAACTTATAAGGTGTTACTTAATTAGCTGTCAAATACTTAATCCGAGGACACAAATTTCATGTTCAAGCCCGAGTCTCACTAAACGTAAGTGTGGCCTTTTATTCACGGGGATGAAATGATTTGCATGCATTTGTGAAATTTTGCCTTTTCTTTCGAACTGTGCAGCTTTTATACTCTCAGTGGGGCTAGACGACCAATGGAAGATTGACACGTAATTTATGTGTGTGTGTGTGTGTGTGAAATTCGCCGCCACCGTCAACATTTGCAGCCTTAGCTTTACCGCGTGTTCAGTGGAGAGTTTCCTCCCTCCGCCTTTGTCCCCGTAGCGCCCGTCTCAACCCCCCTTAACACCGTTTTTGTCTTTCTTTGAGCGCGAGGCCACCATCGAGCTCGTCGCGGTGGGCAGAGCTCGATGCCGCACAAGTCTAGATCTAGAGGTGCGCCTTTAGATTGGGAGGCTTGGTGATATCTATGGCCATGGAGGGTGTCAAGATTCCAAAGTCATAACCACGCCTTTAGTTCTGATGGTGCGGCTGGTCCATCACTGCAAGCCTCAATGGCGAGGCTGATAGCCGAACTGGCCATGGACGAGCCCCCAGGACAGGCGACTGCTGCGAGCTCAAAAGATAAAAAGTGAAGCAAAGGTACGGAGGTTGGGGCTCGGCTTGGACGCAATGGGAAGACGGAACACACAATAGTGACGACGACAGACGATGGCACATCTTAGATGTGCAGCAGTGATCGGCTTGGACTCGACCGCTGCAACCCCACCAATGTCGAATAAATTGGACGAGGATAACATCGGAGTTCCATTCTACATGTCAATACCAACCACTATTGAAATAAAAACGGGAGTCAGAGAAGGAAAAATACACACCTAGTTACTTTTCCACAATTTCCCCTCTTCCTCAGTTAGGTATTGGCAATTCCCGTTCAGCACCCTCTGGCTAGATTTTTTGCGCCTGCTGCTCACTAGATTATATAACTAAACATGAACCGAACCCCGAACTCATTTGTGTGCATGGAAATTGAACGCCAATTGCCAATGTTCAATTCCATGGAACAAATAATATAACCACTCTCATTACAAAATAGTAAGATCAATGAAAAGCATTTAATGCCGTTCGATTTAGGGTTTCAATAGACTGCGAGCAGACTCCTTCAACATCCCACCGAAGCTAGATTAAGAAGTCAATCCATCAATGGCATATATGCACAAAAGGCTTAGTCTTTAAACACTCATCAAGTTCATTCCAGTTCCGCTATGCGGACGTGCCTTATGGTTTTTTGGGAAGGAGAGAAGTAAGGATATTCTAGGGGTGTAAAGAGTGGGCTAAAATTCAAATTTTCGTGAGGAGTGATGAGAAAGTTTTCAATTTTTTTTCCTGCATTTCCTCGCCAAAAGCTCGACTCACAGAATAGGTGATTCAGAGTTGTTTTCTTACATACGGGACATATAAGTGAGTGCCTAGGAACTCCTGACCTGAGAGTGCTGCAAGTCGGATTAGTCTAGGTAAATCGTCCATGGCGGCTCAAGACAAACGATTTCATGAACCATGAGCTTCTACATGTTCAAAGCTAATGATTTCATTCCTGATTGGTTAAATGGATGAAATGATTTTCTCATCTATTCAATTGACATAGCATGTCACGTGACACAAGTATCACTGTCAAAATTCATGGAACTACCATCAACCGCTAAAAAACTTAAACTATGTAGGCAAAGGATTGGTTTAATTCAAATACCATAAATTCTCCTACTCACATGTTGGCTGGACTTTACTCTGAGACTGATGCAGGGAAATATATAATAGATGAGATAATTAGGGCCGGAAAAATTTGAACTCAAAATCTCATGCTTTGTTACCATCTGAATTTTTGTGGGACTACATCCAACTGTTTTAGAAATTTAAGTTATTAGAGAAAAACGGGGATTAATTTAAGTACTTCAACAATCACCATTGATCTAACGCAATAGGAAAGCAACTGTAGAATGAGCGATAGGAAATACATATTTGTTTCTGCAAATTATAGGTAATATCAAAATGATCAACTGAAGCTAGTTAAAAGGAAAATGTGGCGTGTCCCCACACTTTGTTTTCACGAAGTAATCATTCTGTTCACGAACACCATCCAGAGGCCCCCCCAGCGGAGATCCAGTTCGCTGTTCTGTCCTCTTCCGAGTCATCCTAAAGGTCCGTCTCAACTTCCCACAAATAAATGTAAGCGAGAACAAGCCAGGATACCATAATGCGGATAGGGCGATGGCGGCTCCAAATCAAGGGAGGGTCCTCTAACAATTTAGCAATTGAGATGATGAGGAGGAAAACTGAGTCCCAAATAAAATATGGTGTTAGCAAGCCAAGGGAGTTTGCCAACGGTCAAGGTGACACCAGTTAAGAAAGCGGCAGACATCGCCAGGAGTGCTATTTTTAGCGGCAGCATTGAGCGTCAGTATGCAACCATAGCAGTGCAGACGTCTTTTTGCTGCCCCCAGAGGAGGGTGACGACTGCGGTCATCGAGCAGAACATGGCGATGGTGTTGCAAATGGCGAAGGCTTGGAACATTTTGTTGTCCAGCATCGTAGCCATGCTGGGTCATCTTTGGAGGCCATGTCTGAGCTGTTCAATCCTCCAGGAACTGCAAAACCAGCTGCAAAAGTCACAGTGGCCACAAGCATTGCCACCACCGAGCAGTTTCCGATCAGATTCTTCATGTGGTCATGTTTAGCTTCTCTTTGTCCACGTCGATTATTGGAAACGCTTCATTTCCCGCTGGACTTTTCCCACGTGTGGATGCTAATACCATGACTGTCAATTGCTGAGATCGGAAACATATGAAAATTCGAAAAAGAACGAATCGTTACCATATCGATGATGGGAATCAACTCTGGAGCACTCATGTAAAAGGAAACATTAGTTTCTAAAGATGCAGTGTCTGCTCTTATTAAAGTATTAACACTAGAGTGCAAGTTCATTTTAGATGAGAAAAGAGGCATGGATAAGATGTACATGGTTTATCGTTTTCATAGGTTAACTTAAGGATAAAGTTACGGCCTTATGCACATCTGAAATGGAAAAAGCCATGAAAAACCTAGATTATGTACATTGTACTACATTTATCATAAATTTTTTTGTGACACCAAAAACCTCAATTTTTAGACACATTTACCTCCATTAAAGTGCGTCAACAAGGAAAGAAAAACTAAAAAAGCCAAAAACATACCAGATGAGAGAGATTGCAGATGGTTGGGGGCGGCATTGCCCTTCCGACTTTGCCGGCAAGGGCTGTCGACCCCCTTGGACAAGCAGAGTTGGGCCTGATGGTGTTGAGCTCGAGTGGCGCCCCGAGCTTGCCCAGATCTGGTAGACGGCTCTTGCCGGTGGGATTTTGTAGTTCCGTCAATGGAACATCTTGAAGGGAATTAATATGAGAGGCTCTGCGAGACTTTAAGCTGACGAGAACCGATTTTGTGCGATCAAAAGGTCTCGTCTTGTTCTCCGGACGTTCTAGCTCACGAGAATCTCAGAAATCATTTCGGATCTAAGAGAAGAAGCAGGCCGCTGCGGATGTGCTCGATCAGTACTCTAAATTTGTCATGGCCTGCATCGGAAACCAAGTTCGACCTCGTGATTTGAGGCACCATCAGATGAAGGCACCAAATTCCATAGATTGGTGACGGACTGCGACTCTGAAGAGGGAGCCCTTCCAATCTTCAGCAAATTTCAGTCTAGCTCTTTGATCTGCTACTTGGACCAGATCTGGGCAAGATCAGCGGCGCTGCTCGAGCTCGACGCTATCTGGGCTGAGCTCCCAAGTAGTTGACGGCCGTCACCGGCAAAGTCAGAACGCCGGTGACAACTCCCACCATCAGCAATCTCTCTCTTTTCTTTTTTGGTCGGTGTACTCCGGTTTTATTTTTTGGCCTTTTTCAGATTTTCTTTTCAAATTTTTTTCTGACGTGACACTTGCGTGGCAGCCATATAAGCTCCACTTATCATTGAAAAATATTAATAATGCCACATTAGATCCATCTCAAATTGTTTTTTTTTTTTTTTTTTTTTTTGGTAAAAAGATCCATCTCAAATTGTTAATGGTACTTATTGAACGAAAAATAAATGTTTTACGGTTTGAAATTTTTGAGTCACTAAAATGTTATAAAATAAATGGGTCACAATAGATATAGTCAGGTGTCTTTGGTGGTTTTCTTTCCTTATTTAGATTGGCCAACCCTGACTTTTTTAATGAAAAAAGAATGCAGCATTCCTTTTTATACGTTACCATATTTATACGGTCAATTAATCGAGATATATAACAATTTATCTCTGCATTTGCCAGCAACATTCTACTTGTTTCTTACGGTCGACATATTCATGGCCACCAACTTTAACTTACTCTTATTAAGAATAATGCAGAAATTTGAAAAAATTGCTCCAAGAGAAGTCTCGGCCATTCTAGAAAATTGATCAATACTTCAACAATTCTACCGAGAGACATAATGATTTGAATACAAGACCTATGCTTGATTAATGTATTAGTCTATGAAATTTCCAGTAAGTTCATAAATAAAATAGTGCTTGTTCATGTTACCTACCTTCCGTAACGTATACTCCCTAGGGCAATTGTCAGGAGTAGTTGAGGGTTGGCGGTTGAGAAGGAAGGGGTCAATTCTTTCATCAAACAAGAGAGGAATCGAAGTGGCAGGGTGTGCATGCATCGCGGCCAAGTGCAAAGCTGTATTTCCAGCATCATCTTTTTCATTTATATCCTTCCCTAGTTTTGTGCTTTTGAGTATATATCTCACTACTGAAGTTCTCCCGTATTTTGCTGGGACATAAAGAATGGTTTGTCCTTGACAATTACGCCACATTGACATCGGAAATAGCTTCTCAATTACATCAACATGACCCATCTTGCTTGCTGTTGTTAATCGGCGTCACAGCGGAAGCGGATCGTGTATTTTGCAATTATGTCGAGAGCTATAGAAATCAATCGAAATAAAACGAGGAACAATAAAAATAAAGGACACCAGAAATTTACGTGGTTCGATCCCAATGTCGGAACCTACGTCCACGGAGAGAGCCAGTAAATCAATCCACTATAAATCGGAGAATTACAATATTACAATCACACATATGCACTCAAGTGTTTCCCAGCCCTACTTTATACCCGATACCCACGGTGTTTAATAACTCACTAAATGGACTCAACTCAGCACAAAACCTCTCTGAGCTCTCTCGTCTCACACACTCTCTCGAGCTCTTTTCTGTTTTGCTCTCCTTGCATATTCGGACGTCTTCTCCTCATATAGAGAGAAGGGCAGAAAACAAGACAAAACAAATGAAAATAAATGGCCTCATTAAATGTAGCGCAGGCGCCCACAAGACAAGCCGCAATCGGCACCGAACACCCACCATACTTGTAGGCATGCCTGCAGATCATGCATGTGCATGGGCAAGCATTTAATGAGGCAGAGGAGAGTCAACAATCGTGTGCCTTCGATCCGTGAAATGAGGTGGGCAGCAGTCTTCAAAATTTCTTGTTCTCGGTGAAAGGCAAGCGTAAAAGGAGTCTTCTTCATGCACTTGCAGCAGGTGGTGGATCCTTCATTTAATGCTAAAGATTTTGGATGCCCTCCTTTTCGCAGAAGACAATCTCTCTTCAAAGACTTTGCTGGCCGAAAATCTCTCTTCTCTGACTTCGCTTGCATGCTTGAAGAACCACGTAAAAAAACCCCATGCAGCTTTCTTTGGCTTCTTCGTTCTACCCATAGAGATAGAATTAATGCCGGAAACAAACAATTTGAAGACATCACAAAGTCTCCCTTGAACTTTGTTTAGTCAGCCAAACTTATGCGTATTAATCTAACAGGCTCAAATTTGAGACACAATATAACAATTCTCCACCTTGGCTCGACGTCCGAGACCAAGTTATAGTGATTATATTCCATGCTCGGCTCTCCCAACGCCCGATGGGCGCTCATACTCTACAGACGCCAATCGAGCTCATACAGAGCTCGAGCTTTGCTGAAGGAACATGCTTCGTCATCATATCTGCTGGGTTCTTCGCTGTTGCTATTTTCTTCACAACAATTTTACCCTTCGCTATGACATCTTGGATGAAATGGTACCTAATGTCGATATGTTTTGTTCGCTCGTGATATATTGGATTATAAGCCAAATATATCGCACCTTGATTGTCATAGTGTATGGTGACACTTTTCTGCTCCAATCGAAGGTCCGAGAGCAAACCCCTTAGCCATATCGACTCCTTTGCAACAAAGGTTAGTGCCATGTACTCCGCCTCAGTTGAAGACAATGCAACATCGTCTTGTAACGACGCTTTCCAACTTATTGCACCACTTGCAAGTGTAAACACGTACCCTGCTAACGATCTGCGATCATCCAAGTTACTGGCATGATCCGAGTCCACGTACCCTGTGGTCTCATTGCCATTGATGTTCCTCCGATACATAATGCCAACGTCTGCTGTCCCTTTTAGATATCTGAGGATCCATTTCACAGCTTCCCAATGAGTCTTACCTGGGTGCTTCATGTAACGGCTGACAACACTTACATCCTGTTAAATGTTAGGTCTAGTACATACCATGGCATACATAATACTACCCACTGCACTAGAATAAAAAAACACGGGACATATGTTCCTCCTCCTCCTCAGTTTGCGGTGATAACTTATTAGAAAGTTTAAAATGTGCGGCTAAAGGGGTACTTACAAATTTTGCTGACTGCATATTGAAACGTGCCACAACCTTCTCAATGTATTTCTTTTGAGACAAACGCAACATTCCTGCAGCTTTGTCACGCAAAATTTCCATACCCAATATTTTCTTAGTAGCACCTAATTCTTTCATTTCAAACTCAGCACTCAACTGCTGCTTCAACACATCAATATCAGACATATGTTTAGCTACTATTAACATATCGTCAACATATAATAGCAAATAAATCAAAGACCCATCCTCCAATCTCCTAAAATAAACACAACTATTAAACTGACTTTTCAAATAATCTTGACTAGTCATGAAAGCATCAAAACCCTTATACCACTGTCTAGGAGATTGTTTTAGTCCATATAAAGATTTCTTCAATAAGCAAACACGGTCTTCCTTACCTGGAATAGCAAATCCCTCAGGCTGCTTCATGTAAATTTGTTCCTCCAATTCACCATGAAGAAATGCCGTTTTCACATCTAGTTGCTCCAGCTCAAGATCCTGTGCAACAACTCAGGCAAGTAATACACGAATAGATATATGCCTTACCACAGGAGAACACTTCATTGTAGTCGATGCCCTCTCGTTGAGTATACCCCCTCGCAATAAGTCTCGCCTTAAACCTGACTGCCTCTACACCGGGAATGCCTTATTTCCATTTATAGACCCATTTGCATCCGACAATTTTCTGACTTTTGGATACTTTGACCAACTCCCATGTCTGATTCCGATAGAGTGATTCTATTTCTTCACTCATAGCCTCTAGCCACTGTGATGACTTAGCACTAGCTATCGCCTCAGACTAGGATGAAGGCTCATCCATCTCCACCTCATCACCTACATTTAATGCATAGGCAATATCATAATAACCATAACGTACCGGTGGTTTAATTTGCCTTCTTTGTTTGCCCGTGGCTATGTTGTGTTGTGGCTCTGCTTGTTGTTCAAGTATCACCGTCTTCGGGAATTGTGGCCTCATCTCGCAATCTCTTCCTCTCGTTACCCTCGAGGTCTTTGGAGACTCCCCCTAAATCTCCACCTCACTTCTGACACCACGATCCGTTTGATTTGCTGGTTGAGTTTCAAGATTCCTCTTTTGAAGCATTGCAGTCTCGTCGAAGATCACGTCTCTACTGATTAGAAAACCGGGTGATTTGGGATCAGTGCACTACAGCCGGTAGCCTTTCACTCCTTGTGTATAACCCAGAAATATGCACTTATTCGCCCTCGGCTCAAGCTTACCATCTCTCGCATGAGCATACGCAAGACATCCAAATATTCGTAATCCGGAGTAATCAACAGGTTTCCCCAACCATACTTCTTCAGGAGTCTTCCACTCAATAGCAGAAGATGGAGATTGATTAACTAGGTAACACGCCATATTTATTGCTTCAGCCCAAAATTCCTTGCCCAATTCTGCATGCAAAAGCATGCGCTGAGCTCGCTCGAGTAGAGTTCTGTTCTTCCGTTTTGCTACGCCATTCTGCTGTGGTGTCTCGGGAATTGTGCGGTGTCTCATAATCCCTTCCTTTTGGCAGAACTCAGTAAAGTCCTTACCACAGAACCCCATGCCATTATCAGTTTTCAGGCACTTGATTTGTTTATTTGACTACTTCTCAATCAATGTCTTAAAATTCTTGAACCGATCAAATACCTCGGATTTGTGCTTCAGGAAGTACACCCCTACCTTCCTTGAGTAATCATCGATGAATGTCGCATATATCGGCACCTCCTTTCGATGGAATTGGAGACGGTCCCCAAACATCTGAATGAATGTATTCGACTGGTTGCTTGGTCGAATGTAAAGCTGTACCGAATTTAACACGAAGCTGCTTCCCGAAGATGTAGTGCTCACACAGGTCCAGCTTTCCTGTCTTCTGACCTTTCAGCAACCCCTTTTCACTCAGCATCATCATACCTGCCTCACTCATATGTCCTAATCGCATGTGCCATAACTGAGTCAAATTTGAGTCTGACTCACCTGATGAAACTGTAGCAACTTCGGTCACGGTTTCTCCCAGTAAATGATAGAGAGAATTCGCCTTCTTCCCTTTCATCACTGTCAGGGCACCTCGAGAGATCTTCAGCACTCCACCTTCAGCTGTGTATTTGTACCCGAGGTCATCGAGTGTACCTAAAGAAATAAGGCTCTTCTTGAGCTTTGGTATGTGCCTTACGTCTGTTAACGTCCGTTCTACGCCATCGTGCATTTGGATTCGAACCGTTCCTATCCCCACAACCTCGCAGGCAGCATTATTCCCCAAAAGAACTCTACCACCATCTGCAGTCTGGTAGGTAGTGAACCAGTTCTTGTGAGGAGTCATGTGATAGGAACATCCAGAATCTAGCACCCATTCGTCTCCTGACGAACTTGTAGATACACATAGGATAGCCTCAGCATCACTGGTACTCTCCTCGGCAACATTCGCCACACTACTTGTGGCATTTTACCAGACGCCTTTATTTCTTAGCTTTGGACAATCTCTCCTTATGTGCCCCTCCTCGTGACATTCAAAGCACTTCATGCGACCTTTTGATTTTCTATGTCGCGACTTCGACCTGCTTTTGCTTTGGCTTCTGTTGCTGGGCCTCCAATGTTGGTCTCTACCTCGAATCACCAGTCCACGCACTACATCTTGCGTTAGATTGTCATCACGCAATTTTCTCTGCCACTCCTTTGAGAACATAGCAGATTTTACCTCCTCTAAGGTAATCGTAGTACGCCCCTGTAACAAGGAGTCGGTAAAGTGCTCCTATGACTCCGGTAGAGACGCCAACAACATCATGCCTTGTTCTTCATCATCTAAAATCTTGCCAACATTCTTCAAGTCCATCATGGGTTTATTAAACTCATCTAGGTGGGATCTAATGGACGTACCTTCAGTGTATCGGAACTGGAACATTCTCTTCAGCATATAAAAGCGATTGTTTAAACCCTTCTTTACATAGAGGGCCTGAAGTTTAGCCCATAACGCTGCGGCATCCTCCTCCTCGGCCACCTCTATTAGCACTTCATCCGATAAGTTCAATAGGATGATGCTCATGGCCTTCTCCATTAGCTCGTCCTTCTCAGCATATTGCATTGTTTCAGGCAACTGAGCCTTGCCCTCCAATGCCTTGGCTAATCCTTGAGTTGTTAATAATGCCTTCATCTTGACGCTCCACAACCCGAAGTTGTTCCTCCCGTTAAATTTCTCAATTTCTACTTTTGCTCCAGACATAATTGCAAAGTCTTAGCTCTGATACCAATTGTTGTTAATTGGCGTCGCAGTGGAAGCGAATCGTGTATTTTGCAATTATGTTGGGAGCTATAGAAATCGATCGAAATAAAATGAGAAACAATAAAAATAAAGGACACCAGAAATTTACGTGATTCGGTCTGAATGTCGGAACCTACGTCCACGGGGAGAGCCAGCAAATCAATCCACTATAAATCGGAGAACTACAGGATTACTATCACACATATGCACTCAAGTGTTTCTCAGCCCTACTTTATACCCGATACCCATGGTGTTTAATAACTCACTCAATGGACTCAACTCAGCACAAAACCTCTCTGAGCTCTCTCATCTCACACACTCTCTCGAGCTCTTTTCTATTTTGCTCTCCTTGCATCTTCGGACGTCTTCTCCTCATATAGAGAGAAGGGCAGAAAACAAGACAAAACAAATGAAAATAAATGGCCTCATTAAATGTAGCGCAGGCGCCCACAAGACAAGCCGCAATCGGCACCGAACGCCCACCATATTTGTAGGCATGCATGCAGATCATGCATGTGCATGGGCAAGCATTTAATGAGGCAGAGGAGAGTCAACAATCGTGTGCCTTCGATCCGTGAAATGAGGTGGGCTGCAGTCTTCAAAATTTCTTGTTCCCGGTGAAAGGCAAGCGTAAAAGGAGTCTTCTTCATGCACTTGCAGCAGGTGGTGGATCCTTCATTTAATGCTAAAGATTTTGGATGCCCTCCTTTTCGCAGAAGACAATCTCTCTTCAAAGACTTTGCTGGCCGAAAATCTCTCTTCTTTGACTTCGCTTGCATGCTTGAAGAACCACGTAAAAAAACCCCATGCAGCTTTCTTTGGCTTCTTCGTTCTACGCATAGAGATAGAATTAATGCCGGAAACAAACAATTTGAAGACATCACAAAGTCTCCCTTGAACTTTGTTTAGTCGGCCAAACTTATGCATATTAATCTAACGGGCTCAAACTTGAGACACAATATATCACTTGCAACATGAATGGGATGATCCCCATTCCTATCCCATTGTTGGGCCAAATATTTAGTTTTCGGTCCTAATAGTTTAAATACTCGGGGCCAGTTCATGTAAGCTGCTAAATGGAATACATTACTACCTCTTGCGTCGGTCATTGCAAATTGCTTCACGTCTTTCTCGAGTATCTGGGCGGCTAAATCTGGGATCAGGAGCTCCAAATTAGGGAACACAATTGCATAAACATTTTAGGGTGGTCGAGACTTGATTGTTCTTGATATATTTAAACCCATTTTGGAATAAGGACATCTTCAATGTAACCTTAATCACTACTGGGATTGATAGTTGCTGATGTTGGATAGCATTGTAATGCTGAAACTAGTAGTGATAATTTTGATTGAACAGGACAGCCTTTATCTTGCTCAATTTATGGCTTTTCTCGGTTTTGATTTTCATCGCATTATTCTTACCTGATCTACACAGTGTTGATGACATGACATATACCATATCATTAGTAAGGTTTTCTGAGTAAATACATGTAGCATTACTCCCTCATTTATACACATACATACATGACCCATGAGAATTTTGCATTTCTGAAATTATCCTCGTATTACACCTACAAGTACCCACTTATCACAATTTTTATGCATAGCCATTTAAGTAAACGTGCCTTTATTAGAGAATTAGGACATATTTATTCAAATGCTAAAATTCCTATACAGTTTGGGACGTGTATGATGATTTATAATTGGGAAATCTGATACCCGAACCTAATATGTATTAATTACTAAATGCTCTTACTTCCTTAATATTTCTGAGTCTATTTAATAAGTAAGTCAAGTTCTGCGGTGGCGGTAAGTCCTACACCTGTAACAAAGTGACTTTTGCACTTTTGCCATAACTAAAGGAATTTAGACTAGTTGGGTTGCTAGAGCTGGTAAGAGGAGTAGGCACACCCAAAACGAACCTGTATAAATCTCATTTGCATTTTCTCTTTCTCTAAATTTTGTAATATCCATAGTTAATAAAGCTAATTTACGTGAAGTATAAGCATAATTTTTATTCGGATTGATTCTACAAAATCAGTTTATATTTTCTTGCAAAATCATCAGCTCCCTCTTAGACGCATATTTGAGCCTAGCAGATGTCTTCAAATGTTTCTAGAATTGGACTAATTGAGAAAATATGATATTAGTGAAAATAAGAGTAGTAATTATGATAATTACATTCCAACACCCAACCATTCATAATTACCACATTTACATGACCGCCTTTAGTTTAGTATGGAGGCCATCCAAACACAAATCCTTAAAAGGCAATTGAGTTACTAGTGTATTTTACAAGCCATCCACAGATGTTATCTTAGAATCTCTCGTAAAGAATTTACTTAGAAAACTTATAGAGAGAATATCTCAACACTTCTCTTGTTTGCTCTAATGTGCTAAAACCAAAAATCACCTCTTTTATATATAATATATGCATCACAATTTTTTTTAAAAAAATCCCATTTTAGTCTACTCAAACAAGAAATCCAACTCCAACAAGGATTTATGGTTCAGGAATGACGAAACCGGCAAAGAAAGTTACCGTGGTCACTAGAGTTGCCGCCACTAGGCGTATGTTTAGCAGGACCTTTACTTGCTCCTGTTTCGTTGGCCCGGAGATTGGTCACTCCGGGCCTCGACATTTCGGCGAGAGGATGCATATATCGCGGCTCATAGGCAATGCCGTGCAATGTGCAAACTAAAATTACCACGGTGAGCTAGTGGGGTGCAGAAGCAAATAGAAGTGAAAAGAAAGGGACACTTCGGTTCCGTTTGTTTTACGGAAAATAACTTCTAAGAAAACGTTTTCTAGATTTTTCAATATTTATTTCACGGAAAATAAACTAGTTAAGGGAAATGTTTTCTACTATTAAAAAAAAAAACACACATTAAAAAGTGAGGAAAATGTTTTCCATTTTTAAAAAATGGAAAACATTTTCCATAACTTCTTTTACCAAACACCTTTTTATTTTATTTTATTTGAACGATTTTTTCTTTTTGTAAAAAATATTTTTATTTTTTTTCTTTTTTTTTCCTTGGCCGGTCGCGAACGTTGCCGGCCGGCCATGACAATGGCCGGCGACCTGCCATTGGTGAGCTCTAGCCTTGCCACGGGCTAGTGAGGCTAGAACTTACTAGATTCGGAGAGGCCGAGCCTAGCTAGCCTGTGGCGAGACAAAGCCTTATCAGATCTAGCAAAACTCAAGCTCTTGCCCAAGGTCGACCGGCTCGAGCCTCATTGGCTTGTGGCGAGGTTAGAGCTTGCCAATGGCTAATCGCTGGCTGTCACAGTTGCCGGCAATCGGCCAAGGCAAAGGAAGAAGAAGAATAGGTAAAAAAAAAAAAAAAAATGAAAGCAAAATTTTTTAAAAACGATTTAAATATAATAAAAAAATTATCGAAAATGAGTGCATGCAGGAAAATATTTTCCTTAGCAAACGACAGAAAATATTTTATAGTTCATTTTCAAATTTAACCGAATACTGAAAAATATGGTTATTTTCTTGAAAAATGACTTCTTGGAAAATAATTTTTTAAATGACACATTTTCCGCGAAACAAATGAAGTCTTCAAGCCGACTTGAGAAAGGGAGTCCTAATGTAGTAGGAAACAAGAATGTCATATTGATATATTAATAACATTATTGAATAGAGTGAACCAATTAAGAAATAATACATTAAAAAGTGTGATCATTAGTCCAATAGATACTAAAATGCAAATTCAAGGTATCAAGATAGAAGACAATTAGAATTAACAAAGGAAATATTAGACAATTGGCAAAAGAAAACAGAAAGAAAATATTAATCATTTCGAAAAAGACATACCTTCCAATACGAAAACATCCTTCTCCACGATCTAAAGACGATATGGAAAGCAGTCAACTCGTTCATCCCAAGAAGAATGAACCGAAGCGGCCATTTATATATTACATAAAAGTTTCCTATACTTGTTGAATAAATCCTCGTACATAGTTGCTTTCTTGCTTCAAGTCCCTTTAACTAATCCTATTCTTTGCTTTAGCCTCGCTTCAAAGGGTCACTGTTGCCTACCATACAAGCAAAGAGGCCTAGAGATTTAATCGGTCCTTTTGGAGCTAACTTTGGTAAATAGGAAGCTACGAATGTGGTGACTTTTTGGTTGCTCCACCACCATCATACCGTTCAACTTTAATGGCCACCGGTAAAATTTTTGGTATAACCAAACCAGCTATATACATATTCCACTGGCTTTTCAATTATCATTAGAATGATCCTTATCCGATTATTACCACATATCTAAGCTCAGTAATTATTGACAAATTACCCTATAATTTAATTTAGGGAAAAGTAACAAAAAAGTCATAAACTCATTACATTGGGACCAATTCAATCATAAACCTTTTAATTGGACTAATTTAGTCATAAACATTTTCACATTAATATCAATTCAATTTATGTGGTCAATTTAGGTCGAAAATCGATGATGTGGATGCCAGCAATGTGACATCGTGGTGCTGATGTGAATATTTTAAAGTAAATTTTCGATTTTTTTTAAAATTATCTTTCTTATTTTTCCTTTTTTTCTTTCCCACTTTCTTCTTTCTTTGGGCTATGGTCAATACCAGCCATTGCCGGCGACCGACCACAAGTGGGGACCGGTGAGGGTGAGACCCTTGTGGCCTAGGTGAGGCTTGTTGAGGGTGCAACCCTTGTAGCCTAGGCAAGGGCGGCGTGCCCTCGCCGGATTCGATGAGGGTCGAGCCCTCACCAAGGCCATGAGGGTCGCACCCTCGCCAGATCCGATGAGGGTGACCCTCATCGGCCCCTGCTTGTGGCTCGTATTGACCACAATCCAAAGAAAGGAAAAAAAAAATCAAAAATTATAATTTTTTTTTTAAATGTCTACATTAGCGCTGACGATGCCATGTAGAATCATTGATTTCCAACCTAAATTGACTAGATAGACTGAATTAGTATCAATGTGAAAATGTGTGGGGACTAAGTTGGTCCAATTGAAAGATTTATGATTGAATTGGTACTAATGCAATAGGTTCAAGACCTTTTTGGCACTTTTCTCATTTAACTTAAGTATCGCTAGAGCATTACTAAGCAATCTTGAAAGCTCAATATCGTGTATCGAAAGATCAATTTTTGTGAGTTCGTGGGCCCCAATCATGAGAAAATATAATATGTGTCAATCATACAACCAACGTAGCTAGATAACTAATCACATTGCTTGCTTAATATGTGCGCTCTATTCGGCTTTTAAATTTAAATTTCAAAACTCTCCCTCTTTATTGGTTCATTGCACCATGCATTATTGTCGTTTGGGAAAAACTTCTCTTTCCCGTGCAGTTGGTGTGGGGCTAGCCGTAGCATCATCCAATTTGCGAGCAGTCACTGCGTGAGCTAGCTCTAGTGGGCCCTTGCCAGATTGCCTGACCCGATTGAAGCCCTTCTTTCTTCTCTTCGATAAGAAGTAAAATGTAGCAATCGAGCCAAAATAATTAAAATTAAGATAGGAAGGGGGGAAATCACAAATGGGACAAAAGACAATGAACATGAATTTAATAGGGAATGACTCCCATCCTCGAATATCTTGGGAATATTAGGACATAAATTTTAATAACTTCAAGACAAACAGGAATAATCCATCTGCATATGTATCATCATTTGCATCCAGAAAACCACATACTTTAAAAAAAAAAAAAAAAAAACTTAAACATATTTTCAAATTGAGGATAATCAAGATCAAGATATTATCGAATTTTTTTCTTTTAAAAAATTGTTTGATGCATGGGGAAAACTACTTTTTCATCGCATGATTCGATGAATAATTTGGAACCTATGTCGAATTGGTAAGATTGATTCAATTACAATAAAGTAATCTATTATCACTATTATGACTCTCATCTTTCAACTTCATACTTCTATCTATTCTACCATTAATTAACTCATGAAGTGTCAATTGATCAATTGTGACTTAATTTGAGAACTCGAATTTCATGCTTAAAAGAAGTGAAAGTAACTTTAGCCTCATCTGCTAATTTGGAGAGAGCCTTTATTTAATGCATGAGGACGAACTAATTTGATTACATCCATCGAAATTAATCAACTCATGTGACATCTTGAAATTCGACCCAATTTCGATAAAGTGAAATGGGCATTTCGTCGATGTGTTTACGGTCCTTTTTCTCTGAGCTGATCACTCACAAGTTAACTAACCTATTGAGTGAAGCCGTTAAGGGATGTATCTGCAGTAAAATCCCTAAAAGCTACTCAATTTGTTGGATTGGACTAAAATCACGCTTGACCGATTTTTAACCACGAAATTGAACTCGATTTCGGGAATCGAATTTTAAGCGCATCATAATTCTTATTTTTAGGATCCTGTCTCATCGTTCGTCAATTTATTGACGAGTTCGAAATTTCAAGAAAGAAATTATTGGAGGAAAATTTAAGACCAAAAGAAAATAAAAAGGAAAGGGAAAGATAAAAGAAAAGAAAAGAAAAATAAGACTATGGTATTATTTTAATCTATTTCTTTTCTCTTTTCTCTCTCTCTCTTCCTTTTCTCTCTCCTTCCCTCTTTTCTCTCGTGCGATTCCCCCTCCTCCACCGAACACCCTTTGCCAAGTTCAAATTTGCTTCTCTCTCTCTCCTTTTTGACTAGTCAAAGCTTCTTATCTCTTCTTTCTCTCTTCTCTCTCTCCTCTCTCTTCTCCCCCACTCCCCACGTGACCGAGCCCTTCTTCTTCTCCTTTCTTCTTCGTGCAACCAGCGAACAAAAGCAGGAGCAAGCGAAGACAGCAGCTCGCCGCTCGCCGCTCGCTGCGCCGCCGCACCGCACGCCCGCGCCCGCGCACGCCGTGCGTCCGCCGTTCGCCGCCCGTGCGTCGATTGCGCCTGCCGCCCCTCCCCCGCGCGAATCGGCACCTGCTCAGCCCTGTTCGCCTCTGTTCAGCCCCCATCCGGCCACCTCCGGCCGCCGTTTGAGCTCGCCGGACCTCCACCGGCCTTCCCCCGCGCCTTACCGCCCTTGCTGTGGTTGTAGGTTGCTGTTTTGTGTGTTTTTCCAGCCATTCCAGCCACCCCGCCGTGTGGGTATCCAGCTGGTTCGAGCTCGTTTTGGGCCGTTTCCGGGCCCCGAACCCGAGCCGTGCTTTGGGAAGAATCGTTCCTCGCGTCGCCGCCGTCGGATTGATCCGATTTGCGGGCGATTTGGTGAGTAATCTCACTAATCCCGGATTAGTTGATTAATTAAGCTTTAATGTTGGTTTAGTTTTAATTAATTATGTTTAGGTTGTTAGATTAGAATAAATTAGCAATTATTAGTCAATTGTGATGCGTTTTAGATAAATTGATTGTGCAATTAACAAGTAGACGTGGTCTACTATTTATTGGAAGCATCTCGGGAATTTTCCGACCCTTAATTGGGCTTGATTTGGCGATTCGGGCCTAAGTGAGATTTTTGGGCATTTAAATATTAATTTTTGGAATTAAATTAAATAATTATTTATTTTCCGAAAATTCAAGGGAGATGGTTCGGAACCGGAATATTATGCGGAAGACTGTGGTGAAGTCCGTTTATTTAATCTGGCTTTATTTTGAGCTAAATCGAATTTTTAATATTAATTATTTAATTTTCGAAATTAATTAATTATTTATTTATTTCCTGAAAATTCAACTGGGATGGCCCCGTGACCGGAAAATTATGCTGATGACCGTGGTGAAGTCCGTTTATTTAATTGAACCTTATTTTGAACTAAACGGAATTTTTAATAGTTAATAATTAATTTTCGAAATTAATTAATTATTTATTTATTTTTCGGAAATTAAGTTTGAGATGGCCGACGACCGAAATCTTGTGCTGATCATCGTGGCGCAGTCCGTTTATTTAATTAAGCTTCAAATTGTACTGAATTGATTTAATTGTGGATAATTACTTTAGAAATGGAATGAATCATCATGAAAGGCACGGGGCTTGATGATTAGATATATCACCTCGGAGAATGCACATGGCTCGGTGACGAAGTATGTCGCCTTGGAGAATGCATGTGGCTCGGTGATTAAGTGTGCCATCTAAAAGGGCACGTGGGCTCGGTAATTTGATGCATTACCTCGGACAATGCACGTGGTCCTAATGAGTACATTTGGCATCTTGAAGAGACACGTGGGCTCGGTGACTTGATGCATCGCCTTGGAGAATGCGCGTGGGCTCGCTGATTCAAAATGACATTTTAAAGAGCAAGTGGTTGAGTGGGACCAGTAAAGCCATTGAATTTCGAAAGTGGTCAAGTGGGACCGTAAAGCCATTGAATATCTAAAGTGGTCGAGTGAGACCGTAAAGCCATTGAATATCTAAAGTGATCGAGTGGGACCGTAAAGCCATTGAATTTCGAAAGTGGTCGAGTGGGACCAGTAAAGCGAATTGAATTTCGAAAGTGGTCGAGTGGGACCGTAAAGCCATTGAATTTCGAAAGTGGTTGAGTGGGAAGTAAAGCCCATTGAATATCGAAAGTGGTCGAGTGGGACCGTAAAGCGGGTTGAATATTGAAAGTGGTCGAGTGGGACCAGTAAAGCCATTGAATATTGAATGTTATCGAGTGGGACTCGTATAGCAATAGCTTGAATGACCAGGAAATGGTCGGTGATATGTAATCGACTAGGTCGATTGATCATTGATTTGATTTGATGTCGTTGATTGATTGGTGATTAGAAATGACCGTGAGTGGTCTTGTTGGCATTTAATCGACTATGTTGATTTGATCGATGCTTCGATTAGTAATATGATTGCTTGGGTGCCTATTATAAATTGTACTGACTTGCAGGTGGGATCGATGCAAAGGTACGTCTTTCCGCCCTGTGCGTGTATAGGCAGCCTATAGTATAATGGTTTACTAATTGGGCTTAGTGGGGTAGAACTCGCGAGACGTAGTCTCATCCGGTTTGGGGAAAAACATTTCGGGGACCCCGTTGAGGAGCTAAGGAGGAATCTAAAAAGGAGAACTTGGAGGTGAAACCCGAGTAGAAAGATTTTTGGAAGAAGAAGATAATACCGAGAGAGATTTTGAGTATGACCCGAAGGGATTGAGATTCCATCTTCTTTTGTGAACTCCAATTGATGTGAATAGTTATGAAGTTCTCTAGTTGATGTCATGTACAAAAGTTTGGTTATAAATTTCAATATGAAAAATATGGCCCTGCTTTTCTATCCCATCGTTTTATTGTCTGGAGATTTTAATTGCTTCCGCATGTGCTTAAAAATAGAAAGGGTCGGCGATACATTGTCCTGGGATATCGCATTATAAAATCGACCAAGTGAGACGGATGTGTGCGTGCCTGAGGATCGGGGCGTGACAACTCAAGTATTGGAACACCTCACGGTATAATAAAAGATTTCTCATTAATTTCTATTCAAATAATCATATTCTTTTCTAATCTCTAATCTATTGCCTACAGTTCTATAGTCTTTTCATCCTGTCAAATTTTTAGATTGATTGATGATGATACACCTTTACATTTCAGATAACGTCTTACTTTTGATTTTCCGCTTTTACGTTTATTTTTCTAATTTTGCAAATTTGAAAATACTTAAGTATGGGCTGCTTCAACAACTTTTACATTGTTCAAGGCACTATAATAATTCTCACAGAGTGTGGAATCGGATAGTGCAGTACGAGCCCGCTAGAGTGAGCAGGTGCGTGGGGTTGTCGGCGCGGGAGCCAAACTTGGAAGGGGAGAGTGGGTGGTTTGAGCTTTTTCGCTTCTGGAGAAGAGAGCGGCGGAATTGCTGGGGTAATCGAGAGCACCATGGTTGACTTCATTTCTTCGGAGAATTCGAGTTACTCTCTGCAGATTATAACTTCCAAAAATCAATGTTCACTCTTATGCTCATATATAATGTGAATGTTGACAATTGACAGTGGGTTCCTGAAAACCAATCGCGGTCGATTTGTCGAGAGCAACAACACATCTTTGTAAACAAGGACACTGTATAAATCTGTAATTTATTACTATGTCTAGATTCTAGAAAGTGCAGACGAAATAATGAAATTTACTAACGTGAAATTACCAACCCATTCGGCAAATAAAGCCTGTGTCTTCAGTTGACAGATTCTTACAATTTTCACTGTAAACATGCAAGGTTTTCTCTTTTGGGTGGACTTAAAATTCAGATTAAGTCGCAACAAAATCCAGATGACCAGCATTTTCGGGGCAATCAAGAAGCTGTGGCAAGGCAGAAAAACCAATTACAAAATGCAGGCCCAATTAGCTAATCCAACGAATTAGAAGTGCACGAAAAGAACATTTATCAAGCTCATCGCAATTGCAAAAAAGAGTATGTGATTGCGAGCCGGCAATTTGAATATTTGAAGGATCCACAAAACAGAAAATTTATAATGTTGTTTAGTAAACAGTAATGTTGGAGGATCCTCAAAACAAATCAATCCCAGGAGACGAGAAAACCATGGCCAAAACCCAGATCTAACACCTACTTATGGGGGCTCCGAATATCTTCCTTTCTTCCTATTAATTTTGTCTTTTTCCTTGTTCATGCTCCAATCAGGAGCTTCCCAGCAAAAACCAGCAGAGACCCCAGTCAACACTCTCTCACGCATCCCCCCAAAATGCACATTAACTAACAAAGAAGCAAATCTAGATCAGCTCATTCAAAGTTACCCACAACGTCCAAACGACAGAACTCAAAGAAAAGCTGTGGAAGCAGCACTGTCAAACCGTAGATTTCAGATGAAACATGGTGTTGGGAATAACGGATCCCCAAAAACCGGATTCGACACTGAATCGAACCCCTAAAACGAATGCGGAAGCGAAGCCCGGGAAAAACACGTATCACCGATCCTAAAGCACACCACGGATTCGAGCGTACCTTGTTAGCCACAGATTAAACACCAATGCTGAAGATTGAGGAAGAGAAACTGATCATATTCGATCCGATGACGTTAATTGGCCTTAAAGGGAAGACGGTGTCGCCGTTTGCGCTTGTCTTCTTTTTCTTGGAGAGAGACAGGGAGAGCATTTGAAAGAGAGGGAGACGTACGTACGTTAATGCCAAGAGGTGTCTTCTCTCTCTCTCTCCTCCCTTTTATACCTTCCTCCATCCACGGGCCCTATTCCCGTGGGCCGGGCTTTTTGGGCCCAACTTGGGCGGACGGGACTTAAGCCCATCTCATATAAAACCATCATCTCCCACTCGCACATGGTGGGCCGAACATGATTTTCTTTACCTCTCTTCAACATTCATACTGGTAAATAATCCGTGCGACCAGCATAGTTTGAGAGCTCGTTGCCATACATCTGTTAGGAATATATAGCAGCTCATAATAGGCATCACATCCTGAGTAGATTTAGTATGCAGTACCCTAGATCGATCGATCACATTTATATCTCTCTCGATCTCTTTTAAACAATGATATATATATTGTATTCACAATTATGATTATCACAAAGACAGTCATAATTGGTTAATCGGTGAATACAAAACTATAATGTGATTCTCCAAAATCGATCTTCCTCTTTCCTTCAAACTCTCAATTTCAGTTCAGCTTGTTTTTCTAGAAATGCCCCATTAGATCGAATCAAACTCATGACCATTGGCAACACCCTAAGATAGCAAACACTAAATAGAAATCTTGAGAATAAGTAAGAGTCATGAGGGGACTAAAACTGAGGAACTTTATTCCTCAAGAGTCTCACACGGCATAAAAGTTGAGATCAAACTTTTGCCACTCTTATTGGTCGTCTCATGCATACGTAGTATGAAATATATATTACGGTATTAACTCATTTACCATGGAACGTATGTCTACACCTTCAATACCGTACATATGATAGTTCAGACATACCTAATGTCTAACTTGAATTCACGTATCTACTCATTCACAAAATTCATCAGAACTCACATCTGACATCTTAAACAGATAAAGTAAAATATGTGGGGTATTTTACTTTCGGACATAGTAAGTATTATGTCCTCATCTTAACACCCAGTTAATGCGACATGCATATTTTAAGCTTGAGCTCTCGATTATCACCTAGATAATAAGCTTAAAAACAGTCTCATCTTTATTTATCACACAGTAAATAAAGACGATTACCCATGTGAGTGGGCTAATCTTATATCTGTCCGACATACTTTCTCAAAATAACGTAATGCACTGAGCATTAAGATGCATAAAGATCAAACAAAGATTTATAGGCATTAATGATGAAAACACAAATTCATCAAATGTGAAGACTTACGGAAATTACAAAATTCAGTACATCAGTCTCTACGCAATCCTAGAGATTTCATATAGCCACAAAACACATCTCTAGGTATTGGCTTTGTCATAGGATCTGCTACCATTCTATGCGTAGATATGTACTGTAAGTTTACATCATTTCGTGCAACCATATCTTTCACAAAGTTATACTTGGTATCTATATGTTTGGTCTTGCCATGATATTTTGGATATTTGGTGTACGCTATAGCTGCTTGGCTATCACAGTTAACCAACAATGGATTTGCAACTTTCTCATTAAATGATCCAAAAATCTCTTAAGCCAAACATCTTCTTATACTACTGCTGATAATGCCACGAACTCAACTTCCATCGTGGACAAGGCTATACACGTTTGTTTCTTACTGCTCCAACATATGGTGCTATTATTCGGTAAGAAAACAAACCTAGAGGTAGATTTTCTTTCATCTAAATCTCCTCTCCAATCAGCATAAGAATAGCCTTAGAGTCACAGATCCTTTTCCTTAATAACTCAGCGTATAATCAGCAGTCCCCTTTAGATACCTCAGTATTCTCTTAACGGCTTTCCAATGTACTTGACCTAGATTGGATTGATAACTACTCACCATTCCAACTGTAAAACATATGTCAGGTCTTGTACACATCATAGTGTACATCAAGCTCCCAACAGCACTAGCATAAGGAACATGTTTCATTTGTTCCTTCTCTTGTGGAGTCCTTGGACACAGTCTACGGCTCAATCCTTCACGTTTTTCAATAGGAGTGTCTATGGGTTTACAATCTCGAAATCTTAACTCCAAGAATATATGCAACCTCACCCATATCCATCATCTCAAAGTTGAAAGACAACCAACTCTTGACAGTATTAACAAACTCCATATTGCTTCCGGCAATTAGTATATCATCAACATATAATGATATGATCACAAATTGATCCTTGGATCTTTTGATATATACACAATGATCCTCGCCTATCATTGTAAAGTCATATGCCATTATGGCATTATGAAAACGTATATACCATTGTCTTGACGACTGCTTAAGGCAATATATCGACCCCCAAAGTCGACATACCTTTTCTTTTTGGCCTTTCACTATGAAACCAGCAGATTGTTCCATATATATTTCTTCCTCTAATTCTCTATTGAGGAAAGCAGTCTTTACATTCATCTGATGTAACTCAAGATCCATACTAGTCACTATTGCTAGAATAATGCGAATCAAGGTAAATCTCACTACAGGAGAAAATGTATCTTCATCATCAATTCCTTCCTGTTGATTATACCCATTCGCTACAAGGCGAGCGTTATGCCTTTCTATTGAGCCATCAGCCTTTCGCTTTATTTTGAGAACCCACTTGTTCCCAATAGCTTTGTGTCCTTTTTGGAAGATCAACCAGTTCTCAGACTTGGTTTGACTTCATTAACTCAATCTCCTCTTTCATTGCATAAATCCATTTTTCCTTATTAGGGCGATTCAGAACCTCATTAATATTTCTTGGCTCATCATCATCTTGTGGAGCAACCATAAAAGTTTCCCTTTCAATGTCAAAACATCGATGGGGAATATTATGGCGACTTATTCACCGTATGGGAGATTGTACACTTAGCACATCATTCCCCATCATGCTCCCACTTGGATTAGGTAATGATGATGTCGTCACATTAGGTGGTTGCAATTGAGAATGAGTTGAATTCAATTCATTACATCTCATATTACTCCCACTTGAACGAACTCCACCGACATCATAATCTTGATCCAAGGTTTCAAATAGGGAATAATTTTCCCTTATTTCGCCCCTCTTAGGAAATTCATCCACTAAGGATGTGATATCCCGTGATTCAAATTCAATTATACTCCCACTTTCCTACTCACCTATGAACACATACCATTTTGAGTGTTCGCAGTATCTCATGAAAATACTCTTATTTTCTTTGGGACCTAATTTCCCAAACTTGTGAGAGGATTCATGAATATAGGCAGCACAACCCCATGGCTTAAGAAAACTTAAGTTCGATTTTCAAACTATCCATGACTCATATGAAGTGGAAATAACTGATTTGGAAGGCATCCGGTTAAGTATATTGGCAGCAGTTAACAACGCATCACTCCAAAAAGGTGATAGGTAAGTTAGCATGCGCCATCTTGGACCTAACCATTTCAGTAGGGTTTTGTTTATTCTCTCTGCAACACCATTTTGTTGAGGAGTATATGGAATAGACAACTATCTTTCTATTCATTTTTCATCACACAATTTTCTGAACTTATCAGATAAATATTATCAATCTCGATCGGATCTAAATACCTTTATTTTCTTGTCTAATTGATTTTCTGCCAGGTTTATAAACCTTCTGAAACAACTTATACTTCAGATTTATGAGAAATCAAATAGACATATCCGACTCGAGTATAATCATCTATAAAAAAAAATGATGAAATAAACAGCCCATTGACTTCCTCTCACATTCATTGAACCACATACATCCAAATGAATTAAATGCAAAGGAAACTCAGCTCTTTTACCTTTTCCAAATGGTTTCCTTGTCATTTTCCCTACTAGGCAATGCTCACATATGGACAAATCGACTTTTTCAATATTGCCCAACAAGCTCTCTTTGGCTAGTTTATTCATATGTTGTTGGCCCATATGACCAAGTCTAGCATACCACCATATTCACATCATTATCATATAAAGTAGAAGACGTGAAACAAGGGAATAACATATTGACATCACCACAGTCAACATTTAGTACAATAAAACCATCCAGAAAGTGACCACAACCATAATAGTTTGTATCCAAATACAAATCTACACCTCTATTACAGAAGTTCACACTAAAACCAAGCTTAACCAACACCAAAACAGACATTAAATTTCGATGAATTTCTGGAGCATATGGAACATCATGTAGGAACAAGGTGCGTCCACCACGCATGTTTAATTGGCAGGTGCCAATCCCTTTAACTTCATCTCTAAAGTTATATCCCACATAGATCCACTTAGTTCCAGTTGGTATCGTCGGAATTCCATGAAGGATCCTTTATCCTTCGCTACATGGTATGTCGCTCCTGAATCTACAGTCCACAGAGGATTAGATTCAGCCAATAATTCAGAACTTGACACATAAGCAAAGTTCTTAAATGTACAAGAGGTGTTTACCTTTTTCGGCTCACAACAATTGCGAGCATAGTGATCTCTCTTGTCACAATTGTAACACATCACCCTTGATATTTTCTTCACTTGAGGACGTTTTCGTCTCTTGTGTTGGTTAACTTTTGATTTCTTGCAACAAGGACTTGATCCTTTGCAATCCCACATATTGAACGAATCAATACGTTTGCGCTTAGAGCTCAAAACTCTTTATGAGCTAGAACCAGCATTGCAAATATATATTTTTGGCTCACATGCCATCAAGCGGTCCTCTACCAGCTTGAGGTGGTGCACAGCATCCTCAAGATCTTCCATAACATGGTCAAGAACTTCTAGTGCTTCTTGCTTTTCCAGCACATATTGAATCTTCATATTCGATATTTCACAATTGTTGCCGTTCATATCAGCAATTACATTCTTAGTTGCTGAACCATCGTTCTGAACACATCAGACATACATGCACGAATAATTAATGCCTATCATTTATGCATCTCTATTTGCATAGACCCATCATATTAATGAATAATTTCAAGTAAGGCTTCGAATCAAAAGGTCACTATGTTTCCAATCATCCTCCAAAATCCTAACTCAAAATTATTATTAATATAATTGTCTTATGCAAATAAATTCTATGAAGTTACAAAAACTTCTATTACTACCCACAGCTAATTACCCACATCAACCAGCAATAATATAAAGCAAATAAAATCTAACATCCAATAAAATAACAATGCTTTCACATGATATGACTAACATATCGGTTGCTACATCAACAACAATCAGGTAGTAAATATTACATAATTAATCAAAGAAATAAATAGGGAATGTCCCTTCTAATCTATCAGTTAAAACATCTGAGAAAACTGAAAGCACATTTGCCAACCATGGAAAAACTTTTGGATAGCATTCATGTCGCCACCAAGGCGCATTTACTCTGCGCCATGTGGCGCTCAACCTAAGGGTTGAAGTTTTGGTTAACTCAATCCTATAGTGCTCTCTTACAAAAGCTTCCACCAGCCTCCTATAACTCGGGACCACGTTGACCTCCCATAGCTGATCTAACACTGCTTACCATTCAGGTGGAAGAGTGTTCATCAAAGCCGGCACATTCTCAAAATTCGGCATAAGATAACCATTACCGATGATTTCTTATATCATCTTATTGACCTTGACCACATGTGATACTAAATCACCGTTATGCCACCGGTAATTAGCTAAATCTAACATCAGCCTTTTAAGTCTTGCATTTCCCTCGTCCGTTCTCGGGATTGCAAGTATCCGTGCATAACGCATCATAGTTCCTGCAACAAATGCAGAATTAAAAATGGATTACTCATAATCGATAATTTACATAAGGGAAAATACATAATTTTCCAAAATTCATGCAACAAATGCAGTATAAATAATTAATTACATATAAACCATATAGGCATACATGAAAAAGAAACAAATTCCTTTTTTTTTTTTTTTGGGTCAACTGTCAACGGTCAAAGTCAACGGTCGTCGATCAACGGTCAACGACGATCAACGGTCAACGCATGACCGGGTCAAGTCAACGGTCTTCAGGTCAAACGGGTTAGCCCGCCGGGTCGGTTTGGGCCGGACAAGCCGGGTCGGACTAGTCGAGCCGGTTGGGTCGGTTCGGATGGACCGACCGGCGCGTGCCTTGCACGCGCGCAGCTGACGTCACGATGACGTCATCTAGCACATGCCTCGCACGCGCTTGCGACCGCGGACGCGCACGTGCGCGCGTTGGTTGCGTGCGCGCGTGCGACCCACGCGCCTTCCCTGCGACTCGGCGCGTGCGTTGCAGGCGCCGAAGACGTCGCTTCGCTCCGACTGCGCATGGGGGCACGTCCGGTGGCCGTTGGCGGCGTTCCACCACTCATCGCGATCGTCTCGACGAGCCCTTCCATTCTACGCCATCAGAAATCAATTTCGAGTTATGGAAACTCGAAAAAATGGAGGAATAGTGCTCGGATGTCAGGATTTTGCGCCCCGATTTGTGTCGGCCAATTAATTTCGCGAAAATTCAATCTAAAATCATCCATTAAACATGAAAGGGGTCGGGATAACATGAACTAGGGCTCTGATACCAATGTTGGGAATAACGGATTTCCGAAAATCGGATTCGACACTGAATCGAACCCCAAAAACGAATGCGGAAGTGAAGCCCGGGAAAAACACGTATCACCGATCCTAAAGCACACCACGGATTCGAGTGTACCTTGTTAGCCACAGATTAAACACCAATGCTGAAGATTGAGGAAGAGAAACTGATCATATTCGATCCGATGACGTTAATTGGCCTTGAAGGGAAGACGGTGTCGCCGTTTGCGCTTGTCTTCTTTTTCTTGGAGGGAGACAAGGAGAGTATTTGAAAGAGAGGGAGACGTACGTACATTAATGCCAAGATGTGTCTTCTCTCTCTCTCTCCTCCCTTTTATACCTTCCCCCATCCACGGGCCCTATTCCCGTGGGCAGGGCTTTTTGGGCCCAACTTGGGCGGACGGGCCTTAAGCCCATCTCATATAAAACCATCACATGGTAACACACGAAGAGCATTAAAGAACAGAAGCAATAAGCCAAGAGATCGAAGAACGAAACTTGAAGGAAAAAGGAGAGCAGGACTCGAAAAGCAAAACGTGGCGTTGGGACTGAAGTGTGATGCTGCTGATGCTGATGCTCTGGAGTGGAAAGTCCGATAGTTGAGGACTTAAAATTGGGTTTACTTGTTTCAGGGACACTGAGTGGAGTGAAGTAAACAAAGATGGGGTGGCTCTCTATTATCGGACTGTAAGAAGGGGGAAGCTCACTCGAGGTGGGTCATAGCTGGTGAAACTCACATACTTTTTGTAGGGGTGAGCATCAGTCCAGGATCAACCCTGGACCAACCCTGGACTGGCCCAACCCTATTGGTTATGGTCCGGTTCTCAGGAAGACTAGGTCGGTCCTTAATCTTAGAATTCCTAGACCAGCGCTGTGCGGGTCAATCCTTGGTCCTGAGAGTTCCGGATCGGTCTAACTTGGACCAACCTTTACTATATATATACACACATACATACATATTATATTATTTATGATTTTTTATATAAAGAAAAATTTAAAATGAACGGCGTCATCAATATTAAATAGCTCTTTAGTGATGAGTTCAAGTAATTTTACATTATTCTTTAATAAAATAGGTTTTTAATGTCTTTTATGGCGTTAATAGTCATAATTTACGAATGAGGAAAATGTTTTTGTAAGGAGTTCTCATGGCGTCTAAAAAAGCACCTTATGGCATCCTCATTTAGTATTCGTTATCTTCTGTCTTATTTGTTCTATTAGTTTTCAATTTGCTAAAATCGAAAAAAACAATTTCTCCACTCGACAATCGCCTTGCTCGCTTTGGATCACTCGTGCCCCTTGTTGCTCGATACTCGCTAGGTTTGTTGCTCCTTGTTTGACATTCAATACTCATTCTATTCGATGCTCACCCCACTTGACCCTCACCACTTGCCTTTCTTAGCTAACCTTGCTCATCATCGAATCCATTAAGCCGGTATGGTCCTCGGTTGCTCTTTCAAGGAGTACAAAAAATGAAATAAAAAATTATTGGTTAGTCTTGGGTTGATCTTAAAATCGGACCAAATATATTTGGTCAGTCCGATTCTCAATCGTTTTTTTAAGGAGTACAAAAAATGAAATAAAAAATTATCAGTTGGTCTCGAGTTGACCCTAGAACCGGACCGCACCCATTGGGTCGGTTTAGTCCTTAGTCCCAAGCTCAATAAAATCGGTTCTCAATCCCAAAAATTGAGGACCAACACTGTACAAGTTGGTCCTAGGGTTAAGGGATGGACTGACCCAACCCAAACTATGCTCAAAGAGCAAGAGAGAGCAAGTACATAAAAATGTCACTTTGATATATAAAATATATATTTATTATATATTATATTATATCGACAGCCCATGATTGGTAGGCCCAAATCTCAATGTGCTGTACGGCCGAAGGCAAAAAAACACTGCCCCAAACATGCACATCATAAACCATCCAGGCCACATTGACTAACGGGTCACTATTTATTAAAAGAGATAAACAAATTCTGATTCATCACATATATTTTTCCAAACTTATATATTCAAGTCGACCATGACGACTCTTCAATTAGGGTGCATGGCAGAGAAAACAAGGCCTCTGAAATAATTTCATTAAAGATGGAGCATGTGACGTTAGCTGAAAACCGGGCACTAATTGAGGCTAGCATCTTCAACTGACCATAATCTCAGCTTTGACTTTTCCCAGACAATTTCTGTTTTGTTATGGGGAAGGTGCAACCCACCCCTGTCTCTCCTTTTCCTTTTTTCTTTTTTTCTATTTTTTTTTAGCTCTTGCGGTTTGGGATTTGTATTTCGTCGCATGGAAATTGGTTTTAATTTTATGAGGTAAGATGCAACTTGACAACGCACTGCTAGCAATTCATAGGTTGGTTCATCACGTTAGTCGAGTCCCGTGCTCTTGTAAAAGATTATTGACTCTTTTACTACAAATCCAATAATCTTAACCGTGTGGAAAAGATAGGTTATCAAAATCATATATAGTCTTGTCCATAATGGATCACTGTGAAAGGGGTTTTGCCGGAAGGACTAAAAGTTCTAAGCCCGACTCGTTTTGGTTCGCTTCGGCTCAATTTTTTATTTATGTAATTTTATGAGGAAGTAAGCATTAAGAAATTGATAGATGATCAATTATGTATTTGATGTGCTTGTATCGCAAGTTTTCATAGTGATAACATTATTAATTGGAAGATCTATCGAGTAGCATCATTTTTCACGCTACTTAAGAAGGAACCACTTGCAGTATCAATTTATCAATCTAGCAAGGTATAGTTCTTGAATATACTTATATGTATATATAAAGGAAAATTTAAAATAAAGACCTGAAGTTGAGTTTCTTCAAAAGAGAATCTAAAGTGGATTTTATTTTAAATAAGAACCTAAACTAGCCAATTAAGTCTCAAATAAAGGCTTTAAGTGGGGTCATTTTTTTTTTTTTTTAAAGGCTTAGATAGACTTTATCTCAAATAATGATTTGAAATGGGACCATTTTCTCAAAAAAGGGTATGGAGTGAATATCGCCTCAAATAAGGGTTTAAAATGGCTAATTTAGTTTCAAATAAAGGATTGATCTCACCGGCACACTAAATCTTTGTTGGACTGCCATCTTGCACGTGTGACTCACATGTTAATTCAAGTGGCGACATCAGGAAGCCAAGAAGAACAAACATGATCGAATGGAGAAGCTACATTAGTAAAATAGAAAGAATATTTCCCCTCCAAAGAACCCTCAAATAACCTTAGCTTCAATTTAGGGTTCCTTCAAATTGGATTACAGTAGAAAATTTCAACAAAAATTGCCCACTGCTGGAATAAGCATGTGAGTCACATGTGCAAGCTGGTTGGCAAAGGGTTTTTTTTTTTTTTTTGGTCAGTCCTACTCTATCCCTACTCTACACTCACGCTCAGACTTTAATATCAATTTTATCATTTCATGCCCTTATTTGAAATAATATCTATTCTGGATAATCTTTTGAGAAAATATCCCTACCTCAAGAATTTATTTGAGATTAAATTAATCACTTCAAATCTTTATTTGAGACAAGTTGTACTCCTTTTTATGAGAAAATGATCACCTTTGAGGTCTTTATTTGAGATTACATCGATTATTTCAAGCTCTTATTTATGATAATGTCTACTTTAAACTTTTTAAGAGCATGATCTAATTTTAGGTCCTTATTTTAATTTTTTTCCTAATAAAAGTACTTGTCATCCCATCGTGATAAATGGAAATACTGAGTCCCCCATAGATGTTGAAAGTTACAAACAGATCATCACGTGCGATCTGAGTTAATGGCTGGCTCCATGATTGGCACCCAACTTTGATGATAATAATAACAATAGTAATCATAATACTAAAACTCACACTTACCTATGTCAATGTTATATATTCTATACAAACATTTGGACAAATTTCCAAATACTTTCCTCATTTTGAAGTATATTTCTCAACCTAGTAAGTTTGCACATCGAGTATGTGAGTGATTGTAACTTTGATTTTCTGATTATAATAGATTATTTGCTATTAACTTTTCTCGTGGAGTAAGTATCATTAGTTAGATTGAATTATGTAAAATTATCGTTTCTTTTATTATTTTTCATTTATTTCTTATTTTGCATTAATTTAATTGTAAAATCTTGTCCGTTTTTGCCTTAATTATAGATGAAAGGACGGGGATAGACTATGAAGCACGGACACCTCCAAGAGCTTTCGTGTCATGTCAAACATTTCGACACTTGTTTGACACTCTCCGACACTTGATCAACACGTGTTGGAAAATCTGACATATGATCGATTTTCTAGACAGAGTCGGAATTCCGATATACAAGTTTCGACACGTGATTTCAATATCGAGATCAATTTTAAAAAATTTCAATAAGTAAGAGGTCAAAATGTATATATGTGAAAAAATAATAAATAATGATAAAAATAATAAATGGAGAAAGAAAAAAAAATCTAATAGTCCCTTCTCTTATGACTCCCATTTCTTATGATACAAAATCTACCCCTAAAGTTTTTTTTCCTCCTCTTCGACATACTAACGTGTGAGTCCAGAATGTAAATTGCTTGTTTTTTCTCCAAGTTTTATGAATTATTAGAATAGAGTTGAATTTGTCAAATTGAAACAATGAATTGTGGATTAATGGTTTTAGTGTAAGTTCATTCTAGGCTTTTTTTAATTAATTAATTAATTGTAAATTTGAATTAAATTAATTTGATTGAAATAATCATAAAAATGATAATTTATTATGTATTTTATATTTAATATACAATGTGTCCTAACGTGTCGGAATTCTTTATTTTTTGAAAAACAATATGTCGTATGTCAGTATCGATGCTACTTAGGAGATAGATAGTGGCACGCCTTTGATGTCATATTTTGGAGGCACAGTAGTGGTCGACCTGGACAATGCACGGGCAACTCCGCCGGTTCCTATGACCGAGGCAAGCACGTGTGGTTGGCTTAGCTTAGAGGTGGCTATGATGTGGAGGAGAAAGAGAGAGAGAGGGCTAGGTGTTCCGCTGGGGTTCGGTGGTATGTGAATTAAGTGCAGTGACGATTCGAATGGAATGAACACGTGTTGCGATCTAACGATAGAGAAAACAGATGGATCCGCCATAGAGATAACTGATATGCATCCCTAAAACGGACCCAGCGACGTTCCTGATTCTTCAGCAACGATGAGGATACAATGTCGCTGCAGGTCAATGACGCTACTATTTTAAGTGCGGAGTATGGAACGTAAATCGACATTTATAGGACATGACATATACTGATGGATTTTCACTATGTTTACTGTCGAATAAATTGGAAGAGAACAACGTTAGAATTCCATTCTACATGTCAATAACAACCAGCATTGAAATAAAAGCAAAGGTTAGAGGAGTAAATTAACATATCTATTTCCTTTTCCACAACTTCGCGCCTCCCTAAATTAGGTATTGCGATTCCCTTTTATCTCGCCCTTTGACTAGATTTCTGCGTCCGCTACTCACTAGATTATACCTCAACATGAATCAAGCACCAAACTCAGTTGTATGCATGGATACTCACACAACATTAGTAACGTAAAACAAAAGCATGTCTTTGCCATTCGATTTAGTGTTTTGATGGATTGCGAGTAGAATCTTCACATCACTCTGAAGCCATCTTAAGAAGTTGATTCGTTGTTAGTATATATGTACAAAAAGGCTTGGTCTGTAAACACCCGTCGAGTTCATTCAAGTTCCTTCATGAGGAAAGTTCTTTATGATTTGTTTGGGAAGGAGAGAAGCAGGGAAATGAAAGGGGTATAAAGAGTTGGGGTAAAATTTCAAATTTTTGTGAGGAGTGAGGAGAAAATTTTAATTTTATTTTTTTCTAGTTTTCTTCAACAAACGCTTGACTTAGAGAATGGACAATGAGAATCATATTCTTTACACACGGGACATGTGAGTGAGTGCATAGGATGTCATGACTCGAGAGTACTGCAAGTTGGACTAGTCTAGGTAAATCGTCCATGGCCGCTCTAAACAAGCGAATTCATAAACCGTGAGCTTTTATGTGCTCAAAGCTGACGAATTGATTTCAAACGGTGAAATGGATTAAATGAGCCACTCATCCATTTAATTGATACAGTGTCACGACCCGACCTCATGGGGTAAAGGGGATAAAGTTGGGTTTATGGGTACTTGACCACAAGAGTTCTTTCACGGTTCATGTTCCAAAATACGTCATCACCCTACCTTTCGGATCGAACCTCTTGTGAGTTCTCTCACAAGATCGCGAGTTCTCCCAAGCTCATACCCCATGTGATAGTGGAGTGTCACGATCCATACCCACATGGGTGACACACCTCAAGAGAGAAAGTTGGGTGTTGATATTGGATTTAAGGATACTTTTATAATGGTATCCCTCCCTCAAGTACTATCTTCCCTAAGGATGGCATCACTTCATCCATTAAGAGCTTTCCGCAACGAGTATGCTAAACTATGGTGAGTTCTTTTTATCGAAACTCGTACCCCTCGCGAATGGTTCATTTATACTACTTAGTTGTTTAAAACAACTTAGAAATAAAACGGGAGTCGCCAGTAGCCTCATTTTGGGGGTCGGCTAGAAAACCCAATGGAGGTTTGGAAGTGTTCCCTTGATTCCTACGCAACCAAATATCTAGGTTTGGAGGCTTGGGTTATGCCAATATTTTTATTAGCGCTCTTTTGGTACCTAACGGTATGTCATGTTTAGCTAAGGTGTCCATGTGCATCTTCTTACATTTTCAGGATTATTGGTCCTAAACTAAGCAATCAAGTGTGGTTGGTCACTTTCATGTTATTATATTTCTAAGGAAAATGAAAAGAAAGCAACCAATTGAATTAAAAATTGCGAAGTAGTAAGTAAACAAATAAGGAAAATGATGAATTTGCCATGCAATCCTAAAAAATATAAAAGAGAAACACAATTGAAAAGGATAAGTGGAAGAAAGAATCCCCAACTCGTCGGGTTTTATACAATAAAAGGAACTTGAAACATATGTCAGGGAATGAATAGTACATAATAATGGTCGGAATGGACATCAACCTCCACCGTCTTCATGTCCTCTCCATCTTCAGGTTCCTAATATAAATCCAATCTAGGAAATCTATAACTAAGTACATACAATAGAAAGAGACAAACATACACATCAAAACAATTAACAACACAACATCATGCCAATATCAAATATTCAAAAAAAGTTCAATGCAAAAATCAGATTTGGGTCTAGGGGTCAATTTTTGCCTTTCATGCATAAGTCCCTCTAAGACACCTATCCATTCAATTTTTTTTTTTTTTTTTTTTTGGTGACTTATAGTCATTATCGACCAATTGTATTCTCGTATGGCCGATAACACTTATAAATCCCTAATGAAGCGATATACATGATCTTAGGAACTTCTCTCGATATCATGCATCGACCCTATCATTAATTTAGAAATTACATGCATTTGTGGGAATTAAACATGCATGTAGCTCTTTTGGATCTTATTTCTCAAATAATCAAAAAGAAAAGTGAACCATCGGTGAGTCACTCATTTTCTTAAGATAAATTCAAATTCCAAATCAATTTTAGAAAATTCACATAAAAGTTTCTCAATTTTAAGATTTTTGCTCTCCCAAGCATAAGAAAGTCAAACAATTAAGCTTCAATTGACAAAATTTGAGTTGACCCATTCATGGTTATGGTTTGATTTTATAAATCTAAGTCCAATTTCAATACTAGATCTAGATTCATTTTTGGCATAAGCTCCAGTACTTCAATTCGATGCCAATTTGGACTCAATAGGTGATATTATGCATTGGTGGTTAATTAGATAAAACAATTGTGGCACTGATTGAACTTAATTTCAATTAATTTGCAATTTCACCCATTGAATTGCAAATTTGATCATTTTTCGCCCTTTATGCTTAATTTAAACTACCCATGGTTTTGACACGATGTCCTTCATGATAATTGTTCAATTAGATTAATAAAAAACCCTAGATCACATTCATAAAGTTTGAGTAGGTTAATTGAATCTCAATTGGCCAATTTCTTCTTAAATATGATAATTTTCCTTTTCAATTAGGTCCTTTAGGGACCAAACTGCAGAAATTTTGAACCCACATAGGTCTCAAATGAGTGAAATGGCTAGAACCAGACCAAACTAGTCAAAAACCAACCAAACCGGATCGAACCGGTTTGACCGACCGGTGGCGGTGCTAGCTGGTTCAATTGCTTGCCAGCCAATTCTGGACGTTCGATGATCGGTTCCAGGATCTTTTTGATGTCAATTTCACTTCTGCGTCTTCAATTTTTTGAAATTTTTCAGATTGGTTATTGAATTTCATCAAATTGCAAATTAACCCCTAATTGAACATTTTGACGCAATTCTCGATTTTGGCTTGGGTTTTCGCAAATCAAACCACTAGATTGATTACCTGACACCTCGAGATCATGATGCAACATTTGAAATCAAATTTTAACTGTTGGATCGAAATTTCAACCGTTGGATCGAACCGATGAATGAAATTACATGATTTGGGGATAATATATAAGTCTATTTTCCCTTCATTTTTGAGGGGACCTCATTTGCACGAAAATTCTCTCTCTCTCTCTCTCTCTCTCTCTCTCTCTCTCTCTCTCTCTCTCTCTCTCTCTCTCCTCTCCTCTCCTCTCCTCTCTTTTCTCTCTATGCTGAATCAGTTCTTGCCAGTCTACAGTCGCCAGCCTCATGTTGGCAAGCTACTAGTCGCCGGTTCAGCCCCCCGGTGACCACCCCTTCCTATTCCAGCTGCTACAAGTCGGTGATCAACTCAGCCTTGATCGAAAAAGTTCCAATCAAGCCAAGCTCCCTCGGTGATACAAACCCATCCATTTGGATAAGTTCGGTGTTGGTGTCAAGTCGACGATCCAATCGATCTAAGGCCTTCCGGTGTGTTCGTGGAGGTTTGATCAAAGTTCTAGCAAAAACTCCATTCAATTAGGCAAAATTGACAAAAACGTATCAAATGTAATAGTCTCGATCTTGAACCTCGTGAAGCGAGGCCGGATTAACTAGTCGAGGCTAAGGTTCAACTTTAGGTTAACATGCCTTCATCTTTTTTGATAAAAAGCCAAAATTTGACCCGGGTTGATTCTTGGTCAAAAGGTTAACCAAAAAGTCAACCCAAAAGTTAATCGTTTGGATTTTCGAGTTTTTCTTGAAAATCAATTAGAAATTGCTTAAAAACAATACTGCAAAAGAAAGAAATAAAAAACAACACTTTTTGGTCAAGAAATGGAGCTCAATCTCGATCAAAAACCCAAGTCTAGATTTTTTTTACCTTTTTAATGACGTGTCAACTAAAAATCAGGTGTCAACACATAGTATGTTGCATCATGCATGGTATCATTGTCAAAATTCATGGAACTACAATAAACTATTTAAAAACTTAAACTATTGAGGCGAATGTTTGGTTTAATTCAAATATTTTGATATTCCTAATTACACGAAGATTGGATTTTACTCTAAAATTAAAACATGGAACTATATTATAGAGTATGCAAATAGGGCTGGAAACATTTCAACTTTGACTATGCTACTATGCCACCATGTGAAACTTTGTGGGATGACATCTCACTATTTTGGAAATTTAATCTATTAGAGAAAAACAAGGCTTAATTCAAGTATCTTAACAATCTCCGTTGATCTAACGCGATTGGAAAGTTTCTGTAGAAGGAGCTAAATACACAAAGGAAATATATATTCATTTCTTTAAAGCATAGATAATATGAAATGGTCAATTGAAACTAGTGATTGGCAACAAAAAAAAAAAAACTGAAATAAGTGATGGGGAGAAGGTGGCACTTCCTCACATTTTGTTGTCGCCAAGTAATCAGTCATTCGATTCACTAGCACCATCCAGATGCCCATTAGCGGAGGTCCAGCCCGCCCTTTAGGCCCCCTCTCCCCTTTGGCTCTTTGGACTCATCCAAAAGGGACGTATCCACTTTCCACCAATTAATGTAAGCGAGACCAAACCTGAGCATCAGAGGACGGAGAAGACGATGGCGGATCCGAAACATGGGACTGTTCTCAGAAAACATAGCACATGAGATAAGGAGGAGGAAAAAGAGTCCCAAATAAAATATGGTTTTAGCAAGCCATGGGAGTTTGCCAATGGTCGAGGTGACACCACTTAAGAAAGCGGCGGACATCGCTAGGAGTGCAATTGTTAGCGGCGCCAGTGAGTGCATTAGTGCAGCAATCGCCTTGTGAAAGTCACTCTGCTGTGCCATCATGAGGTGGATGACGGCGATCATTGAACAGAACATTGCCATGGTGTTGCAAATTGCAAAGGACTGGAACATTCTCTTATCCAGCATCGTAGCCTCGCCCCGGTCTTCTTTGGAGGCCGTGTCCCAGCCATTAAATCCTCCGGGAACTGTAAAACCAGCTGTGAAAGTCACAGTGGTCACAAGGGCTGCCACCACCAGACGGGTATTTATCGCATCCTTATAGTTCGGGTGTGGCAACCTATTCAGCACATCCAATAAGGAGCGCGGTTCATCTCGGGCTTCTGGCCTTTGTACGAGTAAGTCTCTGCTTTCGTCTGACGCGCATTCCAACACCGAGGCTGCCATCACCTGAGATCGGAAACATATACAAATGAGATTAGAAACATATACAAAGAAAGAGAGAACAAATCATTGCCATATCGACAACGGGAAAGAATTCTGGAGTACTCATTTAAAGGGATACTCTTCCTTCTAAAGATGCAATGTCTGCTCTTTTTGAAGAATTAACACCTGAGTAACAAATTCAATGCAAATGAGAAAAGAGGCATGTAAATGTATACGATGTATCATTGTCATAGATTGACTTTACCATATTATTACGAGATTATGTGCCGCCCCTGGCTTTTTAAGAAACAAAGAATGCAACGTCGATAAACCCCGTTTTTATACCTGACCGTATCTTAGAGGCTCAATTAATCGAGATATTTAACAACTTATCTCTGCAATTGTCAGACACTTCACTTTGTTCTAACCGCGGACACATTCATGGCAATAAACTTTGACCTCCTCCCATTAAGGCTACATTAGAGACTTGTACAACGTTAATTCTAAAGGAGTCCCGCCTACTTTAAAAAATTGACCAATACTTCAACAAATTTTATCAACTAAGAGATAATGATCTGAATACAAGATCTACGCTTAACTAATATATTAGTCAATGAAATTTCTAGTAAGTTGATAAATAAGATACTGCTTATGTTACCTACCTTCCGAAACGTATGGTCCCTTCTGACTTGACGTAGAGCAATGTCCAAAGCAGTCAAGCGTTCGTGGTTGAGAAGGCAGGGTTTAATTCTTTTATCCAGCAAAAGATGAATCAAAGTAGCGGGTTGTGAATATACCGCTGCCAAGTGTAAAGGTGTATTTCCATCATGATCTCTTTCTATTATCAGCTTCCCCAAATCTTGATCTTTGAGTATATCTTTCACTGTTGAAGCTCTGCCGTATTTTGCTGCCACATGAAGAACGGTTCGTCCTTGCCAATCTAATGACTGTGATACCGGATGTAGCTTCTTGATTAGTGCAACATAACCCATCTTGCTTGCAATATGAATGGGAAGATCCCCATTCATGTCCCGTTCTCGGGCCAAATATTCAGCTTCTGATCGCAAGAATTTGAAAGCTTGGGGCTTATTCAAGAAAGCTGCTAAATGGAACACGTTACCACCTCTGGAATCGGTCATTGCAAATAGCTTCAGGTTCCATCCGAGTATTTTGTCAATTAAATCTGGAATTAGAAGCTCCAAATGAGGGACCACATCCGCATAAATATTTTACACTGTTTCGGGCTTGGTTGGTTTTGATATATTTTAAACCATTTTGGGATAAAGACATCTTCGACGCAACCTTCACTAGTGGTGGTAATTTTGATTGAATGAATCAAATGCACCCATTTTCGGTTAAAAAAATTATAGCTCTGCGAGCTGTGAATCTCGAAGCATCGTGACTTTTCTTCTCTGGCATAATGGAACATGACCTATGAGACCTTAGATAAATTTCGAAAGGATCCCATTTATGTATTTTGAAGAGACTTTAGACAAATCTCAAATCATTTTCATCCAAAGCAATTCGACATTGACATGTAGTAAGATTTTACTATAAAAATCTTACAAAATGACATGGAAAATTATATGGCATTTCAACGTTATGAAGTATCTATAGCGGATGCAAATATAATGTGTAGGAAAAAAAGGAAAAGACATTTAAATAGCTAGGGCAAGATCAAGAAAAGGAGAATGGTCTCCTATTATGTTCGTCAAATTCTGGCAAATATAAAGCAATGTCTTCTTGGTAAAGGTCGACACCTATTATGCTCAATTAAGAAATTGGGTATTTACCAAAACTTTTTGAGCAAAAACTAAGTAACATTTATTTTAGAGTCAAGTCAGAACCGATTGACCCAACTTAGAATACGTGGCTCTACCATTACCTAAGTAGCATCAACACTAACATGTGCGACACAACATGATATGACACACCGACACATTGTTTCTAAAAAAAATAAAGAATTTCAACAAGTTGAGACACGTTGTGTATTAAATGTATATTTTTATAGATACATGATTTTTTTTTAATGATTATTTCAATCAAATTAATTTGATTCAAATTCACAAATAAATAAATAATGAAAAAAAGTCTAAATATAATTTACACTAAAAATACTAATCCACTATTTGTTAATATCATCCATTGTTTCCATTTAACAAATTCAACTCCATTTCAATAATCCATAAAACTTGGAAAAGAAAAACAAGCAATCCACATTCTAGACTCGCGTGTCAGAGCGTGTCGGAAGAGAAGAGAAAAAAACAAACTTGGGAGATTAATTGTGTGTCACGGGAAGTGAAAGTCAAAAAAGAAGAGAAAACATTTTTATTCTTTCCTCATTTATTATTATTTTTTATTTTTTTCACATATTTACATTTTGAACCTTCATTTATTGAAAATTTTTAAAATTGATGCCGTGCATGTCGAATCATGCATTGGAATTCCAAACTCGACTCTTGAGAGAGTTCACCAAGTGTCGAATTTTTTAACATATGTTGATTGAGTGTCGAGAGTGTCGAAGAGTATCGGACACTTGTTGAAGTGTTAGACACGACATAAAAACTTTTGGAAAGTGTTGGTGCTTCCTAGACCATTACACACATTCAAATTATATTGAGGTAAAATAATATCATAACATCATATAAAAGGCATAAAAGCTTGGTATGAATTTTTAGGCATCAAACAAATGCGTAGATGGATGAATTTTTCCTAAACAAGAATATAATTTTATGTCGAATTTCAACATTTACTTAGTTCATAAATCTTCGTACTTTCGCAATCTTGATCTTTTAAATTCTGTATGATATGTGACTCTCAAAAATCAAATACACATATAAGCTTCTTACTTACATACGGATACGTGCAATTAGCACAAATTCTATAAAAATGATTTGCACCTAACGATTCACTATTAACATTTAAATTTTATTTACCTTGAAGTAATAAGAAGTTATGTGGGGATTTAGTATGCCAGAGGACCTTCTATATTTTTCTTTGGGATTTCTGATACATGTCCAAAATGAAAATGCGATTCGACACAAAATAACGTGCATAGAATAAAAGAGACGGCGAGGTTAGTTTCAACTTGCATTACTTGGGATGTGTTATCAACATAGATGAAGAAGCACTATATAATATATAAACCTGAATAATCTAAAAATATCTAATTGTTATTTTCAGATGAAATCATTTATGCATGCAGGCCCGGTCTACGATTTTTTCCAACGTATTTCAACTACAAGTAATGCATTAGAATGTAGATTATCATGAGATATAACTAAAGATATTAAAATATTCACTTAATCTAGAAATTCATGATTAAAATTGAAACATGTATTATTTTATTTTATAGATGAATTTTCATTTAACATCACATTGATTCATTGTTACAATTATATAAATATACAAATACTAAAATGATATGTCTTTGCGGAGAAAATAAAATTGGGATTTATAATGAAAAATTTAAGAGACGTATGTACTTGATCAAATATATTATGATTATTTTAAAGACAAATAAAGAAGTGGGGGTTCAATGGACGCTCCGCCCAACCCCGCCCAATGCCCAATTTCATTGGGGAAATGGAACAGATTTAGGGTCAAATGCTTGAAATCCTATCGAGTCCGGAATGTATTTGAAGTTTTATAGTTATGGAATCCGATATCCAAACCTAAAATATGTTAATTAAAAGTTTGCTCTTAATTTCTTGATATCTATTAGGTAAATTAATCAGTAAGTATGCATACTCTAATTCTACTAGGATATGAGATGGTCTTGAGATTAAACCGACAGGTAAATCCGAAATCCGAAATGATAAATCATTTATCAAAGTAAATTTACTTTTTTACAAAACTAACAATTCAATTTACTGCACCCTTATACTAGTCATCAATAATCATCATTGCAATTGCATCTGTCTCCTTCCGTCATTGTTAGATTCTAGACGTTTATGACTGTCAATCTCAAATGATTGTGCTTTGAACTTTTTCTAATAGAAGATCAACAATAAGTGAGTTTTAGCAAACTGCTTCTGTTTGTCAATTTAAGCTAATTTGTGTGTTCTAATGTGAAATAATTTGTTTATTAAAAGAATCATATGGCTAATTGGGTATCCAACTAAGTGGGGTTTGGAATTTTATGTAAAAACCCATAATGGGTTTGGGTATGTGTAGAAAGTGGTTGCACAGATTTGGAACAAGATCAGTTTATACAAACGTAGATATTTTCCACGAGCAGATTTAGATACATACCATAATTACGACGCATGATGGCACCATGAACTGGTGGCATCCCCTCTATCTTCCATGGTTTGAGCGACTTTGTAAATAAAACCTCAGGTATCTTGGAGTTGCCAGTGTCGAGGGCCAGGTACAGGGGAGATTTCTCATCCACGTTCTTCAAGTACACGGGCTCCAAATCTTTCCCCAACAAATGGCTCACCAGGCCAACGTCACCCTTAAGCACGGCCTCGTGCAAAGCGGTGTTTCCATGATTGTTCTTCATCCTCAGGAGGAGCTTGTCCTCGCCATTCGGGAGGTCTTTTACCCGGCCAATCAACATATCGATGAATCCAATTGCCTTGGTCTTAGTGGCGATGTGGAGGGGGGTATCTCCCCACTCATCTTTGGTGGCTACGATATGGTCATGGACATTATCAAGCAGAAGCCTTAGGATGTCGCCCTTGCCGGCGAGTACTGCAATGTGGAGTATTGAACCCCTTGGAAGCCCCTGAAAATTGAAAGTGGCGGACAGATCTGTTTGATCGGCAAGCCTTTCATGTAAGACATAAATTTATTCATATGCGGAAGCCAAGATCGTTTGTAGACAAACCTCCAGCCATTGTTTGCATTCACGTTCGTCGAATCTCCTGAAAAACAAGAAAACAATAGGCGCACTCTACTAACCAAATCTCCTCACGTACTGATGGTGTATTCTAAATGTGAGGATTTTGTGTTAGACCTTGATCGCCCGTCAGAAATGAACGTACGTTCCTTATATATTGTCTCCCATCAAGACGAGCGGTTGTCAACGAAAAGGCACGAAGCGTGGAAAACTTCATATCGAATAGTCGTAACCTTTAGGAGAAAATTGGGTATAAATGTGGGATCACCCAAAAATAAATAACATTCTCCCACTTGATCCCATCATTTTCATCATACGAATCATTCAACTAATTCCACGAAAACTTTATGCTTAAAGAAAAGAAACAAAACACATGGATCATGGCGACATGTCCTCTAAGAGTGAGTAATACCTTCCATGTATCACAATGCATCTTATTTCTTTAATATCAGCCTATATGTGACAACATATCTTAATGAATAAACCTCATGTTTATTCCAGAATCAAGGATAAATGTTATTCTCATAAACAACAAAATGTGTACACAAAAATTGAGAATCAACATTACAACTGAATAAGAGTTTCACACAACAAAATTGTTCATATGTCGACAAATCACATAATGGGACCTATTCCCATACTAGTTACATGATCCTTATACTTCATCGGTGGCATGCCTTTAGTTAAAGGATCAGCTATCATCAATTCAGTGCTAATGTGTTCAATGACCACTTTATTCTCCTTAACACGCTCCCTTATGGCTAAATACTTAATGTCGATATGCTTACTTCGACTGCCACTTTTGGCATTTTTAGCCATAAAAACTGCAGCTGAATTGTCACAATATATTCTTAATGGCCTAGAAATAGAATCAACAATTCTAAGCCCATCAATGAAACTCTTCAACCATACACCATGCGAGGTAGCCTCAAAACAAGAAACGAACTCAGCCTCCATAGTGGAAGTAGCAGTCAAAGTCTGCTTGGCACTTCTCCATGACACGGCTCCGCCAGCTAACATGAAAATGTATCCAGATGTTGATTTTCGTGAATCAATGCAACCCGCGAAGTCCGCATCCGAATAACCGATCACTTCCAGGTTGTCAGTCCGTCTATACATAAGCATATAATCTTTGGTACCTTGAAGGTATCTCAACACTTTCTTTGCAGCTCTCCAGTGGTCTAAACCTGGATTACTCTGATATCTTCCCAACATTCCAACAGCAAAAGCAATGTCAGGTCGAGTGCAAACCTGAGCATACATCAAGCTTCCAACAGCAGAAGCATATGGAATGTTGCACATTTGTTCCCTTTCTAGATCGTTCTTCGGGCATTGGTTCAAATTGAACCTATCACCCTTCACAATGGGTGCTATACTTGGTGAACAATCTTTCATCCGAAATCTCTCTAGGACCTTATTGATATAGGTTTCTTGAGATAGTCCTAAAATTCCTCGAGATCTATCTCTATGGATCTTAATGCCAATGACATAAGATGCCTCACCCATATCCTTCATGTCAAAACTCCTAGAGAGAAATTGTTTTACCTCATGTAGCAACCCCTTATCATTGGTTGCAAGTAGTATATCATCTACATACAGCACAAGGAAACAAATTTTGCTCCCACTAACCTTCTGGTATCTACATTGATCCATGACATTCTCTATAAAACCAAATGAAGAGATAACATCATGAAACCTTAAGTACCATTGGCGGGATGCTTGTTTCAAGCCATATATAGATTTCTTAAGCTTGCACACCAAATGCTCACCTTTACTAGAGGAGAATCCTTCAGGTTGTTTCATGTAAACCTCCTCCTCTAGTTCTCCATTGAGGAACGCCGTTTTCACATCCATCTGATGTAAATTCATATCAAAATGGGCAACCAATGCCAAAACAATACGAAGAGAATCTTTCTTGGATACAGGAGAAAAAGTCTCAGTATAATCGATTCCTTCCTTTTGAGTGAATCCTTTGGCAACAAGTCTAGCTTTATATCTTTCAATGTTACCCAATGAATCTTTCTTAGTTTTGAAGACCCATTTACAACCAATAGCCTTCGCACTATCAGGTAACTCAACCAAATCCCAGACTTTGTTAGATGCCATAGAACTCATCTCTTCCTTCATGGCATTGTACCACAAATTGGATTTATCACTATCCATGGCTTGTGAAAACGTTTCGGGATCATTCTCGGCTCCAATATTGTAGTCGACTCTTGTAAATACACAATATAATCACTAGGAATAGCCGATTTCCTTGTTCTAGTAGATCTTCTCAATGTTGGATCAATATTCTCTTGAGGAGCATGTTGCTCAACCGGTTGTTCAACAGTTTTGGTAATTGCTGAACAACTGGATCTACTTTGGATCAATATCGGCAGGTTGTGGAACTTCAACAATTGGTTGTTCAATAGCCGACTGGCGAAGGGGCATTATGAGCAACAACCAATCTTAAACTTGAGGTGGAAAGTTGAGTGTCTGAATGATCTTCCTTAGGAACATGATCCCTTGGTCGATCGCTCCCCTTTGATCAAGTCATTTTCAAGAAATTTAGCATTTCTTGATTCCACAATCCTAGTGGTATGAGATGGACAATAAAACCTGTATCCCTTGGACCTTTCGGCATATCCAATGAAATACCCACTTATGGTCTTTGGGTCCAACTTCTTTTCTTGTGGATTATAAATTCTTACTTCAGACGGGCATCCCCAAACGCGCACATGATGCAAACTCGGTTTCCAACCCTTAAATAACTCAAAAGGTGTCTTTGGGACAGCCTTGGTCGGAACTCGGTTTAATATGTACACTGCCGTCTTAAGTGCTTCAGTCCATAAGAATTTAGGAAGTTTGGAGCTACTAAGCATACTACGCACCATGTCTAATAAGGTCCGATTTCTTCTTTCCGCTACGCCATTTTGGTCCGGAGAACCAGGCATAGTATATTGGGCAACTATCCCATGCTCTTGAAGAAATCTTGCAAATGGACCAGGTGCTTGTCCATCTTCGGTGTATCTACCATAGAATTCTCCACCTCTATCGATCTCACGATCTTAATTTGCTTATTGCATTGTTTCTCTACTTCCGCCTTAAATACTTTAAAGGCATCTAATGCTTCATATTTATTATGAATCAAGTAGAGATACATATAACGTGAATAATCATCTATAAAGGAGATGAAGTATTTCTGACCACATGAGTCCATATCCGGACTACAAATATCTGTATGTATGATTTCTAATATTTCTGTACTCCTCTTGGCACCTTTCTTTGACTTGTTAGTCTGCTTTCCCTTTATGCAGTCCACACAAGTATCACAATCAGTAAAATCTAAAGTATCGAGTACTCCATCATTTACTAATCGCTTAATTCTTTCTATAGAGATATGTCCCAATCTCCGGTGCCACAACATAGAGGAATGTTCTTTCACAACACATCGTTTCATACCAGCTTTATCATGAACATGCATCGCATCATAATAGGCATTGTCTTGTAAATTAATTCGAAAAAGACCATCAGACAAAATACCACTCCCAACAATTTCAGATTTAAATGATAAACTAAAGTTTGAATCTGAAAAGTTAAAAGAGTATCCCAAAGGTACAAGTCTTGAAACTGAAATTAAGTTTCTAGAAAAACTAGGAACATAAAAGGTCTTTTCCAAATCTAAAACAAAACCACTATTGAGAACTAGTCTATATGTCCCAATAGCTTCCACATGCGAACGCATCTTGTTTCCAGAATAGATGCTTTGTTCACTTCCCACGGCTTCCGGTGGTTTTGAAACCCCGCAAGGAATTCGAAATATGGATTGTAGATCCAGAATCAATCCACCAAGTGTTGTGACTTACATCAGTCATATTAGATTCATAACAAACACAAGAGATTGAATTACCTTTCTTCTCGAGCCAGGCCTTAAATTTGACACAATCCTTCCTTATATGCCCCTTCCGTCTCTAGGAAGAAACACTTGGATTCTTTCTTAATGTCAGCTTGGGGAGGTATTTTACCTTTTCCCTTATTCTTGCCATAGCCCTTATTCATTCCTTGTGTTGCCAAATGAGCACTTTCTCCCAATTCCATAACCAGTCTTTCTTGCTCTTGAACACACATGGTCATGAGTTCATTAATAGACCATTTATTCTTATGTGTGTTATAAGAGATCTTGAAAGGAGCATGCGATGTGGGAGAGTGTTCAGAATATAATACACAAGGAATGATTCAGATATCTCAACCTCAAGGTTCTTAAGCTGAGCTGCAATGTTCCTCATTTGCATGATGTGCTCACGCACACCTCTAACATTAGTGAGCTTCAATGATGAAAACTTCATAATCAGGGTCATGGCATGCGCCTTCTCAGAACTTTCAAACTGCGCATCTATAGCCTCCAATAAAGCCTTAGCATTGTTATGCTGAGCAACTGAACCACGAATACTTGGAGATATCTTAGCTCTTATAAACATGGCACAAACGCGGTTGGACCGCTCCCATTGGTTATAAAGAGCTATCTCAGCTGGAGTGCTCGAATCAGTAGGAGCAGGTGGTTCGTCTTTCCTTATAGCATAGTCAATGTCCATCCACCCCAATTGAAGAAGAACCGACTCCTTCCAAATTTTATAGTTCTCACCATTCGGGACGGGAACATCAAACTTAAATTCAGAGAAATTCACAGGTTGCGAAACTGCATATCAAATAATCATGCTTATGTCACAAAATTTGAGGCAAATATAAATAAATCATGTTTTACTAATGTAAACATGTCACAATATGAATCACATAACATAAAAACTACCTGTGGGCTAAGTTTTTAATTTAAATAGATTCATAATTACATCATGAAGAAACTACCATATTATATGCATTTTCTTAATCCCTGTGGGTAAATTAAGAAAAAAATAATATGATATTTCATCCCAATTAATCATATTAATATAATGAAAATTCCTGTGGGATAAAATTCATCATATTAATATAATTAATTACAATTAATGTCCATTTCTAAATATGATCCGGAGGCTTTTAATATATAATTTAATTAATTAAAGATGCTGTGGCCACTCCCTAATTAATTAAATATATGGACCATTGGACATTTAATATCATGCATAAAATATTCATAAGAATGCATGAAATGACATAATAAATAAATACATCAAGGGCAGAACAGTAAATAAATAAATTGGCCAAGGGTATGATTGCAAAATTTTTAAAAATTTGGGGCAAAAGTGGAAAAAGAATCCACGGAAGAGGAACGTCGGGCGCGTGCCGAGCACGTGCGCGTCCAGCGCACGGGCGCGTGCTCGGCACGCGCTGAACCCGCGCAGGGCGCGTGCCCCGCACGCGCGCCGTTCGTTCGCGCGCGGGCGCGTGCGTTGCACGCGCCCGGCAACCCGCGCGTGGATCCCACGCGCGCGCGGTTGAGCGCGCGTATGGGCGCGTGGCGCGTGGGTCCACGCGCCTGCAACTGCAGCGCGCGTGGAGCCCACGCGCCTTCTCCCTCGCGCGAACAGAGGCTTCTCCGCCGGTTTTTCGCCATTTTCAGCCGCCATTTCTTCTCCGTTTCTTCTCCGGCAGCCCATCTAAGACCGAAATAATTCATGGGTTTTGAAGAGAACGTCGACACGACCACATGGGTCCAAGATTCAGCGAAAATGAGCAAAAATTGACCCCAAAAATAAACGAAAAACCCAACAAACGCAAATCCTCAACCACTACGACTTCTGCCGCCCGATTAGCCTCCGGCAAACTCCGATATACCGGAAAAACTCATGGCTAACGTTCCTTATGGCGGTGCGACCGAATGGGTCCGAAATCAAGGGGTGGGTAGTGCGGATTTTGCCCGGAATCGTTGAGTTTCTCTCTCGGCCTCAAAACTTCAAGTTACTGTTCATCCTCATAAATGGCCAAAAATTCACGGAAAACACACCGAAAATACACCAAAATTTAACAAAACAAGGCAGAGGCTATAAACATGCTCGATACCAAATGTAAGACATAAATTTATTCATATGCGGAAGCCAAGATCATTTGTAGACAAACCTCCAGCCATTGTTTGCATTCACGTTCGTCGAATCTCCTGAAAAACAAAGAAAACAATAGGCGCACTCTACTAACCAAATCTCCTCACGTACTGATGGTGTATTCTAAATGTGAGGATTTTGTGTTAGACCTTGATCGCCCGTCAGAAATGAACGTACGTTCCTTATATATTGTCTCCCATCAAGACGAGCGGTTGTCAACGAAAAGGCACGAAGCGTGGAAAACTTCATATCGAATAGTCGTAACCTTTAGGAGAAAATTGGGTATAAATGTGGGATCACCCAAAAATAAATAACATTTCAATCTCAGAAATGAACTCTTCCACATCGGCGCGTTTGATCACATCCCCCACTTCGCTAGCAGCTGCATACAAATCTGCTGGTTCTTGTCTTGCCGCGGCTCTTGCAGCCGCCAGAGCATTTTTGATCCTCTCCCCTCGACTCCTCCAGATTTCTTCTTCCTTAGATAAATCCATGTCATCCTTCTTGACCTTCTCCTTGATTGTGTTGCTCATGCCAACGTCCTCCTCCCTTATGGATAGCTTTACGTCCATCTAGCCTAAATCATGCAAGTATTGGAGTTATTATGGGGAACAATAGTTGTGTAAGGAGACGCTATATCAATTTAAATATTAAGTAAAGCATTTAAACTTTCATAATATTTAATAGTGGTCCCACAAAATTTTATATGGATCCGAACTTAAACTTTTGAGTTTAAAAATTGTTGTGCAAGATCATTAATACAAATTGGACACAAATGATTCACTGGGAAAATTTAAGTACAGAAATTAATTAGAGGCCATGGATTTACTTTGTTGATTCTATAAAGAGAGCCTCAAACAAACAAAAGGCTTCAGGTGCTCACACCAAAAATCCTCAAAAAAATAAAAGAATCAAAGGATAAATTATAGGTTATCCCAAAAAATGAGAGAGAGGGAGCTGCCCAGCAAGTGGCGGCGGTAACTGCTGCCAGATTGAGCTCAGAGTAGCAAAATCTGGTACGATGGCGAACGCAGGCTACACCTCATAGCTATTGGGCATGATGTAATTGAATCACAACACAATTATGTAATCAACATAGATAGTCCAAAAGTCATCCAAAAAGGTTGTTGAATATCGCAATGTGAATGCATTTTAGAGACCGTTGTGATGTGATGTAAAAGTTAATGGATAGAAATCGATAAAAAAAAAAACTTTATCACTATTGGAACACGTAACAATTTGAGTGTGTTTATAAGTCAGATCCTTTTGTTCTGTAACACAAGAACATTAGTTCTAACTCAAAGGCTTAGCTCACAGCAATAGATATGATGTTTCCAAATCATTTATATGACAGACTATTTGCTCAAGAGATTGGTGAGATGATGTGATCAAAACCTGCACTAGCAAAAAAATTTAAACAGCGCAGATTGAAACAACATTCTGCATGAGTTTTTAAAGGAATTTTGCCACGATTTTTCATAGAAAATTATATGGTTATAACAGATATAAGAGAACTTAGGCATTGTCGAGAGATTTTTTAGTTTGTCTTTTCTGTAAATTTGTAATACCCATTTTACTATTGCCCCTGAGAGTTAACATAAATGACAAACCCATTTGTAAATATACGAGAGAAGTAGTAGAACGTGCTAGGAGTGAAGACGTTAGTCTAAATAAGAGACAAAGTATACAATGGACTCTTTGTAAACAAACAGTTGTGGAGTTTATAGTTTGGGAAGAGAATCTACTATGTTGTTTATATGAAGTGTGAGAAACACTCTACTTAGTGTGTAGCAGTGTAGCTGTGGAAGGAAGAAAGGTTTAGTTAGATGACGTTGTTTAGGTCAAATAATTTTGAGTTCACTTGTTAGACTATTTATATTAAAAAATTAGCTTATCTAAATTTTCAGCAATTCAAATCGGCGATGGTGTTGAAGTAAATTTTTTTCCTAAGTGACACTTAAGTGATCGCTTAAAAAATTTTAATACTGAAGAGAGTGCTGTATGAAAGATATGACATTTCTGGTGTCATTTTCAAGCTAATTTTATTTTTATCAAGATATAAGCTAAAAACACAATTAAACGAATATTTATAAAGAAAAAAAATATGTAATACCTAATACTGAGTTAGATCTATATGCTTCTATCAGTTCACGGGGTTGGAATCGGAATCAAATTGGTGGGTTCCATAACCTACCGGGAACTGGAATCGAGAGTTATAAGGTTAACTCCCAATTCTAGGTCTGGAAATGGCCCACTAGGAAATTGATCACCCCCCCCTCTCTCTCTCTCTCTCTCTCTCTCTCGTCCTTTTTCCACACTACAGACATAGAAAAGGCGCTCGTCAAAAAAAAAAGAAGACATAGTGAAAGCGCGAGAAAAGGCAAGAGCTCAGAGGGAAAAAATTATGGTTTGGTGCTAGAGGGACTATTGCGGCTAAAAGCAAAAAATGGGTCGCATTAGGTCCCCACGGACTACTCTAATCCTAGAAACTAATACGCAGAAACTTATTAATTGCTATTTGCAGGTTTTGTCGTGATGAAAGCCCTAGTTCTTCTTGCCACATAAAAAATTTCAATTGCAACACAATGTGCCGTAAGAAGATACCCACAAAATCAAAAGGAAGAATATAACTTTTCAAAAGAAATCACCAACTAGAGATGAGAAAATCGAATGGCTTGAAGGAAAATTGGAAAATTAGAAAGTCGATATGAAAGGTTGAACCTTCGAAGTGGGCATCCATAGTGGAAGTGTGGTTTTTAAGCCCACAATTGCAATAATATTCACTTTCGTCTTCAATTGGTTGACACGATCTTGAGTCACTTTTCCTTTGCTCTATCCTTAAGATTGCTAGTGATTATGTGGGGAAAGTTTGACTCTAAGTCGGATAAAGATATTCTTGGATACTCTTATACTAAGGAAGCATACAGGATATTCCGTGAAAGAACCAAAACGCTTGAAGAGTCTATACTTGTCATCTTTGCTGATCCCCTGTTGAAGATTACGTTGATGTAGAAGCAAGTTATAGAGAAGCAGAATCTAGAGAAACTGGTTTTGGAAATGCAGGCTATGCAGAAGCCGACTCTACAGAAGCTGGCAATCCTACTAGTTTTACAACAAGTGCTTCTAAAAAAACTAGCAGACCCGAGTCAACGCTAATTCACATATCCCCCAAAGTGCACATCAACTAGCAAAGAAACAGAGCTAGATCAGCTCATTGGAAAATTACCTGAAATGTCAAAACGACAGAACTAGAAAAAAGAAAATTCTGTGGAAGCAGCACTGTTAAACGGCAGATTTTATTTGAATATGGTACACACGAAGAACATTGAAGAACAGAAGCAAGGAGGCAGGAGATAGAGAACAAAACCTGAAGAGAAAAGAAGGCAGGACCTGAGGAAAAAAAAAATATATATATGGTGTTGGGGGAGTGGAGGACGATGCTGATGCTGATGCTGATGCACTGGATTGGAAAGTCCGAGAGTGAAGGACTTGAAGTGAGTGCTTGTTTCTGAATGAGTGAAGTAAACAAAGATGGCTTGTTCTTTATAATGAAGCTGTAAGATGGAAGCTATTTGAGTTGGGTAACAGCTGGTGAGGTAGACGAAGATGGCCCTCTCGTTAATTTAGGAAGACTGAAGGATCAAAAGGGGATTTCTGGGTTGACTTAGTAGATCGACTTCATCAATTCCACCGAAACCACATTCACACACATGAAATATCTTTGACCAAAAAGGCCGCTCATACGATCTTTTGATGATCCACCAGCTCCATTTTTGTCCAATCCCTATTCATCCCGATACATTGTGACTCCGAGCAGCCCATATTTTGTCCTCTTTTTCTCTTTTCATTTTTTTTTTCTGCAAAGAAGACTGCTTGAAAATAGAGAGTATCAATTTTTGGAAGACCCATTGATAGGTCAAAGTATTTTTCTAACATGCTCGGGAGAGTATCAAATTGTGCATGTCTATAGGTAGAGGAAATGTCTGTGCTAATTTGATTCCTGAAATATCACTCATTAGTGAGTCATATGACAATTCAGGTGCTTTTATCACAAGAGACATAATTTTTTTTTGTTGTTCTTGATCAAGTAGGTGTTTGCCAATGGAGGTTTATAGGGGTTTGATTGTTTGTGGCTTTTCCCCTTCAGTATACAATTAATGTCTATCACCATTAATCACATAGTCATGACCTAAAATTTGACTAATTATTCATCTCGACGGTGATAGATATGAATTGCTCAATAAAGAGCACACAAATTATGTATTGAACTTTTTCCAAAACCACAATAAACAATTAAACAGTGAGGGAGGGGAGAAGGGGGACTACGTGGAGAAATCTCCTCCGTTTTGAGTGTAGAATCGTAGCTTCCGAGATTTTTCTCTCAGTTGGCCCAACTTGGTAGACCTGGCCAAGCATATTTACTAATGTTTTCTCATGTTTTGACGTTGACGTTGACGTTGACGTTGACGTGGAATAGTAAAGTAGGACAAGCAAATGAATAATGGTTCCCGTTTGTTTGGTAAGTGAGAGATCAAGATGACGTGGGGTTAGGTGAGCTAGGCCGGATCATTGATGTGAAAAAAAATAAAAAATGATGATGTGGGGTCAGTCTTTTTCTTCCATATATTTTCATGTGTGTTGACGACGAGGAATCACAAGCTGATCATTTTAATAAATTAAGTTAACGGCCCCCATTGAGATACAAGTCTTTCTTTCTTCATTGTTTTAATTGACAATGACGTCGTATGACAATGACTTGGTACACAACAACCAAATCTTTAGATTTATAGTAAAAGATGTAAGCCTAAACAATGACTTTACTAAGTCTTACTTTATTCATATGATGTTTATTTTACTATGTAAAGAGAAGCAGCCACAGCTTATTATAAATGAATGAAATTATTCTATAGATTACTCGATCTTTCAGTAAGCAATTCATAGAATCTTCGCACCAGCTAGGATGTTAATTCCATGAAAAATACAGTGGGACACCTCCATCGTCCTAAAATAGTAAATAGGAAGCCAATGGAGGGGTTTTATTCCGTACATTACTGGTTTAAAAGTTATTTATACAACTAGATTTTGGAAATGACACGTGTAACTTTTTTTAATCTTTAGCAAGTTTAATTATTTTATAACAAGGTTAATATTTCCATTTTGAGACTGCTTGCATAATAAAAAGCAGGTTCAGATTTATTTTAGATTTACTTGGGCTCTTTTTTCCTAGCTCATACAATGGTGCTTTGCGTGCATTTCCTAAACTTACTAAAAAGTCCAAAAGGAGAATGGGCTTTAGCATTTCGTGCATTAGAAGCCATCGTCACTTTGAATTGTTTTGTGATGGTAGGGCATTTCGCACGATTTTTCTGCTCTTTACACAGTTACACTTCACAACAAAAAGGTAAAATAGGACGTTGCAAGAGATGGCCCATATCTTGTCAATGGAAAGCAAAATCCCTCAGCATTATGGGCCTGAGGATGTAGGTGCCTCAATAAGAACACTTAAGACATAAGGTAGGAAGCCCGATGTTGCTTACATTCATGCACTTATTTGTGCTTGCTATGTCGTTAAAGAATGCTAGCGATCATGTGGGAAGGTTTGACGATACTATTTTACCCGAAGCATATAGTTTATACAACGAAAGAACCAAAACGCTTGAAGACTATATTCTTGTCGCCTTTGATGATTCCTTGAGAAATCTAATCCCTGCCGAAGATCATGTCAATGTAGAAGCAAATTCTGTAGATGCAGAATCTGGAGAAACTGCTTTTGGAAATGCAGACTATGTAGAAGCAGACTCTGCGGAAGCCAGCAATCCTACTAGTTCTATAACAATTGCTTCTGCAGCTACTGTCGTTAGAATAACGTCCTAGAAAAGGAATGGTTTTAATGCTAATCATCCTATGGAACTCTTACTCAGTGGTATTGGACTAAAGATGGGAACACTTCCTCGTTCAGAGATGAAGATGGACATGTTGCCTTAGTTCCTCGCATTGATCAATTTTCAAATATGCATTTTTGTCTCAAATTGAGCCCAAATATATCGAGGAGGCTTTAGATGATGATGGTTGGACATTCGCTTTGCAAGAAGAACTCAATCAATTTGAGAGAAGCCAAATGTGGACTTTGGTTCCAGGACCTGAAGATAAATATATAATTTGCATCAAAGGAGACACTTTGAAACAAATTCGACGAGATGGTAATGTGATTAAAAAAAAAGTGAGGTATAAGTATACTAAACTCTTGATCTCATTACAGAGTTGCTCAAGCGTGGCATAAATATACTAAACTCTCGATCTCACTATAATATTCTCTACAAATACTTGAAACACACTAACACACACCCACATACAACACTCTTATCTCTTATGCACAGCTACTCTCCTCGGTGGAGCACATACATGTCCTCCCCACATATGGCGGAAGAGTATTCTCCACTCCTTCCAATGGTACGTCAACTTGCCTATTTATAGTGCCTCTATGTCGGTGGAGGAAGTCTCCTCACCATTCGTAGCAAGTTGGCAAGTGCCAACTTGAAGAAGAAAAGAACAAGCTGGAGTAGTCTAGAAAAGTTGGGAGAGAGAGAGAGAGAGAGAGAGGCGACGCCTATTGAACAGTTCCTACACCAATGACAACTTCTACAAAAGTGGAGAAGGATGAAAACGGAGAAAAAGCTGATTATGCAAATGCATGTTAGCGACCGTAGCAACATGCTATAGAAGTTTACGGATAGCATGTGTTTGAAAGTTAGATCCTTTTGATTTGTAGCTCGGGCATACTAATTCTAGGGGGCTTATATAATATTTTGGGTAAACAAATGTAAATAATTAATTCAATTGGCAAAAAATTGCATGGTCAGTGGAGGCACCTCACTGAACATATGCTAGCGCCACCTCTACTTTTTTTTTTCAATAGAAGCAAAGAAATCTAATATAGTTGAAGGACCATATTTTTCTACAACCTTTGTTAAATGGAACTCTCTTCAATCATATCTCTTATTGGTGGGTCACACAGCCATTAACATCATCAAGATTTAATTTTAGTTAGGACATGCATTTTGGTGATATCTGTACCTTGTGGCCTATGCATTAGAAGTTTCGCTGGAGAAAAATATTGTTAATAGCTCATAAAATGTGCCTACATAGGTACTCATATTTCCAATAGCATTTCTATTAATCAAATCCATGGTATTTCTATACATTATCAGGCACCGCAAGCATAATCCTTTCGCATCGCTCTACGCCAGAAGAAGAAGTTGATTCGTTGTTCGAATACATGCTCAAAAGGATTGGTCTTTACACAGTCGTCAAGTTCATTCAAGTTCCGCTATGCGGAAGTTCCTTACGATTTGTTGGGAAGGAGAGAGATGGGGAAATGAAGGGTGTGTAAAGAGTTGGGCTAAAATTTGAATTTTTGCGAGAAGTGAAGAGGAATTCTTTTTATTTTTTTCTCTGGTTTTCTTCGCCTGAAGCTCGACTTAGAGAACTGGTGTATGAATTATTCTGTTTACACAAAGGACCCGTGAGTGAGTGCCTAGGACGTTGTGACTCGAGAGTGCTGCGAATTGGACTGGTCCAGATGAAATAGTCCATGGTCACTCTAGACGAGCAATTTCATGAAACCGTGAGCTTCTACGTGTTCAAAGGTAACAATTCGATTCTAAAGCGGTAAAATGGATAAAATTAGCCACTCATCCATTCAATTAATATAGCATATCGTATGACACAAATATTATCGTGAAACACTGTCAACTGTACAAAGAATGTAAACTATTAGATGTTGCTTAGTTTGTTTAGCTACTTTCATACTCCTCACGCATATAAGAATACAATAGAGGAGACAATTATGGCCTATAAATATTTGAATTCTGAATCTTCTTCTCCGACTTTATATGACACTTTATGAGATCCATTCGATTGTTATAAAAGTTTAAGTAATTAGTAGAATACATTGTTTAATTCAAATACTTTAACAATTACCATTGATCTCACTCAACCGGAAAGAAACCATAGAATGAGCCCAATACACAGGCAAATGTATATTAATATTTGCAAATCATAGATGATTTCGAATGATCAATTGAAACCAGTGATTGGGAGAATGTGGCGCGTTCCAACCTTTTGCTGTCACCGTGTCATAAGCCATTCGATTCACCAGCACTATCCGAAGGCCGACTAATGGAGTTCTTGCAGGCCATCGTCTTCCCGGTCATCGGCAATGTTAGTCTCAACTCCCCAGAGATAAATGTAAGCGAGAACGAGCCAGGATGTCAGAATACGGATAGGACGACAGTGGCCCCGATAGAAGTAAGGGTACTCTAAGAATGTAGCACCTGAGACAATGAGGAGACCAACGGATCCCAAACAAAAAATGGTGTGAGCAAGCCAAGGGAGTTTGCCAACGGTCAAGGAGACGCCAGTTAAGAAAGCGCCAAACATCGCCGGGAGGGCAATTGCTAGCGGCAGTATGGTGCGCTGAAATGCAGTTATTGCCTTGTGTAAGTCAGTTTGCTGCGCCATCATGAGGATGATGACTGCGATCATTGAGCAGAACATCGCGATGGTGTTGCAAATCGTGAAGGCCTGGAACATTCTTTTGTCCACCATCGTCGCCATGCCCCGGTCTTTGGAGGTCGTGTCTGAGCCGTTAAATCCTCCGGGAATTGCGAAACCAGCTGTGAAAGTCACAGTGGCCACAAGCGCAGCCACCAGCAGACGAGAATTGATCACCTCCTTCGTCAGGTTCATATGCACACCGGATCTTGGAAACTCTTTATCTCGAGCTTCCGGCTTCTGTAAGATTAAGTCTCTGCTTACAACTGACGCGGATTCCAACACCGTGAATGCCAATACCTGAGATCGGAACCATATAAAGAGGAGAAAAGAACAAATTGTTACCGTCTCTATATGAGGAATGAACTCTGAGTACTCATTTAGAACGGAATTATTACTTCTAGAGATGCAGTGTCTACTCTTTTTGAAGAATTAACACGAGAGTATCTGTTCATTTTAAATGAGCAAAGAGTCATGAGTAAGAAAATATCGTGGTCATAGGCTGACTTTATGATAACGTTATGAGATTATCCAATTTTATTTTTTCTTGTCAAAAGATTATGCCGTGTTTAGAGTGGTAAATTTTGACACATTGACCCATGGCTTTTTAAGAAAATAAGGATGGGGCTTTGCTAACATAATAATTTTTGGGCTAACATGAAAATAACAACTTGTTGTAAGTCACAAATTTGTGAAGGAATAACCCCATAGTAATTTATAATTAGTTATTATTTAGTTTATTGTGGTCGAAAATAAACCGTTATTCTCATAGTAGATTAATGACTATCACCCAATCATTTCTCATAAAGATGCAACATTGACAACGCCACCTTTTACACATAGGCTCAATTAATCGAGATATATGACCATTTATCTACATTTATCAGAGATATTTCACTTGTTTCTAACAGCGGACATGTTCATGGCCATGAACTTTAACTGCCTCCTATTATAACTAAATTAGAGACTTGCACCACATTAATCCTAGAGGAGTCTTAGCTATTCTAGAAAATTGATCAATACTTCAACAATCTTGTCGGATAGGAGATGTAATGATTTTAATTTGAGATGTGCACTTAACTATTGTATTAGTCTAAGTTGACAGATAAAATAGTGGTTGTTCATGTTACCTACCTTTCGAAATGTAGGCTCCTCTCTAACGCGATTTAGAGCAATATCAATAGCAGTCAACTGTTTGTAGTTGAGAAGGAAGGGCTTAATCTTTCATCCAGCACAAGATGAATCAAAACGGCCGGTTGTGAATGCATCGCAGCCAAGTGCAAAGGTGTATTTCCAGCACCATCTCTTTTATTTATCAATTTCCCCAGGTCTGGATGTCTCAGCAAATACCTCACTGCTGAACTTCTCCCATATTTTGCTGCAACATGAAGAACGGTTTGGTCTTGCTTGTTTAGCAACTGTGATACCGGATGTAACTTCTGGATTAGATCGACATGACCCATCTTGCTCGCTATATGAATTGGAAGATCCCCATTCATGTCCTGATCTCGGGCTAATTTTTCAGTTTCTCGTTGTATGAGTTCAAATACTTGGGGCTTATTCATGTAAGCTGCTAAATGGAATACGTTGCCCTTGCTGGAGTCAGTCTCTGCAAATAGCTCCATGTTCGATTTGAGTATATTCTTGACTAAACCTGGGATCAGGAGCTCAAAATTAGGGGCCACATGCGCAAGAACATTTTTTAAGTTGGTTGGAGCTTTGGTTGGTTTGGACATGACTCATTTTGGAATAAGGACATCTTCGACGCAGGAGGATTAAAAGTCGCTGATGTAGGATCAGATTACAATGCTGAATTACGGGTGATGATTTCGATACGATAAATCAAAATGCTTTGAGGTTTATCTAACCCCATTTCTGTTCAAAAAGTAATGACTCTTCAAGCTGTGAATCACGAAGCCATGAGACTTCAAATAAATTTCGAAAGGATCCCGTTTATGTATTTTGGTAAGACTTTAAAATAAATTTCAGATCATTTTCATACAAAGCAACGCGAGATTGACATGTACTAAAATTTTGCTATAAAACTCTTACTAATGACATGCAATTTATATGGCATTTCCATATCATGAAGTATATACAGAGTATAATGTCATAGGAAAATAAAGGAAACGCCATTTAAATTGCTAGGGCAAGATCAAGAAAAGGAAAATTAACATTTCATATTATGTTCGTCAAATTCTAGCACTTATCAATCAAATTTATTCCATTGTCAAGAAAGTCGCATTAGCCTCCATGGCACCGTACCAAAATCCCCATTGAAATTCTTCCACCCTCCTTAGAATGAAAGGTCTGCGACACCTATTAAGCCTAAGTAAGAAATCACCTATTTACCGAAACTTTTGAGTAAAAACTAAGAAGATTTTGTGAACATAATATCTTTCTAACGTTACATTTATTTCAAAAAAAAAGTTCTCCACGAATTAGTTTTGAGACTTCCTAGTGTTTAGTTAGTCAACAAAAAAACATTCATAGTCAGAGAAAATACACACACCTAATATATTAGGAAAATGAATTCCCGTTTCTAAATAGAGAAATCATTTTCCTAAGCATATCAAGTCTTTTGAAAAATGCTCTCTTATCATACACCTGAAAATATTTTTTGTCACATTTTTATAATACATCACTAAATAAATGAAAACTGACAATTTTACTTGAAAATGATTATCGTGGAAAGTATTTTTCTTCATGATGAAATTTTCTACGAAGCAAGTATTCTTAGATTAAACAAAGTAGAGTTTATGAATCACAAAATACAGAAAGGAAAAGCTCGACCAAGAGAAGTGTTGGTCCCAAATTAAAAAATTTAGAGGTGCTAGAAAAGAGGATCAAATAATATGCGAGTGATGTTTCAGGGTGGGGTGGTGTGTGGTTTGGTTTTGAGGATTGTGGATGGCTATTGTACCTCAGAGACAGGTGATAATGCTTTATGGATAGCCTCATACTTAGGGATTGTGCTACTCAACAAAGAAAAAATGATAGATGGGAGAGCCTTGATCTTGCTCGATTTATGGCTTTTTTTCCGTTTTAATTTTCATTGCATTATTCTTACTTAATCTAATAACATGACATATGCCATATGATTCAGTAAAACTTTAATTCTTGTAACATTATTTTTCATTTTATCTTTGTACAGACACGAATTCTGAAACTATTTGTATTTTGGGAAAATGGCTTTTCTTTCACTTTTCTATTTCTAAAATTATCTTTGTATTATATCCATAACGACCCACTTGCCACTATCTTTATGCATAGCCATGAAACCACACGCAAGTGCGTGTGCCATTAAACTTTAAGCTATCTCCGCCACGCCCATTTTCTCCATCAACTAAACTTCCATCTCCGAGGTTGCGACCCCTCGCCCACACCGCGGGCCCTCGCATGGGGCTTGCGAGGGTTGATGGGCAACCTCACTAGCTTAGAGTTTGGAAAAAAAAAATGAAATAAATAAAAATAAAAATTCAGAAAAATAAAAGACAATTGTGAAAATTATTCTTATTAGCGCCATCCATGCCACTTAAAATGATTGTATAGACTCAATTATCATGTCAATCATTTCCGATCAAAATTGGCTGGAAATACTAAATTAAAAAATTATTAAAAGGTTCAGGACTAAAGTAGCAATTCGTCAAAATATTTATGATTAAAATAACACATTTGAAATGTTTAAGATTAAATTGAAAAATTATCAAAATATTTAAGACTAAATTGGCTAAATTAAATGGTTTACAACTAAAATGACATAAATGCAATAAATTTCGAATGTTTTTAGTGAATTGCTGCAAATGCACAATATGGTTAACAGACCAAATATATTTTGTGAATATTTAATTACTCTAGGAAAGATATTTTTGTTAGGGAAATCCCTTATGATGTTTTGAAGATGACAAAATAAATCAAAGGCTACTAACATGTTTGATGGTTGAGTAATAGACCATGCAGATGATAGAACATCTAAAGGATTTTATCAAAGTCGAAGATGACCAGAAAGACTGAACGTAATATATGTCGGAGTATATTCGAAGATTTCAAGACTTACGTGTCAAAGTCTCAAGACCGTCGGACTCAAGACTCAAAGTCGAAGGCGTCGGACTCAAGACTCAAAGTCCGAAGATTGCCGGACTCAAGACTCAGATTGTAAAGTCTCAAGACTCATATTGTAAAGTCTCAAGACCCAGATTGTAAAGTCTCAAGACTCATATCGTAAAGTCTAAAGACTCGGACTTTACATCCAGTTACGATGAATCGTAACTCAAGCCCAATCATACAATGGCTAGTGATCTGGTTTGGATTCCACATCAAGATTGATTTGATTGAAGACAAGAACTTTCTATACGAAGAAGCTTTACTTATGGAAACCAAGATTTCGTTTGTATGGGCGATCGGAATCAATTTGGGATTTTACCTTTGTCACTCAACGGCTACCAAATCTTCTAGATACTGAGAGCTGTCCAATGGGTATATTGGAAGACGATTCTCCGGGATGCTGTCCAACGGCTAGTTTGGAAGTGGAGGAGTATTTAAGAAGATCATGGACCGATGAGCAAGTAAGAGACGGAGCGTAGAATTTATAATTCCAAAGTCGAGCGACCTTCGATTATACACTTGTCTTTGGAGAGCTTAAACGTTTGTAATCGTTAGAGAAATACCAAAAGAGTGACTTAGTGAGATAGTGTGATCTACTACTAAGTGTTTGCACTCGAAGTTGTAATCTCTTGTTGATTGCATAGTGGAATCCAGCCAAGAAGGCTGTTAGCGTGGGAGAGTGGACGTAGGCTTGGATTAAGCCGAACCACTATAATTTCTGTGTTCTTATTCTCTTCCCTAACTCCTTTATTTTTATTCATACTAGCACTCTCAATTGGTATCAGAGCTCGTGTACTCACTTTGTTTGAAGTGTTTTACTTCAGAGTAAAAGATCCATGGCTAGTATGTTGGCTCCGAGGACTTATGGAAGGGCAAAGCAACACAAGGCCACCATATTTTGATGGAAAGGAATACGACGTATGGAAGAACAAAATGAAAGCATTCCTAAGATCCAGAGATCTCTTACAATGGGATGTTGTGGAAAGAGGAATCAACCCCATTGCTACGTCTACATCAAATAAGAATGGCAAAGACAAAGAAAGCAAACCCCCGCTCCTATGTCTCGGACGGAGATGTCCAAAAGAGAAGCTTTTGATGCGAAAGCAATTTATTCTTTATATTGTGCTTTATCTCTTGCTGAATATAACAGAATCTCTTCATGTGAAACAGCAAAAGAAGTTTGGGATAAACTTCATGTTACATATGAAGGGACCGATCGTGTAAAAGAGACAAAAGTAAACTTCTTGCTCGGCAATTATGAATCCTTCAAGATGAAGCAAGGAGAGTCGATTGGAGATATGTTCGATCGTTTTACTGAAATTGTAAACGGTTTGGCATATCAAGGTCATCCAATTTCTTCCCAAATGAAGGTCAACAAACTCTTGCGAGGTCTCTCAAAAGATTGGAATCATGTCAAGACCTCAATTCGGGAGACTCAGAGGATTATGCCACTCTCCGTTGATGAATTGATTGGCACTCTTCAATCCTATGAAGTTGAACAACTCAACGACGAAGATCCTGAAGGTAAAAAGTCCATTGCTTTAATATCTAATGCTGTTTTTGATGAAACAGACTCAGAAAATGACTTGGACGATGAAGAACTTGCCTTTATGGTCAAGAAATTTAAAAAACTGAGTAGAAATGGAAGGAAATTCGATGGAAGAAATCAATACAAGCAGAATGGCAAGAAAAGAATCATGAAAGAAGATGATGAGCAAGAAAATATATGCTTGACGGCACATTCAGAATCTGAGTCTCACTCAGACACAGACTCGGAATCCGATGAAGAAATCGAGGATTGTCCTAAAGTCTGGAGACCTATCAAAAAAAATGGGTACCAAAGAAAAGATAAGTTATTCTTGCAGGATATAAAGAAGAAAGAGGATTTGGTAAGGAATTTTTTATTCTCAATTTCTCATTATGCTTGATATTCGATATATCCTTGGTTGATTGAGATTTTATAACGATCATATTTTGCTTTATGGAAGAAAGAATCGTATGATTTATTACGTGTGATTATTTGAGATAATTCAGATTATTTTGTCTAATTTTATACTCTCAGATTTAATCATATTCTGCAAAGTGAAAATCCGTTTTACGTGATGATGCAAGATATTCTTAGATATTCAAAAATTTTATTCTCCCTGTTTTTATCGCACTATAACTAAGTGAGAATTTATTTTTCAAATATCATTGTGCATAATATTCTTTCTTTGAATACTCTGTTACGATGAATTAAGAAAGAATATTTGATTATGGAGGTTTTATATTTTACTCTAACGTCAAGGAAGGATCCAAATTGATGGATACCAAAAAGGGAAATGAGTTGCAGGAAATTCTTTAAGGGAATGATGATTGCGAATCTACGCAAACTTTGGTGCAATCAGCAAATATCTCCTGCGACAATTGAAGATATATTCTATCCAGGGGGAGAAATCAAATCCAAAGGAAAAGAATCGTGATCATCTCAAAAAGGCAACAAATTGAGGGGGAGCTTTGATTAATTTTGGAAGAATCTTTTGAATCGATCGTGATCTTATTATGAATGGAAGGAAAGGTAAATGTGTCAGTATTTATTATAAAAATCCGGTTAGTGCATCTTATATTACCTTTTGTCATTAACAAACTCTTATTGATATTATCATTTTATTATGACAAAAAGTGTACGTGAATTTCATGATGCATCGGTGATTTTTATTGGATATTTGCTGATATAATCGAAGTGAGCTATATTGCATATCTTTAATATTCGATAAAAGCTGATTTTTGGAAATTGTGATTCATGCAAAATATTTGTTATCATTCTCTACGTGAATCCATTATTATCGCTTTTTGATTATGACAAAAAGGGGGAGAATATATGAATATGCATATGTGCTGATTGGTTGATATTATATTATCTATGGCATAATATTGAGCTGCGATTATTTTTCTATATATTGTTATGCTCAATTTATTTTCTATCTTCTGATATCCTTTGATTTAAAAATATGTTTACAAATCTGCATATTCAGAGATTGTTTTGTCATCATCAAAAAGGGGAGATTGTTAGGGAAATCCCTTATGATGTTTTGAAGATGACAAAATAAATCAAAGGCTACTAACATGTTTGATGGTTGAGTAATAGACCATGCAGATGATAGAACATCTAAAGGATTTTATCAAAGTCAGAAGATGACCAGAAGACTGAACGTAATATATGTCCAGAGTATATTCTGAAGATTTCAAGACTTCTATGTCAAAGTCTCAAGACTGTCAGACTCAAGACTCAAAGTCTGAAGACTGTCAGACTCAAGACTCAAAGTCTGAAGATTGCCAGACTCAAGACTCAGATTGTAAAGTCTCAAGACTCATATTGTAAAGTCTCAAGACCCAGATTGTAAAGTCTCAAGACTCATATCGTAAAGTCTAAAGACTCAGACTTTACATCCAGATTACGATGAATCGTAACTCAAGCCCAATCATACAATGGCTAGTGATCTGGTTTGGATTCCACATCAAGATTGATTTGATTGAAGACAAGAACTTTCTATACGAAGAAGCTTTACTTATGGAAACCAAGATTTCGTTTGTATGGGCGATCGGAATCAATTTGAGATTTTACCTTTGTCACTCAACGGCTACCAAATCTTCTAGATACAGAGCTGTCCAATGGGTATATTGGAAGACGATTCTCGGGATGCTGTCCAACGGCTAGTTTGGAAGTGGAGGAGTATTTAAGAATCATGGACCGATGAGCAAGTAAGAGACGGAGCGTAGAATTTATAATTCCAAAGTCTGAGCGACCTTCGATTATACACTTGTCTTTGGAGAGCTTAAACGTTTGTAATCGTTAGAGAAATACCAAAAGAGTGACTTAGTGAGATAGTGTGATATACTACTAAGTGTTTGCACTCGAAGTTGTAATCTCTTGTTGATTGCATAGTGGAATCCAGCCAAGAAGGCTGTTAGCGTGGGAGAGTGGACGTAGGCTTGGATTAAGCCGAACCACTATAATTTCTGTGTTCTTATTCTCTTCCCTAACTCCTTTATTTTTATTCATACTAGCACTCTCAATTTTTACTCAATAAATCACATGATTTGTTCTATCTTGTATGTGCAATGCATGTAATCGTGTAAATCCTAACCATAACGACCACTTTGTTGAGTTGTGATGGCATAAAAATGATGGTGGATGTGAGAATTAGGCATAGTTTATTATTTAAATATTCTAATATTCCCTTTACACTTAGTTTGGTCTTTTTGCCTAATACTAATTGTGGAAATATTTAAGCACCGTTCCTTTTGCAAAGAACAACTTATAGGAAAACATTTTCCAAATATTCCGCCATTCATTTCACGGAAAATAAACTAATTGGGGAAAATATTTTCCATCAAAGGAAAAAAAAAAAAAGTCTTCCAAAATAAAGGAAAATATTTTCTACTTTTCATGTAGGGGAAAATATTTTCCTCACTCACTCTCTCTTATCTCATACCCTACTAGCCCCCCTTTCTTTCTTTTTTTTTTTTTTCTTTTTTTTCCTTTTTTTTTTTTTTTTTGCAAAAAAAGTACAAAAAAGCCATAAACCTATTGAATTGATACAAATTCAATTATAAATCTTTCAATCGGACCAATTTAGTCCTAAATATTTTCACAATAATACTAATTAAGTCCATCTAGCCAATTTAGACTAGAAATTATTGATGTGCATGCTAGCAAACCTCTATGTGGCACGACCGATGTTGACATGGACAAATTTTATAATATTTTACTATTTTTAGAATTTTTAATTATTTTTCTCTTTTCTTTTTTTCTTTTTTTCTTTTACCTCTCCCAAGCGCTAGCGAGGTCACTAGCTGACCATCACCAACCACAAGCTGGTCTAGATGGGGGCCTCTACGCCCTCATCGGCCACAAGCGAGGGCCACCGCACTCTCGTCGGCCATAGGCGAGGGTGCGAAGGCCCTCGCTTCGCCTAGATTTAGGCTAGGATATGACACCTTTATTGGCCACACAAGGGGAGGCCCTCGGCCATGGGGCCCTCCGGGGCAAGGGCGTCACGGCCCTCGTTAGCCAACGGGTGAGGGTTTTCGACCCTTGTGTGGATCTGGGCACTGACCCAATGCCCTCACCTATGGCCAGTGAGTGCATGGCAGCCCTTGCTAGTGGCCGATGAGAGCGTAGAGGCCCTCACCTAGACCAACTTGCAACCAGCAATGGTTAGTCAGTAACCTTGTTGGCGTCATCCAAAGGGTAAGGAAAAGGGGAAAAAAAAAAAGAAAATAATAATAATAATAATAATAATAATAATAATAATAATAATAATAATAATAATAATAATAAAAAAATAATTATAAAATTATAAAATTTATCTACGTACGCACACAATCTATAGAAATAGTCTACACCTAACAATCAACTATGAACATTTAAGTCCTATTTACTTTGAAGTAATAATAATTTATTTGGAGATTTAGTATGTATGAGGACAAACTACGGCTGGCCACCCAGTCTTTCAACTAGCGTCTTCATTTCCCTGTACCATGCCCCAAGTTTCCTTGGGGGAAGGCATCGCAGGGATCCGACATGGCTGCCCTCTCCCTGTTCAGGAGTGGCCGGGTCAGCCAATGGGGCTGGAATCTTTATCCAAGCCTGGATCTTGGTCTGGGAGGGGCGTAAGGGATCACTCTCCCCAGGGAGGTTCTCCCTCCGTTTCCCTCTTTGAGCAGTTTAAGGACCTACTTAGGTCCGAGGGATTTAGTATGTATGAGGACAAACTATGTATTTTTTTTTTTTTTTGGGGGATTGCTAATGCATGTCCACAATGAAAATGCATAATTATATCGATAGAATAAAAGAGACTGCAAGATTAGTATCAACTTGCATTACTTGGTGAATGTTATTAACATAGCTAAAGAAATGCTATATAAAATTTGAATTCAAATAATCTTAAAAGCCATAATTATTTTTTTGTGGTGAAGTCATGTACATGTGCATTTGTTCATTTATGCCTGACTCTTATTTAATAATTAACGGGAATTGGTATGAGTAGTCCCTGAATTTTTTTTTCAATATTCAATGTGGTCTATGAATTTTTTTATTCAATTTATTCATTAAACTTTCAAAAATCAAATCAATGTAATATTTCTGTCAAGTGTATCATCTCGTCAGATGCATTTTTTTTTTTTTTTTACTCAAACTGCTATGTCATCATTTATCTTGCAAAATAATGATGCGGACTGTCACATCATTTTCCCAAGTTACCAAATCTTTTCTAACCTTTCTTTCTTGGCTAAGATATGGAAGTCGCATGTAAACCGCATGGATGCCAACATGACAAATTTAATAATGTCAAGTTGGTAGGAATTATGGTCACTAACGGTGTTAGAATTTTTTAATGAAGAAACAAAAAAATTGAGTGGATTTTATAAAGTTCAAGAACTAGAATAAATAAATAAAATAAAAAACGTAGGAACCAGATTGAGTATTGAAGAAAAGTTAAAAGACAATCCACGCTATCCTCCCGAAAAATTGATAGAAATATTTTACTTTGTTACAAAACAGAATATGGTAAATCAGTTACCAAACTAACTTTTTTTCTTTTCCAAAACTGAAGATATAATTTTGTGAACCCTTAAACAAGATTAATTTTAATCTAACATTATTATAAAAAAAAATCATCAATTTCAAGCCTATTTTTCTCCGTTTGTCATGGTTATAATCTAGATTATTATGATTGTCGATCTTAAACATTTGCACTTTGTTGCTTTTTCCTACCGAAGACCAACAATATCTGAGTTTTAATGTAGTGATTGTGTCTGTAAATTTAAGCTGATCTATTATGTTCTCATGTGAGACAATTTGTTTACTTAAAGAATTATATGGCTGGGTGTAACGTGTAAGTAGTACCCATGGGTATCCGACTACTTTTTTACGGTTTTGGGTAAGCGCAGAGAGTGGCTATGCAGATTTAAGAGGAGGTCAGTCTTCACATAAATAGTTTCCTGTAAGTAGATTTAGGTGCGTACCGTAGTCCGAGCGCAAAATGGCACCATGAACGGGCGACAAGCCTTGTATGCTCGATGGTTCGAGTGGATACTTGAGAAAAACCGTATACTTCAGGTTGTTGCTTGTGTCGAGGGCCAGGTATAGGGAGATTTATGATCCACATTCATCCAGTACACCGGCCTCAAATCTTCTTTCAACAAATATATTACCAAGCGGAAGTGATCATTAAGCATGGCCTCGTGCAAAGGGGTGTTCCCATGTTTGTTCCTCCTTGTCAGGACATGGTTCTTGACATTGAAGGGGAGCTCTGTTGCCCGGCGAATCAAAGTCTCAGCGGCTCTATATCCCCTGGCCTTGACGGCGACGTGGAGGGGGTATCTCCCCAATCATCTTGGGCGATTATGAGGTCGTCAGTAACATAATAAAGCAGGAGTTGTAGGATATCATCCTCGTTAACGCCTGCTGCAATGTGGAGCAGTGAACGGCCTGATGGCTCCCTGAAATTGAAAATGGCAGACATATCGGTTTGATGAACAAGCTTTTCGATCGCTGAAATGAACTCTTGGACATCGGCGCTCGTGATGACATCTACCAAATTTCGAAAAGCTGCATTCAGTCCTTCTTGATCTTGTCGCGCTGCTGTTTGCGCAGCCACCAATGCTTTATCCACTCTCACCCGTTTACTCCTCCACATTTCTTCATTCTTCTTCAACTTCCCTATCATTTCCATCAAAGCTCCTCCTTCATCCTTCTTGACCTCCTCCTTCGAGTTGTTCATGCCAACGTGCCCCTCTTCTATGGATGACCCTACGTCCATCAAGCCAGAGGTATGCAAGTAATGTAATTATCGCAAGGGAAAAAGGGTTGTGTTAGGAGACATTATATCATATAAATATGATACAATGCATTCATCTAACTATTTGAGCTTTTATAATAGTTCTAGAGGTGCCATGAAGTTTTATATAGCATTATAATAGGAAGTTTTCGAGTTTAGAATAGTTGCGCCAAATTGCGAAAGCATATTATGGCAAAGGCAGGTATGAGAGGGAGAGAGAAATTGATTTTTTTTTTTTTTTGGTGTGATTTTTTACTTGAATTTATGCATGGACGATGTGCATCCTTTTTCAATATAATAGAGTGCACAAAAGATAAGAAAATTATCTAAAAATCATAAACCTATTGCATTTTTCTAATTTAGTCCTAAATTTTTTAATTTTGTTAGTTGAGTTCTAAACATTTTCATGTTTGTCATGACCTACCTTTTTCCATATAGATGAAAAAATGACAAAGATTTAGGGGTATTGATTAAAAAGCAAGCCTATGGCTATCATTTTAAACATAAGCTCTCCCAAACCCATACCTCGTGCGACGATAGGTATTCAAATTGACACCATAAGAATTATCTAATGAGAAGTCCTTACTAACCTATTGGGGTCGACTAAAAGCTAAGTGAGGTATGAGATATACCTCATGTCCTACACAACTAAATAATCTAAAGTCGAAGACTTGGTTGTGCTAATTAATCAATTAATACCCTTTCGATACCTTATCTTGTTCATTAAAGAAAATATTTGTCAAGCAATCTGGATTAATTTTAAACCAGTTCACTAACATATGAGATGATCATGCGAGTGTACAATCATTAAATTAACAATCAACGACCAATGAAAAGTAAAATAAGTTGCAAGGAAAAACAAGAATCTAACCCTAAGAAATAAGACAAATGCCATTCCTATTCCTAACTAGACTATAATGAAAACACAATTAACATATTAAAAGTGCGCAATCACATAATACCCTAAATGGAAATGTGCAAACGGCAACCTATCATTTGTCTCTAAGAATACTTAAATAGTGAAGCCCTAAATGCTTGTTCAATTTTAAGCATAATTTTTATCAAGGATTTTCACACATTTTAAGAAAAAAAAACTACTCAAAAACTAATTTTTAAGTTTTTTCCTAATTTTTAGGGAAAAAAATAATTTTTAGGAATTTTAATTTTTTTAATAAAAATATTCTTTTAAAATAATAAAAAAATTAAATTTCAAATCCGAAAATAGGGACCTAGGCTGGACCCTACGGCCCAGCCCGAACCTGGGCAATTGTGGATTTCCGGGCCTGGGTCACGAGAACAGGAAAAAGCTAAGAATTGAAGGGGGCTCATTTACTTGAGCCCAATCCGCCGCTAGTGAGAGAAGCCCGAGAATGAGTACTCCAATCACAATTTGAAACAAGCCCAGATCCATCAAACCAACTTGAACCCAAAAGGGCACCAACGCAAGTCTACATTCACATTAGCTAGGTTGAGGCCAAAATTATTAAAACCCCACTTAAGCCCATCTAACTATTTTCTCTCTTACCCCTTCAAGTTCTTTTTTTTTCTTTTCTTTTTTCCTTTTCTATTTCTTTGCCTTTTCTTGTTCGTCCTCTCCCCTTCACCGAACATCATCTTCCTTACTGCTCCCATCCTCACTTACTCGCGCGCGCCTGCACCCACGTCATGCCCAGAGTCCAACAGATCAACATATTCACTAATACTAAGCAAAAACCGGCAAGATTAAGACTAAACCTCCATTGATTCGGAACTGAAAATGCAGAACTGAACGCTTCTCATTTGTCCACCATCCACCCTCACCCTCTACGAAAGTCACGGTTGGCCACCACCCATCACCGGTGGGCGAACGATAACTTGACGGAACATCAAAACGCGACTGAGATGGATATAGACGACCAAGCAGGGTCCAGGCAACGAAGCGCAGCACCACTGGGTTGGGATTCGAGCGAACCGAAGAACCGTGAGCCCCTAGTCCGACGAGCTCAGAAAACCTTAACCGGAAAAAGAGCGCCGGGAAGCGGGGTCTCGAGCACGGCCGAGCTTCTCCGGTGCTCTCTACTCTCTCTCACGATGCCCCCTCCCTCCAGCTCTCTCCCGGATTTCATTTCTCGAGCCACTCTCTCGCTCGCGGCTCCCTCTCTCTTCGAACTGAGCCCCACCCGCTTTCCTCTCTTTCTTTTAAGCTCGGCCTGCAAGCGCGCATGGCTGTTGCCACCGCCAGCTGCCTTGCCGGCCTGGCCCTGACCCTAGGATCATGCTGCGCGATCCTCTGCCTCGCCTGCTCCTCTGGCTTGTACCTTGTCTTCCCTTCTTTCTGCAGAGAGCGTGAGAGAGAGGAAGAGGAAAAGAAAACTGGGCCAGTGAAAGGAAAAATGAAGGAGCCGGGCCAGGCCCAAGCCAAAGGAAACGGACAAAGGGAAAGGAAAGAAGGCCGGGCCGGTCTCGCTTTTTTTTTCCCTTTCTCCTTTCTTCTTCCTTTTTTTTTTTAATGAATCTTTTCCTCTAATTTTTTTTTTTTTTTTTAAATTTATATTACTATTGATGCAAATGCTTCCAATGTCTATATCTATGCAATTTAATAAAATTTTATTTTGTTAAGGGCTAGAAATTAATCCCTAGTTTTCATGCGATTAAGTCTTATATAAAAATGTCAAAATTTTAGTGATAATAACGTTTTTTTAATTGAGAATATCCAATCAATTTTGATCGGAAATCATTGACTAATTTACGTGGTATGACTGACGCTAACATGGACAATTTTTAATCATATTTGAATTATTTATTTAATTTTTTTCTTTTTCCTTTTTTTCATTATTAAGGCCGGCAGGGGCTGCTAGCCACCAGCCGAGGCCCGGTGACCCTCACTGGCCACCGAGCGAGCCCTTGCCAATCACAAGCAAGGGCCACAAATCCCCCCCCCCAATGGATGGTGAGGCTTGCGGCCCTCACCCAACATTGAGCAAGGGTGACAAGCCCTCTCCTAACTCCAAGTGAGAGCTGTAGAGCCCTTGCCTAGTGGCCAATGAGGGCTACAAGCCATCTCCCATCTGTGAGCGAGGGCTTGTAGGCTCTCACCTGATGATTTGCAAGGGTCATTGAGCCTCGGCCGGCCTTAAGAATAAAAAAAAAAAAGATTCAAAATCATTAAAATATTACTCAAAATTGTCCACAAATAGTCGACGTTTACGTTAATGATTTTCAATCAAAATTGGCCGAATTGACTCAATTGGCAAAACTTCAAAAGATTTATGATTAAATTAGCACAATTAAATGATTTATGATTAAATTGAAAAAAATATAATAAATTTAATACTTTTTGGATAAATTTCCTGACAAAAGACAAACACATGCTCCATCTCATGTACAACTCTCAACCTCCGAACACCCACTTTATCTCCTATAAATAGAAATTGAAGCTCCATACACAAACTTTGAGGGAATAACAACATCAGTAGTCCTTGAAACTTGAAAGAAGGGAAAATTCTAAATAAGGGGCCGAAGTGCTCTTATTTTCTCAAATAAGGGTGTAAAGTGGACCTTGTTTTAAATAAGAGCATAAAGTGTTATCGTTTTCTCTAATAAAAACCTAAAGTGGAACTTGTTTCAAATAAGGGTTGAAGTGGCCATATTAATCTAAAAAAGGGCTTAACCTTGTCGATCGAAAGTCAATGGGCATTTTCATCTTTTATTTTTATTTTATTTTCTTTTGCTTTCTTCCCTCCATCAATCATGGTGGAGGTCGCTGGACTTAGGCAAGGGGCCCTTGCCCACCCAGCCCAAGTGAGGTGACCCTTGCTGGATTTGGTGAAAGTTGACCTCGCCTTACCTTCGTTGAATCTAGCATGGAACACCCTCATTTAACGCTAATGAGGTAGCCCTCGCCCGAGGCGACAACCTCCACCAGCCATCGACTAGGTGCGGTAACGGGTGGGGAGGGAAGAGGGGAAAAAAAAAAAAAAAAAAAGAAAAGGAAAGGAAAGAAATAAAAAATAATTAAATATAATAAATATAATTTTTGACTAAAATACCCCTTCTCAATGGCTGAAATAGTCACTGGTTGGCCAAAAGTCCTCATTCAACACAAATTTGATCACTTTAGACTATTATTTGAGATAATTTGGCTATTTTAGACTTTTATTTGGAATAATGTCCACTTCAAACCTTTATTTGAGAAAATAATAACACTTCATATCATTATTTGAAATTTTCCCATCAAAACACAAACAAAAGCTCCACTCATTTACAACTCTCGGCCTCCGAACACTCACTTTTTTTCGATTATGCAGACAAACGACCATAATGGTGGATTACACGGACATGCATATCATTCAGATTTAATTTTGTTACTTTTGCATGTTGATGAATGTCCATCACTTGATGATTCATCCCTTATCAGTAAACTTCAGACCACTAAATAACACCCATTGAATAACTCTAATCCACTTCTATCTGGCTTCCCCTTTCCCTTCCACTCCAAGCTCCCTCGACTAAGAAATAAGTCACAGTCGTGGGAGACTTCATCTTCTCAACTAGAGTTGAGATTTTCTCTCTCGATCTGATCTAGGAGCATTTTGTTGTTTTCATATAATTTATATTTTCTTCTTCGCTCTCTAGGTGTATTTTTCACTTCCATGGTTAAGAATGAAACTACTACTTTAGATCCTTCAAGCTAATGAGTCCGACAACATTGAGGAGAATATGGTGAGTTCCTACTAAACTGAAGCAATTATACGACTTCTCCGAGTCTTAGAAGCTCTCATCTTCCAATCTGAACTTATATTATGGAGTTCTTCTCTCCTGATCTTACATCTAAATTTGAGAGTTCCTTAGAGATGTTTTTGTACTCATCCAATCTCTCCCGATCTATATCTAGATTTGGGAACTTGATCAATGTGTCTTTGGTGTTGATGTGCAGTGGTGGTATTAAGGATGTTGAACCAAGGCACCTACCACCCACTTGACAAGTTGTATCATTGGAGAAGGAAATTGCGGTGTATGTTCTCATCATTGATGATGATGCGAGATTTTGTGATTGGCACCATGCATTCCGTTTTGATGCTGAGATAGATATGTTCTTGTGAGATAATAGTGTGATTGTCACGGCAAATTGTACTTTGATGTTCTATTTTGTTGTTTGGGATTTTATTTATTTATTTTGAACCTCTCATATATCATCTTGAGATATGAATAAAATTATTATTTTTGATATATATATATATATATGTCCATCACTTGTTACCTATTAGTAGTATGATTGGAGGAAAATATTTTTAACAAACAAAATTGGCCAACCAAAACGTAATATGAAAGACAAGTGCACCATGCGATAGCCCACAAAGTGCGCCTAAATAGGTTATCATTTTCCCAATAGCATGTACGGCTTTGACAAAGGGATCTATTAGTCAAACCCATAGTGTTCAATATATAACGAGGCATCAACCCTCAATAATGGTGTCCTCTGTTGGATGCAAATTGCGCAATCCTAAGATCTCCATAACCAGAAAAAACATGCATAATTAAGTAAAAAAATTAATGCACATGTTTTTGGATCTATTGTTCTTGAAGCGGAAGCGGAAAACTAATGTTCCACGCACAAGTCCTTCTCCTCTATTACCCTCCGTATCACTGGCTCAATGAGGTGCCCCCTCACCTTTAGCGTTAGGTAAACGCTCCTTATGTGAGGATACATGTAAAAATTAGGGTTAGAGAAGAGACTTTAGCATTATTTATAGAGTTTCCAGCCAAGCCTCATCATTACGAGAGCTCACACTAGCCAACCCCATATTAGGCTAATTAAGAAACATTTTATCTCACCACCAAACCCCAACCCACCCACTAGCCAACCCCATATTAGGCTAATTAAGAAACCTTTATCTCACCTTAGACCAAACCCCATTTTACAGTAACCATAAAACGGTAAATTACAATATCAATTAATATAGTCCACATTAGGAAAACTCTTACATCCTCCACTTCCAAACTAGTTTTCTATTTGATGAATTATGAATATGGACATTATTCACATCATTTTTTTTTTTAAAGGGGAGGGGGCGGGTTAGCTACTGTTGCACAAACTAATCCTCATGTTATCGCTATTTATATAATCAGTAGCTATGGCTTTGTTTATTTCATAAACAAAAATCATTTGGAAATAATTTTTGAAAATGATCGTTTATATTACTTGAAATAATTAGTCAATATAAAATGTTTTCATAATTGGCAATAATTTAATTCATGGACAATGGAAAATATTTTCATTAGCTCATTTTTATAAGTGATACAAGCGATTATTTTCAAGAAAATGTTTTTAAAAAATCGTTCATTTTCTATGAAACAAACAAAATCTAAGCTTCTTTTACTTTTCTTCCTTAATTGTTGTCAAAAGTTCAGTTTTCTAACAACTGAAATCAGTTAGATTTGTGTGTATCGAGTATTCAATGGAATCAAATTCTTCATAATAATATAGTAAATTGTGCATTAAAACTCATGACATATATAATCGGAAGAAAAGGCAAAAATAATATTCCTTAGTTAAGTCAACGGCCCTTATTGAGATATAAGGACGTGTAATCCTGACTTTAGGGATTTTAAATAAATTTAATTGCAGCATTGTTGCCTGATTAATAGGTTAAGAAATCGACGAGTCTTTCTTTACTTGTTTTCAGCGGACTACGAGCACAATGTGACAGTCTTATAATGACCTAAATGATCGCTAAATTTTGGTTTAATGTATAATTTGCTCCATGAACTTTTAATTTATTAAATGTGACTCCTGAACTTTAGCCAAATATGCAATATGATTCTTGAATTTTTAATTTATTGAATGTTATCCCTAAACTTTTGGTATATGTTCAATGTAGTCATTGAATTATATGAAAATGTTCAATATTGTCCTGCCATTAATTCAAAATCAGGGACAACATTGAATATTTTCATATAGTTCAAAACTAAATTGAATATGTATCAAAACTTTAGGGACCATATTGAACAAATTAAAAGTTCAATGACCACATTGAAGTAATTAAAATTTTATGGATCAAAGTACATGTTGAGTCAAAGTTCAAAGATCATTTGTGTTAGTTTTCCATGTCACAAATGGCCAAGGGGTGAACTGCCAAAACTTATGATTTCTAATAAAATATTTAAGCCTAGACGATGGCTTTCACTAATAAAGAGGGGCTGATACTTGCTTCCGTTCCACTCTCTCCTCTGAACTAGGTCAGACTTCAGGAACAGAGACCCTTTCATATGATTATTTTTTTATTTTTTTAATGATGTGAGGAGATGAGCAAGCCTCAGCACGATATGAATCAATGAAATACTTTGTTAGCACTTATTTTCAATTTGCTAATATTCTGACTAAACCTCTTGATAACAATAGTGTTCTATATTTTATGACTGTAATCGGTGTTTGTGACTCCTTTGGTCAGAGTTCACTTTCCTTAAAATTTACTTTGCTAGAATATGCCTTTATATAAATAAATGGATGCTCTTGCTTATATATTTTCATTCTCTGCGTGTCTGATGTTCCTACTTTTTACTGATACAAAAAGGGGGAGAAGCACATCCTCAGGGGAGGGTCACACTATGTGTGCATATCAAGGGGAGTTTATTATGTTTTGCGGATATACTTTATATGATCTATTAAAAATGTCGCATGAATGTTTTACAGTTAAAAGCAGAATATGCATGAATCTTATTGAATGAAGGGTCTGGTTTTACAGTTAAATAGGTTCTGCAGAATATGCACGCGTATGTGCATAACTCACTCTTATTGAAAGAAGGGTATAGGTTTGTCATTATCGAAAAAGGAGAAACTATTTGGAAAATATACTAAAAGGATTATAATAATATCAATATTTAACCCGAGCATTTAGAATTCATTTAAGTGTGCGAAGGCTTATGTTTAAACCATATAGAAGCTCGGTTTAGATTCTACAAGTATATAAGTAAGATTTTACTATGTCAGGAAAGCTACGGAAGAAAGGTGTAGAACCAAATTATGTTCTGCAAAGCAGTCTGATTTTTTTAGTGGGCACTTTCCATGGATAGATTTAATGACTATTGGAGTTCCTAAATCAAAGCCCCAAGTCATGGCAATAAAATATAACATTCCAAGATTAGTTATGGAAAAAAATGGACTAATTCGCTCAGAAGATTGGTGAAACAATATGATTAAAGTCTGCATTAATAGAAGATCATATTGATGGCCTAGATTATAATAAGGTTTTATACATGTTTTTTAAGGAATTTTGCTGAAATTTTTTATTTTTATTTTTTACGAAAGATTAGATAGATATAACTACTACAAGAGAATTTAAGTATTATTGGGAGACTTTTGAGTTCGTCTCTTTTGTAAGCTTGTATTACCCATTTTAGTGTTGTTCCTAAGTATTAGCAAGAGTGGCAAACCCATATGTAAACATATGAAAAGGGTGGTTGTACATACTTAGAGTGAACAACATTTGTCTAGGCAAGAGATGAAACATACAATGGACTCCTTGCAAATGCTCAAAGGTGTGGTTTACAATTTAGAAAAGGACCTTTGTATTGTGTGCACAAGGTGTGAGAACGGCCATTGGAGGGTCCAAAAGTTACTCAGTGTATAGTGGGATTGCTGCAAAAGGAAGTCAAGTTCTCTGTGGCAGTAAGTTATACACTTGTAACAAGAGGGTAATTGTCTAATCAATCATAGACTTATTGTATGGATACTAATTCGGTCATTAACTAAACATTTGCATGAAATTTAAATTTAGTATTTTTGCCCATTTTCATGGAAATTCGCAGACATAGTTGTGTGCTATATAGGATGTCCAATAATGATTGGACTGTCATGTTAGAGATTTATGGCAAAAAATGACCAAAAGGAATATATTGGAATTTCTCACAAATGTTTAGGATCAAATTGACAAAACTGAAAAGTTTAAGAGTGAATTGATAACATACAATAGATTTAGGACCAACTAAGTAATTTTCCAAACAAGATGGTATTTGTACTCTTGGCATAGCTAGTAGAGTTTGGTCTATTTGGGCTGATAGAGCTAGAAAGAGGGGTATGTATACCCAAACAGAACTTTTATAATTCTCATTTTGCAATTTTTCTTTCTCTAAACTTTTTAGTTTCTTCTGTTTAAATTGCTAGTATACTTTGTAGTAGAAGCACAACTTTTATAGGGGTAGGTTTTACAAAATTGATTTTTAATTTCTTGAAAAATCAATTCACCCCCTGTTATGGGGTGAGGCGGTATCAAATGGCCTTGGAATTGGACTGACGGAGAACACATGATCTTGGTCAAAAAAAGTAATAACAATTATGATCGTATTGTTACGACAATTCGGCACCCATACAGTCATAATTACGCCATTTACAAGATAACCCCTTGTTTAGTGAAGAGGCCATCCAGACGCAAATTGTTAAAAAGGCAATTGAGTAACTATCATACTTTACAGGGGCGAGTTTACTATTCCATATTAAAACGAATGGATATTTTGCTTGCGGATAAATTCCAAAAGAATTAGTAAGTGTTAAAAAGTTAATGATATAAAAAAAAAAAAAAAGTATTACCTGATTTCCAACTCATTTATAACTTAATGGAACTTTTGTGAAAAAGCAACTTTTTCTTGATAGTCTGCAAATTCTCACTTTAATTGACTTTTAGAATTTTCGCTGTGAACATGTAAGATTTTCCCTTTTGGGTGGGCTATGGGTGGGCTGCAAATTCAAATTATGCTCACATCAAACTTCAGATGACCAGATTTCCCACGGCAATCTAGAAGCTGGGGTAAGGCAGAATTAGCAGTAACCAAATGCAGATCAAAATTAACTAATCCAAAGAATTAAACATTCTTATATCAAGCTAATTGTAATTGCAAAAAGCCATGTGACGTTTGAATGTGCACGCATAGTTCAGTAAGCAACAAAACTATGATGTTCGAGAAAACCATTGCCAAAACCTAGATCTAATTGAACATGGTAACACACAAAGAACATCAAAGAACAGAAGCAATGAGTCAAGAGATCAAGGAAACAAAACCTGAAGAATAAAGAAGGGCTGGACTTGAGAAGAAAAATATGGTGTTGGGAGCGGAGGACGATGCTAATGCTGATGCTCTGGAATGGAAAGTCCGAGAGATAAAGGACTTGGAGTGAACTATTTCGCCGACACTGATTGGAGTGAAATCAACAAAGATGGTGAAGAAAAGCAGCAGCAGCAGCAGCAGCAGAGAGACAGCAGCAGAGAGAGAGAGAGAGAGAGAAGGAGACAGAGAGAAAAGGGTTACCAAAAATGTCGAAAGAAAACTTCTTCTTTTGGCTGAGCTTTTTCCTTTCTGTAATTTGAGAGAGAGAGAGAGAGAGAGAGAGAGAAGGAGACAGAGAGAAAAGAGTTACCAAAAATGTCGCGATGCGCTTATTTAGCGAAAAGAAAACTTCTTATTTTGGCTGGGAGCTTTTTCCTTTCTGTAATTTGTAATCATAAGCTGTACTTTGTTCAATCCTAGAAAGAGATTCTGGTCACATATTTTAATTATGCGGACGTGGTCCCTAATTTGGAGCTCCTGATCCCCGCTTTACTTGATGAGATACTCAAGAATAACATAAAGCTATTTACGATGATCGTTTATTTATCCAGTGATATCTCGTTTGATTAATTGCAGAATTCTATCAGTTTCAATGTTAATATTACAATAGATAAGATATTTGCCTCTTTAATTACATATTTTCACAATTTAGATCACGGGGGAGTGCTAGAATATATTAAATAGCTTAAACTTTTAAAATACTTACAACAAAGTCTCATATGGTGTCGGAGCAAGACCTCATGAGTTCAATTTCCTAATCCAATTTTTGCCTCTTGAATTATATATTTCCACACTTTGAGTATGGGGAAAAATTCAATATACACGTGAGGAGGAGTTTTGAAATATTTAAATAGTAAATCATATCATTATCTAAAATAATGACAATGGTTTGGTGAAATTACACACATTGCAATAGGACTGAACCAAGGAAGCCTTTTCTTCTGTCCTACACTAGTTGGTGCACATCTTGATGGTTACTGTATAGCATTTATTTTTTTTCTGTGTTCAATTGTAGCTGGGTCGGTTACTCGCTTTAACTCTGATGAAAAGATAAGAAATTAGGTTACGTCGATTGTCTTAGAATTGCTCTAAATTGTGGGCGGAATTGGGAGTTGGAGTTCTAGAAGGTTGTCTTTTGCAGCAAGGCTAGAGCTGATAAGCTCTGTGCTTCACATCCTTGTCTGTGCGGGGTTCTCTATACATGCCTAAGAAGGTTATTGAGAAAATTGAGAGCTGTTGTAATTCCTTCTTGCGGTCAGGATAAGATGGCAAAGCTAGTGGTGTGGGTTACTTCGATGTATGTCTCCCTAAAACGGAAGATGGATTGGATTTGAAATAAGATTTGTTAGTAGGATAAGGCCGTTGCTATGAAACTTACCGAAGAATAAGTGCTACTCCTGTCGTGGACAAGATTAGAGAAGCTCATGCGAAATGGCTTAGAAAAAAAAAGGTTCAGGTGCTCTAGCTGGATGATGTGATCAACGGATGGAGGCTTGAGGCCAAATGGTTTGGATGCATAACTTAATCATTTGTATATACGTGGAGTAAATATCTTATCTAACAAATGTCTATAAGGATTTGTTCCGAAGTATGCTCCATGGAGTGCTGTTCTAAGGAGGAATAACTTAAGATTGGTGGGTGGAATCTGGATTATCTTTGTTCGAATAGAACGCGTTTGGAGATTTCGACCGTGATGGACTTGAAATGATTAATATATAACTGATCACTTGTTGAGATAAGACTTAATTTCTTGAACTTTCAAAAATTTGCACAATGCTAAAAAATTCTAATAGCTGGCGTCATGCGGTGTACATGGTGCGTCCCACGTTCTCTCTCTCTCTCTCTCTCAGCCTAAAAAGAAAGGAAAATAAATTCGTTGATTTGAAAACTGCCGCGTCATATGTTGGCTCCATAAACGCTGACAAAGCAGTTCACGTAAAAAAAAAAAACTACATGATGTGATCATATAACGAAAGGAGAGAGATTAGTACTACAGGTTGTTGCGGCTTCATTGACAAAAATGTACTGTAGAAAAATTTTCTTCGTTCAATTATAGCCATGTTGGTGGACTTCTTTTTAACTCTGATGAAAAGATTGAAAAAGAAAGTTAGATCATGTAGATATTCATCGTGTCAAATTTACTGTTCAAATTCATCAACTTAGGGTGTGTTTGTTTTAAAAAATATAATGTATTTGGAAAATGTTTTCCAAGAAAATGATTAGTTTTCCTTTGTTTGATGATATGTGATTGAAAGTATTTTATGATATTTGGATTGAATTTGAAAAATGATTGAATGGCATTTGACCTAACAATTGACAATAGTGTGCCTCTTACTTCCAAATTAATTTGTTGAGTCCATATTACTTAATAAACGGGTTTATATTGATCAGTTTAGTAAATCTAGAATTTGAACCTGCAAAATAAAATGGTAACCTAAATTCATACACATTTTTTTTTTCTGAAAATGGACATGATTTCCGGTTACAAGAGCAACTCAAGTTGTTAAAGCCGTCAAGCAAGTTCGTGTTTCTCTGGCTCAATGTCCCATGCAGTACATGAGCTAAACATTTCATAGTTTAGTACTAATGTCTCTATCTTCCCATGATACATAAGGATAAATTGTGCCACAAAAGGGTACTTGGATAGCTACTACAACAAGAAATCAAAGAATATTATGCTACAAAAAGCGCCCTGGATAGCTACTACAAGTTACCAAAGGTCCAATGTTTAGACAATATCAAGAACAAACATTCAAAGTCTGATGCTTAGCTACTTGAATAGCTACTACAAGTAACCAAAGAACAAGTCTAATGTTCAGATGGTATCAAGAACAAACATTGAAAGTCAGATGCTTGTCAATATCCACTTTCTCTTCTATTTAAGAAAACTTCAAGCCATAACTTCTTCAGCTTAACACTCTTGACAATGAATGCTTTTGCAACTCTCTCATTGTCCACTAGATAATAAAAGGCATGTGCAAGGGTAGCTTCATCAAAACCTTCAACCTCCATCACTTCTTTGTAGAGGACAAAATTAAAATTCAGTTATGTCTTCACCCATGTGAAAATTAACCACATCAAAAGACCATTATTTGGCAAGAGTGATTAAGAATTTCTCTTGCATCCACCACAGACACAGATCCAAGTACTCATTCTCATCTCAGACAAATTGACAATAATATAGCATAAAAATCACAAAAATAATTAAAAAGGTCAAGAGAATCTAAGTTCTTACCAACACTCGATCTAATATCAATTGTATCACCAGTTGCTCTAATTGCTCCTTTTTAAGATCAGAACCTGTAGAAGATACATAGCAGAAAAGATAACATGAAAGCAAAATTAAAGCTGGAAGAAGGGACAATCACAAAAGGAAGCTACAGACTCTTAGGGTGGCATTATCAAGCAAGAAAAATGGATTATTCAAAATAAATGGATAGCATCTCATAAGAGGAGATTTATCAGCATTAGAACAAAAGGAAAACCCATTTACAGAAACCTATTCATTTGTAGCTGATTGCCGAAATTGTTTGATTGATACCAAATAACATTGTCTCTAGAAAAGACACAAGACGAGCTTAATTGCTTTGCCCCATGCAAATGTATTTTTATCTATAATAACTAAGATTTAACTCTATTCTTCTAGTATCTTTACACATATCTTATGTTATTTATCAATTTGACATGAGTCTTCCTGCTGCAATCTATATAAGACTGCCACGAATTTGGAGATAATTGGGTACAAATAACATAGCCAGACTAATCTGCTTATTTGTTGTCTGAATATCATGTTAAACTAGAGGATGAAGACATCAAGTTTAAGGGCCAAAGAACTACATTACAGGTTTTATACTACAAAATGGATATTTAAAAGAGAAGCAATCAAATCGCTAGAGAATTTGACAAACAAGTACACATTCATTTTAATGTTACATGCATTTATTATACAATATTAATTTTGCTTGAAGAAGATGAATGGAAACATGAATCAAACGACTAAAATGTAGAGAATCAACATTAACTCAATGATGTAAAACATTGATCAAATTTTTCCATCAAAATTGAGCAAAAAGTTCAAGTGCTCGGGTAGATTACCTTATATCCCTTGCAATAAGGTAAAATCTCCAATGAAGATTGTGTCACGCCTCGAACCTCTGAGCGCGTGCCCATCCCTCTCTATTTAGATAGATAAAGCTTTCAAGCCATTGTGTTTCTTATATTGTTAATTAAATTTGTAAATTAACAAGAAAATCAACCTTTACAACTCTAAATAAGTTTTTACTTCTAATAAAAAGGATATTATAAGTGTTATGACTTTTGTATAACATTTACTTAAGTGTCAAAACTTTTCGAGTGATTAGTTGAGTGCCACATCAATAGAAAAAACAATCAATTAAGTGTCTCCAATGATAAATTTTGACAATTCATCCTAAGTGACTTCTTTAATAAAAAGTTCTATTCTTATGTAGATTTTCCTATGATAAGAAAAGCAATTCGAGGTAGCAATGATTTGGCTCTTCTTGACAAACGACGTCTCTTGTGAATGAAGAAATCATTCGCCCTCTCTCCCCCCACACTGCAAGCAATGTGAAGGTGCGGGAAAAGGAGAGTGCTTAGAGGGAAAAAATTATGGTTTAGTGCTAGAAGGACAGTAGTGGCTAAAACCACAAACTGGGCCACGTTAGCTCCACTCGAACTACTTTCATCCTGGCAACCAATATGCAAAAACTTATGAATTTCTATTTGCATCGTCATGAAAACCCTAGTTCTCTTCTTCCCATGTAAAAGAATCAATTCCAACACAATCTGAAGATTGAGCATCACGAATTTATACGATACCCACCAAATTAAAAGGAGAATATAAATTTTCAAAGGAAATCATCAACTAGCAATGAGAGAATCGAATGGCTTCAGGAAGTGGAAAAATCTAAAGGTGGGCACAAAAGGTCGAAGCTTTGAAGTAGGCATCTACAGTTGAAGTGTTGGCTACATTGACTTTTAAGCCCACAGTTGCAATAATATTTGCCTTTATCTTCAATTGGTTGACATTTCTAGTATGCTTTTTCACATTAATTTTACTATTATAGAGATATAAGCAGAAAAACATAGTTAAATGAATATTTATAAAGACCAAAAATATAAAAACCGATACTAAGTTAAATCTGAATGCTTTTATCGGTTCACAAGAAACCCCAAAATCAAATCGGAACTGAAGATGACTGCAATCGGCAACTTTGGAACTAGCCAGTTTGATTCTCAATTCCAAAATTTTGAAACTAGCATTAGTTCCCGGTCTAGGTCAGAAACCGTGCCACCCAGGAATTTATCTCTCCCTTGTCCTTTTTGAGACTGCAGACACAGTGAAGGCGAGGCCATAGTGGAAAAAAAACAATGGTCCAGTGCCAGAGGGACTATCGCAGCTAAAAGCACAAAATGGATTGCCTTACCTCCAGACAAAACGAATCTCATCATGAAAACTAATACTCAAAAACTTATGAGTTGCTACTTGCGGGTTTTGTTGTTATGAAAACCGTAATTCTCTTCTTCCCACATGAAAAATCAATTGCAACACAATCTGATGATTCACGAACTAAGAAGATACCCACAAATTAAAAAGAAGAGCACAACCTTTCCAAAGAAATCAACAACTAACGATGAGAAAATCGAGTGGTGTCAAGAAAAAGTGGAAAAATTTAAAGTGAGTACAAAAGGTGAAGCTTCGAAGAGGGCATCCACTGTTGAAGTGTTGTCTATACTTTGACTTTTAAGCCCACAAGTGCAATAATATTCACCTTCATCTTCAATTGATTGACACGATCTTGAGTCACTTTTTTTTTTTTTTCTCTTGCTCTCCATTGCAAATTTCATATGGTAATTTTGCTGCAAAATCCTTGGATATGAGTTTAGGGTTAGAAGAAAAGACTCAATTAGTTCCCAATTTGTTAATTTCAACAAACATGAGTTAGATCACGTCATTCAGGTTAAAAAATGTTGAGTTCACTTTGCTAGAAAGCCACGTTAGATAATTTATATTAAAAATTACCCATCTAAATTTTCAGCAATTCAAATTGGCAATTTTATTGAAGTAATTTTTTTTTTTCCGAAGTGATATTTCATGATTGCTCGAACAGTTTTGGCACTAAAGAGAACATGGTATGGAATTTATTGCACTTATAATGTCCTTTTCATGCTAATGTTACTATTATAGACGTATAAGTTAAAAACAAAGTTAAATGAATATTTATAAAGACCAAAACTATAAAAACCAATACTGAGTCAAATATGTATGCTTTTATCAGTTCATGGGTAACCCAGGAATTGGATCGGAATAGACAGGAATCATAACCGGAAGTTCTAGAACCGGCTGGTTCAATTCCCGATTTCAAAATATTGGAACCGAGAGTTACAGGGTTAGTTTTCGGTTTTAGTTAGAGTAGATCACCCCTACTCTTTCTCTTATCCTTTTATTTCACACTGCAGGCATAGTGAAGGCGTGAGAAAAGGCGAGAGTTTAAACAATTATGGCTCGGTGGTAGAGGGATTTTCACGGCAATGAGCACATTAACTCCACATGAGCTGCTCTCATCCTGGAAACTAAAGTGCAGAAACTTATGAATTGCTATCTGCAAATTTTGTTGTCATGAAAACCATAGTTCTCTTCTTCCCACGTAAGATAAGCATTGCAACAAAATCTGACGAATGGGTTTCGCGAACAAAAAGAAATCGGCACAATTAAAAAGAAGAATATAACTTTTCGAAAGATATCACCACTAGCAACGGGAAAATCTAATGTTGTGAGGAAAAAGCAGAAAAATCTGAAAGTGGGTACAAAAGGTTAAAGCTTTGACGGGGCATCCACAGCTAAAGTGTTGTCTATAATTTGACTTTTAGGCCAGGACTCGACGCCCCTGCTGACCCTCTCTTGCCTTCTTGACAATTGCGGGACAACGACCGCGGCAAGGGATGAGCCCTCAACCACTGCCTGTTATTTATTTTCCTCCTCACTTCTCTTTTTTAAAAGAAAAAAATGGTCTTAAATTTAATTGAATTAATTTTTATATTAAAATTCAAATTGTGCCAAAATGATGTCGCTTTTGTGTTTATTTGTTGAGTTAGCCTTCCGGCAAGCCATGTAAACGAAAAAAATTAATAAAAAATTATTAGGTAAGATTTCCGGCAGAGTTCGCTGGTGTGACACTCAAGTGTCTCATTTTTAAAAAAAAAGTGACCTTTTTGGCACTTAAGTGTCCTCTTGTGTTAAGTTTTGACACTTAGAGTATTATTTTGCCCATATTTCACTGGCGTTTCAATTGTTAGTAGGATTATCGTTCATCCGCTTATTACCACATATCAAAGCTCAGTAATTATTGTGCAAATTGGTTTTTAATTTAATTTTCATATGGCTAGAACGCTATTCCGACAACCTCGAAAAACTAGCTTTTATGGGTCTGTGGGCCCAACCATGAGAAAATATGTCATGTGTCAATCATACAACCAACGTGGCTAAATATTTAAAATGGTTAATACCTTGAAAAACCCAAACTGGTATACTTGTGATAAATTTATCCAAAACTATTTTTTTTTTACCATGAAAAACCCTAAACTGTTACACTTGTGACAAATTTACCCAAACTAATTATAAGAACCCTAAACTGGTACATTTATGACAAATTTACCCCAAACTAATTAATTCGACCACAAAAAATCCAAAACTGGTAAATTTGTGACTAATATACCATCTGCTAAATTTGATTAATACCACAAAAAAAAATCACAAAAATTGTAAATTGTGACAAATAGAGTGTAAAATCCCAAATTGGTATACCGGTTAATTGTCACGTATCATTTAACTTTATAATTTAACAAGAAAATTTAACTAAAACTAAGAGAGGATAAATTTTTCACGGGTGTACCAATTTAAGATAAATTTGTCAAATGTATACTGGTTTGGGGTTTTTGGTGGTTAAAAAAAAAGTTTTGGTAAATTTGTCGTAGGTGTACCAGTTTGGGATTTTTTAGGTTATTAACCCTATTTAAAATTACATTGCTTGCATTTCTTTATTTGACTTGTAAATTTTAATTTCGAAACTCTCCATCCTTATTGGTTCATTGCCCCATGTAATCCTGTCATGTGAGACAACCGTTTTTCCCATGCGGTCAGCGTGGGGCTAGCCACGTGGCATTATCCAATTGGCGAGTAGTCACTGCGTGAGCAAGCTCAGGTGCGCTCTTGCCTAATTTCCAACAGAGATGATTTTGGGAAGCATAGAAATTTTAATACCTCAAGAGAAGAAGGAATTTAATCCATCTACATTTATATAATTGTTTACATCGAAATAACCGCAAGCTTTGGAAAACACTTGTATCTTTCAAATCGAGGATGATCGAGATCAAGAAGTCATTGAGTCTTTTTTTTTTCTTTTAAGAATTTGTTTGATTCAGAGGAAAAAATTAGTTTTTTCATCATATGATTCGATAGATATTTTGGAATCCACGTCAAATTGATAGATAATTTCGATCAAATGAATTTCATTAGAAAATAGTAGAGTTTCTTCATTTTCTATTCGAATTTAGCTTTGCTCATAGAGCACAAAAAGTTTTCCAATGATATGCACTTAGAGAAAAAAAAAAAAAAAGACCTTTTGATTTGATAAATTCAATTGCGATAAAGTTATCTACTACCACTTTTATGACTCTCATCTCATGGCTTCATACTTACTACTCTACCATTAATTAACACATAAAGCGTTAGTTGATTAGTTGGGACTTAATCTGAGAACATAATTTTTGTGCTTAAAAAATACACCTATTTTCAGTGAAAGTAACCTTGGCCTCAATTGCTAATCTCAAGAGAACCTTTATTTAATGCACGTCGACGAACTAATCTGCATACATTCGTCGAAATTAATTGACTCAAGTATTGGAACACCTCATAGTATAACATAAGATTTCTCATTTACTTCTACTCGTATAATAATTACTCTTTTTTATCATTATTTTAAATCGATCGCCCATAGTTCTATAATCTTTTTAGTTTGCAAATTTTTAAATTGAGTGATGATAATATATATCTTAAAAAGAGAGAAATTTAATTGGATACTTTACATTTAGTTTAACATCTTACTTTCGATTTTCCGCTTTCACGTTTACTTCTCCTTTTTTTCGCAAATTTGAAAATACATATAAGTATGGGCTGCTTTCCTGACTTTTATATTATTCGTAAGACTATAATAATACTCATAGAGGGTGGAATCGAATAGTGCAATACTAGCGGGTGCCTAAGGTTCGCGTGGTTAGTTGTTGGGACCGGGGCCAACGCCGGAGCCAGGCTTGGAGGGGGAGATTTGGTGGTTTGAGCTTTTGAATCTGGAGAAGAGAGCAGCAGAATAGCTGGTAATCAAGAAAACCATGGTTGAAACCATTTCTTCGGAGAATTCGAGTTGCTCTCTGCAGATTACAACTTCCAAACATCAAAGTTCGCTCTTATGCTCATATATAATTGGAATGTTGATAATACGACAGGCAAGTTCATGAAAACCAATCACTGTCGATTTGTCATAAGCAACAACACATCTTTGTGAACAAGGACTCTGTATATGTCTGTAATTATTAAAAAGTTTAAACTTTAGTAGGGCCGGCAAAATGAGCTCCAACCCATATTTGGACTCAGATTTGATGAGCCAAATGCTTCATTTGGGCTTGCCTTGACTCAATGCTTTGTCAATAATTTCGTAAGTAACTGAGCATCAAGAAGTTGATAGACGGTTGATTTTGGGATAAAACCCGAAAATTTCTAAACCTATTGCATTTATGCTAGTTAAGTTCAAAAATTTAAATTTAACCAATTATGTTTTAAACTTTTTTGTATATTTTCCAATTCAGTCCTATTACCCGAAAAAGTTTGATGTGGGATACCTAGTCAACGCTATGTGTCATAGCCAATGCTGACGTGGTTGTAGACTCAACTTTGCTCTAAAATTAAAACATGAGAACATATAAATGATGAGGCAAAGAGGACATAAAAAGGTTTGAACCCAGCACCCCAATACCTTCACTTGAGGAGATCACCAAGAGAGAGCCAACTTTAAACTCGTCAACATATTCAATTGAACCCACTTTTATTTAAAAGCTTAACCCATTGATTAGGATATATTGACTACTCCATACCATATTAAATTTTTGATGTGAGATTTCTTTAACATAACTCACATGTATATCATAACATTAATAACGTGTGAAATTCAGTGGTAACTTTAACAATCACCTTGGATCTGACATAACAGGAAAACAACTGTACAATGATCCACATACATAGAGGAAAATATATATTATTTAATACAGATCATAGATAATATCGAATGATCAATTGAATCAGTGATTTGGAGAATGTGGCGCATCCCCACATTTCGCTGCCGTTGAGTCATCGGTCCTCGATTTACTGGCATCATCCATAGGCTGACCAGTAGAGTTCTCGCTCGCCGTTTTGTAATCTTCCGCGTCATCATCAACGGACGTCTCAACTCCCCACAAAGAAATGTAAATGAGAATAATCCTAATCACCAGACGACGACAACAAAGGCCGCCTATCACAACCAAGGGAGGGAACTCTAACAATGAAGCAACTGAGATAACGAGGAGGAAAACAAGTCCCAAATAAAATATGGTGTTGGCAAGCCAAGGGAGTTTGGTTTGCTAATGGTCAAGGTGACACCAATTAAGAAAGCAACCGACATTGCCGGGAGTGCAATTATTAGTGGCACTATTTGTTACGAAATCTCACGTCGATTCCAAAAGAATAACGCTCGCAAACAATTCACCAGACAAAATATAGTAATAAAAGAGCAGAATCATATGAACATGCCAGAAAATTTGTTATCGAAGTTCACCCAAACCTGGGCTACGTCTCCGCGCAGAGGCACTCTGTGAATCCACTAAACTTCAGAAAAAGTTGGAATACAACGACGATCTTCTCTCAAGATCGGGGCACAAAGAGATTGAGAACCCTCATCAAGAAAAAAATCACTTTTTTCTTCTCTCTTTTTCTTGCTTCTCTATTTCCTTTTTCAGCGTCTTGACGGCTAGGGTTTTGCCATCGCTAATATATAGGTACCACTTTTAACCTAAAAGGAAATCTAATAGAAAAGACAAAAAAAGCCCCTAAAAACAAATATTTGGCTTTATCTATAACAATCTCCCACTTGAAGACAAATATACCCAAGCACCAAGCAACTTTGCATCCATCTTCTTCAAAAAATAGTGGTTGAAAAACTTGTGCCTCTGCGTTACTCCTCATCAATCAACATGGAGTAATACCAATGGTAGTAGTACAGAAAATATGCTTCTCTCTGTCTACTACCTTGGTCATCATGTCGGCTGGATTCTTCGAGCCATCAATCTTTTGTAGCTTTAATTCATTATCTTTCAATGCTGACCTGATAAAGTGATAACACTTCTTGATATGTCTAGTTCTTGAGTGATAAGCTGCATTCTTTGCTAAGTGCACTGCACTTTGACTATCACTCCACAGTGTACTAATTGGCTGTTTTCGGTGTAACTCCTCCATATAATCTTGTAACCACATGATTTCCTTGGAGGCTTCTGTAATCGCTACATATTCTGCATCTGTTGTCGATAAAGCAACTACTTTTTGTAGTTGAGATACCCAACTCACTGCTGTACCTGCAACTGTAAAGACATATCCAGTGGTACTCTTGCCACTATCTCGATCACCCGAATGATCTGCATCTACATAACCCTACAACTCTAGAGATGTACCACCATAGCAAAGTGAGTAATTGGAAGTACCTGCTAGATATCTCAATATCCATTTAATTGCATTCCAATGCTCTCTACCTGGGTTCTACATATATCGACTCACGACTCCCACTGCTTGTGCAATGTCTAGTCTTGTGCTCACCATGGCATACATCAAACTCCCCCTTTCGCGACGCATATGGAACTACCGCCATCTCATCTTTCAAAGCCTGAGTGCTTGGACACATATCCTTGGAAAGTTTGAAGTGATTCGCTAGAGGAGTTGCAACCGGTTTTGCCTTGTCCATGTTAAATCTCTTTAACACCTTGTTCACATAGTCTTCTGCGACAACCATAATTTCTTATTTTCCTGTCCCGATAATTTTCATGCCTAAAATAGTCTTGGCCTCTCCCAAGTCTTTCATAGCAAACTGTGATGATAACATCTTTTTCACTTCTACGATTCTCTTCATATTGGAACTAGCAACCAGCATGTCATCCATATATAAAGATAAATACACAATGTAACCATCATCATATTTGCGAAAATAAACATAGTGATCAGACTCACAGTGTGCAAATCCTTTTTCTTGCATGAAACCATCAAATTTTAAGTACCATTGTCGCGGAGCTTGTTTCAAGCCATACAAGCTTTTCTTCAAGCGACATACCATGTGCTCCTTACCTTCGACTTCAAAACCCTTAGGTTGTGCCATGTATAATTCTTCATCTAAGTCACCATGTAAAAACGTTGTTTTTACGTCTAACTACTCAAGATGAAGATCCTCCCTGCAACTATACTTAGCAGAACTCTAATTGATGTCATTTTCACTACGGTGAAAATATCTCGGAGTAGTCGATCCCTTCTTTTTGAGAAAAGCCCTTAACTACAAGTCTCGCCTTGTATCTAATACTACCATCTGCTTCATTCTTCATCCTGTACACCCATTTGTTTAATAAAGCTTTTTTACCTGTGGTCAACTCCCAAGTTTTGTTTTGAAGTAACGAGCTCATCTCGTCTTTCATAGCACACTCCCACTACAAGTGAGACGTGTCTGCCTTTGCCTTATCGTAAGTCTCCAGTTCTCCCGAATCTGTATATAAGACATGGCTCAGAACAGTATTAGCTGATGGATCAAAAATTACCTTTGGCTTTCTCACACATGTAGACCTTCTCAAGATAGGTACTTCAGGGTCATTCGTTTGCTCCGAATCACTGCGTTCTTCTTGAACTACCTCTTCACTGATAATAGGCTCATCTTGAACCTCTCTTTCAGGTGAACTTTGATCTACTGGAAACATCTTCACGGGCATTATGTCTAATTCAACATACTCTGGTTGTACTACCTTCTCATGCTCTGTCTCTGTCTGACGATTCTTGTACATCTTTTCTTCATGGAATACCACATTGCGACTGCGGATGACTTTGTTATTCTCATAATCCTAAAGTCTATAGCCATACTCGTCGCCACCGTATCCGATAAAGACACACTTCTGGGACTTAGCATCAAGTTTTTTCCTATCCTCCCTGTCAATCAAAGCATATGCAACACAACCAAACACCTTTAGATGTGAATAATTAATCTTCTTACTTGACCACCGCTCTTGTGGTATTTCTCCATCCAACGCACTAGATGGACTTCTGTTGATAAGATAAATAGCTGTATCAATTGTGGTAGCCTATAAGTGTAGCAAGAGACCCACGTGTAGTTTCATGCATCTCGCACGTTCTAGAATAGTCCTATTCATCCTTTCAGCTACACCGTTCTCTTGAGGAGTTTTAGGAACAGTCTTTAACCCATGTATGCCTTCTCGACTCAGATAATTTGCAAATTCTTTACTTGTGTATTCACCACCATTATCAGATTTCAAAGCTTTAATCTGATAACCTGTTTCTTTTTCTACCATGGTCTTCCACATTCTGAACATCCCGAATACTTTTGATTTTTCTTTAAGAGCATAGACCCAAGTCTTTCTTGTTGCATCATCAATGAATGCGACAAAATATCTCTTACCACCATAAGAGAGTTCCTGAGCAGGTCCCCATACATCAGTATGAACCAACTCTAGCTTTTGGCCTTTATTTTGTTGCCCATTCAATTGAAAACTAACAGCCTTCTGTTTTCCATAAATGCAACTCTCACAAAAATCTAACCCAACTTTTTGTATACCCGGAAGTAATTTCCTCGAGTGTAACTGCTTTACACCTTTTTCACCAAGATGTCCCAAACGATAATGCCAAAGAGTAGATAAATTACCTGTAGCCATTGTAGTTGCAACCATATCACTGATATTGTCTCCTTGGAGAAGGTAAAGTGTACCTGTACGCTTTCCCTTTGCTACTACTCTTACCCCTGAGGTTATCTTCCACTCTTCGCAACCAAAGGTTATTACCAAACCTTCTTGGTCAAGTTTACTGGTTGAAATCATATTTTACTTTAATTCCGGAATATGCCTAGTTTCACGCAAAACTAGACGTCCTCCACCTGAGATGTTCACAGTCACGGTTCATTTCTCAACAATTGGACACATGTGGCCGTTTCCCACAACCACTTGTCCAAAATCTCCACTAGCATAATCATCAAATATGTCTCTTTGCGAGGTGCAATGAAAAAAAGCACCAGAATCAATAAACCATTTATCTGTTGTCAAGTCAAACCCTGCAGACAAACACAAGTTATCTAGCAAAGATTTATCGCTAACTACATTAGCACCTTGATTCTCATCTTGCTGCTTCTTTTTGTAGGCTTCACACTGAAACCTCCGGTGTCCGGTTTTGTGACAAAACCAACACTTATCTTTTGCAACCTGTCTCTTACCCCTTGATTGTGATCTGCCACGACCGCTGAAATTTCCTCTACTTTTATTTCTTCCACAGTTCTCCACTACAAGTGCCGTTGAAGATGTAGATGCAAAAAAATTATCTCCACCTGAGACTTTCCTTCGCATCTCTTCATCCATGATACTACTCACAGCATCATCAAGAGTTAAATCATCCTTCATGGTGCTCGAAATTCCCTGCACTGCGGTATTGTAGCTTTCTGGAAGAGAACATAAAAACCTGTGGATTCCAATAATAATGCTTGAAGCTTCATATCTAAATTTATGCCTGTGGATTCCAATTGACCCGTGACCTGCGTGAAACTATTAATATGTTCTGCCACAAAACCTCTATCAGATAACTTCATATTAACCAGTTTCTTCAGCAAAAATACCTGATTTGATGTGGATGGCTTCTCAAAAATATTCGTTAGAATATCCATGGCTTCTTTTGCAGTTTTTGCTTTCGCGATGTGGTACCCTGTCCTTTTCGTCAACCCTAGACGAATCGCACCTAACGCCTTTCGATCAAGAATTTTCCATCCGACTTCTGCTGTTGGATCCACTTCCGCCATCTCGGGTTTCCAACCCTCAAGTGGTGCATAGAGATCTTTCTGATAAAGATAATCCTCTATTTGTAGTTTCTACCATCCGAAATCCTCTCCATTGAACTTATCGATTCTGATTTTATCTTCTGCCATCTTGTTTGCTTTCAATCGAACGTCACCGAAAAACCCTCGATGTTCTCAATTAGCCAACCTAGGCTTTGATACCAGTTGTTACGAAATCTCACGTCGATTCCAAAAGAATAACGCTCGCAAACAATTCACCAGACAGAATATAGTAATAAAAGAGCAGAATCAGATGAACACACCAGAAAATTTATTATCGAAGTTCACCCAAACCTGGGCTACGTCTCCGCGCAGAGGCATTCTGCGAATCCACTAAACTTCAGAAAAAGTTGGAATATAACGACGATCTTCTCTCAAGATTGGGGCACAAAGAGATTGAGAACCCTCATCAAGAAAAAAACTCACTTTTTTCTTCTCTCTTTTTCTTGCTTCTCTATTTCCTTTTTCAGCGTCTTGACGGCTAGGGTTTTGCCATCGCTAATATATAGGTACCACTTTTAACCTAAAAGGAAATCTAATAGAAAAAACAAAAAAGCCCCTAAAAACAAATATTTGGCTTTATCTATAACACTATTGAGTTCGCGTATGCAGATCTCAAAGCTCCGACGTCATTTGGCCGCACCAAGTTTAGGTTGACAACGGCGATCATTGAGCAGAACATTGCGATGGTGTTGCAAATCACGAAAGCCTGGAACATTCTCTTGTCCAGCATCGTAGCCATGCCCTGGTCACCTCCGGAGGCCATGTCCGAGCCATTAAATCCTCCAGGAACTGCGAAACCAGCTGCAAAAGTCACAGTGGCCACAAGCATTGCCACCACCATACGGGAATTGATAAAATCCCTGTCGGCATCCCTGTTTAGCTTCGTTTCGGGCGAGACAAGCTTTTCATCTCGATCTTCCGGCCGAAGTATGAGTGTGTCTCTGTCAGAAACTGAAGATTCCCTAAAGTCCGAGCAAGTCAACACCACGAATGCCAATTCCTAAGATGGGAAGCATATAAAATGGAAAAAAGAACAAACTTATACCATATTGAAAACGGGAATGGGCTCTGGAAACTTTTACTACAGATGCAGAGTCTGCTCTTCTAGAAGAATTGACAACAAAGCACCAAGTTCATTTTAGATGAGAAAAGAGGCATGAATGAAATGTATGTGGTCAATCCTTTCATAGGTCGACATAATGATAACGTGATGAGATTGTGCAACATTTCGCCTATTTGACCCCTGGCTTTTTATGAAAAACGGAATGCAATCTTGACAACCCCTGCCTTTTGTACATGCCCGTATTTATAGGCTCAATTAATCAGGATATATAAATTGTTATGTCCACATTATCCAAGATATGTAACTAAATTAGAGACTTGTAGAACATCAATTCGAGAGGAGTCTTGGCTATTCTAGAAAATTAATTAGTATACAAAATCTCCATAAGTTGATAGATAAAATAGTAACCGTTCATGTTACCTACATTCCGAATTGTATGCTCCCTTGCCATGCAATCTATAGCAACGTTGTAAGCGGTCAAGCATATGTTGTTGGAAATGGTGAGTCGAATTCTTTTATCCTGCAAAAGATGAATCAAAGCAGCGGGTTGTGCATGCATCGCAGCCAAGTGCAAAGGTGTATTTCCAACATGATCCATTGCATTTATGTCCTCTCCCCGTTCTGGATGTCTGAGTATTTGTCTCACTGCTGAAGCTCTCCCATATTTTGCTGCGACATGAAGAACGGTTTGTCCTTGTCCATTTGGCAATTGTGATACCGGATATAGCTTTTTGATTAGGTTAACATGGCCCCTCTCGGCCACTATATGAATGGGAAGATCCCCATTCATGTCCCGTTCTCGGGCCATATATTCAATTTCTGGTAGTAAGATATCGAATACTAGGGACCACTCGATGTGAGCACCTAAATGGAATACGTTGTGCCCTCCAGAGTCAGTCATTGCAAACAGCTTCTTGTTCCATTGGAGTATCTTGGTGACTAATCCTGGGATCAGGAGCACCAAATTAGGGCCCCATCCACGTAAACACGAGATGGATTGACAGTCGCCCATGTTGGAATAGATTGCAATGCTAAAACTATTTTTTTTATAATTTTGACTAAATAGGGAAGCCTTGATCTTGCTCAATTCATGGCTTTTTCTCCGTTTTAATTTTCATTGCGCCATTCTGACTTAATCCACACATAAATAATGACATGACATATGCCATATCATTTAGTAAGGCTTTCTGATTAAAACTTTAATACACGTAGCATTACTCATTCATTTATACACGCAATATTTTGTATTATGGGAAAGCGGCATTTCTCTCACTTCTGTATTTCTTAAATTGTCCTTACGTTACACACATAACAACCCACTTAAAACTATCTTTTTACACAGCCATGTTACTACACGCATGGGCGTGTGTCAGTACATGATTTGTTCCATATTGAATGTGCTGTGAGCGTAATCATATAAATCCAAGTCATGACAGCCATAGTGTTGATCTGTGATGACATAAACACAGTGGCGGACAACAAAACGAGTCCCCTTTCACTACCAGTAAAATCTACGTCCATAATAATAAAAGCTCGGTGACTTTTGCAAATTAATTATGAGAGGTTCTTCCTAACGGATTTGCCTCTAAAGTGACACGTGACACGTAGAACTCTAATTTGCAAGAAATTAATTATTTTTCTTGTGCCATCCACTTATTTTGCTTCGAATTAGGGTTTATGTTTGACTCATTCAATATCATGATGTTGGGACCTACCCTTTCCATCCAAGAGTGAAAAAGGCATACATTTAGGGATATTGCCTAAATGATGGGCTCCTTGATTAAGCACGGGCTCTCCTAAGCTCTTATCTCATGTGACATTAGGATATTCAATCTTAATCTAAATTGGCCTTATGAAAAAACCATATGAGGTATGAGAGGATACCTTACTTCTTATATAATCAAATAATTTAGGATTAAGGACTTGGCTACACTAATTATCCAACTAACGTCATTTCGATACTTTGCCTTGTTCAATCATCAATTAACATGTTCAAGCAGTCTTGATTTTCAATCATGATCCTAAAGGCAAGTGTCCATTAAGTAAGCGTGCAAATGTTATTTGTAGGGCTCATTTTCATTTAGGTCTAAACTAATCCCAACCTATTCTAGGAAAGGGAAATTAACAAATGATATTTTGAAATGCAGTGCGGTAATAAAACAACCAAAGTCCCAATTGCACTAAAATTTAACACGACTAACTAAACATTCACATACGTAATTAAATATGCAAATTCAAACATGTAACATAACCAATGTGCGAATAAACAAAGGCCTAATTATACTAAGAAGGCATGACATGGCAATTCCTAACCAAATTCTTGCATATGTTAACCTTCCAAAAAAAAAAAAATTCATAAAAAATATTTTTTTAATATTGAAAATAATATAATACAATAAACTACCAGGTCGGATCTCCCCACCGACCCAGGTCGGGACCGACCGGGTCCAAGAATGGACTGGGCTCATCAAGCCCAGACAGGCCAGCCCAGAACATCTAACCCAACCCGCCAAGCCTAGACCCAAATTTCGGCCAGCCCAGCCCAGCCCAGCCCGGAGAAGCAAATGGAACCAGACTAGCTCCCTTCCCCAGACCCAGCTCCGACCACACAGCCGACCTGACTCGCGCCCTCGCTTCTCGCAGCCCCCCAACGGAGATGGCCCAAACGAGTGGCACCACTAGTCTCGGCCTGGCCACAAGAGCACCCGGCACTGCCTCAGCCTCCGCCTGGCCAACCATCTCCGCCGGTCAAGACTCGGCTCGGCCTCCTCACGCCTAAAGCTCGGCCAAGACTCGACTCAACCACAATCTGCCAAACTCGACCCCCGTCTCTCTCTCTCTCGGTTTCTCTCTTGGCACCCTCAACTCTCCCTCCCCGTCCTTTTCTGCTTCTCCGATCCCTCTCTCCATCTCTCTCACTTTTAGTCCCTTTTTTTTAAGACTCCCGCCGATACTCTCTTTCTTTGGCGTCCCTCCAAAATGGCCCCGGATCGGTCAAAACCGCCAGCTCCTTTTCTTTCTATTTCCAGCTCGGAGCTGCCACTAATCAGTCTGCCCTTCCTGCCCTGCTCTGCTTCCGTCCTTCGCTGCTGCGCTGCTGGGTGCGTGGAAGAAGACGAGAGCACGGACCGGGCCAGAGGGGACAGGAAAAGAGAGAGGCTGGGCCGGGCTTAGTCAGTAAAGAAATATCGGGTCGGGTCGACCCCGCCCCCTTCTGCTTTTTTCCCTTCTTTCTTATTTTTTAAAGAAAATTTTAATAATAATAATAAAGATAATAATATTGATAAATTTTATTAGTATTAATGCAAATGCTCTTAATGTCTATTGCTGCATAATTTAATTATACCATTTTTATTTAGGGGCCAAAGCTTAATCCCTAATTTTCTATGTAATTTATCATTAAATGTTTAGCAAAAACTTATGTGTCAACACATGGCTTTTTGTTGAAAAAAGAAAATCATTACTCTTAATTATATTATTTCTAATGAGTTGAATGAGCAATCATTAAAATTCTAATGTTTCCTTTAATGCTTCCTATAAAGTATACTCTAATATTTGATAAGACACATAAATTTCCCCAATGTCATATAACAATGATAATTAAGAATTTTCTAACGGTTATCGAGTCTCCTACATTTTACATCAATATGTAACATTCACATTTATTATATTCAAAATAAATGCAAATATAAAAACAGTTAATAGTAGCAAAAAAAAGAAAATCTGTTAACATGTACACCACATGGACGGCAACATACACACCACATGGATGCCAACATAGCATATGAACGTCACATGTACGCCACATGGGCGCCAACATATACACTACATGGACACCAACATAGCAAATCTAATAACAACAAGTTAATAGAACTTATGGTCACACCAGCTAATGATATTATAATTTTTTTAACAGGAGGATTACATTAAATGAATTTTTGAAAGTTCAATGGCTAAATTGAATTAAAAAAATTTAGCCATCACATTCAATATTGAAGAAACGTTCAAGGATCATCCACATCATTATCCCAATAATTGATAGAAACTATTTTATTTATTTTGTCATTTAGATGACTATAAATGCATAAGGAATCAACTAACGTTCTTTCAATAGCCAATTTAACTTGTTTAGTCTCTTTTATATCGTGCTATATCCAAATTGACAAATTACATCAATTGATGTTGGAAAATTCCTCAATTACATTTTTTTATAGACTAAGTGGCAAAATTATGTATATTATGATTATACTCGATCCAACGTATCATGATTATTTTAAAGATAAATAAAGAAGTTGGGGTGCAATGGACGATTGGCACACCCCCCCTGCCCAATTCCATTGGGGAAATGGAACAGATTTAGGGTCAAATGCTTAAAATCCTATATTGAAATCCGACATCCAAAACTCTACTACGATTTGAGATGGTTTTGCGATTAATCCGACTAGTAAATATGAAACCAGAATGTGATAAATCAAATTAAATTTATTTCATTACAAAACTAGAAGTTTAATTTCATGAACCCTCAAACAAGATCAATTGCAATCTAATCATCAACAATAATTGTTGCAAGTGTATCTTTTTCCATCCGTCATTGTTAGTTTCTAGATTTTTATGATTGCGATCTTAAATATTTGTACTTCGTATTTTTTTCTAATCAAAGATCAACAACAAATGAGTTTTAGCCAATTGGTTCTGTTTGTCAATTTAAGTATGTTCAAATGTGAGATAGTTTACTTATTAAATGAATCATATGGCTGGTTGGATATATCCAACTAAACGGGGTTTGGAATTTTATATAAAAACCCATAACGGGTTTGGTATGTGGAGAAAGTCGCTGCACAGATTTGAGACGATATCATTTTTCACATACATAGATAGTTCTCACAGGCAGATTTAGGTATGTACCATAGTCCCGAAGTACAACAGCGCCATGAACGGGCAGCATGCCTTCTATCTTCGATGGTTCGAGTGAGAGTGAAAATAAAACCTCATGTATGGCGGAGTTGTTGGTATTGAGGGCCAGGTAAAGGGGAGATTTCTCAGCCACGTTCTTCCAGTACACAGGCTCCAAATCTTCTCTCAACAAGAGGCGCACCATGTTGAGGTGACCATTGAACACGGCTCGTGCAAGGCAGTGTTTCCATGTTTGTTCTTCATCCTCAGGATCCGATCATTGTCCTCAACATTGGGCAAGTCTCTTGCCCGGCAAATCAACATCGTGGCGGCTCTAGATCCCCCGGCCTTAGCGGCCATGTGGAGTGGGGTATCTCCCCATTCATTTTGGGCTGCTATGAGGCGGTCACTGACATGATCAAGCAGAAGCCTTAGGACGTCGTCCTTGTTGGCGGCTGCTGCAATGTGGAGCAGTGAACCACTCCATAGCCCCGAGAAATTGAAAATAGCAACAGATCGGTTTGATTGGCTAGCCTTTTGATCTCGGAAATGAACTTTTCGACGTCAGCGCCTTTGATGACATCAGCCAGTTTTCGAGCATCTGCATACGCTTTTGCTGGATCTTGTCCCTCTGCGGCTTGCGCAGCTGCCAATGCATTATTCATTCTTTCACGTCTACTCTTCCAAATTTCTTCTTCTTCCAAAGAATCCATTTTGTTCTCCAACAATTCCGTGGAAGCTCCTCCTTCATCCTTCTGGATCTCCTCCTTGATCGACTTGCTCATGCCAACGGCCTCCCCTCCTATAGATAGCTTTACGTCCATCGAGCCTAATCCATTCAAGTGATGTGGCTATTGCGATTATAGTTTATTTTATATATACTTCTACAAAAGTCCCTCATATTATCTTGTAATGGTTCAACTAATTTTACATCTTCAAGATAAACATACTGAAAAAGTATATATAATACATGAATGTATAACGATCTCATATAGCATCTGCATGAGCACAACCTGATCTTCATGTTGTTCATGTTAATATAATTAGTAACTAACTATCTTTTACACAGTGACTTAATTGTTGTCACTATTTCAGTCTTTCAAACTCCAATCAGTCAAGGTTGAGTGCATCGAGTATTCAATGGGAAAAAAGATTAAAATTTATTGGTTAAGTCAATGGCCCCTATTGAGATATAAGGATGTGTCATCTTTAACGTAAGGATTTGAAAATAAGTGCAATTGCAACATTGTCAAGCAATCAGTAAGCCTTTCTTTACTAATTGTTTTTCAGTTGAATACGAGCCCGGTTTGAGAGTCACACTGTCTTACAATTGGCCAAGTATTCAACTGCTAAAACTTTGGATTTCTAAAAAAAGATTTAAGCCTTTTACTATTTAATAGGGATGGCTTCCATTTCAAGGAGCTCTGAACTAGGTCAAACTTCAAGAAGAGAGACTCTTTCATATGATTCTTTTTTTTTTCCTTAAATTATGGCAACCACATCACAACATGAATCAATGAAAAAGATTTGTTAGCACCGATTTGCAATTTGCTCGTATTCTGACTAAACTTCTTGACAACAATGGGTTTCTATTTTGATGGATGAAATCGGTGTTAGCACCGGTTTGCGATCCTTTTGGTTAACGTTCACTTTCCTTTATAATAGATTTTTTTTTTTTTTTTTTTCAAACAAAGACGGAAAAGACAGCCGATTCTAGTGGCTTTCATCTTCCTGATGACAACCTAAATTATCTCCTCTCACTTATTTCTTTCATGAGTAATCTTTCACTTAAGCATCGGTGGAAAATCCTATTGGACTTTGTCGCGACCAAATTTTTGGGTGCACTATCTAGGGTTTGGCTAATGAATTGTTAAGCCTAGACTTAACTTGGGCTCTCCCAAGCCCATACCAATTCGCGACTTTCGGTTCAAGTTCTTAACATGCAATTTTTTTAATTAAGAGTCGCCACTAATTTATTTTTGGTGGGTCGATTAGAAACCCAAGTAAAGTAATGGGAGATTTACTTTACTCCTATGAACCAGAGATTATGAGTTCAGGAACTTGGTTACGCTAAATTTCCCTAACGCCCTTTCGGTACCTTCCCTTTTTTTTATTTTGAAAAAAAAAATGTTTGGCATGTAGTTTGAATTGATTTTAAATTATCTCCCTAACATGTGAGGTGATCATGTAGGTGCGCAAACCACCAATTTAACATCTAAGAAAAGTAATGAATAAAGTTGCAAGACTTATCTCTCTGCAATGAAAGCATCTGCAATGTTATATCAGAATTCATATCAAGAACTCTAGATATGATTTCTAATTAGTACACAATTTCTTTTTGTTTTCACTTAATTAATGAGAATCGTGCTTTATGCAATGCAATTAACTAAATGACCTAATTCTAATGACATGCAATTTTTAATTGAATAGACCTAGCAACAACTACTAAATGGCATGCATTTCATGAATCTAATCCTAATGACGTACACATGACATTTTACTTTTTTCTTAATAAGTATGCAATCTACCCTAATATGCAATGACATGCAAATAATGCCCTAATTCTAATTTTTTTCTTTTTCTTTTATGAACTTCGAAATTAAAAATTGCCAAATAATTAAACATGCAATTCAAATTTAAAACTAACATCTTAAATGCATGCATTTTTTATTTTTTATTTTTTAACAAATTCGAAATAGAATCCCTATTCTAAATATGCAAGATAACAAGAGATATTCTAAAACCAACCCAATCCTAATTCAAACATTTTTTGGAATTTTCCTTTTACAAAAATAAAATTGATTCAACCAACATGACGGCAAATCAGATAAGATATGATTGATATCCACAAATTGGCGAACTGTATCTTGCGCATGAGATCAGGTTAGCCAATTTCTAAATAAATCGCGAATCGAATCTCGAGCGTGATATTGGATTGGCGATTTTCTGTGTGATTGCGAGTCAGATTTCGGGCGTGAAAATCGGACTGTCAATGCTTCTCAAATTTTGAATATCAGTCGGGAATTTCATACGAGATAGCGATCTCATAAATTAGGCAATAAAAATATATGAAGATCAATTTAATGAAAATTATTACCTAAATTGCAATATCACTCGGATACCGTTTCCAAACTTAGACGGACAAATCATGCGAATTGCGGTGGTGATGGCTCTGAGCTCGGTGGAGGACTCGCCGGAGCATCGAGGGTCGTCAATATCATTGGACTGATCTGGTGGTGCCGAGCAATGATGATGGGTCAAGAAATTTTTGATGGGTGCCCGAAGTTCTAGGAGATGGGCCTGGCTCACGAAGGTTCTCTTGGACTTCAAACTGACATGTGGCTTTTGACCAGGTTCACGTGTCCCTCTGACCCAAATAACCTGCACACACACAAATTCCACATCGCAAGCAATGGAAAACAAATCTTCAAATTTAAAGCCAAGCCTTTGTCGAGAATCCTTTGGCTTGTTGCCGTAATTATGTGAATTTTGAGGCTCGGATGGCGGGGATGGACAGCGATGTTGATGACGATAGTGTGAGCGGCGGTTTATGGACTAGATCGCCAACGATGATGGACCGAAAGTTGATTGTCCAGGCTTGACCTTGACTCAACAATGCTGGGCTGATGTTGAATAACCGCTCGGGATTGCTGGAGTTCAGTTAAAAGGCCTTCTATCTTGCCTCTAAGTTGTCGACAACAACGACTCGAATAGAAGAAAGTCGATGTCCCTGGTACGTTGCTGAGGCGGTGAGAAACGTTAGAGCAACTCACGTCGGGGCTTTGTGGCTCAGCACGGAGTCACGGACGGAACGACGGGGGCACTCGAGAGTGGCGTAAGAGATCGTCTGGATCTGCTGGATTATCTCTGGAAGCTCGATTACGTCAATTGATCAAGATTTGACTTGGCGATCCTAGCTCAGAAAAGTTATCTCCAAGAATGGGACCGGCAAGGAATGATGTAAGGATGAAGACGAGGACGAGTTCACAGATCCATGGTCAACTCGACACAACATAGCAATAGCAGTAGGCAATAAACAACAGCGATCGTTGCGGGAACTCGGCAATTCCAATTCGATCCTACAAGGCCAGAAATTCCATGCACGCATGCAAGGATAAAGAGGAATTGTCGGTGCTTGCTGAGCAGTGTCACCTGGTCAGTGGAGCGTTGGGCGTACTCCTCAAAATAAATTGCTAAGATCGCTTGTAAGGTGTCCGAGGATGATGATGAGATGCACTGATGATGTGATGAAGTGATCTGCGCATTCTTGATGGCGTGGCCGCATGTGGGACTCCTTTTTGTGATGACTCCTTGAAAACGTGGGTTAGATGTAATGGATTATGCTCTCTCCTTGAACGAAACATCGCCAGTGCTTCACCGCCTTCTCCCTTTTGTTATGCGAACAGGATTCTCTCTATGCGATCTGGTCTTTTGACAAAACCGTCGAGCTTTTTCTCCGGTCTCTCCCGGTATATCTCTCTTTCTCCAAAACCCCTTTTGTTGTGCGGCCATATATTCAATGTGTGGCTTCCTAAATCCTACGTAGGTTTTCTTATTTATAGGGCACGGATTAGGGTTTTTAAATTTTCCAAATCCATATCCACAGAGATTTATTTTCGAAATGCAATATTTGTTTTTTTTTTCCAAATGTAATATTTGCTTTTGAATTGAAATCTCACAAAAATAAATTCGTAAAATATCTCCGAGAATACGGGCTTGGACCGATTTACTTTCTTCATGGGCTTAGCCTGACTCATCAACTTAAAGTTTCTGAACCATCAATTCGAATCCATCTGTCACCGGCCAAATGTAAATGCAAATAAAAAATAAATGCACCTAAAATTATATGCTATGCGATTAACTAAACCCCTAATTTTAAATATGATAAATGACTAAACAGGTCGCCAAAATTTAGGTGTTAACAACTGTCCCTCTTTGAAGGTGAGGTCGTAGAGGTTGTCTTCAAAGACAAATTGAGACCTAAATTTTGACAATGCACATGCAGTGAATGATTTTCTTTTTTTGTCGGAACATGAATTCCATTTTTTAATGCAATTTGTATGATGCATGGAAATGCTAATGCAAATGATAAATGAACTAACCTGGAATAACTTACCTTCAAGGAAGATAGAGTAGTTCGAGGTGGTTGGTATTACATGTCTAGGACCCGTACCATTTTACGATCGCCTGGCATAGTAACATGACTTTATGAAGAGACTGCTTTTCTAGGACTCGTACCATTCTACGGTCGCCCAGTATGGTAGTGCTTGGTTGTATCTAAGACTCGTACTATTCTACGGTTGCCTAAACAGGGATTCATTTTCCAGGACCCGTACCATTCTATGGTTGCTTGAATGAGGAAATAGGTGTTGTCTAGGACCCGTACCATTCTACGGTCGCCTTGACGGAAAATTGATTTTTCGGGACTCGTACCATTCTACGGTCGCCTGAATAGGGAAATTGCTTTTCCAGGACCCATATCATTTTACGGTCGCCTGTTAGAGCAATAAATGTTGTTTAGGAATCGTACCATTCTACGGTCGCCTAAACGGAGATTTTGCTTGGCTAGGACCCGAACCATTCTTCGGTCACCTAACGTTGCAACGTAGATCATCTAACCAGGACCCAAACCGTTCTTCGGTCACCTTAATCAGACTGAATCTAGATAAAAATCTTTGAAGACAACTCAATTGAGTGTCAATGTAAAGGAACTCTGGGTTACGAAAACACACCAGGTTGATAGAAGAAATCCAGGCTACGGAAGCATGTCGGTTCGATAAAATGGACTCTAGGCTATGAAAGCATGCCAAGTCAATGAAAATGGACTCTGGGTTACAAAAGCACGTCGAGTTAATAAAAAGGGACACTAGGCTACAAAAGCACGCCAGGTCAATATAAATGACAACTTGACCAAGTTAAGTGTCGATGCACTTGAGAGAGGATACCTGCACAATGACAAGTATTTAGAGTATAGTTAGAGATATACTTACCTAGTGATATCTCTAATTCTTGGGGATATTTCTTTTGGAATTTAGATATCTTGTGGAGGTCTTTCACCTCATGGTGGAGGTTTCTCATCTCCTAATATCATGAAACATTCTGAAAGGAACTTGAATTACTTGTCAGACATGATTTAGAGCAAAAACTGATATGCATTCATCAAAAAGATAGACAATTTGAGCTACTCTAGAATGCACATTTCAAAATTCAGTGAGATTTTCATTAATTCAATCGGGGTTCATGCATAATGACATTTGCATCACCCAAATTTCCACTGGAGATAATTGTTGTTCAAGACATCGACATGGATTTCTTAAGAATACTAAATGAGACACTTTCTATTAGAAAGGACTTCCACTCACTCTCATTCAAAATGACAGTTTTATGAGAATCACTCCATCTCACCATCATCATATCGACAAAGGTCCGAGTATTCTCGCAAGCAGTACATTCTTACCAATCTGAGAGGTCTTTAATAAGGACCATAATGTGGTATGGGTCAACAGCTTAACAAAGGGACTATTTGAGTCAAGACTATTGAAAAAACAACTTCGCAATCATCTTCGGGTTTACAAGTCAAGAACCCTGCAAAATGATAAAGAAATAATCTTACTCACATTTCTTCGAGCAATGCTTATGACATGTGAATCCGTACGTTAATTCAAGTGCTCTAATCAAAAGAGACTTTGTAAGGGATGTAATGTAGGCTGGGTTCATGGGTTGAGAAACAAAATGATCATTAGGCTCAAAAATGTGTATAGGGGTGAAAGTTGATGATCATCTAGGCATTGTCACTGGTCTTTTCCTTCACCAAAGATTGTCATTATGAATGCACCGTTGATCTTGACTTTTTGAGTACTGCTCCATTGTAATGCAATCTTTGCAACTGATAGTCATTTATTTTGACTCTTTTGTTTTTTTTTTTTTCCATTTTCATCTATGAGCATTGGCATTGCTTTTACCAAGTACACCGCTTTTTCATGCCCCTAGTTTTCATTCATTTTTTCACTTTTTTTCATAGGCACTGGCCTTGCTTTTACCAGGCACACTGCTTTTTCATGCCCCTTAGTTCTATTTTGAATTCAATTCTTGTGCACAATGCATGCGTCAAGCAATTAAACTTTGAATGACACTCGAACTTTCAAGGGTCTTAATCTGTCTTTCGCCTTGCCCCAGTGTGGGGGATGATCATCAACTGAGTTTGAAGAAATGAAATTGTAGGCTCAAGTGGGCTATGCAAATGATATAAGTGTATATGATAGAGAAATAAATGCTCTTCGTCATCCTAAGGCACTTAAATTATAATATGAATTCAATGTAATAGCACGACTTAAAAATTGATGCCAATGAGAGCAAGAAAATTTTAATATATTTTCTTCCCACCGCCTTGACGAGCCGCTCTTGAGGCTGTTGTTTTTCCGGCACGCTGCTGCTACCCCGAGCACCGCAGCACCCTTACTCGCCACTACGAACGTGACCCGACGTTTGCAACTTGTCAGCACCTCCCTCTTGTAGTCAGATCCGCCTCCCTCAACATTCTCGCCATTCCGTCACCAGTGTCGCTAATTCTATTCCACCATCGACAACGCTGCTGTTGTTCCGCCACCGACGATGCCAACGACGACCAGGTCGCTGTCTTGTTTGTCCGAGCAGCTGCCCACGACGTCTTCTGCCCTTGCCCGCGACCCTCTCTCTCCCTCTTCTCTCTCTACTTCTCTTTTCTCCAATTGCCACCACCGTCATTGACTCTCCTCCTTCCGTAATAGACTCGCTCCAAGTGCTGCCGCCAAACTCATCATCTTCCTCAAGCAAGACGATCGTCAAGGCAGTGGCGGCCACTGTGGCCAGCTTGTTGGTCGTCGCAGTGATCGGACTCAGAGACGAACACGAAGTTGGAATCGCCATCGTCATCCCCGTCAGACTCCGATGCCGCGGAGGACTCCTCTTGGTGGTGGCGGTGGCACCAGTGACGGAAGGAGCGGAGCGGTTCTAGGAGGGAGAAGCATAGGAGGAGAGAGAAAAGCGGCGGTGGTAGCGTAGTAGCGGTAGGAAGGAGAGAGGACGTGTGGATAGAGAGAAGGAGCAGAGGAGGTCGAGGAAGGATGAGAAGAGGAGTGGCAGGAGGAGCACTTGTGATGGATCTTTTGGTGGTTCCAATTCGGAGACGAAGAGAGTTCACGTTGATCTGGAATCTATTCTAAAGCGGTCATGAGCCGACTCAAGCTCGAGCCATGGCAAACGCAAGAAAAAAGAAAAGAGAAGTGGAGAGAGAAGAGGGGGAGAAACGGAGGGGAGGAGAGCGAGTAAATGGGAGAGAGATGGAGTTAACAGAGAGAGTGGGCGCTGACGGGTGGGCCCAAAATTTGCCACATGTCAACTTTTGTATGGTGATACATTTGGCCTACGTGGAAGGTAAAACCCATCCAATATTTTCTCAGCTTAGGTAGGATCTTGCATGAATGTGGTGATGGCCTGGCCTTTAGTACATTTTCACTGCCCCAAAAATTTAAATGAACATAGGGGAAATATTAAATGAGACATTGTTGACACCTAATTTTGACCACGCTATTTATTTGTTACATTAAGCATTTCATAGCATTGCATTTAAGTAATAATAACATTTAGGATCAAGCTTATCCTTTAGAAAATAAAACAGAGCATTTGGTTGGGGGGGAAGAAATTGGCAAAAAAAGCGTTCGTGTGGTTTCTTGGAGAGAGAAATTGGTAATCTGCTGGTGAGTTTTCATGAGAGACAATTCCTACTAATGGAGAGATACACGTGAAACAGGAGAGAGCGTGAATTTTCTTGGCCGAGGCTTGGCCAAGACCCACGCTGACGTCTCTGCAATGTTGCTTTTGCCGTCCGCGATACATCGTCAACGGGTTGCCCCCTATTGAGCTGCTACTCGACTGTTTGACGACGCCACTGCAGCCCTTTCATCGACGACGTCACTGCAGCTCCGCCCCTTTGTAGCTGCTGTTCCGACTGTTACCCGAATGCCGCTGTCGCTGCTGCCCCCGCATCCGTGAACCGAGCTGGTTGCTTCCTGGCCACGACCTTGTTGCCACCGTAACGCCAGTAGCCACTGCTCGTGTTCAGTTTGCTGTCCAGTTTTGCCGCTGTTGCCCATTGTTGTTGGCTGTCCAGTTTAGTAGCCGCCGCTCGCCACCACTGTTTTCCGGAGATCCTTTGCTGGTTCCTGTTGCCAGAGTTACCGTCCAATTTTGTGTCAAGTCGGTGGATTAATTGACCGGCTTTTATCACTTTTGTTACTGGACGAACCAATGTTGCTGTGACTTTGACGTGGCTGCTCCGATACCGGTTATCTCCCATCGTGCACACTCGGCCAAATTACATCCCCACATCGAGACGTGATTTTTCCTTGGGGCTGTTCTCTAATTTCTCTTTGTGCAGGTGCTGTTATTAGCAACAAAAAGCCGTGCCCTTGACTAGGTAATTTCTCTAGACTAAATTCAGATCAAATATTCTGTTTCATAGTTTTTCTTTTTCTTTTTAACTTGATTTGTTCTGATTTACTTTTATCATTATCCGATTAGGAAATTTGTCACATTAAGTCATAATAATAAAAAATATTGAGCCGCTAGACGTCGGGTTAGATTTTTATTATTTCGATTTTTTCATGGAAAATTCATGAATTGCTTTGCATCATTGATATAATATATCATTGATTTACATTAATAAATTTTCTATAGGATATATATTTTGGTGCATTATCATTATTTGTTCATCACATATCATGCATCATATGTCATACCTAGGATTTAGGTATTTAAGTCCATAAGCATTTCATGTTTAAAGCAATGCATTTTAATTTTTTAAGATTCATATAGAATTAGGATAATTTTCCTTTAATAAAACCAAGACAAAAAAGAACAAAAAATGTTATTTAGATTATATAGATTTCATAATATGCACACCACATAATCTCATTTATGTCATCATTGTTTAGTGTAGGTTGCATATATGTAATAAAAAATCATTAAAATATCGTAAAAAAAACATGCATATAGAATTACCACGTCATACATCCCATATCATATAGCACATGCATATTTAGGGTTATGTAAATTAGATTGCACACATATTGTAATGATTTAAATTATGTCACATGAATTGCATCTCATATGTCATTAAAGTAAAACTCATGCATATCAAATTTCGATTAAGATTGCATATAATTAACATTTAGGTGTCATGTCATTTAGAAATCATGTTTAGGGCATGCATTTTTATTAGTATTTTTGTAAGTTTTTCTTTAGAGAATAGACCTTAATAAGGTTGTAGTTTATAATTTCTTACAATCTATCACTTTGGTTTATTGAATGTTATTTCATTGATTGTGCATCCGCATGACCATCCTTTGCATGTTAGTAGCTTAGGTTAAAATTAATCAAGACTGCTTGCAAAATATTTTTGAAATTAAAATGACAATGTACTGAAAAGGCGTTAGATTTTTCTAGTGTAACCATGTCCCCAGACTTATTGAATCTCTAGTTCACAAAAGTAAAGTATTCTCCTATACTTTACTTGGGTTTCTAACCAACCCTAATTGGTTAGTGGCGGCTCCAAATTGAGTATAATTGCATGTTTAAATGAGTTAATTTCTTAGTATCAAGTTGCGATTGGTAGAACTTGGGAGAGTCCATGCCAAGTCTTCAGACTTAGTAATCCAATAGCCTTCTTTGAGTAATTCACCTTCGGGAAGGTCGCGACAGACATAGACAACGAAAATGAATTTAATAGCTAATGGTTCACATACACGAATATTCAAGCATGAACAGAGATGAGAGTCGCCTTCAACTGCACGAATCTTTTCAATTAGCTCATGCTCATGGAAACATATAGATAGAAATTTTCATTACTTCAAGAGCGGTAGGATTTATCCAATGCATAGTTATTATCATTTACATCCTAAAAAATCAAACGTTTTGAAAGAAGCACATTTTGAAATCTGAGAAAGGAGATCAACTTCAAGAAATTATGAAAGTTTTTCTTGAAGAATTTGTTTGATTTATAGAACAAATTTAGTTTCTTCATTGTGTAATTTGACAAGATATTGGAGATTTGTATGGAATTGATGGACAATAGCAATTGCATGAATTTAATCAGAAGAGGGTAGAGTTTATACAAGAGAATAGAGGCAAGGGGTTTTTACCTATCCTGCCTATGAGTCATTCTCTTCCAAATTAGCTATGATAATGGAACACAAAAAGTTTTGAAATATGAACCTGGAAAAAAGCTTTGATTAGACTGATTGAATTACAAATAAGTAAATTACTATTACGTTTATGACTGTCATCTCCATTAGACAACTCCATACTTCCATCCACTCTACCGTTAATCAATTTAGAAGGCGTTACTAAATCAGTTGTCAAAAACCTAATCTGAGGACACAAATTTCATGTTTAAGTAATCCCAAGTCTCCTAAATGTAATTTTGGTCTCTGATGCTTCTCTCGAGAGAGCCCTAATTTATGCACATGGATGAGATGATCTTCATGCATTCATGAAATTAGGCTTTTTCTTTCAAAATATGCAGTGTTTATATATAGTACTTTGAGGGGCTAGACGCGGTGTGGAGCCCTACCTTGGCCGGGGACGTCATTATTCTAGAGTTAGAGCTATGCCTTTGGAATTGAAGGCTTGGCAACAATTATGGCGATGGAGGGCGTCGAGATTCCAAAAATAGTACCACGCCTCTAGATCTGATGGTGTGGCGGGTCCATTGCCGTGAGCCTCAATGGCGAGGCCAATATCCCGATTGCCAGGGACGAGCAGCCAAGATGGGCGATTGTTGCAAGCTCAAAAATAAAAAACGACAATTCCACTAATGCGACAGCAGATAATGGCAACTCTTGGATGGCATGTCTTAGATGCGCAGCAGTGGTTGGCTTGGACTCGGCAACGACAACCCCACCGATGGTATCGTCAAGGGAAGGCACAAAAGTTGGCTCAGAGGTGGCTGCGGGCGTAGAGGAGGAAGAGAGAAAAATGAAGAGGGCTAGGTGCTCCGCTAGGGTTTTGTGATATTTGGATTAGGTGCAGGGAGAACTAGAAAGATGGATACAACGGATGGATCCACTATGGGGATAGCTGATAAACATCTGTATAATGGACCCAAGCCGCAGTCCTCTTTCTTCAGCAGTGACGAGTGGACAATGCTACTCCGCGTCAATGGCATTGCTATTTTGAACAAAGGGACGAATGTAAACCGACATTTTTGCACACATGTACCCATAAATGTTCCCTACGTTTAACAGTCGAATAAACCGAACGAGAATAACATTGAGTTCCATTCTACGTGTCAATGCCAACCAACATTGAAGTAAAAGCCAGAGGTCAGAGGAGGAAAACTACACCACATATCTAGTCACTTTTCCACAATTTCCTCTCTCCCTGAGTTAGGTATTGCAGTTCTTTTTTAGCGTACCCCTAACTAGATTTCAGCGTCCGCTGCTCCCCAGATCATACCTCAACATGAATCAAACCACAAACTCATTTGTATGCATAGAGATTTAGTGACAATTGCCAGCGTTAATTCAATGGAACACATGATACAACCACTTATCATCACAAAATAGTTACATATATGAAAAGCATGCTCATGCCATTCGATTTGGTCCATCATTGGACCACAAGCAGGATCCTTTCACTATCTCTCCGAAGCCAGACTAATAAGTCGATTCGTTGATCATATATATGCACAACAGTCTTGGTCTTTGAACACTCATCAAGTTCATCCCAGATTGCAGGTTTTATAGTATGATGCGAACATATCCTCGTAGCGGTGGAATAGAATTTTCAATTGGTTGCAGAACTCTACAAGTCTCGTATTCGTGCTGAGACGCGACACTCTCCAAATTGACGGTCGGAGCCATCAGATTTGGGGCTCCTGCTCAATGTCGCAACCAAGCTCGAGCCCTCCAGATCTAGGACTCGAGCTCGTTGCTGTGACATATGTCAAGCCCTCCAGATCTTGGGCTTATGTTTGACGTTACGGCGGAGCTTAAGATCCTCTAGCTTGCCGTGAATTGGGAGTCGCTGACCTGAACAGCAAATAGAGCAGGGCGATTAGATATTGAGGGAAAACAAAATTAAGCAGATGATGAACCGTGAAGATAGGAATAAGGAGATAATTCATAGCAAAGAAAAATGGAAGAAAAGAAGAAAAAAAAGAAACATGAAAAAGAAAACTAGAGAATTCAGAAAATTTACTCAACAAGGTCAAGTAAATTTGTCCACACTAGACGTCGGGCCGCTGGCCATACCATGAAGGCCCACTAGTAATGGCCGGATCGCCATGTTAAATTTGTCATACTAAAATTAATCTTTTAAAGTTATATTGTCAAAATTGAAAATTTTAAAATCGAACTCAAATCCGTACAATAAAATCAAACTCAAATCCCTTCTTTCTTCTCTTCCATAAGAAGTAAAACGAAGAAATCGAGCCAAAATAATTGAAATTAAAATAGAGATAGGGGAAATCACAAATGGGACAAAAGACAATGAAGTGAATTTCATAGCTGATGACTCGCATCCGCGAAAGTTCAAGCATGAGCAGAGATGATTTTGGGAATACTAGGATAGAAATTTGATGCCACAAGAGCAACAGGAATAATCCATCTGCCTATGTATCATCGTTTACATCCAGAAAACCATCATGCTTTGGAAAAAAACCTATACCTGTATTCAAATCGAGGATGTTCAAGATCATGAAGCTATCGAAATTTTTCTCTCAATAAATTGTTTAATTCTAGGGGAAGAAATTAGTTTTTTCGTCATATGAACCGATGAATAATTTGGAATCTATATCAAATTAATAGATAATTTCGATCAAACAAATTTCCTCATAAGACATTACAGTTTCTTCATTTTCTCTTGTATAAGATCTTGATTGTTAATATAAGAGCATAGATAAATCATCCTATTTGAATTTAGCTATGCTAATAGAACATGAAAATAGGCCTGGAAAAAAAGAACAAAGCTTTGATTAGATTGATTCAATTGCGGGAAAGTAATCTACTATCACTGTTATGGCTCTCATACCACGGTTTCATACTTCTAGCTGCTCTACCATATATTAACTCATATGACGTTAGTTGGTTAGTTGTGACTTAATCTGAGAACATAAATATGGTGCTTAAAAAACACACCTAATTCAGTGAAATAAACTGTCGATGTTGATTTGATTACAACGGGAGACGAATGATTGTTTATAAAGTTAGATAGACAGACATGCTCGCATGAAAAAATGAAACTTTTACAAGTTGAGAAGAAAGAAAATGAACTACTTTTTAATAGGAAGTTAACTGTTTATTAACGATTTGCTCAAGAAAAATTAACGTCTTTATCAGACTTAATTTATTTTATCTTAGTTTTAAAAGATGAAATAATTTATTAAGAAAAAACTAATTCGATCAAGAAAAATCAATTCTTCCAAAGTAAGGTCCATATCCCGACTGCCATGGGTGAGTCGTCAAAACGGCCGACAGCTGCCATCTCAGGAAAAAATAAAAACAAAAGCGGAGGCATGGTGGTTGGGCTTAATCGGGATGCATGGGAAAATGGAGCATGCTATACAAGGACGAGGGCGGACGGCAGAACTTGAATGAACTTTGACGAGCGTTTGTAGACCAAAGCCGTTTGTGCATATATACGAACAAACGGATCGACTTCTTAATCTGGCTTAAAGGGATGTGAAAGGATTCTTCTTCTAGATTTATAAACACCAAATCGAGCGGCATAAACGTTCTTTTCCTGAGGACTGAGGGGGAGAGTTATTTTCATTACCCATGATACTCGTTGAGTGAGCGTCGAGGATATCACGACTCCGAGTTTGCCGCAAATTGGACCGGTCCCTGATAAATCGTCCTTGGCCTGTTAGAAGATATGCGATATTCTTTTAGGAGACTGTGAGATTGTGATTTTATTTGATTATGTACATATCAATTATAGATTAGATACAGATCTAGATTGATACTTAGAATTCTTTATTTCCATTAATTGTACAACCCTAGTTCTATATCTTTAGGATCTGTACAATTTACAGATACATTGAGGAAATACAAACAATCATTATCCCTCTCTCTATCACCTTCTCTCGATTCCTTCTCTCGACCACCTTCGGTTTCTTTCATGGTATCAAAGCCTCCAGTTTTCTGATTTGCTTCCGCTTCGTTCTTCTGCCAAATAGTTCTCCAACCTACAAAAAAAGAGTTCTGTTTGGCATTAGAATCAATATCCGAAGGATCTTTTCTTACTCACCATGACCTCCCTACAAACCAGCATCTCTGCCTCAGCAAATTCACCAACTGGAGAAGTAACACCCCAAGATTTGCAGGCTGATCTTCAACCTGCGACACTTATAGCCACAAGTCAACAAATTCAACTTCAACTCACTCAGTGGCAACCCATGCAGACTCAGCTCAATGTGGGGCAACCCTTGGCGGGCCAACCATACCAATGGATTATGTATCCACTTTATTTTGGGCTAAGCCCAAATCCATCATCGTCTGCATATGTGGGCCACCAGAGCTACGTCCAAAGTGATGGGGGCCCACCAACTACGAGCGGGGCAAGCCCAGCCATCGGATCGGTGCAGTTGAGCGGGTCGGGAGAGCCGGGTATGGGAACAAATCCCTACCCGGGTTTTTATCATGCGGGTTATCGAACTGGGGCGAACGAATCGGGTCAAGGAAATACCTACCCGAACCTCGCACCTGGCTTTCTACCTTTTCCGGCAGTGGCGTTCGCTGAACGACCAAAACCCGGCGATCCACTGTTCGTCTCTAATACCGACGGGCCAGAATTGCGGCTTATTAGCCAGCAATTGACCGGGCCAGAAAACTATACAAGATGGTCGCAGGAATTCCAGCACGCCCTGGCAACCAAAGATAAAGATGGTTTCCTCGACGGAACCATTCCAGTTCCCATGGACGAACATTTGGCCCAACTCTGGAGGAAGAGCAATCGCCTGGTTCGAACTTGGATCGGTAATTGCGTCTCCTCCGAGGTCGCGGCCGGACTCCCACCAACAGAAGACGCAAAAGAAATGTGCGAAAATATCCAGGAAATGTACGGGAAACTGGATCAGGCAAAAATTTTTAATCTAATGCAGGAGCTCAGTGAATTGAAATAGGGTAATATGACGGTCACGGCCGTTTTCAACAAGCTCTCGTCTCTGTGGAACAATCTCGAGGCGGGCGAGGAGAAGCTCGTGGGACCGGAGTCCACTCTTAAGCAATACTGATCCATCAAAGATAGGGAGAAAGCTACACGCTTTCTCCTCATTTTGAACGAAACATACCTCGGATTTTGCTCACAGATCCTCGCCATGGATCCCATGCCACCGATTAGGCAGATTTTTCAATTGGCTATGTAGGAAAAGAGTCGGCGACACACGACGCCAGACCACGCCAGGAGCAGTGAGAGCGTCGCACTTGCAGCCCACGGAGATTGGCGAGACGCGGCCACTAGAACTCAAAACCTAAATCGCGAGAGAGAGAGAGAGAGAGAGAGAGAGAGAGAGAGAGAGAGAGAGAGAGAGAGAGAGAGAGAGAGAGAGGCGAGGCGGCGAAATTAAGGTTTGCGAAGAGGAATTCGGGGTATTTAAATCAGACTGGATGGATGGTCAGGATCGATATGAGGATCAGGCGGCTTGCAAGCTTTCGATCCCTCGATCGGATCCAACGGTGGACAGTAGCTCGCGAACAAAGGATCGGACGGTCAGATCTTCGTTGCAATTAAAGGATCGGACGGTCAGATGCTTGCCATGTCATCAAGAAATTTCGGAAGAAATTTTAAAGGCAAGAATAAATTATTTTGTGATTATTGCAAACGTACTAATCACTCAATTGATAATTGCTGGAAATTGCATGGGAAGCCCGGTGAAAAAGAAAAAAGGATTTCAGCAGCTTATCAAGTTACTGGGTCGACCGGTAAAAAAAATTGACTAGCCTATCTCGTATAGTCAGTATAATCAGGTGATGGAGGCAATTCAAAAAATGGACACGACAAACGAGAGGAGCGGGTTTCTCGGGTATTATCCATTGCTTGATTAATTCAATATCCGAGAAAGACTTGGATAATTGATTCGGGGGCAAGCGATCATATTATATGTGACAGGGGATTTTTCTCAAGTATAAATGACAGATTGAATTTCCCTATTTCCGTGCAATTGCCCAACGGGGATATTACTCATGTCCATGAAACAGGAACAGTCAATCTCAGTTCACAAATTACTCTTAGAAATGTTCTTTATGTCCCAGAATTCCAGTTTAACCTGATCTCTGTGTCCAAAGCTTGTCAAGAAAATTCATGCCAAGCCATTTTCAATGCTGACACGTGTTTCTTTCAGGACCTTTCGACTAGGAAATTGACGGGCTTAGGTAATCTCTCTAAAGGCCTATTTTTCTAGAATAGTTTCTCAAGTAATTTTCCTTGCAATTATTTAAAGCCATCATTGTGTAACCTGACTACCAATGATAGAAATTCCATTATGCATTTGAGATTGGGCCACAGTGCTTCTTTTCCATGTCCACATTGTTCTATATGTCCTCTTGCTAAACAATCTCGTAGCCCTTTCTCGTCTAGTAACACTCGGACTAGTGAGATTTTTTCCTTAATTCATGTGGATATATGGGGACCATACCACACATTAAATCATGATGGGTCTCAATATTTTCTCACTATAGTCGATGATTATTCTTGTGCGACTTGGGTTTTCTTGATGCAGTCTAAGAATCAGACATATTCTCATTTGAAGAATTTTATCTCACTCTCAAAGAATCAGTTTGGCAAATCCATACAACGGATCCGTTCCAATAATGGGAGAGAATTCTTCAGCCATGATTGCTCCTCACTATTTGCTACACATGGCATACAACATGAAAGCTCTGTATCTATTCACCACAACAAAATGGCGTGGTAGAGCGGAAACATCGTCATCTATTAGAAGTCGCACGAGCCTTGAAGTTTCAAGCGTCAGTTCCAGATGAGTATTGGGGAGATTGTGTGGTCACAGCCACTTACCTAATCAACCGTATGCCAACTCAGATACTTAAAGGGAAAACTCCATTTGAGTTGTCGTTCCGGAAGAAACCAGAACTCCAGCACCTCAGGGTCTTCAGATGTCTTTGTTTTGTTGCAATAGTGGGACCTAGAGACAAATTCAGTCCATGTGCTCGGCGATGCATTTTCGTGGGATATCCCAATTTGCAAAAGGGGTATTGGGTTCTTGACATTTCCACAAAGGAATTTCTGGTAAGTCGTGACGTCATCTTTCATGAAGACATTTTTCCTTTTTTTGAGCAGACAACTTCAGATGCAAATACAGGGATGATAGCTCCTCCCCATAACATTCTATTTGATGAAGCAGTGCCTCAAGGTCCTACCTATATACCAATGGAAGAATCGAGTTACATTCCTCCTAATTCATTTCTTCCAGTATCAACATCAACACCTATTGAGAGGACCGATCGCTCAGAAGCAATTTTAGAACCACGACTTGAAGATTCCCATGATAATGAGGAAAGTCAGAATATAGAGTCGCCACCTACCAATGCAACAAATACAGACACCCTTCCTCCAAGGCGTTTTGGTCGCACTACACGACCTCCTACCTGGACTAAAGACTATATATGTGCAACTCATCATTCTCCAGGTACTCAATATCCAATCTCATCATATGTTTCCTTTCATAGATTATCACAGGAACATAGATGTTGTATTAGTCACCTATCAGAAGAATAGGAGCCATCCAGTTATGATGAGGCATCTATTGAGCCAAAATGGCAATAGGCCATGAAGGCGGAGCTTCAAGCATTGATTGAAAATAAAACATGGGATCTTGTCCCATTACCCTCTGGTCGCAAGCCAATTGGCTGCAAATGGGTCTACAAGATAAAGCATCGTGCTAATGGTTCCATTGAGCGATACAAGGCACGGTTGGTTGCAAAAGGATTCACACAAAAGGAAGGTTTTGACTACCACGAGACCTTTTCTCCGGTTGTCACCGATGTCACAGTTCGTTCCTTTTTGTTTGTTGCTGCTATTAATAATTGGAGTCTACATCAAATGGATGTGCACAATGCTTTCTTACATGGGGATCTTGATGAGGAAATTTATATGGATATTCCTCAAGGCCTACGGAGACAGGGAGAGAATAGAGTATGTTGTCTCCGCAAGTCCCTTTACGAATTGAAGCAAGCATCCAGATAATGGTACGCCAAATTTGCAAATGCTCTAACAACAGCAGGCTTCAAGCAGTCTAAACATGACTATGCTTTATTCACATGGACTAAAGGTATGTCATCCATTTATTTAATGATATATGTTGATGACATACTTGTTATGGGAAATGATAAGGCTGCCATAGACAATTTCAAGAATTATTTACATGCTGCCTTTCACATCAAAGACTTAGGAGCACCTAAATATTTCCTTGGAATTGAAATTGCTCGATATGATCAAGGAATTTCTCTTAGTCAACGAAAATTTGTCTTAGAGATTATATCAGAAGCAAGCCTATCAGGATGCAGACCAGCTGTGATTCCTATTGAGCAGAATATTAAGTTGACTACTGCAGAATATGATAGGGGTATATCACAAAACGATGATCCCATACTCAAAGATCCATCAGGGTATCAAAGACTTGTCGGGAAGCTCATATACCTGACCATGACTAGACCTGATATCTCTTATGCGGTCTGATGACGCTTAGTCAGTTCATGCACAGTCCAAAGCAATCTCATTTGGAAGCTGCATTGAAGGTTGTGAAGTATTTGAAAAAGTGTCCAGGACTTGGAATTCTCTTGTCTAAACAATGTGACATGAAGATGAGGGCATACTGTGATGCTGATTATGCTATATGTCCTACTAGCCGAAGATCAGTCATTGGATACTGCATCAAATTAGGAGATTCGCTTCTCTCATGGAAGACCAAGAAACAGCCTAATGTATCCTTGTCTTCAGCCGAAGCTGAGTATCGAGCTATGGCAAAAACCACTTGTCAGGTAGTGTGGATACGAGGGTTGCTTAAGGACCTCGGAATACAAGTACAAGGAGCGACTAAATTATTTGCGACAACGATGCAACTCTCAAATTGGCAGCAAATCCTATAGTGCATGAGAGGACTAAGCACATAAAAGTGGATTGTCATTTTACACGAGACAAGATTCAAGAAGGGGTAATTGAAACAGAAGGAATTGGCACAGCAGAGCAGCCAGCAGACATCTTCACCAAACCCCTATGTCATCGACAACATGCATATCTACTGAGCAAACTAGGCATCTTGGATATCTACAAGCCACCAGCTTGAGGGGGAGTGTTAGAAGATATGCGATATTCTTTTAGGAGATTGTGAGATTGTGATTTGATTTGATTATGTACATATCAATTATAGATTAGATACAAATCTAGATTGATACTTAGAATTCTTCATTTCCATTAATTGTACAACCCTAGTTCTATATCTTTAGGATCTGTACAATTTATAGATACATTGAGGAAATACAAGAAATCATTATCCCTCTCTCTATCACCTTCTCTCGATTCCTTTTCTCGACCACCTTTGGTTTCTTTCATGGCCGGTCTAGACAAATGATTTCATGAGAGGCGGGCTTTTACATGTTAAAAACTAAAGATTTGATTTCCAAGCTGTGAAACAGATGAAATGATCCACCCATCCATTCAATGGAGACAAGATAATACATGTATCATTGTGATGTTTAGTTAAATTGCAACGCAATTATTTTAAAAGCTTAAACTCTTTATAGCCCAAAGAATAATTTAGCTCGAATACTTCAGCACTCATCTTTGTGAGTAGTTGGACTTTGCTCCAATTCTAAAATATGAGAGTACATAATGTAGATTGTTTGAAAATGTTTGAATTGAGAATCTCCACCTCTGATATCATATGAAATGTCATGGAACTACATCCAACTATTTTAATAATATGAGCTATTGAAGGAAGAGATGGTTTGACTTAAATACTTCTACAATCATTATTAATGTAATGCAATAGGAAAGCAACTATAGAGTGAGCCAAATAGATCAAGGCAAAGATATACTTGTTTCTGCAAATCAATCTTCAGCGTCACCATCAGGCGGACTAGTTGAAGTCTTGCTTGCCGTTCTGTGTACTTTTGAGTGATCCGAAATGAACGTCCTCTTTATTCGAAATAATATCATGTAAACGCCAAAAAGCCACGATATCAGAGGACGGATGGGACCAAGGTGGTTCCGAATGAGGGGAAGGCAGCTTAAAAATATAGCAACGAACGGTGATAAGAAAGCAGATGTGATAACGAGGACGAAAATGGATCCCAAAATTACTATCACGATGGCAAGCCAAGGGAGGTTTTCAATGGTCAAGATGACGCCAATTAAGAAAGCGGCGGACATTGGCGGGAGTGAAATTGCTAGTAGCAGTTTTGCAAGGTGGCATCCATATATCGATATGTTGATTTCAGTCAGGTACGCAAACATGAAGCCAATGACCGAGGCCATTGAGCATAACATCGCCACGGTGTTGCAAATCACGAAGGCCTGGATCTTTCTATTGTCCAGGTCTTGGCCATTCAATCCTCCCGGAATTGCGAAACCAGCTGTGAAACTCACACTGGTCACAACCGTTGCCACCACCAACATGGCATTGATTGTGTCATCCACTTCTTTACGGCTTGGCAAAATTCCGTGAGCGTGCGATTCGTCTCGAGCTTCCGGCTTACTTATGAATCGATCTGTTCTCTCAGCCGACACGCTTGATAACATAATGCGTGCCAAGCCCTGAGATCGGAAACGTATGAAAAAGGAAAGAAAGAAAAAACTGTTAGCGAATCGATAACGGAAACAAACTCTGAAGTCCTCATTTAAAGGGAAACTTTTACTTCTACAGATGCAGTGTCCACAATTTTAAGAATCAACACTAGAGTAACAAGTTCACTGCAAATGAGAAAAGAGTCATGAATGAAATGTATGTGGTTCACCTTTGTCATAGGTTGACTTACTGATAATGTAATGAGATTATGTCATGCTTAGAGTGGTCAAATTTGCCGCCTTGATCCCTTGCTTTTTAAGAAAAAAAGATTGCAACATTGACAACTCCTGATCTAATTTATAGGCTCAATTAATCGAGACATGTAACAATTTATCTCAGCATTTATCAGAAATATTCACTTGCTTCTAACTGCGGACATATTCATGGGCAAAATTTAAGTAACTCCTGTTAAGGCTAAATTAGAGACTTGTGCAATATTAATCGAAGAGGTGTCTCGGCTATTCCACAAAATTGATTATTGCTTTCATAGTCCCATTGTTGACTGTGAGACATAATGATTTGAATATAAGATCTATGCTTGACTAAGGTATTAATCTCTGGAAATTCCTATTAAGTTGATGAATAAAATAGTGACTGTTCATGTTACCTACCTTCTGCAATCCCGCTTGTGAGGAAAGTTGAGCAATGTCGACAGCAGCCAAGCCTTCATGGTTGAGAAGGAAGGGGTCCATATTTTTATCCAGCACGAGATGAATCAAAGCGGTGAGATGTAAATACTTCACTGCCAAGTGTGAAGCTGTATTTCCATCATCATCTCTTTCATTTATCATCTCCCTAGATCCCGATCTTTGAGTATATATCTCACTACTTCTTCTCTTCCGTATTTTGCTGCCACATGAAGAATGGTTTGTCCTTTCCCATTTACCCACTGTGACACAGGATGTAGCTTACGGATTAGTTTAACATGACCCCACTTGCTCGCTATATGAATGGGAAGATTCCCATTGTTGTCCTGTTCTTGAGCCAAATATGCGATTTCTTGTTGTAAGTGTTCGAATACTTTGGGCACATTCCAGAAAGCTGCAAAATGGAATACATTACCGCCTCCTGAGTCTCTCATTGTGAAAAGCTTCATGTCCTTTCTGAGTATCTTGCCGAGTGAATCTGGAATCAGGAGCTCCAAATTAGGGACCACCATCCACATAAACATTTGACACTAGTTGGGGCTTGGTTGGTTTTAATGCATCTTAACCCCGGATAAGGGCATCTTCAACATAACCTTAATCACTATTAGGATTCATAGTCGTTGATGGGGAATTAGATTGCAATGGTGAAACTAGTGGTGATAATTTCGATTGAATAAATCAAGGCTTTGAAAGGTTTATCTAACCCATTTTTGGTTCAAAAAATAATGGCTTTTCAATCTATGAATTTCTAAGTATTGTGACTTTCCTTCTCTAGCATCATGGAACAATATGTGAGACTTTACATAAATTTCGAAAGGATCCCATATATATATTTGGGAATGACTTTAGACAAATTTCAGACCATTTTCTTCCAAAGCAATGCGACATCAACATGTACTAAGATTTTACTGTAAAAATCTTACTAAATGACATGGCAAATTATATGACATTTCCATCTTATGAAGTATCTATAGAGTCCACAAATATAATGTTAAGAGAAAAACAGAAATGACATTTAAATAGCTAGGGCAAGATCAAGAAACGGAGAATGGTCTTTTCCCATTATGTTCGTCAAATTCTGGCAAGTATAAAGCAAATGTCAACTTCTTCGTAAAGGTGGGCACTATTAAGCTCAATTAAGAAATTGCATATTTACCAAACCTTTTGAGCAAAAACTAAGTAAAATTTATTTTAGAGTTGAGCAGAATCCACCCAAGTCAGAGGATGTGGCGCCACCATTACACACACTATATATAATCTTCACATATAAATTGAACTCTTCTCCGTTTCGTGGATTTGAAAGTTTGCACATTCAAATTAAATCAAGGTAAAATAATATCATAAAATAATATAAAAGGCATAAAAGCTTTGTATGAATTTTTAGGCACCACATTGATGTGGACAAATACAAAGATGGATGAATTTTTCCTAAACAGGAATATAATTCTATGTTGAATTTCGACATCTACCTAGCTTATGTACCTTTGTACTTTCACAATCTTGATAATGTGAAAATCTCATTCTCAAAAATCAAATACACATATAATGTTCTCATTTGCGTATGGATGCATACAATAAGTCTATAGAAATAATATGCATCTAATGATTCACTATTAACATTTAAGATTTACTTACTTCGAAGTCATAAGATTTTATGTGGGGATTTAGTACACATGAGGACCTTCTGTATTTTCTTTTTTGTGATTTCTAATGCATGTCCAAAATGAAAATGCGATAGGACACAAAATTACGTGCATAGAGTAAAAGAGGCTGCAAGATTAGTTTCAACTTGCATTGCTTGGGATGTGTTATCAACATAGCTGAAGAAACTATATTATATATCAATCTGAATAATCCAAAAATGTCTAATTATTATTATTAGGTGAAAGCATGTATGTATGCATACGTTGATTTATGGATTAATTGATAATTCGAATGTGCACAGGACTTATCGCCCCGAGGTGCCTTGCCCAAACCGAGCAAATTTTCCCGGACTAGGCAAGAAGATACAGGCCAGAATTTATGCGGGCACGGTCTAACGTATATCAACTACAAGTAATGCATTAGAAAGTAGATTTTCATGAGACATAACTAAAGATATTAAAATTATTCACTTAATCTGCAAATTCATGATTAAATTGAAACATATATTATTTTATAGACTTTGCAAACATAATAGTCTTTGGACTATTGTGAGAATAACAACATATTGTGAATTACACAATTTTGAAGGAATAGACCCACAACAATTAATTGTTACTTATTAATTATTTATTTTTGTGATTCAGAATAGATTATTATTTTTACAATATATTAAAAACTATCATCCAATCATTTCAATCATTTTATTACCTTGATGAATTTTCATTTAACAACACATTGATTCATCATTACAATTATATGACTATGCAAAAGCTAAAATGATATATCTTTATGAAAAAATAAAAATAGGATAATTATGATGAAACTTTTAATAGATGTATATACTCGAACAAGTTATGATTATTTTAAAGATAATTAAAGAAGTGTGGGTTCAATGAATGCTCCCCATAAGCCCGCCCTCTGCCCAATTCCATTGGGGAAATGTGAAATGGGACAGATTTGGGGCAAATGCTTGAATTCCTATAGAGTCTGGAATGTATTTGAGCTGATCTATTATGTTGTAATGGGAGATAATTTGTTTATTAGGAGAATGATATGGCAGTTGCAACTTCTTCATGGGTACCCAACTACTTTGATAAATAAGGTGTGGAATTTTATGTGAACACCCGTAATAGATTTGGGTAAGGACAAAGGCTGCGTTTGGTAGTCCGGATTTGAGTCTGGATAGGATAACAAATTATCCTATCCAATGTTTGGGAATGTCCACCGGATTGGACAAACCCGGATACATCCGGATAAAACGCCGGATAAAAATCCGAGGGAGGGGGTGGGATAAGCCCGGATTGGATAAGAATTTTTTTTTTAAGGAAAGAAAAACTTAACAAAAAGAGAAGATATCATAAGCATTTAGGTCAAATGGATGCCTCCGCCTCTCCGATTCATTATTAACCCTCTTCTTCTACTTCTTCTCCCATTTTCTATTTTTTAATTTTTTAATTTAATTGAATATCATATTTATTTTTTAATCTTATCCTAAAGTGCGCCAAACACTTGATAGGATTAGATATGTCCGCCTTTATTATCCAGAGGATTTAATATCCTACTTTATCCTATCCTATCCTGATTATTATCCCGACGACCAAACGTAGCCAAAGAGTGGGTGCACATATTTAAAATGAGTTCAGTCCACACATAGATATTTCCCATAAGTAGATTTAAGTATGTACCGTATTGTTTACGTGCAACGGCACCAAGAACGGGCGGCAAGCCTTGTATCTTCGATGGGTCGAGCGATTTCGATAATAAAACCTCAAGTATCTTGGAGTTGCCAATGTCGATGGCCAGGTACAAGGGAGATTTCTGATCCTCGTTCTTCCAGTACACAGGCTCCGAATCTTCCCCAACAAATGGCTCACCAGGTCAACTTCACATGTAAGCTTGGCCTCGTTCAAAGCGGTGATTCCATAATTGTAACATGCAAGCACGGCCTCGTGCAAAGCGGTGTTTCCATATTTGTTCTTCTTCCTCAGGAGGAGCTTGTCCTCGACATTGGGGAGGTCTTTTGCCCGGAAAATCAACATATTGATGACTTCAATTGCCTTGGCCTTAGTGGCGAGGTGGAGGGGGGTATTCCCCAATCATCTCGGGCGGCTATTAGGTCGGCATCAACATGGTCAAGTAGGAGCCTCACGATGTTGCTCTCGCCGGTGGCTGCTGCAATGTGGAGTAGCGAACCCCTCGATAGCCTCCGGAAATTGAAAACGGCAATCGAATCAGCTTGACATGCAAGCGTTTCGATCGTGGAAATGATATCTTTGACATTGGCGTCTTTGATGACATCGGCCAGTTTTCTAGCAGCTTCATACACTTTTGCTGGATATCGTTGCTCCGCGCTTCGCTCAGTCGCCGATGCATTATTCAGGGAAGTTCCTCCTTTATCCTTCCGAACCTCCACCTTGATCGGGGTGTTCATGACAACCTCCTCTCCTATAGATACCTTTACGTCCATCGAGCCTAAGCTTTGCAAGTAATGTAGTTATTGCAAGGTTACAAGGGTTGTGTAAGGAGACAATATATTAATTTAATTATGAAGTAACGCATTTAAATTTTTATAATAGTATTATAGTCCTGCTAAATTTTATATGGAGCCAAACATAAAATTTCTAGTTTAAAAGTTGTTTCACAAGATCAAGAAGCGTGAATAACTACAAATGATTCGTTATGATAATTTAGGTCCAAGAAATTAATAGAGAAAATTGTCCAAAAAATCATAAATCTATTATACCTTTGCCAATTTAGTTCTAAACATTTTAACTTTGCAAATTCAGTTTAAAAACTTTCATTTCTTGTCAATTGAGTCCATCCAGCTACTTTTGGCTAGAAAATGCTAACTTGGACACCGACAATGCCACATAGAACCGCTGATGTTGACATGAATAATTCTTAATAATATTTTAATTTTTTTGAATTTTTATTCTTTTATTCTTTTCTTTATTTTCTTTTTGGCTTTCTTCTTTTTCTAGTGGCCGGCCACCGGCCATCGGCCATGGCTGGCTAGTTGGCCTTGCTTGCCACGGGGAGGCCCAACGGGTGAGGGCAACCCCAAGTGAGGGGAGCCCTCAAGGCATGGCTGACGAAGGTTGGCTTACCGACCCTCACCTGGCCGATGCCCGGCGAGGTTGCCCTAGCCTAGGGCAAGGCTGGCCTTGTCAGATCTAGTTTGGGTGAGGCTGACACTCGCCTAGGCGAGGCCTCACTTGATTTGCTTTGGGCAAGCCTTGGTGAGGGCTTCCCTCGCCTAGCCGTCGCACGATGAGGCCATCCTCACTTGGGTAAGGGTAGCCCTCACCTATGAAGTACGGACACATTGGATGAGCTTCCATGTCGTGTTTGACATGTGTTGACATGTTTGGTATGCTCGGACACGCGGTCAACATATGTCGGATTTTCTGACACGTGATCAACTCTTCTCGACATGTTCCAACACGCGTGTCTGGAACTACAAGAGGCATGGTTGGTTTCAGGGTGGGTTTGCAAGTGCGAAGGAATAGAGAATCGTTGAAGAAGATGATGGAGGGTGGAGGCGAGGCCCAAGGAGCGAAGGTGAGGCCATGAGTGACAGCGAGACTGCAAGTGATGATGAGGCCGCGAGCGATGACTAGGCTACAACTGCAAGGGGAAGGCTAGACGAAGAGTAGAGACTATGAGAACCCAGAGAGTTGTGACTACGATCCTGCGATGGAGGGCTGAAGGCGAGGCTACAGCTACAAAGGAGGAGGGGCCGGAGGCGAGTGATTACGAAGGCACCAAGAGAGAGCAGAGATTGAGAGGAAGAGGGTCGTGTGAGGAGGAGGAGGAGGAGGAGGAGGCGGCGGCGGCGGGTGGCTAGGTTTTAGAGTTTCTTCCTCTTTTAGTTTTAGGCTTTAGAAAGAAGAGTAGAAAACAAATTAAAAATAGGGGTTTTGATGGGATTAGGCATACAATTTTCAAGAAAGGCAATGGCAACCTAATAGGAGTGGGGGTTTGGGGAAAGAAACAAGGGAAATAATTTTTTTGGTGGGGGGGAGAAATGACGGTAAGAAGTTTTAATTTTTTTTTTCGGGGGCAACGGTTGGCTTGATAGGGGTTAAGGGAAAGAGACAAGGAAAATAATTTTTTTGGGGGAAAAACGAGGGAAATTCATCACATTCATACTATTTTGAAAAATTCCTTTCCAACGGCCCTTTTTTGTACTTCTTTGAACTTGCAATTCAATATCTAGGCAAAAAATATATAAAGTATGGAGAGAGAGAGAGAGAGAGAGAGAGAGAAAGAGAGAAAAGAAGAGAAGAGAAAAAGAGGAGGAAAGAGAGAGAGAGAGAGAGAAGAGAGGAAACAAAAAGGTTAAAAAAATGAATAAAAGAAGATATAGACATCTTCTAGGAAACGAGGGAGTGATTTTTTTCTTTAATTTCATGTTAGTCATTAATTTCATCAACAACTTTTGTTAAAGTTAGAAATATATCCCCAAACATCGATACACATTAACTATGAATATGTCTTTTGAATTTCCTATGAATAGATTTATTAATATTATTAGTGTAAATTCATTGTAGACTCTTTTTTATTATTTATTTATTTATGAATTTGAATCAAATTAATTAGAAAATATTCATTTAATATATAATATGTCGAATTCTTTTATTTTTAGAAATGACATGTCGCGTGTCGGTGTTACTTAGGCCCTCGCCTCGTCTATGCGAGGCCGGCCAGCCAGCCACTAGAAGAATAAAAGAAGGTGGCCAAAAAGAAAAGAAAGAAATGAAATGAAAAAAAAGAAAAAAAAAAAATGTTCAAAATTAATAAAAAAATAAAATATTATTAAAAATTAACTATGTCAGCGCCGATAGTCCTATGACGGTGTCCACATCAGCATTTTCATGCCTAAATTGATTGGATGGATTCAATTGGTAAGAAATTAAAAGGTTTATGACTGAATTGACAAAATTAAAAAGTTTAGAACTTAATTGGTAAAAATGCAATAGGTTTAAGACTTTTTGGATGGTGGTTAGATTTGCCCAAGGTACCTACTCTTCCAAAAGAGACCAGCAAAAGACTACAAGTGTTCAAACAAAAAATTCTCAAAAAAGAAAAAAGAAAAAAAAGAATCATAGAGTAAATTAGAGGTTCGCCCTCAAAAAGTGCAATGGATATATGCCGCTCACGGGCGATGTCGTGCAAAGTGCAAATTAAAAGAAAGGGCACTTTGGGCTGCCTAGAGAAAGAGCGGTAGTCCTAATGCAGTAGGAAACAAAACCTATTATATTGATATGCTAGTAACATCATCGAATAAGAGTGAACCAATTAAGAAAGAATTTAATGAAAAGCGTGTGATCCAGCATCAAGATTGAAGACGATTGACATTAACAAAGGAAATATTAGCCAATAGCAAATGAAAGAGGAAAGAAAATATCAATCATTAAATAAATAAATAAAAAACAATTACATTACCTTTCAATACGAAAACTTGCTTCTTCAACGATCTAAAGGCAATGTCGACAGCGGTCGACCGTTCGTTAATCGCAACTCCCTACCCAACTTGTTTATACAACGAAAGATGAATCGAAGCCGCGAGTTGGGCGTCCCTCGCGGTTGCCATTTTATAACACGTTAAAGGGCTTAACTTAGTGGTGAATAAATTCTCGCACATGGCTCCTTTTAGAGTTGAGTCGTTTCAACTGATCCTATTCTTTGCGTAGCTTTAATGCAAATAAGCAAAATGGAATCACGTCCCAGATATCTATATAGGCCTTACGCAGCAAGCTTTGGTAATTATGTAAAGTATCATCCTTCATTTCTAGTACTATCACATACTAAAGTTTAGTAGCTATGGACGAATTATTCCGTAGTTCAGTTTAGGAAACTGAAACTTCTAGTTCCCATATTTTGGCCCTATGTTCAATGTTATTATTGAAAATTTAATTCATTTAATGTGGTACATGAACTATTTCTAAATATCTAATGTAGTTCCTAAACTTTGAATTTGTTTACTATAACTCAATTTTTCATAGCAAAATCAAATCAATCTTTGTTATAATAATTCTATTTATGTGTAAATTAGCTCATAATTTTTGTAATAGTAAAAGTAGTTATCTCATCTACAATTGTATCGGGTTGATATTCTTACTATTTTAAATATAAGTGTTTTCATAAGGACAACTAGAAAGATAAAAATTTATTTATAGAAATATGCACTTATAATCTAAATCTTATTTCTTACTTTGTTAATTAAATTTGTAAATTAGGAAAAAAAAACACGAAAATCAACTCAATACAACTCTAAATAAGTTTTAATTTCTAATGAAAATGTCACTAGAAGTAGCATAACTTTTGTATAACACTCATTTCATGCCGAAAATTTCCAAGCGATCACTTGAGTGCCGCATCGATGCAGCAAAATAATCATTTGCCTCTGGCGATAAATTCTGGAAATTCATCCCAAGTGAATTTTTTAATAAAAATTTTATTCTCATGTAGCTTTTCTTATGATATTAAAAATAAAAAAAAAAATAAAAAAGGCAGCTCAACGTGGCAATGGTTAGGCTCTTCTTGACAAAACAACGCCACTTATAAATAAAGATCTCTCTATCTTCCCTTTTTTCGCACTGCAGGCATAATGTAGGTGTGGGAAAAGGCGAGAGTTTAGAGGGAAAAAAATTATGGTTCGGTGCTAGAGGGACTATCGTGGCTAAAAGCATAAAATGGTTCGCATTAGCTCCACACGAACGGGTCTAATCCTGGAAACTAATATGCATAAACTTATGTATTGCTATTTGCAGGTTTTATTGTCATGAAAACCCTAGTTCTCTTGTTTCTGCATAAAAGAATCAATTGCAACACAATCTAACGATTGAGCATCACGGACAAAGAACATGCCCACAAATTTGAAAAACAGAATATGACATTTGCAATAAGAAAAGCAAATGGTTAGAGGAAAAGAAAAAAAAAATATTAAAAAAAAAAAATATGACTTTTCAAAAGAAAACATCAACTAGCAATGAGAAAAGCAAATGGTTAGAGGAAAAAGCGAAAAAATATTAAAGTAGTTGTGAAAGGTTAAAGCTTTGGGTATCCATAGTTGAAGTGTTCTCTACGCTTTCACTTTTATGCCCACAATTGCAATAATATTCACCTTCATCATCAATAGATTGACATGATCTTGAGTCATTTTTCCTACTCTTGTTATCCAATGCAAGTTTCATATGGTAATTTTGCTCCTAATTCCTTGGATACGAGTTTAGGGTAAGAAGAAGAGACTCAGTGCATTCCCAATTTGTCAATTTGAGGTGAACATGAGTTAGACGACGTCATTTAGGTCAAATAATATTGAGTTCACTTTACCGGTGAGCCTCGTCAAACTATTTGTATTAAAAAAATTACCTCATCTGAATTTTCAACAATTCAAATCAGCAATGGTATTTAAGTAATTTTTTTTCACATATAAGTGATTGCTCGAAAAATGTTGACATTAAAGAACGTGTTATATGAATATTATGGTACTTCTCTTGTCCTCTTTACACTAATTATTCTACTATAGAGATATAAGCTAAAAACACAGGTAAATTAATATTTATATAGACCAAAATTAAAAAAAATCAATATTGAGTGGATCTATATGCTTCTATTAGTTCATAGGTAACTCAGAAATCAGGTTGGAATAGGCTAATTTGATTCCCAATTCTAAAATTTTGGATCCGAGAATTAAAGGGTTAGTTCCTGATTCTAAATCAGGAACCAACCCACTTGGGAACCGATCACCCTTACCCTCCCTCCCCCTTCATATTGCAGAAATAGTGAAGGCGGGGGACAAGGCGAGAGCTTAGAGGGATAAAATTATGGCTCGGTGCTAGAGGGGCTATCACGGCTAAAAGCACAAAATGGGTCGCATTATGTCACGTCTCAATCCTCAGGCACACACACATCCTTCTCATATGGTCGATTTTATAATGCGATACCCCAGGACTATGTATCGCCAACCCTTTCATTTATTAAACGCATGCGGAAGCAGTTATAAATCCCCAGTAAATCGATGGGATAGAAAAGTAAGACCATATTTTTCATATTGAAACTTATAACCAAACTTTTATACAAAACACAAACCAAAGTAACTCACAACTATTCACAACTTTTTACTCTAACTCTATTCACATCAAAATGGAGTTTACAAAAGAAGATGGAATCTCAATCCATCAAGATCGTACTCAAGGCCCCTCGGTATTATCTTCTTCTTCCAAAAATCCTTCTTCTTAGGTTTCACCTCAGAGTACTCCTTCTCAAATTCCTCCTCAGCTCCTCATCGGGGTCCTGAAATGTTTTCCCCAAACCGAGATGAGGCTACATCTCAGCGAATTCTACCCCACCAAGACTCGATTAGGAAACCAATAAGCTAACCGGGCTGCCTATGCACACATAGGTCGAGGACTTACCTTGGCCTCAGATTCCACCTGCATATTAGCACAGTTCAATAGGCACCCAAGCAATCACATCATAGATCGATATTTTGATCAATCGACCCAATCGATCACACGTCAATCTGACCATTCATCGGTCATCTCAGTTCAATCAATCCGATTATGACATCAGATCAAAGCAATGATCAATCGACCTAGTCGATTACATGTCAGTTGGACCATTTCTAGGTCATCTCACTCCACATTATATAATCTCCAATAGTATACTCAGTCTCAGAGCTACAGTAATGCTCTCGGGCGTCTATTCGTCAAGGTGATGTACAATAAACACTTTATGTGCATGCTCTTAGGCATTCCAATTACCTTCAGCTACACCGGCACGATACTCGACAAAAAAAAAAAAAAAAATACGGCCATGCAAGCACAATCTACACCACACAAGCACGATCAATTATTGTCACACAGGCATAATCAATTATCGCCACATAGGCATGATCAATATTCAACAATTTGCGTGCATTCTCTAAGGCATCCTACATACCAAAGCGATGTAATAATCGCCGAGCCACATCACACAACATTTCTTCTCATCTTTTATCATCATTGATAAAATATCGTGCGTGGATACACGATTGGCCTTAGCCAAAATATAATAATTTCGTTTCCACAAATTCCACCATTATTTACGTCCACCAAAACATTTTTGGTGCTGTCAACCGACACCCGGTTATTTTCCAATTAATTATCCGAATTAATTAATCCAGGGAAATCATATTATAATCACAATTAATTTATTCCAGCACAAAATAAAGCTCAATTAAATAAATAGATTGCACCACAATGATCATCATGAAATTTCGGTCGTCGGCTAACCCAGCCTTAATTTCCGAAAAATAAATAAATAAATACTTAATTAATTTCAAAAATTAATAATTAATTACAATAAATCCAATTTAGCTCAAAATAAAGCCCATTTAAATAAAAGGGCTACACCACGATCATCAGCATAAAATTTCGATCACCAGCCATCTCAACCTTAATTTCCGAAAAATAAATAAATAATTATTTAATTTCGAAAATTAAATAATTAATATTAAAAATTCAATTTAGCTCTAAATAAAGCCCAATTAAATAAACGGACTTCACCACGGTCATCAGCATAATATTCCGGTCAATAGCCATCCCAGTTAAATTTTCGAAATACAAATAATTAATTAAATTAATTCCGAAAAATAATATTTAAATACCAAAAACTCCACTTAGGCCCGAGTTGTCAAATTGAAGCCCGATTAGGGGTCAAAAAAATCCCAAGCTACCCTCAATAAATAGTAGACCACATCTACTTGCTAAATGCACATTCAATTTGTCTAATTCGCACCACAATTGACTAATAAACACTAATCCATACTAATCTAACCACCTAAACTTAATTAATTAAAAATAATAAACCCTTAAGCATCATTAGTCTACTAAACGAGGATTAGTGAGATTACTCATCGGAATCGTGCGCAAGTCGGATCAATCCGACAGGACGACGCGAGGAACGATAAACTCCAAAGTGGGCCTCGAGTTTGAGGCCCAAAAACAACCCAAAACGAGCCTGAAGGGGGCTGGAAACCCACTCCATGGGTTGCTGCCCTTGGCTGGCCAGAGCTGTTCCGGTGGCCAAGACGGCGAGGGGAGGCCGGTGGAGGGTGAGGGGGACGCCGAGAAGGTTGGGCGGTGGCCGGAGGTGGTCGGGCTGAGCTGGACAGAGGCCGAACGGCCTGGACAGCGCATGACGGGGACGACGAGGCGCGAATGGGTGGTGGCGGAGCGCGCGGCAAGCGGCGGACGCGCGGGCGCAGGCACGGGCGGCGAGACGGGCGGCAACGGTGGCTGGTTGCTGCTTCTGCTTCGATCGGCTTCTGTCTTCGCACAAACCAGAAAGGAGAAGAAGAAGGGCAGCGACGACGGCCGAGGGATGTGAGGGAGAGGCGAAGGCGGGCAGTGAGCGGCGAGAGAACGAGCGGCGACGACGAGCTGCTCCGGTCTTCCTCTTCTCTCGGCGCTGCTGCTTCTGTTTTCTGCCTTTATCTTCGTTCGAACGGTGAGGAGGAGAGAGAGTACCGAGAGAGAGAGTGCATCGAGAGAGAAGGAGAGAGGAGAGAGAAGAAGATAAGAGAGAGAAGAGGAGGGGCTTGACTAGTCAAAAGAAAAGAAAAGAGAGAGAGAGAGAGAGAGAGAGAGAGAGAAGAGAAGCCAATTTCAAATTGGCCAGGGAAGTGTTCGGTGGAGGGGGTGCGCACGAAGGGGGAGGGGGGGGAGAGAGAGAAAAAGAGAGAAAAGGGAGAGAGAGAAAAAGAAATAAAATATTAGTCTTATTCTTATTTTTCTTTTCTCTTTCCCTTTCACTTTCTATTTTCTTTTGGTCTTTAATTTTTCATCCGATAATTTCTTTCTTGAAATTTCGGATTCGTCAATAAATTGACAGACGATGAGACAGTCCTAAAAATGAATTGTGACACGCTCGAATATTTGATTCCCGAAACCAATTTAAATTTCATGGTTAGAATCGATCGATGCGATTTTAGTCCAATCTAACCAATTGAGTAGCTTTTAGAGATTTTACTGCAGATACATCCCTTAACGGCTTCACCCAATAGGTTAGTTAACTCATGAGTGATCATCTCAGAGAAAAAGGACCATAGGCACGTCGACAACATGCCCATTTCACTTTATCGAAACGGGGTCGAATTTCAGGATGTCACACATTAGATCCACACGAGTTACTCTAATCCTGAAAACTAATACACAGAAATTTATGAATTGCTATTTGCAAGTTGTGCTGTCATGAAAACCTCGGTTCTCTTCTTCCCACATAAAAGAGTCAATTGCAACACAATCTGACGATTAAGCATCACCAATTAAGAAGATACCAACAAAATTGAAGAGAACATAACTTTTCAAATGAATTCACCAACTAGCAAGGAGAAAATCCAATGGCGTGAGGAAAAAGCAGTCCACTTAGCTCCATACGAACAAGTCTAATCCTGGAAACTAATATGCAGAAACTTATGTATTGCTATTTGCAGGTTTTATAGTCCTGAAAACCCTAGTTCTCTTGTTCCTGTATAAAAGAATCAATTGCATCACAATCTGATGATTGAGCATCACGGACAAAGAATATGCCCACAAATTTGAAAAAAAGAATATGACTTTTCAAAAGAAAACACCAACTAGCAATGAGAAAAACAAACGGTTAGAGGAAAAAGCGAAAAGATACTAAAGTGGTCGTGAAAGGTTAAAGCTTTGGGTATCCACAAGTGAAGTGTTCTCTATGCTTTCACTTTTATGCCCACAATTGCAATAATATTCACCTTCATCATCAATTGATTGACATGATCTTGAGTCATTTTTCCTACTCTTGTTCTCCATTGCAAGTTTCATATGGTATCTCATAATTCCTTGGATACGAGTTTAGGGTAAGAAGAAGAGACTCAGTGCATTCCCAATTTGTCAATTTGAGGTGAACATGAGTTAGATGACGTCATTTAGGTCAAATAATATTGAGTTCACTTTACCGGTGAGCCACGTCAAACTATTTATATTAAAAAATTACCTCATTTGAATTTTCAACAATTCAAATCAGCAATTGTATTGAAGTAATTTTTTTCATATATAAGTGATTGCTTGAAAACTTTTGACATTAAAGAACGTGTTGTATGAAAATTATGGTACTTCTCTTGTCCTTTTACGCTAATTATTCTACTATAGAGATATAAGCTAAAAACACAGGTAAATGAATATTTATATAGACCAAAATAAAATATAAAAAAAAATCAATACGAGTGGATCTATATGCTTCTATCGGTTCATAGGTAACTCAGAAATTGGGTTGGAATAGGCTAATTCAATTCCCAATTCTAGAATTTTGGATCTGAGAATTAAAGGGTCGGTTCCGATTCTAAATCAAGAACCGGTCCACTTGGGAACCGATCACTTACCCTCCCTCCCCCTCCCCATTAATATTGCATAAATAGTGAAGGTGGGGGACAGGGAAAGAGCTTAGAGGGATAAAATTATGGCTCGGTGCTAGAGAGGCTATCACGGCTAAAAGCACAAAAATGGGTCGCATTAGCTCCACACGAATTATTCTAATCTTGAAAACTAATACACAAAAATTTATGAATTGCTATTTGTAGGTTTTGTTGTCATGAAAAACTCAGTTCTCTTATTCCCACATAAAAGAGTCGATTGCAACACAATCTGATGATTAAGCCTCACCAATTAAGAAGATACCCACAAAATTGAAGAGAACATAACTTTTCAAAAGAATTCACAAACTAGCAAGGAGAAAATCCAATGGCGTGAGGAAAAAGCAGTCCACTTAGCTCCACACGAATGGGTCTAATCCTGGAAACTAATACGTAGAAACTCATGTATTGCTATTTGCAGGTTTTATTGTAATGAAAACCCTAGTTCTCTTGTTCCTACATAAAAGAATCAATTGCAACACAATCTGACGATTGAGCATCACGGACAAAGAACATGCCCACAAATTTGAAAAAAAGAATATGACTTTTCAAAAGAAAACACCAACTAGCAATGGGAAAGGCAAATGGTTAAAGGAAAAAGGGAAAAGATACGAAAGTGGTTGTGAAAGGTTAAAGCTTTGGGTATCCGCAGTTGAAGTGTTCTCTATGCTTTCACTTTTATGCCCACAATTGCAATAATATTCACCTTCATCATCAATTGATTAACATGAGCTTGAGTCATTTTTCCTACTCTTGCTCTCCATTGCAAGTTTCATATGGTAATTTTGCTCCTAATTCCTTGGATACAAGTTTAGGGTAAGAAGAAGAGACTCAGTGCATTCCCAATTTGTCAATTTGAGGTGAACATGAGTTAGACGACGTCATTTAGGTCAGATAATATTGAGTTCACTTTACCGGTGAGCCACGTCAAACTATTTATATTAAAAAATTACCTCATCTGAATTTTCAGCAATGGTATTGAAGTAATTTTTTTCACATATAAGTGATTGGTCGAAAACTTTTGACATTAAATAACGTGTTGTATGAAAATTATGGTACTTCTCTTGTCCTTTTTATGCTAATTATTCTACTATAGAGATATAAGCTAAAAACACAGGTAAATGAATATTTATATAGACCAAAATAAAATATAAAAAAATCAATACTTAGTGGATCTATATGCTTCTATCAGTTCGTAGGTAACTCATAAATCGGGTTGGAATAGGCTAATTCGATTCCCAATTCTAGAATTTTGGATCCAAGAATTAAGGGGTCGATTCCTGATTCTAAATCAAGAACCGGTCCACTTGGGAACCAATCACCCTTACCCTCCCTCCGCCCCCCTCCTTCGTATTGCATAAATAGTGAAGGGGGGGACAAGGTGAGAGCTTAGAGGGATAAAATTATGGCTTAGTGCTTGAGGGGCTATCACGGCTAAAAGCACAAAATGGGTCACATTAGATCCACACAAATTACTCTAATCTTGAAAACTAATACACAAAAATTTATGAATTGCTATTTGCAGATTTTGTTGTCATGAAAACCTCAGTTCACTTATTACCACATAAAAGAGTCAATTGCAACACAATATGATGATTAAGCATCACCAATTAAGAAGATACCCACAAAATTGAAGAGAACATAACTTTTCAAAAGAATTCACCAACTAGCAAGGAGAAAATCCAATGGCGTGATCTGAAAGTCGGTACGAAAAGTTGAAGCTTCGAAGTGGATATTGGCAGTTGACGTGTTGTTTATACTTTGACTTTTAAGCCCAAAATTAGAATAATATATATTCACCTTCATCTTTAATTGGTTAACACAATCTTGAGTTTCTTTTCCTACTCTTTCTCTCCAATGTAAGTTTCATATTGTAATTTTACTCCAAAATCCTTGGACAGGAGTTCAAGTGTTAGAAGAAGAGACTCAACCCAATTTGTTAATTTGGGGGCGAACATGAGTTAGAGGATGTCGTTTAGGTCAAATAATGTTGATTTCACTTTGCCAGTGAGCCATGTCAAATTATTTATTTTAAAAGATTACATTGTCTATACATTGTCTAAATTTTTGGGAATTCAAATCGGCGATAGTATTGAAGCAAATGTTTTTTTTTTTTGGAATGACATTTAAGTGATTGCTTTAAAAGTTTTGACACTAAAGAGAGTGCAGTATAAAAGTTATGGCACTCCTAGTGTCATTTTCAAGCTAATTTTACTATTACAAAGATAAAAGCTAAAAACACAGTTAAATGAATATTTATAAAGACAAAAATTTAAAACCCAATATTGAGTCAAATATACATGCTTCTATTCACGGGTAACCCAGCAACAAGATTGGATGGGAACCATAATCGGCAATTTGGGAACCGGCCAATCTACATGCTTCTATAGGCTTTATGAGAGATTATCAAATGTAACATATATTAGTCAAGATATGTATAATCAAAGGAGATATTGCATAATCCTAAGAAATATTCATAATCAAGTAGATTTCCTAAATATCTCAAGGTATATTGAAGATGTCAACTTGAGTTTGAATGCAAGTCCAAACAATGTCCTATTGCTGAGACGTAGCGGATGAGGCCACATCTGGTAGCTATTGATGGCAAAATTTCCAAATCTAGGTAGTCTAAGAGTGGTAAGCAGTGAGAATCTAAGGGAAAACAATAAGGCACCGATGCGGCTAGCTTGCGAAATAGCAACTAAGCAACGTAGCCTATACGGTTAGAGTCGTAGCATCAAGCGGCCTATACAGCTAGCTGGGAAAATAGTTACTAGGATGCAGCCTATGTGGCTAATTTTACTACCAAGATGGTAACTTGAACGTGGCCAAAACAAATGGCATGGTTACAGCAAGCAGAATAAGCCAAGCTTTGGTAAGCGAAAAGTTATTGTGCGAAGACACATCTTTCTGGCATCGAAAAATACCTCTATAGAAAAGAAAAACCCGACTTGGCGACGCATTACAAACATCATAACACAACCACCATGGTGCCTACTTAGACGAGAATTGGGGCATTTTGGTGAACATTGTCGAGGGCGGGATGGATTTCTTTTATTAGGGGTGCATTAGGTATAAAGTGGAAAGAAATTTCTAGGTGTGTGAGGTGCATTGAGTGCACCGAGTTGACTTAGGAAAGGAGACTCTGATATCGAGTTGAGAATAATAATGCGGAAGATAGATTTGATGAATTTCTATATAATTCGATATGTCATAATAAATAGTATATCAGCCTATTTAAATGTTTTATGCGAGACTATCAAAGATAACATATATTAATCAAGATATCTACAATCAAAAGAGATATTACATAATCCTCAGGAATATTCATAGTCAAGTAGATTTCCTAAATATGTTTAACATAATCTTTAGCAAAAGATCTAATCTATAAGCAGGTTTATATTTCCATTTTGAGACTGCCTGCATAAGAAAAATGTATGAACTTGTTATAGTAAGTCATTCTAGATTTGCTTGGATGTTTTTTTCCCCTACCTCATAAGAATAATGCTTTGCATGCATTTGCTAAGCTTGCTAAGAAAGTCCAAAATGAGAATGGGCTTGGCGCTTCATGCATTAGAAGCAATCATGACTTTAAATCATTTTGTGATGAGTACATTGAGCACGATCTCCTTACACACTATAACAAAATGATGTTGTTGAGAGGAAAAATAGGACCTTGCAAGAGATAGAAAATCCCTTGGCATTTTTGGGTTGAGACCGTAAGCACCTCGTTGGGAACCATGTTTACTCGAGACCTACATTAGGCAAAACTATCAAGGATAACATTAGAGTTTTATTTGACAAGTCAATACCAACCAACATTGAAGTAATAACAGAGGTCGGAGGAGGAGAACTACATATCTAGTCACTTTTCTACAATTTCCCCTCTCCTAGAGTTACGTATTGCAACTCCTTTTTAGCTCTGTCCTGACTAGATTTCAGCGTCCGCCGCTCCCTAGATTATACATCAACATGAACCAAACACCAAACTCATTTATATGCATAGAAATTTGGTGACAATTGCCAGTGTTAATTCGATGGAACACATAATATGACTGTTGACACCTAAATTTTGGCGACCCATTTAGTCATTTATCACATTAAAAATTAGGGATTAATTTTACCCCTAAAAAAATATCAATTGCATAGTATATAGATGTAGGTGCATTTATTTTTAATTTACATATTTTGCATTTATTTATTGGACCGGTGACAAGTGTATTTGAATTAGTGGTTCTGAGCTTTAAATTGATAGGCCGGACTAAGCCCATGAAGCGAGCAAATTGGCTCAAGCCCTTTTATTTTTTTTTTTTTAAGTAATCGAAAATTATCTCGTGAGAAAATAAAATTTGAAATTTTTCGGGATATGATAAATTTTTGGATAGGGCAGATGTGAAAAGTGAATATTACATTTGGAAGAAAAAAGAATCTTCGTGGATATCAATTTGGAAAAATTAAAACCCTAGTCTGAGGCTTATAAATAATTTAGTCGTATAGGGTTTTTAAGAGGAGGCCACACATTGAATACACGGCCACCATTGATTGAGGGATAGCCACATTGGCGTGACTTGTGAAGAGCTTACACTTACTGATTTGAGTTAATGGCTTTCTTCCACTTTGGTGATCTAGCAGACTTCGCAATTATCAAGTAGTCCAAGGGTTCAATGATTACATCAGTAGACCCATGTGGTCTTTTGGTCAACCTTTTGCAATCAAGCGTTCCAGATCCTCATACTAGGAGATCCAGCGAGTTTTCTGCAGCCCTGGTGGTTTGTCCAAGTCACTAGAGATTCCAACGGCTGTTCCAAGCCAACGCGAGCCGTGACGCCTTGCTGCCCGACGTCAATCGTTGCCATCCCATAGACGACGATAAAACTTTTTTCTCTGTTTTTCCAAGTCCCCTGTGATTTCTTGCTGTTCCGAGAAGCTCACCTAGCCGACCGTCACTCTGGGCACACTACCAGGGCCACCATCGCAGCCTTTCCTTGGTCAATCACTACGACGTCAATCCATTGGTCAGCCTTTCCTTGGTCAATCACTACGACGTCGATCCATTGGTCGGGAATCCTTATTGACCGAGGAACCATCGAGCCATCAATTGGTCGGGAATCCTTATTGATCGAGGAACCATCGAGCCGTCACGTGAGTCCAAGAGGCGAATTTAGTTCCATCATCACAACATGTCGGCCAAAATAAGGAGCATCAATTGAAATTCATGGCCACGTGATATAGGGCAGAGAATTCCAAAGAAAGAGACAATATAAAGAAAGTGGAAATTGGAGATTTCAGTTGCATGGCATCTGCAAATCAAGAACACGTCCATCGCCACAATCCAGATCCCACGTTGGGGAGAGAAACGAAGCAACACCCACCGAATTCGCTCCTTGCCGTGACGACCTTTATGTGAATCGTTGTCGTACCGCTGAGAAGTCCGCACCAACATGAGTAGCCGCTGCTGTGAGCCGATCACCCACCGCCATTCCCAATTGCGATCCTGGTCCGATTGCACTTGGTCCAAATTTGGGAAGAATATCATCAAATTAGGTAAGATGCACATCTCTGGTATATTTGGATATTTTATTGCCTACTATATGTCTATTTATATCTAGTATTCATATCCATGAGCAATAGACATAACTTTCAATTAGGATTTATTTCCTAGTTCGCAACCGCATATCGATTTTTTATTCCATCTATAAGGCTTTAGATGGAATAATTAATCACACGGGAATAAAATTGATATCTTGATCTTTAAGGCTTAAGATCAGTTTATCGATTTTATTAGCGAAATAATCAAGTTTGATTTAGATATTGTTTCGATTCGGACGAGGTGTGATATCTTTGATAATTCTGAATGATTTTGTGCTTATCTTTTAATTGTTTTATCTATCCCGAAAATACAAAAAATATTGCATTCGCATATCATGTAGATTATATTTGATTTCCTATAATTGCATGATAGAATAGTTATATATCTTTTTAATTATATTAGAATGCATGTTTAGATGATATCTAGGTTAGACAATATCTTGGAATTAAATTGCATGTCGAGATAAATTTCTAAGTTAAGATAGGATTCAGATTAGTCTATTTCCTAACTTAAAATAGATAATATCTCACTTTAGTTAGATTTTTATTATTAGTTATTTTTAATTACGAATTTTTATTTTAAAAAATACAAAAATCATGCGCATGTCACATAGGATTAGATTCATGAAATGTATGTCATTTAGGGATTGTTATTAGGTCCATTTAATTAGAAAACGCATGTCATTAGAATTAGGTCATTTAGTTAATACAACATTGCACATTGCAAGATTTTCATTAATCAAGAGAAAACAAAAAATTGCGTGTTAATTAGAAATCATATCTAGGGTTGATGATGTGAATTTTAATCTAACATTGTAGATGCTTTCATTATTTTGAGGTAAGTTTTTGTAATTTGTTCATTGTTTATCTGGGTGTTAAATTGGTGGTTTGTGCACCCGTATGATCACCTCACATATTAGAAAAATAGATTTAAAATCAATCCAAACTGCCTGCAAAAACATTTTTGAAAATAAAAGAATGGTACGAAATGGCATTAGAGAAATATAGTGTAACCAAGTCCTCATACCTAGACTCTCTGGTTCGTAGGAACAAAGTAAAACTCCCGTTATTTTACTTGGGTTTTTAATCAACCCACCAAAAATAGATTAGTGGCGACTCCTAATTACAAATTAATTGTATGTTAAAAACTTGAACCTAAGTCGCGAATTGGTATGGGCTTGGGAGAGTCCGAGTTAAGTCCAAGCTTAACAATCCATTACCCAAACTCTAGGTGGTTCACACTTGAAAATTTGGTCGCAACAATGACCCCTATCATCACAAAATAGCAACACATATGAAAAGCATGTTCAGGCCATTCGATTTAGTGTTTCATTGGACTGCGAGCAAGATCCTTCCACTATCCCTCCGAAGCCAGATTAAGAAGTTGATTCGTCAATCGTTTATATGCACAAAAGTTGTGGCCTTAGAACACCCATCAAGTTCATCCCGGACTGCAGGTTTCATAGAATGATGTGAACACATCTTCATGGCGGCGGAATCGAATATTCACTTTGTTACAGAACTCTACAAGTCTCGTTACAGAGAGAACGCAAATAGCTAAGACGCAACACTCTCCAAATTGACGGTCAAAGCCATCAGACTTGGGGCTCCAGCTCAATGTCGCGACGGAGCTCAAGCCCTCCAGATTTCGTTGCCGCAACATATGTCAAGCCCTCCAGATCTTGAACTCGAGCTTGACGACGCGGCGGAGCTTAAGATCCTTAACTTGCTGTGAATTGGGAGCCGCTGATCTGAACGGCAAATAGAGCAGGGTGATGAAATATCGAAGCAAAAAATTAAGCAGATGATGAACCGTGAAGATAGGAAGAAGGAGATGATTCATCGCAAAGAAAAATGAAAAAAAAAATAGAAAATTCAGAAAATTTACTCAGAATGACATCGAGTAAATTTGTCCACACTAGACGTTGGGCCACCGGCCATGTCATGGAGGCCTGCCAACGATGACAGGATTGCCACGTAAAACTTTTCCAACTAAAATGAATCGAAACAATTGTATTGGAATTTTATAAAAAGATCTAGATTACATCGTCAAAATTAAATAATTAAAAAGTTCATGAAAGTCCGTATAATAAATTACGCATCATGCACAACGTCCCACTTCCATGTGGTCGGCGGGAGGCTAGCCACGTGGCATCATCTAATCTGGCGAGGAGTCACTGCTTGAACAAGCTCCGGTGGGCTCTTACACGAGTACGGAGGTGGCCCAACCTAATTGCCTCCACCCGATTGAAGCCCCTTCTTTCTTCTCTTTGATAAGAAGCGAAATGCAGAAATCGAGCCGAAATAATTAAAAACTTAAATAAGAATAGGGGAAATCACAAATGGGACAAAATACGATGAACGTGAATATTTTAGCTTTATTAGGATAGAAACATAATAACCTCAAGAGCAACAGGAATAATCCAGAAAATCGTCATGCTTTGGAAAACACTTGTACCTATTTTCAAATTAAGAACAATCGAGATCATGAAGTTATTGACTTTTTTTCCTTTTAAGAAATTGTTTGATTTAGGGGGGAAAGTTAGCTTTTTCATCATATGGTTTGATGAATAATTTGGAATCTATGTCAAATTGGTTTGATTGATTAAATTTCGATAAACTAATCTACTATAACTTTTATGACTCTCATCTCATGGCTTCCCACTTCCATCTACTCTACCATTAATTAACTCATAAAGCATTAGTTGATTAATTTGTGATTTAATCTAAAAACATGAATTTCGTGCTTCAAAAATACACCAAGTCTCAGTGATAGTAGCTTTGGCCTTGGTTGCTAAGCTGGAGAGAGCCTTCATTTAATGCACATGGGCAAACAGATTTGCTTACATTGGTTGAAATTAATCGACTCAAGTATTGGAACAGGTATAAAATGAGATTTATCATTTACTTTTACTCAAACAATCATTGTTTTTCTTTTTCTTTTGCTGATCTTTGTTGGAAGATACACGTGAATCTTCCAGATATTATTTAGATTGAGATTGGTATATTGAATCAATCGAGATCACTTTAATATTGGATTTGATTTGTTGATTATATTGTTGTCTTTTTCTTATATACATTTTGTACTATAATATGGAGCATGTACATTGAGTCTATAAGCAATACAAAAATACAAAAAAAAAAAAGCTCCCCATGTTTTCTCTCTTTTCGTTCTCCTTGTCTTCAGCTTCTTGCTTTCTTTCATGGTATAAGATTAACTTTTCTTGGCCTAGCTTTTGAGATCCTTGAATTGCTCTAGTCTTGTTTCTACTTTGTTGTTGCGATCTTGATTTTGCATAACAAATTAGAACCCTGGATAAGAATTCAAAACCCTCCTTTTGATACCATGTCAAATAACGAGGAAATCAATTCACCTATAAGCCAAGCTTTAGGTCAAAACTAAGGGTGAGTATGGTTCGAGTTGAGCTAGTCCACCCCTTAATCCTATGGTTAACCCGCATAATGTTGGTTCTCAATTTCTGAGATCAATGACCGATCCTATTAAGCCTAGGACCAAGGACTGGACTGATCCAATGGATTTGATCTGGTTCCAAGGTCAACCTAGGACTGACCGATAATTTTTTTTGTTTCATTTTTTGTACTTCCTGAAAATGTAACCGAGGACTGAATTGACTCAATAGGTTCAGTGACAAGCGAGGTTAACGAAAAGAGGCTAGTGGCGAGTGGCGAGTGGGGCAAGTGTCGAGCGGTGAGTGGTGCAAGCGACCAGAAGCGAGGGAGGCGAGTGTCGAGCAACGAATTCTTTTGATTTTGGCAAATTGAATACTAAGATGATAAAGAAGACATATGTGACATCCTGATTTTCGAGTTTGATTTCAATGATATGAAATGGGCTTTTCATCGACGTGCTTATGGCCTTATTCTCTGAGAGGACCCTCACAAGATAACTAGCTTATTAGGTGAATCCATTAAGGGATTTTAACGTAATAACCTTGAGAATTCGACTCAAAATCGACTTCTCAATCATACTAGTCTGCAAGGGTCATTACAGCACCATCAAAATCGATCAAAGACCAGAGATAGGTTGGTTCGATAAATGTTTGTGATTAGTGTGTGAGTGATTCCACCTAATTACAAAATTTTTGTCGAACGACATTAGACCGATTTTTCTGTCATTTTCGTGCCCTGTGCCCGTATTGGAAGCCTCGAGATTTTTACAACAACCAAAAGTCGTCAATGTGTTGAAGATGTACAATGTGACTTGAAAATAATTAACCACGGGTCAATTGCACCAAAAATTTCCTAAAAGCTATCCGATAGTTTAAGTTACACTAAAATCACATTATATCAAAATTAACCACGAAATTGAATCCGATTTTAGAAATTGAAAGTCCTGTATTTTTTGTACTCCTTGAAAGGGCAACCGAGGACCGTACCAACCCAATGAGTTCGACGATGAGCAATGTCAGCTAAGAAAGGCAAGTGGTGAGGTCAAGTGGGGTGAGCGTCAAATAGAATAAGCATTGAATGTTGAGCGGGGAGTAATAAGCCAAGTGAGCATCAAGCGGCGAGCGGCACGAGTGACCCAAAGCGAGCGAGGCGAGTGTCAAGTGGCGAGCGGAGAAGTTGTTTTTTTCGACTTTAGCAAATTGACATTAAGAGGACAAATAAGACGGAAGAGAACAAATACTAGAGAATGATGCCATAAGGTGCCTTTTTGGATGCCTAAGGACTTTTCACAAAAACATTTTCCTTTTTTTTGTAAATTATGACTATTGACGTCATAAAAGACATTAAAAACCTAAGTTATTAAAGAATAATGTAAAATTACTTGAACTCCTCACTAAAGAGCTGTTTAATATTATTGACGTCGTTTATTTTAAGGTTTTCTCTACATAAAAAAATTATAAATAATATTATATATATTGTTAAGATTGGTTTGAGTTGGACCAACCCAAAACTCTCCAGACCGAGGACTGACCCGCACAGTGCTGGTTTCTAGAACTAAGGACCAACTCTCCTTGGGAACCGGACTAGGACCGGCAAGGTTGGACCAGTCTAGGGTTGGTCTGATTGACCCTGGACCAATACTCACCCCTAATATTGACCCTTGGCTTTTTGGGGAAAAAAGAAAAAGAAAAAAAGAATGCAACACAACTCCACACTTCTATACATGACCGTATTTATAGGCTTAATTAATCAAGATATATAACTATTTATCTATGCATTTGTCGAAGATGTTTAACTTGTTTCCACCCGTGGACATATTCATGGCCACAAGCTTTAACTAGCTCCTATTAAGACTATAGTATACATTTGCGGAACGTTAACCCTACTGGAGTCTCGGCCATCCTAGAAAATTGATCAATGCTTCAACAATGCTATTAACTGGTTGTATACGAGATCTATGCTTAATCAGATATTAGTCCATGGAAATTTCCAGCACGTCGATAAATAAAATAGTGACTATTCATGTTACCTACCTTCCGTAATGTAGGCTCCCTTATGGAGAGATTTCAAGCAATGGTAAGAGCAATCAAGCTTTCGTGGTCAACACGGGTGGGATTAATTCTTTTATCCAACACAAAAGGAATCAAAGGGGCAGGTTGTGAATACTTCGCTGCCAAGTGTAAAGGTGTATTTCCAGCATCATCTCTATCATGCCCAATGATCCACAGTTTTGGATGTCTAAGTACATATCTCACTACTTGAGTTCTTCCATATTTTGCTGCCAAATGAAGAATGACTTGTCCTCGCCTGTTATACGAAGCTGTTATCAGAAGTAGGTTCTCGATTAGATCAACACAACCCCTCTTGCTCATAATATGAATGGGAAGATCCCCATTCATGTCTCGTTCTCGGGCCAAATATTCAGTTTCTGGTCCGGAGAGTTTGAATATTGGAGCAACATTCAAAGAAGCTGCTAGATGGAACACATTACCGTCTCTCGGAGTCGGTCATTGCAAATAGCTTCACGTTTTTCTTGAGTATCCTTGTGACTAAATCTGGGGTCAGAAGCTTCGTATTAGGGACCACATCTGCAAAAACATTTTAGGGTGGTTGGGGCTTGGTTGGTCTCAATATAAGGACATCTCGATGTAACCTTAATCACTGCTAGGATTGATAATTGCGGATTTTAGATAACATTGCAATACTGAAACTAGTCGTGATAATTTTGATTGAATAAGATAGCCTTGATCTCGCAAGCATGAATCCGCATTAAAGCCATCTGCTCTCATTTAGGACTGACCAAAATGTAATATAGACTATATAAATCTTTTAACATTGTCATAATCATTCATCAGCAGATGAAACCACCAAATGCATAAAGTTATCAACTTCAAGGAGTGCCAGCCCTACATATTAAAAGGGAAAGGAGAAGAGTCAGCGTGTACATCTTTATCCCCTTCTCCTGCTTTGAATCTCAAATCCTATCTCAAAAATAGCCTTTGACTACATGAATTAACTAAAGAAAATGCCTAAATCAATGACTGACTGAAAACTCATCGACTCTTTTTCCCATTCCAAATCACGAAGGTTGGTCTCAGACTTATATCGTGTCGTACAAAATCCTTACCAGCAAATAACAAGTCTGACTAGTGAACCATTTCAATTTTATTGTCTTCACATCTATTTCTCCAGCACTGCACTATGCCTTTTTCACTATTTCCTGCTTAAGCTGATTACCATTCTTAACAGCTTTCATATGCAGATATATAGAGAATAAGATCATATTTTTTTCCCTTAAAAATTCATGAACTCTCACTCAAACAAACGTAGTGACTATTAGTAACCCAAAGAAATTGTACACAGAAAGCATGATCATAAATAACGAAGGCATTCACAGGTGCAGCCAGTCAACAAATACAAAGCTTTGTTGCAAGTGTCCAATACCACAAAAATGTGAGAAAGAGGACATACTCACATTGTTAGGATGCCAAGCAACACTTGTTACCAATGATTTGTGTCTTTTCCTGATGAGTCTACTGACCCACCTACAACAGAATGTATATTAATAACTGCTCCTGAAGAGCTACCAAAATCAGAAACCAAGTCGACTAATTACCAAAATCAGAAACTAAGTGGACTAATCTCCTGTCTTTTTGATATGTAACCATCTCATTTCTTTGTGAAGTTATAGAGCATGTCAGTAACTAGTTAATTTCTATTCCGGGTCTTCATTTCCATAATGCTAAAATCTTGGAGTAACTGCAGGAGGGATATCTGATTCATATATGTAGCAACAGCACTTCTTTGAAGTCTCCATTGGAGTTTGCACTCCAAACTCTGCTGAAGAGATGAGCAGTACAACAGCATCAACCCTGCCAGAATACTATTTGTTCCTCTTCAAAGTCCTGTACCGTGAACTTCTGTGTTTTGCCGTTGATATGTGCTTCCACAACTGCATAAGGCTCATCCACAAGTATCGCATACTCAGAAATGACCTAGGTCAACTTCAAGCAGACAATGCTTGGCCAATGCTCATAACCCAATTTAAAAGTTTTCACCATAAAAGAATTGAGTTCAAATGCAGTGAACACAACTAACTTGTCCCCCAAATTTGGAAAACATATCACCCATAAATCCTTGATCAGTCAGTGATGACTTACTAAAAAGCACATCAGAAGAATACATGTCCAACCCAACATAAGATTGTGAAAAATAAATTAAAGAAACAATGAAGAGGAAAAACCCAGAAATAGAAGCTAATGCCAGTTGTTTTCTTGCTCATAGTAGCATATCCACATTGTCTTAGCCCCACTTCCAACAGCAAATTTCTTTTCTGCAGGGAAAAGAAGAAAATGATGAGAGTATTTATTAGCTCATCATACTCAGTCCATTTGACAAGAGGAAATCAAGCAGAATAAATTAGCAGTCCACAGTTAAAATATTTGTAACATGTGAAGGAGGAGTAAAGGAAGAGGAGAGAGAGGATTAGAAGGATCATTACAGAGTTGGAAATATAGGGAGACCTCAAATTTGAAGTACAATCAGAGATTGCAACTAACTCACTAGTTTGGTAAATGAGCATTCTTTTTGCTTTCAGCTCTTTTTATATATAGGTCAGCACCCTTGAAGCCTCATTGTGAATTTGTCTTTACTTATAGAGAAAAAAAGAACCACAAACAGCTAAACTGCAAGGTCAGAACAAGTAAGATAAAACTATGTGCAATTTTCTAACTAATTATGAAAGATGAAGAATAAACCTATTAGAGGAATTAAAATTCATGCAGAAAGTTATTGGTACTTCACATTTGTAAAAGGCTCCCTGGAGTCTGACAGCTCAAGTGCCATTTTAAGAATGACTGACCGAACCAAATTCTCCTAGCAATTTCAACAGAATTTTATTCTTCTTCAATACAATGTAAATACTCTAAGAAGTCCTTGACAGGCAACATTCAACATCATCCTGTCTTCAAACTCAATGATGCTGCATACCTTTTGGGCTCCATTGAACGCAAAGCGCAGCTCAGTTTAGCCTAAGGATAACTAAGGTAGGTACCCACTCTGATCCTTCATGATTCCATACATATCTACATAAGAAAAAAAAATTGCATTAGATACTCGAAAATATGCAGAAAGGAGATAGAACAGAAGGTGGTTCCCATTAGGTAATTTTACATAAGAACAAAGACTGCATTAGGTACTCACGAATTTCGATCATGGGACACTGTCACTATTCTGTTTGACCCAGCACTCCAGTCTATTCCAGAATCAATTTGGTCATGTTGTGACGATACATTCCCCATTGTGAGCACCAAGAACAAAATTATTCATTTAAACTATTAATTAGCATAACATAGAATTTAGTCATTTAATATTGTTATGTAGAATGCAAAATTAAATTCTCAAGCATAGATAAGACCAAAAGATAAGACCAAAATGAACCATCATGTACTTATTACATGTTTAAGGCAATGAAACATCAGTGAGGTGCATGCTAGAATCTTTCATTAAATGGTGGAAATCTGTTAGTTGATGAGATAAGCTTTGTTAGTAAGATAAAACAAGCAACACTGGATAAGATTTTGCTGATCTTCAACGAAGAGGTGAAGGGTTCAAAACCTAGGAAATGCGCTAAGTGTATTAAGTGTGACTCAGGGGTGGTGGGTCCTCCTGCTTAAGTGTCACTTGGGGGTTTACGACGCGGCTGTCAGCTGCAAGCCGGTTCCTCCAATACCAAAAAAAAAAAAAAAAAAAAACAAACAAACAAGCAACATCAAATTTCAAAGGTGCATCATCATTCACGATTTCATTTCCTTGACATCCAAGGGGAAAGAAGACATTGTACAGCTTAAGTTAGAACTCCAGCTTGCAGGTCATACGTGGTCATCAAACCACTGTTTAGAAATGACAGTTGACATTGTGGAGAAAGAAGTCATCAATACTGTTGAATTATCCTGATTTTTAGGATCTGATTATTAGGAATATTCAATCCTGATTTTTTGGGTTCTAATTATTAGGAAATAGCTGTAAATAATTAGTTAGGAAATGATTTATTAGTATCCCTTGATTTGTGGGATTATAGCTATATTTTACAGATCTGTTTTTCCTAGTTAGTACTTGTAGAAGTCCTATAAATAGCTTTGTAATCCTGGTACAAAATTATTGAGAATTATCACAATTCTTTTCTCTAAATTCTTCATGGTATCGAGCATTAGGCTTATTTTTCTGGGATAATGTTGCAGTGCATCCTTCATTGATGCAATAATCTTCCAATCACAGCCTTCATTGCTGGAATTGTCTTTGTTCTTAACAATCTGATCGCTACTGTCATTGTTGTGATCCTCTTTAGCTATATTTTTCTCTCTTTACTTCTAAACTTGTCCCAATTTTTTTCTTTTACCCTAAAACCTCATTCACTTGCAGCGGCCTTTACTGCTTCTGTTTTCTTTTGCTCTTCCTTTCCAAGTACTTTCTTTGTGCCTGGAATTATCCATGTCTCGAGAGAAAATTGATTGGAGATACTTCGGGTCAAAATGAGGAGGCCAACACCAACCATATGACCGGAGATCTACAAAATGTGAGAGCAACTTATAGGCTGAATGAAAAGAATTATCTCAAATGGTCACAATTCATCAAGACCTATTTGAAGGGTAAAGGAAGACTCAGCCATCTTCTCGGAACAGGTCCAACACCGAGAAGATCCCACGTTCAACGCATGGGATGAGGCAGATTCAATGATCATGTCATGGCTTTGGGATTCAATGGATCCGGCCATAAGTGATACATGTATGTTTCTCAAAACTGCAAAGGAGATTTGGGATTCTATTCGCAGGACTTATTCGAAGGCTCGAGATGCAGCACAAGTATATGAAATCAAGGTAAAGACAAGTGCAACAAAACAAGGGAGCAAAACGGTGACAGAATATGCCAATTCCCTTCAAAATCTATGGCAAGAACTCGATCATTATCGAGTATTTGAGATGAAGTGTGCAGATGATGCTGCAACTCTAAAAACCTTCATTGAAAAGGATCGAGTATATGATTTCTTGGCAGGTCTTAATTCTGAATTTGACCAAGTCATAATTCAAATACTTGGAAAAGAAGAAATCCCTTCTTTGGAAGAGACAATCTCCCTAATCCGAGCGGAAGAAAGTCGAAGGGGAATAATGCTAGAGCCTCAAGCTGTGGAAGGCTCAGCATTAGTAACTCGCAATGCATCAACACAAGAAAGAGGAAAGGTGGATGCTTCGAGGTCTACATGGAGGGATAATCGAGACGGTTTGTGGTGTACCTGCGTAAGAAGCCAAGGCATACAAAGGAACGTTGCTGGAAATTGAATGGCAAACCAGCAACCTCAAGCCGAGAGTGGGGAAACAAAGGAGGGCAGCCAAGGCCTCGGGCTCATCTAATTAAACAGACCAACCAGCAAATCAGTCACGGTGAAGGACAGGTGAAAGAATCCTTCAGCGGTGAGGAAATAGAAAGAATTAAAGGGCTTTTAGGGTCTCTTGATAAACCCTCGGTGCATGTTCCTTAGCACTCTCAGGTAAGTCTCCATTCTCTTTTAGTTTAAATGCCTCAGAAAAACTTTCAAGTGAAGCTTGGATAATAGACTCGGGTGCCACGATCACATGACTCACACTTCTCATTTTTTAGTACCTACACCCCTTGTCCAAGCAATAGAAAAATAGGGGTGGCAGATGGCTCTTTGGCCACTTTGTTGCGGGAGTTGGTGATATCTATGTTACGCCTGTTCTCACTCTAAAAGATGTCCTCCATGTGCCAAAATTATCAGCCAACCTAGTCTCCATACAAAGGCTCACCAATGACCTCAAATGTTATGCAATTTTTTACCCTACCTACTGTGTTTTTCAGGAACAGGATTCGGAGAGGAAGATTGGACTTGCTAAGGAAAAGAATGGGTTGTACTATCTTGAGACGCCGAGGATTTCAAAAAGAGTCATGAACAATTCACCCTTGTCATTTCTTAGTGCTTCAAATAAGGATGTCATTTGGCTTTACCATTTTCGTTTTGGTCATCCATCTTTTCGTGTCTTAAATATCATGTTTCCTTCTTTGTTTAAAGGATTAGATATGAGTCAATTCCAATGTGATACTTGTGAATTTGCTAAGCACACCCGTGTATCTTTTCCTATAAACAACAAAAGAAGTTCTCATCCTTTCGATTTGATTCACAGTGACATTTGGGGACCTTCTACAATTCCAAATATCTCAGGGGCTCGGTGGTTTGTTTCTCTAATCGATGATTGCACTAGGGTCACATGGATATTCTTACTCAAACACAAATCTGATGTAAGTAGTACTTGTTCCTAATTTTAATTCTATGGTTCAAAATCAGTTTGGAGTTAAAATTAAGAACTTTAGATCAGATAATGCTAGAGACTACTTTAATCAGATCTTGTCAACTTATTTCCAAAAGGAAGGGATAATCCATGAGTCATCTTGTGTAAACACACCACAGCAAAATGGGGTGGCTGAAAGGAAAAATGGTCATTTGCTCAACACTACTCGAGCATTGTTGTTTCATGGAAATGTCCCTAAGTCTTATTGGGGGGAAGCTGTCCTTACATCTACATACATGATTAATAGATTGCCATCAAGAGTATTAAATTTCAAAACTCCTATGGCAGTTCTTTCTAGCTTTTATCCACATTTCAGGACAACAAATAATCTCATACCTAGAGTCTTCGGTTGCACCTCTTTTGTACATGTTCATAATCAGCAAAGGGGAAAACTAGATCCTAGAGCAATCAAGTGTGTCTTTCTTGGTCACTCCGCTACACAAAAGGGGTATAAATGTTATCATCTCCTTCTCGAAAAACCTATATTTCAGTTGATGTTACATTTGTAGAAAACAAACCTTACTTTCCACAATCTTATCTTCAGGGGGAGAAGTCATTAGCTGAAGATAAAGACTTTGAGGTCCTTAATCTTGATTTACCTCCTAATAATCTTCCAATCCAAGCTCCCACTTCTGATCAACCAATCCCTAATCAATCAACTCCTAACCAATCAGCCTCCAATTCGATCAACGAGCTCCTCATGAATCAGTTTCGATGAATCAGTTCGTGCTACTTTAATTCCAGACTCACTCTCTACGATTGAGCCTATTCCGGAACAAGAGTCCACTCCCATATCTCCTTGTATTTATGACTCTATGAGATTTCCTCAGGTATACTCAAGAAAGACAGCTGTCCCCAGACCAAACACAAGTTCAAGATTCCCATCCGAGTTTTGCAAATGAATTTCCGGTAAGTTTTGACTCTCCTTTGCATAAATAGTCAATTGATATGCCTGAAAATGACTCGCATCTTCCCATTGCTGTTAGAAAAGGTACTAGAGAATGCACAAAGCGACCCTTATATCCACTATCTCACTATGTGTCACTTGACCGCCTATCACCATCTCATAAAAATTTCATTGTGAGTCTAAACACCTTTTCTATTCCAAATACTTTATCGAGGCATTGTCTAAAGAAGAATGGAGAAATGCAATGAGAGAAGAAATGGATGCACTAGAAAAAAACCAGACTTGGGAGATTGTCGAAAAACCTAAAGGAAAGAATCTTGTGGGCTGCAAATGGGTTTTTACCTTGAAATACAAAGCTGATGGTTCTCTTGAGAGATATAAAGCACGATTGGTGGCAAAGGGTTATACTCAGACTTATGGAGTAGATTATCGGGAGACATTCGCTCCGGTGGCAAAGATGAACACTGTGAGAATTCTACTCTCTTTGGCAGCTCATTTTAATTGGCAACTTCAGCAGTATGATGTGAAGAATGCATTCTTACATGGAGACCTAGAAGAAGAGATCTACATGAGTATTCCACCGGGATTTGAAGGAGAAAAAACAACAAACAAAGCATGTAGATTACGGAAAGCACTATATGGGCTCAAGCAATCACCTAGAGCCTGGTTTGGGAGATTTTCCAGAGTTATGAAAGCTTCGGGCTACAAACAAAGCCAAGGTGATCATACCCTCTTCATTAAGCATTCGGCAAGAGGGAGAGTAACAGCACTTTTAGTGTATGTCGATGATATTATTGTCACAGGTGACGATGATGAGGAGAAACAGCAGCTAAAGCAGTGTTTGATTAAAGAGTTTGAAATAAAAGAGCTAGGAAGACTCAAATACTTCTGGGCATTGAAGTTTCTTACTCTAGACAGGGAATTTTTGTCTCACAGCAGAAGTATGTGACTGATCTCTTGAAGGAAACTGGAAAACTTGGTTGTAAACCGGTAGCCACACCTATTGAGCCTAATAAAAAGCTTGGAGATGCAAAGGAAGAACCTGCTGTTGATCGAGAAATGTATCAAAAATTGGTTGGGAAACTTATCTATTTGGCTCATACTAGACCTGATATTGCCTATTCAGTAAGTGTGATTAGTCAATTTATGCATGACCCAAGAGAATCACACTTACATGCTGTCAACCGAGTGCTACATTATTTAAAAGGAAGTCCCGGAAAAGGAGTCCTATTCAGAAGAAATCAAAAACTGATGCTGCAAGCTTATACTGATGCTGACTATGCAGGATCCATGGTGGATAGAAGGTCAACATCTGGTTATTGCACATTTCTTGGCGGAAATTTAGTGACTTGGCGGAGTAAAAAACAGAATGTAGTTGCAAGATCAAGTGCTGAATCAGAATTTCGAGCAATGGCCCAAGGAATATGTGAGCTATTATGGCTTAAAATCATTCTAGAAGACTTGAAAATCAAGTGGGAGGGTCCTATGAAGCTGTATTGTGACAATAAGTCAGCAATTAATATTGCTCATAATCCTGTACAGCATGATAGGACGAAGCATATTGAAATTGACAGACATTTCATCAAAGAAAAATTGAAGAGGGGTTGATCTGCATGTCCTATATACCTTCCGGAGATCAACTAGCTGATGTGCTAACCAAAGGACTTAATGGTGGGATCTTTCATGAAATAATCTTCAAGCTGGGAATGGAAGACATCTATTCCTCAGCTTGAGGGGGAGTGTTGAATTATCCTGATTTTTAGGATCTGATTATTAGGAATATTCAATCCTGATTTTTTGGGTTCTAATTATTAGGAAATAGCTGTAAATAATTAGTTAGGAAATGATTTATTAGTATCCCTTGATTTGTGGGATTATAGCTATATTTTACAGATCTGTTTTTTCCTAGTTAGTACTTGTAGAAGTCCTATAAATAGCTTTGTAATCCTGGTACAAAATTATTGAGAATTATCACAATTCTTTTCTCTAAATTCTTCAAATACCATAAACTGGAGAGAGAAAAGAACAATAAAGAGACAAGCAATAGAAAAGTGGGAAAACTAAAATAGAGTGTCTTCTGGTCCTATTTCTTTAGTTTTGGAGAAAAACAAACACGGCAGGAGAATTATCATGCTGAAGACAAGAAATCAGAGAGCTCAACACAAATGCGGTTTTGCTTATCTTTCAATAAATATAGTTTATAGCTTTTATTTCTGTGCTCACATAAATAATGTTTAGTATATCGTCATCCCTGTGTTTCAGTCATTTTAATTCAAAGTCAATTACTCTTTAAGGATGAAGTACTGACATAATGACCTTTTGGAGAATATGCGCTTGCTCCCACTTGTCTTCTGAAAGTTTGTAAATGTGAACTTCACTATTGTTCAGACAGAATACAACCACTACAAGAAAGCAGATGTTATAGTTATCATTAATACAGTCTACTGATATGCAGAGACTCTAGAGGCAGGAGCATATAAAGAGATTTTACAGTTCAAAGAAATTACAGTAGAACAAGACAAACAGAAAATCCAAAATCAGAAGAATCTCAAGGCCTAGTTTTGCATGCTTGATGACATGATGAGGCAATGAACCACATCCGTTGACATGAAACAAATTCCTGGTTTAAAATGAGACTGTGAAAGGTATGGGCTTGATCATAAACTGAAAAGGTGCAAGGTGCAAAAGGCAGATAAAATACGTAGCATTCTATGTAAAAAAATCCATAAAGATTGGTTGAAAAACATTCTAATTCGAAAAGATCATCAACTAGAAAGAATAGAGTAGGATATCAAGAATACACTAAGTCAAGGTACTGACAAGAAGCAAGTATTAGTATATGCAAGGCAATAGTGTTGAATATTACTAACGTGCATGAAACACCTAATCGACGACAAAGTAGCAATAACCATAAAAGGGCAATAATTAGCAATAAAAAGCAACGATAACTTTTACTAACTACAAAGTGATTACACATCTTAGTAGAATCATGAAAAGCTGCTGTTCATATTTCATCTGCTCTAAGCAGATTAAGAACAGGAAGTTGTGGTGGATCCCCGGATGAAAAATCAAATTAAATGTCATCCTTCTGCTGTACCTATTTTTCTTCAAAATTTATTCCCTCATACTTCACCACCTGGCACAAACACCATTGCCTTTGGTCACCCATTCAGAGTTCAATATGCGTCTTACCTGGTCAAGTGGGACATTTCATGGCCCACTATTTCTCTATCTAAGGTGGAGATCCTCATGAGCTGTTAGAAGTTAGACCTGCCATTCAAAATGCATTTCATCTATCCATAGTTGTTAGAATGCTTAGCTTATACTTAACTTCTCACACTGCAAATTATTACTTTGTTACTTGTTAGAACTGCCTTGAAAAACCCGAATTTGGAATCCCTTTTTGGTCCGTAACAGTTGAAGAATACAAGGACTACAATACCATGATAGAGACTGAATGATAGGAAAGATAGAACCACCAGGAAACACATCAAGCAAACATTTGCAGCATTTCGGGGTAAAGATATAGAGATTTGCACCCTCCAAAATGCGCACTTCGTCATACATTGCCGTCTGTTTTTATTGATCATTACCAAAGGCAAAGGCCTTCGTTAACTACGACCGACTATGTTAGCGCCAAGGTCCCAAAAGTACACAAGAAATCAAAACACTCTCCCTCAAGCGGCCTATCAACTCTCCGAGGCCTTCTTTCGCAGATATCGAGTTGCAATCACAGAAAAAGCAACAAAGAACTCATCTAATTTCACAGCGCATTTCCAAAACAATTAAACAATCCGAAACGAATTGCAAAATCGAGGGAAGAGCAGTATTACTGGAGCGGTCGGGACTCCAGGCGCCGCAAGTGATGCACGGAGCGAACTGATGGACGGCGACCGCCGCCATTCTCACCTCTCGCCTCTCGCTGCCATTTTCGGGCTTACTGGGGAATTTAGAAAAACGCACGATCCTTAACAATATTTTCTTTACTTTTATTACAAAAGAGGATCTCTAATGTTTCAATGTCCTTGAAATGAAAATGGAGGATATCGAAAGGGGCGGAAAAAATAAATTTAAAAGCATTAACTTTGATAGTTTAAAAAAAAGGCTTTTTTTTTATTCAAAAGAATTGATTAATCTGATTCGATTCAACGGTCATCGCAAAAATCAACCATAAGGTTAAATCAAATGTGTCACGGCACATATCAATTTGTTCAGTCCCAAACTTTTGAGAAATGTTGTGTTAAGTCTATCAAGCCACATTTTCTTAGTCAAGTTTTTAATGAATTTAAATTATACGATGAATCTAATAAGGTTGTGTATCGATCCTTCACATGCTCCTCACATATCGGAAGCTGATTGATTCCAACATATTCGGGACTTTGGCAAAGCACTTATGGCTGGTTTCGGGCACGAGCCATTGGAACATAGACCTTCATTAGGGCACTGCAATTCCCTTGCCTCATGGTCCCCCTCAACGAACTCTAACTCATCCAGTCAAATTAGGACGAGGAGGCATACAGCGGTATGGACTTGACAATGATTGGGATTGCACGGTGGACGATGTAATTGCACCACGGGCGAATGTCATTTTCAAAATGTCGACAAATTGCATGATATTATGTTGAATTGTCACGAGCGATACATATCACTCATCAAAATTTATAAATTTTTCATTTTCAAAATAAATTTCTACATGTACCATAACATACAATTGCTTTTTTGCTAGAATTTATTGCATTAACTTCTTTACTGAGCATAAAAACACCAATCCCATTTTGGTTTATTAATTCTCATAGGAAAATGACACAAATGATCCCAAAAAGTCCATGGACCATGTTGAACAAATTAAGAACTCAAGGATTATATTGCGCATTTAGCTAAATTTTGGAGATCATATTGAATAAATTAAAAATTAAGAATCACATTGCATATTGAGTTAAAGCTGAAAGACTATTTTTTAAATCCACAATTTTTAATTTCAAGGAAAAATATAGGGATAATCAGCGATGATGTTTACATAACTACTGCTTAAAAATTTAAGATGTCACCACATGCGAAAGACTTTTTTTTTTTTTTTTTACCAAACTGTTGTAAATTTTTTGTCAAAAGACTATAGAAGCATTATTTGCACAAATAGAAGTTAAATTTGTGAAAGAATGTACTTTACTTTTCATACACTGTACTTCCATAATAAAAGAAAGAACTTCCATATACCATCTTTACATTTTATATCAATTCACTCCGAATGCAATAGTCGTCGCACGTCTCCATCATTCACACTAATCAAATAAAAACTCTCAAACACATTATAATAAAAAAAAAAAAATTGCATAAATATCAATTAGCGTCATAAAGCAGATAATTTAAAAAAAGAAAAAAACAATTTGGCGGTAACGAAATGAAAAATGTCAAATGTGTAAATTTTTGCATACGTCACGAGTGCGCATTGCGCAGGAGTGAGTACATTAGCATGACCTCTATCGTTCCAGTTCACAAAATCCTTCGGATTCCCCTTTTTTCCCCCCTAAAGCTCACCGCTCGTCAATTCTTCTTATCCTTCTTCTTTTTGATCGTGCGACTCCAAGAGAAGATTGAGCGACCCTCCACGAAGTCTCTGTCAGTCACCATTTCCGATTGGATCACCGGAGTCCGTACTTGCTGCATCTTCCACCTCCTCGAGCAGTTTAGCTTTTGTTTGTGCATGTCTGAGTTTGTTTATCTTTGCTCGAATCAAGTAATTGGTCGATATCTCTAATTTTCTTCGGCTTGCAATGAGGTGAATCGGTTTGCCGAGCAAGCTTGGCTCCATCATTTTGTTTCCATCGGCATTGGAGCTACAGAAGTTTGAGAACTGGATCGGATTGTCGAGGAACATTGATATAGCTAGTACAAGTACCTAGAGGGGGGTGAATAGGTATATAAAAGATTTTTCTCTTGATAATCGCGCAATACTTAGATAGTTGAAGGATTTGCAACAAATGATAATCAATGCAAGACTAAGTAAAGAAAAGAGAGAATTAAACACGCGGTTTATAGTGGTTCGGCTTGATTTAAGCCTACGTCTACTCTTCTGCACTGACAGCCAATTTGGCTGGATTCCACTATGAACAAAGAGATGTTACAGTGTTGATCTTCCTTGATTTCTAGGTGTAGATTATCTACCACACTCGCTCAAGGTATCACCAAGTATAGACACTCTCTGTATATACAATTTCGCTCAGACTGTATCGACTAATAATCAAGATGCTTCAGACTCTGAAATTTTTCTATCAATCACGTACTCAAACAACTAGAACGTCTTCCTTTTTATACTCCTTTATGCCATCATACCCGTTGGCACTTTTCAAAGGAATTCCTCCAATCTACCCGTTGGACGGAATCAATCAAGAAGATCATTCGAGCTATTAAAGGAACCTGACGATAGCCCATCAATCATGTTTGCCCATACAATCAGGATCTTGGTTTCCAAGAATAGAACTTTCCAAGAATACTTCGTCGACCATCGGATCTTCAATTGATCTTGATATGAACAAAAGAATCCGTTAAATTTATCCAACCAAAAGATCTTCTCCAGACGATAGGATTAAATCCTCAACCATTTACATCGGCTCTGGATTTCCTTCGTCCTTTGTATCGAAAAGACTGTCAATGAGAATAGTCTTGAGTCTTGAATCTTAAGTCTTGAATTTTGAATCTGGTGATCAGAAAGTCTTCAGACTTTAAACTAGACGAGTTGTAGATGTCCAGACTAGACTGAAAGAAACGTTTTGTCAGCTTCAAAATATTCTGGAAAGATTTCTCCAACAATCTCCCTCTTTTTGATGGTGACAAAACTTTCTCCGTAGATTTGAACCATTTTAACCCGCAAAAACATTTCTCAAGCAATATGGCTATCTCATAAAGATTTAACAAAACAACCAGACTCGCATCCACAGAAAATTGATTAGTCTTTCATGAGTAATACCATATAACAATACTTGAAATAAATGCAAACAGTTAAGCATCTAAATCCACAGCCAATTTAGTCAAGTTCAAGTTCACATCCAAGTTCGCTCAAGTCATAAACAAACATATTCAACCAAAAAATTAAAGTCAAAGAAAGTTGGTTGGTTCAAATTGCTTCTCCCCCTTTTTGTCATCATTAAAAAGGTGAGAAAGGAGTCATGTCTGCTTGGGAATGCGCACGATCTGGAAATCTCCCATGGACTGGACTAGCCTTTTAGCCTCTTCAAGTCCTCCCGTAGTTGAGCTACCTCCTCTCCTTTGGCATTTGCTTGAAGTTGTAGAGCGAGGTCTTTCATTTTGTCTTCCAGGGTAACTGAAGATGCTTGTCCAGCATTTTTCATGGCTTGAATTTCACAGTCCAGAGCATAGATTTGGCCACGCATTTCCAGAAGAAGATCCATGATGCGACGAAAATCTGCAGAATTATCCGTCTGTATGCTTGCATTTGCTTTCTCAGATGGAGATGATGGCGCTTCTGCATAGTCTGGCAGACTAGGTGCTGACATATCATGACCTTCTTCAGGCAATTGAGAAGCCTGAAATTCTTCTGGGTTTGCTTGAGACTGTCTTAGATCTTCACTATTGGCAGCATGAGGTGTGGACCTTTGCTCGCCAACTCCCCCTGTCTCTAGGACATCAAACCGGGAAGAGTGATGATCATGCTCTTCTGTGTCTTGATTCTCGTTCTCTCCAGTTTCAGCTGCAGACTTTTCTTACTCTGCTTCTCCTTCTTCTTCAGCTTCTTTCTCTTTCTCTCGCTGCTCTTCTTCTTCTCTGTTCTTTGCTTGCTCCTCTTCTTCTCTCTGTTTCTCCGATGTTACGTTGATTGAGGAACGAACGTCCGGTCCTTATCAAGGCAGTGATTGTGAGATCTTCCTCCTCATCTTCATCCTCCAAGATGAGAGTTCTCTTCTTTTTGGATGGGGTACCAATGGCCTCCTTTCCTTTTCTCTTTGAAGCAGACGGAACTGGAGTCTTCACTCGGAATTTCTTCATTGCCTTGGAAAGTTCTTTCAGACGCATCTTTGTTAACATCTTCAAACCTACCACCATCTTATCGCACGGTCGAACACAAAGTGTGTGTGGAGGTTCAATATTCATGTGTCTGAAGATCTTGGTCACCAGACCTGGATAAGGCAATTGTCCCTTGTCCTTTGACATTGCTTTGTACATGTGAAAGAGAATAGTGTGAGGAAGAGAGAACTTCATCCCTGAGTTGATTGCGTACATCAATTTTGCCTCTGAATTAGACACATCAGTCTTTGATGTAGACTTAGGCCTTATGCAATTGATCACAATTTTGTGCAGCACAACATTGATGGCACGCATCTTTGAATAGATGATTCTTCCCTCTATATCTCTATCTTTGACAAGTTCTAGTAAGGCACGAGCAACTGAGACTTTGATTGGTTGATAGCGTCCACGTTCAACTCCAATTATATCCGCCAACATATCTACGTCTAACACATAATCCTGGTCTCGAACACTGAATGATATTTTATTCGGATCTATAAAGCTGAGATTCGAGTAAAAATACGCAGTTAGTTGAGCATAACCGTCCGTGGTATCAGTGCAAAAACGTTCCAGTTGAAGCAGACTGAACTTCTCCCTTAAGTTCACATTCACAACATCCAAGAAATCGAAATCGACACTCCTAGGGTTTATCACCCCTCGTTTCAGCAGTTTGAAGAACACATTTTCCTATTCCTTCGATTTAAATAACTCCATCCTCTTTCCCTTCACTTTTGCAGCAACACCCATTCTCGGTTGAAAATCACTGAACATTTTGTCATCGTCATTCCCATTAGTTGAATTTGGTCCCGACATACGAGGGTCACTGGGAATATTCGCAAGCGCTTCCTCTGCTTTACCCTTGGGAGCAATTTCCAAATCCTCCATTTTCTTCAGAAAGATATACTCATTCCCATAGTTCTTTTCTTTAAGAAAATCATCCACATATTTCAACGGAGTCCCAGTACTTTTCAACGCACGGTAAAGTTTGTAAATAAACTAGGGTTTTTGGACTCTTACTGGGTCTGCGTCCTCGATTATCTCTTCCTCTAGATGTTGACCCACACCTTGTGGGGTAGATGGCGTTGAGTGACGTGGTGGAGAGTGAATCGGGCTCGTTGTCGACTCGATAATTCTTCCTCTTCGGTGAGATCGAAATGGGTAGGTCCCTCCTTCATCCTCGTGGTCCCCCGTTCGCGATTCTTGAAGACTTCCTTGAAGAAGACATCCTTCTTGTCGCTGAAAGATTCATTTGCTTGCTTTCCCAAGAAAAGATGACAACTTTCTCGAAAATGAGCACGAAGTAGAAACCGGATTGGAAGGAGAATGCTTTTTAGGGTTTTGAAGATTGAAGGTGAAAATTGTGTATATATAACTCAGTTTTGAAAAGGGAAGTTCAATCGGTACAAGGAAAATGTACGAATACCTCTTTTCGAAATCAATAACTGCCAAAATTAATCCTTTTGAAAAGACAAGTTTTTCGTTTTTCACGGAGACTACAAAATAACCGAACGAAAGATCATACCTTTTCGAGTTTAGATAAAGTAACAACTTACGTCTATAGTCATCAACGTCCGAGTCGAGAGATTTGAGTCGACGGTCATCAACTTTCGAGTCGAAGTTTGGTGAGTCTCTAGACTTTAACTTCTTCGAGCTTCAAAATGTTGAGTCTAGAACGGATAAAATCGAATTGATTTTTCTCCAAAGGCTTTGTGAATATATCCGCTAGTTGACTTTTTGAATCAACAAATTGAATCGAGATTTCTCCACTTTGAATATGATCTCTAATGAAGTGATGTCAAATTTCTATATGCTTTGCTCTTGAATGAAGAATTGGATTTTTGGTGAGATTGATTGCTTATTTTGGTGTTGTCACATTTGATTTCGTGCATGAGTCTTCAATCACATAGTCTTGTAGCTGTTGTTTTATCCATAGAATTTGTGAACAGCAGCTTCCAAGGGCTACATACTCTGCTTCTGTTGTTGAGAGAGCTACAATGCTTTGTTTCCTTGAAAACCAAGATATTGTCCTACTTCCAAGCAACTGGCAAGTTCCTGAAGTACTCTTTCTATCGACTCTACAGCCGGCCAGATCTGCATCTGAATATCCAGAAGATTAAAGTCTCCCTTCTTAGGATACCAAAGACCAATGCTTGAAGATGAAGCAACGTATTTAATGATACGTTTTGCAGCACCGAGATGGGATTCTCTAGGATCCGATTGAAACCTAGCATAGATGCAAACACTCAACAAAATGTCGTCTAGAAGCAGTAAGATAAAGAAGTGAACCGATGATGCTCCTGTACAACTTTTGATCAACTTTCTTCCCTTCTTCATCTTTGTCTATCTTCAAAGAGCTTGACATTGGTATATCAGTCTTCTTGCAATTTTCCAATCCAAATCTTTTGACAAGATCATTAGCATATTTTTCTTGGTAAATGAAAGTTCCTTCCTTCAATTGCTTTATTTGAAGACCAAGAAAGAATGTTAATTCTCCCATAATGCTCATTTCAAACTCATATTGCATAGACTTAGAGAATTTCTTGCATAAACTTTCATTAGAGGATCCAAAGATAATATCATCCACATATATTTGAACAAGTAAAAGGCTTTTGTTTTCCTTTTTGATAAATAAAATAGTGTCTACTTTACCTTTGACAAAACCATTCTGTAATAAGAACTTACTAAGTCTGTCGTACCAAGCTCGAGGTGTTTGCTTTAGACCATACAATGCCTTTTTCAATCTGAAGACTGAGTCTGGCTTATTTGGGTCTTCAAACCCAAGCGGTTGTTCCACATAAAATTCCTCTTGGATAAATCCATTTAAGAAAGCACTTTTGACATCCATTTGGAATAACCTGAAATTTTTGCAACAAGCAAACGCAAGTAATAAACGAATAGCTTCTAACCTTGCTACAAGAGCGTAAGTCTCATCATAGTCTATTCCTTCTTCTTGCGTATATCCTTTGGCCACGAGTCTTGCTTTATTTCGTATGACTTTTCCTTTTTTATTCATTTTGTTCCTGAACACCCATTTGGCTCCAATAATAGTTTTACCTTTTGGTTTAGATGTCAATTCCCAGACATCGTTAATGTTGAACTGTCTGAGCTCCTCTTGCATAGCTTCGATCCAGCTTTCATCAGATAAAGCTTCTTCTATGCTTTTTGGTTCGATTTCAGAGATGGGAGCCACAGAACTAGACTCTTCACGTCTCTTGGATCTGGTACGAATTCCTTCATTAATTTCGCCGATAATGAGATCTTTAGGATGACTGGACTTATGCTTCCGATTCTTGGTTGATTTGTCGGATGATGATCTCTTTCTTTATTTGAATCTTCATGAACATCTTGATGCTGGTCTTCCAGTCCGAGATACGTTTTGAGTTGTAAGCTTTGGAAGGTCAGTGCAAGTTCGGACTCTTCATATTGAGTCTTTGGATTCATCTTGCGTAGAGTCTTGAAATTTGACATTCATTGACTCCTCCACAGATCGGCTCTTCTTATTGTAGACTCGTAGGCTTTGCTTGATGTAGAATATCCAAGGAAGATGCCTTCATCGATCTTTCTTCAAACTTACCAACTCGATCTTTTGCATTTTTCAATATAAAGCATTTGCAACCGAACACATGAAAGTATGAAACAATGGGCTTCTTACCTTTGAATAATTCATAAGGGGTTTTCTCAAGAATAGGTCTTAGGAAGACTCTATTGATCATATAGCAAGCTGTTGACACAGCTTCAGCTCAAAATCGTGAAAATTTTTTACTTTCAATTAAAAGAGTTCTAGCCATTTCTTGAAGAGATCTATTCTTTTTTTCCACAACTCCATTTTGCTGAGGAGTGTATGGAGATGAGAAAACATGCTTAAATCTAGATTCATCACACAAATTTGTCAAATCTTGATTTTCAAATTCTCCTTCATGATCTGTTCTTATATTTAAGATAACACATCATTTTTCATTTTGAACCTTTTTAGCAAATTTTTCAAAATACGAAAAGGTTTCTGACTTACTTGCAAGGAAATATACCCAAGTAAAGCGAGAGTAATCATCCACAATTACTAGGCAATATTTCTTACCTCCAATACTCTGGGTTATGGTTGGTCCAAAGAGATCCATATGCAGCAACTGTAGTACATGATTAGTAGAGACATGATTTATTGGCTTAAATGAATTTCTTACCTGCTTTCCCAGAACACATGGTGTGCATGGATCGGTCTTTTGATATGGTAGTTTTGGTAGACCTCGAACAAGCTACTTTGATGAGATTTTGGCTAATTGCTTCATGTTGACATGACCAAGCTTTCTATGCCATAAGCTTGCTTCATCTTGAATTGAGATTAGGCATTGTGATTCATTTAATTTCATGTCTAAGAGGTAGATATTTCCATACCTTCGACCCATGAAAGACTGAGTAGAGTCTTTATTGATTCCAGAACATATTCCTTCCTGAAATGAGATCTTGAAACTAGTATCACACAATTGGCTAATGCTGAGGAGGTTATAGTTGAGTCCTTCCACTAGAGAAACATTGCTTATTGTGAGATTTCCAATTTTCACAGTTCCGAATCCCACAATGCTTCCTTTGCCGTTTCCTCCAAATGAAACATTTCTACCGTTTACTTGAACAAGCTTTATGAAGCACTTTGAGTCTCCCCTGTCATGTGTCTTGAACATCCGCTGTCAAGATACCACTTTACCTTTTTCTTGACGGAGACTTGCATTTAAAAGAAAGTCTCAAGTTTTCTTTGGTACCCAAATTTTCTTGGGTCCTTTGGTGTTAGTAGAATAAACATTATTAGGCCATACTTTCTTAACAGGCTTCCAAACCATAGGACACTCTTTTTCAAAGTGATCCTGACTGTTACACTTTGAACACCTTAGAACATTTCGACCTACAGACTTTACAAAAACTTTCTTGAAATGATTTTTATAAGCCTCTCTCGACGGTCTTTTCTTAATTCTTTCTTTTACTTTTGGAAAATCAATCAAAGGAATTGTTTCTGCTGTCATGCCTAGACCAGACTTATTGAAGTAAGGTCTTTGAACCTGAAAGAACTTTTTCAAGTTTTTCCGATCCTATCGAAAATTTCTTTGAAATATTTGATAAGTCAGTTTTTAAGAAAACATTTTCTTTCAAAAGATTATCTTCTTTTTCTTTAAGAGTAGAAATATTCAGGTCTAGACTTTTGACTCTTTCTTCTAAAATGACTTCCTTTTGTTTTAGAGCTGAGTTTTCCTTTTTAAGTTCGGAAATCTTTTAGAGAAGTCTTAAGACTGAAACACAGTTCATCAATGTATTTAGAGATTTTGACAGGAATTTTAAAATCACTTACCTCAAATTCACCGTCCGAGTCCGATCCGAATCCGAGTCCGAGTCCGAATGTGCCATCGGACATATGTTGGCATATTCGTTATCACTTTCTTCACATTATGTATCACTGGTTTCGGCTTTGAGAGCTTTTCGAAACTTCTCAGCTTTTCTTCTTTTCTTCTTCGAAGAGGACAGGTTGGTCCGATGTGTCCCTTTTTCTTACATTCGGCGTACTACATCTTTGTTTGGTTCCTCATCATCACCAGACTTGGTCTGCTATCTTTGGAAACTTTGTTTCTTTGAGTTGAACCTTCTTCCTTTTCTATTCAGTTTTCTAAATCTTCTTATCATGAGAGCAAGCTCCTCATCGTCCATATCATCTCCGAACCGTATCATCGAATCATCATTTGACTTTAATGCAATGGATTTCTTACATCTTGGATCTTCGTCTTCATTTATTCGTTCCACTTCATAAGATTGAAGGGTTCCAATTAGCTCGTCGACAGATAGAGGCATAATTCTTTGCGTCTCTCTTATTGAAGTCTTTATATGATTCCAATCCTTGGAGAGTCCACGCAGTAGCTTGTTCACCTTCATGGGATCAGAAATTTTTTGTCATTGGTTCTCAAGACCATTGACAATATCTGTAAAACGACTAAACATGTCAGTTATAGATTCTCCTAGCTTCATTTTGAAGGCTTCATATTGACCAAGGAGAATGTTGATTCTGGTCTCCTTTACTCGATCTGTTCTTTCATAGGTGATATGTAATCTATCCCATACTTCTTTTGCTGTAATACAAGAAGATATTCTGTTATATTCAGTTGGAGACAAGGCACAATATAAAGAGTAAATTGCTTTTGCATCGAGTGCTTGTCTCTTGTTTATCTCTTCATGAGTCATTCCACTGGCATCAACAATTTATTTCCCTCTTTCAGAGACTGATGCAGCAGTAGGAGTGATTCCTCTTTCCACAACGTCCCATTTCAAAGGATCCTTTGATCGTAGGAAAGCTTTCATCTTGTTCTTCTAGATGTTGTAATCCTTTCCATCAAAGTATGGTGGTCTGGTATTGCTTTGCCCTTCCACCAGCCCTGGTGCTAGCATACTAGCCATGGATCTTTTACTCTGAAGTAAAACACTTCAAATAAAGTAAGAACACGTGCTCTGATACCAATTGATATAGCTAGTACAAGTACCTAGAGGGGGTGAATAGGTATATAATGGATTTTTCTTTCTAATTGCGCAATACTTAGATAGTTGAAGGATTTGTAACAAATGATAATCAATGCAAGACTAAGTAAAGAAAAGAGAGAATTAAACACGCGGTTTATAGTGGTTCGGCTTGATTTAAGCCTACGTCCACTCTTCTGCACTGACAGCCAATTTGGCTGGATTCCACTATGAACAAAGAGATGTTATAGTGTTGATCTTCATTGATTTCTAGGTGTAGATTATCTACCACACTCGCTCAAGGTATCACCAAGTATAGACACTCTCGTATATACAATTTCGCTCGATCGTATCGACTAATAATCAAGGTGCTTCAGACTCTGGAATTTTTCTATCAATCACATACTCAAACAACTAGAACGTCTACCTTTTTATACTCCTTTATGCCATCATACCCGTTGGCACTTTCCAAAGGAATTCCTCCAATCTACCCGTTGGACGGAATCAATCAAGAAGATCATTCGAGCTATTAAAGGAACCTGACGATAGCCCATCAATCCTGTTCGCCCATACAATCAGGATCTTGGTTTCCAAGAATAGAACTTTCCAAGAATACTTCGTCGACCATCGGATCTTCAATTGATCTTGATACGAACAAAAGAATCCGTTAAATTTATCCAACCAAAAGATCTTTTCCAGACGATAGGATTAAATCCTCAACCATTTACATCGGCTCTGGATTTCCTTCGTCACTGGATCAGAAAGACTGTCAATGAGAATAGTCTTGAGTCTTGAATCTTGAGTCTTGAATTTTGAATCTGGTGATCGAAAGTCTTCGACTTTAAACTAGACGAGTTGTAGATGTCCGACTAGACCGAAAGAAACGTTTTGTCGCTTCAAAATATTCTGGAAAGATTTCTCCAACACGAATCACATTACACATAACCTTCCTAAAATCTCTAACGAAAATCTCTAACATCAAGCTGAAACCAAGCTAAATCTCTAATGAAAATCGAATCAGATGCTTAAATACACTGATCCTCCTTCCTTGTCATGGATAATGCCAACATCTCTATTTTTCAGATTGGCTCTTTTCAGACCAATCTAGACATCTAAATAAGTTTTTATTAGATACAACCGCTAATGATTCCATGTCATTGTCTTGAACGATAATTCTCTCTAGTGGAAATTTGGGCAATGTAAAGGTCATGAGCCCGATTGAATTGATAAAAAAACTTCAATGAATTTTGAAGTGTGCATTCCAGAATAGCCTTAATTGTTTATTTCTTTGGTAAATGCATTTTTGCTCTAAATCATGCCTAACAGGTAATTCAAGTTCATTTCAGAATGTTTCATGATATTAGGAGATGAGAAATCTCCACCATGAGGTAAAAGACCTCCACAGGATATCTAAATTCCAAAAGACATATTCCCAAGAATTAGAGATATCAACAGGTAAGTATATCTCTACCATACTCTAAAATACTTGTCATTGTGTAGGTATTCTCTCTCAAGTGCATCGACACTTGACTTGGTCAAGCTGTCCAGTTATATCGACCTGGCGTGCTTTCGTAGCCCAGAGTCCTTTACACCGACACTTAATGGAGTTGTCCCCCAAAGATTTTTCCTCCAGATTCAATCTGATTAAGGCGACCGAAGAATGGTTCGGGTCCGGGTCGATGATTTTGTCGCAAGGTTGGGCGACCGAAGAATGGTTCGGGTCCTAGCCAAGCAAAACCTCAGTCTAGGCGACCGTAGAATGGTACAGGTCCTAGACAACATTTATTGCTCTAGCAGGCGACCGTAGAATAGTACGGGTCATGGAAAAGCAATTTTCCTCATTCAGGCGACCGTAGAATGATACGGGTCCTGGAAAAATAATTTTCTTCGTCGAGGCGACTGTAGAATGGTACCGGTCCTTGACAACACTTATTCCTTATTCAGGCGACCATAGAATGGTACAATACTTGGAAAGTGAATCCCCATTTAGGCGACCGTAGAATGGTACGGGTCCTAAACAACAATTTCCCCATTCAGGCGATCGTAGAATGGTACGGGTCCTGAAAAAAATCAATTTTCCGTCAAGGCGGCTGTAGAATGGTACGGGTCCTCGACAACACCTATTCCTTATTCAAGCGACCATAGAATGGTACGGGTCCTGAAAAGTGAATTCCCGTTTAGGCGACCGTAGAATGGTACGAGTCCTAGACAACACCTATTTCCATCAAGGCGACCATAGAATGGTACGGGTCCTCGACAACACCTATTCCTTATTCAGGCGACCGTAGAATGGTATGGGTCTTGGAAAGTGAACTCCCGTTTAGGTGACCGTAGAATGGTACGGGTCTTGGAAAATGAATACCTATTTAGGCAACTGTAGAATGGTACAGGTCCTAGACACAACAAAACACTGTCATACTGGGCGACCGTAGAATGGTATAGGTCCTGGGAAAGCAGTCTCTTTGCAAAGCCATGTTATTATTCTGGGCGACCGTAGAATGGTACGAGTCCTAGACATGTAACACCAATTACCTCGAACTACTTGATCCTCCTTGAAGGTAAGTTATTCCAAGGTATATTCATTTATCATTTGCATTAGCATTTCCATGCATCATATAAATTGCATTTAAAAATGGAATTCATTTTCCAAAAACAAAAAAAAAAAACAAAACAAAACAAACCAAAATAGAAATAATTCACTACATGTGCATGGTCAAAATTTAGGTCTCAATTTGTCTTTGAAGGCAACCTCTACAAGCTCACCTTCAAAGAAGGGCAGCTGTTGACACATAAATTTTGGCGACTCGTTTATTCATTTACTGCATTAAAAAATTAGGGATTAATTTTAACCCTAAAAAAAATATTAGTTAATTAATTGCATAGCATATAGATTTGGATGCATTTATTTGTTATTATTGCATGGACCGATGATGGATGGATTCGAATTAATTCAGCTAGTTAGACTAAGCCTGCAATAAGGAGACTTCGGACAAGCCCATGAATGAGAATCGCGTAGTGCTTCATATGGGATATTTGAAACTCATGCGGAAGGATATTGATATATCCTATTGATTTCGTCAACACGAAAGGATGGAAAGGAAATAAAAGTGGCAGAAGGATTTAAAGGAAAAAGGAAGGACGTGACTTGGGCTTAAAAGGAAAATAAGTATATTTGCATGGTTAAAGGCATAAGCTCCGAAAGGAAAGAAATAAAGCGAATATATTTTGGTGCATCCACGATAGGATGGCGGATCACTTTCTCTTCCTGGGGGGCTTCACGATTAAATAAAAAGCCACACATAGAAACGACCAGGAGGGGGAGGACGAGGAGAGAGAGAAGAGATTTCGCGTTTTAGCCGTCAAGGCTGGTCACCTTCAACAGTCGTGCCCAAGTTCTCCTACGAGCAACATCACTGTCCATCGTGTGTTTTCTCGGCGATGATTCACGAGAACCTGCTCAGCGAACGCGCCTAGTAACGGCAACGACCGGTGAGCAAGGTTCAACAGAGTCCCGTTGGCACTTCAACGCTTCACATCTGTCCCCGACGACTGGTCATGCTTGTGGTGATATTCCGCAACACCTTTGCAACACCTTTCCAATGCCCACAGCTTCCAGACGTGTCTCTGCGTTCTAGTCGGGTAGCTTCTTTTTGTTCTGGCGAGCACAGTATGCTTGACGCCTTCAGATCGTTGCAGCGCCACTTGCAGTGATTTCTCCACCCGACGAAGAACTCAGCCATCCCAGCGCATTCCAGTCCAGCACCGGCATCATCTCCAACCCCGCCACAGCCACTTTAACGATTTTATGAGCAACTCAGGATTCGTCAGTGGGCACAAAAGGACGTTCGCAATACGCGGTGAAATTTGTCCTGTTTTGGCCAAGTTTTTAAAAAGAGAAAGATTGATAGCGAGGCTTATTACTGTCGATCCCCACGGCGATGAGCTGCCGATCCAATCGCTGACCAGCCTGACGCCTTCAACATGTCACTGCCTCCCCTCTTCTGCTGATCTCCAGCGGAGCCTTTGACGAGTCGAACATACCCACTCGGATCCGAACCACACCAGTAGCCCCGCAGATTTTAGACGAAGATACTGCTTTTCCCTCGACACCGATCCAGCCACGTTTCTTTTTTGTAGGTTCATTGAGGAATCTTTGGCCAAAGCACGACGTCGCGTCATACGAGGGACCCGAGAACTAAGAGCAAAATGATGGATTAAGTGGAGACCGATTCTTCATCTCTATTTGATATTCATATTCCATTATGTCTTGACTTATTTCCCCAGGACCCATTTACGTTGGCCACATGCAGAAGATCCTCCAAGAAGAAATTATAAAAGAAAGTCCAGAGTCCTTACCCTCGGCGAGTTTTTGAACTAATCAAAACTTTCCGATGAACACCACCACACACCGCCGGTCATCCGTCGAGCAGATTCTGATGAGATCAAATTTTATAATATCATTTGCGAAATTAGGTAATTATCTTATCTAAATTTGATTTGGATATTTTATTGCCTAATACATGATTTTCAATATCTTACGTGCAATATTTGAATTATCGGCGTGTTCCCAATTATGATTTATTGCCCAATTCGCACCCGCACACCGGTTTTTTTATTTCGTCTATAAGGCTTTAGATGAAATAATTAATCAAGCGGGAATAAAATTGATATTTGGATCTTTAAGGCTTAAGATCAATTTATCGATTTTATCAGCGAAATATTACCTTTTGATCTGAACGATGTGTGATATTTTTGATGATTTTGAATGATTTGCCTTGTTAGAATATTGCATGCTCTAGGGTTATTTGCATATTTAGATTAAGCATTTTATTTATCATGAATTATCGAAAAAAAAAAAAAACATAAATTTAGGATGTTAGATTTTTGTTAGCTTAAATTGCATGTTTAATCATTTGACATTTTTTAATTTATGAAATTAATTAAAAATCACCATGCATATGTCATATAGAATTAAGGCATCTTTTGCACGTCATTACATGTTAGGATTGCATGTTTATTAATTATAGGTTTAAATAATTTATCCTAGATAGATTGCATGCTTATTAAGAAAATAAAAAATCATGTGCACGTCATGTAGAATTAGATTCATGAAATACATGTCATTTAGTGATTGTTGCTAGGTCCATTTAATTAGAAATTGCCTGTCATTAAAATTAGGTCATTTAGTTAATATTGCATTGCATAAAGCATGATTATCATTAATTAAGTGAAAACAAAAGAAAGAAATTGCGTGTTAATTAGAAATCATATCTAGGGTTAATGATGTGAATTATGAACTAACGACGCAAATGCTTTCGTTGCTACAAGGTAAGTCCTGCATTTTCTATTTGCTTTCTTGGGTGTTAAATTGATGGATTGCGCACCTGCATGATCACCTCACATGTTAGGGAAATACATTTAAAATCAATCCAAATCGCCTATAAAAGCATTTTTGAAAATAAAAGAATGGTACCGAAAGGGCATTAGAAAAATCTAGTGTAACCAAGTCCCCGTGCCCATAGTCTCCGGTTCGTAGGAGTAAAGTAAATCTCTCGTTACTTTACTTGAGTTTCTAATCGACCCACAAAAAATAGATTAGTGGCGACTCCTAATTGAAAAGTCATTTGCATGTTATAAACTTGAACCTAAGTTGCGAATTGATATGGGCTTGGGAGAGCCCGAGTTAAGTCTAGGCTTAACAATCCATTAGCCAAACCCTATGTGGTTCACACCCGAAAAATTGGTCGCGACAACACCATATACATGTTATTTTAACTTTAGTGATAGGGGCATCATATTACCAAAATCACATATCATGCTAATTACATTGCTTTATTCATTAATAAAAATTAATCATACATATATATATACAGGGAACCTGAAAGACAGATTTTAATGAGATCATTGATCACAGTAACACAATAAACTTCTCATAACAGAGAATAAAACATCTCTTATGCACCCCGATTACATATTACCAGAACAATATAAAAAGAATGATGATCTAAAATATCTTTCACAAATTAACATCAATAGCAATAGAGGATACAACAAATCAACAAGCTTGATAACTAATCAACTATTGCTCATGAGTTTCATACGGCAAAACATAACTCCAAGGCCAACAACTGATTTATTAGCCAATTTTAAGCAACAAATTATCATTGTAATCAACTAGTGGTCTATTAATTGAGTCAAACCAGAGAACCAAATATCTAAAATTTAACAGTAGATACTATTACTCTGTGTAAATGTTGTCATATTCCTTAACTATAAACATATTCAACTTGATAGACATTAACAAGTGACCAGATGAGTTCATGTACAATATGCAGTAACTTAATTGACATGCATTACCCACATACAGCAGATATGTTAATCAGTATAATCAGTTTGTTCACAAGTTCTTAAGATGTCCATCATTCAAAGATTAACAACGTGTCAAGAAGTATACTTGAGCAACAAAAGTTTCATAACCTTTACTGTTTCTCATCAGCTCAATACATAGCTCAATTACTATTCCATAATGGTTGTATCTCATTAAGCCAGCTTCAATTCACAATAAAGTTTGATTTTTATTGATGAATCACACCTTTATAATGATTATGTGATAATATACCTATAACTCAAACACTTATATTTTCAAAATCACAGAAAATATAATAAAAATACGCAAAAATACACAAAAAATACACGTATTTAGGGTTCTGTATGTATTTTCACATCCATAAAAGAATCAAACATATAAAATAAATGTACCACGAGATAAGAAATCACCATACGAGTCCAACGCCGCCAGACACGCGCCGTACGGAGGCTCCACGCGCCCACACGCGCCGCCTGAGTGCGAGGCGCGTGGATCTCACGCGCGGCGCGGCGCGTGTTCGACGCCTAGGTGGCGCGTGGGGGTGCGTGCGACATCCCCGGCGATGCGCCGCCGACCCTCTTGCTCATCTCGTCTCCCCCAATCCAAATTTGTGATTTAATTTAATTTTTATTAAACAAAAAGTCTTGAAAATCACAAATTAAGGCAAGATTCGTACTAATTATGGCTAATCCGTACAAATTAGGGCAAAATCAATTGCATTCAAGTTCTAAGATTATGGAGGCTCTGATACCACATGTTGGACATAAATTGCGCAACCCCAAGATCTCCATAACTAGAACAAGAACATGCATAATTGAGTAGAAAGATTAACGCGCCTATTTTGGGATTCATTGTTCTTGAAGCGGAAGCGGAAACACAATGTTCCACGCGCAAGTCCTTCTCCTCTATTGCCCTCCGTATCGCTGGCTCAATGAGGCGGCCCCCCTCACGTTTAGCGTTAGGTAAACGCCCCTTAGGTGAGGATACATGTGAGAATTAGGGTTAGAGGAGAAACTTGAGCACTATTTATAGAGTTTCCAGCCAGCCCCTCTCATTACGAGCCAGGCTCAACTTGGCCCACCCTAGCCAGCCCATATTAGACTAATTAAGAAACATTCTATCTCACCTTAGACCAACCCTGTTTTACGGTAATCATAAAAACAGTAAATTATAATATCAATTAATTTAGTCAACATTAGGAAAACTCTTACACTGATGGCACAGCTGGTCCATCACCGCGAGTCTCAATGGTGAGGTCGATATCCCGACGGCCATGGATGAGTCGTCAAAACGGCAAACGGCTGCCAACTCAGAAAACAAAAAAAGAAAGCAGAGGCATGGTGGTTGGGGTCAACTGGGATGCTGGGGAAAATGGAGTATACTATACAAGGGCAAAGGCAGGCAGTCTAGGAAAACGATTTTATAAGAGGCAAGCTTCTACATGTTCAAAATTAAAGATTTGATTTCCAAGCGGTAAAACAGATGAAATGACCCACTCATCCATTCAACTGAGACAGCATGTCGCATGATACACATATCATTATAATGTTTCGTTAGATTACAATGTAGTTATTTTAATAGCTTGAAAAGCATAATTTAGCTCAAATACTTTAATACTCCTCTTTGCGAGTAGGTCAAACTTTGCTGCAAGTCTAACATATGACATTATACAATGCAGGAGGCCTGAAAAGGTTTGAAGTAAGAATCTTATGCTTTGATATATGTGGAATTATATCCAACTATTCTAATAATATGAACTATTGAAGGAAGAGATGGTTGAACTTAAATACTTCAACAGTCATCATTAATGTAATGCAATAGGAAAGCTAATATAGAATAAGCCAAATCCACCAAGGCAAATATATATTTGTTTCTGCAAATCAATCTTTGCCGCCACCACCCAGAGGCGGACTAGTAGAGGTCTTGCTCCCCGTTCTGTCTTCTTCTGAGCCATCCCAATCGAGCGTCGTCCCAACTCGTAAAAAATTAAGGTAAGGAGGGATAAACCTGAATAATAGATGGCGTAAAGCAGGAAGGTCGGGGGTAACGATGACAAAGATTAATAATTCATCAACCACCCACCAGATTAATAATTCATCAACCACCCGCCAAGATAAAGAACCTGTGATGATGAAGATGAAAATAGATCCGATAATTGATATCGTGGTAGCAAGCCAAGGGAGTTTGCCAACGGTCAAGTTGACACCAATTAAGAAAGCGTAGGACATTGCCGGGAGTGACATTCCTAGTAGCCCTAGTGCAAGCTTGAAGTTAAGTAATTTTAAGTGGACTTCGGCCAGGTATGCTAACATGAAGACAACGACCGAGGTCATTGAGCAGAACATCGCGAAGGTGTTCCAAATCACGAATTCCTGGAACTTTCTATTGCCTAGCATCGTAGCCACGCCCCTATCATCTTTGGATGCCATGTCTGAGCTATTCAATCCTCCAGGAACTGCGAAACCAGCTGCGAAAGTCACAGTGGTCACAAGCGTTGCCACCACCAACAAGGTATTGATAGCCTCTACCAAATTGGCAGGACCTGGCAAAATTCTGGCCCTGTACACGTTGTCTCGAGCTTCTGGATTAACTAGGAATCGATCTGGTCTCTCAGCTGACACGGTCTTCAACAGGGTGCATACCAAGCGCTGAGATCATAAAATATATGAGAAGGGAAAGAAACAACAAATTGTTAGCGAATTGGTAACAGAAACGGACTCTGGAATTCTCATTTAAAGGGGAACCGTTATTTTTAAAGATGCAGTGTCTGCTCATTTTGAAGAATTAACACTATAGTAACAAGTTCATTGCAAATGAGAAAAGAGGCACAAATGAAATGTATATGGTTCACCTTTGTCATGGGTTGACTTACCGATAATGTAACGAGATTATGCCATGTTTAGAGGGGTCAAATTTGCCGCCTTGACCCCTGGCCTTTTTACAAAAAGGAGATTGCAACATTGACAACCCCTGATCTTATTTATAGGCTCAATTAATCGAGACATGTAGCAAATTATCTCAGCATTTGTCAGAGATATTCAGTTGCTTCTAACCTCGGACATATTCATGGGCAAAATTTAAGTACTTCCTGTTAAGGCTAAATCAGAGACTTTAGCAATATTAATCCTAGAGGAGTCTTGGCTATTCTAGAAATTCGATTGACACTCAATCCCGTTGACTACGAGACTAATGACTTGAATACGAGATTTGTGCCTAACTAAGGTATTAGTCTAGGGAAATTTCCAGTAAGCTGGTAAATAAAATAGTGATTGTTCATGTTACTTACCAGCCGTATAAATAATAGTGGAAATTTTTTTTCTGATAAGTGATGTGGAACACTGTTGACAACAGCCAAGCGTTTGTGGTTGAGAAGGGAGGGATTCATTCTTCCATCCAGCACAAGATGAACCAAAGCGGCGGGTTGTAAATTCTTCGCTGCCAAGTGTGAAGGTGTATTTCCATCATGGTCTCTTTCATTTATCATCTCTCTCAAATCCGGATGTTTGAGTATAGATCTCACTACTTCTCCTCTTCCGTATTTTGCTGCCACATGAAGAACGGTTTGTCCTTTCCCATTTACCCACTGTGACACCGGATGTAGCTTATCGATTAGTTCAACATGACCCATCTTGCTCGCAATATGAATGGGAAGATCCCCATTGTTGTCCTGTTCTCGAGCCAGATATTCGGTTTCTGGTTGTAAGAGTTTGAATACTTCGGGCACATTCCAGAAAGCTGCTAAATGGAATACATTACCGCCTCCGGAGTCTCTCATTGCGAAAATCTGCATGTTCCTTTTGAGTATCTCGCCGAGTGAATCTGGAATCAGGAGCTCCAAATTAGGGACCACCATCCGCATAAACATTTGACACTGGTTGGGGCTTGGTTGGTTTTAATGCATCTTAACCCGGGATAAGGGCATCTTCTACGTAACCTTCATCATTATTAGGATTCATAGTCGTTGATGGGGAATTAGATTGCAATGGTGAAACTAGTGGTGATAATTTTGATTGAATAAATCAAGGCTTTGAAAGGTTTATCTAACTCATTTTTGGTTTAAAAAATAATGACTTTTTGATCTATGAATCTCGAAGTATTGTGACTTTGCTTCTCTAGCATCATGGAACACAATATGTGATACTTTAGATAAATTTTGAAAGGATCCCGTTTATGTATTTTGGAATGACTTTAGACAAATTTCAGACCATTTTCTTCCAAAGCAATGCGACATCAACATGTTCCAAGATTTTACTGTAAAAATCTTACTAAATAACATGGCAAATTATATGACATTTCCATCTTATGAAGTATCTATAGAGTCCACAGATATAATGTTAAGGAAAAAAGAAACGACATTTAAATAGCTAGGGCAAGATCAAGAAAAGGATCTTTTCCTATTATGTTCGTCAAATTCTGGCAAGTATAAAGCAAATGTCAACTTCTTCAAAAAGGTGGGCACCTATTAAGCTCAATTAAGAAATTGCATATTTACTAAACCTTTTGAGCAAAAACTAAGTAAAATTTATTTTAGAGTCGAGCGGAATCCACCCAAGTCAGAGGATGTGGCACCACCGTCACACATGCACTATATATAATCTTCACATATAAATTGAACTCTTCTGGGTTTCGTGGATTTGAAAGTTTGCACATTCAAATTAAATCAAGGTAAAATAATATCGTAGAATAATATAAAAGGCATAAAAGCTTTGTATGAATTTTTAGGCACCACATTGATGTGGACAAATACAAAGATGGATGAATTTTTCCTAAGCAGGAATATAATTTTATGTTGAATCTCAACATCTACCTAGTTCATGAATCTTTGTACTTTCACAATCTTGATCACGTGAAAATCTCATTGTCAAAAATCAAATACACATAATGTTTTATTTGCGTATGGATACGTACAATAAGTACATATCCTATGGAAATAATCTGCACCTAATGATTTACTATCAACATTTAAGATTTATATACTTTGAAGTCGTAAGATTTTATGTGGGAATTTAGTACACATGAGGACCTTCTGTATTTTCTTTTTTGTGATTTCTAATGCATGTCCAAAATGAAAATGCGATTGGACACAAAATTACGTGCATAGAGTAAAAGAGACTGCAAGATTAGTTTCAACCTGCATCACTTGGGATTTGTTATCAACATAGCTGAAGAAACTCTATATAATATATCAATCTGAATAATCTAAAAATGTCTAATTATTATTATTAGGGGAAAGCATGTATGTATGTATACGTTGATTTATGTATTAATTGATAATTCGAATGGGCACAGGGCTTGTCGCCCCGAGGTGCCTTGCCCAAACCGAGCAAATTTTCCCGGACTAGGCAAAAAGATACAGGGCAGAATTTATGCAGGCCCGGTCTACGATTTTTCCAAAACGTATATCACCTACAAGTAATGCATTAGAAAGTAGATTTTCATGAGACATAACTAAAGATATTAAAATTATTCACTTAATCTACAAATTCATGATTAAATTGAAACATGTATTATTTTATGAACTTTGCAAATATAATAATTTTTGAGCTACTGTGAGAGTATGTGAGTCATAAACTTTTGAGGGAATAAACCCACAACAATTTATAATTACTTTTTATTTTTTTGTGGTTCCAAATAGATTGTTGTTTTCACAATAGATTAAAAACTATCATACAATCATTTCTGTCATTTTATTACATGGATGAATTTTCCTTTAACATCACATTGATTCATTATTACAATTATATGACTACAAAAACTAAAATGATATATCTTTATGAAAAAATAAAAATAGGATAATTATGATGAAATTTTTAATAGACGTATATACTGAACAAATTATGATTATTTTAAAGATAACTAAAGAAGTGTGGGTTCAATGGACGTTCCGCATAAGCCCGCCCTCTGCGCAATTCCATTGGGGAAATGTGAGATGGGACAGATTTAGGGCAAATGCTTGAATTCCTATAGAGTCTGAAATGTATTTGAGCTGATCTATTATGTTGTAATGGGAGATAATTTGTTTATTAAGAGAATGATATGGCTAGTTGCAACTTCTTCATGGTACCCAACTACTTCAACAAGCAAGGTGTGAAACTTTATGTGAACACCCGTAACAGATTTGGGTAAGCACAAAGAGTGGTTGCACAGACTTGAAATGAATTCAGTCCACATATCTATAGATATTTCTCATAAGTAGATTTAAGTACGTACCATATTGTTCACGTGCAACGGCACCATGAACGGGCGGCAAGCCTTCTATTCTTGATGGGTCGAGCGAGGGCGAAAATAAAACCTGAAATATCTTGGGGTCGCAGGTGTCCATGGCCAGGTACAGGGGAGATTTCTGATCCGCGTTCGCCAAGTACACGAGCTCTGAATCTTCGTTCAACAGATGACTTACCAGGCCAACGTCACGAGTAAGCACGGCCTCGTGTAAAGCGGTGTTTCCATGATTGTTCTTCATCTTCAGGATCCAGTTCTTGTCATCCACGTCGGGGAAGTCTCTTGCATGGCGAATCAGCATAGCGACGACTCCAAATGCCTTGGCCTTCGTGGCGATGTGGAGAGGGGTATTCCCCCAATCATCTTGGGCGGCTATGAGGTAGGCATCGACACGATCAAGCAGGAGCCTTAGGATGTTGCTATTGCCGGTGGCCGCTGCAATGTGGAGCAGCGAACCCCTCGCTAGCCTCCGGAAATTGAAAATGGCAGACGAATCAGCTTGACAGGCAAGCGTTTCGATCGCGGAAATGATATCTTCGACATTGGCGCCTTTAATGACATCGGCCAGATTTTTAGCAGCTGCATACACTTTTGCTGGATCTTGTTGCTCCGAAGTTCGCGCAGTCGCCGATGCATTATTCAGGGAAGCTCCTCCTTCATCCTTCTGGACCGCCACCTTGATCGAGGTGTTCATGCCAACCTCCTCTCCTATAGATACCTTTACGTCCATCGCGCCTAAGCTTTGCAAGTAATGTAGTTATTGCAAGGTCACAAGGGTTGTGTAAGGAGACAATATATTAATTTAAATATGAAGCAACGCATTTAAATTTTTATAATAGTATTATAGTCCTGCTAAATTTTATATGGATCCAAACATAAATTTTCTAGTTTAAAAGTTGTTTCACAAGAATAGGAAGCGTGAATAACTACAAATGATTCATTATGATAATTTAGGTCCAAGAAATTAATAGAGAAAATTGTCCAAAAAATCATAAACCTATTATACATTTGCCAATTTAGTTCTAAACATTTTAACTTTGTTAATTCAATCTTAAACATTTTCATTTCTTACCAATTGAGTCAGTCCAGCTATTTTTGGCTAGAAAATGCTGACTTGGACACCGACAATGCCACGTAGAATCGCTGATGCTGACATGAATAATTCTTAATAATATTTTAATATTTTTTGAATTTTTATTCTTTTATTCTTTCTTTCTTTTCTTTATGGCTTTATTCTTTTCCTTTTCTAGTGGTCGGCCACCGGCCATCGGCCATGGCCGGCTACTTGGCCTTGCCTGCCATAAGGGAGGCCCGATTGGGCGAGGGCAAGCCCAAGTGAGGGGAGCCCTCACCTAGGCACAGCCTGATGAAGGTCGGCTTACCGACCCTCACCCGGCTAATGCTCGGCAAGGCCACCCTAGCCTGGGGCAAGGCCGGCCTTGCCAGATCTAGTCTGGGCAAGGCTGATACTCGCCTAGGCAAGGCCTCACCTGATTTGCTCTGGGCAAGCCTTGGTGAGGGCTTCCCTCGCCCAGCCGACGCGGGATGAGGCGACCCTCGCTTGGGCGAGGGTAGCCCTCACCTATGAAGTACAAACACGTTGGATGAGCTTCTATGTCATGTTCGACATGTGTTGACGTGTTTGGCATGCTCGGACACGCGGTCAACGTGTGTCGCATTTTCTGACACGTGATCAACTCTTCTCGACATGTTCCAACACGCGTGTCTGGAACAACAAGAGGCATGGTCAGTTTCGAGGTGGGTCTACAAGTGCGAAGGAATAGACAATCGTTGAAGAAGATGATGGAGGGTGGAGGCGAGGCCTAAGGAGTGAAGGTGACGCCATGAGCGACAACTTATTTATAGGTGGTAATCACGGCCCCACCAACAACTTCCTTAGATTTAGTGGCTTTACGACCCCACTCGGCACTTTCGATAATCAATGGCTTTATGGTCCCACTCGACCCTTTCAAGATCTGATGGATTTACGGTCCCACCCCACCCTTTCAACATCCGATGAATTTACGGTCCCACCCGACCCTTTCAACATTTGATGGATTTACGGTCCCACCCAACCCTTTTTACAATGCCATAATCTGTCACCAAGCCACGTGCATTCTCTAAGCGCTACCTTTTCGCCAAGGTGATATATCCAATCACCGAGCCACGTGTCCTTCCCAGGTGACACTCCAATTCACCAGGCCACATGCATTCTCCAGGTGATTTACCAACTCACTTTCGATACTGACAACCGATACCCAACCAACTCTCAATCACATTGCCAAAATTGCATTATTTAAGAACATAACTTCAAAATGCACCATTAAATTAATTCGACATGAATTAAAGCTCAAATAAATAAACAGACCACTCCATGACAATCAGCATGAGATTCTGGTTAACGGCCATCCCAGTCGAATTTCTAGAAAATAAATAATTAAATAATTAATTTCGAAAATTAAATAAATAAATACATAAAATTCAATTTAACACAATATAGAACTCAATTAAATAAACGAACTACACCATGATCATCAGCATAAAATCCCGGTCACTAACCATCCCAGTTAAATTTCAAGAAAATAAATAAATAATTAATTAATTTCGAAAATTAATATTTAATTCCTAAAAATTCCAATTAGGCCCGAATTGCCTAATTAACACCCGATAAGGGCCGGGAAGAATCTCAAGAAGCATCCAATAAATACTATAGGCAATTCTCTATCTAAGTACACTAACCAAACAACTAATATGCAATGCAATTAACTAATAATCGCTAATCAATTCTAATCTAACCACCCAATTACACTTAACTAACACTAATCAACATTTAAGTATAATTAGCAAACTAAGGAGGCATTAGTGAGTAAAAATTACTTGTTAAAAGTGGAGACTGGATCACCGTGATGGCGGTCGAAACCCGAACTTTCGGCTGCGTCAACGGACACTCGGGCCGGGCCTACTAGCCTCGCAAGCCCATAGCAAAAGCTGGGCTTGGGCCGAACTTGCTTGGGCCTCACTGAATTGGGCTTCACAACTGGGTTGGGCTTCACGGGCTAAAACTCTGCTGGACTTTTGGGCTTCAATTGAGATGGGCTTGAAGCTTAACTGAACTGGGCTTGTCTTCAATGGAGCTGGGCCGAGAACTCTACTGTGGAGATGGGCTTCATTGGACCAACTGCAGGGCTGGGCTGTTGCTGAGGAAGTTGGGCTGCTCGGTGGGCTGCACCGAAAGCCCGAAGATGAGCTGCGATTGAAAATGGAGGAGGATCCGTGGGCCTGGTCTTCGCTGGGCTGCTGGAGTTGACCAATCCAGTGGGATACACGAGGAAGCAGCTCGACTGCTGCTGCTGGGCGGAACACGAAATCAACGTTGGAGGAGCTCGCCGATTTGTGGACTCGGTGGCCGACAGTTTGTGGTGTTGATGGGTTAATTTCGATGGAGCCACAACGAGGAAGTGAGGGAGAGCTGGATTCGTTGGCTATTCGGTGATGGAAGCAGCGAAGATGAAGCTGGCGTTGACTGAGGGACGTGGCAGCTTCGGTTGAAGGCGAGTAGCAGCGTGAGGACGCTCGGTGAATCTCACGGCCTGCTTCGTGCACCCCGCTGGCAGTTGGATTGAACCGAACGGAAGGAAGCGGCTTCGTGCGGCTGGCGTTGACTGGCTTCACTTCGGTGGGCTTCTGCAAGCGTTTGTTGGGTCAACAAACCAGTGGAGATGCCCCATGGTTGACCGAACTTGGCAGCAAACGGCAAAGCTGAAGACGCGTGGAGCTGAGGGTTGGTGTTCGTGTGAGCTTGCGGAGCTGCTGAGTGTTCTGTCTTCGTTCGGTGGGGGTTGGCGCACGAAGAGAGAGAGAGCAGATGAGCGTCCGAAGGAGGGAGTGTGTTTGTGCGGCCGTGAGCGTCCGAAGGAGGGAGTGGCGTACGTAGATGAAGAAGCCAACTAAGGGGGAACAAAAACTCAACAATCTTAGCCATGTCTATAAGTGATTGGTCCACAAGCCTCAATCTCATCCTCTTTGTCTCCCCCATCATTTTCAAGCATAATTTCCACCGATAAATCAATTTAAAGTCCAAAATAATGGTCCCCTCCCTTAGTTCCGAATTTCCCACATTCAACGTCCAAATTTGATATAGAAAAAGTCCACATAAATTCTATAGGTCCCCTTCGCCCTCCAGCTTAGCTTGCAGGTCGAAAATCTCCTCATTTCGCCGATCCGAATTTCTGTTTATTTTCCGCAACGTCTGACACGGTTTTCCGTAAAAATCTCGAAATCTCTGAAAAATCTCCTAAGAATGAGTCGACACTCCTAGAATTTATCAGAATACATGTAAAACTTCAATTTCGAAATCGACTTAAATTCGCGGTTAATTTCTATTTGATGCGTTTTTAGTGTGACCTGCGCATTTCTTAGGGTAGTTTTGAGAACTTTTTAGGACAAATGACCCGTGGTTGATTTTCTTCGAGCCACAATGAACCCACTCGACACATTGGCGACTTTCGATTGTCGTGAAAATCTCGATAATTCAAATACGGACACGGGGTACTAAAATGACAAGTAAAATCAAATTGGTGCCGGTCAATGAGAATTTTCCAATTTAATGGAGTCACCCACGATCGGTCATTCATCTCGGTCAAACCGACATATATCTGATCTTAATTTGATTTTTAATTGTGCCGTAATGATCTCTAAAAATGAGCACGGTTGATAAATCGATTTTTGGTCGAATTCTCAAGTATATCGCCTTAAAGTCATTAATAACTTACCCGGCTAGTCTAGTTATCTCGTGAGTGACCAATTTATCTAATCGAAATCGAACCCGAAAATCTGGATGTCATAGATTATATAGAAAGATACTCTCACATGGAAAAAAAAAACTTTTACGAGTCGATAAAAATATAAAATGAACTGTTTTTGTAAAGTAATTAATTGTTTTTTTTTTTTTTTTATGACTCAGGGAACCACCATACAGTCGGCAGCCCGTGATGTAAACCCGGAGGGCACTAGTGCGAGGATCCACCTCCCACGGCACCCCACCTAAGTCTTGCAATGGGGCCGAGAAGTTTCAAACCTCTACCCTCCCGAATGAGGGGTCAAAGCGCGAATCAACTCGTCCACCACGGGGTGAGTGTAAAGTAATTAATTGTTTATCGATGATTTGATCAAGAAAATAAAATAAAATAATTTAATAAGAAAAACTAATTCAATGGAGAAAAATCAATTTTGCCAAAGTAAGAGCCTACTCACAAAATAATATTTTGAATTCATAACTTCATATACACGTGAGAGCCTACTCACGTCCCATATATCTATATAGGCCTTATGCAGCAAGGTCTGGTAATTATGTAAAGTATCATCCTTCATTTCTAGTACTATCACATACTAAAGTTTAGTAGCTATGGACGAATTATTCCGTAGTTCAGTTTAGGAAACTGACACTTATAGTTCCCATATTTTGGCCCTATGTTCAATGTTATTATTGAAAATTTAATTCATTTAATGTGGTACATGAACTATTTCTAAATATCTAATGTAGTTCCTAAACTTTGAATTTGTTTACTATATAACTCCTCAATTTTTCATAGCAAAATCAAGTCAATCTTTGTTATAATAATTCTATTTATGTGTAAATTAGCTCACAATTTTTGTAATAGTAAAAGTAGTCATCTCATCTACAGTTGTATCGGGTTGATATTCCTACTATTTTGAATATAAGTGTTTTCATAAGGACAACTAGAAAGATAAAAATTTATTTATAGAAATATGCACTTATAATCTAAATCTCATTCCTGTTTAGATAGATAAACCTTTCAAGCTGTTGTGTTTCTTACTTTGTTAATTAAATTTGTAAATTAGGAAAAAAAACACGAAAATCAACTCAATACAACTCTAAATAAGTTTTAATTTCTAATGAAAATGTCACTAGAAGTATCATAACTTTTGTATAACACTCACTTCGTGCGGAAAATTTTCGAGCGATCACTTGAGTGCCGTATCGATAGAGCAAAATAATCATTTGCCTCCGGCGATAAATTCTGGCAATTCATCCCAAGACTTTTTTAATAAAAATTTTATTCTCACGTAGCTTTTCTATGATATGAAAAAAAAAAAAAAAAAAAAAAAAAATTCAGCTCAACGTGGCAATGGTTTGGCTCTTCTTGACAAAACAACGCCACTTATAAATAAAGATCTCTCTCTCTCTCTCTTCCTTTTTTTCACACTGCAGGCATAATGTATGTGTAGGAAAAGGCGAGAGTTTAGAGGGAAAAAAAATTATGGTTCGGTGCAAGAGGGACTATCGTGGCTAAAAGCATAACATGGTTCGCATTAGCTCCACGCGAATGGTTCTAATCCCGGAAACTAATACGCAGAAACTTATGTATTGCTATTTGCAAGTTTTATTGTCATGAAAACCCTAGTTCTCTTCTTCCCGCATAAAATAATCAATTGCAACACAATCTAACTGCAACACAATCTAACGATTGAGCATCACGGACAAAGAAGATGCCCAAAAATTTGAAAAAAAGAATATGACTTTTCACAGGGAAAGGTTAAAGCTTTGGGTATCCACAGTTGAAGTGTTCTCTATGCTTTCACTTTTATGCCCACAATTGCAATAATATTCACCTTCATCATCAATTGATTGACATGTTCTTGAGTCATTTTTCCTACTCTTGTTCTCCATTGCAAGTTTCATATGGTAATTTTGCTCCTAATTCCTTGGATACGAGTTTAGGGTAAGAAGAAGAGACTCAGTGCGTTCCCAATTTGTCAATTTGAGGTAAACATGAGTTAGACGGCGTCATTTAGGTCAAATAATATTGAGTTCACTTTACCAGTGAACCACGTCAAACTATTTATATTAAAAAAAAAAATTACCTCATCTGAATTTTCAACAATTCAAATTATCAATGGTATTGAAGTAATTTTTTTCACATATAAGTGATTGCTCGAAAACTTTTGACATTAAAGAACGTGTTGTATGAAAATTATGGTACTTCTCTTGTCCTTTTTACACTAATTATTCTACTACAGAGATATAAGCTAACAACACAGGTAAATGAATATTTATATAGACCAAAATTTAAAAAAAAAAAAAATCCATACTAAGTAGATCTGTATGCTTCTGTCAGTTCATAGGTAACTCAGAAATCGGGTTGGAATAGGCTAATTCGATTCCCAATCCTTAAATTTTGGATCCGAGAATTAAAGGGTAAGTTCCTGATTCTAAATCAGGAACCAACCCACTTGGGAACCTGATTCTAAAAATTATGGTTTGGTGCTAGAGGGACGATTGTGGCTAAAAGCATAAAATGGTTCGCATTAGCTCCACATGAACTGGTCTAATCCTGGAAACTAATACGTAGAAACTTATGTATTGCTATTTGCAGGTTTTACTGTCATGAAAACCCTAGTTCTCTTCTTCCTGCATAAAAGAATCAATTGCAACACAATCTGACGATTGAGCATCACGGACAAAGAAGATGCGCAAAAATTTGAAAAAAAGAATATGACTTTTCACAGTGAAAGGTTAAAGCTTTGGGTATCCACAATTGAAGTGTTCTAGATGCTTTCACTTTTATGCTCACAATTGCAATAATATTCACCTTCATCATCAATTGATTGACATGATCTTGAGTCATTTTTCCTACTCTTGTTCTCCATTGCAAGTTTCATATGGTAATTTTGCTCCTAATTTTTTGGATACGAGTTTAGGGTAAGAAGAAGAAACTCAATGCGTTCCCAATTTGTCAATTTGAGGTAAACATGAGTTAGACGACATCATTTAGGTCAAATACTATTGAGTTCACTTTACCAGTGAACCACGTCAAACTATTTATATTAAAAAAAAAAATACCTCATCTGAATTTTCAACAATTCAAATCAGCAATGGTATTGAAGTAATTTTTTTCACATATAAGTGATTGCTCGAAAACTTTTGACATTAAAGAACGTGTTTTATGAAAATTATGGTATTTCTCTTGTCCTTTTTACACTAATTATTCTACTATAGAGATATAAGCTAAAAACACAGGTAAATGAATATTTATATAGACCAAAATTAAAAAAAAAAAAAAAAAAAATCAATGCGAGTAGATATGTATGCTTCTATCGGTTCATAGGTAACTCAGAATCAGGTTGGAATAGGCTAATTTGATTCTCAATTCTTATATTTTGGATCCAAGAATTAAAGGGTCAGTTCCGATTCTAAATCGAACCGGCCCACTTGGGAACCAATCACCCTTACCCTCCCCCCTCATCCTTATTTCACATTGTAGAAATAGTGAAGGCGGGGGACAAGGCGAGAGCTTAAAGGGATAAAATTATGGCTTGGTGCTAGAGGGGCTATCATAGCTAAAAGCATAAAATGGGTCGCATTAGCTCCACACGAATTACTCTAATCCTAAAAACTAATACATAGAAATTTGCAGGTTTTGTTGTCATGAAAACCTCATTTCTCTTCTTCCCACATAAAAGAGTCAATTGCAACACAATCTGACAATCAAGCATCACCAACTAAGAAGATACCCACAAAATTGAAGAGAACATAACTTTTCAAAAGAATTCACCAACTAGTAAGGCGAAAATCGAATGGCGTGAGGAAAAAGCAGAAAAATTTGAAAGTCGGTACAAAATGTTGAAGCTTCGAAGTGGATATCGGCAATTGACGTGTTGTTTATACTTTGACTTTTAAGCCCAAAATTAGAATAATATATATTCACCTTCATCTTCAATTGATTAACACAACCTTGAGTTGCTTTTCCTGCTCTTTCTCTCCAATGTAAGTTTCATATTGTAATTTTACTCCAAATCCTTGGACAAGAGTTTAGGGTTAGAAGAAGAGACTCAACTTGTTCCCAAAAAGAAAAGAATTTTCCCTTCTTTTCTTTTGTATTTTTTTTCAGAACTCTCTCACGCACAATTTTTTTTTGCTCTTCGATTCGCTCTCAATTTTTTCGAAAATCTCCCGAAAAATGAACCTCTCTTTTATAATGATTCCAAACGGCCGCTTTGTATGGTAATTTTAAAAATTCTATCTTCCATTGCATTAAATCAAAGCTGTAAATCAGAGTGTGATTTCGCAATCAACTCGATTTTGCTCAGATTTCTTCCATTTTGCAAAGTTCTTGCCCTTTATTCATTTGATTTTTGAATTGCTTCTACATTTAACAAAATCCGAATATTCATGAGAATTCCAAAATTCCATGCATATTCAATCAAATCTATTTCCTTCATTTCTTTTGTTTTTTTTTCCTTTTATTTGTTCTAATGCAATTTTCATTTTCCTTATTTCCCTAGATTTGCTAAAATTATGTGTCAACATTGAACAAATTAAGAACTCATGGATTATATTGCGCATTTAGCTAAATTTTAGGAACCACATTGAATAAATTAAAATTTAAGAATCACATTGCATATTGAGTTAAAGCTGAAAGACTATTTTTTAAATCAACAATTTTGAATTTCAAGGAAAAATAAAGGGACAATCGGTGATGATATTTACATAACTACTGCTTAAAAATTTAAGATGTCACCACATGCGAAAGACTTTTTTTGTTTTTACCAAACTGTTGTAAATTTTTTCTCAAAAGACTATAGAAGCATTATTTGCACAAATAGAAGTTAAATTTGTGAAAGAATGTACTTACTTGTCATACCCCTGTACTTCCATAATAAAATAAAGAACTTCCATATACCATCTTTACATTTTATATCAATTCACTCCGAATGTAACAGTCATCGCACGTCTCCATCATTCACACTAATCAAATAAGAACTCTCAAACACATTATAATAAAAAAAAATTGCATAAATATCAATTAGCGTCATAAAGCAGAAAATTTTTTTATAAAAAAAAAAAAAAAAAAAAAAACAATTTGGCGGTAACGAAATGAAAAATGTCAAATTTGTAAATTTTTGCATACGTCACGAGTGCGCATTGCGCAGGTGTGAGTACATTAGCATGACCTCTATCGTTCCAGTTCACAAAATCCTTCGCATTCCCCTTTTTCCCCCCCTAAAGCTCCCCACTCGTCAATTCTTCTTATTCTTCTTCTTTTTCTTCGTGCGACTCCAAGAGAAGATTGAGCGACCCTCCACAAGGTCTCTGTCAGTCGCCATTTCCGATTGGATCGCCGGAGTCCGTACTTGCTGCATCTTCCACCTCCTCGAGCAGTTTAGCTTCTGTTTGTGCATGTCTGAGTTTGTTTATCTTTGCTCGAGTCAAGTAATTGATCGATGTCTCTAATTTTCTTCGGCTTGCGATGAGGCGAATCGGTTTGCCGAGCAAGCTTGGCTGCATCATTTTGTTTCCATCGGCATTGGGGCTACGGAAGTTTGAGAACTGGATCGGATTGTCGAGGAACATCCTCTTGTGTGCTCGTTTGGGAGGTGCATTTTGTGGTCATGATGATTTTAGGAAATGGCGAAGTTCAAGAGACTTCTTAAATGCGTTTGTGGAATCATTAGCGGTTGTATCTAATAAAAACTTATTTAGATGTCTAGATTGGTCTGAAAAGAGCCAATCTGAAAAATAGAGAGATGTTGGCATTATCCATGACAAGGAAGGAGGATCAGTGTATTTAAGCATCTGATTCAATTTTCGTTAGAGATTTAGCTTGGTTTCGGCTCAATGTTAGAGATTTTCGTTAGAGATTTTAGAAAGGTTATGTGTAATGCGATTCGTAGCTCCAATGTCAACAACTTAAGTGCAAGAATTTAATGAATTAGAAATCGAGTCGAGAATAGTACCCGTGAGATTTGCCTTGGAAATGTTCACCTCTTGGAATAATCGCATGATTTGTTTATATTGCTCACTAGTAAATGGCGGTGGAGACGTGGAAGAGGAATTCTTAGGATTGGTGGCAAGCTTGCTATCCGAGGGCTTGGTGGGAGGCTGGTCCTGACGCTGTCCCTTATAATTAGCGAGAAATCCATGGATGTGAAAGCAAACATCACGGGAATGGCCTGGTATACGGCAATGGGCACAAAGTTCACGGGGACGTGATGCAGGACCGCGTTTTACAAGGTGAATAGAAGCGGTCTCGGTGTGCTTATGGGATGGAGCCGAGAGTGGCAAGTCCATTTGAGGCGGGATGTTTCGCATGGAGCCATATGTCAACAGTATGTTTTCTGTGGAGATACAAGTCGAGTGAATGTGGCATTGAGATTCATCCTAAAGAATAAGTGAGTAAGCCCACGCAACAATGGCTAATGGATTCATGAGCAATACTTGAATAACCACATTAGGATACCTCGGGTTTAAACCCATTAAGAATTGATAAAGACATTGATTCTCAACTTGCATCACAAACAATGTCCTTGCTTCGCAAGGGCAGTTCGGCAAGGGTTCCAAATTGTTTAGCTCATCCCAATAACACCGCAAAATATTTGAATACTTAGTGACGTCGTCTTCACCTTGTTCAAGAGTGCATAATTTATGCTCGAGGTGGAATATTGGAGGTCCATTAGATGGTGAAAAACGTTCACACAGAGCAGCGCAAACGTCCACAATAAATCATGTGGTCAACACGGTTGGGACAAGATCATGGTGGATGGATTTCAGGACCCATGATAATATCATGTTGTTGACGCGAACCCATGGGGCATATGTGGCATCGGTTGATTCAGGTTTTGGGATATCTCCCATGACAAAACCTATTTTGTTCTTTGCGGATAGAGCAATGGTCATGGCTTGTGACCAGCTGTCATAATTATCACCCGTCAAAACCATGCTGACTAAATTAGAACCAGGGCCATCCGAGGCATGGAGGAAGAACGGATTCTCGGTCCATTCATGAGCCAATGTGTAGCTGGAGGATTCCTCAGTCTGGGAGCTTTGTTCAGACATGATAACCAATGTAAAAAAAAAAAAAAAAGATAGTGCCCAGAAAAATCAATCAAAGCAAACTAATGAAGGACGATGGGTCCAAAGAAGAAGCAAACAGATGGCTAGTGGTCGCCGGCCAAAATCGGATGACCAAAGGCAAGAGACAGGCTCAATGATGACCGTGCTTTGATGCCATGTTTATGAATAGAACATAAAAAATATTGGAGAAAATTGTTTTGTATATATCTCAAATTTTGTACATGCATTACAAGCCTATTTATAATACAAGAAGGATGCACAATAGAAAAGAATATATGAAATAATGTTTCCTATTCTCTATTCCAAATATCTGATCTTACCAATTAATCGGATCAATTAACTCACAATTAGAATAATTAGAATCAAATCATATCTCCTACTCTAATATGTATTTGGTTATTGGTTTTATGAGTGTATCAAAAGGTGACACAAATAAAATACTCCTTGATAACCCAAGATTAGTGAGCCCAAATGTCAAACTTACATATTCTAGTCAACCGCGATGGCTCAATTACTAAAATGAAAAATCCGAGCATTGCGTCGCACATCAACAAAGGTGCATGGCAGAGAAAGGAAGGCCTCTAAAACAATCTAATTAAAGCAAGAGCTTGCGATATTTGCTGAAAACCGTGCGCTAATTAAGGTTTAGCATATATATAATTAAAAAGCTGAGATAATAGAACGTATCCTCTCACATGCGTTTCAATTATATGATGAACTAATAACCCATTCTAAAATTTCAAGTATGTCCATTGCAATAAAGAAAATGCAACTATTTCAATTCAATTGATATCAGCATCTAAATACTTTCAGTTGTGGTGAGTGTTTATTTTCCATATTTTATTGGACGATAACAAAGCACGATAATTTATGTATATAATGATTTGATTACAATGAAAGATGAATGGTTGTGAATAAGATTAGATAGAAAGATATGCTCACATGAAAAAAAGAAACTTTTACGAGTTGATAAAAATATAAAGTGAACTGATTTTGTAAAGTAATTAATTGTTTATCAATGATTTGATCAAGAAAAAAAATAATTTAATAAGAAAAACTAATTCAATGAGAAAAATCAATTCTGCCAAAGTAAGAGCCTATTCACAAAAAAATATTTTGAATGCATACCTTCATATGTACGTGAATACCTTTATTAGTTGGAGTTTGGAAAACAAAATGTAAGCATGACATCTTCTCCAAAGACTACGATAATGAAATGCATATAAAATAAGATAAAGATTATTGGTACTAATTGTATCATTGGACAATAAAATTATGGAATTCAAATTACTAACCCTAAATTTGATTTTTATATATAAAAAAATTGAGAACGATAGAACAAATCATTTAGATTGGGATTTCATTAAGTAATATTCTAAAAAAAAAAAAAAAATCAAAGAAAAAAATATAAAATAAAATAAATACATCAGTGGGTTGATTTGGAAATATAAAAGAACCAAAGTACAATTTGAAGCTTTAGAAGATAAGTGGAAAAACAAAAGATAATTCCATAAAAAACTGATATTTGTTTAGGAGAAAAGGAAATTGATTTTTTTGAAAAAAAAAAAAACCAAAAAATGGAAGAAAACACTTGTGCTGCCATGGAGAACGTCAAGCTTCCAAATCGAGAGCCATGCCGATAGGTCTGACGGCACAGCCGGTCCATCACCGCGAGTCTCAATGATGAGGTCGATATCCCGACGGCCATGGATGAATCGTCAAAACGGCAAACGGCTGCCATCTCAGAAAACAAAAAATGAAAGCAGACATGGTGGTTGGGCTCAACTGGGTTGCTGGGGAAAATGGAGTATACTATACAAGGACGATGGCAGGCAGTCTAGACAAGCGATTTCATAAGAGACGAGCTTCTACATGTTCAAAATTAAAGATTTGATTTGCAAGTGATAAAACGGATGAAATGACCAACTCATCCATTCAACTGAAACAGCATGTCGCATGACACACGTATCATTATAATGTTTCATTAAATTACAATGTAGTTATTTTAACAGCTTGAACTATTTAGCCAAAAGCATAATTTAGTTCAAATACTTTAATACTCCTCTTTGTGAGTAGGTCAGACTTTGCTGCAAGTCTAACATATGAGAATATACAACACAGGAGGTCTGAAAAGGTTTGAATTAAGAATCTTATGCTTTGATATATGTGGAATTATATCCAATTATTCTAATAATATGAGCTATTGAAGGAAGAGATGGTTGAACTTAAATACTTCAACAGTCATCATTAATGTAATGCAATAGGAAAGCAAATATAGAATAAGCCAAATCCACCAAGGCAAATATATATTTGTTTCTGCAAATCAATCTTCACCGCCACCACCCAGAGGCGGACTAGCAGAGGTCTTGCTCCCCGTTGTCTTCTTTTGAGTCATCCGAAATGAGCGTCCTCTCAACTCGTAAAAAATAAAGGTACCAGGGGATACACCTGATTATCAGATTACGGATAGGAGGAAGGAAGGGGATAACGATGGCAAAGATTAATAATTCAAGAACCACCAACAACAATAAAGAACCTGTGATGATGACGATGAAAATAGATCCGAAAATTGATATCGTGGTGGCAAGCCAAGGGAGTTTGCCAACGGTCAAGTTGACACCAATTAAGAAAGCGTAGGACATTGGCGGGAGTGACATTCCTAGTAGCCCTACTGCAAGCAGGACTTTAATTGTTGAGTAGTGGACTTCCGACTGGTATGCTAACATGAAGAAAACGACCGAGGTCATTGAGCAGAACATCGCGAAGGTGTTGCAAATCACGAATTTCTGGAACTTTCTATTGCCCAGCATCGTAGCCATGCCCCTGTCATTTTTGGATGCCATGTCTGAGCTGTTCAATCCTCCAGGAACTGCGAAACCAGCTGCGAAAGTCACAGTGGTCACAAGCGCTGCCACCACCAACAAGGTATCGATAGCCCCTCTCAAATTGGCAAGATTTGGAAGCATTCTATTCCTGTACACTTTGTCTCGAGTTTCTGGCTCAACTATGAATCGATCTAATCTCTCAGCTGACACGGTCTTCAACAGGGTGTGTACCAATTGCTGGGATCAGAAAATATATGAGAAGGGAAAGAAAGAACAAATTGTTAGCGAATTGGTAACTGAAACGGACTCTGGAATGCTCATTTAAAAGGGAACTGTTATTTTTAAAGATGTAGTGTCTGCTCATTTTGAAGAATTAACACTATAGTAACAAGTTCATTGCAAATGAGAAAAGAGGCACGAATGAAACGTCTATGGTTCACCTTTGTCATGGGTTGACTTGCCGATAATGTAACGAGATTATGCCATGTTTAGAGGGGTCAAATTTGCCGCCTTGACCCCTGGCATTTTTACAAAAAAGGAGATTGCAACATTGACAACCCCTGATCTTATTTATAGGCTCAATTAATCGAGACATGTAGCAAATTATCTCAGCATTTGTCAGAGATATTCAGTTGCTTCTAACCCCGGACATATTCATGGGCAAAATTTCAGTACTTCCTATTAAGGCTAAATTAGAGACTTGTGCAATATTAATCCCAGAGGAGTCTTGGCTATTCTAGAAATTTGGTTGACACTCAATCCTGTTGACTACGAGACTAATGACTTGAATACGAGATCTGTGCCTAAGGTATTATTAGTCTAGGGAAATTTCCAGTAAGCTGATAAATAAAATAGTGACTGTTCATGTTACTTACCTTCCGTAATGTTTTTGATGGGTGATGTGGAACACTATCAAAAATAGCCAAGCGTTTGTGATTGAGAAGGAAGGGGTTCAATCTTCCATCCAGCACAAGATGAACCAAAGCGGCAGGTTGTAAATTCTTCGCTGCCAAGTGTGAAGGTGTATTTCCATCATGGTCTCTTTCATTTATCATCTCCCACAGATCCTGATGTTTGAGTATAAATCTCACTACTTCTTATCTTCCGTATTTTGCTGCCACATGAAGAACGGTTTGTCCTTTCCCATTTACCCACTGTGACACCGGATGTAGCTTATCGATTAGTTCAACATGACCCATCTTGCTCGCAATATGAATGGGAAGATCCCCATTGTTATCTTTTTCTCGAGCCAAATATTCGGTTTCTGGTTGTAAGAGTTCGAATACTTCAGGCACATTCCAGAAAGCTGCTAAATGGAATACATTACCACCTCCGAAGTCTCTCATTGTGAAAAGCTTCGTGTCCTTTCTGAGTATCTTGCCAAGTGAATCTGGAATCAAGAGCTCCAAATTAGGGACCACCATCCGCATAAACATTTGACAATGGCTAGGGCTTGGTTGGTTTTAATGCATCTTAACCCGGGATAAGGGCATCTTCAACGTAACCTTAATCACTATTAGGATTTATAGTCGTTGATGGGGAATTAGATTGCAATGCTGAGATAATTTCGATTGAATAAATCAAGGCTTTGAAAGGTTTATCTAACCCATTTTTGGTTAAAAAAATAATGGCTTTTCAATCTATGAATTTCAAAGTATTGTGAGTTTCCTTTTCTAGCATCATGAAACACAATATGTGAGACTTTAGATAAATTTCAAAAAGATCCCATTTATGTATTTTGGAATGACTTTAGACAAATTTCAGACCATTTTCTTCCAAAGCAATGCGACATCAACATGTTCTAAGATTTTACTGTAAAAATCTTACTAAATGACATGGCAAATTATATGACATTTCCATCTTATGAAGTATCTATAGAGTCCACAAATATAATGTTAAGGGAAAAACAGAAACGACATTTAAATAGGTAGGGCAAGATCAAGAAGAGGAGAATGGTCTTTTCCTATTATGTTCGTCAAATTCTAGCAAGTATAAAGCAAATGTCAACTTCTTTGTAAAGGTGGGCACCTATTAAGCTCAATAAAAAATTGCATATTTACCAAACCTTTTGAGTAAAAACTAAGTAAAAAATTTATCTTAGAGTTGAGCGGAATCCACCCAAGTCAGAGGATGTGGCACCACCATTACACACACTATATATATTCTTCACATATAAATTGAACTCTTCTGCGTTTCATGGATTTGAAAGTTTGCACATTCAAATTAAATCAAGGTAAAATAATATCATAAAATAATAAAAAAAAAAAGGCATAAAAGCTTTGTATGAATTTTTAGGCACCACATTGATGTGGACAAATACAAAGATGGATGAATTTTTCCTAAACAGGAATATAATTCTATGTTGAATTTGACGTCTACCTAGCTCATGAATCTTTGTACTTTCACAATCTTGATAATGTGAAAATCTCATTCTCAAAAATCAAATACACATATAATGTTCTTATTTGCGTACGGATACATACAATAAGTCTATAGAAATAATATGCACCTAATGATTTATTATTAACATTTAAGATTTACTTACTTTGAAGTCGTAAGATTATATGTGGGGATTTAGTACACATGAGGACCTTCTGTATTTTCTTTTTTGTGATTTCTAATGCATGTCCAAAATGAAAATGCGACAGGACACAAAATTACGTGCATAGAGTAAAAGAGGCTGTAAGATTAGTTTCAACCTGCATTATGTGTTATCAACATAGCTGAAGAAACTATATTATATATCAATCTGAATAATCCAAAAATGTCTAATGATTATTATTAGGTGAAAGCATGTACGTATGCATACGTTGATTTATGGATTAATTGATAATTCGAATGTGCACAGGACTTATCGCTCCGAGGTGCCTTGCCCAAACCGAGCAAATTTTCCCGGTCTAGGCAAGAAGATACAGGGCAGAATTTATGCGGGCACGGTCTAACGTATATCAACAACAAGTAATGCATTAGAAAGTAGATTTTCATGAGACATAACTAAAGATATTACAATTATTCACTTAATCTACAAATTCATGATTAAATTGAAACATGTATTATTTTATAGACTTTGCAAACATAATAGTCTTTGGGCTATTATAAGAGTAACAGCATATTGTGAGTTACACACTTTTGAGGGAATAAACCCATAACGATTAATTATTACTTATTATTTATTTATTTTTTTGATTCGGAATAGATTATTATTTTTAAAATATATTAAAAACTATCATCCAATCATTTCTGTCATTTTATTACCTTGATGAATTTCATTTAACATCACATTGATTCATCATTACAATTATATGACTATACAAAAACTAAAATGATATATCTTTATGAAAAAAAAAAATAGGATAATTATGATAAAACTTTTAATAGATGTATATACTCAAACAAGTTATGATTATTTTAAAGATAAATAAAGAAGTGTGGGTTCAATGGACTTTCCCCATAAGCCCGCCCTCTGCCCAATTCCATTGGAGAAATGTGAAATGGGGCAGATTTGGGGCAAATGCTTGAATTCCTATAGAGTCTGGAATGTATTTGAGCTGATCTATTATGTTGTAATGGGAGATAATTTGTTTATTAGGAGAATGATATGGCAGTTGCAACTTCTTCATGGGTGCCTAACTACTTTAATAAGCAAGGAGTGAAATTTTATGTGAACACCCGTAACAGATTTGGGTAAGCACGTAACAGATTTGGGTAAGCACAAAGAGTGGTTGCACAGATTTGAAATGAATTCAGTCCACACATCTATAGATATTTCCCATAAGTAGATTTAAGTACATACCATATTGTTTACGTGCAACGGCACCATGAACGGGCGGCAAGCCTTCTATTCTTGATGGGTCGAGCGAGGGCGAAAATAAAACCTGAAATATCTGGGGGTCGCGGGGGTCGCGGGGGTCGCGGCGGTCGATGGCCAGGTACAGGGGAGATTTCTGATCCGCGTTCGCCAAGTACACGAGCTCCGAATTTTCGTTCAACAGATGGCTCACCAAGTCAACGTCACGTATAAGCACGGCCTCGTGCAAAGCGGTGTTTCCATGATTGTTCTTCATCCTCAGGATCCAGTTCTTGTCATCCACGTCGGGGAGGTCTCTTGCATGGCGAATCAGCATAGCGACGACTCCAAATGCCTTGGCCTTAGTGGCGATGTGGAGAGGGGTATTCCCCCAATCATCTTGGGCGGCAATGAGGTAGGCATCGACACGATCAAGCAGGAGCCTCAGGATGTTGCTCTCGCCGGTGGCTGCTGCAATGTGGAGTAGCGAACCCCTCGACAGCCTCCGGAAATTGAAAACGGCAGACGAATCAGCTTGACAGGCAAGTGTTTCGATCGCGGAAATGATATCTTCGACATTGGCGCGTTTGATGACATCGGCCAGATTTTTAGTAGCTGCATACACTTTTGCTGGATCTTGTTGCTCCTCTCCTATAGATACCTTTACGTCCATCGAGCCTAAGCTTTGCAAGTAATGTAGTTATTGCAAGGTAACAAGGGTTGTGTAAGGAGACAATATATTAATTTAAATATGAAGTAACGCATTTAAACTTTATAAAAATTATTATGGTCCTACAAAATTTTATGTGGATCTGAACGTTAAATTTTTCTAGTTTAAAAATTGTTTCACAAGATCGCTTTGAATGAATAACTACAAATTATTTGTTATAATAATTTTAGTGCAAGAAAATTAATAAGACGCCACGGGTTTGCTTGGTGGTTCGGCCTGAGGTACCTCCTCTTAAAAAAGAGATCGATAAAGGTGTTTCACTTTAAATTCTAAAGACTATGAGTGCTCGCACAAAGAATCCTAAAAAAAATAAGTCAAAGCGTAAATTAGAGGTACGCCCTCAAAATAGTCACTCATGAAAGAGAGAAGCCGCTCGGCCAACGCTGGTGGTATAACTAGTGTTGGCACCACCACTAGGCACGTGTTTAGCAGGTCCTTCGTTTCGCCCTGTTCCGTTGGGCCGGAGATTGATTGACCCAGGAGTCAACTTTTCGGCCGGAGGATGTATGTATCGCCGCACATACATCCTCCAGTGGTGAGGGGTGGAGGCAAAGTGCAAACTAAATTTGCGTATTTACCAAAACTTTGCACGATGTCGTGCAAAGTGCATACTAAATTTAGCACGGTCAACTTGTGGTGTGGTGTGGAGACAAAAGGAGTGACAAGAAAGGACACTTGAGCTAACTTGAGAAAGAATGGTAGTCCTCATGCAGTAGAAAACAAGGATATTTTATTGATATACTAATAACATCACTGAATAAGAATGAACCGATTAAGAAATAATAAATTAAAAAGTGTGTGATCGAGCTTCAAGATTGAAGACAATTAGAATTAACAAAGTAAAAATTAGACAATTAACAAAAGAAAAAGGAAAGGATATATTAATCATTTTGAAAAGGACTCCCTATACCGAAACGTTCTTCTCCAAGATCTATAGGTGATATTGAAGGCAGACAACATGCACATCCCACAAAAGACGGACCAAAGCAACCATTTTATATTACATAAAGGGCTAAACTTGTTGTAGAATAAATCCACATACATAGTTTCTTTATTTGCTTTGAGTCCCTTTAACTGATCCTATTTTTTGCTTTAACTTGTCCCCCAAAGGATCACGGTTGCCTACCATACAAGCAAAGAGGCTTAGAGAATCAGTTAGTCTTTTTAAAGCTAGATTTGGTAAATAGGAAGCTGCGAATTTGGTAACTTATTAGTTGCTCCACCGCCATCATACTGTTCAACTTTGATGGCCGCTGGTAAGATTTTACATGTTCCATTGGCTTTTCAATTGTTACTAGGATCATCCTTTATACCGCTTATTACCACATATCAAGGTTCAGTAATCATTGACAAATCGTCCGTAATCTACTTTATGTATCACTAGAACTCCACTTAGCCACCTCGAAAGCTTGAAATCGTGTATCAAAAGACTAGTTTTTGCAAGTCTGTAGGTCCCAATCATGAGAAAGTATGTCGTGCCAACCACATAACCATGTGGCTAGCCAATTAATCACATTGCTTGCATAATATGAATTTCATAGCTCATCACTCACGTACACGAAGGCGACAGGCACCTTTGAGCTTATGAACTTTTTCAATTGGCTTGTGCTTTTTGGAACATTGAGAAGGAAATTTTCAATACTTCAGGATTAGTAAGAATAATCCATTATGTAGATATCATCACTCCATCATGAAAAACCTTATATTTCGAAAGAAGCTTGTATCCATTTTGAAATCCGAGATAGGGATTAACGTCAAGAAGTAGGTATTTATTTTATATTTTTCCCGGTATCTATTGAGTAAATGGGCCAGATTTGGGTCAAATTCTAAAAACCCTAAAGAGTTTGGGACGTATTTGAGGCTTGTAAATGCAATGTTCTAACTCTATCGGGAGCGGGATGATCTAGAGATTAACTTGACAGGTAAATCCGGTGGCATGAGTGTAGAGCATAGCATGAGCCGAGAGTAAAATAGTGGTTCCCATCATGTAGGCATAGTGGGGCTTCGGCAAAGCCGCCGCCGCCGCCAATTAATGGTTGAGACAAACGTACTTTCCGTGTATACTGCTAAGTTCTTCCTCTTTATTGACTGGTGACAACACCGATTACTGTTACGTGACCTGAACCACCACCTCCCCGTCCACGTCGACGATGAGGATGGGGAATTTCTCCTTTCCATGTGGTCGGCGTAGGGCTAGCCACGTGGCATCATCCAATTAGCGAGCAGTCACTGCTTGAACAAAGACCCCTGTGGGGCCTTGCATGAATATGGTGGTGGCTGGTGGGCCCTTTCCACCGCCCAACCTCAGTGCCTAGCTCCTAGTTAGTCCTGTGTTACGGGTCGCAGGCGAAGGGGAGCAGATGCAGGTCGGTGCTGCTCCGGTGTCGGGTCGCAGCAAGAACGGCGTCTGGAGTCAAGCACGGTGAGCGCGACGGTGGCTGGCGGAGCTTCGGGCTGGTGTCGGGTCGGAATAGACACCGGCGGAGCTCAGGCGGAGGGAAACGCGTGCGAGCGCCGGCAGCAGCGGTTCGCGGGTCGTCGAGTAGAGTGGCGAGGCGGCGGTGCTGGTTCAGTGAGAGGGACAACGGCGACTGGCGAAACGGCGGTGGCAACCGGCGCACCAGCGAGGGGATCGGGCAGCAAGCATCTCCGGTGAAGGAGTTCCCTGAAGAAGACGATGCAGCCCTTTTTTCCTTTTCTTCTTTTTTTTTTTTTTTTTTTTCTCTCCCTCCCTCACCTGTCTCTCTCACGTCACTTTCACGTCTCCCTTCCCTCTGTCCCCTTTGCTGACTTTTCTTTTTCCAAAGAACCGAAACCCTCTTCCCCTTTCTCTCTTTCTTCACTTTTGGACTTTTTTGTTCTTTTTTCCTTCGACGAAGAAAAGCCCCCCCTCGGTCTCAAAGCTTTGTATCCTCTATTTATGGAGGAAAGACTCGAATTTGTTTTTGCTGGTGAAGATTTGCACATATTCACTCAACCGTTCAACAAATTAGTGGCTCCAAAATCAAAAGACTGTTGAAATTTTAAATTTTGAAATGAGGCAATTTGGTTCAAATTTTATTTAAAAAAATTTCCCTCTGCAACCAAATGCTCCATTTTTATTTTCTAAAAGATAAGTTAAATTTTAAAATAGATGTCAACACATTTCTATATTACATAAGGGGCTAAACTTGTTATAGAATAAATCCAAATACATAATTTCTTTTTTGCTTTGCATCCCCTTTAACTGATCATATTATTTGCTTTAACATGTCCCCAAAGGATCACGGTTCCCTATCATACAAACAAAAAGACTTAGAGAATCTTTTAATCCTTTTGGAGCTAGCTTTGGTAAATAGGAAGTTGCGAATTTGGTAACTTATTAGTTGCTCCACCGCCATCATACTATTCAACTTTGATGGCCGCCGGTAAGATTTTACATATTCCATTAGCTTTTCAATTGTTACTAGGATCATCCTTCATACCGCTTATTACCACTTATCAAGATTCAGTAATCATTGACAAATCAGTCTGTAATTTACTTTACGTATCACTAGAACTCCACTTAGCAACCTCGAAAGCTTGATATCGTGTATCGAAAGACTAGTTTTTGCAAGTCCATAGGTCCCAATCATGAGAAAGTATGTCATGCCAACTGCATAACCACATGGCTAGCCAATTAACCACATTGTTTGCATAATACGATTTTCATAGCTCATCACTCAGGTACACAAAGGTGATAGGCACCTTTGAGCTTATGAACTTTTTCAATTGGCTTGTGCTTTTTGGAACATTGAGAAGGAAATTTTCAATACTTCAGGATTAGTAATAATAATCCATTGTGTAGATATCATCACTTTGTCATGAAAAACTTTATATTTCGAAAGAAGCTTGTATCCATTTTGAAATCTGAGAGAGGGATTAACATCAAGAAGTATTTGAAGTTTTTTGTTGAAGAATCTGTTTTTATTCAGGGAACAAATTTAGTTTCTTCATTGATGATTTGATAAATATTTGGAATCTATGTCAAATTGATAGATAATATCATTTGACTGAATTTCGTTAGAAGAGAGTAGACTTTCTTCATTTTCTTCGATATAAGATCTCAATTGGTCATGTTAGAGACAAGAGGCATCGGGGTTTACTTATCCGGACGTAGTCATGCTCTGCCAAAGCAGCTATGCTAATGGAGCACAAAAGTTTTCAGATATGAACCTGGAAAAGGAAAAGTTTGACTAGACCGATTGGATTGCGATTAAGTAATCTACTATTACTTTTAAGACCATCATCACCATTAATTAACTCTAAGATGTTGCTTAATTAGTTGTCAGATACAAAATTCGACCGCAAGCAGAATCCTTTGACATCCCTTCAAGCCAGATTAAGAAGTCGGTTTGCTGTTCGTATATATGCACATAATTCTAGGTCTTCAAACCCTTACCAGGTTCATTCAAGTTTCGCTATGCGGAAATTCCTTTATGCTTGAGAGAAGTGGGGGAAATGAAAGGGCGCGACGAGTTGGTCTAGAATTCAATTTTTGCGATGGGTGGAGAGGAAGTTTCTAAGTATTCTTCTGGTTTTCTTCGCCAAATGCTTGACTTAGAGAATAGGTGATGAGAATTATTCTCTTTACACATGGACACGTGAGTGAGTGCGCACATGTATCGCTATGACATTTTGTGAAACTATGTCCAACTATTTTTAAAACTAAAAAATTTGGCATGGTTTAATAGAAAGCAAATGGGACCTAAAAAAGTTCAAATTTACAATCAACTACTTTAATATCACGTGAAATTTTATAAAATTTTATTTAACTGTCCTAAAAACTTAAATCATTAGCGGAAGACGGGGTTTAAATTCAAATATCTTAACAGTCACCGCTAACCTAACGCAATAGGAAATCGGCCTAATAATGTAGCCAAATATGCCAAGGCAAATACATATTAATTTCTGCAAAATCATAGATAAAATTGAATGATCAAATGAAAATAGTGATGAAAGGGTGCGGCAAAGCCCCCATGTTCATTGCCGCCAACTCATCGATCATTCGATTCACCGGCACCATCCGAAGGCAGACTTGCAGAGGTCCCGCTCGCCGTTCCGTCGTCTTCCAAGTCAACCAAAAGGTATGTCTCAACTTTCCATAGATAAAAGTAAGCGGGAACAAGCCAGTATATCAGACGACGGATAGGACGACTATGGCTCCGAAGGACTGGAGGGTACTCTTAACGATTTGGCTCCTGAGATAATGAGGAGGAAAACGAGTCCCAAATAAAAATATGATGTTAGCAAGCCAAGAGAGTTGCCAACGGTCAAGCTGATGCCAGTTAAGAAAGCGGCGGACATCACCGGGATTGCGATTTTTAGCGACAGTATCGTGTGCTGTATGCAGCTATTGCCATGTAGACGTTGTTTTGCTGTGCCCAGATGAGGTTGACTGCCGCGATCATTGAGCAGAACATCGCGATGGTGCTGCAAATCACAAAGGCCTGGAACATTTTCTTGTCCAGCATCGTAGCCATGCCCTGGTCATCTTTGGAGGCCATGTCCGAGCCATTAAATCCTCCAGGAACTGCGAAACCAGCTGTGAAAGTCATGGTGGCCACGGGCGTTGCCACCAGCAGACGGGTATTGATCGCATCCTTCACATGGTCCATATTTGGCTTCTTTTCATGGGCATCAAATAGTGTAAGCGCTTCATCTCGAGCTTCCGCCCTTAGCGCGAATAAGTCTGCGTTTACCGCTGAACCTTTCCCAAATGACGTGGATTTCAACACCGTGACTGTCAATTGCTGAGATAGGAAGCAAATGAAGAAAAACAGAACAAGCTGTTACCATAACGATAGCGGGGATGAACCCTGGAGTACTCATTTAAAGGCGAAAATAATGACGATTTATGTTACTTACCTTCCGCAGCGTATACTCCCTTCTGATGCGATATTGAGCAATGTCAAGAGCAGTCAAGCATTCATGCTTAAGAACGAAGAGGTTGATTCTTTTATCCAGCACAAGAAGAATCAAAGCCACGGGTTGTGAATGCATCGCAGCCAAGTGCAAAGCTGTATTTCCAGCATAATATCTATCGCTTATCAGCATTTGCAGTTCCAGGTGTCTGAGTATATATTTCACTGCTGAAGCTTGTCCATATTTTGCTGCGGCATGAAGAACAGTTTGTCCTCGTCCATTTAGGAACTCTGATATAGGATATAGCTTCTCGATCAGTTCAATCTAACCCATCTTGCTCGCAATATCAATGGGAAGATCCCCATTCATATCCTGTGCTCGGGCCAAGTATTCAGTTTCTGGTAGCAAGAGTTCGAATACTTCAGTCTGATTCGTGTAAGCAGCAAAATGGAATACATTACCACTTCTGGAGTCAGTCATTGCAAAAAGCTTCATGTTCTTTTTCAGTATCTTGGCCGCTAAATCTACGATCAGGAGCTCCAATTTGGGGACCATAATCACAACTAGGATTGATAGTCGCTGATGCTGGATTAGATTGCAATGCTGAAACACATTGTGATAATCTTGGTTGAATCAGTCAAATGCTTTTAGAAATTTATCTAATCCATTTTCGGGTTCAAACAATTGTGGCTCTTTGAGCTGTGAATTTCAAAGGCGTTGCAATTTTCCATCTCTAACACAATGGAACATGACATGACGACCTTAGATAAATTTCGAAAAGATCCAAATACTAAAACAAACTCTAGCATCAATTACTTTCCTTCTCTATGGATTTTTCATTATTAATTTTCATTGCACTATGCTTACTTAATCTATACTTAGTCATTATCATTTAGCAAGCTTTTTTAATAAACACGTAACATTACTCTTTCATATTATACTAATACATACACGACTTACGACATTACTTTGTATAATGAGAAGTGGCAAATCTCTCTCACCTTTATACTTCTAAGGTTATCCTTGCGTTACAGTATGATGAAATAACATAAATTGCATAAAAGTTATGTATGTCCAACTACTTCATATGAATCAACCAAATAAAAAATATGTATAATTTATCACAACTTATGACAAAGTTCCCCCTGCTTTAGCAGCCAAAATAAGAATGCAAGTTGCACATGCAGACCCTTATTTGAAACTAAGTTATTTACTTCATTTCTCTTATTTGATACAAAGTTCACTCTCAAGCCATCTTTCAAGAAAACAATCTTCTTTTAGGTATTTACTTTAAATTTTTCCCAGTATCTATTGAGTAAATGGGACAGATTTGGGGTCAAATGCTAAAAACCCTAAAGAGTTTGGGACGTATTTGAGGTTTCTAAATGCAATATTCTAACTCTATTGGGAGCGGGATGATCTAGAGATTAAGTTGACAGGTAAATCCGAAACCGGAATATGATAAATCATTCACCAAACTAAATTTTACTCTATAACAACACTACACAGTTTTTTGAAACCTTGTAGAAGATTTATTGGAATCTAACGTTATCATCAACAAGCATTATTTCAAACCTATCTTTCTGCTTCTATCATTGTTAGATTCCAGATTTTTATGACTGTCGATCATGAGTATTTGCACTTCGTAGTTTTTCTAATCGAAGATCAACAACACATGAGTTTTAGCAAAATGACTTGGGATGAGACCGGTCATGACGGATGCAAAAAGTTGTTGCCCATAAATAGATATTACCGATAAGTAAATTTAGGTGCATACCATAGTTCTTGCGCAGGATGGCTCCATGAACAGGCGGCAAGCCTTGTATCCTCGACGGTTCGAGCAGGAGGTAAAATAAAACGTTGTGTATAGCGGAGTCACTGGTGTAGAGAGCCAGGTACGGGGAGATTTCTTTTCCACGTTCATCCAGTACACAGGTTCTGAATCTTCGCTCAACAAACGAAGGACCATGCCGACGTGATGACAAATTGCGGCCTCATGCAAAGCGGTGTTTCCATGTCTGTTTTTTATCCTCAGGATCAGGTTCTTGTCCTCAACATTGAGGAGGTTTCTAGATCCTCCGGCCCTGGCGGCCATGTCGGGGGGGTGGGGGCGGGGGGCGGGGGCGGGGGTGGTTGTGGTGTGGGGGAGTTATCTCCCCATCATCTTGGGCGGCTATGAGGTGGTCATTGACATAATCAGCCAGAAGCCTTACGATGTCTTCCTTGCCTGCGTGTGCTGCGACGTGGAGCAGTGAAGTGCCCGATGGCCCCGAAAATTGTAAATGGCAGACGGATCGGCTTCTCGGCAAGCCTTTCAACCACGGAAATGAACTCTTCGACATCAGCGGTACGGTTGATGGCATCCGCCAGTCTTCGAACAGGTGCATACAATTCTGCCGGATCTTGTTGCACCGCGGTTCTCACGGCCGCCAATGCATTATTCATTCTCTCCCGTCGACTCCTCCAGATTTCTTCTTCCTTCAAAGTGTCCATTTCATCCTTCTTGACCTCCTCCTCGATCGAGTTGCTCATGCCAACGTCCCCTACTTCTATAGATAGCTCCATCAAGCCTAAGCTATGTAATGTCTAATTATTTAAAAAAATTTATAATGATCAATAGTGACCCTACAAAATCTTATGTGGAATCGGAACAAAAAATTTTGAGTTTCAAATTGTTGTGCAAGATCATGGAAACATGCCTGAATACAAACTATTTGCTGCGAGAATTGAAGTGCAAGATATTAACAAGACGTCACAAATGTTGAAGAGAGCACTACTCTCTCTCCCTTCTCCAGAATTTTCTAGCAAAAATCCATCAATAAAGAAAAGCTGCGCCACTTCTAGACTTCTTCAAAGAAATCTAGTTGCCAGACTGTAGAAAGCCAGCAAAGTCGGTGAATGCACCGACCTTCCATCCTATAAATAGGAGCAACTTGCTCCTCATGTAGGTGTGAGTAAGAAGTCCAACTAAGAGGGTCTGCGTGGGTGTGCAGAGAGAGGAAAAATGTTGCGTTGTAGTGGGTGGCGTGAGTGTAGAGCGTGGCATGAGCAGAGAGTAAAATAGTGGTCCCATCGTGTAGGCATAGGAGTCTATAGAAAGAGTATAAGGGGCCTTGTGTATGAGTGGGGTCTTTAAAGGCGGTTGTCTAAAGTGTGCCGTGGGTGTACATGAGTGAGTGACGTGAGAGTGGTGTATGTAAGTGTGAGAGTTCATTGTATACTTATGATGCAATTTAGTGTTATTGTAATATTAAGAAAGTGTTTATTAAAGTCACGCTTTCGCAACTCAACAGCAAATTTTTGTAGCAGTTTGGTCGGGCGTAACTATTATATGAAGAGAGATTGATGAGACGTTCTATTTGAAACGAGCAAAAGATTATAGGCGCTCAAATCACTTATTGATGACGTAATTCTTGAGTTCCAGTTACACCGAAAGATACTCAAAAAAAAAAAAAAAGAATCAAAGTATATATTAGAGTTTCTTAAAAAGTTTTTTTGAGAGAGAGCGTGCCTAGCAAATGGTGGCGGTGTGCGCTGCAGGATCGAGCTCGGAGACGGCGGTGGACAACGATTGCGCCACGGGGACATGGTAGAAATGGCAGAGACAGCTATGAGAGAGACTGGGTTTTTGGAGTTGAACAAAGACGAACGCAGGCTACATCTCATGTACAACTCTCAGCCTTCTAACAAAATCTGGTCCTGTACAGAATGCTGCATTGCCTAATCAGTCGTCACACATTTTCCCCGCGACGACTCTTAGAATCTTGCAAACTAAGTAGATCGACGCACGTGTTTAGCAGGTCCTTTATTTAGTCCAGCTTGAACGGGACTGGAATTTGATGGCCCCAGGAATCGACTTTTTCGGCCAGGCAATAGATGTATCGCTGCTTATGGGGCGATCGTGCAGACTAAAGTTAGCGCTGTCCACCGGTGGGGGTGCAGAAGCAAGGAGGACTTCAAAGAAAGGACAGTTTGAGGTAACTTGAGAAAGACTGCTAATCCTAATACAGTAGAAAAAAAGGCTGCTCTGTCGATATACATTAACACCATTGAATAAGCGTGAACTATCTAAGAGAGAATATAATGAAAAGCCTGTGATCCAGCATCAAGATTGAAGACAATTAGAGTTAACAAAGGAAATTAGACAATTAGCAGGAGAAAAAGACAAGGTTGGTAAATCTTGATAATTTTCAAAAATACATGCCTTTGAATACGAGAACTCGCTTCTCCAACGATCTAAAGGACATGTCGAGAGCGGTCGAGCATTTGCTAATTGCAACTCCCCACCCAACTCATTTATTCGACAAAAGATTAACCAAAGCGGCAGGTCAGCATTGCCATTTTATTATGCATTATAGAGCTAAAGTTCGTGTTAATTGTATTCTCGCATATGCTTCCTCTTTGCTTTGAGTTGCTTTAGCTGATCCTATTCTTTGCCCACCACAGAAGCAAAGAGGCATAAAGGAGTCGCGTGCCGGAGGATTCAGTTAGTCCTTTTGTAGCAGCTTGGTTAAATATGCATAGGCTAATCTTTTTGAAATTTAATTTAATTAAAATTTTAAATAAGAATACAAAGTGATGACATTTTCTTAAAAGACGGCTCAAAGTATAAATTATTTCAAATAAGATTCTAAAGGAGCCAACTTAATCTCAAATAAAGCCTCGAGCTCACCGATTAGTCATATATTTACTCGTGGCAAGCACATGACTAATGTGGCAATTGATATAATAATTAGAAGGAAAAAACACTAAAATGTTACTCAACTCATACTCTAATCACGAAAAAGAAGGACACAAGTAGGAGAAACTCTCAAATGAAATTGAACTTCTATTCTACACAATTCTCTTATTATTTTCTCTTTTTTATCTTATAAAATGATGACAAGACTTACTTTTATATAGATTGTTTAAATAGCTCATAACTGTATCTAGCATTTCAAGGAAATACATCCCTTGAATTTACAGAAACATTGAACTGGACATAAAAGCATGAATCTAAACATACATGAACATTCTACATGCGTGCAGCACAGTCATGAATTTGGTCTAATTACTAACAACGACAACAGGGGCATTTTTGTCCAAGCGAATTTTTGTCATTCTTTATCTTTGTTTTCTCTTTCTTCTCTTCTCTAATTTTCTTCTCTCCGTTTTGGCTTTCTTTCTATTTTTCCTTCTTCACCCTCACAACTCCATCTTCTTCGTTCCGCATCCCTTCAGTCCGTGAGGCCTTTCAGCCTCCCCACCAGCGAGCTTGGGAGATTTGCGTCCTCCCGAAGGGGATGGGAAGACCATGACGGCGACGGCAGCACCGCACAGCCACTGGCGAGGGTCCAACGTCCCCAGTGGGGCTTCAGCAAAGCCGCCACCGCCGCCGCCAATTTATGGCGGAGACAAACGTACTCGCGCAAGGAAGCAATGCAGCTTGAGTAAGACTTCATGGTGCGGAAGAAGAAGGCCCCGATCCTGTGCGACCTCACGATATCTCACACCCTTCTCTCACTGTCCACCAGGCCCACCTCCTTCCTCAGCCATCCACCGACGGCGAGGCCAGTCCTCGCCGTCGACGGAGTCACCAATTTCCTTGCACACACGCCAATGTCCTCTTCCTTCCCAATCTGATAGATCTAATAACAAAACCACAAGAAAATTGTTGGTGCTTTTTTGTTCAAGATTTTCGTTGCTGTTGGTCTTACGTTGGTTGTTTAGTATAAGTTAATATTCAATAAAATGCCTAGTTCATAAATTAAAGGAATGTGATGTTTTGGGCCAAAATGAAAATTTTCAATTTTATCAAAATGCCCCTCTCACTTTCGCTGGCGGACAAAGACTTAGCCGGCTAACAAATTGGGGGCTTATCTTCCATAGAAAAAATGATCTCATTTCGAGTCTGGGTCACTAAAAAAAAAATGGCCACTTTTTTTTTTTTTTTAATTTTTACTTCGATTTACCTATTCGCTAGAATTATACTTGACTTTTTCGAAAGCTCAATATTATAAATTAAAAAATCAATTCTATCAAGTTAGTTGGCCTCAAGCACAAAAAAGTATGTTATGTATCAATCACACAATTGACGGGCTCTGCTGGATCGATCGCTCAAGACCTTTGGTCTCTACGTGGACCCGATGAAAAAAATGAGATCACTTCTTATGGATTCGTTGAAAAAAATTCTGATCTAGTTCATGGCCTATTAGAAGTAAAAAGCACTCTGATGGGATCCTCGCGCAGTCAGTTTGATAATTATCGAGTGACATTGCTTCTCTAGCCCAAACCAAAGAATCCCTTAACCAACCAATCACATTATTTGAATAATATGCAGTTCTTTATACAATTTTTGCGTGTATATACTGCTAAGTTCTTCCTGTTTATTGACTGGTTACAACACCGATTACTGTCACGTGACCTGAACTACCACCTCCCCGTCCACGTCGACGATGAGAATGGGGAACTTCTCCTTTCCATGTGGTCGGCGTAATGGCGTACGGCTAGCCACGTGGCATCATCCAATTAGCGAGCAGTCACTGCTTGACCAAATTCCCCTGTGGGGTCTTGCATGAATATGGTGGTGGCTGGTGGGCCCTTTCCACCGCCCAACCTCAGTGCCTAACTCCAAGTTAAAATAAGCAAAAGAATTTCATAGCTGGAAAGAAGCTCGTACCCATTCTCGAATCTGGGGAGCAGGGATCAAGATCAAGAAGCTAATTGACATTTTTCATTTGAGATTTTGTTTTGTTTCAGAGAACAAATTCAGTTTTCTTCATGATATGATTTGATCAAATATTTTGAATCTATGTTAAAAAGGAATATCAACCAAATGAATTTCATTAGAAGATAGTAGATTTCATCTTTTTTTTTTTTTTTGTTTCATTTCCTTTTACATAAGATCTTCAATTGTTTATATAAGAGAATAAAGGCAAGGAGGGGTTACTTTTTCCTAACGCTGAGTCATCCTATTCGATTTAGCTATGCTGGTGGAACACGAAACGTTGTTAGATGACATGGACCTGTGAAAAAGGCTTTTGCAGGATTGATTGAAGTGTAATAGAGCTTTTGTGACCACCTTCTCCGTTGAATGATACAGTACTTTCATCTACTCTACCACTAATTAACTTGTACGATTTTAGTCTCACTGAAAATAACTTTAGCCTTGACTACTACTATCGTGCACGTGGACGAAATGATTCACATACATTAGTAAAAGTTAATTGAGTAAAGTATCAGGACACTGCATATTATAATGTTAGAATTCTTCATTTACTTCGACTTATAATAATCATCATTTTTTACCTAATGTTTAATCGATTGTCTGCGTTTTTTAAGGTCTTTTCAAATCTGCCAAACTATGGACTGATTGACGATACACTTTTGGAAATTTGTAGACATATAAGTAGCGGTAGCTTTCACAATTTTTAGGTTGGTCGCAAGACTATTATAATACCCATCGAGGGTGGAATGGAATAATGTTAAAAAATGTGACGTACGTCGGGATGCAAGTGGAATGATAATGAAAGAAGATGATACGACTAAAGCATAATCGTGGCTGATGACTCACCATGGTCAATATCTGTCGCTATAGAACGACAATAATGCCAGCGTTTAGCCTAGGGGTTTCGATTAGGTTTTTGGGTAAGTGGGGATGATGAATTTCATGCGTTTGTCTCAAGTAATTTGTGCAGGATTCCCTATTTCCACGCCGATGCACCTTGGACAAACCTTCGGATGGACCGTCTGTAACCCGAAATGAGAACAATTTAATAATTTTTTGTACCAACTCGAATCTCGAACTACATAGGAATGTGCTTTCACCGTAAACAAATACTAATGACCTAATTAAATTTGATTGAGCCAATCTTCATCTTGCTAACTGAACACTAAAAACATATGAATTGCATAAACTGGGAGATAATAAATGTGAGATCTAGATTTAAGTTCAAAGATGTAATTTGGGAGAAAAATGGGACTCAAAAGATTCGAACTCAGAACCTTTTGTTCCAATATCATAGAATATTTTAAAATTTTAAGTCATAAGATGAATGCGTTGTTTTTTAATTTAAATATTATAACAATAGAGATAACACAAAATTTTACAAGAGATGTATACCTCACTAAAATCTAGATGCTAGTATTATTCGTTGTTAATAATAATAATAATAATAATAATAATGAAATTTATTGTGATTTAAATGCACGATTGCTCATACAAAACGATATGTGATCTTTAGATTAAAATGGCTTAGAAGATATGGTTCACTCAAAATAATAAATTACACATGCACTTAATAAGTGGAAAGTATCAGTAACACCTAAGTACACATATATGTAGGTCCTTCTAATTTGTCTAACCCAATTCAATTACAACTCTTCTGGGTCTAGACCTTCTTTCGTTGAACTTCGAAAAATTTCAACGCCTGAACAAGAACTGTCGGGGCTAGACGAGGGCACTTCTAAGATAAATCTTGTTGAACAGTATGGTGGAATTGAAGGTGTCACAGTACAATTTCTTGACAGATCAGTAGAAAGAAATTAGTGATGGGATGAGAGAACGAACGTGGGGGAATGATAGTTAAGGTCGGCTTCAATGGGGGCTGCACAAAACACGGTGGCTCGAAGGCCGAAAGGGTGATCATGTCCATCATGATGATGACGACTGATATGACCTCCATTATTCTTTGGCTTTTTCCAATGAAGATTAGACCACAGAGGAAGAATACCATAAGAGAAATTATATCATTTGAGACTTTTCGAAAAATAATGCCAGAAAGACAATTCAATTTCCATCTAGACATCAGCTGTTCCCATTTTTCAAAATATCTATTTTTAAGTCGGCCAGTTATAATTACCAAAACAACATTTACTATCAAAAATCCCCAGCGACTCGGTGCCTCAAGCTACCCAAACTCCCAACCCCAAACCAGACGCCACCTCGCCTGCTGCCGCTCGCCATCTCCGTCATATCTAAGTGCCGTCCTCCGTCGATGCCAACCCCCCTCATCTCGGCTTCTCTCCCTCTCTTTCCTTTAGTCAAATTTACTCTCTCGACTCTAACTATGCACTCGTGACTCCAATTGGTATCCAGGTGAAAAGTGCAAAACATGCATTTTGAAAAGTAGAGCCATGTAATTAGTATTTGGATGAAAAGTTAAATTATTTTGACATTATTCTAAACTTTTTTCTTAGTGTTATTATTACACCAACATGCTTAATTTTCTTGGAGCCAGTGAATGAGGAGTGTCAAATCCCAAGATTCTTCTAATCTTTCCCGTCTCTTTTTTCTTTTCTTCTCCACCCCTAATTCACCAGTTCACTCTCCTATAAATAGCTTGTCCCACTGGATCATCTTCATCTCACTCTCACAGTCCAACCCTCCACTAGCTCGTTTCTCCTTCCTCTTTCAATCTTCTTTGGCCTCATAGCTTCTGTTTATTTTCTTAGCAGCTTCTGCCAAAGTAACTCCGTTGGATCTCCTATGGCTACCGTCGAGGTAACTCTAATAACTACTCATTGAAGTTCTTAGAATAGAAACCTTGGTTCAACATGTTTAGCTCTTGTCGAAGAGATGATTTGGAAAACTGTTTTTGCCAACAGTTACATGATTTGTTCTTGAATAGTGAAGTGGGAATAATAACAATCAATTCGGGATTGTCATTTATAACGCTAGTGACTTGCCGAAAGACGCCCAAAGATGAAGTAACATAGCATTATTAGATTACAGGTTTCGAATGAAAGGATCGACCTACTATACGATTTTATAACTGTATGTTCATTTTGCCGATCCATATATTTTGATGAAATGATTTATGTGGATGAAACAGGTTGTATCAGCACAAGCTGCCCTCGTGGAGGATAAGCCTGAAGAGCAAATCAAAACTGTCCATCAAGAGGAAGTAGCGGTGGTCGCACCAAAAGAAGACCCCAAGAAAGAAGAAGATCAAGAAAAGCCAGCTGAGACCGAGACCAAGACCATAAAGGAGTGTACCGAGACCAAACAAGAAGAAGGCGTCCTCGAAACAACTGAGGGAGAACAGACTGAATCAAAAGAAGAAAAAGAAGAAAAAGAAGTCGAGGCACCAAAGGAGACTTCCAAGGTGGCACCAGAGCCAGAAGAGAACAAGGAGGAAGCAGAAGAAGCCAACACGAAATCAGTGGAACCCGAGGCAGTCGTGGCCGAAGAGAATGTCGTGGTCCAAAGAGACTGTCGTGGCCAAACCAGAACCGGACTCCGCCGTGGAGGCTCCCAAAGAGGAGGGTGTCAAAGGAGGAGCAGAGGAGGTAGGGAAGGAAGAGAAGGGAGCTGCTGCAGAAGCTGATGAGAAGAAGACTACTGATGAGTGATGTGTCTATGGATGTCTTCTGATGAGTGATGTGTCAGTGGATGAGTGAGTGAGTGACTGAGGGAGGGAGTAAGCGAGTCGTGTCTGTGTGTTGGCGTGCTGGGGGGTTTGTTTCAGTGACTTGGTCTAGAATCTAATAAAGCAATTTACTGGTTCATGATGTTCTAGTGTTGTAAAAATTCTATGTAGTTTCTCTTTGTGGTTTGGCCCGTCACGTGGCAGATCCCAGGAGGAGTTCTTGATTCCTGGTCTGGGATTTTGCTTTTGGCCAACATAAGAATAAATCCTACTTCTATCTGGTCTATATGCCCTTTCTTTTGTTCATGGTTATTGCAAATTTAATTGAAGAAAGTGTTTTCTTCTATTTCTTATTGTATGTCATGCTTATAGAGAACATAAAACATAAATAGGGCCTAGAACAGCTAAAAAATTAGCAATAAATTAGAAGCAAAAATGGAACAAATTTCCTACTTCAAAATGTATTGATGTACTTTCTAATTCTGAGGATTCAAAAATAAAAGGAAATAAAATAAATGGAAACAAAATAATTTCCTCTCTCGAGATTTTCCCCTAATTCTTTGACACGCCCCCCCAAGTTGGTGCGTAAATATTTTATCATGCCCAACTTGCAAATGAGAGAATCAAAATTTGGTCGAACAATCCCTTTATAAAAATGCCAACTAATTGTTGTGTTAGTACAAATGGTATTCCACAGTAACCCCTGCATTAATCTTGTTCTTGATGAATAATGCTTGGTTCTGTCATGTTGCATTGGGTTTTGTGCAATGTTGATTGTAGCCTTACTATCACAATGCAATTTCATAGGCATTTTCACTTGTACTCTTAAGTCCTTTCGATATCCATGTCATCCACAACATCTCACACATCCCTTGAATCATTGCTTGGTATCCGCTTCTGCACTATATCATGCCACCACATTCTGCTTCTTACTTTGCCAATTAACCAAGTTCCCCCATACATATTATAACCTTAAGTCAAACCTTCTATCAATTATTAACCTTGCCCAATTTACATCCATGTGTGCTTCAGTCTCCTGTTGATTAAGATTTTTTGAATAATAGACCCTTTCCAAGAGTGCTTTTAAGATATGTCAAGATCCTATACACAATCTCAAGAAGTTTTTCATATGGAAAGTGCATAAATTGGCTTACCATACTCGCATAGAATGCAATATCTAGGAGTATGCAACAAATAGATCAATTTCCCTACTAGTTATTGATACCTCGATGTATCGACGAGAGTCTCATCTTTGTCATCTCCAAGTTTCTCATTATAGTCTATCGGAGTTTTTACTAGTCAACAATCCCTCATTTAGATCTCTTTTAGAAGATCTAGGACATATTTTCTTTATGAGACTACAATTCCCTTTTTCAATCAAGCTTCCTCAATTCCAAGAAAATAGTTCAGGGTTCTCAAATCATTGATCTCAAACTTAGAAACAAGTCATTCTTTCAACTTACTCATCTCAACAATATTATTCTCAGTGAGAATGATGTCATCTGCATACACTGTCAGAATTGCAACCTTCCATCACAAGAATGCTTTACAAACATGGTATGATTAGCTTGTCCTTGAATATTGACTTGTTTCTATACAAACTAAGTGAACTTTCAAACTAGGCCCTCAGTCCATGTAGTGACTTCTTCAATCTACATCTTTGATCCAAACCTTTTATTAAAGCCCAAGGGGAAATTCATGTAAACTTCTTCCTCCAAATCTCCATTCAAAAATGCATTCTTCACATCTAGTTACTACATAGGCCAGTCAAGCTTGGCTGCAACTAACAAGAGCACTCTTATAGTGTTTAGTTTTGCAACTAGAGAAGGTCTCAAAGTAATCAATCCCATAGGTCTAAGTTTCTCGCAATATTTACACCATAGTTTCTTCCTTCCATCTTCTTTAGAATCAAGCCCCCAAGATACAAGTGCAGAATTTTCAAATATAGAGTCGATGCTTGTTTCAAATCATGTAGCGTGATTCACCTCCAAGATTCCTTCCTTCTAATTTCAAAGAAAACCTCATGGATGGATGGTAGAGGTTTTCTTCCAAGGATTCTGCCTCTCACCTCATTCAAGCTTTGATTAAGGCTTGCTAGAAACATGTATACACTTATCACTCTCTTCTCTCTTCATTTGTCTCTTGCAATCAATTCGGACTTTCCCACAATTATCTCTTCATGGATGGATGGTGGAGGTTTTCATTCAAGTATTTTTCCTCTCACCTCATTCAAGCTTTGATTAGGCCTACTAGAAACATGTATACGCTTATCACTCTCTTCTTTCTTCATTTGTCTCTTGCAATCATTTAGACTTTCCTAAGGATTCTGCCTCTCACCTCATTTGACCTTTGATTAAGGCCCTGCTAGAAACATGTATACACTTATCACTCTCTTCTCTCTTCATTTGTCTCTTGTAATCAATAGGACTTTCCCATGTTTTATCATAGCATTGATCTAATTCCTATCACAAGGTCACCATTTCATTATAGTAAATAGTGACCTCATAGTATCCTTGCCTTGATTGCCATAGCTTTGCCTTCAATTCAAAATCAAGAAAGAATTTCCCAAATCATAATATGTTTTTCTCACAATGTCCCACAATACTTTATAGGTCAAAAGAAATAGGTACAATTTTCCAATTGATAGCTCCATAAAATTGATCAACCAGGCAATGTGTAAAGAGTTTTTGGATTTTCAAGTCTTTCAATACAAATTGCTTTATGTAGATTCCTTCACCTTGCCTATCTAGTGGCCTAGCTTCCCTCTGACATCAATTGCTAGTTTCACCGATTGAACCCACTCCAAATGATTTTAGTCATTCAATTGGCAAACTATTAATAGTAGGTTGGAGTTTTAGGAGAATTTCTCTTCACCATTGCTCAATTGTGCAAGAGATTAGTTAAGTTGTTTTCTAGAATGACATTTGAAGAAGCAGTGTCCCTACTAACTCCAGTCATCTTCGTTTCACCATAGTAGGAGCTAGATTCAAAACCTCAGCTCTGGTACTATGCGGATTTAACAAGAAAAAAAAAGAAAGATATTTTCTTATGTTTCTTATTGCATATCATACTAACAGAGAACATAACATTTAAATAAAGCCTGAGACAGCTTGAAAATAAGCAAGAAAATAGGAGCGGAAATAAGTTCCTACTTTGTAATTCTAGTTATTTACTTCCTAATTCTGAAGATTCGAAAATAAAGAAAATAAAATAAATGATACTTCTTCGCCAGTATGTATGTTCTAGCATGTTTATTTGCTTATTACTTGGTTAACCTTATTGAATTCGCTTTGATCACTTTCCTGAACTAAAGTTCAATATTGGTCACCTGTCTCCCTTTATCATAAAATTCATTTTAGTCAATTGATGGTTAAATATAAATATGTAAAAGCACTTATATCATAATGCACTGATTATACATGGCACATGGTACATATACACTATTTTGAAAATACCAGCTCATTCCAATGAATGAATTGATAAAATAAAAAGATAATATAGTATTTTGAGTAGTTGTTTTGAATTGTATAAAAAAAAAAAAAAAAAGTTATCTATTTAAGATGAATATTTTCGGTAAAAAGTAATTTTTTTTCACATTGGGCTTATCCTTTGCAAATAGAAAATAGATGAACTTTTTCGGTTAAAAAGTTATTCTTTTTTTTTTTTTTTCACATTGGGCTTGTTTGTCCTTTGCGAATCGAGAGCCCATTTGTGCAGCTAAATGGCAACCGTCAGATTGATCTCCAATCCAGATCGACGGACGGACGAGGATTTATGAGCATTTTATCCGAACTGTCCCCCTTTCTCTTTAACTACCACCAACCGTCCGGTCAATCGGCCAGAAATGGCGACGGCGCCGCTGAAGTCGCCGGCGAGAATCGCCGGAAGAGACGAAGTTTACGTGGCGGCGGTGCCGCTCAGAGCAACGAAGGGACCCGCTCAGCTGCTGACTTCGGCCGCCTACTCGCTCAAGCTCTGGGACTTCCAACATTTCATGGTCATCATCAGAGCCACTTCCCCTCCATCCGATTCTCAGGTTCTTGATCGATTATGTTTACATGGATTTTGGGTTTTGGTTTCCATCTTGAACTGTTGATAAAGGGGCAAGCTTGTTGATAGGTGTAAGCTCTGGAAGTTAAATGAATTGTTGGGTTTTCTTTTGTGGGTGTGATGCCTCTGATCTTTTGTTTGAATTCGATTCATGTGTTGGCCACAATCTGTGAGCACCAAGGCCAGATGATTCTCCTTTTTTTCTTGTTTATGTTTTAGGCATTTGTGTTTGATTTTCAACCTGAAGACCCTGAAAATGTGTATGTGGCACTTGCAGCCTTGTCAGGTAGATCAATTCCAGGTTAGTCCATGAATTCTCCGACTACTACAGCCCTCATCATGCAATTACATGGAAAATTTTTAGCTTACTTCCTAAGTTAGAGTCAGTTTGATCCCGAAAGAGAGAGGTGCTGATCATGCGAAATCCCGGTATTAAAAGTACGGTCAGACTTGGAGATTGAAATTCCTATTCATGTCGACTGTGTCCACTCTGTGTTTGCGTGACGAATCTACATTCTTCTTTAGGAACTGTTCTCAAAAGAAAGTTGACAAAGCTACCGAAAGAAAGGTGCTGGTTTGTGGGATCATGTGGAGAGCATGCTCTGGATGTTGCATGTAAGTTCAGCAACCACTGGGAGACCCACTTGAAAATCGGGCATCACGATTGCCGTGATTATGCCAATGGTAATCAGTCTGATAGGACAAAATTCAGCTCCTTCATATGTTTGTGCTTGTATGTACGTGTGAATGATGCTTGAGTCTATTTCATTGGATGAGCTATATAAGTTGTCAAACAAATTATTTTTCTCACACTTTACTTTTAGATGCTGTCACGATCCTTTTCTGATCTTATAGAACTTTTGTACACAGGGTTGGTTGAGCACCTTACTGGTGAAAAGGATGTCCTAGAGCACTTGAGAAGAAGCTTTGGTGATCTGGACTAGGGCATCAACTTACTGGTTTCATTGTTTTAGCTCTGTAAGTTCATCCATGTGCCTGGTAACAAGAAGAACAAAGTTGAGCAAAACTACCATTGAAATTGGTTGGCTTATGAGTATGGTAGATCTGAAAGTTCAATTTTATTTCCTATTCCTAAATTTAATTTATTACTTCCCACTGTATTTATCAATACATAAATTGATCTTTCAGGTTGCTTTTATGTTGATATCTTGGAAGATAACGTGATACACTTTATGCTATCGTTATCACTAGTTTCCACTGCACATTATGTGACAGATTGAGTTCACAACCTGGGTGGATGGCTCGATGGAAATTAATTACCAGACAAGCATTTAATTTTTGTACAGCAAAATATACTGAAAGGAGTCTTTTGAACAATGGACATCAAAAGGAATAAAAGGAAGTGATTGGATACAGCCACTTTCCATTCCCAGTTGCGAGCCCATTTTTGCAGTCCATTGTCAACTATTGGATTTTACACGACCGATGAGGATTTATCTGCAGATTATCCAAACTTTGCCTCTTCTTCGCTTCTTTTAACTTCCACTGTCTGATTAATTTGCGAAAATGGCTTGGACATCACTACAATCAACCATGAACATTAGTGGAAGAGACAAAGTATATGTAGCAGCAATGCCATTTGCAGCAGCGATGGAACCATTTCAATCAGTGACATCAGCTCTTCACGGACTCCATCTCTGGGATTTGCAACATTTCGTAGTCATCATCAAAACCTCTTCACCACCATCCAATTCCAAGGTTGTGATGATTATGTTTCATGGTTTGTCTTTATCAATTCTCAAATTGCAGAGAGTTAGTTGGTTATAATGGGTTTGGAAATTAATTTTTTGGGTCATCTTATGGTGATGAGTATCTCTAATTTTGTTGGAATTGAATGATATTTTGCCTAGAACAAGTGGACTTTCTACAGTACGTTTGCATTCATTTTCTAGTAATATTTCTAAATGTCTTAGGCATCTGTTTTTGATTTTCAACCCGAAGACCCACAAAATGTTTTTCACTGGCTTTTGCAGCCTTGCCAGGTGGATTGGTCCCAGGTTAGTCTATGAAATCTTCTGCTCTCATGATCCACAAATGCTGAACCATAGTCAGTTTAGTCTGAGATGCTGATTGTGCAAAAAAAAAAAAAATTCGAATATGGTCAGGCTTGAAGTTCATTTTGTCTTTGTTCAGTCATGTTGCCTAATGAATCTAAACCTTTTTGTTCAAGGAACCCTTCTCAGTAGAAAGTTGACAAGGCTACCCAAACGAAGATGCTGGTTTGTGGGATATAGTGAAGAGGATTCCCTGGACATTGCGCTTAAATTCAATGATACTTGGGAAACTGACTGGAGGATGGGTATTCATGATTGCCGAAATTATGCCAATGGTAGTTGTCATTCCAAGATAACATAAGTCCATTGTGGTTGATGTTTGTAATTTTTGAACCCGGGACGGAGACTGATGTGGGTCTGCTTGATCAGATATACTCTATTATAACACATATGGTCTCTGACTCTGAACTGACTTTTATATACTGCGGTGATCCTTACCGGTGAAAAGCTTGTGTTAGAGCGCTTGAGAAGACGCACTGCTTGGCTGATTTAAGGAATCAAATTTCTGGCTGTACTCCTGTAAGTCCGCGGACAAACTCAGTCTTGAGCAGAACAAAGTTAATGTAAAATCACCCCATCAAAGTGTAATGATCATGTGTATCGCAGATGCGAAATAAGTTGTTCACCAATTTCGTCGATTACTCTTCCACAATTGAAGGCCGCCCCACTAAGATTTATAGCACTCAATTTCTTTTGGTTTGTTTTCATATATTTGTTTGCAGGCATGCCAACCCAGACTTCGTATTGTCATTATTGCTGGTGTGATGTTCTACTAGTTCAGATGCTCAAGATGTTGACGTGCTCTCCAGTTTAATCACTGAACATCATAGCCAAGAGTGGTGATGGAACTTGCTGATGAGACACCGGTAATCATTGCAATGTGAACTCGTATCTCATAAAATCGTAAGCAAGTACACTAGGCAATATATGAAACTTGAGTGTTACGGTCTCCTTAAGCTTTTATCAAAGATACACTTTGTGAACCCGTATAATTTTCGTTTGGAGGAAATCGATTCGTTAGGAATTACGAGCATTGCTGTGAAGAAAGGGCATGTTTTTGTCATTGATTCTTGGATGACAGGGCAACGTTTCATGAAGATTGAGGATTGGATTGCATTCCGATCTCTAAGCCTTCTCTCTAACCCAAAATGCACAGCCCATCCAAACTCGAAACCTTCAACATTACGGAACCTCACTCTTGTGATTGGTTTATTCTCTGTGCCAGAGTCGAAGTCCATTGATCCACGGTAAAGCTCATTGGTGGTGCAATATTTCATTGTTCAGGGTCTCAGAGTCTCAGACTAAGTCGTGCGGTCAGGTGACATGGTTGATTAAGCTCAAATTGGTTGCATCTGACCTTACAGCTTTCTACATTTTCACAGAGAGAGAGAGAGAGAGAGAGAGAGAGAGAGAGATCATCCATGTATCTTAGCATAGTTTCACCGTCACAAGATGGTAACAGAACTGGATCCTAAGTCTTGGGTGATCAATGGTGATTTGTATACTACTCTTCATGGTCCTACATCATTTCACAACAACAAAAGCAGGACCATAAGGTTCTAGAGATCTCCTTCCCACAGGTCAACGGAACCCATCTTTTTTTAGTCATTTTGCTTTTGAGAAATCGGTATCCGGGCTAGAGATCTATGTCCTTACCCTATAGGAAAACCAAAATGGAGACAAAAAGTCTAGGGGATGTCCCAGAAGTGTGATCCACCACTAATTTATAGGAGCCATGTGTGAATGATTCAATCTGGCCTGTCTTGCTTTCTACTAAAAACCTCAAATGTTTCATTTGAGAATTTTGAAATGAGTCCGAACGTTCACACCAGAGCAAAATTCAGTTTATTTTGCTTTCGGTCCGCCTTAATCAACTTGTTTTTGTTAATTGTGGAATCTAAAAAAGAAAAATGAAAGGTAACGTATTCTGGATTGCATCTTACATCAATCATATGCGAAAGAAGCAATCGAAAGATGATTATATTGCGCAGATTCTTGTGTAAAAGAAGTTTGTGGCTGCTAAATGATTTTTACTTGGTCATTCGACAATTGATCTCTTGTATTTGCCATGACTAGAAGAAAAGATCCCACATATTTTCTTTTCCACTCCTGGGACCGGGTGTTGATTTTTTGTGCCAACTTTACTTGCATAAAGAAAATAAAAGCTTGGAAACATAGCCCTGATCTTCCTTTTGAACGCAAAATTTTTTTCCTTGCTTTTAAATGAGTGGTCATGATGCACGGTTTTGATTATCTGCACAACTAAATGAATTTGGGAGATAACCCTGATAAAAAAGGACCCCCTTTTCATGCTCCAATGATTCACCTTTTGACCCTTACGTTAGTCCATTCTTTGACATTGAGATGTTGTTCTACTCTGCATATATGCTATGGCTATATGGGGGAAAAATTCAATGGACAGGCACCTCATCTTTCTGCAACCTGAGCCATAAAGACAAAGCATGAAAGATTTTTTTTTTTTTTTTTTTTAATCCGTGGCCATAAACATCATCTCGTCTCTCTCTCTCTCTCTCTCTCTCTTTATGGGGTAGGTATTCTTGCATTGAGGCGAGGGAAATACTGGAATTTTGGCATTTGCATCGAGCAACTCCACCTGGGGTAGGTTCTAAAGGGATCCCTATACTGCCAAACATTTTCAACCGCTCAACCTAACAATGTTGAAAGATTATATGTGGCCATGACTTGATATAAAAAAGATGATCATGAACATGAAAAAGATTTTATCGAGCACATAAACAGTACGCGGAGCTTGTGCATACGACACGACGCCATGGCGGCCGCGAATGACTTAATTATTAAGCCAAGAAGATTAAGATGAGGGAAAGCACAATCCTGCTGAATTTCCCCCCTTCTTTTTTATTCTCTTTTTTCGTTATGGTTGAAAAGTCTTTGCAAGAATTTGGAAAGTTTCAAGGGGGTTAGCTTAGATAATTGCTCCCGGTGGGCCCGAGGGCCAACCCAAAAGTTTTGATTTTTATCCCAACTGGCCTGTGACTCACACCCCATCCAGATTGGAAAGAAAGAGGCTCGCACCCCCATTTGAAAAAACAAATCCAATCTGATGTGAGCACATGATCTGAAATGAGCCGATGCCCATCACAGGCCATAAACAAAAGAACCCAAAAGCAAGACTCCCAGCACACAGAGAGAGAGAGAGAGAGAGAGAGAGAGAGAGAGAACATGGACCCTAATGATAATCTCAAATAATAAAAATGAGAACCTGAACTTACAATACAAATGGAGCATCTTTCTTCTTGTTCTTCTCCTTTCTTTCTTCTTTCTTTTCTCTTTTTTCTAGGTTTTTTCTTTAAAAAAAAATTATAAAGAAATGGTCATGTGTCTGGATGGGAATCAATCCAGCTGAGGCTTCCCACATGAACTAATGCATGGAAATAACTGGGCACACCCTGCAACGAAATGTCCCTGAACTTACCCCTTTTGGGGTCGTAGGCCACCAGCGCCCGGCTCTTACACTCCAGCAGTATCTCCCCGCTGTCCAGCCCGCACACGACCCTCGACGCCCTGCCGCCCCTGCTCTTGAACGGCATCGGGCTCGCGCTCTGCTTGAGCGCCTTGGGCATGTACGACCCGATGGCGTGTTCCCTCGCCCACGACTCCTTCGCATTGTACGTCCTCATCACCCAGATCTCCAGCCTCCCGTAGTTGCAGTAGATTACGGCCGCGAGGCACCCCCTCAGCGCCATCAGCTGGTAGTTGGACCGCCCGATGGAGACCCCCTCCGGCCTCGGCACCTCCCGGAACTGCTCGTCCTTCAGGTCGAAGGACACCAGCTGCCGGGCCGTCCGGTACCTCCGCGGCCCCGCGACCCAGTGCAGCCTCCCGTCGACCACCGTGTCCGACGACCTCTTGTCGATCTGGTACGGTGCCCGGCCCAGGCTCCGCCAGGCTGGGGTCTTCCCCCGAGCGTCAGGACCTGGACCTCCGACTGCATGTGCGGGACCCGACGCGGCCGTCGGACCCCCGCCCCCGCCCCCGCTCGAGATGGGTTCGGGTAGTATGCTATCTTGATCACCTTGTACTCCCGGGTCTCCGGGTGGAAGCCGAACCCGAAGACCACGGTCTGGTCCGCGTACTGCTGCGATCGCGGCAGCTCCCTGTGGTCCCCGGTGAAGGGATTGTACACGGACAGCGTCTCCCTGTAGAGCGAATCTGCAAGGCATAGCAAGCCGTTGCAGGAACCCACCACGTCGAATTCGGGCATCGAATTCGAGAAAGGCAGGTTGAATTTCCCGACGACGGCGCTCTTCTTGGATCTGCCGTGCCCGCAATCCTGGTCCTGAGCGGACAACTCCACGAAGCTGAGCTGGTTCCTGAGAGGGAAGTCGCTGTGGAACACCAGGAACGGATCTCTCACCGCCGTGCGGGCAATCTGCGCGTCGGGAAGGAGCAGGTCTCCGCCCAGCGCCCGCCAGGACCGGCAGACGAGCCGGAACCGCACGAGCGACGTCACGGGCAGCCGCGACAGGATGTCCAGGACGATATCCCTCGGCAGGCCCTCCATGCCGGTGGCCTCGCCCTCATCGCCTAGCTCACGTCTCTGCTTCTTACACGGCGGCTCCTGAGCGAACTCCATGGATCATCACCAGGGGAAGAAAAGAGAGGAGAGAGAGCACCAACCGGTTCGACAAGAGACGGAGCACGAAAGGAAAGCGAGAGACCAATGAGAGCCTGCGAACGAGGCCGACGACGACGATGACTTGCAGATAAAACCCTATAGTGACAATTAGAACAAGATGTGGGTGACCCCATCAAAACAATTAAAAGGAAGACGGAAGCCACAAGGAAGAGGAATGCCCCTAAAAATTTGTGGGATCCACCGTTGAATTATATGCTCTTAGCTAGGTAGGAGGAAGAAAAAAAAAAAATAAAAGGCTGGAGATTGAATTTATATGATCATGAGATTTGGGGAGAAAAGAAAACGACGGTCCGAGCGATCCAAGCCGTCCGATCGAGGCGGGGGCATGGCTGCCGTGATCGCCATTTTGATCGAATAATCAAATCCAATTCCATGACAATGGGTCGGTGACGCTAGTGATGAGGACCCTCCACCCCGAATTTCTTCCCTAATCCAAAAAAAAAAAAAAAAAATAAAAATTAAAAAACTGCAAAAAAAAAATTGTATTGTCTAAACCCCTCATTTCCCAAACCTTCGTTTATAATGCATAATAAATTTATCTCTTTGTATCTTTCTCACAAGACGGGTGTGTCATTCATGTGCATTTATTGTATATTGATGATGCTTCTTCAAATGGATGATGAAGCAAGATTTCTTTTCTGCACCATCAATTATTTCAAGAATCCTATATTCAATGCCAATACCTAATCCAAAAAATTATATATATGTATGTATATATGTAAAATCTAACACCAGAGATTACAAAATCATGTCTCCTAGAGTTTCAGAATAGAGGGGAAAGAATTTTAAAGTCCAAAATACAAAACTCCCAAAGTTTAAAAATGATATATACTGACATCACATCGCAACCATATGAAAGTAAAGAAAAAAAAATGTTGCGACCTATCTAAAGCCGCCTAAGAAATTTGGGCTTTCCTTTTGATAATGTGCAAGGTAGAGAGGCATTAGATGGGGGTGCTTTAAAAGACAATTGGCCACCAAAAAGTCAAGATTTTAAAAAAAAGGCATATTCACATGGAACCTTTGAGAGGAAAACAACTTTTAGCGACCACTATGTCTTATTTAAAGGCCCTCTACTCAATTGTCAGCCCTAGCTTAAAGGGTTAAAGTTATTTGTAAATAAAAATAAAAAATAAAAGAGGAATAGGATAATAAATAAAAAGCATGCAAAGAAAAAGAGGGTGAGAGAGAGGGGGGTGGGGAAATTAAGTAATAAAGGGGACCCACCACTAACTTTACACCCCCAAATGGATTTTAAATGGAAGATTGTTTATCATGAAAAAAATTGAAGTTTATCATTGTGGCATGATTGGAAAACGCATCCACAATGGATCGAAAGATGTCGAATTGTTGCTACAACGATTTTTGGCTTTTGTCCATATATAATTCAAGCGAAAAATGAATGATTCTAAAAATATTTTTTTTATCTATAAAAATATTTAGATATAAATTATATTCGACAATAATTAGATTTCTCATCGACTGATTATTTCAAGTAATACAAACTTGTTTTTAGAAATATATTTTTCAAACATTTGTTTTTTAACAAAACGGAGGGAGCCTTATTGAATTTCATCCACTTTACATGGTGACATGATTTTGGTATTGTGAAGAAGAAATTGCATGTCCAAATGACATTTCTAAATTATGATGGCATAGTCGCTAATATTCATCTGAATTACATGTATTAAATTCATAATTCCTTTTGTTTTGAAGGAACTTGGGGTTGAAAATGATCAAGATAGACACGAACATCAAATAATACTTTTTGGGGGGTTCTGTCTATCTAACAAGAGATCTGACCAAATGGTAACCTCAGCTTTATTCAAAAGTTGGAATTGCGTTTTAGTTCTCCAGACTCGTACGCAAAGCCAAAACCATACCTTTTAATATTCCATTTGAGCAACCGGGTGACCTGATTGAGTTGTTATTTTAATTTTTACTGTTGACTCTTCATATCATAGATCTGTAATTTCACATGTACTAGAATGCATTTTTTTTATCTTCTCATTTTCATTGATTGTATAATGTCTCCGACTTTTTGAGCAACCGATTAATCATTAGTTAGCATGAGAGCATCAATTCCTCATATATGGGCGAACGAGGGAGCACACAATTCCATGCAAAACTTGAAGATACATCCTGCAAAATGTGAAAACGGGGCGATTTGGAACTTATTTTTGAGAATGAAAGTTAAAAACTTTTCTTGTTAGATTGAGAAAGTCTGGTTGTTGATTATGGTACTACGAGGTCACTCGTTACTTTCATGTCATGTTTGTCTTGTTCCTTTCAAGCCCACGTTCGAACACCACCATGGGCTGCGAGTTAGCTGTGGACGGGATGTGTGTTTTGGGTTCTTGGATTTTAATCCTTCAACTTATGTTCTTTTCGCAATTGGGTCGTCGATCTTCCTTTTTTTCCGGCGCAACTGAGTCCCCTAACTTGTAGTATTAAGAAATAAAAACGGGAGAGAGGGAGAGAAAAGAGAGACAGAGACAGAGAAAGAGACAGAGAGAGCCCTGCTGCCATCATCACCCTCCAGCACTGCTGCCGATGCCGCTGCCGCCACCGCCGCTGCCACCGCCTTTGCTAACCCCGAAACCTGCGGCCACCACCAACCCCCTAAAAGAAGCTCAGGCCATATGAACTGACGAGACTAAGGTATAACTAGGCCCACTGTCTAGAAAGGGCCACCAAGTTAATGGGCCTTTGATCATGTCTGATTCTGCACATTTCGCATTACACAGATCTCAGGAATCTCCTTAACAAGACTCTATTTATAACATTTAAGTGTTGACTGGCTCCTGGTCAACCACCACTTCCTGATTATATTAAATAAAAAAATATTGTTATCTTAATCAAATCATGCACTGTGATAGATCCACCAGTAATGATATAGTGTCTTACCTACAACGGGCAAGATGTATATGTATATTTGTCTAGCCCAAGTTTAACTTTTAAATGATGTAACAAATACTAAGATGCCCATTTTGCGCAAGATATTTGCAAAAGAACACATAGCACATAGTAAGATTTTTTTGTCCTCTCTTCCATGTCTCCATTATTTTCTTTTTAAAATTCATCTGGTATTTGTACTTTTCTTTTTTGGGGCAAGCATATCTTTATTTTCATTTCTTTTTCTTTAAAGAAAAGAGATGTAGCTTTCAGGAATGACCAGCATGCAACACATTTTGTGTGACTTGATAAAAGCATAATGCAGAGTCCCGATTCTCTCACACATGGATGGACCACTCAATTTCCTAAGTGCACTGAGCCATCAACAAAGTAAGATATTCCTTTTCACTGTAAATATATATTATATTTCTTTTCACATCTAAAAATCTACGTATCTTTAATTTATTCCTTATTATGTTTGAAAAAAGAAAAGAGAAAAACAAATCAAATCAAGTTCATCAATGGCTGTAACTCTCAATTAGATTGGAATTGAGCCAACTTATTTGGACAAGATTTGCTAATGAAACTTTTTGATTCGTCTTTTGCAGATTTTCTAGTCTATCAATTCACATTCATATGAACCGAAAAGATGCCACCAAAAATCGAAAGGTAAAAAAGGGAGAAATAAAATTCTTCTTTTTGATGTATTAAGTTTAGTGATTCTTCAAAATTATCCTAGAAAATCTCCATCAAAATCTATGTATGTGCTTAATTATACATCTTTTTTGTCGGCATTTTTGGCGCTTCGTAGACCCCACCAACATAATTGTGCATTAAGTTTCCTTTACAATAAAGGGTCTCTATTTCTTTTAGGGTGTGACAATTACAAGCACTAGCAACACCACCACCAACTCACCCATTATCAAGACCCCCAATACACACGCCAAGCCCCTTGATTCTCTCTCATTCGATCGCATACTCTCATATCCTCCACCTGAAATCGGAGCCTGAAGTCCCCTCCCTCTCTCCGCCGGCATGCGGCGGATGTTCAGCGTGATGGCAAGGAGGAAGAGCTCAAGAGTCGCCGACGAGGCCATGCTGGGTGGCGGGAACCGAGCCGACCTGCCAATCTTGGTGCGGGATGCTGATGGGCGGGCGGAGCGTGGTTGGAGCAGGCTCCCGGTGTTGTTCCACGGTGTCTTTCGTGCCATGGTTTCGGTCGTCTCTTGCTTCTCTCCTCCCCATGTGAATGGGGCTGATGGGGTGTGGGTGTCTGGCCATGAATTTGGTCACCAAGCATCAGAGATGAATCATCTAATAGTGAGTGACAGCATGCGGTATGCAATCTTGATGTAGCGCCTGAGTTCGAGTGGGTCGATGTATAGAGAGCCTTCCAGGACAGATATGTTGTCGTTTAGTTACCTTTTTTTCTTTTCCAAAAGAGGAAAAAAAGAAAAAACTCCTTTATCTATACACTGAGGTAGATTCGCTTGTGCACAATCAATTAGAGTGTAGTGATTGTTCCGAAATATATTTATAATGTCTATGCTGGTTTTTCTTTTGTTTTTTACACTGGTTGTTGATTACAAATTTGGAAAATAGAAAAGCTTCTAGGGAATGTTCAAAATTTATGCACTCTGGGTAAGAAAGAAAAGCTATGTGGAGGATGGTGGTTGTCTCATCTTCTTATGGCTGTCAACAAAAGATGTTTCGTTACATTGCCCAACAAAAAGAAAAAGAAGATGAACTCACATACAGCCCCCAAAAAAGAAGAGGAACGGTTGTTGTACTGTCTAAACTTGTAAGAGAGCCTAGGCGGAAAAGATGCATTCTCTGGTAGCACCATCCAAAAGGAATTAGATAGAGGAATTGTTTGATCTTTCGCACCGAAAGGACATGGGAAAGGGGGAGATCAGGTGGTCGATTGTCGAGAGGAGGTAAGAGGCCGTCGTCCTTCCTGTTTGTCGTTTGCTCGGGAAGTAACTGAGGATGAAGGGTCGCGCTCCCCTGCTTCATCAAGGAAGCACTTCCACGGTTGCTGCTTCATTTGCTGTGAATGGGCACTTGTTCAACACTTCCTCAAGTAAGTAAACCCAACCCTGCTGATGTGCTGGTCAACTCTGGATCGTGGTATCCTAATTCTACGGTTTGCGATTGATGTAGAACATCCCACTAAAATCACAACTTAATTCAGGTAATTTTATCGGGCTTAACCTCTTGAAAGATGGTACTTTCGATGCGAGGCTTTTCCATTGTTAAGTTATAGCAATATTGAGCAACATCTAATTGCTCGAGCCCTTTTAGTTTGCCCTAAATAAAGTGCCTTTAGTAGCCTGTGAGGAATCCGTTTGTTCTCTCCGTCTATGCCATCAAAAATATATTGACCATGGGCATTTTGACCATGTTCGGATTCGTGAGGGAGCTTTCATATGATCGGATGGTAATGTATTAGTACATTATACATGTACATGATGAACAATGTGAACCAACCTTTAACTGGTCAATATTGAATGTAAACCTACACCTACATGGACATGATCACAACGATTGGCATCTAACAAATTTTGCCACCATCTGCCAAGCCACCGTTGCCACTGAGTCACGGCCGACCTCCTTAACTTTGACCTCGGGCCTGAGACCATGGTGTTCGTCGACAACCACCGAAGGACTCGGTTCTGAGGTTGCTAGCGGCCGTTGATTGTAGCGATGGTTGTCGATCGATGGATGGCCAAGAGCGATGGGGTCCTAGCTCGACGAGGTGACGGGCCACGATGGCCGGCCGTGGTGGAGGGCATTTGATTGATGTGGGAGGGTAGAACTGTATATATCATACGCGGCGTGGCCAGATTCGCATGTTTCCAACAGAAACAACCTATCGATGATTGTCACCTATCCAGGCAGCAGCAACCGCATAAGCCAATGGGAAAAGCGATGCCTTTGTGAATTGATTCAAAGCATGTTCACCCTTTAAATGGCAGAATCTTTTTCATGGCTATGGAGGAATTTGTGGGAATGTGTGGCTAATTAGAATTTGGACGTCGAACCCACTTTAACTCACGTCCTTCCAATTATTTTATTGAGGATATCAGCGCATTATCCCAAGATTTGCACCCAAAATCAAGAACAGCAAAACTATTTCATCAATGCTCCTAGGCCTACCGCACTAGTCTGCCTTTAGTATGATGGGACTCATTTTTTTTAATTAATCTAACAGAGTAAGCGGACACGATTGATGACCCAAAATTACAAGAAAAATTAGCATAATTATGGTGCTTCCTCGTATCACACCATCTGATTATCGTTCTAAAACTACACAAGTATTACGATTGCATTATGCACTCAATTTGTCATAATTTTACAACAATAAACCAATCGAACACATGAGATTTTTCAAATCTTTTTATGTACTGTAACCTGCAATTTAAACTTCATAACGTGTTTAAGTGAAACTTAAATTTGGAGTTGGTGAAAATTTATGGAGGCAAATTTTATTTTTTCACAAACCAAATATAAATTAATAACTGAGTTGGGTGTACGAGCGAGAATTTTCATGAAAAGGAATCCGACGTGGTATCAAATTGCCAAGCAATTAGACAACTTCCTAGTATTAATATGTTTATATTACATGGGGTCAGCAGAAGAGTACAAAAACCAAACAATTTCACTCAAGACTCATCGTCTTCAGAGCTATAGACCTTTCACATCCTTTATAAAGAAACGTGCCGCGTTGATTCATCTTCTCTGAGAAAAAGCGAACTCTTTAGCTCACGACCTTGGCACAAGCCGCAGGGTTTAGCTTGCCAGAGAGCACAGGCTTGACGTTGGCACACTCTGATGTGGCGGGGCCTTCGGGGCCTTTATACACGAGGTCGATGTCCGCAATCTCGACTTCTTCGCACGGCACGCTTTGGCTGCACAAGACCTTCACCGCGACCTGGGATGCTGAGGTTCCCCTGATTTTCTTGAAGCTGACTTTGCTTATCTTGACAAGGGAAGGAACCTGAACAAATCGAATTACATACAGATTAGGGCCGACATGTAAATGGTTTAAGGATTGTGTGACTCTTTTTTGTTTCCTAACCGACTTTAGAATTGTGAGCAAAACCAGCGTTCGAGTTCGTTCGAAATTAAATTGATTTCGTTTAGCGGACAGGTCAATATGCATTTCGTCTCTAATGTGCATGACCTATGCTAATTCTCATGTTCATGTGTTTACCCCTGCTTTGCACTGGTTAAATGGGCAGTATCCCTGGTCTAGGATCACAGGGTTCAAGACATTGTCCATCTGGATATCCTCGAAATGCATGTCAGAAGCCGTGCCGGGTTTCGACGCAGGCCAAGTCTTGATCCTCACACCGTTATCTGTACCGCTGAGGGTGCAGTTCGTGACGAAGACACCCTCCACGGGCTCTTCGTTTTCATACTTCCCGAGGCTGCCAACGCTGATGCCGTGGCCCGGACCGCAGGTCACCCCTTGACAGTGATCTGCTTGCTCCCGTCACCGAGGGAGACGCAGTCGTCCCCTGTCTTGATGTCGCTGTCGAGGATGTTGACCCCGAGCGACCGTCCAATGTGGATCCCGTCCGTGTTGATGCTCTCGGCCGGCGCACTCACGTGGAAATTCTGGAACGTCATGTTCTTGGCGCCCAAGACGTTTACCTGGAAATTCTTGCTGTCGAGCGTCGTTACGTCATGGATTATGGCATTGGTGACGAAGTTGAACCTCAAATTCTGTCGAAATTCAATGGGTGTTAGCAATTCCCCCTGGTGCTCAAAACTCGGTTAATCGCGTTGTCTTAGTTTGGATATACCCCCCCATCAGCGTATCCGTTATTCTAATGACCGTGCGGTTCGAAATCGACATAGAAACGAATAATACCGAAAGGTGCTTACGGTGGGCAGAGTACGGCATTTCGTGTTCTTGTCGCAGTCATTCTGCCCCCAGGCTGTCTTGCCCTGGCCGTCAAGGGTCCCGCCGCCCGACATGGTGAAGCCATCAATGTGTTGGAACACGACCCAACCGTCGGTCTTGAAGAGGCTCGGGTCCGCCGGGGCCTTCAATGTGCCTTGGAGCTCAAACTCCACAGGGGCCTTGCAGGGGCCGTCCAGGGCAACCTCCGTCAGCGCAAACGTTCCCCTCGGGATCAGCACTTTAGCAGGAGTGGTGGATGCGCACGCCTCTTTCCATGCACTCAGCAAGGCCTTCGAAAAATTTGTGACGAAACCCTCGTTAGCCGCAGAGATTTAGGAAAGAATGCCGTAAAGCTATTCATTAAAGAATACGCGCACCTGGCTAATGTCTGAACTGCCATCGCCCTTTGCACCGTAATTCGCGACGTTAAAGACCTGGGCGTTGATGGAAGAAGAAAAAGACAACAGCAGCAGCAGTGCACCAACGTACGATTTCATTGCCATCGTTTCCCTTCTGCTACTAGGATTCCTGGTCTCTCTCTTTCTCCCGGGCGCTTGCTGGACCTTCCAAGAAGAAAGAAAGAGGACGCTGTTCGGTTGATCTTTCCCCTTGGCGCTGGAGCCATTTATACTGTATCCGTGGGGGAACCTTATAACGCCATTAACAGCCTTTAGCCAATTTTAAGGTAAATCCGTCGGGAATTGAGCGGGAGCGAGAAAGTCTCCACGTTTTCCCTCCTGGTTCCTGGCTCTGCCCCGTCTGCTATTATTAGCTTTCTCACCGTTGCCTGCTGATTGTCAACGTCCATATTTTGGGTCCCTGGATTTTCACTATCATGCCAGATCTCGAAACCGGGGGTTCTAGATGCAGAGAATCGATCCATCTTCCTGTCATTGCCGTCCGGTGTTATTGTAAGCTAGCTTTTAAAAGTTACTACAAAAATGCTTCACTTACTAACAAACTCCGAGCAGATCTCATCCTCAAACTTCAATCCATCATTTTGCTTCTATCGATTCATTGAAGGCTTCGAGTACCGATCGAACCAACACCCTCCGAGACGCATTCTGATTCTGGGTTTGCCTGCTACTGGATTTGAACCAACGACTCTCTTGTTGAAGAAGGCCTTCTGGACGGCATTTATTAGGTGACCAAACAAGGAAATACCGAAATAGCTTGATATGCACGCCTCTCATTTTCATTCTTATTTTTAAATGATAAATGATAAGGAAAACCCAATTTGTCCATAAACCCAAATCTGTCTTTAAGTTAAAAATAAAAAAAGGAAAACTACTTTCATTCTCCATAACTGAAAAATTAGAAATAGAAAAACGAGTAGTTTCTAAAAGGAAAATTATCCAAAAAGTCTTAAAATTATTGCAAATTTGCCAATTTAAGTCTAAACTTTTCAATTTTGTTAGTTGAATACTAAACATTTTCACAATTTGCCAATTAAGCCAATTTGACTAATTTTGACTAAAAATCATTGATGTGGAAGCCATCTATCGTATGTGGGCAGCCAACGTTGACAATTTTATTAATTTTGATATGTTTCTTTTCTTTCTTTTTCTTTTTATTCTTTTTTGGTTTAAAAGATCAACAAGGCCACTGGCCACTAGTTGCATCCCAATGACCTACACCAACTACCGGCGAGGGTAAACAACCCCAGCAGCCTCTAGGTAAGGGCCTCAAAGCCCTCATCGAAAACAAGCACAAGTTCATGGACATCTCCTAAGGTCAACAAGGGCGTCGCGGCCCTCGCCCACCCTCACTTTGCCAGTGGGGGCCACCATGCCCTTGCTTCGCCAAATCTGGCGAGAGCTCACTAGCCCTTGCTGAAGCTAGCGAAGGCATCACAAGCCCTCGCCCAAACCCTTAGTGCCTATCATACAATGTAAGATAAGAACAAATAATATCAAATTCAAAATATATTTTAAAAATTATTAAAAGTTATCTGCATCAGTGCCTATCATACTATGTAAGATGGTGACATTGACTGAACTGCTACATTAGTGGTTTTCGATGAAAATTGATTGAGTGATCTCAATTAGCAAAATTTCAAAATGTTTGGCATTTAATTAATACAATTTACAAAAAAAATTAAGACTTAATAGGCAAAAGTGTAATAGGTGTAGTACTTTTTGGATAGTTTTTGTATTTCTATAGCAAAAATGCTTGCATGATCGTCCATTAAATGATGGGGGAACAACAAACGTTTAAGATTTTTTTTTTTTTTTTTTTGTCGATCCTCCTCTACTCCCACTCTAACTTTCACTCTCGGACTTTTATCTTATCTTCTTGTAAGGCGTGAGAGTTGAAACTCGCACTTGAAACTAAATCATCTTTATTCCAACTCTTCCTGAGAAGGTGGGGATTTGAACCCCTCACCTCTCCCTTCCATCTTGGAAGGATGACCACCGAGGTAAACCCTAGTGGTTAACGGACGTTTAAGATTCACAAGTTCCTTTCTCAGAGAGATCTATCACAAAGTTGTTCACAATTAACATGCATATTGTCAAAATTAAATAATACATACAAACATATTCTAAACAATTTATTAAAACTTTGTTCAATTAACATATTTTACGCCATATGCCAACTATAATTATAATTAGAAAAATAATTTCATTAGATATGCATCTATTTAATTATAAGCTTTAGTCATGTAACTAAAAATATATTGTTATACATTGCTATGGGGGATTAGCACTTGATGACAAGGTTATATTAAGAAATGATTCTACAAAAATGAGAAATTTTATCCACTGATATTAATTAAAGATCAACCTTGTTTTCTAGAAAAATGACACGACCAATTCTTGAACTTTTACTCAATGTGCAATTTGTTCATTGAACTCTTAATTTATTCAATGTGATCCCTTAACTATAGCCAATATGCAATATGGCCCCTAAACTTTTAATTTGTTTAATATAATCCATGAGCTTTTCGTACATATTCAACATAGTCCTTGAACTATATGAAAATGTTCAATATAATTCTTTTTTCCATTAATTTAAGACCAATGACTATGCTGAAATTTTGTATATAGTTCGGGGATTATATTGAACACATATCAAAAGTTAAAGGATTACATTGAACAAATTAAAAGTTCAGGAATTATATTGCACATTGGGTTAAAGTTCAAGGATCACATTAAATAAATTAAAAGTTCCTTCACCTAATTGCCCATTAAGCCAAAATTCAAAGATTGTTTGTCTCATTATCCCTCATTTTTACCCAGTATAAGAGATGAATTTTTACGTGATGGATATGATATCTCTAGAAAATTATACAAAACTCTTCGCAACCTGACATAATATGCAATTAACCCTAAATTATCAAATTCTTCCGTTGTACATTTCTTACGTGAAATAGTTTCAACCATTCTAGAAATATATCTTTTACTCTTGACCTCTATGGAAAAAATGAAGGAAGCACATATTAATTATAATGTTATACTGGAAGAAACAAATAGGAATTACAACATTAAAAAAATTGAAGTTGCCTAAACTTTAAGAAGCATATTAATAGAACTAATTTTTTTTTTTTTTTTTTTAAGAAGAAGAAAGAAAATTCAGAAAGTGAAAATGTGTTTCCATAAAAGAAAGGTCAAATTTCAAAAGTGGGATATTCATTATATACTTTATATGGTTAATAATGATAACAAATGAATTAGCAATTAAAAATACTTAAAAAATGATCATAGATTTCAGTTAATCATTTCCTTTTATGCGTTGAGGAAATCATTTACTCTTATAATTTGTTAGATATTTTCATTGATCAGTCAATTTCACATCAAATAATCCCTTAAATATATGAGTAACCAGCTATTGACATTTCTAATCGAGACTTCCTCTTTACTTAATCGGTGGTTATTCTTTTTCTCAAAATATCTTGTTTAATGCAAACAAATGAGCACTTATGAAACATAAGCGGTTGCTATTTAGTTGTATAATCTGTAAATTGGTCATTTAAAAAAAATAAAGGCAAACTGTAGATAGCCATCAACTTTTAAAACCATTTCTTAAATTCCTAATAAATTTGGACTTCAGGAAAATGGTTATTAAAATAACTTGTAAACGCATTAATTCCCAGTAAGTCTACTTTGAGAACCCATTTATTCAATTCAAGTATTTTTTTTTTCTTGGTCATTTAGCTATATACTTGTAAATTCAAGTTGTTTTCTTCATCGATGGATAAACACAAAGCCACAAAATTATCTACCACGAACATGTTCAAGTTCTGAATAAAATATGACTCCTGTGCAAGAAAATCACAAAGTAGCAAGAAATTGAACATCTTATCGATTTCTCCAGAAGTCTCTTCACAATTTCTTGGTGGTACTAAGCATCTTCTGTATAACTAGCAAAAGCATAAAGAGATGCACATAGCATTTTCTAAGTATACAAAATATAAAAATAAATGCAGAATTTTTGGAGCATATTTTTCCATTAAGTGTTGATAATATTTCTCCTGCATCCCTTCAATAAAACGTTTTCGAAAATTCAAATGATGAATTGAGAAAGAGCAAAAGAATAAAGAAAGAAACTTCTTTTGGGAATGATTTTTATACTTATCTTATTGATAATGATCATTTGACTTATTTTGAAGCAATATCTTCCTTAGAAAGCAATTTTTGGAAAGAAGCTATAAAAATCAAGATTGATTATATCTTACAAAATCAAACTTGGAAATGAGTTGATTTACCACCCGGTGCGAAACCGATTTGTTGTAAATGGATTTTTAAAAGAAAATATAATCCCGATGGTTCTATTGATAAATATAAATGAAGATTAGTTGCAAAATGTTTTACACAAAAGCAAAATGTTGATTATTTTGACACTTTTACTCTAGTTACAAGAATTTCATCAATTCGTGTTTTAATTGCTTTGGCTTCTATTTACAAACTTATTATTCACCAAATGGATGTTAAAACCGCTTTTTTAAATGGTGATTTGGAAGAGGATATTTAGATGGTGTAACCTAAGGGTTTTATTTTTCTTGGCCAAGAAAATAAAGTTTGTAAACTTGTTAAATCTTTATACGGCTTAAAGCAAGCGCCAAAGCAATGGTATGAGAAATTTAATGATGTTCTAGTTAATAATGGATTTTTCTCTATTGGAGTAGATAAATGTGTATATACAAAAACTGTTGATGGTGAATTTATAATTATTAGCTTATATGTTGATGACATGCTTATTTTTGGTACATGTATTGATGTAGTGAATGAAACAAAATGTTTTTTAACTTCTAAATTCAATATGAAGGACATGGGAGAAACTAATATTATTTTAGGTGTTAGAATCGTAAAGAGTGATAATGGCCTAATGCTTACTCAAGCGCATTATGTGGAGAGACTACTTAAAAAATTTGATCACTTTGATGTTAAACCTGTAAAAACTCCTTATGATTCTAATATCCAACTAGTGAAAAATAAAGGACATGGTGTGGCTCAGTCTAAGTATGCTCAAATTATTGGGAGTTTGATGCATTTGATAAATTATACTCGACCTGATATAGCTTATGGTGTATGTAGACTGAGCAGATATACACAAAATTCCAATTATGATCACTAGACTGCTTTAAGCAGATTAATGAAATATTTGAGAGGAACCATGAATTATGGTATTTTATATAGTGGATTTCCCGCTGTATTAGAATAATAAAGTGATGCTAATTGAATTTTAGATTCAGATGAGACAAAATCCACTAGTGGATATATGTTTACCTTTGGTGGAGGTGCTGTAACTTGGAAGTCAACCAAACAAACAATAATTGCTAAATCCACCATGGAGTCAGAGTTTGTGGCTCTAGAATTAGCTGGCAATGACGTTGAGTGGTTAAGGAACCTCTTAGCGGATATTCTTTTGGGAATGAAACCGACACCTTCTGTGTCTATGTACTGTGATTGCCAAGCGGCAATAGCCATTGCAAAGAATAAAACTTTCAATGATAAAAATAGACACATCTGATTGAGACATGATGTAGTAAATCAGCTGCTTAAAGATGGAATTATATCCATTGATTTTGTAAAGTCAAAAGTGAATTTGGCCAATCCTCTGACTAAACCTGCGAGAAGAAAATTAATTTATGACACATCGAGGGGAATGGGACTTAAGCCAATTGAGGAAAAGCAATAATGATGGTAACCCAACCTATGTGATTGGCGATCTCATGAATTAGGTTCATATGGGTAATAACAAATTACTTGTTGTTCTAGTGATGCACTATTAAAAATTATTGTCCATCCTAAGATGAGAATGGTGCAAAACTGCAAGGAAAAAGAGATTGAGCTAAGCTCTTAATGAAATTTCATAGCTATTATTGGTAGTGTATTAAGCTGCAGAATACACTTGATGGAATCACCTATATAAGTTTGGAGTGGGCCTGCTCCTATGAGAATTTTTGGCGAAAATCTCTAAAGCACTTATGAATAAACCAAGCACGCACATAGCTTATTAGCGCAAAACCACATTGAACAACAAAGTTTGTGGGAGTGCAATGTGATTGATGAAAATTATAATTCACAAAAGAAATTTTTGGTTTATATAAGTTTCAAACTTCACCAATAATTTCGTGAATTATATTTCATTTTTTTTAGGGCTGGTTCATAACCTAACAAGCACCAGTTCCAATGCATTACATTCCAATAACCGGCATCATATTAATTTTATTTTCAAAATCTTTTGAAATATGTGGGGGATTGTTGGATATTTCAATTATATTTTGAAATATTACCATTAATAACTTCGATAATAGTTATGACCGCATTGAAGACCATTTTTATTTTCTAACGGTCACATAACGGTTTCTTAACGGTCATACAATGGCTTTCCAATCATTTTGTAGCGTTTAATTTATTTCTCAAATAAATCCTTCATTATTTTACAACGGTTCTATTTTTTCTGAATATAAAATCTCACAAGACAATCTTAAAAATATACACTAAATGAAATAGAGAATATTCTTTCTTTTTGAAATCTTTTCTTTCCTTTTTCTTGTTGGGTTATACACAGACGTTTCTGTTCCTTCTAATATTCAGTGCGGAATATAGAAGAAGGTCTGTTGTATGTTGGGAGGATAGCTGTCAAAAGCCTATCGCACCGATTTTCGCACTCCGAGGGGCGGAATTATCCTTAAGGACAGTGCTTACGTTTGTACGCCTCAGCCTTTTTCCTACAATTATTTCCTTTTGCACGTGTTGCTGATTTGGTTTTTCAATTATTAGAGTTAGTGGAGTCATGTGTGTTGGTTATCCTAGTTTGAGGTGTTAGTGGGGTAAGTGCTTTATGCAGAACATGGGTAGTTATGGTGTGTTTTACGTTATGTATTTTGTTTTTTGTAAAAGACTTGGTTGTTCTGTACGTAAGATGAAGTTTTAGCCTCATCACTCCTCCTTTTAGCTATTTAACAGTGGTATCGTCGAGTCGAGAGAAGTGTGAGATTTTTTTTTTTTTTTTTTTTTTTTTTTTTTAAAGAAGGTTTAGAAGTGTGAGATACTTTCATGAGAAAATTGCATCAGCAATATTTCCAATGGCCACCGACAATTTTGTTCAACTAGCAATTTCACGCTTTGATGGTCACTATGACTATTGGAGCATGCTGATGGAGAATTTTTTACGATCAAAGGAGTATTGGTCGGTTGTCGAATTTGGAATTCAAGAGCCACCAGCAGGCATGACTTTGACAGATCCCCATAAAGAAGAATTGGAAGCTAGAAAGTTGAAGGACCTATAGGCAAAAAATTATTTTTTTCAAGCTATCAATCGTCTCATCTTGGAGTCTATTCTTTATAAAGAAACTTCCAAGGATATTTGAGATTCTATGAAGAAGAAATATCAAGACTCTATTAGAGTGAAGCGTGCATAGCTTCAAGCCTTGAGAAAATATTTTGAGACATTAGCAATGAAAGATGGAGAATTTGTCACTAGTTATTGTGCCAGAACAATGGACATCAGCAACAAAATGCGATTCCAGGGCAAGAAGATGGACAATGTCACCATTGTGGAGAAGATTTTGTGTTCCTTGACACCAAAGTTTAATTATGTTGTCTGCTCAATTGAAGAGTCGAAAGACATAGATGTGCTCTCTCTTGATGCATTGTAAAGCGCCTTATTAGTCCATGAGCAGAAGATGAACGGAAGTTCAACAATAGAGGAGCAAGCGTTGAAGGTTTCTACCAATATTCATTCCAACAATTTCAGAGGAAGGAGTAGAGGTAGAGGTAGAGGAAAGGGAGATCAAGGAAATAAAGATGTTGGCAGGAATTTCAAAACCAATAATGACCAATTTCAAGGCAAAGTAAGAGGACATGATCCTAACAAATCCAAAATATAGTATTTTAGATGTCATAAATTTAGTCATTATGCATCTAAATGTTATACTAAGCTGCCTAATAATAAAGAAAATGCAGAGAGTTCAAATTTTGTTGAAGAAAAGGAAGCAAAAACGTTGTTGATGACTGTTCAAGATGAAAAGAAGTGCGAGTCAGATATTTGGTATGTGGATATAGGCTGCAATAACCACATGAATGAAAGTAAGTCTTATTTTTTTCATCTAAATGAATATTTTCATTCCACAGTGAGTTTTTGGGATCATTATACTGTGAAAGTAATGGGAAAATGTGATATTAAGATAAGAACCAATAATGGTTTTGTGGAAACGATCTCTAATTTGTTGTATGTTCCTAACTCAAAAAGTAACCTATTGAGTACTGGCCAATTACAAGAAAATAGTTATGTAATTACCGTTCAGATGGGTGCCTGTGAAATTTATAATTTTGTTAAAGGTGCTATTGCAGTTGTTCCTATAAGTTCAAATAAATTGTTTCCATTAAAGATTGAAAATATTCAGTCTTGTTTGATGGCTGAAAAGAAAGATCCCTCATGGCTGTGGCATTTTCGCTATGGTCACTTGAGTTTTGGTGGATTAAAAACCCTCCAACAGAAAAACATGGTGACGGGTCTTCCTCAAATTACTGTTCATTCTCAAGTCTGTGAAAAATGTATTGTTAGCAAACAGCATCGTTCTTAATTTTCAAAAGAAAAGTCATGAAGAGCAAATGATGTTTTGCAGTCGGTGCATTTGGACATTTGCGGTCCCATAAACCCATCTTCTAATGGAGGTAAAATATACTTCATTACCTTCATTGATGATTTTTCCAAAAAAATTTGGGTTTATTTTTTATAGGAAAAATCAGAAGCTTTCTCCACATTTAAAAACTTCAAAACTCGTGTTAAAAATGAAGCAGGAAAGACCATTAAGGCTCTTCGAACAGATCGTGGTGGTGAATATTGCTCAAAAGAATTTGAAGTTTTTTTGTGCAGAGCATGGCATTCGAAGAAAGCCTACTACTGCATATACACCATAGTAGAATGATGTGTCTAAGAGGAAGAATAGAACCATTCTCAATATGGTGAGAAGCTTATTGGCAAGAGGAAGAGTTCCAAAGACTTTCTGACTAGAAGCAGTAAATTGGAGTATTGATGTTTTGAACAGAAGTCCAACTTTTACTGTTCAGAATATGGCACCTAAAAAGGCTTGGAGTGGAAGAAGACCGGCTGTAGATCACTTCAGAATCTTTGGATGCATTGTATATGCCCATGTCCCGGATGTAAAAAAGAAGAAACTTGATAACAAGGCTGAAAAATGTGTCTTTCTTGGTGTAAGTGAAACATCCAAAGCATATAAATTATTTAATCCACTAAGAAGGAAGATTGTGACTAGTAGGGATGTTGTTTTCGATGAAGAGAATGGGATTGGAATAGGCAGCAGCCTACCCAAGTTCTTTATGACAATGATGCTGACCAGGAGCAAATTTCAACACTTTGTATGCCCCAAAATTCATTAAATGCAACTTCTACAGCTGCTGGAATTTCACCAATAGGCTCTGAAGTCAATGAAGAATAAGCTCAATCTCTTCGCCGCGTTAGAAGAAAGCCTACTTGGATGGAAGATTATAAGGTAACTGGAATTTGAGATTCAATTACTCATTTTGCCTTATTTTCATACTATAACCTTACAACTTTTGAGAGTGCTGTCAACGAAGAAAAATGGCGAAAAGCGATGGATGATGAAATTAATGCCATTGAAAGAAATGATACTTGGGAGCTATCCGATCTTCCGAATGGACAAAAAACCATTGGTGTAAAGTGAGTCTTTAAAACAAAATTGAAAAAAAAAATGGTAAAGTTGACAAATATAAAGCACGTTTGGTAGCCAAGGGATACAAGTAGAAATATGTGATTGACTATATAGAGGTTTTTTCTTCAGTTGCAAGACATGACACGATTAGATTGGTGCTTGCATTGGTGGCACATAATTCTTGGCCTATTTTCCAACTAGATGTCAAATCGGCATTCTTGCATGGGTACTTGGAGGAACAGGTATTTGTCGAACAACCCACTGGTTATGTCAAGATTGGAAATGAGTATAAAGTTTATAGATTGAAGAAAGCTCTTTATGGCTAAAACAAGCCCCTCGAGCTTAGTATAGTCGCATTGAAACTTATTTTCTTAAAGTTGGTTTTTCAAAATGTCCTTATGAGCATACGCTTTTTGTCAAAATTGGAGATAAAGGGAAAATGCTTATTGTCTGCTTGTATGTTGACGATCTTATATTTCCTGGAAGTTGTGATGGCATGTTTGAAGAATTCAAAAAATCTATGATGGATGAGTTTGAAATATCTGATCTTGGCATGATGCATTACTTCCTTGGCATAGAAGTGGTACAATCGGATGATGGGATCTTTATTTCTCAAAAGAAATATGTGGGAGAAATTTTGGATAGGTTTCAGATGATTGTTGTCACGCCCCGAACCTCGAGCGCGCACACATCCCACTCTAGTCGATACAAATGCGACTTCCCAGGACACGTCGCCGACCCATTCAATTTTATTATGCATGCGTAAGTGAAATAAATCCCCTAACAACATTTAATTTGGGATAAAAAAGCAAGCAATCAATCACAACCAAACAAGCTTTTTTATAAACACATATGTTTATATACAACACTGGATTGTCTACAAAATAGACATGTTCAACAACTAGGGAACTGCCCTATGACCAACTTGTCAGACACGTTTGTCGATTCTTCAGCCTCCACCTTCCGAACTCCAGGACTTTCGGTCCTCCACGACCATCATCTAGAGACCTGAAATATTATCCCATAACCGGGATGAGACTACGTTTTAGCGAGTCCTACCCTCTAAGACTAAATTAGGAAGAAAATACACCTCAAGGCGCTCTAGCCACACAAATAGGATGGAGGACTTACCTCGCCTTAGTCCCTTTCCTGCACGTCAGTACAATTCATATTCAAGCAATGCTCGTACAAGCTGAAACTACCGACACTTATATCGGTCTATCTATTCAATCAATCCAATCATTTATAATGATTCAATTTCATCATACTATCTATCTTTCCATACCATCTATCAAACCAATCATTAATAAGACATATGCTTTCCAAAGCTGTAGCTGATAGATAATATAATAGCTCGCCAGGAGCTGCTATAATATTCAATATAGTATACTATAGCTCACCAAAACTACCGCAATATATATGGTATACTATAACTCACTAAAAGCTGCCGCAATATATATGATATATCATAATTCACTCGCCAATATATATGATATATCATATATATATATATATATATATACCGATGCTTGCCAAAGCTGATCATTCAATAATAAACCATAGAATTGGATATTCAATCCAATAATAACCAACGGTTCAAACTAGTCATACAAACCAATTACGGTGCTAAAAGCCAACACCGGGTATTTTCAAGTTAAATACCCCAACTTCATCAATATCACTCAATTCCACACTTTTGGAATAATTAACCATAATCATCAATCACTCAATTTCTCAATTTAAACATATAATTAACACAAACCGACCGCATTGCTACGATCAGCGCAAAATTCTAATAACCGGCCATCCCGGCATAATTTTTGAAATTATTAAATAATTAATATCAATTCCGAAAATTAAATAATTAAATATTATATTATATTATAATAATATAATTTAACAAAATAATATTTAAAAAAATTCGAAATAATTATTTAATTAAAATAATTAATTAGGGCTTAAACAAGATTACACTAATTTAATCATACAATTAGCCATAATTAAACATACATTAAGATAATCATACAACTAATCTAATTCTACATTAAAATAATATAATTTAATCACATAAACCTAATTAGACTAATCTAAACACCCCTTAAGCGTCATTAACTCACTAAGCAAGGATTAGAGGATAAACTCACCGGTTTTGCGTGCCGGTGAGTTCACGGCGATCACGACGCCAAGGCGGTCGATAAACCCCAAAGTAGCGACACCAATGGAGGCCGGGAAGACACTGAAAACGGGCCTCGAAGTCTGGAACTTCTTGTTGTCTTATGCTTATGATCTGGGCTGAACTGCAAAGAAGAAACCAACAACTTCAACGGCAAAAACGGGCCGATCGGAGCTCCGGCAAGCGGGTGGTTGGCAACCTGCGGCTCCCGGGGGTCAAGGGGATCTTGCTGGTGGTTGGTATGGGTGGAGGTAGGGTGGAAATGGGGAGAAAATGGCTGAAAGCCACGAAACGGGCGAAACAGGTGGAACCAGGCGAGTCCAGACGGTCCGGCGAGCGGCGGCTTCGGGCGGCTGTACGGGACAGCTGGAGAATCGTTCCGGTGAGCGGCAAGGTGCTCCGGAACGGTCTGAATGTCGTCTTCGTGGCGATGGGTGGCTGGTTCACTGATTCAACCGGGAAGTTAACTTTTTACTCGGATCTTTGGCGAAAGGTCGGTTGGAGCAGAAACTGGAATGAGGGGAAAATAAGGGAGGAAAACGGCCTATGATGGCCTTCTGGGCGTGCGACGAAGGAGGGGCTGGTGAGCTCGGTTTCCTCTGATTCTCTTGAGCTTTTCCTAAGCCTCAACCATGGAGAAAGCCATGAATGAAGGAAGAAGATGGTCTGCTGAGGAGGGGGCCTCCTTGGTGGCTCACTAGAGCTCAACACTTGTTTAAACCTCATTTGCTTTGCCCCCACCATGACATCACATGACATCATCCACTCTCTCTCTCCTCAATCTTCCTCCACAACCTTGCTAATAGGTGCAAAATAGCTCTCCCCCCATGGTATACGAATTTCATACATTTGTACATCAAATTCAATAAATTCTCACTCAATTCCATCCAATTGAAGCTCAATTAAATCAACCCATGTGTCCTTGGCCTTCTCATGACATTTCCCCGTCAAATGATCCAACTTGCATCCCGAAGATTCAACTAAAAACGGCCCTCTGACAATCCCGAACAAAAACGGCATTACTTTGCTTTTCTGCCAAAAATCTCGGTTTGTAGAAAAATCTCCTGGAGATGAGTTGACATTCCTAAAATGAATTGTGACTTGACAGAACTTCCAATTTCTGTAATCGGGTTCAATTTCACGGTTAAATTCAATCTGGCGCGACTTTAAAGCGTCCTAATCTACCGGGTAGCTTTTAAGAATTTTCTATGCAATTGACATGTGGTTGATTATTTTCAAGCCACAAAGTGCATCTTCGACACATTGGCAACTCTCGATTGTTGTAGAAATCTCGAGATTTCAATTACGGACACACGGTACCCAAAACAACAGAAGAATCAGTCTAGTGCCGGTCGATGAGGATATTGCGATCAGGTGGAATCACCCATACTCTAATCACATATCTCAGTCGAATCGACCTATTGCGATCTCTCGTTCGATTTTGACAGTGTCGTAATGATCCTTGCAGATTAATACGGTCGAGTAGCCGATTCATGGTCGAATTCTCAAGTCTATTGTGTTTAGATTCCTTAACGGCTTCACCTGATAGACAAGTTATCTCGTGAGTTGCCAACTCAGAGAAGAGAGCTATAAACGCTAAGATGAAATGCCCGACTTATTCAATTGAAACCAGAATTGGAAAATCGGGATGTCACAATTGTAATCCTGTAAATACTCCAGTTGAGTTTGGCTTAAAGTTATATAAAGATCGTGAAGGGAGAAAGGTTGACAGCACACTTTATAAACAAATTGTGGGCTATTTGATGTATTTAACTACAACAAGACCGGACATAATGTATTCTGTGAGTTTAATAAGTAGATATATGGAGAATCCTACACAAATGCATTTGTTAGCTGTCAAGAAAATCCTTCGTTACTAGCAAGGAACTAGAGACTTTAGGCTATTTTACAAGAATGGTGAAAAGTCCGATTTGTTGGGATTTACTGATAGTGACTATGTAGAACATCAAGATGATAAGAAGAGCACTTCGGGTTATGCTTTTATATTTGGAACATGTTCTATTTCGTGGTCATCCAAGAAGTAACCAATTATCACATTGTCAAGTATAGAAGCTGAATTTATTGTTGCAACAGCTAGTGCTTGTCAAGCTATTTGGCTAAGGAGAATTCTTGAGGAGCTATAATTCAAGCAACTGGGACCTACTAATTTTTTTTTTGTGACAATAACTCAGCAATAAAACTCTCCAAGAATCCGCTGTTACATGGAAGAAGCAAGTGATATTACTAGTACGAGTACCTAGAGGGGGGTGAATAGGTATAAAAAGATTTTTCTTGATAATTTCTTTATACTTGCGCAATACTTAGACAGTTGAAGGATTTGCGATAAGTATTGATCAACGTAAAACTAAGTAAAGGAAAGAGAGAATTAAACACGCGATTTATAGTGGTTCGGCTTGATTCAAGCCTACGTCCACTCTTCTGCACTGACAGCCAATTTGGCTGGATTCCACTATGAACAAAGAGATGTTACAGTGTTGATCTTCCTTGATTTCTAGGTGTAGATGATCTACCACACTCGCTCAAGGTATCACCAAGTATAAACACTCTCTGTGTATACAATTTCGCTCAGACTGTATCGACTAATAATCAAGGTGTTTCAGACTCTGGAATTTCTCTATCGATCACGTACTCAAACAACTAGAACGTCTTCCTTTTTATACTCCTTTATGCCATTATACCCGTTGGTACTTTCCAAAGGAATTCCTCCAATCTACCCGTTGGACGGAATCAATCAAGAAGATCATTCGAGCTATTAAAGGAACCTGACGATAGCCCATCAATCTTGTTCGCCCATACAATCAAGATCTTGGTTTCCAAGAATAGAACATTCCAAGAATACTTCGTCGACCATCGGATTTTCAATTGATCTAGATAGAACAAAAGAATCCGTTATATTTATCATACCATAAAGATCTTCTCCAGACGATAGGATCAAACCCTCAACCATATACTTCGGCTCTGGATTTCTTTTGTCACTGGATCAGAAAGACTGTCAATGAGAATAGTCTTGAGTCTTGAGTCTTAAGTCTTGAATCTTGAGTCTGGTAATCAGAAAGTCTTTAGACTTTAAACTTAGACGATCTGCAGATATCCAGACTAGACTGAAAGAAACGTTTTGTCAGCTTCAAAATATTCTGGAAAGATTTCTCCAACAATCTCCTCCTTTTTTATGGTGACAAAACTTTCCTGTAGATTTGAACCTCTTTGACCAGCAAAAACATTTCTCAAGCAATATGGCTATCTCATAAAGATTAACAAAACAACTAGACTCTGCATCCACATAAAATTGGTTAGTCTTTCATGAGTAATACCATATAACAACACTTGATATAAATGCAAATAGTCAAGCATCTAAATCCACAGCCAATTCAGTCAAATTCAAGTTCACACCCAAGTTCACTCAAGTCATACTCAAAAAAACAAACACATTCAACCACAAAAATAAATTTAAAGTCAAAGAAGGTTGGTTGGTTCAAATTGCTTCTCCCCCTTTTTGTCATCATTAAAAAAGGTGAGAAAGGAGTCATGTCTGCTTGGGAAGGCGCACGAACTGGAAATCTCCCATGGACTGGACTACGCCTTCTAGTCTCTTCAAGTCCTCCCTTAGTTGAGCTACCTCCTCTCCTTTGGCATTGGCTTGAAGTTGTAAAGCGAGGTCTTTCATTTTATCCTCCAGGGTAACTGAAGATGCTTGTCTAGCATTCTTCATGGCTTGAATTTCACAGTCTAGAGCATATATCTGGCCACGCATTTCCAGAAGAATATCCATAATACGACGAAAATCTGCAGAATTGTCTGTCTGAATACTTGCATTTGCTTTCTCTGATGGAGTGAATGTAGATGATGGCGCTTTTGTATAGTCTTTCAGATTTGGTGTCGACGTATCGTGTCCTTCTTCAGGCATTTGAGAAGCTTGAATTTCTTCTGGATCTGCTGGAGATTGTCTTAGACCTTCACTATTGGCAGCATGAGGTGTGGACCTTTGCTCGCCAACTCCCCCGTCTCTAGGACATCAAAAGGGGAAGAGTGATGATCATGCTCTTCGTGTCTTGATTCTCCTTCTCTCCAGATTCAGCTGCAGACTTTTCTTGCTCTCCTTCTCCTTCTTCTTCAGCTTCTTTCTCCTTCTCTTGCTGCTCTTCTTCTTCTCTGTTCTTGGCTTGCTCCTCTTCTTCTCTCTGTTTCTTCTGTTGTTCTGTTGATTGGGGAACAGAACATCTGGTCCTTATCAAGGCAGTGATTGTAAGATCTTCCTCCTCATCTTCATCCTCCAAGATGAGAGTTCTATTCTTTTTGGATGGGGCACTAATGGCCTCCTTCCCTTTTCGCTTTGAAGCAGACGGAACTGGAGTCTTCACTCTGAATTTCTCCATTGCCTTAGAAAGTTCTTGCAGACGCATCTTCATTAACATCTTCAAACCTACTACCATCTTATCGCACGGTTGAACACAAAGTGTGTGTGGAGGTTCAATATTCATGTGTTTGAAGATCTTGGTCACCAGACCTGGATAAAGCAATTGTCCCTTGTCCTTCGACATTGCTCTATACATGTGAAAGAGAATAGTGTGAGGAAGGGAGAACTTCATCCCTGTGTTGATTGCGTACATCAATTTTGCCTCTGAATTTGACACATCAGTCTTTGATGTAGACTTGGGCTTGATGCAATTGATCACAATTTTGTGCAGCACAACATTGATGGCACGCATCCTTGAATAGATGATTCTTCCCTCTACATCTCTATTTTTGACAAGTTTCAGTGAGCCACGAGCAACTGAGACTTTGATTGGTTGATAGTGTCCTCGTTCAACTCCAATTATGTCCGCCAACATATCTACGTCTAACACATAATCCTGGTCTCGAACATTAAATGATATTATATTCGGATCTATAAAGCTGAGATTCGAGTAAAAATATGCAGTCAGTTGAGCATAACCGTCCGTGGTATCAGTGCAAAAACGTTCCAGTTGAAGCAGACTGAACTTCTCCCTTAAGTTCACATTCACAAAGCATCCAAGAAATCGAAATCGACACTTCTAGGGTTTATTACCCCTCGTTTCAGAGATCGAAAAACAAATTCTCCTGTTCTTTCGATTTGAATAACTCCATCCTCTTTCCCTTCACCTTTGCAGCAATACCCATTCGAGGTTGAAAATCAGTGAACATTTTATCATTGTCGTTCCCATCGGTCAAATTTGGTCCTAACATACGAGGGTCACTGAGAATATTCACAAGCGCTTCTTCTGCTTTACCCTTGGGAGCAATTCCCAAATCCTCCATTTTCTTCAGAAAGATATACTCATTCCCATAATTCTTTTCTTTAAGAAAATCATCCACTTATTTCAACGGAGTCCCAGTACTTTTCAACGCACAAGTAAAGTTTGTAAATAAACGAGGGTTTTGGACTCTTCGGGTCTGCGTCCTCGATTATCTCTTCCTTTGGATGTTGACCCGCATCAAGTGGGGTAGATGGTGTTGAGTGACGTGGTGGAGAATGAGTCGGGTTCTGTTGCTGACTCGATAATTCTTCCTCTTCTGTGAGATCGAAGTGGGTAGGTCCCTCCTTCATCCTCTGTGGTCCCATGTTCGCGATTCTTGAAGACTTCCTCGAAGAAGACATCCTTCTTGTCGTTGAAAGATTCCTTTGCTTGCTTTTTCAAGAAAAGATGACAACTTTTTCGAAGATGAACACGAAGTAGAAACCGGATTGGGAGGAGAATGCTTTTTAGGGTTTTGAAGATTGAAAATGAAAACTGTATATATATATAACTCAGTTTTGAAAAGGGAAGTTCAATCGGTACAAGGAAAGTGTACGAATACCTCTTTTCGAAATCGATAACTGCCAAAATTAATTCTTTTGAAAAGACAAGTTTTCGTTTTTCACGGAGACTCCAAAATAACTGAACGAAAGATCATACATTTTTCGAATAACAACTTACAGTCTATAGACATCAATGTCTGAGTCTAAGAGATTTAGAGTCTCAGATATTAGAGTCTGACGATCATCAACTTTTTGAGTCTGAAGGTTGGAGAGTCTCTAGACTTTAACTTCTTCGAGCTTCAAAATGTTGAGTCTGGAACGGATAAAATCGAATTGATTTTTCTCCAAAGGCTTTGTGAATATATCCACTTGTTGACTTTTTGAATCAACAAATTAAATCGAGATTTCTCCACTTTGAATATGATCTCTAATGAAGTGATGTCGAATTTCTATATGCTTTGCTCTTGAATGAAGAATTGGATTTTTGGTGAGATTGATTGCGCTGGTGTTGTCACATTTGATTTCTATGCATGAGTCTTCAATCCCATAATCTTGTAGCTGTTGTTTTATCCATAGAATTTGTGAACAGCAGCTTCCAAGGGCTACATACTCTGCTTCTGTTATTGAGAGAGCTACAGTGCTTTGTTTCCTTGAAAACCAAGACACGCCCCGCTTCCAAGCAGCGGCAAGTTCTGAAGTACTCTTTCGTCGACTCTACGGTCGGCTAGATCTCGTCTCGAATATCCCAGAAGATTAAAGTCTCCCTTCTTAGGATACCAAAGACCAATGCTTGAAGATGAAGCAACGCATTTAATGATACGTTTTGCAGCACTGAGATGGGATTCTCTAGGATCTGATTGAAACCTAGCACAGATGCAAACACTCAACAAAATGTCAGGTCTAGAAGCAGTAAGATAAAGAAGTGAACCGATGATGCTCCTGTACAACTTTTGATCAACTTTCTTCCCTTCTTCATCTTTGTCTATCTTCAAAGAGCTTGACATTGGTATATCAGTTTTCTTGCAATTTTCCAATCAAACCTTTTGACAAGATCATAAGCATATTTTTCTTGGTAAATGAAAGTTCCTTCCTTCAATTGCTTTATTTGAAGACCAAGAAAGAATGTTAATTCTCCCATCATACTCATTTCAAACTCATCCTGCATAGACTTAGAAAATTTCTTGCATAGACTTTCATTAGATGATCCAAGATAATATTATCCACATATATTTGAACAAGTAAAAGGCTTTTGTTTTCTTTTTTGATAAATAAAGTAGTATCTACTTTACCTTTGACAAAACCATTATGTAATAAGAACTTACTTAGTCTGTTGTACCAAGCTCGAGGTGCTTGCTTTAGACCATACATGGCCTTTTTCAGTCTGAAGGCTGAGTCTCGCTTCTTTGGGTCTTCAAACCCAGGCAGTTGTTCCACATAAACTTCCTATTGGATAAATCTATTTAGGAAAGCACTTTTGACGTCCATTTGGAATAACTTGAAATTTTTGTAACAAGCAAACGCAAGTAATAGACGAATAGCTTCTAACCTTGCTACAGGAGCGTAAGTCTCATCATAGTCTATTCCTTCTTCTTGTGTGTATCCTTTGGCCACGAGTCTTGCTTTATTTCGTACGACTTTTCCTTTTTCATTCATCTTGTTTCTGAACACCCATTTGGCTCCAATAACAGTTTTAGCTTTTGGTTTAGATGTCAATTCCTAGACATCGTTAATGTTGAACTGTCTGAGCTCCTCTTGCATAGCTTCGATCCAGCTTTTATCAGATAAAGCTTCTTCTATGCTTTATGGTTCAATTTCAGAGATGAGAGCCACAGCACTAGACTCTTCACGTCTTTTGGATCTGATACGAATTCCTTCATTAATTTCGCCGATAATGAGATCTTTAAGATGACTGGACTTATGCTTCTAGTTACTAGTTGATTTCTCTGGATGATAATCTCTTTCTTTATTTGAATCTTCATGAACATCTTGATGCTGGTCTTTCAGAGTCTGAGACATTTCTTGAGTAGCCAATTTTGGAAAGTCTGGAGTAGATTCAGACTCTTCATACTGAGTCGATTTGGATTCATCTTGCGTAGAGTCTTGAAATTTGACATTCATTGACTCTTCTACCGACCGGCTCTTCTTGTTATAGACTCGTAGGCTTTGCTTGATGTAGAATATCCAAGGAAGATGCCTTCATCGATCTTTCTTCAAACTTACCAACTCGATCTTTTGCATTTTTCAATATAAAGCATTTGCAACCGAACACATGAAAGTATGAAACAATGGGCTTCTTACCTTTGAATAATTCATAAGGGGTTTTCTAAAGAATAGCTCTTAGGAAGACTCTATTGATGATATAGCATGCTGTTGAAACAGCTTTAGCCCAAAATCGTGAAGAAATTTTGCTTTCAATTAAAAGAGTTCTAGCCATTTCTTGAAAAGATCTATTCTTTCTTTCCACAACTCCATTTTGCTGAGGAGTGTATGGAGAGGAGAACACATGCTTAAATCCAGATTCATCACACAAATTTGTAAAATCTTGATTTTCAAATTCTCCTCCATGATCAGTTCTTATACTTGAGATAACACATCATTTTTCATTTTGAACATTTTTAGCAAATTTTTCAAAATACGAAAAGGTTTCTGACTTACTTGCAAGGAAATATACCCAAGTAAAACGAGAGAAATCATCCACAATTACTATGCAGTATTTCTTACCTCCAATACTTTGGGTTCTGGTTGGTCTGAAGAGATCCATATGCATCAACTGTAGTACATGATTAGTGGAGACATGATTTATTGGCTTAAATGAATTCCTTACCTGTTTACCCAGAATACATGGTGTGCATGGATCGGACTTTTGATATGGTAATTTGGGTAGACCTCGAACAAGCTATTTTGATGAGATTTTGGCTAATTGTTTCATGTTGACATGACCAAGCTTTCTGTGCCATAAGCTTGCTTCATCTTGGATTGAGATTAGGCATTGTGATTCATTTAATTTCATGTCTAAGAGGTAGATATTTCCATGCCTTCAACCCATAAAAGACTGAGTAAAGTCTTTACTGATTCCGGAGCATATTCCTTCCTTAAAGGAGATCTTGAAACCAATATCACACAATTGGCTAATGCTGAGGAGGTTATAGTTGAGTCCTTCCACTAGAGAAACATTGCTTATTGTGAGATTTCCAATTTTCACAGTTCCAAATCCCATAATGCTTCCTTTGCCGTTTCCTCCAAATGAAACATTTCCACCGTTTACTTGAACAAGCTTTATGAAGCACTTTGAGTCTCCTGTCATGTGTCTTGAACATCCGCTGTCAAGATACCACTTTACCTTTTTCTTGACGAAGACCTACATTTAAAAGAGAGTCTCAAGCTTTCTTTGGTACCCAAATTTTCTTGGGTCCTTTGGTGTTAGTAGGATAATCATTATTAGGCCATACTTTCTTAATAGGCTTCCAAACCATAGGACACTCTTTTTCAAAGTGATCCTTACTGTTACATTTTGAACACCTTAGAGCATTTCGACCTACAGACTTTACAAAAACCTTTTTGAAATGATTTTTGTAAGCCTCTCTCGACGGTCTTTTCTTAATTCTTTCTTTTACTTTAGGAAAATCAATCAAGGGAATCGTTTCTGCTGTCATGCCTAGACCAGACTTATTGAAGTAAGGTCTTTGAACTGAAAGAACTTTTTCAAGCTTTTAGGATCCTATCGAAAATTTCTTTGAAATATTTGATAAGTCAGTTTTTAATAAAACATTTTCTTTCAAAAGATTATCTTCTTTTTCTTTAAGAGTAGAAACATTCAGGTCTAGACTTTTAACTCTTTTTTCTAAAATGGCTTCCTTTTGTTTTAGAGCTGAGTTTTCCTTTTTAAGTTCGGAAATCCTTTTGAGAGAAGTCTTAAGACTGAAACATAGTTCATTAATGTATTTAAAGACTTTGACAGGAATTTTAAAATCACTTACCTCAAATTCACTGTCTGAGTCTGATCCAAAATCTGAGTCTAAGTCTGAATGTGCCATCAGACATATGTTGGCATATTCATTATCACTTTCTTCACATTCGTATCACTCCGGGTTTCGGCTTTGAGAGCTTTTCGAAACTTCTCAGCTTTTCCTCTTTTCTTTTCGAAGAGGATAGTTGGGTCCGATGTGTCCATTTTTCTTACATTCGAAGCGGACTACATCTTTGTTTGGTTCCTCATCATCAACAGACTTGGTCTGCTGTCTCTGGAAACTTTGTTTCTTTGAGTTGAACCTTCTACCATTTCTGTTCAGTTTTTTGAATCTTCTTATCATGAGAGCAAGCTCCTCGTCGTCCATGTCATCTCCTGAATCTGTATCATCAGAATCATCATTTGATTTTAATGCAATGGATTTCTTACCTCTTGGATTTTCGTCTTCATTAATTCGTTCCACTTCATAAGACTGAAGAGTTTCGATCAGTTCGTCGACAGATAGAGGCATAATTCTTTGCGTCTCTCTTATTGAAGTCTTTATATGATTTAAATCCTTGGAGAGTCCACGCAGTAGCTTGTTCACCTTCATGGGATCAGAAATTTTTTGTCCTTGGTTCTCAAGACCATTGACAATATCTGTAAAACGACTAAACATGTCAGTTATAGATTCTCTTAGTTTCATTTTGAAGGCTTCATATTGACCGAGGAGAATGTTGATTCTGGTCTCCTTCACTCGATCTGTTCCTTCATAGGTGATATGTAATCTATCCCATACTTCTTTTGCTGTAACACAAGAAGATATTCTGTTATATTCAGTTGGAGATAAGGCAAAATATAAAGAGTAAATTGCTTTTGCATCGAGTGCTTGTCTCTTGTTTATCTCTTCCTGAGTTATTCCGCTGGCATCAACAGTTTCTTTCCCTCTTTCAGAGACTAATGCAGCAGTAGGAGTAATTCCTCCTTCCACAACGTCCCATTCCAGAGGATCCTTTGATCGTAGGAAAGCTTTCATCTTGTTCTTCCAGATGTTGTAATCATTTCCATCAAAGTAGGGTAGTCTGGTATTGCTTTGCCCTTCCACTAGCCCTGGTACTAGCATACTAGCCATGGATCTTTTACTCTGAAGTAAAACACTTCAAATAAAGTAAGAACACGGGCTCTGATATCAATTGATATTACTAGTACGAGTACCTAGAGGGGGGTGAATAGGTATAAAAAGATTTTTCTTGATAATTTCTTTATACTTGCGCAATACTTAGACAGTTGAAGGATTTGCGATAAGTATTAATCTATCGATCATGTACTCAAACAACTAGAACGTCTTCCTTTTTATACTCATTTATGCCATCATACCCGTTGGCACTTTCCAAAGGAATTCTTCCAATCTACCCGTTGGACAGAATCAATCAAGAATATCATTCGAGCTATTAAAGGAACCTGACGATAGCCCATCAATCTTGTTCGCCCATACAATCAAGATCTTGGTTTCCAAGAATAGAACATTCCAAGAATACTTCGTCGACCATCGGATTTTCAATTGATCTAGATACGAACAAAAGAATCCGTTATATTTATCCAACCATAAAGATCTTCTCCAGACGATAGGATCAAACCCTCAACCAGATACTTCGGCTCTGGATTTCCTTTGTCACTGGATCAGAAAGACTGTCAATGAGAATAGTCTTGAGTCTTGAGTCTTAAGTCTTGAATCTTGAGTCTGGTAATCAGAAAATCTTCAGACTTTAAACTTAAACGTTTTGTCAGCTTCAAAATATTCTGGAAAGATTTCTCCAACAGCAAGCACATTGATGTGAAGTTTTATTTTTGAGAGATCTTAGCAATGATGGAACAATTGATCTAATCTATTGCAGGAGTGAAGATCAAGTTGCTGATATATTCACCAAGGCCCTCAAGATGGAGTCATTTGTGAAGTTCAGAAGGTTACTAGGTGTTTGCACGGTGAAAAAAGTCAAAGCTTTAAACGGAATGTTAGCAAACATCAGTTTAAGGGAGGGATTGTTGATATAATAGTTATTTCCTTTTACATGTGTTGCTGATTTGGTTTTTCAGTTATTAGAGTTAGTGGAGTCATGTGTGTTGGTTATCCTAGTTTTTAGGTGTTAGTGGGGCAAGTGCTTTATGCAGAACATGGGTAATTATGATGTGTTTTACGTTATGTATTTTGTCTTTTATAAACGACTTGGTTGTTCTGTACGTAAGATGAAGTTTAAGCGTCATCTCTCCTCCTTTTAGCAATTTAACACCTAAAGCTCACATATGAGATCTTGACCTTTGTGGGAATGTGTGGCGAATTAAAATTTGGACGTTAAACCAAAGATTTGCACCAAAATCAAGCACAGCAAAACTATTTCATCAATGCTCCTAGGCCTACTGCGCTAATTAACGTGATGAGATTCATTGTTTATTAATTTAGTAAACGGACACGATTGATGACCCAAAATTGCAATTAAAAGAAAAATGGGCTTAATTACGATGCGTCCTCAGATCAAGTCGATTGATTATCGTCCAAGTATTACACGAGCGGGGTGACTCGCACTATTCGCTAGATGTGTCGTGATTTACGATAATGAACAAATAGAGTACATGAGACTATTTGACCCTTTTGATGTATGTAATGTGAAATTTAAACTTCATAATTTGTGCATGGTGAAACTTAGGTCCGAGTAGGTAAGAATTTATTGAGGCTAATCTTATTTTTTTCGCAAACCAAATATATATTAAAAACTAAGTGAGGTGTACGAAGTGAGGACTTTCTTCAAACGGAATCCGACGTGGTATAAGAATCCCGTGCAATCAGACATCTTCCTATAATTTATAATGTCTATTACATGGGGTATACAAAAAGAGTACAAAAACCAAACGATTTCGCTCAAGAAATCCTTTATAAAGAAACGTGCCGCGTTGATTCATCTTCTCTGAGAAAAAGCGAACTCTTTAGCTCACGACCTTGGCACAAGCCGCAGGGTTTAGCTTGCCAGAGAGCACAGGCTTGACGTTGGCACACTCTGATGTGGCGGGGCCTTCGGGGCCTTTATACACGAGGTCGATGTCCGCAATCTCGACTTCTTCGCACGGCACGCTTTGGCTGCACAAGACCTTCACCGCGACCTGGGATGCTGAGGTTCCCCTGATTTTCTTGAAGCTGACTTTGCTTATCTTGACAAGGGAAGGAACCTGAACAAATCGAATTACATACAGATTAGGGCCGACATGTAAATGGTTTAAGGATTGTGCGACTCGTTTTTGTTTCCTAACCGACTTTAGAATTGTGAGCAAAACCAGCGTTCGAGTTCGTTCGAAATTAAATTGATTTCGTTTAGCGGACAGGTCAATATGCATTTCGTCTCTAATGTGCATGACCTATGCTAATTCTCATGTTCATGTGTTTACCCCTGCTTTGCACTGGTTAAATGGGCAGTATCCCTGGTCTAGGATCACAGGGTTCAAGACATTGTCCATCTGGATATCCTCGAAATGCATGTCAGAAGCCGTGCCGGGTTTCGACGCAGGCCAAGTCTTGATCCTCACACCGTTATCTGTACCGCTGAGGGTGCAGTTCGTGACGAAGACACCCTCCACGGGCTCTTCGTTTTCATACTTCCCGAGGCTGCCGACGCTGATGCCGTGGCCCGGACCGCAGGTCACCCCCTTGACAGTGATCTGCTTGCTCCCGTCACCGAGGGAGACGCAGTCGTCCCCTGTCTTGATGTCGCTGTCAGGATGTTGACCCCGAGCGACCGTCCAATGTGGATCCCGTCCGTGTTGATGCTCTCGGCCGGCGCACTCACGTGGAAATTCTGGAACGTCATGTTCTTGGCGCCCAAGACGTTTACCTGGAAATTCTTGCTGTCGAGCGTCGTTATGTCATGGATTATGGCATTGGTGACGAAGTTGAACCTCAAATTCTGTCGAAATTCAATGGGTGTTAGCAATTCCCCTGGTGCTCAAAACTCGGTTAATCGCGTTGTCTTAGTTTGGATATACCCCCCATCAGCGTATCCGTTATTCCAATGACCGTGCGGTTCGAAATCGACATAGAAACGAATAATACCGAAAGGTGCTTACGGTGGGCAGAGTACGGCATTTCGTGTTCTTGTCGCAGTCATTCTGCCCCCAGGCTGTCTTGCCCTGGCCGTCAAGGGTCCCGCCGCCCGACATGGTGAAGCCATCAATGTGTTGGAACACGACCCAACCGTCGGTCTTGAAGAGGCTCGGGTCCGCCGGGGCCTTCAATGTGCCTTGGAGCTCAAACTCCACAGGGGCTTTGCAGGGGCCGTCCAGGGCAACCTCCGTCAGCGCAAACGTTCCCCCCGGGATCAGCACTTTAGCAGGAGTGGTGGATGCGCACGCCTCTTTCCATGCACTCAGCAAGGCCTTCGAAAAAATTTGTGACGAAACCCTCGTTAGCCGCAGAGATTTAGGAAAGAATGCCGTAAAGCTATTCATTAAAGAATACGCGCACCTGGCTAATGTCTGAACTGCCATCGCCCTTTGCACCGTAATTCGCGACGTTAAAGACCTGGGCGTTGATGGAAGAAGAAAAGACAACAGCAGCAGCAGTGCACCAACGTACGATTTCATTGCCATCGTTTCCCTTCTGCTACTAGGATTCCTGGTCTCTCTCTTTCTCCCGGGCGCTTGCTGGACCTTCCAAGAAGAAAGAAAGAGGACGCTGTTCGGTTGATCTTTCCCCTTGGCGCTGGAGCCATTTATACTGTATCCGTGGGGGAACCTTATAACGCCATTAACAGCCTTTAGCCAATTTTAAGGTAAATCCGTCGGGAATTGAGCGGGAGCGAGAAAGTCTCCACGTTTTCCCTCCTGGTTCCTGGCTCTGCCCCGTCTGCTATTATTAGCTTTCTCACCGTTGCCTGCTGATTGTCAACGTCCATATTTTGGGTCCCTGGATTTTCACTATCATGCCAGATCTCGAAACCGGGGGTTCTAGATGCAGAGAATCGATCCATCTTCCTGTCATTGACGTCCGGTGTTATTGTAAGCTAGCTTTTAAAAGTTACTACAAAAATGCTTCACTTACTAACAAACTCCGAGCAGATCTCATCCTCAAACTTCAATCCATCATTTTGCTTCTATCGATTCATTGAAGGCTTCGAGTACCGATCGAACCAACACCCTCCGAGACGCATTCTGATTCTGGGTTTGCCTGCTACTGGATTTGAACCAACGACTCTCTTGTTGAAGAAGGCCTTCTGGACGGCATTTAGTAGGTGACCAAACAAGGAAAAACCGAAATAGCTTGATATGCACGCCTCTCATTTTCATTCTTATTTTTAAATGATAAATGATAAGGAAAACCCAATTTGTCCATAAACCCAAATCTGTCTTTAAGTTAAAATAAAAAAAAGGAAAACTACTTTCATTCTCCATAACTGAAAAATTAGAAATAGAAAAACGAGTAGTTTCTAAAAGGAAAATTATCCAAAAAGTCTTAAAATTATTGCACATTTGCCAATTTAAGTCTAAACTTTTCAATTTTGTTAGTTGAATACTAAACATTTTTCACAATTTGCCAATTAAGCCAATCTGACTAATTTTGACTAAAAATCATTGATGTGGAAGCCATCTATCGTACGTGGGCAGCCAACGTTGACAATTTTATTAATTTTGATATGTTTCTTTTCTTTCTTTTTCTTTTTATTCTTTTTTGGTTTAAAAGATCAACAAGGCCACTGGCCACTAGTTGCCTCCCAATGACCTACACCAACTACTGACTGAGGGTCGACAACCCCCAGCAGCCTCTAGGTAAGGGCCTCAAAGCCCTCACCAAAAACAGGCACAAGTTCATGGACATATGGTAAGGGCAACAAGAATAGTCGCGGCCCTCGCCCACCCTCAATTTGCGAGTGAGGGCCACCATGCCCTTTCTTCGCCAAATCTGGCGAGGGCTCACTAGCCCTTGCTGAAGCTAGCGAAAGCATCACAAGCCCTTGCCCAAACCCTTAGCCACAGCAAGGGCCCAGTAGCCCTCCCCTGACTGGTGCAGGCTTAGTCACCCTCATCCCCAGCTACTAAGGGCTTCATGGCCCTTGCCCAAGGGTTAGTAAGGGTTTCTGGCCCATTAAACCAAAGAAAAAGAAAGAAAAGAACAAATAATATTAAAGTCATAATATATTTTAATTTTTTTTATAATTTAGGACTAATACCCTAAAAAACCCCAAACTGGTACATTTGTGACAAATTTATCTCAAACTATTTTTTTGACCATGAAAAACCCTAAACTGGTATTCCAGTGACAAATTTACCCCGACTAACTATAAAAAACCCTAAACTGGTACATTTATGACAAATTTACCCTAAACTAATTTATTCGATTGCAAAAAATCCCAAAAATGGTAAATTTGTGATAAATATACCCTATGCTAAATTGGATTAATACCACAAAAAAATCACAAAAATTATAAATTATGACAAACGGAGCGTAAAATCCTAAATTGGTATACTTGTCAACTGTCACATGTCATTTAACTTAATAATTTGAGAATAAAATTTAACGAAAAATAACATAGGGTAAATTTGTCACAAGTGTATTAGTTTGGGGTAAATTTGTTAAAGGTATACTAGTTTGGGGTTTCTGGTGGTCAAAAACATAGTTTGGGGTAAATTTGTCACAAGTGTACCAGTTTGGGATTTTTCAAGGTATTAACTCTATAATTTATCCACATAAAGTACCGATCATACCATGTAAGATGACCAACGCTGACTGAGCTACCACATTAGTGGTTTTCGATAAAAATTGATCCAATGAACTAAATTAGCAAAATTTCAAAATTTTGACATTTAATTACTAAAATAAAAAGATTTAAGACTTAATAGGCAAAAGTGTAATAGGAGTAGGACTTTTTGGACTATTTTTCTATTTCTAAAGCGAAAATGCTTGCATGATCGTCCATTACAGATGTTTAAGATTATTAATTTTTTTCCGGTCCTACTTTACTCTTACTCTAACTCTTACTATCAGACTTTTACCGGACCTCCTTGTAAGAGTGGGAGTCGAAACCCATACTTGAAACTAAATCATCCCCACCCCAACCCCCCTTGAGAAGGTGGGGATGCAAACCCCTCACTTCCCCCTTTCATGTTAGAAGGGTGGCCACTGGGGTTAATGGACGTTTAAGATTCACAAGTTCCTTTCTTAGAGAGATCTATCACAAAGCCGTTCACAATTAACAAGCATATCGTCAAAATTAAATAATACATACAAACATATTTTAAATAGTTTATTAAAACTCTGTTCAATTAACATATTTTACTCCATATGTCAACTATAATTATAATTAGCAAAATAATTCTAGTAGATATGCATCTATTTAATTATAATCTTTAGTCATGTAACTAAAAATATATTGTTATACATTGCTATGGGGGATTAGCACTTGATGACAAGGTTATATTAAGAAATGATTCTACAAAAATGAGAAATTTTATCCACTGATATTAATTAAAGATCAACCTTGTTTTCTAGAAAAATGACACGAACAATTCTTGAACTTTTACTCAATGTGCAATTTGTTCATTGAACTCTTAATTTATTCGATGTGATCCCTTAACTTTAGCCAATATGCAATGTGGCCCAAAAACTTTTAATTTGTTTAATATAGTCCATGGGTTTTTCGTACATATTCAACATAGTCCTTGAACTATATGAAAATGTTCAAAATAATCTTTTTTTCCATTAATTTAAGACCAATGACTATGCTGAAATTTGGTATATAGTTCAGGGATTATATTGATCACATATCATTACATTGAACAAAGTAAAAGTTCAGGAACTATATTGCACATTGGGTTAAAGTTCAAGGATCACATTAAATAAATTAAAAGTTCCTTCACCTAATTGCCCATTAAGCCAAAATTGAAAGATTGTTTGTCTCATTATCCCTCATTTTTACCTAGTATGAGAGATGAATTTTTACGTGATGGATATGATATCTCTAGAAAATTATACAAAACTCTTCGCAACTTGACATAATACGCAATTAACCCTAAATAATCAAATGTCGCATGTGAAATATCAACCTCTTAAACTTTTTCATTTTCTTAGGGCCGTTATTCTTCCATTGTAAATTTCTTAGCGTGTGAAATACGCATGAGTTTTAAAGCATTATAGATGTATTTTGATCCTTTCAGCGGAAATATGTCTTTTACTCTTGACCTCTATGGAAAAAATGAAGGAAGCACATATTAATTATAATGTTATACTGTAAGAAACAAATAGGAATTACAACATTAAAAAAATTGAAGTTGCCTAAACTTTAAGAAGCATATTAATAGAACTAATGATTTTTTTTTTTTTTTAAGAAGAAGAAAGAAATTTCAGAAAGTGAAAATGTGTTTCCATAAAAGAAAGGTCAAATTTCAAAAGTGGGATATTCATTATATACTTTTAAATGGTTAATAATGATAACAAATGAATTAGCAATTAAAAATACGTAAAAAATTATCATGGATTTCAGTTAATCATTTCCTTTTATGCGTTGAGGAAATCATTTACTCTTATAATTTGTTAGATATTTTCATTGATCAGTCAATTTCACATCAAATAATCCCTTAAATATACATAATGAGTAACCAGCTATTGACATTTGACTTTTTTCTAATCGAGACTTCCTCTTTACTTAATCGGTGGTTATTCTTTTTCTCAAAATATCTTGTTTAATGCAAACAAATGAGCACTTATGAAACATAAGCGGCTGCTATTTAGTTGTATAGTCTGTAAATTGGCCATCTAAAAAAAATAAAGGCAAACTGTAGATAGCCATCAACTTTTAAAACCATTTCTTAAATTCCTAATAAATTTGGACTTCAGGAAAACAGTTATTAAAATAACTTCCAAACGCATTAATTCCCAGTAAGTCTACTTTGAGAACCCATTTATTCAATTCAAGTATTTTTTTTTCTTGGTCATTTAGCTATATACTTGTAAATTCAAGTTGTTTTCTTCATCGATGGATAAACACAAAGCCACAAAATTATCTACCACGAACATGTTCAAGTTCTGAATAAAATATGATTCCTGTGCAAGAAAATCACAAAGAAGCAAGAAATTGAATATCTTATCGATTTCTCCAGAAGTCTCTTCACAATTTCTTGGTGGTACTAAGCATCTTCTGTATAACTAGCAAAAGCATAAAGAGATGCACATAGCATTTTCTAAGTATACAAAATATAAAAATAAAAAGGCAAAAGTTCTATTTTTATTTGTAGCTCTATTTCACCGGTCTCTCATCATGTCCTCGATGGTGAAGGGGGTGCCTGTTTTCAATCGAACTTCTTTAAACATTCCGATGATCACGTGCGCTGTGAATATGAAGATCGATCAACATCACAACCCCACGCAGAGGGGTAGGGATGATTTCCTGGTGATCGTAGGCTTTAAGTTCGCGCACTACGACGTGGCGGCCCCATTCCTCCCATTATACCTCAAATTAATATCAACAAGCTCCAGTTTCTGGCAAGGCACTCCTCTGTTGCGCACAAGCTTCTCAGCAAGTGGTGTTGCAGACGTTCCTCGGATGTCCCTAATGTTGATATAATAGTTATTGTTGGATATTTCAATAATATTTTGAAATATTAACAATAATAACTTCGATAATAGTTATGACCGCATTGGAGACCGTTATTATTTTTAACGGTCACATAACGGTTTCTTAACGGTTATACAACGGCTTTCCAATCGTTTTGTAACGTTTGATTTATTTCTCAAATAAATCATTCATTATTTTACAACGGCTCTTTTAACGGCTCTATTTTTCTGAATATAAAATCTCACAGGACAATCTTAAAAATACACACTGAATGAAACAGATAATATTCTTTCTTTTTGAAATCTTTAATTTCCTTTTTCTTGTTGGGTTATACACAAACGTTGTTTCTGTTCCTTCTAATATTCAGTGCGGAATATAGAAGAATGTCTGTTGTATGTTGGGAGGATAGCCGTTAGAAGCCTATCACACTGAGTTTCGCACTCCGAGGGGCGGAATTATCCTTAAGGACAATGCTTACGTTTGCACGCCTCAGACAAATTTATTTGTTCTTATCAGCCTTTTTCCTACAATCTTAAGGATAATTCCCATGGAGCATCAAGTCGATACTGCTGCTAATGCCTCAATCTCCACTAGTCCAGTTGCACTACCACCACTACCACATATGTCCTATGCCAAACCATTCCCCGACATATCGAAGATCGAAGTTTTCAACGGCAACAATTTCAGAAGGTGGCAAGAAAGGGTTTTCTCTATCCTAGATGTGCATGGCATGGCTTTCGCACTTACGGAGGCCGAACCAACTGATAACAAGCTTCAAGATCAATGGATATATGCTAATAAGGTATGTAGGCACACAATTATTAGTACTCTTTCTAATGAATTGTTTGATGTCTACTATTCGTACAAGGAAACAAAACAAATATGGGACTCCATGACTGCAAAGTACACTGCTGAAGATGTGGGCAGACAAAAATTTGTAATCGGAAATTATTATCGATGGGAAATGTCTAATGATAAGGAGATCAAGACACAAATCAATGAATATCACAAGCTGGCGGAGGACTTGAAGGCAGAAAACATCAATTTACAAGAAGAATTTCTTGTGGGCTTGCTGATTGAAAAGTTGCCTGAGTCTTGGAATAACTACAAGCAACAACTCAAGCACAAGGACAAACAATTATCACTAGTCGATCTGATCGTGCATATTATCATTGAGGATACACTCACAAGGAGTTCAAAGCTGCCAAAGCTAAGGAAATTGCTACTATGGCAAATTTGGTGCAAGGTAAATTTCAACATCACCAAAACAGGTATTATAACAAAAAACCTGATTACAAACCCAAAGTTGCTCTCCCCACCTTCAAAAAGGAAGGCTCTTGCTTTGTTTGTGGAAATCCAGGTCATCATGCATCACACTGCAAAAAGAGAATGATGGGAAATGACAATCCTGCTAAACCAAAAGTCAATTTAGTTAAAGTAGATGACTCTAATGATATAATTGTTGCGATTATTTCCCAGGCCAACATTGTGGCCAATGTGGAAGAGTGGGTGGTAGACTCAGGTGCTACCAGGCATATTTATGCAAACAAAAATGCCTTTTCCTCCTACACGCTAGTAGGGGAAGGAGAAGAAGTTATTTATCTTGGTGATTAAAAAACAACTCAAGTTCTTGGGAAAGGAAATGTTCTTCTCAAGCTCACATCTGGCAAGACTTTGGCCCTGAATGATGTATTACATGTCCCTAATATAAGGGCAAACCTAGTCTCAGTAGCACTTTTGGGAAAGGTTGGAGTGAAGGTGTCATTCGAATCTGATAAGATTGTAATGACAAAAAATAACGTCTTTGTGGGAAAGGGTTATTGTAATCAAGGACTTTTTGTTCTTAACGTTTCTAATGTTATCAATGAAAGTGCTATTGCTTTCGCTTACTTGACTGAATCTGTTGATTTATGGCATGGTAGATTAGGTCATGTTAGTATTTCTTATATTAAGAAAATGTAAAAACAAGGTTTAATTTCTGGAATTAAAAACCCATGTTTTAATAAATGTATAATATGTGCCGAAACAAAATTAACAAAAAAGCCTTGTATTTCTGTAAATAGAGAATCTAATTTGTTGAGTTTAATTCATACTAATTTAGTAGATTTAAAACTAACTATGACTAGAGGAGGTAAAAAATATTATGTGACCTTCATTGATGATTATTCTAGATTTACTGAAGTTTATTTGCTTAGGCATAAAGATGAAGCTTTTGATATGTTCCTTTTATATAAAGCTGAAGTAGAAAACCAATTGAATAAAAGGATAAAAAGAATTAGATCGGATAGAGGTGGAGAATATGTATTGCTTAATAAATTTTGTGAAAAGGAAGGAATAATTCATGAAACTACGCCTCCTTATTCCCCTGAATCTAATGGCATAGTTGAAAGAAAAAATAGGACTTTGAAAGAGATGATGAATTCTATGCTTGTTAGTTCTAATGCTCCAAATAATTTATGGGGTGAAGCTATTTTATGTGCATGTCACATCCAAAATAGAATACCTCATAAGAAAATAGGTAAAACACCCTATGAATTTTGGAAAGGTTGTCGTCCTAATTCAAAATATTTGAAAGTGTGGAGGTGTCTTGCTAAGGTTATGCTTCCTAATTCTAAGAAAAGAGAAATAGGCTCTAAATCATATGATGGCATGTTTATTGGTTATGCTGAACATACTGCTGCATATAGATTTCTTGTATTAAAAAATGATGTGCTTGATAATTATACTATAGTTGAGACAAAAAATGTAGAATTGTTTTAGCATATTTTTCCATTAAGTGTTGATAATATTTCTCCCACACCTCTTCATAAAAACATTTTTCGAAAATTCAAATGATGAATTGAGAAGGAGCAAAAGAATAAGGAAAGAAACTTCTTTTGGGAATGATTTTTATACTTATGCTATAGATAATGATCCTTTGACTTATTCTGAAGCAATATCTTCCTCATAAAGCAATTTTTGGAAAGAAGCTATAAAAATCGAGATTGATTCTATCTTACAAAATCAAACTTGGAAATTAGTTGATTTACCACCCGGTGCGAAACCGATCGGTTGTAAATGGATTTTTAAAAGAAAATATAATCCTGATGATTCTATTGATAAATATAAAGCAATATTAGTTGCAAAAGGTTTTATACAAAAACAAAATGTTGATTATTTTGACACTTTTGCTCCGATTACAAGAATTTCATCAATTCGTGTTTTAATTAATTGCTTTGGCTTCTATTTACAAACTTATTATTCACCAAATAGATGTTAAAACAGTTTTTTTAAATGGTGATTTGGAAGAAAAAATTTAGATGGTGCAACCTGAGGGCTATATTTTTCTTGGCCAAGAAAATAAAGTTTGTAAACTTGTTAAATCTTTATACGGTTTAAAGCAAGTGTCAAAGCAATGGTATGAGAAATTTAATGATGTTCTAGTTAATAATAGATTTTTCTCTATTGGAGTAGATAAATGTGTATATACAAAAACTGTTGATGGTGAATTTATAATTATTAACTTATATGTTGATGACATGCTTATTTTTGGTACGTGTATTGATGTAGTGAATGAAACAAAATGTTTTTTTACTTCTAAATTCGATATGAAGGACATGGGGAAGCTAATATTATTTTGGGTGTTAGAATCGTAAAGAGTGATTGTGGCCTCATGCTTACTTAAGCGCATTATGTGGAGAGGCTACTTAAAAAATTTGATCACTTTGATGTTAAACCTATAAATACTCCTTATGATTCTAATATCCAATTAGTGAAAAATAAAGGACATGGTGTGGTTCAGTCTAAGTATGCTCAAATTATTGGGAGTTTGATGCATTTGATGAATTGTACTCGACCTGATATAACTTATGATGTATGTAGACGGAGCAGATACACACAAAATCTCAATGATGATCACTAGACTGCTTTAAGCAAATTAATGAAATATTTGAGAGGAACCATGAATTGTGGTATTTTATATAATGGATTTCCCGCTATATTAGAAGGATACAGTGATGCTAATTGGATTTCAGATTCATATGAGACAAAATCCACTAGTGGATATGTGTTTATCCTTGGTGGAGATGCTGTAACTTGGAAGTCAGGCAAACAAACAATAATTGTTAAATCCACAATGGAGTCAAAGTTTGTGGCTCTATAATTGGCTGGCAATGAGGCTGAGTAGTTAAGGAACCTCTTAGCGAATATTCCTTTAGGAATGAAACCGACACCTTCTGTGTCTATGCACTGTGATTGCCAAGCGGCAATAGCCATTGCAAAGAATAAAACTTTCAATGGTAAAAATAGACACATCCAATTGAGACATGATGTAGTAAAGCAACTGCTTAAAGATGGAATTATATCCATTGATTTTGTAAAGTCAAAAGTGAATTTGACCGATCCTCTGACTAAACCTGTGGGAAGAAAATTAATTTATGACACATCGAGGGGAATGGGACTTAAGCCAATTGAGGAAAAGCAACAGTGATGGTAACCCAACCTATGTGATTGGTGATCCCATGAATTAGGTTCATATGGGTAATATCAAGTCACTTGTTGTTCTAGTGATGCACTATTAAAAATTATTGTCCATCCTAAGATAAGAATGGTGCAAAACTGCAAGGAAAAAAGAGGTTGAGCTAAGTTCTTAATGAAATTCCATAGCCATTATTGGTGGTATATTAAGCTGCAGAATACACTTGATGGATCACATATATAAGTGTGGAGTGGGGCTGCTCCTATGAGAATTTTTGGCGAAAATCTCTAAAGCAATTATGAATAAACTAAGCACGCACATGACCTATTAGATCAAACTCGTGTTGAACAACAAAGTTTGTGGGAGTGCAATGTGATTGATGAAAATTATAATTCACAAAAGAAATTTTTGGTTCATAGAAATTTCAAACTTCACCAATAACTTCGTGAATTATATTTCATTTTTTCTAGGGCTAGTTCATAGCCTAATAAGCACCAGTTCCAATGCATTACGCTCCAATAACCCGGCATCATATTAATTTTATTTTCAAAATCTTTTGAAATATGTGGGGGATTGTTGGATATTTCAATAATATTTTGAATTATTAAAAATAATAACTTCGATAATAGTTATGACCGCATTGAAGACCATTATTATTTTTAACGGTTTCTTAACGGTCATACAATGGCTTTCCAATGGTTTTATAACGTTTAATTTATTTCTCAAATAAATCATTCATTATTTTACAACAGCTCTTTTAACGGCTCTATTTTGTCTGAATATAAAATCTCACAAGACAATTTTAAAAATACACATTGAATGAAACAGAGAATATTCTTTCTTTTTGAAATCTTTCCTTTCCTTTTTCTTGCTGGGTTATACACAGATGTTGTTTCTATTCATTCTAATATTCAGTGCGGAATATAGAAGAAGGTCTGTTGTATCTTGGGAGGATAGCCGTCAGAAGCCTATCGCACCGAGTTTCGCACTCGGAGGGGCGGAATTATCCTTAAGGACAGTGCTTACATTTGCACGCCTCAAACAAATTTATTTGTTCTTATCAGCCTTTTTCCTACTGTTATTTCCTTTTGCACGTGTTGCTGATTTGGTTTTTCAATTATTAGAGTTAGTGGAGTCATGTGCGTTGCTTATCCTAGTTTTTAGGTGTTAATGGGGCAAGTGCTTTATACAGAACATGGGTAGTTATGGTGTATTTTACGTTATGTATTTTGTCTTTTGTAAAAGATTTGGTTGTTTTGTAAGTAAGATGAAGTTTTAGCCTCATCTCTCATCCTTTTAGCAATTTAACAGTGGTATCAGAGCCAAAGAGAAGTGTGAAAGAGTTTTTTTCTTTTTTCTTTTGTTAAAGAAGGTTTAGAAGTGTGAGATACTTTCCTGAGAAAATTGCAGCAACAATATTTCCAATGGCCACCGACAATTTTTTTCAACCAGCAATTCCACACTTTGATGGTCATTATGACTATTGGAGCATGCTGATGAAGAATTTTTTACGATCAAAGGAGTATTGGTCGGTTGTCAAATTTGGAATTCAAGAGCCACCGTCAGGCATGGCTTTGACAGATCCCCATAAAGCAAAATTGGAAGCTAGAAAGTTGAAGGACCTAAAGGCAAAAAAATATTTTTTTCAAGCTATCTATTGTCCCATCTTGGAGTCTATTCTTTACAAAGAAACTTCCAAGGATATTTGAGATTCTATGAAGAAGAAAATCAAGGCTCTGTTAGAGTGAAGCGTGCATAGCTTCAAGCCTTGAGAAAATATTTTGAGACACTAGCAATGAAAGATAGAGAATTTGTCACTAGTTATTGTGCCAGAACAATGAACATCAGCAACAAAATGCAATTCTAGGGTGAGAAGATGGACAATGTCACCATTGTGGAGAAGATTTTGTGTTCCTTGACACCAAAGTTTAATTATATTGTCTGCTCAATTGAAGAGTCGAAAGACATAGATGCGCTCTCTCTTGATGAATTGCAAAGCGCCTTATTGGTCTATGAACAAAAGATGAACGAAAGTTCAACAATAGAGGAGCAAGCGTTGAAGGCTTCTACCAATACTCATTCCAACAATTTCAGAGGAAGAGGTAGAGGTAGAGGTAGAGGAAAGGGAGATCAAGGAAATAGAGATGTTTGCAAAAATTTCAAAGCCAATAATGACCGATTTCAAGGAAAAGTAAGAGGACGAGATCCTAACAAATCCAATATATAGTGTTTTAGATGTCATAAATTTGGTCATTATGCATCTAAATGTTATACTATGTTGCCTAATAATAAAGAAAATGCAGAGAGTTCAAATTTTGTTGAAGAAAAAGAAGTGGAAATGTTGTTGATGACTGTTCAAGATGAAAAGAAGTGCGAGTCAGATATTTGATATGTGGATACAGACTGGAGTAACCACATGCGTGGAAGTAAGTCTTATTTTTCTCATCTAAATGAAGATTTTCATTATACTGTGAGTTTTTGGGATCATTCTACTATGAAAGTGATGGGAAAATGTGATATTAAGATAAGAACCAATAATGATTTTGTGGAAACGATCTCTAATATGTTGTATGTTCCTAACCTGAAAAGTGACCTATTGAGTGCTGGCCAATTACAAGAAAATGGTTATGTAATCACAGTTCAAAGGGGTGCCTGTGAAATTTATAATTTTGTTAAAGGTGGTATTGCAGTTGTTCCTATAAGTTCAAATAGATTGTTTTCATTAAATATTGAAAATATTCAGTCTTGTTTGATGGCTGAAAAGAAAGATCCCTCATGGTTGTGTCATTTTCGCTATAGTCACTTGAGTTTTGGTGGATTAAAGTCCCTCAAATAGAAAAACATGGTAACGGGTCTTCCTCAAATTACTATTCCTTCCCAAGTCTACGAAAAATGTATTGTTAGCAAATAGTATCATTCTTAATTTTCAAAAGAAAAGTCATGGAGAGCAAAGGATGTTTTGCAGCCGATGCATTTGGACATTTGCGGTCCCATAAACCCATCTTCTAATGGAGGTAAAATATACTTCATTACCTTCATTGATGATTTTTCCAGAAAAAATTGGGTTTATTTTTTATAGGAAAAATCATAAGCTTTCTCCATATTTAAAAGCTTCAAAACTCGTGTTGAAAATGAAGCAGGAAAGATCATTAAGACTTTTCGAACAGATCGTGGTGGTGAATATTGCTCAAAAGAATTTGAAGTTTTTTTGTGTAGAGCATAGCATTCGAAGAGAGCTTACTAATGCATATACATCACAACAGAATTGTGTATCTAAAAGGAAGAATAGAACAATTCTCAATATGGTGAGAAGTTTATTGGCAAGAGGAAGAGTTCCAAAGACTTTTTGGCCAAAAGTAGTAAATTGGAGTATTCATGTTTTGAACAGAAGTCCAACTTTTGCTGTTCAGAATTTGTTCAGAATATGACACCTGAAGAGCTTGGAGTGGGAGAAGACCAGCTATAGATTACTTTAGAATCTTTGGATGCATTGTATATGCTCATGTCCCGGATGTAAAAAGGAAGAAACTTGATAACAAGGCTGAAAAATGTGTCTTTCTTGGTGTAAGTGAAGCATGCAAAGCATATAAATTATTTAATCCACTAACAAAGAAGATTGTAACTAGCGGGATGTTGTTTTCAATGAAGAGAATACTTGGAATTGGAATAGACAGCAGCCTAACCAAGTTCTTTATGACAATGATGTTGAATAGGAGCAAATTTCAACACTTTGTATGCCCCAAAATTCATTAAATGCGACTTCTATAGCTACTGGAATTTCACCAACAGGCTCTGAAGTCAATGAAGAAAAAGCCCAATCTCTTCGCTGCGTTAAAGGAAAGCCTATTCGGATGGAAGATTATGAGGTAACTGGAATTGGAGATTCAATTACTCATTTTGCCTTATTTTCATACTATGACCTTACAACTTTTGCGAGTTCTGTCAAAGAAGAAAAATGGCGAAAAGCAATGGATGATGAAATTAATGCCATCGAAAGAAATCATACTTGGGAGCTATCCGATCTTCCGGATAGACAAAAAGCCATTGGTGTAAAGTGGGTATTTAAAACAAAACTGAAAAAAATTGGTAAAGTTGACAAATATAAAACACGTTTGGTAGCCAAGGAATACAAGTAGCAATATGTGATCCACTATATAGAGGTTTTTTCTCCAGTTGCGAGACATGACACGATCAAATTGATTCTTGGTGGCACATAATTCTTGGCCTATTTTCCAACTAGATGTCAAACCGGCATTCTTGCATGGGTACTTGGAGAAACAGATATTTGTCGAACAAGCCCCTGGTTATGTCAAGATTGGAAACGAGCATAAAACTTATAGATTGAAGAAAGCTCTTTATGGGCTAAAACAAGCCCCTCGGGCTTGGTATAGTCGCATTGAAACTTATTTTTTTAAAATTGGTTTTTCAAAATGTCCTTATGAGCATACGCTTTTTGTCAAGATTTGAGATAAAGGGAAAATGCTTATTGTCCGCTTGTATGTTGACAATCTTATATTTATTGGAAGTTGTCATGGCATGTTTGAAGAATTCAAAAAATCTATGATGGATGAGTTTGAAATGTTTGATCTTGACATGATGCATTACTTCCTTGGTATAGAAGTGGTACAATCGGATGATGGGATCTTTATTTCTCAAAAGAAATATGTGGGAGAAATTTTGGACAGGTTTCAGATGAAGGATTGTAATCCTTTAAACACTCCAGTTGAGTTTGGCTTAAAGTTATACAAAGATCGTGGAGGAATGTTGATGGCACACTTTATAAACAAATTGTGGGCTATTTGATGTATTTAACTACAACAAGACCAGACATAATGTATTTTGTGAGTTTAATCAGTAGATATATGGAGAATCCTACACAAATGCATTTGTTAGCTGTCAAGAGAATCCTTTGTTACTCGCAAGGAACTAGAGACTTTATGCTATTTTACAAGAAGGGTGAAAAGTTCGATTTGTTGGGATTTACTAATAGTGACTATGTAGAAGATCAAGATGATAAGAGGAGCACTTCGGGTTATGCTTTTATATTTGGAACATGTTCTATTTCGTGGTCATCCAAGAAGTAACCAATTGTCACATTGTCAAGTATAGAAGCTGAATTTGTTGTTGCAATAGCTAGTGTTTGTTAAGCTATTTGATTAAGGAGAATTCTTGAGGAGCTACAATTCAAGCAACTGGGACCTACTATTTTTTTTTTTTTGTGTGACAATAACTCAACAATAAAACTCTCCAAGAATCCGGTGTTACATGGAAGAAGCAAGCACATTGACGTGAAGTTTTATTTCTTGAGAGGTCTTAGCAATGATGGAACAATTGATCTAATCTATTGCAGGAGTGAAGATCAAGTTGCTGATATATTCACCAAGGCCCTCAAGATGGAGTCATTTGTGAAGTTTAGAAGGTTACTAGGTGTTTGCACGGTGAAAAAAGTCAAAGCTTTAAACGGAATGTTAGCAAACATCAGTTTAAGGGAGGGATTGTTGATATAATAGTTATTTCCTTTTGCATGTGTTGCTGATTTGGTTTTTCAGTTATTAGAGTTAGTGGAGTCATGTGTATTGGTTATCCTAGTTTTTAGGTGTTAGTGGGGCAAGTGCTTTATGCAGAACATGGGTAATTATGATGTGTTTTACGTTATGTATTTTGTCTTTTATAAACGACTTGGTTGTTCTGTACGTAAGATGAAGTTTAAGCGTCATCTCTCCTCCTTTTAGCAATTTAACACCTAAAGCTCACATATGAGATCTTGACCTTTGTGGGAATGTGTGGCGAATTAAAATTTGGACGTTAAACCAAAGATTTGCACCAAAATCAAGGACAGCAAAACTATTTCATCAATGCTCCTAGGCCTACTGCGCTAATTAACGTGATGAGATTCATTGTTTATTAATTTAGTAAACGGACACGATTGATGACCCAAAATTGCAATTAAAAGAAAAATGGGCTTAATTACGATGCGTCCTCAGATCAAGTCGATTGATTATCGTCCAAGTATTACACGAGCGGGGTGACTCGCACTATTCGCTAGATGTGTTGTGATTTTACGATAATGAACAGATCGAGTACATGAGACTATTTGACCCTTTTGATGTATGTAATGTGAAATTTAAACTTCATAATTTGTGCATGGTGAAACTTAGGTCCGGAGTAGGTAAGAATTTATTGAGGCTAATCTTATTTTTTTCGCAAACCAAATATATATTAAAAACTAAGTGAGGTGTACGAAGTGAGGACTTTCTTCAAACGGAATCCGACGTGGTATAAGAATCCCGTGCAATCAGACATCTTCCTATAATTTATAATGTCTATTACATGGGGTATACAAAAAGAGTACAAAAACCAAACGATTTCGCTCAAGAAATCCTTTATAAAGAAACGTGCCGCGTTGATTCATCTTCTCTGAGAAAAAGCGAACTCTTTAGCTCACGACCTTGGCACAAGCCGCAGGGTTTAGCTTGCCAGAGAGCACAGGCTTGACGTTGGCACACTCTGATGTGGCGGGGCCTTCGGGGCCTTTATACACGAGGTCGATGTCCGCAATCTCGACTTCTTCGCACGGCACGCTTTGGCTGCACAAGACCTTCACCGCGACCTGGGATGCTGAGGTTCCCCTGATTTTCTTGAAGCTGACTTTGCTTATCTTGACAAGGGAAGGAACCTGAACAAATCGAATTACATACAGATTAGGGCCGACATGTAAATGGTTTAAGGATTGTGCGACTCGTTTTTGTTTCCTAACCGACTTTAGAATTGTGAGCAAAACCAGCGTTCGAGTTCGTTCGAAATTAAATTGATTTCGTTTAGCGGACAGGTCAATATGCATTTCGTCTCTAATGTGCATGACCTATGCTAATTCTCATGTTCATGTGTTTACCCCTGCTTTGCACTGGTTAAATGGGCAGTATCCCTGGTCTAGGATCACAGGGTTCAAGACATTGTCCATCTGGATATCCTCGAAATGCATGTCAGAAGCCGTGCCGGGTTTCGACGCAGGCCAAGTCTTGATCCTCACACCGTTATCTGTACCGCTGAGGGTGCAGTTCGTGACGAAGACACCCTCCACGGGCTCTTCGTTTTCATACTTCCCGAGGCTGCCGACGCTGATGCCGTGGCCCGGACCGCAGGTCACCCCCTTGACAGTGATCTGCTTGCTCCCGTCACCGAGGAGACGCAGTCGTCCCCTGTCTTGATGTCGCTGTCAGGATGTTGACCCCGAGCGACCGTCCAATGTGGATCCCGTCCGTGTTGATGCTCTCGGCCGGCGCACTCACGTGGAAATTCTGGAACGTCATGTTCTTGGCGCCCAAGACGTTTACCTGGAAATTCTTGCTGTCGAGCGTCGTTACGTCATGGATTATGGCATTGGTGACGAAGTTGAACCTCAAATTCTGTCGAAATTCAATGGGTGTTAGCAATTCCCCCTGGTGCTCAAAACTCGGTTAATCGCGTTGTCTTAGTTTGGATATACCCCCCATGAGCGTATCCGTTATTCCAATGACCGTGCGGTTCGAAATCGACATAGAAACGAATAATACCGAAAGGTGCTTACGGTGGGCAGAGTACGGCATTTCGTGTTCTTGTCGCAGTCATTCTGCCCCCAGGCTGTCTTGCCCTGGCCGTCAAGGGTTCCGCCGCCCGACATGGTGAAGCCATCAATGTGTTGGAACACGACCCAACCGTCGGTCTTGAAGAGGCTCGGATCCGCCGGGGCCTTCAATGTGCCTTGGAGCTCAAACTCCACAGGGGCTTTGCAGGGGCCGTCCAGGGCAACCTCCGTCAGCGCAAACGTTCCCCTCGGGATCAGCACTTTAGCAGGAGTGGTGGATGCGCACGCCTCTTTCCATGCACTCAGCAAGGCCTTCGAAAAAATTTGTGACGAAACCCTCGTTAGCCGCAGAGATTTAGGAAAGAATGCCGTAAAGCTATTCATTAAAGAATACGCGCACCTGGCTAATGTCTGAACTGCCATCGCCCTTTGCACCGTAATTCGCGACGTTAAAGACCTGGGCGGTTGATGGAAGAAGAAAAAGACAACAGCAGCAGCAGTGCACCAACGTACGATTTCATTGCCATCGTTTCCCTTCTGCTACTAGGATTCCTGGTCTCTCTCTTTCTCCCGGGCGCTTGCTGGACCTTCCAAGAAGAAAGAAAGAGGACGCTGTTCGGTTGATCTTTCCCCTTGGCGCTGGAGCCATTTATACTGTATCCGTGGGGGGGAACCTTATAACGCCATTAACAGCCTTTAGCCAATTTTAAGGTAAATCCGTCGGGAATTGAGCGGGAGCGAGAAAGTCTCCACGTTTTCCCTCCTGGTTCCTGGCTCTGCCCCGTCTGCTATTATTAGCTTTCTCACCGTTGCCTGCTGATTGTCAACGTCCATATTTTGGGTCCCTGGATTTTCACTATCATGCCAGATCTCGAAACCGGGGTTCTAGATGCAGAGAATCGATCCATCTTCCTGTCATTGCCGTCCGGTGTTATTGTAAGCTAGCTTTTAAAAGTTACTACAAAAATGCTTCACTTACTAACAAACTCCGAGCAGATCTCATCCTCAAACTTCAATCCATCATTTTGCTTCTATCGATTCATTGAAGGCTTCGAGTACCGATCGAACCAACACCCTCCGAGACGCATTCTGATTCTGGGTTTGCCTGCTACTGGATTTGAACCAACGACTCTCTTGTTGAAGAAGGCCTTCTGGACGGCATTTATTAGGTGACCAAACAAGGAAATACCGAAATAGCTTGATATGCACGCCTCTCATTTTCATTCTTATTTTTAAATGATAAATGATAAGGAAAACCCAATTTGTCCATAAACCCAAATCTGTCTTTAAGTTAAAATAAAAAAAAGGAAAACTACTTTCATTCTCCAAAACTGAAAAATTAGAAATAGAAAAACGAGTAGTTTCTAAAAGGAAAATTATCCAAAAAGTCTTAAAATTATTGCACATTTGCCAATTTAAGTCTAAACTTTTCAATTTTGTTAGTTGAATACTAAACATTTTTCACAATTTGCCAATTAAGCCAATCTGACTAATTTTGACTAAAAATCATTGATGTGGAAGCCATCTATTGTACGTAGGCAGCCAACGTTGACAAATTTATTAATTTTGATATGTTTCTTTTCTTTCTTTTTCTTTTTATTCTTTTTTGGTTTAAAAGATCAACAAGGCCACTGGCCACTAGTTGCATCCCAATGACCTACACCAACTACTGACTGAGGGTAAACAACCCCCAGCAGCCTCTAGGTAAGGGCCTCAAAGCCCTCACCGAAAACAGGCACAAGTTCATGGACATCTCCTAAGGTCAACAAGGGCGTCGCGGCCCTCGCCCACCCTCACTTTGCCAATGGGGGCCACCATGCCCTTGCTTCGCCAAATCTGGCGAGAGCTCACTAGCCCTTGCTGAAGCTAGCGAAGGCATCACAGGCCCTCACCCAAACCCTCAACCACAACAAGGGCTCATCAACCTTTGCCAGCAGCCCTCACCCTTGACTAGTGCGGGCTTGGTCACCTTCATCCCCAGCTAGCAAGGGCTTCATGGCCCTTGCCCAAGGGTTAGCAAGGGTTGCCGGCCATTAAACCAAAGAAAAAGAAAGACAAGAACAAATAATATCAAATTCAAAATATATTTTAAAAATTATTAAAAGTTATCTGCATTAGTGCCTATCATACTATGTAAGATGACCGACATTGACTGAACTGCTACATTAGTGGTTTCTGATGAAAATTGATTGAGTGATCTCAATTAGCAAAATTTCAAAATGTTTGGCATTTAATTAATACAATTTAAAAAAAAATTAAGACTTAATAGGCAAAAGTGTAATAGGTGTAGTACTTTTTGGATAGTTTTTGTATTTCTATAGCAAAAATGCTTGCATGATCGTCCATTAATTGATGGGGGAACAACAAACGTTTAAGAATTTTTTTTTTTTTTTTTTTTTTTTTTTTTTTGTCGATCCTACTATACTCCCACTCTAACTTTCACTCTCGGACTTTTATCTTATCTTCTTGTAAGGCGTGAGAGTTGAAACTTGCACTTGAAACTAAATCATCCTTATTCCAACTCTTCTTGAGAAGGTGGGGATTTGAACCCCTCACCTCCCCCTTCCATGTTGGAAGGATGACCACCGAGGTAAACCCTAGTGGTTAACGGACGTTTAAGATTCACAAGTTCCTTTCTTAGAGAGATCTATCACAAAGTTGTTCACAATTAACATGCATATTGTCAAAATTAAATAATACATACAAACATATTCTAAACAATTTATTAAAACTTTGTTCAATTAACATATTTTACGCCATATGCCAACTATAATTATAATTAGAAAAATAATTTCATTAGATATGCATCTATTTAATTATAAGCTTTAGTCATGTAACTAAAAATATATTGTTATACATTGCTATGGGGGATTAGCACTTGATGACAAGGTTATATTAAGAAATGATTCTACAAAAATGAGAAATTTTATCCACTGATATTAATTAAAGATCAACCTTGTTTTCTAGAAAAATGACACGAACAATTCTTGAACTTTTACTCAATGTGCAATTTGTTCATTGAACTCTTAATTTATTCAATGTGATCCCTTAACTATAGCCAATATGCAATATGGCCCCTAAACTTTTAATTTGTTTAATATAATCCATGAGCTTTTCGTACATATTCAACATAGTCCTTGAACTATATGAAAATGTTCAATATAATTCTTTTTTCCATTAATTTAAGACCAATGACTATGCTGAAATTTTGTATATAGTTCGGGGATTATATTGAACACATATCAAAAGTTAAAGGATTACATTGAACAAATTAAAAGTTTAGGAATTATATTGCACATTGGGTTAAAGTTCAAGGATCACATTAAATAAATTAAAAGTTCCTTCACCTAATTGCCCATTAAGCCAAAATTCAAAGATTGTTTGTCTCATTATCCCTCATTTTACCCAGTATGAGAGATGAATTTTTACGTGATGGATATGATATCTCTAGAAAATTATACAAAACTCTTCGCAACCTGACATAATATGCAATTAACCCTAAATTATCAAATGTCGCACGTGAAATATCAACCTCTGAAACTTTTTCATTTTCTTAGGGCCATTATTCTTCCGTTGTACATTTCTTAGCGTGTGAAATACGCATGAGTTTTAAAGCATTATAGATGTATTTTCTTCATTTCAGCGGAAATATGTCTTTTACTCTTGACCTCTACGGAAAACATGAAGGAAGCACATATTAATTATAATGTTATACTGGAAGAAACAAATAGGAATTACAACATTAAAAAAATTGAAGTTGCCTAAACTTTAAGAAGCATATTAATAGAACTAATGATTTTTTTTTTTTTAAGAAGAAGAAAGAAAATTCAGAAAGTGAAAATGTGTTTCCATAAAAGAAAGGTCAAATTTCAAAAGTGGGATATTCATTATATACTTTTATATGGTTAATAATGATAACAAATGAATTAGCAATTAAAAATACTTAAAAAAATTATCATGGATTTCAGTTAATCATTTCCTTTTATGCGTTGAGGAAATCATTTACTCTAATAATTTGTTAGATATTTTCATTGATCAGTCAATTTCACATCAAATAATCCCTTAAATATACATAATGAGTAACCAGCTATTGACATTTCTAATCGAGACTTCCTCTTTACTTAATTGGTGGTTATTCTTTTTCTCAAAATATCTTGCTTAATGCAAACAAATGAGCACTTATGAAACATAAGCGGATGCTATTTAGTTGTATAATATGTAAATTGGCCATTTAAAAAAAATAAAGGCAAACTGTAGATAGCCATCAACTTTTAAAACCATTTCTTAAATTCCTAATAAATTTGGACTTCAGGAAAACAGTTATTAAAATAACTTCTAAACGCATTAATTCCCAGTAAGTCTACTTTGAGAACCCATTTATTCAATTCAAGTATTTTTTTTTCTTGGTCATTTAGCTATATACTTGTTAATTCAAGTTGTTTTCTTCATCGATGGATAAACACAGAGCCACAAATTATCTATCAAGAAAATGTTCATGTTCTGAATAAAATATGACTTCTGTGCAAGAAGATTACAAAGTAGCAAGAAATTGAACATCTTATTTTGTCTCTTCACAATTTCTCCATCTTCTGTATAAGTCAAAAATGATGAATTTTTGTATACAAAATATAAAAATAAAAATTTTTTGAGTAGATTTTTCCAAAGAATAAAGCATCCCTTCATAAAAAGAAAATTCAAATGATTTGAGAAAGAGCAAAAGAATAAAGAAAGAAACTTCTTTTGGGAATGATTTTTATACTTATCTTATTGATAATGATAATGATCCTTTGACTTATTATGAAGCAATATCTTCCTTAGAAAGCAATTTTTGGAAAGAAGCTATAAAAATCGAGATTGATTATATCTTACAAAATCAAACTTGGAAATTAGTTGATTTACCACCCGGTGCGAAACCGATTTGTTGTAAATGGATTTTTAAAAGAAAATATAATCCCAATGGTTCTATTGATAAATATAAATCAAGATTAGTTGCAAAATGTTTTACACAAAAACAAAATGTTGATTATTTTGACACTTTTACTCTAGTTACAAGAATTTCATCAATTCGTGTTCTAATTGCTTTGGCTTCTATTTACAAACTTATTATTCACCAAATGGATGTTAAAACAGCTTTTTTAAATGGTGATTTGGAAGAGGAAATTTAGATGGTGTAACCTAAGGGTTGTATTTTTCCTGGCCAAGAAAATAAAGTTTGTAAACTTGTTAAATCCTTATACGGCTTAAAGCAAGCGCCAAAGCAATGGTATGAGAAATTTAATGATGTTCTAGTTAATAATGGATTTTTCTCTATCGGAGTAGATAAATGTGTATATACAAAAACTGTTGATGGTGAATTTATAATTATTAGCTTATATGTTGATGACATGCTTATTTTTGGTACATGTATTGATGTAGTGAATGAAACAAAATGTTTTTTGACTTCTAAATTCGATATTAAGGACATGGGAGAAGCTAATATTATTTTAGGTGTTAGAATCGTAAAGAGTGATAATGGCCTAATGCTTACTCAAGCACATTATGTGGAGAGACTACTTAAAATTTTTTATTACTTTGATGTTAAACCTGTAAATACTCCTTATGATTCTAATATCCAACTAGTGAAAAATAAAGGACATGGTGTGGCTTAGTCCAAGTATGCTCAAATTATTGGGAGTTTGATGTATTTGATGAATTATACTCGACTTGATATAGCTTATGGTGTATGTAGACTGAGCAGATATACACAAAATTCCAATTATGATCACTGGACTGCTTTGAGCAGATTAATGAAATATTTGAGAGGAACCATGAATTATGGTATTTTATATAGTGGATTTCCCGCTGTATTAGAAGGATAAAGTGATGCTAATTGAATTTCAGATTTAGATGAGACAAAATCTACTAGTGGATATATGTTTACCTTGGTGGAGGTGCTGTAACTTGGAAGTCAACCAAACAAACAATAATTGCTAAATCCACCATGGAGTCAGAGTTTGTGGCTCTAGAATTGGCTGGCAATGAGGCTGAATGGTTAAGGAACCTCTTAGTGGATATTCTTTTGGGAATGAAACCGACACCTTCTGTGTCTATGTACTATGATTGCCAAGCGGCAATAGCCATTGCAAAGAATAAAACTTTCAATGGTAAAAATAGACACATCTGATTGAGACATGATGTAGTAAATCAACTGCTTAAAGCTGGAATTATATCCATTGATTTTGTAAAGTCAAAAGTGAATTTGGCCAATCCTCTGACTAAATCTATGAGAAGAAAATTAATTTATGACACATCGAGGGGAATGGGACTTAAGCCAATTGAGGAAAAGCAACAATGATGGTAACCCAACTTATGTGATTGGCGATCCCATGAATTAGGTTCATATGGGTAATAACAAATTACTTGTTGTTCTAGTGATGCACTATTAAAAATTATTGTCCATCCTAAGATGAGAATGGTGCAAAACTGCAAGGAAAAAGAGATTGAGCTAAGCTCTTAATGAAATTTCATAGCCATTATTGGTAGTGTATTAAGCTGCAGAATACACTTGATGGAATCACCTATATAAGTTTGGAGTGGGCCTGCTCCTATGAGAATTTTTGGCGAAAATCTCTAAAGCACTTATGAATAAACCAAGCACGCACATAGCCTATTAGTGCAAAACCGCATTGAACAACAAAGTTTGTGGGAGTGCAATGTGATTGATGAAAATTATAATTCACAAAAGAAATTTTTGGTTTATAGAAGTTTCAAACTTCACAAATAATTTCGTGAATTATATTTCATTTTTTCTAGGGCTGGTTCATAGCCTAAAAAGCAGCAGTTCCAATGCATTACATTCCAATAACGGGCATCATATTAATTTTATTTTCAAAATCTTTTGACATATGTGGGGGATTATTGGATATTTCAATAATATTTTGAAATATTACCATTAATAACTTCGATAATAGTTATGACCGCATTGAAGACCATTATTATTTTCTAATGGTGACATAACGGTTTCTAAATGGTCATACAACGGCTTTCCAATCATTTTGTAGCATTTAATTTATTTCTCAAATAAATCCTTCATTATTTTACAAGGGCTCTATTTTGTCTGAATATAAAATCTCACAAGACAATCTTAAAAATACACACTAAATGAAACAGAGAATATTCTTTCTTTTTGAAATCTTTTCTTTCCTTTTTCTTGTTGGGTTATACACAGACGTTTCTGTTCCTACTAATATTCAGTGCGGAATATAGAAGAAGGTCTGTTGTATGTTGGGAGGATAGCTGTCAAAAGCCTATCGCACCGAGTTTCGCACTCCGAGGGGCGGAATTATCCTTAAGGACAGTGCTTACGTTTGCACGCCTCAGACAAATTTATTTGTTCTTATCAGCCTTTTTCCTACAGTTATTTCCTTTTGCACGTGTTGCTGATTTGGTTTTTCAATTATTAGAGTTAGTGGAGTCATGTGTGTTGGTTATCCTAGTTTTAGGTGTTAGTGGGGTAAATGCTTTATGCAGAACATGGGTAGTTATGGTGTGTTTTACGTTATGTATTTTGTTTTTTGTAAAAGACTTGGTTGTTCTGTACGTAAGATGAAGTTTTAGCCTCATCACTCCTCCTTTTAGCTATTTAACAGTGGTATCAGAGCTAGAGAGAAGTGTGAGAGATTTTTTTTTTTTTTTTTTTTTTTTTTAAAGAAGGTTTAGAAGTGTGAGATACTTTCATGAGAAAATTGCATCAGCAATATTTCCAATGGCCACCGACAATTTTGTTCAACCAACAATTTCACGCTTTGATGGTCACTATGACTATTGGAGCATGCTGATGGAGAATTTTTTACGATCAAAGGAGTATTGGTCGGTTGTCGAATTTGGAATTGAAGAGCCACCAGCAAGCATGGCTTTGACAGATCCCCATAAAGAAGAATTGGAAGCTAGAAAGTTGAAGGACCTAAAGGCAAAAAATTATTTTTTTCAGGCTATCGATCGTCTCATCTTGGAGTCTATTCTTTACAAAGAAACTTCCAAGGATATTTGAGATTCTATGAAGAAATATCAAGACTCTATTAGAGTGAAGCGTGCATAGCTTCAAGCCTTGAGAAAATATTTTGAGACACTAGCAATGAAAGATGGAGAATTTGTCATTAGTTATTGTGCCAGAATAATGGACATCAGCAATAAAATGCGATTCCAGGGCGAGAAGATGGACAATGTCACCATTGTGGAGAAGATTTTGTGTTCCTTGACACCAAAGTTTAATTATGTTGTATGCTCAATTGAAGAGTCGAAAGACATAGATGCGCTCTCTCTTGATGAATTGCAAAGCGCCTTATTGGTCCATGAGCAGAAGACGAACGGAAGTTCAACAATAGAGGAGCAAGCATTGAAGGTTTCTACCAATATTCATTCCAACAATTTCAGAGGAAGGAGTAGAGGTAGAGGTAGATGAAAGGGAGATCGAGGAAATAGAGAGGTTGGCAAGAATTTCAAAACCAATAATGACCAATTTCAAGGCAAAGTAAGAGGACATGATCCTAACAAATCCAAAATATAGTATTTTAGATGTCATAAATTTAGTCATTATGCATCTAAATGTTATACTAAGCTGCCTAATAATAAAGAAAATGCAGAGAATTCAAATTTTGCTGAAGAAAAGGAAGCAGAAACGTTGTTGATGACTGTTCAAGATGAAAAGAAGTGCGAGTCAGATATTTGGTATGTGGATACTGATATAGCTAGTATAAGTACCTAGAGGGGGGTGAATAGGTATATAAAAGATTTTTCTCGATAATTGCATAATACTAGACAGTTGATAGATTTGAGACAAACAATAAACAAAGTAAGATTGAGAGAAGGGAAGAGAAATTGAACACGCGGTTTATAGTGGTTCGGCTTATTTCAAGCCTACGTCCACTCTTCTGCACTGACAGCTTATTGGCTGGATTCCACTATGAACAAAGAGATGTTACAGCGTTGTTCTTCCTTGATTTCTCGGTGTAAATGATCTACCACACTCGCTCAAGGTCTCACTAAGTATAGACGCTCTCTGTGTATACAATTTCGCTCAAAATTTATCGACTAATATTTAAGATGCTTCAGACTCTGGAATTTCTCTATCGATCATCCTCTAAAGCAACTAGAATGTCTTCCTTTTATACTCCTTTATGCCATCATACCCGTTGACACTTACCAAAGAAATTCCTCCAATCTACTCGTTGGACGGAATCAATCAAGAAGATCATTTGAGCTATTAAAGGAACCTGACGATAGCCCATCAATCCTGTTCGCCCATACAATCAAGATCTTGGTTTCCAAGAATAGAACTTTCCAAGATTATTTCGTCAACCATCGGATCTTCAAACGATTTTGATTATGGATAAAAGAATCAGTTATATTTATCCAGCCAAGAGATCTTCTCCAGAGGATAGAACTAAATCCTCAACCAAATACTACGGCTCTGGATTGCCTTCGTCACTGGATTAGATAAACTGTCAATGAGAATAGTCTTGAGTCTTGAGTGCTGAGTCTGGTGATATGAAAGTCTTCAGACTCTAAACAGAAGGTCTCCAATTATCCAGACTAGACTGATAGAAACGTTTTGTCAGCTTCAAAATATTCTGGAAAAATTTCTCCAACAGATACAGGCTGCAATAACCACATGAATGGAAGTAAGTCTTATTTTTCTCATCTAAATGAATATTTTCATTCCACAGTGAGTTTTTGGGATCATTATACTATGAAAGTAATGGGAAAATGTGATATTAAGATAAGAACCAATAATGGTTTTGTGGAAACGATCTCTAATTTGTTGTATGTTCCTAACTTGAAAAGTAACCTATTGAGTACTGGCCAATTACAAGAAAAGGGTTATGTAATTACCGTTCAGTGGGGTGCCTGTGAGATTTATAATTTTGTTAAAGGTGCTATTGCAGTTGTTCCTATAAGTTCAAATAAATTGTTTCCATTAAAGATTGAAAATATTCAATCTTGTTTGATGGTTGAAAAGAAAGATCCCTCATGGCTGTGGTATTTTCGCTATAGTCACTTGAGTTTTGGTGGATTAAAAACCTCCAACAGAAAAACATGGTGACGGGTCTTCCTCAAATTATTGTTCCTTCTCAAGTCTATGAAAAATGTATTGTTAGCAAACAGCATCGTTCTTAATTTTCAAAAGAAAAGTCATGAAGAGCAAAGGATGTTTTGCAGTCGGTGCATTTGGACATTTGTGGTCCCATAAACCCATCTTCTAATGGAGGTAAAATATACTTCATTACCTTCATTGATGATTTTTCCAAAAAAACTTGGGTTTATTTTTTATAGGAAAAATCATAAGCTTTCTCCACATTTAAAAACTTCAAAACTCGTGTTAAAAATGAAGCAGGAAAGACCATTAAGGCTCTTCGAACAGATCGTGATGGTGAATATTGCTCAAAAGAATTTGAAGTTTTTTTGTGCAGAGCATGGCATTCGAAGAGAGCCTACTACTGCATATACACCATAGCAGAATGATGTGTCTAAGAGGAAGAATAGAACCATTCTTAATATGGTGAGAAGCTTATTGGCAAGAGGAAGAGTTCCAAAGACTTTCTGACTAGAAACAGTAAATTGGAGTATTGATGTTTTGAACAGAAGTCCAACTTTTACTGTTCATAATATGGCATCTAAAAAGGCTTGGAGTGGGAGAAGACCGGCTATAGATCACTTCAGAATCTTTGGATGCATTGTATATGCCTATGTCCCGATGTAAAAAAGAAGAAACTTGATAACGAGACTGAAAAATGTGTCTTTCTTGGTGTAAGTGAAACATCCAAAGCATAAAAATTATTTAATCCACTAAGAAGGAAGATTGTGACTAGCAGGGATGTTGTTTTCGATGAAGAGAACGGGATTGGAATAGGCAGCAGCCTACCCAAGTTCTTTATGACAATGATGCTGAACAGGAGCAAATTTCAACATTTTGTATGCCCCAAAATTCATTAAATGCAACTTCTACAGCTGCTGAAATTTCACCAACAGGCTCTGAAGTCAATGAAGAAGAAGCCCAATCTCTTCGCCGCGTTAGAAGAAAGCCTACTTAGATGGAAGATTATGAAGTAACTGGAATTGGAGATTCAATTACTCATTTTGCCTTATTTTCATACTATAACCTTACAACTTTTGAGAGTGCTGTTAACGAAGAAAAATGGCGAAAAGCGATGGATGATGAAATTAATGCCATTGAAAGAAATGATACTTGTGAGCTATCCGATCTTCCGAATGGACAAAAAACCATTGGTGTAAAGTGAGTCTTTAAAACAAAACTGAAAAAAAAAATGGTAAAGTTGACAAATATAAAGCACGTTTGATAGCCAAGGGATACAAGTAGAAATATGCAATCGACTATATAGAGGTTTTTTTCTCCAGTTGCAAGACATGACACGATTAGATTGGTGCTTGCATTGGTGGCACATAATTCTTGGCCTATTTTCCAACTAGATGTCAAATCGGCATTCTTACACGGGTACTTGGAGGAACAGGTATTTGTCGAACAACCCACTAGTTAAGTCAAGATTGGAAATGAGTATAAAGTTTATAGATTGAAGAAAGCTCTTTATGGGCTAAAACAAGCCCCTCGAGCTTAGTATAGTCGCATTGAAACTTATTTTCTTAAACCCCAAAGCGGCGACACCAATGGAGCTCAGGAAGACACTGAAAATGGGCCTCGAAGTATGGAACTTCTTGCTGTCTTATGCTTCTGATCTGGGCTGAACTGTAGAGAAGAAACCAGCAACTTCAACGGCAAAAACGGGCCGATCGGAGCTCCGGCAAGCGGGTGGTTGGCAACCTGCGGCTCCCGGGGGTCAAGGGGATCTTGCTGGTGGTTGGTATGGGTGGAGGTAGGGTGGAAATGGGGAGAAAATGGCTAAAAGCCACGAAACGGGCGAAACAGGTGGAACCAGGCGAGTCCAGACGGTCCGGCGAGCGGCGGCTTCGGGCGACCATACGGGACAGCTGGAGAATCGTTCCGGCGAGGTGCTCCGGAACGGTCTGAATGTTGTCTTCGTGGCGATGGGTGGCTGGTTCGCTAATTCAACCGAGAAGTTAACTTTTTACTCGGATCTTTGTCGAAAGGTCGGTTGGAGCAGAAACTGGAACGAGGGGAAAATAAGGGAGGAAAACGGCCGATGATGGCCTTCCGGGCGTGCGACGAAGGAGGGGCTGGTGAGCTCGGTTTCCTCTGGTTCTCTTGAGCTTTTCCTAAGCCTCAACCATGGAGAAAGCCATGAATGAAGGAAGAAGATGGTTTGCTGAGGAGGGGGCCTCCTTGGTGGCTCACTAGAGCTCAACACTTGTTTAAACCTCATTTGCTTTGCCCCCACCATGACATCACATGACATCATCCACTCTCTCTCTCCTCAATCTTCCTCCACAACCTTGCCAATAGGTGCAAAATAGCTCTCCCCCCATGGTATACGAATTTCATACATTTGTACATCAAATTCAATCAATTCTCACTCAATTCCATCCAATTGAAGCTCAATTAAATCAACCCATGTGTCATTGGCCTTCTCATGACATTTCCCCGTCAAATGATCCAACTTGCATCTCGAAGATTCAACTAAAAACGGCCCTTTGACAATCCCGAACAAAAACGACATTACTTTGCTTTTTTGCCAAAAATCTCAGTTTGTAGAAAAATCTCCTGGAGATAAGTCGACATTCCTAAAATGAATTGTGACTTGACAGAACTTCCAATTTCTGTAATCGGGTTCAATTTCACGGTTAAATTCAATCTGGCGCGACTTTAAAGCGTCATAATCTACCGGGTAACTTTTAGTAATTTTCTGTGCAATTGACATGTGGTTGATTATTTTCAAGCCACAAAGTGCATCTTCGACACATTGGCAACTCTCGATTGTCGTAGAAATCTCGATATTTCAATTACAGACACAGGGTACCCAAAACAACAGAAGAATCGGTCTAGTGCCGGTTGATGAGGATATTGCGATCAGGTGGAATCACCCACACTCTAATCACATATCTCAGTCGAATCGACCTATTACTGATCTCTGTTCGATTCTGACAGTGTCGTAATGATCCTTACAGATTAATACGGTCGAGTAGCCGATTCATGGTCAAATTCTCAAGTCTATTGTGTTTAGATTCCTTAACGGCTTCACCTGATAGACAAGTTATCTCGTGAGTTGCCAACTCAGAGAAGAGAGCTATAAACGCAAAGATGAAATGCCCGACTTATTCAATTGAAACCAAAATTGGAAAATCGGGATGTCACAATTGTAATCTTGTAAATACTCCAGTTGAGTTTGGCTTAAAGTTATATAAAGATCATGAAGGGAGAAAGGTTGACAGCACACTTTATAAACAAATTGTGGGCTATTTGATGTGTTTAACTACAACATGACCAGACATAATGTATTCTGTGAGTTTAATCAGTAGATATATGGAGAATCCTACACAAATGCATTTGTTAGTTGTCAAGAATTTCCTTCGTTACTAGCAAGGAACTAGAGACTTTAGGCTATTTTACAAGAAGGGTGAAAAGTCCAATTTGTTGGATTTACTGATAGCGGCCATGTAGAACATCAAGATGATAAGAGGAGCACTTCGGGTTATGCTTTTATATTTGGAACATGTTCTATTTCGTAGTCATCCAAAAAGTAACCAATTGTCACATTGTCAAGTATAGAAGCTGAATTTGTTGTTGCAACAGCTAGTGCTTGTCAAGATATTTGGCTAAGGAGAATTGTTGAGGAGCTATAATTCAAGCAACTGGGACCTACTAATTTTTTTTTTTTTTTTTGTGACAATAACTCAGCAATAAAACTCTCCAAGAATCCGCTGTTACATGGAAGAAGCAAGCACATTGATGTGAAGTTTTATTTCTTGAGAGATCTTAGCAATGATGGAACAAATGATCTAATCTATTGCAGGAGTGAAGATCAAGTTGCTGATATATTCACCAAGGCCCTCAAGATGGAGTCATTTGTGAAGTTCAGAAGGTTACTAGGTGTTTGCACGATGAAAAAAGTCAAAGCTTTAAACGGAATGTTAGCAAACATCAGTTTAAGGGAGGGATTGTTGATATAATAGTTATTTCCTTTTGCATGTGTTGCTGATTTGGTTTTTCAGTTATTAGACTTAGTGGAGTCGTGTGTTGGTTATCCTAGTTTTTAGGTGTTAGTGGGGCAAGTGCTTTATGCAAAACATGGGTAATTATGATGTGTTTTACGTTATGTATTTTGTCTTTTATAAACGACTTGGTTGTTCTGTACGTAAGATGAAGTTTAAGCGTCATCTCTCCTCCTTTTAGCAATTTAACACCTAAAGCTCACATATGAGATCTTGACCTTTGTGGGAATGTGTGGCGAATTAAAATTTGGACGTTAAACCAAAGATTTGCACCAAAATCAAGCACAGCAAAACTATTTCATCAATGCTCCTAGGCCTACTGCGCTAATTAACGTGATGAGATTCATTGTTTATTAATTTAGTAAACGGACACGATTGATGACCCAAAATTGCAATTAAAAGAAAAATGGGCTTAATTACGATGCGTCCTCAGATCAAGTCGATTGATTATCGTCCAAGTATTACACGAGCGGGGTGACTCACACTATTCGCTAGATGTGTCGTGATTTTACGATAATGAACAGATCGAGTACATGAGACTATTTGACCCTTTTGATGTATGTAATGTGAAATTTAAACTTCATAATTTGTGCATGGTGAAACTTAGGTCCGGAGTAGGTAAGAATTTATTGAGGCTAATCTTATTTTTTTCGCAAACCAAATATATATTAAAAACTAAGTGAGGTGTACGAAGTGAGGACTTTCTTCAAACGGAATCCGACGCGGTATAAGAATCCCGTGCAATCAGACATCTTCCTATAATTTATAATGTCTATTACATGGGGTATACAAAAAGAGTACAAAAACCAAACGATTTCGCTCAAGAAATCCTTTATAAAGAAACGTGCCGCGTTCATTCATCTTCTCTGAGAAAAAGCGAACTCTTTAGCTCACGACCTTGGCGCAAGCCGCAGGGTTTAGCTTGCCAGAGAGCACAGGCTTGACGTTGGCACACTCTGATGTGGCGGGGCCTTCGGGGCCTTTATACACGAGGTCGATGTCCGCAATCTCGACTTCTTCGCACGGCACGCTTTGGCTGCACAAGACCTTCACCGCGACCTGGGATGCTGAGGTTCCCCTGATTTTCTTGAAGCTGACTTTGCTTATCTTGACAAGGGAAGGAACCTGAACAAATCGAATTACATACAGATTAGGGCCGACATGTAAATGGTTTAAGGATTGTGGGATTCGTTTTTGTTTCCTAACCGACTTTAGAATTGTGAGCAAAACCAGCGTTCGAGTTCGTTCGAAATTAAATTGATTTCGTTTAGCGGACAGGTCAATATGCATTTCGTCTCTAATGTGCATGACCTATGCTAATTCTCATGTTCATGTGTTTACCCCTGCTTTGCACTGGTTAAATGGGCAGTATCCCTGGTCTAGGATCACAGGGTTCAAGACATTGTCCATCTGGATATCCTCGAAATGCATGTCAGAAGCCGTGCCGGGTTTCGACGCAGGCCAAGTCTTGATCCTCACACCGTTATCTGTACCGCTGAGGGTGCAGTTCGTGACGAAGACACCCTCCACGGGCTCTTCGTTTTCATACTTCCCGAGGCTGCCGACGCTGATGCCGTGGCCCGGACCGCAGGTCACCCCCTTGACAGTGATCTGCTTGCTCCCGTCACCGAGGGAGACGCAGTCGTCCCCTGTCTTGATGTCGCTGTCGAGGATGTTGACCCCGAGCGACCGTCCAATGTGGATCCCGTCCGTGTTGATGCTCTCGGCCGGCGCACTCACGTGGAAATTCTGGAACGTCATGTTCTTGGCGCCCAAGACGTTTACCTGGAAATTCTTGCTGTCGAGCGTCGTGACGTCATGGATTATGGCATTGGTGACGAAGTTGAACCTCAAATTCTGTCGAAATTCAATGGGTGTTAGCAATTCCCCCTGGTGCTCAAAACTCGGTTAATCGCGTTGTCTTAGTTTGGATATACCCCCCATCAGCGTATCCGTTATTCCAATGACCGTGCGGTTCGAAATCGACATAGAAACGAATAATACCGAAAGGTGCTTACGGTGGGCAGAGTACGGCATTTCGTGTTCTTGTCGCAGTCATTCTGCCCCCAGGCTGTCTTGCCCTGGCCGTCAAGGGTCCCGCCGCCCGACATGGTGAAGCCATCAATGTGTTGGAACACGACCCAACCGTCGGTCTTGAAGAGGCTCGGGTCCGCCGGGGCCTTCAATGTGCCTTGGAGCTCAAACTCCACAGGGGCTTTGCAGGGGCCGTCCAGGGCAACCTCCGTCAGCGCAAACGTTCCCCTCGGGATCAGCACTTTAGCAGGAGTGGTGGATGCGCACGCCTCTTTCCATGCACTCAGCAAGGCCTTCGAAAAATTTGTGACGAAACCCTCGTTAGCCGCAGAGATTTAGGAAAGAATGCCGTAAAGCTATTCATTAAAGAATACGCGCACCTGGCTAATGTCTGAACTGCCATCGCCCTTTGCACCGTAATTCGCGACGTTAAAGACCTGGGCGTTGATGGAAGAAGAAAAAGACAACAGCAGCAGCAGTGCACCAACGTACGATTTCATTGCCATCGTTTCCCTTCTGCTACTAGGATTCCTGGTCTCTCTCTTTCTCCCGGGCGCTTGCTGGACCTTCCAAGAAGAAAGAAAGAGGACGCTGTTCGGTTGATCTTTCCCCTTGGCGCTGGAGCCATTTATACTGTATCCGTGGGGGAACCTTATAACGCCATTAACAGCCTTTAGCCAATTTTAAGGTAAATCCGTCGGGAATTGAGCGGGAGCGAGAAAGTCTCCACGTTTTCCCTCCTGGTTCCTGGCTCTGCCCCGTCTGCTATTATTAGCTTTCTCACCGTTGCCTGCTGATTGTCAACGTCCATATTTTGGGTCCCTGGATTTTCACTATCATGCCAGATCTCGAAACCGGGGGTTCTAGATGCAGAGAATCGATCCATCTTCCTGTCATTGCCGTCCGGTGTTATTGTAAGCTAGCTTTTAAAAGTTACTACAAAAATGCTTCACTTACTAACAAACTCCGAGCAGATCTCATCCTCAAACTTCAATCCATCATTTTGCTTCTATCGATTCATTGAAGGCTTCGAGTACCGATCGAACCAACACCCTCCGAGACGCATTCTGATTCTGGGTTTGCCTGCTACTGGATTTGAACCAACGACTCTCTTGTTGAAGAAGGCCTTCTGGACGGCATTTATTAGGTGACCAAACAAGGAAATACCGAAATAGCTTGATATGCACGCCTCTCATTTTCATTCTTATTTTTAAATGATAAATGATAAGGAAAACCCAATTTGTCCATAAACCCAAATCTGTCTTTAAGTTAAAAAAAAAAAAGGAAAACTACTTTCATTCTCCAAAACTGAAAAATTAGAAATAGAAAAACAAGTAGTTTCTAAAAGGAAAATTATCCAAAAAGTCTTAAAATTATTGCACATTTGCCAATTTAAGTCTAAACTTTTCAATTTTGTTAGTTGAATACTAAACATTTTCACAATTTGTCAATTAAGCCAATCTGACTAATTTTGACTAAAAATCATTGATGTGGAAGCCATCTATCGTACGTGGCAGCCAACGTTGACAATTTTATTAATTTTGATATGTTTCTTTTCTTTCTTTTTCTTTTTATTCTTTTTTGGTTTAAAAGATCAACAAGGCCACTAGCCACTAGTTGCCTCCCAATGACCTACACCAACTACGGCGAGGGTCAACAACCCCCAGCAGCCTCTAGGTAAGGGCCTCAAAGCCCTCACCAAAAACAGGCACAAGTTCATGGACATCTCTTAAGGTCAACAAGGGCGTCGCGGCCCTCGCCCACCCTCACTTTGCCCGTGAGGGCCACCATGCCCTTGCTTCGCCAAATCTGGCTAGAGCTCACTAGCCCTTGCTGAAGCTAGCGAAGGCATCACAAGCCCTCACCCAAACCCTCAACCACAACAAGGGCTCATCATCCTTTGCCAGCAGCCCTCACCCTTGACTAATGCGGGCTTGGTCACCTTCATCCCCAGCTGGCAAGGGCTTCATGGCCCTTGCCCAAGGGTTAGCAAGGGTTGCCGGCCATTAAACCAAAGAAAAAGAAAGACTAGAACAAATAATATCAAATTCAAAATATATTTTAAAAATTATTAAAAGTTATCTCCATCAGTGCCTATCATACTATGTAAGATGACCGACATTGACTGAACTGCTACATTAGTGGTTTCTGATAAAAATTGATTGAGTGATCTCAATTAGCAAAATTTCAAAATGTTTGGCATTTAATTAATACAATTTTAAAAAAAAATTAAGACTTAATAGGCAAAAGTGTAATAGGTGTAGTACTTTTTGGATAGTTTTTGTATTTCTATAGCAAAAATGCTTGCATGATCGTCCATTAATTGATGGGGGAACAACAAATGTTTAAGATTTTTTTTTTTTTTTTTGTCGATCCTACTATACTCCCACTCTAACTTTCACTCTCGGACTTTTATCTTATCTTCTTGTAAGGCGTGAGAGTTGAAACTCGCACTTGAAACTAAATCATCCTTATTCCAACTCTTCCTGAGAAGGTGGGGATTTGAACCCCTCACCTTCCCCTTCCATGTTGGAAGGATGACCACCGAGGTAAACCCTAGTGGTTAACGGACGTTTAAGATTCACAAGTTCCTTTCTCAGAGAGATCTATCACAAAGTTGTTCACAATTAACATGCATATTGTCAAAATTAAATAATACATACAAACATATTCTAAACAATTTATTAAAACTTTGTTCAATTAACATATTTTACGCCATATGCCAACTATAATTATAATTAGAAAAATAATTTCATTAGATATGCATCTATTTAATTATAAGCTTTAGTCATGTAACTGAAAATTTATTGTTATACATCGCTATGGGGGATTAGCACTTGATGAGAAGGTTATATTAAGAAATAATTCTAGAAAAATTAGAAATTTTATCCACGGATGTTAATTAAAGATCAACCTTGTTTTTTGGAAAAACGACACGAACAATCCTTGAACTTTGACTCAATATACAATTTGGTCATTGAATTCTTACTTTATTCAATGCAGTCCCTTAACTTTAGCCAATATACAATGTGGGCCCTAAACTTTTAATTTATTTAATATAGTCCCTAAACTTTTGGTATATATTCAACATAGTTCTTGAACTATATAAAAATGTTCAATATAATATTTCGTTAATTCAAGACCAATGATTATGTTGAACTTTTTCATATTGCTTAGGGAATATATTGACCACATATCGAAAGTTTAAAGACTACATTGAACATATTAAATGTTTAGGAATTATATTGCACATTGGGCTAAAATTCAAGGATCACATTAAACAAATTAAAAGTTCAAGAACCAAGCCAAAATTCAAAGATTATTTGTCTTATTATCCCCGTTTTTATCCGATATGAGAGATGACTTTTTATGTCATGCATATGATATCTCTAGAAAATTATACAAAACTCTTCACAACCTGACATAATACACAATTAACCCTAAATTATCAAATGCCGCACATGAAACATCAGCCTCTTAAACTCTTTCATTTTCTTTGGGCCGTTATTCTTCCGTTGTACATTTCTTAGCGTGTGAAATATGCATGAGTTTTAGAGCATTAAAGATGTATTTTCATCTCTTTCAGCGGAAATATCTCTTTTACTATTTACTTCTATGGAGAAAATGAAGGAAGCACATATTAATTGTAATCTTATATTGGGAGAAATAAATATACAATATTAAAAAATTGAAGTTGTCTAAACTTTAAGAAACATATTAATAGAACTAATGAATTTCTTTTTTTAGAAGAAGGAAGAAAATTAAGAAAGTGAAAATATGTTTCCGTAACAGAAAGGTCAATTTTCAAAAATGGGACATTCATTATGTACTTTTATATGGTTAATAATGGAAACGAATGAATTAGCAATTAAAAATACTTAAAAAATTATCACGGATTTCAATTAATCGTTTCCTTTTATGCGTTGAGGAAATCAGTTACTCTTATAATTTGTTAGATATTTTCATTGATCAATCAATTTTCACATCAAATAATCCCTTAAATATACATAATGAGTAACCAGCTATTGACATTTGAATTTTTTCTAATCGAGACTTCCTTTTTACTTAATTGGTAGTTATTCTTTTTACTCAAAATATCTTGTTTAATGCAAACGAAGGAGCACTTATGAAACATAAGGGAGTGCTATTTAGTTGTATAATCTGTAAATTGGCCATTTAAAAAAATAAAGGCAAACTGTAGATAGCCATCAACTTTTAAAACCATTTCTTAAATTCTTAATAAATTTGGACTTCAGGAAAACGGTTATTAAAATAACTTCCAAACGCATTAATTCCCAATAAGTCTACTTTGAGAACCCATTTATTCAATTCAAGTATTTTTTTTTTTCTTGGTCATTTAGCTATATACTTGTAAATTCAAGTTGTTTTCTTCATTGATGGATAAACACAAAGCCACAAAATTATCTACCACGAACATGTTCATGTTCTGAATAAAATATGACTTCTGTGCAGGAAAATCACAAAGTAGCAAGAAATTGAACATCTTATTGATTTCTCCATAAGCCTCTTCACAATTTCTTGGTGGTACTAAGCATCTTCTGTATAACTAGCAAAAGCATAAAGAGATGCACATAGCATTTCTAAGTATACAAAATATAAAAATAAAAGGGCAAAAGTTCTATTTTTATTTGCAGCTCTATTTCACCGGTCGCTCATCATGCCCTCGAGAGTGAAGGGGGTGCCTGTTTTCAATCGAACTTCTTTAAACATTCCGACGATCACATGCGCGGTGAATATGAAGATAGATCAACTTCGCAAGCCCGTGCAGAGGGGCAGGGATGATTTCCCGGTGATCGTAGGCTTTACGTTCGCGCACTGCGACGTGGCAGCCCCGTTCCTCCCATTATACCTCAAGTTAATATCAGCAAGCTCCAGTTTCTGGCAAGGCACTCCTCTTCCGCAACCAAGCTTCTCTGCAAGTGGTGTTGCAGACGTTCCTCGGATGTCCCTAAAGCTCACATCTGAGATCTTGACCTTCGTGGGAATGTGTGGCTAATTAAAATTTGGACGTTAAACCCAAGATTTGCACCCAAAATCAAGAACAGCAAAACTATTTCATCAATGCTCCTAGGCCTACCGCACTAGTCTGCCTTTAACATGACGGGACTCATTTTTTTATTAATCTAACAGAGTAAGCGGCCACGATTGATGACCCAAAATTACAAGAAAAATTAGCTTAATTATGATGCTTCCTCAAATCACACCATCTGATTATCATTTTAAAACTACACAAGTACTACGATCGCATTATGGACTCAATTTGTCATAATTTTACGATAGAAAATCGATCGAACACATGAGATTTTTCAAATCTTTTTATGTACCGTAACCTGAAATTTAAACTTCACAACGTGTTTAAGTGAAACTTAAATGGTGAAAATTTATGGAGGTAAATTTTATTTTTCCACCAACCAAATATAAATTAATAACTGAGTTGAGTGTACGAGCGAGAATTTCCTTAAAAATGAATCCGACGTGGGATCAAATTGCCAAGTGATTAGACATCTTCCTATTATTTATAATGTGTTTATTACATGGGGTACACAAAAAGAGTACAAAAACCAAACAGTTCCGCTCAAGACTCGTCGTCTTCAGAGCTCCACCTTTCCATATCCTTTATAAAGAACCGTTGGGCGTCGATTCATCTTCACTGCGAAAGAGCGAACTCTTTAGCTCAAAACCTTGGCACAAGCCGTAGGGTTTAGCTTGCCAGAGATCAAAGGCTTGACGTTCGAACACTCTGATGTGGCCGGGCCTTCGGGGCCATTATACACGAGGTCGATGTCCGCAATCTTGACTTCGTCGCACGGCACGCGCTGGCTGCAGGCGACCTTCACCGCGACCTGGGATGCTGAGGTTCCCCTGATTCTCTTGAAGCTGACTTTGCTGAGCTTGACAAGCGAAGGAATCTGAACAAATCGAATAACATACAGATTAGGGCCGACATGTATATGGTTTATCGATTGTGCGATTAGTTTTTGTTTCCTAACTGACTTGAGAATGGTGAGCAAAACAAGCATTGCTGTCTACCTGAGCTTGGCACTGGTTGAATGGGCAGTATCCCTGGTCTACGAGCACAGGGTTGGTGACATTGGTCATCTGGATATCCTCGAAATGCATGTCAGAAGCTGTTGTTGCGCGCGTGCGAAATATAGACGGACCAAGCGAATCGGATAAAATAGTCGGAATGAAGGAAAGGAAATCGGACATCGGATTTACGTGATTCGGCCCGAATATCGGAACCTACGTCCACGGAGAGAGCAGCACGGAATTCCACTATAAAAACAAGCGATACACCGGAGATTACAATCACTCGAGCACTCAAACACACTCTCAATGTTTCCCAGCCCCAAATTACACCCAAATAACACACACAATATTTAGCCCCTCATAATTCCTAGTGAAACCTCACTCAAGGAATTATACAAATTCTACTCACAAAAATTTAACTGGCTAAAACACTCGGATGTAATTTCAACGAGAAAAATCTCTCTCTGCCGAGAGCTTCTTAAGCCTCACGACTTCTCTCTTTAGCTCTCTCTCTCGGCCACCGAAAATAACTCAGCTCGGCGCCCTCTTCTCCTTCGCTCCTCTGCCTTTTAAGGACGAAGTAAGACAGAAAATGTGAAGCCATTTCAGGCGCCCACCAAGGGCGCGTTTGGTAACGATTCTGTTCCCGGAGCGATTTCGAGCGCACTGATTCTTTTTGATTCTGTTCCCGGAACTGATTCTAAGCATTTTAAGCCGTTTGGTAATTGTCCAAAATTTCTGATTCTGGAATAGAATTGCGTTTGGTACCGTATTTATTAATTCTGTTCCAAATCAATTTCTTTTAATTTTTAAATAATTTTTTTTACTTTTTTCCTTTGTTTTCTTTTCATTTTTTAATTTTTAATTTTTTTCTTTTCATTTTTTCATTTTTTTTCTTTTCTTTTTCTTTTTTTCCTTTTTCTTTTCTTTTTCTCACCTTCTTCTTCTTCTTCTTCGGCCGGCCGCCGGACCGGCGATCGGCCAGACGAGGGCCGGCGACCTCACCGGAGCGTCGCCGCCGCCCCGGCGAGGCCGGCCCTCGTCGGCCGAGCCTCGCCGGCAGACCCTCGCGGCCGACGGGCGAGGCTCGCCTAGCCCCCCCGAGGCTCGGCCGAGCCAGATCTGGCGAGGCCGAGCCCCGCCGTGGCCAGCCGACCTCGTCGGGGTTGGGCGAGGCCCGCGGGCCACCGGCGGGGCCGGGCGAGCCTCGCCGGTGGCCGGCGAGCCTCGCCCGGCCACCGGTGGGGCCGGGCGTCGCGAGGCTCGCCCCCCCGCCAGCCCCGGCGAGGCTCGGCCTCGCCAGATCTGGCGAGGCCGAGCTCGCCGGTGGCCAGGCGGCCTCGCCCGCCCGGCGAGGCCTCGCCCGGCCCCGGCGAGGCCCGCCGCCCACCGGCGAGGCTCGGCCTCGCCCAGATCTGGGAGGCCGAGCCTCGCCGGTGGGCCGGGCAAGCCTCCGCGAGCTCGCGGTGGCGGGCTTGCCTCCGGCGAGCTCGCCAGGACCTCGCCCTGGTCTGGCGAGCCTCCGGCGAGCTCGCCGGACCGGCGGCCGGAGGCGGCGGCGGACGGCGGCCGGCGGCCGGCGGCGGCGGTGGACGGCGGTGGCGGATGGCGGACGGTGGCGGGCGGCGGTAGACGGTGGTCGTGAGATGGCCGAAGGGAAGAAGAAAATTTTGATTCTCAAATTGATTCTCGGAACAAGAATCAACTATTTTTTGATTCTTGATTCTGTTCCCAACTGTTCCTCGGAACAAATTTGTTCCCGGAACAAAAATTTTACCAAACGCGATTCTAGGCCGAAACCGATTCGGGAACAAAGAATCAGAATTTGACACTATTGGGATGGTTACCAAACAGGCCCCAAAATTCTCGGGCACGCATGCATGCATGGGACGCATTTAATAAGGCAGAAAACATGCGCCCATAATTCAAGCGCGAAAGAAGGATGGCCGCCGTCTTCCAAGACCATCTCCACGACGTTCAACTCCTTCAAGTAATAGTTTATTCTTTCTTTCCTTTGGTTGTCTGCAGATGAATAAAATAAGAAAGGAAAGAAGCAAGGAGTTAAAGGAAGAAGACAAAACAAGCCCACAATTGGCTTTAAGTCTTCCACGTCCATTCACCATGCATGCACGTCCATGTGCATGCAATTAAAGAGGTAGAATAAAATAATGGTCTTCCCCTCTCTCGCGGCTGCACGCTCCCTCCATTCTTCACGCTTGCGGCTCATAGATCCGCATGCGATCTTCTGACAATTTCGGCCAATTCACATTTTCCGCTGACTCACACGTGGTCGAGTTCACACGTATTCTCATTCAACGGGCTCAAATCGAGACATATTTTCAACAGAAGCCGTGCCGGGTTTCGACACAGGCCAAGTCTTGATCCTCACACCGTTATCCGCACCGTTGATGGTGCAGTTCGTGACGAAGACACCCTCCACGGGCTCTTCGTTTTCATACTTCCCAAGGCTGCCGACGCTGATGCCGTGGCCCGGACCGCAGGTCACCCCCTTGACAGTGATCTGCTTGCTCCCGTCACCGAGGGAGACGCAGTCGTCCCCTGTCTTGATGTCGCTGTCGAGGATGTTGACCCCGAGCGACCGTCCAATGTGGATCCCGTCCGTGTTGATGCTCTCGGCCTGCGCATTCACCTGGAAATTTTGGAACGTCATGTTCTTGACGCCCAAGACGCTTACGTGGAAGTACTTGCTGTCGAGCGTCGTCACGTCATGGATTATGGCATTGGTGACGAAGTTGAACCTCAAATTCTGTCGAAATTCAATGGGTGTTAGCAATTCCCCCTGGTGCTCAAAACTCGGTTAATCGCGTTGTCTTAGTTTGGATATACCCCCATCAGCGTATCCGTTATTCTAATGACCGTGCGGTTCGAAATCGACATAGAAACGAATAATACCGACGAGTGCTTACGGTGGGCAGAGTACGGCAGTTCGTGTTCTTGTCGCAGTCGTTCTGCCCCCAGGCTGTCTTGCCCTGGCCGTCAAAGGTCCCGCCGCCCAACACGGTGAGGCCGTCAATGCCTTGGAACGCGACCCAACCGTCGGTCTTGAAGAGGCTCGGGTCCGCCGGGGCCTTCAATGTGCCTTGGAGCTCAAACTCCACGGGGGCCTTGCAGGGGCCGTCCAGGGCAACCTCCGTCAGCGTAAACGTTCCCCCCGGGATCAGCACTTTAGTAGGAGTGGTGGATGCGCACGCCTCTTCCATGCACTCAGCAAGGCCTTCGAAAAAATTTGTGACGAAACCCTCGTTAGCCGCAGAGATTTAGGAAAGAATGCCGTAAAGCTATTCATTAAAGAATACGCGCACCTGTCTAATGTCTGAACTGCCATCGCCCTTTGCACCGTAATTCGCGACGTTAAAGACCTGGGCGTTGATGGAAGAAGAAAAAGACAACAGCAGCAGCAGTGCACCAACGTACGATTTCATTGCCATCGTTTCCCTTCTGCTACGAGGATTTCTGGTCTCTCTCTCTTTCTCCCGGGCGCTTGCTGGACCTTCCAAGAAGAAAGAAAGAGGACACTGTTCGGTTGATCTTTCCCCTTGGCGCTGGAGCCATTTATACTGCATCCGTGGGGGGAACCTTATAACGCCATTAACAGCTTTTAGCCAAATTTAAGGTAAATCCGTCGGGAATTGAGCGGGAGCGAGAAAGTCTCCATGTTTTCCCTCCTGGTTCCTGGCTCTGCCCCGTCTGCTATTATTAGCTTTCCCACCGTTGCCTGCTGATTGTCAACTTCCATATTTTGGGTCCCTGGATTTTCTCTATCATGCCAGATCTTGAAACCGGGGGTTCGAGATGCGGAGAATCGATCCATCTTCCTGTCATTGCCGTCCGGTGTTATTGTAAGCTAGCTTTTAAAAGTTACTACAAAAATGCTTCACTTACTAACAAACTCCGAGCAGATCTCATCCTCAAACTTCAATCCATCATTTTGCTTCTATCGACTCATTGAGGGCTCCGAGTACCGATGGAACCAACGCCCTTGGAGACGCATTCTGATTCTGGGTTTGCCTACTACTGGATTTGAACCGACGACTCTCTTGTTGAAATAGTCCTTCTGGACGGCATTTATTAGGTGACCAAATAAGGAAATACCGAAATAGCTTGATATGCACGCCTCTCATTTTCATTCTTATTTTTAAATGATAAATGATAACGAAAACCCAATTTGTGACCCAAATCTGTTTTCAAGTTAAAAAAAAAAAAAAAAAAAAAAAAAAAAAAAAAAAGGAAAACTACTTTCATTCTCCATAACTAAAAAGTTAGAAATAGAAAAACAAGTAGTTTCTAAAAGGAAAATTATCCAAAAAGTCTTAAAATTATTACACATTTGCCACTTTAGGTCTAAACTTTTCAATTTTGTTAGTTGAATACTAAATATTTTCCAAATTTGCCAATTAAGCCAATATGGCTAGTTTTGACTAAAAGTCGTTGATATGGAAATCATATGTCATACATGGGCAGCCAACGTTGACATTTTTATTAATTTTTGATATGTTTCTTTTCTTTTCTTTCTTTTTCTTTTTATTCTTTTTTGGTTTAAAAGATCGACAAGGCCACTGGCCACTAGTTGCGTCCCAATGACCTACACCAACTACTGACTGAGGGTCGACAACCCTTGGCAGCCTCTAGGCTAGGGCCACAAAGCCCTCGCCAAAAACAAGCACAAGTTCATGGACATCCGCCAAGGTCAACAAGGGCGTCGCGGCCCTAACCCACCCTCACATTGCCGATGAGGGCCACCATGCCCTCGCTTCACCAAATCTGACGAGGGCTCACTAGCCCTTACTAAGGCTAGCGAAGGCGTCACAAGCCCTTGCCCAAACCCTCAACCACAACAAGGGCTCACCAGCCCTTGCTAGCAGCCCTCACCCTTGACTGGTGCGGGCTTGGTCACCCTCATCCCTAGCTAGCAAGGGCTTCATGGCCCTTGCCCAAGGGTTAGCAAGGGTTGCCGGCCCATTAAACCAAAGAAAAGGAAAGAAACAAAATAAATAATATAAAATTCAAAATATATTTTAAAAATTATTAAAATTTATCTCCATCAGTGTTGATCATACCATGTAAGATGACCAACGCCGGTTGAGCTGTCACATTAGTGGTTTCCAATAAAAATTGATCGAATGAACTCAATTAGCAAAATTTCAAAATGTTTGGCATTTAATAAGTAAAATTAAAAGATTTAAGACTTAATAGGCAAAAGTGTAATAAGTGTAGGACTTTTTGGACAGTTTTTGTAATTCTAAAGCGAAATGCTTGCATGATCGTCCATTAATTGCTAGGGGAATAATAGATTATTATTATTATTATTATTATTATTATTATTATTATTATTGTTATTGTTATTGTTATTGTTATTGTTATTGTTATTGTTATTGTTATTGTTATTGTTATTGTTATTGTTATTATTATTATTATTATTATTATTATTATTATTATTATTTTGTTGATCTTACTTTACTCCTACTCTAATTCTCTCTCTCAAACTTTTGCCTTACCTCTTGTAGGACGTGAGAGTCGAAACTCACACTTGAAACTAAATCATCCCCACCCCAACCTTCCCTGAGAATGTAGGGATTCAAACCCCTCACTTCCCTCTTCCATATTGGAAGAATGGCCACTGGGGTTAACGGACATTTAAGATTCACAAGTTCCTTTTTCAGAGAGATCTATCACAAAGTCATTGACAATTAACAAGCATATCGTCAAAATTAAATAATACATACAAACATATTTTAAATTTATTAAAACTCTGTTCAATTAACATATTTTACGCCATATTTTACGCCATATGTCAACATATTTTGTCATGTAACTAAAAATTTATTGTGATACACCGCTATGGGGGATTAGCACTTGATGACAAGGATATATTAAGAAATGATTCTACAAAAATGAGAAATTTTATCCATTGATATTAATTAAAGATCAACCTTGTTTTCTAGAAAAATGACACGAATAATTCTTGAACTTTGACTCAATATGCAATTTGTTCGTTGAACTCTTAATTTATTCGATGTGATCCCTTAACTTTAGCCACTATGCAATGTGGCCCCTAAACTTTTAATTTGTTTAATATAGTCTATGAACTTTTGGTACATATTCAAAATAGTCCTTGAACTATATGAAAATGTTCAAATCTTTTTTCCAATAATTTAAGACCAATGACTATGTTGAACTTTTTTATATAGTTCGGGGATTATATTGAACACATATCAAAAGTTCAAGAATTACATTGAACAAATTAAAAGTTCAGGAACTATATTGCACATTGGGTTAAAGTTCAAGGATCACATTAAATAAATTAAAATTTTATTGACCTAATTGCCCATTAAGCCAAAATTCAAAGATTGTTTGTCTCATTATCCATCATTTTTACCCAGTATGAGAGATGACTTTTACATGATGGATATGATATCTCTAGAAAATTATACAAAATTCTTCGCAACCTGACATAATACATAATTAACCCTAAATTATCAAATGTCGCACATGAAATATCAACCTCTTAAACTTTTTCATTTTCTTAGGGCCGTTATTCTTCCGTTGTACATTTCTTAGCGTGTGAAATACGCATGAGTTTTAAAGCATTAAAGGTTTATTTTCATCCTTTCAGCGGAAATATCTCTTTTACTCTTGACCTCTATGGAAAACATGAAGGAAGCACATATTAATTATAATGTTATACTGGAAGAAACAAATAGGAATTACAATATTAAAAATTGAAGTTGTCTAAACTTTAAGAAACATTTTAATAGAACTAATGAATTTTTTTAAAGAAGAAGAAAGGAAATTCGGAAAGTGAAAATATGTTTCCGTAAAAGAAAGGTCAAATTTAAAAAATTGGATATTCATTATATACTTTTATATGGTTAATAATGATAACAAATGAATTAGCAATTAAAAATACTTAAAAAATTATCATGGATTTCAGTTAATCATTTCCTTTTATGCGTTGAGGGAATCATTTACTCTTATAATTTGTTAGATATTTTCATTGATCAGTCAATTTTCACATCAAATAATCCCTTAAATATACATGAGTAACCAGCTATTGACATTTGACTTTTTTCTAATCGAGACTTCCTCTTTACTTAATTGGTGGTTATTCTTTTTCTCAAAACATCTTGTTTAATGCAAACAAATGAGTACTTATGAAACATAAGCGACTGCTATTTAGTTGTATAATCTGTAAATTGGCCATTTCAAAAAATAAAGGCAAACTGTAGATAGCCATCAACTTTTAAAACCATTTCTTAAATTCCTAATAAATTTGAACTTCAGGAAAACAGTTATTAAAATAACTTCCAAACGCATTAATTCCCAATAAGTCTACTTTGAGAACCCATTTATTCAATTCAAGTATTTTTTATTTTTTATTTTTTTGGTCATTTAGCTATATACTTGTTAATTCAAGTTGTTTTCTTCATCGATGGATAAACACAGAGCCACAAATTATCTATCAAGAAAATGTTCATGTTCTGAATAAAATATGACTTCTGTGCAAGAAGATTACAAAGTAGCAAGAAATTGAACATCTTATTGATTTCTCCACAAGTCTCTTCACAATTTCTTGGTGGTACTAAGCATCTTCTGTATAACTAGCAAAAGCATAAAGAGATGTACATAGCATTTTCTAAGTATACAAAATATAAAAATAAAAAGGAAAAAGTTCTATTTTTATTTGCAGCTCTATTTCACCAGTCTCTCATCATGTCCTGGAGCATGAAGGGGGGTGCCTGTTATCAATCGAACTTCTTTAAACATTCCGACGATCACATGCCCGGTGAATATGAAGATCGATCAACTTCGCAACCCCACGCAGAGGAGCAGGGATGATTTCCCGGTGATCGTATGCTTTACGTTCGCGCACTGTGACGTGGCGGCCCCGTTCCTCCCATTATACCTCAATTTAATATCAGCAAGCTCCAGTTTCTGGCAAGGCACTCCTCTTCCACAATAAAGCTTCTCAGCAAGAGGTGTTGCAGACGTTCCTCGGATGTCCCCAAAGCTCACATCTGAGATCTTGACCTTTGAGGGAATGTGTGGTGTCGCGACCAATTTTTCAGAGTTTGAACCACCTAGGGTTTGGTTAATGGATTGTTAAGCCTAGACTTAACTCGGGCTCTCCCAAGCCCATACCAATTCACGACTTATGTTCAAGTTCTTAACACACAATTGATATTCAATTAGGAGTCGCCACTAATCTATTTTTGGTGGGTCGATTAGAAACCCAAGTAAAATAACGGGAGAATTATTTTACTCCTACAAACCAGAGACTAAGGATACGAGGACTTGGTTACGTTAGATTTCTCTAACGCCCTTTCGGTACCTTTCTTTTAATTTAAAAAAAAAAAAAATGTTTGGCAAGCAATTTGGATTGATTTTAAACTATCTCCCTAACATGTGAGGTATTCATGCGGGTGCGCAAACCACCAATTTAACACCAAATAAAGCAATTAAATAATGCAGAACTTACCTCAAAGTAACAAAAGCATTTGCAGCGTTAAATTAAAATCCACATCAACAATCCTAGATATGGTTTCTAATTAACACGCAATTTCTTTCTTTCTGTTTTCACTTATTAAACAAGACTATGTCCATATGCAATGCAATGCTTTTAATCTAATATGAAATGATATGGCATGGCAACATGTCCTAAACATATGAATAAAAATTTTATGATCTCTTAATGAACATGCAATTGTTAAATATGCAATCTAAATTAACCAAAGTGACTTAATTCTAATGACGTGCAATGCAATGCAATGACGTACAAAATTATTTCAATTAAAATGACATGCGATGTATAATTTAATATGCAAACTATATGTCACGCAACATTCATTAAATGACCTAATCTAATGACGGACAATTTCTAATTGGAAATGAACCTAACAATAATCACTAAAATGACATGCATTTCATGAACCTAAATCTATATGACATGCAAATGACATTTTTTATTTTTAAAATGCAATCTATCCTAAAAATTGCAACTAATTTATCTTAAGACAAATTTTATGAAATTTCAAATGATCTTAGCTAGATTAAGATTCTATCTAATTTAAACTAGGGATTAAGTCATATTAAATCCTAATTTGAACTAAGACATTATCTAAATCTAAAATGCCATTTATCTAAAAAAGATGATCTAAATTTAAAATGAAACATGCAATTCTAATCTAATATGCACAATGATCTTTTTTTTTTTTGTGTTTTTCTTTAAGAAATTCGAAATTAAAACTAAGACATTATTAAACATGCAATTCAAATAAAAAAAAACTAAAAACCTAAATGAATGCACTTTCTTTTTGGATTTTTTATTTAAAAATTCATAATAAGATTGCAATCCTAACATGCAAGATAACAAAAACAAATCTAATTCTTATTTGGATTTTTCTTTTTGATTTTCTTATTTAAAAATTCGAAATCAGATTGCGATTTTAACCCTAAGACTAAGAATATTCTAAAATATACTTAATCCTAATTTGAATTTTTTTGATTTTTTTTTCTCTTATAAAAATAAAATTGACCCAAACACACGATATCAAATCAAGCAAGACAATATTGATATCCAAAAATTGGCGAACCATATCTCGCGCATGAGATCGGGTTGACCAATTTTTATTTTAAATCGCGAATCAAATCTCGGGCTTGAGATTGGATTGTCGATTTTTATAAGGGATTGCGAGTCGGATTTCGGGCGCGAAAATCGGACTATCAATCCCTCACTTGAGGGGCACTTTCATGTTGGAACATCAATCATATATTTAGGAATAATCCTACTAAAGAAAAAAAATAGATAAGTGAGAATAACCTTAAAATAATAATAATAATAATAATAATAATAATAATAATAATAATAATAATAATAATAATAATAATAATAATAATAAAGTAATAAAAGAAGAACTACCTAAATGATTTTTTTCTTTTTTTTTCTTCCCAAGTAGGCTTGTGCCCGAGTGGTGGTCACCGTCGGTCCAGCAAGGGTGTCGCGGTCGGGGCTCCGGCGAAGGTCCGGCGAGGGGCAGTAGCGTTGCAGGGGGTCTCCGTGGGTGTTGACCGCGAGTCGTCGAGCTGCGGCGTCGACTGGCGGGGCCGCGGGAGCAGACGGGTCCCGGCGTCGACTAGGCGTGAAGAAACTCGGCGTCCAAGGGCGTCGCGGGTCAGTCAGCAGATCGGGCAGTGGCGGAGATGCGGCAGAGGCTCGGTGAGCGTGGCGGACGGGCCTTGGAGCTGAACTTGGGCGTCGTGGGCAGAGGTCTCGAGGGACGATGGCCGACGGTAGCGACGGCGGGCTTCGTGTGGCGAGGGAGGCTCAGCTAGCGCCGGTCACGACGAGAGCAAGGAACGCCGAGTGCTGGGTCGCGAGCAAATCTCAAGCGTAAGCGTCGAGGAGCGGACGGAGTGGCGAGACCGACGGCAAACGGAACAGCGAGGTGGAGGAGGACGTCGGGCTTCGCGGAACGGAATAGAGGGTAAGCAGTGAGCTTGGGGAGATGATGAACAGTGAGGGTCAAATCACCTCTGCTTTTACTTTTTCTCTCTTCTCTCTCTCTCTCTCTCTCTCTCTCTCTCTCTCACGTTCTAACTTTTTCTTTTTTCTGCAGTTTTTCCCTTTTTCTGCTCTTTTCCCTTTCGCAGAAGCTAAACCTCTCTTGACCTTTTTTCCTGTTTTTTTTTCAAAGAAGCCCCTCCTCTAGTCATCGTACATGGTTGCTTTTATAGGGGGTAAGAGATAAGCTCTCGATTTCCCCTTCAAATCTACATCCGCGATACATTTTCACCAACTGATCACTATTGATAAAAATTTAAGATTACGATAAATATTTTCTCGAAATCCAAATCTCGCAAAGATAAATCGCAATATTTTTTACACATGTGCTCTATCCAAAAGATTCATATTCGGAAAAATTTCAAATTTTTTTATTTTTCACGAGATAATTAAAAAACATGGGCTTGGGCCAACCAGCTCGCTTCGTGGGCTTAGTCCAACTAATTTGAACCCATTCTCACTGGTCCAATAAATAAAATGCCAATAATAAAATAAATGCAAATATAAATCTATATGCTATAAAATTAACCCATAATTTCCTATGTAATAAATGAACTAAATCGTCAAAATTTAGGTGTCAACAGCTGCCCCTCTTTGAAGGTGAGCTCGAAAAGGTTGCCTTCAAAGACAAATTGAGACCTAACATTTGACTATGCACACGCATTGAATGATTTTTTGTCGGGAAATGTATCCCATTTTTTTTAAAAAAAAATGCAACTCATATGATGCATGTAAATGCTAATGCAAATGCATGATGTGAAAGGAAAGAGTGTACCTACAATTACTTACCAGTCAGTGCGGTAGAGCATCTTGAGGTACATGATAAGTCCCTGTTTACTCTACAAGTACCCAACTCTCACTCAGGTTCTTTGAAAAGCGTAACAGGTAAGAACATTCACATCCAAAGTGAAATGTCCAACAGAAAAAATCAAGACATCTAGGTCCAAACTGAGATGTCAAGAGTTTGGGATGCAATTTTTATGCAAATGGTAAAGGAACCTACCTGGAACATCTTACCTTCAAGGAGGGTAGAGTGATTCAAGATAGTTACTGTTACATGTTCAGGACCCGTACATTTCTACGGTCGTCTAAAATAGTAACGAAGAGACTACTTTCCTAGGACCCGTACCTTTCTACGGTCGCCTAGTAGGGCAGTGTTTGATTGTGTCTAGGACTCGTATCATTCTACGGTCGCCTAAACGGGGATTTACCTTCCAAGACCCGTACCATTCTACGATCGCCTGAATAGGGAAATAAGTTTTGTCTAGGACCCGTACCATTCTACGGTCACCTAAACAGGGATTTACCTTCCAAGACCCGTACTATTCTACGGTCACCTGAATAGGGAAATAGGTTTTTTCTAGGACCCGTACCATTCTACGGTCGCCTAAACGGGGATTCACTTTCTAGGACCCGTACCATTCTACGGTCGCCTAAAATAGGGAGTAGGTATTGTCGAGGACTCGTACCATTCTACGGTCGCCTAAACGAGGTTTTGCTTGGCTAGGACCTAAACCATTCTTCGGTCGCCCAGCCTTGCAACAGAGATCAACTGACCAAGACCCGAACCATTCTTCGGTCGCCTTAATTAGATTGAATCTGGAGAGAAATTTTTAGGGGACAACTCAATCGAGTGTCGGTATGTTTAAAAGGGAATACCTGTGCGATGACAAATATTCAAGGTATGGATAGAGATATACTTACCTGGTAACATCTCCAATCTTCGGGGATACGTCTCCTGCAAAACATGGTCGTAGGAGAGACAACATGCATTGGTAATCATAAACATGCATCAATTTAATAGAGGTTCATGATAATTTCCATTAATCTTGCATCACCTAATTTCCATTCTGAACACATGAGTATCATGAATGTGTCAAATGAGGGATCCTTTGGTCTGAAAGGACTATTTCTCTCATCCTCATGGCAATTTCATCCTGACCTTTGATGCAGGATTTTATCAATCACTCTATCTCACCATCGTCATGCCAAACAAGGGTCTGAGCAATTTCGCAAGTGGTACGATCTCACCAATCTGAGAGGTCTTTAAGAAGGACTGCAACGCTGGTTTGGTCAACGGCTTAGCAAATGAGACTCTTTGAGTCGAGGCTATTAAAAATGAATGATATTTCATAATCATCCTGGGGTTTACAAACCAAGAAGCATGAGAAATGAAGCAGAAATTATCTTACTCACACTTCTTCAAGCGATGCTTCCAAACGTATGAACTTTTACGTTAATTCAAGTGCCATAATCTGAAGAGACTTTGTAAGGGATGTAACGTAGGTTGGGTTCATGGGTTGAGAAATGAAATAATCATTTGGCTCAAAAAGTGTTTATGGGGTCAAAATTGGTGATCATCTTGACATTTCCAACAATTTTCCTCCCCATCGTCGAAGATTTTCTTCACATCATAACTCCACTGATTGCAACATCACAACATTTGAGTTTTTTTGGTACCACCTTGTTGGAGATACAACTCACTTCATCAAGTGTTTGATTTTTCTTAAGGCATTGGCCTTGCTTTTACCAGGCACACTGCTTTTTCATGCCCCCCTTTTGCACTCTTTTTTTTTTTTTGACAAAGTCTCCACTTATATCTGCATTGTAAATCATGCTTCTTGAGTGGTTTGGTTTTTTTCTTGCCTTGCCCCAATGAGGGGGATGATCACCAACTGGGTCTAATGTGAAATGAACTCATAGACTCAAAGGGGCTCTGCAATGGATAAAGTGTATAGGATAGAGAAAGAAATGCTCTTCGTCGTCCTAAGGTACTTTAAATTATCGTACAAGTCACACTGTAAAAGCAATACTCGAAGATTGATGCAAGTGTGAGTAAGAAAATTCCTATCATTCATTTTAAATCTTGTCCCAGTATGAGACGATTCTTGACAGGGATGATTTAAAAGCTCTTCATGTGTGTGGGCTCAAAAGGCTGAACAATGGATATACCTGTAGTGTTTCGGGTAGCAGAAGAAATTGCCTCTCATCATCTTGGTTGACGTACCCTTTGCGAGATCACCCTTTTCCTCGTGGGCATGGAATTTTTCACACAACTCACTGGGGGTCAGTGTATGGAATAAGGTTTGCCTTTTATCATTCCAAAGTATCCCATTTGACACATTCAATTTATCTCACACAATTCATCAAGGAAGAAAAATGCAACATTTGCGGCAAATTTGAACAATTAAATTTGCTAAGGCAATTTATTCATCATAAAATGTTTGCAATTCAAAACATGACATGACAAATTCTATCATGGGTAATACTTCTTGACAGCATCTGAATTAACTGGAGTGGAAAACACACGACCATCCATTTCTGCCAAGATCAAAGCACCACCATGAAGTACCTTCTTTACCACATATGGGCCACTGTAGTTTGGAGCAAACTTGCCTCCAGGATCAGGAAAGATTGGCAACAGCTTTCTTAGGACTAAGTCATTTACCTCGAAATGTCTCGGCCGCACCTTTCGGTTGAAAGATCTGGCTACTCTCTGTTGATATGCTTGGCCATGGCAGAGAGCCTTCAGTCTTTTCTCGTCGATAAAGTTCAACTGCTCAAATCTTTGTCATGACCATTCCGCCTCAGACAAATCCACTTGGGATAGAACTCTCAGAGAAGGAATCTCCACTTCCACAGGTAAAACCGCCTCCATGCCGTATACCAGAGCAAAAGGAGTTGCCCCGGTAGAAGTACGAATCGATGTCCGATACGCCATCAGTGCGAAGCGTAATCTGTCATACCAATCTCGATAATTCTCGACTGTCTTAGCCAAAATCTTCTTAACATTCTTATTGGCTGCTTCAACAGCCCCATTCATTTGAGGGCGATAAGGGGACGAATTCAAATGCTTGATCTTGAACTCGCTGAACAACTCATCAACAAGCTTGTTGTTCAAATTTGTTCCATTGTCAGTGATAATCGTTTCAGGGACACCATAGCGAGCAATTATGTCACGTTTGATGAACTTCACAACATTGCGAGTAGTGACACTTACAAAGGATGTAGCTTTGATCCATTTTGAAAAATAGTCTATGGCCACTAAAATGAATCTATGCCCATAAGCCTTTGGGTTTATTGGGCCGATCACATCAATCCCCCACATTGAGAAAGGCCATGGCTCGGAAAATTGGTGCAGCACAGTTGGAGGAACATTTATCTTATCACCATGGACCTGGCAACGATGACAACTTCGAACATGTTGTATACAGTCACCTTCTAGCGTGAGCCAATAATAGCCTAATCTCATGATCTTCTTAGCCATTATGTGTCCATTCATATGAGGGCCGCATACTCCTTCGTGAATTTCTTGCATGATTTGAGTGGCCTCAGTTGCACCCACACACCGTAACAAGATTGAATCATAAGATCTCTTGTACAAATTCTCACCACTAACGAAGAACTATGAGGCCATCTTCATGATGTACTTCCTATCAGATGGAGTACTTCCCTCAGGGAATCCTTGTTTTTGGATGTAGTTCATGATATCGTAATACCATGGTTTTCCGTCAGACTCTTCTGTCACTACCATACAATAAGCCGGCCTTAGAAGAATCTCTATCTTCAATGGTTCAACTCCTAATCTGTCAGTGACTTGCAACATAGATGATAAAGTTGCGAGTGCATCTGCAAATTAATTGTGAGACCTCGATAAGTATTCAAATGAAACTTCATCAAATTTCTTGATCAAATCCTCTAAGTACTCATGATATGGGAGTAACTTAGCATCCTTAGTCTTCCATTCACCTATGGTCTGTAGTATGATCAGCGCAGAATCCCCGAACACTTTTAATTTGGCTACACCCATCTCGATTGCAGCTTGAAGCCCAAGGATGCAAGCTTCATACTCGGCTATATTGTTAGTGCATGGGAATATCAATTTCGCAACTACTAGGTGATGTTGTTCGTCCGGGGATATCAAAATTGCCCCAGTACCTGAACTAGACAAGTTCACAGCTCCATCAAAGAACATTGTCCATGAATCTTCATTTACACTCAAGATGCAGTCATCCAAAGAACGATCGTCATTATTTGAGGCTTCTAGATTCTCAGCTAATAGATCGGCAATTACTCGACCCTTAACCGACTTTTGTGGCATGAATTGCACATCAAATTCCGAGATCAAAATTTGCCATTTAGCCAACTTACCCACCAAAGCTGGCCGATTCAATATATACTTGATAGGATCGTTCTCAGTTACGAGAAATGTCTGGTAATGCAGTGTGTACTGTCTCAATCTATGCAATACCCATACTAATGTAGCACAAGTCTTTTCCACATTAGAATATTTTAGCTCTGACATAGTGAATTTTTTACTCAAGTAATAAACGACTCGTTCTTTTTTATCGGCGAGACTTTCCTGAGCCAACATCGCACCCAATGACTCGCCATAAATGGTGAGGTAAATAATCAAAGGACACCCTAGCGATGGCGAGACAAGAACTGGTGGATTCATCAAGTACTGTTTCAACTTGTCGAATGCTTTTCGACACTCATCATCCCAATTGACTTGTGCATTCTTCTTTAAGAGCTTGAAGAATGGCTTGGCAATTTCAGAAAGTTGGGAAATGAATCGAGCAATGTAATTCAACCTCCCCAAAAGACTCCGGACTTCTTTCACTGTTGATGGAGGTTGCAACTCACATATGGCCTTAGCTTTAGCCGGGTCGATCTCAATCCCTTTACTGCTCACAATGAACCCAAGTAATTTATCAGATGTTGCTCCGAACACACATTTAGCGGGGTTTAGGCGAAGCTTGAATTCACGGAGTCGAGCAAACTATTTTTTCAAGGTTTCGATATGGCTTTTCCCAGGTCGAGTCTTGGCGATCATATCATCAACATAGACCTCGATCTCTTGATGCATCATGTCATGAAACAAAGTGCTACCATGGCTCGCTGGTAAGTTGCCCCCGCATTCTTGAGTCCAAAGGGCATGACCTTATAATGAAAGTTCCCCATGGAGTGATAAATGCAGTTTTCTTTGCGATTGTATCCATAAAAACCATCCATAAATGAGAATAGTTCAAATATAAATAGTTCAAATCCCGGTACTATCAACAAGGACATCTATGTGAGGTAGCGGGAAGTCATCTTTTGGGCTAGCCTTGTTCAAATCCCGATAATCGACACAAACTCGAACTCGACCATCCTTCTTCATCACCGGCACGATGTTTGCTACCCATTCAGGGTATTGCGAGACTTCAATAAATCCGACCTTTAAAAGCTTCATCACCTCTTCCTCAGCCTTTGCGAGAGCTCAGGCATAGTTCTCCGCAGCCTTTGCTTCTTGGGAGGCACGTCCAGGTTAGTAGGCAAACAATGCTCCATGATTGACGGGTCTAAACCAGGCATGTCAGCATAGGTCCATGCAAAGATGTCCTTATATTCCTTCAGTAACTGAACTAGGCGCTTAGCCTCGTCTTTGGGGAGATACGCCCCTATTTTCAACTCCTTGGCTTCTTCAGTGTCACTTAAATTAATAGTGACGGTTTGCTCGGATGTGAAAACCTTGGCTTTTTCATGTTGTTCCCAGCTTCGCTGCACCTCAATGGAATCTTCAATGGAATCCTGGATCGAATCTTCTGGATTATCATCATCAACACTTGTTGCATTGGATTGGACCTTTTCCACACATTTGCATGTTATATGATCGTCCCTGAAACATGAAATAGAAAGGTCAAAAAGACAAATAGGGTGAATCATATTTTATTTTATTTGTGAATTTTTTTGAAACTCTTTTGCAAAAGCATTTTTCGAAACATTTTGACATGAGGAAGCATGATGAAGCCCAGGCCTCAGAGTTCTCCTTGGATTTTGATTTTGTTTTATCTACTGGATATCATCACAAGGCTGGTTTGGTGTACCTCATCATGCCCTCAAAATAAAACTTGCAATTTCATTGAAATTCATCAATCAATTACAATTTATTGAATGGAAAATGCAATTCAAGTCCTAAGAAGAAAATGAAAAACAATCGCTAGATAGCGATAATAACTCCTAAAAAGCGATAAAATTACTAGAAAGCGACAAAAATTCCCGCGCAGGGGAATGTGCAAAAGTGATAAACGGGTTACTCTTGTGGGCGAGGGCCCATTTCCTCCAGAGGTTCTCCATCAATGGCTCCCATGGAAAGGTCATCAAACAAACTTGAAATTCCTTCCAGGGTGTCGTCAGAGTTTTCCGTCTTTGAAGGCGTCGGATCATCCATGCCATGCCATCCCATCCACTTGGAACTATATTGCGGGCATCAAAATAAAAGCTGGGAGGAGCTGAATACTTCACCATATAGTCGAACTTCCCACTTGGTTGTCCGAGAGTATCCATCACTTCAGCTTCATCTTGCATCATAAGTGGAGGACCAGGGAACGTCTCATGAATGTTTGGAGGTGGTAAATTTTGCCTCCCTCACCCTTGCTCAGGTGACGAGTTATGCCTTCCCTGTCTTTGCCTTCCAGAACTTCCTCCACCTCTTCCATGGTACCCTAACCCCAGATCGGGACCTCGAGGGGCTTCAATGGGGCTTCAAATACCCTGATCATTTCTTCCAAGCCCATTGCCAGGGACAAAAACATTCCTAACCATTACCCTTCCTACCATGAGGGCAGCATCTGAAACCTCAGGAGTGGGTGGCGATGAACCTCGAGAAGCATGTATGGTAGAAACTAACTCAAATGAGTGGTAACTTGATTCAAGCTCAGAATCCGGCTCTACATAGGGGATAGCCGTCTCGTGATAAATCCGGTGGTCTTCTTCACCATACACAGTGACCAGCTTCCTTTCGATCACAAATTTTACAGCTTGATGTAGACTTGAAGGGACTGCACCAGCAGTATGTATCCATGGACGACCTAGCAGAAAATTGAATGCGGTAGGGATATCCAGCACCTGGAAAGGAATGTTGAAGATGACCGGCCTTATTTGCACGTCAAGGTGGATTTTCCCGATTACCTCCTTTTTTGGTCCCATCAAAAGCTCTCACAGAAGTCTTCGCAGCATGTATCTTTTACGGGTCTACCTTGAGGCGGTGAAGAGTGGCCAATGAACATATGTTTAGGGCAGACCCATTATCAATAAGCACTCGGGACACATGAGAAACCTTGTGCTTGACAGATATGTAGAGTGCTTTATTATGCCCCCTACCCTCAAGGGGGAATTCCTCATCAGAAAAAGCAATCATGTCCTTGAGAAGGACTGATCCTACAAAATCCTCCAGCTTATCTGCTTCAACTGTTTCGGGTACACGAATTTCGCTTAGCACCTTCATCAACGACTTTTGATGCACAGAGGAGGTTTAGATGAGCTCGAGCAAAGAGATCTGGACTGGCATCTTTCGCAATTGATCGACGATATTATACTCACTTGCTTTAATCATAGCCAGAAATTCCTTAGCCTATTCGTTAGTGACGGGCTTTGCAGGTTGAGCATTATTTTGAGCATAAGTTCGACCAGACCTTGTAACGAGGTCAACATCTAGGTCATAAGACCAAGGCACCGCTTTATTATTAACATACTCATACGGCTGTGGTATTTCAATCACAACCTCCTCATCAGTTGCATCTTCTAGCGGGGGCATATCTGCAAGTGACTAATCTACTTCTTCCTTACCATCATCGAGAGCAGCCTGCTCCTCCTCCCAATCGATGATGATGTGGGAAATGGTGGAAACCACGCAGTTACGGTCAGCATACACGATGATGCCGTCATCCACCATTTTGGCAATTCTTTCATTCATCAACGATAAGGGAACATCCTCTTGATTTGGATAATAACCAGCTCTCACCAGTCCATTGTAGGTATCTGCCACATTCACCTTCGAGTTCTTGATCCGTCTGACTTCAGGTTCTAGGATAGCATTCACTGTACCCTCATGCTCCGGTAACGGATTCTTCTGGACATTTGGCCGAGCAGTTTGAAATGAGAAGGCCTTTGTGTCCAAGAGATTTTGGATCTTGTGCTTGAGGGTGAAACATTCATCAGTTGAATGCCCCAACTCACCGTTATGGTAGTCACACTTCTTTGCCGGGTCATAACCGCGAATGCTTTCGCGATTGGGACGCTTTGGTTCATTAGTAAGCAAACCTTTCTTTCGGAGGATCGTCAGCACTTGGGATGGAGACCTAGGGAGAGGAGAAAATTGCTTTCTATTATTTGCTTGGGCAAATGATTGGCGGCCAGTGGTTTGTGGTTGTCTTGGATTCATTTGGATGGCCGGGGCACGTTTGACATTTTCTTGGCTATAAGCCACATTCACATCCACAGCCATTTCCTTCTCTTTCTTAGCAGTGAATCTTTTACTAGATGACTCAGTAAACCATCTTTCTCTTATCCCCATCTCAATTTGTTCTCCTACAGGAATAAGCTGATTGAAGCTTTCAACGTATGTACTGGCCATTCTGTTACGAAACTCGGACGAAAGGGTTTTCACGAACAACTTCATCAGCTCCTTGTTGGTAGGCTCATAAGTAATTTGAGCCGCCAGGTTTCTCCATCTCACAACATATTCTTTAAATGATTCGCTCCTTTTCTTTTCCATCCGCTCCAGGTCTTCTCGGGAAGGTGCGATGTCCATGTTGAACTTGTATTGTTTGAGGAATGCGTCAGCTACTTCATTCCAAGTGTCGAGCAGGTTCACATTTTTCATCACGTACTAGTTTAATGCGGGTCCAATCAAACTCTCATGGAATGATTGGATCATGAGGGGCTCATTTTTGACGTGCTGGGCCATGCGCACGTGATACATCTGCAGATGAGATTTTGGGCAAGATGTGCCATCATACTTTTCAAACTCTGGCATTTTGAACTTGCTCGGCATTTTGACCTTCTCATAGACCGAGAGGTCGAACGGGAGGGACCTTTGTGACTCCTGCAGCTGTCTCATTTTTTCTTCCAGCTTCGCAACACGCTCATCCCGATCTGTCTTGGGAACACCGTCAAGCTTGGCCTTTCCAACAATGATTGGGTCATCTTCCAGCCCGGGCATGTCGTCGTCAATCGTTTGAACCTTGTTTGCTTGCTTCGGGATAACTACTTCAGGAAGAGCAGGTGCAGCTGTTGGATTCGTTTCGAGGAATTGGAGTTGATCCGTCACAAGTTGTAAAGAAGCGAGTACTTGTTGGAGCTGAGTCTCCATAGCGGAGACACGATCACGCATTTCGGTTTGTTCGGCCATTCTAGCTCTTAATCGCGTGATGATGGGCGAACGTGACAGATCCGTTATAACCTAAATGAAGAAATGAATAAAAATAAGCATTCTCATATGAAGATACGTCGATCCATGGCAATATTCTAGAACTTTATTCATCAATGGAGCTTTTGACAGACCTATCAAAGTAGAAATTCAAAATGCCCTAAACAAAATGAACTAGAAAAGTAAATGACTCAAACTTCCTAAAATTGAAAATAGCAAGATTGATTCAAGCATTTCATTTGGCTTGATCAATATACACTCGGGACACCATTCGGCGCAATTGTTTATTCTCCTCTTGAGCTTTTTCAGCAACTCTTTTGAGGCGTTTATTCTCAGCTTGATTGGTGATCTTCAACGGCGCCTCCGGTATCTTTGGAAGCAACTCTTCGGGAATCTTGTGCTATTGGATATACTTAATCGAGGCATAGTACTTCATTTCCCTGCCCTTTAATTCCTCCTCGGGCCATTTGAGTTTTTGTGGACGGCACATGTCCCACATCGATTTGATAGTGAGAATGGAATCTTCATGGCCTCGGCTTCCATCAACGAAGCTAACTTGGAGCGGATCCGCTTGTAACGCCGAGGGTAGCTCTTGTACAACTTGATACTGACGAGTCACTCTAGTCGGATAGTACTCCAATGCTCCAGTGAATCCCAATAGAGGGATTGGGCCAACTCTTCCACACGAGAGTCTCGCTACCCGAACTTGGAACCATTTAGCATACCATAGGAAACCCTTGGGAGTTAGTTTTTAAGCTAGCCACCTAGAATAATGGTAATCTGGTGCATGTTTTTGATTGTTCTCAAATCTCATAATAGGGTGATTAGAATTACTAACAGCATGTATAGTCATTGAATCACCAAATCCTTTTATATGAGAAAGGAACCAAATTTGTAAAAGTTCAGGAGAGGAATGGAGAGTCCTATCGCCACCTCTTTTGAAACGAGTGAGAGAAAGAAAAGTTTCAGTCAAGACAGTGTTCACAAAATTTTTTTCTTCCAACACTTGCCTAACTAATTGAGCAATCAAATGGTTAATAGTATTCTTGCAATAAGGAAATACTATAAACCCAAAGAAAGCTAAGAGGAAAATCCTACGCATTTGAAATGAGGTGTCTTTTTCAAAACATTCTTTCAGAAAAGATAAAGGACATGCATTACGGTGGGCCTTTAAAACCTTTCTTATGTCATCTTCTTTAATTCTCAGAAAATCAGATAAGGCCAAAACATGATCTATTCCGATAGGCGGATTAATCAATTCAGCTTTTAAGGACTTTCCTATGGCGATGCTATATTCTTCCAAGGTGGGAGTGAGTTCATGCTTACCACCGAAGATGAAGGTAGAAATCTCAGGGCACCAACAGTGGGCGAGTGCTTGGACCAGCCGCCATGGATGTTGATACGCAGCAAAGTGGAAGCAATCGACCAACATGTGACTCTACGAACGACGGCTATTTTGATCTAACTTGTCCCACCAAGTGCTAAGCTCTTCCTTTGGAGGGAGAATAATCCGAATGTCCAGTGTCCCCATTGTATATTAATCAAGGCTCGGGACAATCCTAATGCCATGGACCGATAAAATAATGTGACAAAGTAAGTAAATTGCAAAGGCAAAAAATTAGAGAACTTACTTTACCAATGATTGACAATCACATAGACATGTGCATGGTAAGTGGCTCAATTTCTAATTTATAAGGCTTATCAAGGTGGAGCCATAAGGATGATCAGACTAGCCACGGGCTTGTGGACTATGTCGGGTCCTCCTAACTCCGGCTTGGTCAAAGAGCCGACCCGGGTCACGAGCATGCGGACCGAGGTGGATATTCTTGACACCATGAAAGAATTTCGGGATTGAGATGGGCGACTCGTACCACGAGCATGCGGTCGAAGTGGTATCCATCTCAATACCATCCTAAATAATCCTATGCGGCCCAGGTCCGGCGGCAGGTTGTGTGTGCAAAGTGTAGTTATTTATGCAAAGCATGCACATCAATTTAAGTCAAACAACACTTCAATAAAAATAAACCATACATCCCTAACTGCAACCTGCAAAGTAAAGGTTAGCAATCACTTCCCCTTATACCTCCCAATCTGCAAGAACATTTAACACCTAAATGTTAGGAACATACCTAGGATCCTCGCTGCCAAACAAAAAAAAAAATTTCAAAAAAGAAAATTGGCCTAAGTCCACTAAGTGTTTTAACTCTCTTCCCAGCGGAGTCGCCAAGTTGTCGCGACCAAATTTTTCGGGGTTTGAACCACCTAGGGTTTGGTTAATGGATTGTTAAGCCTAGACTTAACTCGGGCTCTCCTAGGCCCATACCAATTCATGACTTAGGTTCAAGTTCTTAACACGCAATTGATTTTCAATTAGGAATCGCCAATAATCTATTTTTGGTGGGTCGATTAGAAACCCAAGTAAAATAACGGGATAATTATTTTACTCCTACGAACCAGAGATTAAGGGTACGAGGACTTTGTTACGTTAGATTTCTCTAACGCCCTTTCGGTACCTTTCTTTTAATTTCAAAAAAAAAAAAAATGTTTGGCAAGCAATTTGGATTGATTTTAAACTATCTCCCTAACATGTGAGGTGTTCATGCGGGTGCGCAAACCACCAATTTAACACCCAATAAAGCAATTAAATAATGCAGAACTTACCTCAAAGCAACAAAAGCATCTGCAGCATTAAATTAAAATCCACATCAACAATCCTAGATACGGTTTCTAATTAACACACAATTTCTTTCTTTCTGTTTTCACTTATTAAACAAGACTATGTCCATATGCAATGCAATGCTTTTAATCTAATATGAAATGATATGGCATGGCAACATGTCCTAAACATATGAATAAAATTTTTATGATCTCTTAATGAACATGCAATTGTTAAATATGCAATCTAAATTAACCAAAGTGACTTAATTCTAATGACGTGCAATGCAATGCAATGATGTACAAAATTATTTCAACTAAAATGACATGCGACGTATAATTTAATATGCAAACTAATCTAATGACGGACAATTTCAAATTAGAAATGAACCTAACAATAATCACAAAAATGACATGCATTTCATGAACCTAAATCTATATGACATGCAAATGACATTTTTTATTTTAAAAATGCAATCTATCCTAAAAATTGCAACTAATTTATCTTAAGACAAATTTTATGAAATTTCAAATGATCTTAGCTAGATTAAGATTATATCTAATTTAAACTAGGGATTAAGTCATATTAAATCCTAATTTAAACTAAGACATTATCTAAATCTAAAATGCCATTTATCTAAAAAAAGATTATCTAAATTTAAAATGAAACATGCAATTCTAATCTAATATGCAAAATGATCTTTTTTTTTCGTGTTTTTCTTTAAGAAATTCGAAATTAAAACTAAGACATTATTAAACATGCAATTCAAATAAAAAAAACTAACAACCTAAATGAATACACTTTCTTTTTGGATTTTTTATTTAAAAGTTCATAATAAGATTGCAATCCTAACATGCAAGATAACAAAAACAAATCTAATTCTTATTTGGATTTTTCTTTTTGATTTTCTTATTTAAAAATTCGAAATCATATTGCGATTTTAACCCTAAGACTAAGAATATTCTAAAACATACTTAATCCTAATTTGAATTTTTTTGATTTTTTTTCTCTTATAAAAATAAAATTGATCCAAACACACGATATCAAATCAAGCAAGACAATATTGATATCCAAAAATTGGCGAACCATATCTCGCGCATGAGATCGGGTTGACCAATTTTTATTTTAAATCGCGAATCAAATCTCGGGCTTGAGATTGGATTGTCGATTTTTATAAGGGATTGCGAATCGGATTTCGGGCGCGAAAATCGGACTATCAATCCCTCACTTGAGGGGCACTTTCATGTTGGAACATCAATCATATATTTAGGAATAATCCTACTAAAGAAAAAAATAGATAAGTGAGAATAACTTAAAATAATAATAATAATAATAATAATAATAATAATAATAATAATAATAATAATAATAATAATAATAATAATAATAATAAAGTAATAAAAGAAGAACTACCTAAATGATTTTTTTTTTTTTTTTTTTTCTTCCCAAGCAGGCTTGTGCCCTTGTGGTGATCACCGTCGGTCCGGCAAGGGTGTCACGGTCGGGGCTCCGGCGAAGGTCCGGCGAGGGGGCAGCAGCGTTGCGGGGGTCTCCGTGGGTGTTGATCGCGAGTCGTCGGGCTGCGGCGTCGATCGGTGGGGCCGCGGGAGCAGACGGGTCCGGCGTCGACTAGGCGTGAAGAAACTCGGCGTCCAAGGGCGTCGCGGGTCAGTCAGCAGATCGGGCAGTGGCGGAGATGCGGCAGAGGCTCGGTGAGCGTGGCGGACGGGCCTTAGAGCTGAACTCGGGCGTCGTGGGCGGAGGTCTCGAGGGACGATGGCCGACGGTAGCGACAGCGGGCTTCGTGTGGCAAGGGAGGCTCAACTAGCGCCGGTCACGATGGGAGCAGGGAACGCCGAGTGCTGGGTCGCGAGCAGATCTCAAGCGCAGGCGTCGAGGAGCGGACGGAGCGGCAAGACCGGCGGCGAATGGAACAGCGAGGTGGAGGAGGACGTCGGGCTTCGCGAATCGGAACGGAGGGTGAGCAGCAAGCTTGGGGAGATGATGAACAGTGAGGGTCAAATCACCTATGCTTTTTACTTTTCTCCTCTTTCTCTCTCTCTCTCTCTCTCTCTCTCTCTCTCTCTCTCATGTTCTAACTTTTTCTTTTTTCTGCAGTTTTTCCCTTTTTCTGCTCTTTTCCTTTCGCAGAAGCTCAACCTCTCTTGACCTTTCCTGTTTTTTTTTTTCGAAGAAGCCCCTCCTCTGGTCATCGTACACGGTTGCTTTTATAGGGGGTAAGAGATAAGCTCTCAATTTCCCCTTCAAATCTACATCCGCGATACATTTTCACCAACTGATCACTATTGATAAAAATTTAAGATTACGATAAATATTTTATCAAAATCCAAATCTCGCAAAGATAAATCGCAATATTTTTTCACACATGTGCTCTATCCAAAAGATTCATATTTGGAAAAATTTCAAAATTTTTGATTTTTCACGAGATAATTAAAAAAACAAGGGCTTGGGGCCAATTCGCTTGGTCCAATAAATAAAATGCCAATAATAAAATAAATGCAAATTAAATCAACTAATTTGAACCCATTTTTTTTTTTTTTTTTTTTTTCGCACGAGGGGAACCTCCGAACGGTCCAATAAATAAAATGCCAATAATAAAATAAATGCAAATATAAATCTATATGCTATAAAATTAACCCCTAATTTCCTATGTAATAAATGAACTAAATCGTCACAATTTAGGTGTCAACATGTGGCTAATTAAAATTTGGACGTTAAACCAAAGATTTGCACCCAAAATTAAGTACAGCAAAACTATTTCATCAATGCTCCTAGGCCTACCGCGCTAGTTAAGGTGACGGGATTCATTGTTTATCAATTTAGTAAACGGACACGATTGATGACCCAAAATTGCAATTACAAGAAAAATGGGCTTAACTACGATGCATCCTGAGATCAAGTCGATTGATTATCGTCCAAGTATTACACGAGCGGGGTAACTCGCACTATTCGCTAGATGTGTCGTGATTTTACGATAATGAACCGATCGAGTACATGAGACTATTGGACCCTATTGATGTATGTAATGTGAAATTTAAACTTCATAATTTGGGTATTGTACGTAATGTGAAATTCAAACTTCATAATTTGTGTATTGTACGTAATGTGAAATTTAAACTTCATAATTTGTGTATGGTGAAACTTAGGTCCGGAGTAGGTAAGAATTTATCGAGGCTAATCTTTTTTTTTTTCGCAAACCAAATATATATTAAAAACTAAGTGAAGTGGACGAAGTGAGGATTTCTTCAAACGGAATCCCACGTGGTATAACAATCCCGTGCAATCAGACATCTTCCTACCATTTATAATGTCTATTACATGGGGTATACAAAAAGAGTACAAAAACCAAACGGTTTCGCTCAAGAAATCCTTTATAAAGAAACGTTCGGCGTTGATTCATCTTCTCTGAGAAAAAGCGAACTCTTTAGCTCACGACCTTGGCACAAGCCGCAGGGTTTAGCTTGCCAGAGAGCACAGGCTTGACGTTGGCACACTCTGATGTGGCGGGGCCTTCAGGGCCATTATACACGAGGTCGATGTCCGCAATCTCGACTTCTTCGCACGGCACGCTTTGGCTGCACAAGACCTTCACCGCGACCTGGGATGCTGAGGTTCCCCTGATTTTCTTGAAGCTGACTTTGCTTATCTTGACAAGGGAAGGAATCTGAACAAATCGAATAACATACAGATTAGAGCCGACATGTAAATGGTTTAACGATTGTGCGATTTGTTTTTGTTTCCTAACCGACTTTAGAATTGTGAGCAAAACCAGCGTTCGAGTTCATTCGAAATTAAATTGATTTCGTTTAGCGGACGGGTCAATATGCATTTCGTTTCTAATGTGCATGACCTATGCTAATTCTCATGTTCATGTGTTTACCCCTGCTTTGCACTGGTCAAATGGGCAGTATCCCTGGTCTAGGATCACAGGGTTGAGGACATTGTCCATCTGGATATCCTCGAAATGCATGTCAGAAGCCGTGCCGGGTTTCGACGCAGGCCAAGTCTTGATCCTCACACCGTTATCTGTACCGCTGATGGTGCAGTTCGTGACGAAGACACCCTCCACGGGCTCTTCGTTTTCATACTTCCCGAGGCTGCCAACACTGATGCCGTGGCCCGGACCGCAGGTCACCCCCTTGACAGTGATCTGCCGGCTCCCGTCACCAAGGGAGACGCAGTCATCCCCTGTCTTGATGTCGCTGTCGAGGATGTTGACCCCGTCCGACCGTCCAATGTGGATCCCGTCCGTGTTGATGCTCTCGGCCGGCGCACTCACGTGGAAATTCTGGAACGTCATGTTCTTGGCGCCCAAGACGTTTACCTGGAAATTCTTGCTGTCGAGCGTCGTTACGTCATGGATTAAGGCATTGGTGACGAAGTTGAACCTTAAATTCTGTCGAAATTCAATGGGTGTTAGCAATTCCCCCTGGTGCTCAAGACTCGGTTAATCGCGTTGTCTTAGTTTGGATATACCCCCATCAGCGTATCCGTTATTCTAATGACCGTGCGGTTCAAAATCGACATAGAAACGAATAATACCGACGGGTGCTTACGCTGGGGAGAGTACTGCAGTCCGTGTTCTTGTCGCAGTCGTTCTGCCCCCAGGCTGTCTTGCCCTGGCCGTCAAAGGTCCCGCCACCCGACATGGTGAAGCCGTCAATGTGTTGGAACACGACCCAACCGTCGGTCTTGAAGAGGCTCGGGTCCGCCGGGGCCTTCAATGTGCCTTGGAGCTCAAACTCCACAGGGGCCTTGCAGGGGCCGTCCAGGGCAACCTCCGTCAGCGCAAACGTTCCCCCGGGATCAGCACTTTAGCAGGAGTGGTGGATGCGCACGCCTCTTTCCATGCACTCAGCAAGGCCTTCGAAAAAATTTGTGACGAAACCCTCGTTAGCCGCAGAGATTTAGGAAAGAATGCCGTAAAGCTATTCATTAAAGAATACCCGCACCTGGCTAATGTCTGAACTGCCATCGCCCTTTGCACCGTAAGTCGCGACGTTAAAGACCTGGGCGTTGATGGAAGAAGAAAAAGACAACAGCAGCAGCAGTGCACCAACGTACGATTTCATTGCCATCGTTTCCCTTCTGCTACTAGGATTCCTGGTCTCTCTCTTTCTCCCGGGCGCTTGCTGGACCTTCCAAGAAGAAAGAAAGAGGACGCTGTTGGGTTGATCTTTCCCCTTGGCGCTGGAGCCATTTATACTGCATCCGTGGGGGGAACCTTATAACGCCATTAACAGCTTTTAGCCAATTTTAAGGTAAATCCTTCGGGAATTGAGCGCACGCGAGAAAGTCTCCACGTTTCCCCTCCTGGTTCCTGGCTCTGCCCCGTCTGCTATTATTAGCTTTCCCACCGTTGCCTGCTGATTGTCAACTTCCATATTTTGGGTCCCTGGATTTTCTCTATCATGCCAGATCTCGAAACCGGGGGTCCTGGTTGCGGAGAATCGATCCATCTTCCTGTTATTGCCGTCCGGTGTTGTTGTAAGCTAGTTTTTAAAAGTTACTACAAAAATGCTTCACTTACTATCAAACTCCGAGCATATCTCATCCTCAAACTTCAATCCATCATTTTGCTTCTATCGATTCATTGAAGGCTTCGAGTAGCGATCGAACCAACGCCCTTGGAGACGCATTCTGATTCTAAATTTGCCTACTATTGGATTTGAACCCACGAATCTCTTGTTGAAGAAGGCCTTCTGGATGGCATTTATTAGGTGACCAAACAAGGAAATACCGAAATAGCTTGATATGCACGCCTCTCATTTTCATTCTTATTTTTAAATGATAAATGATAAGGAAAACCCAATTTGTCCATAAACCCAAATCTGCCTTTAAGTTAAAATTAAAAAAGGAAAACTACTTTCATTCTCCATAACTGAAAAACTAGAAATAGAAAAACGAGTAGTTTCTAAAAGGAAAATTATCCAAAAAGTCTTATAATTATTGCACATTTGTCACTTTAGGTCTAAACTTTTCAATTTTGTTAGGTGAATACTAAACATTTTCACAATTTGCCAATTAAGCCAATCTGGCTAATTTTAACTAAAAATCATTGATGTGGAAGCCATCTATCGTACGTGGGCAACCAACATTGACAATTTTATTAATTTTGATATGTTTCTTTTCTTTTCTTTATTTTTCTTTTTATTTTTATTTTTTTGGTTTAAAAGATCAACAAGGCCACTAGCCACTAAGGGTCGACAACCCCCAACAGCCTCTAGGCAAGGGCCACAAAGCCCTCACCAAAAACAGGCACAAGTTCATGGACATCTGCTAAGGTCAAAAAGGGCATCATGGCCCTCGCCCGCCCTCACTTTGCCGGTGAGGGCCACCATGCCCTTGTTTCACAAAATCTGGCGAGGGCTCACTAGCCCTTGCTGAAGCTAGCGAAGGCATCACAAGCCCTCGCCCAAACCCTCAACCACAACAAGGGCTCACTAGCCTTTGCCAGCAGCCCTCACCCTTGACTAATGTGGGCTTGGTCACCTTCATCCCCACCTGGCAAGGGCTTCATGGCCCTTGCCCAAGGGTTAGCAAGGGTTGCCAACCCATTAAACCAAAGAAAAAGAAAGACAAAAACAAATGTTGCGACCTCTTTTTTCCCGACACCCGATCGGGGTGAGCGCCTTCGGAGGCTAATGGTTCAGCTATGTCTATTTTAGCCCGAACTCTCCCAAGTCCACCAATTCGCGACTTTACTAGTCTAAGTTTTTAACTTGTAAGTCAATTTTAAAATGGAGTCGCCACTAATCGGTTTAGGGTGAGTTGATTAGAAACCCAAGTGAAGTATCGGGAGAAATACTTGCTCCTACGCAACCAAAGATATTAGAATCGGGGACTTGATTACACTAGTTAATCACTAATACCCTTTTAGTACATAATCTTGCTTAAACCTTAAGACTTTTGGATTTTTGAAAGATTTTCCATGCATTTGTGGAGGAAAAACATTTTTTGGTCTTTTTTTCTCATTTTTTGGACATAAAAGCATTTTTTGGATTTTTGATCTTTTTCTGAAAAAAAAAATCATCTTTTGGCTTTTTTTCTGACTTTGGCTTTTTTGGCAAAATATGGATATTTTCTATTTTTTTATTTTTTGGAAAATAAATTATTTTTTATTTTATTTTAAATATATTATATTATATTATATTATATTATATTATATTATATTATATTATTAAAATGCTACCCGAGTCGGATTCGCGGGTTGGGTCTGACCCGGGCCGTGAGCCCCAGACGTTGTGGGCCTGACTCGAATTTTTTTAAGACAACCCAAACCGAATTTGGCCCACTTTTGTTAAAAGAATTTCGATCCAAAAACTATTCGGCTCATGTGAACAAAACCAACCCAGGTGGAAACCCTACCCAGTCGAAACCCACGCTCAACCCGCCTTTTGACTCGGTTTGTAGCTACGACCTCGTTCGTGGAACCCTACCTCTACATCATCCACCGGAGACAGCGATGATGAGCGATGGCAGCCTGGCACGGAGATGGTGATGTTGGCACGGGCTAGGGGTGGTGAATCGACGGTGGAGGTGACAAGAATAGGCGGTGATGAGGGATCGAGGAGACAGCCTAGTCCGGTGCTCATGCGACCCATCGGTCATGAGCTCCGGCACAGGCCGTCGATGCAAGGTGAGGCAACGCCTTCTTACCAACAAGCGATGAAGCAAATGGTGGCAGCAGCGAGGTGAAGTCCAGCGGGCTCGTCGGAGCAGTGGTGACCACGGCACAACAGAGCTCGGGGGACAATTTCTTTCAAATCTAGACCAAGGCGACCTCCGTCTCTAGCCGACCTCACTCAGCCCCAAATCTCCTCCTCTCCGACCGACCTCTAATCAGATCTGGGCTTGCTCACTCTCGGACCTCCCCCGAAGTCTCTCAGTGGGAAGCTATCAAAGCATGCATGCCTTCGACCTTCGTCGATGTCGGTCCCCCCTTCCGACGGCTTCGGGCATCTATTTATATGCAAAGGAGATCCAGTCGACAGAGAACCTCAGTCGCCGGCCTTTGACATGTCGATCGGTCCCCCTCGGTTGAACCGGCGTCCCATCCAAGCTCCCTCATGCTCGGCATTGATGGCACCCAAGACCTGTCACTTCCGGCCAACATCAACCTACCCTCTCTTCAATCGTAGGTGTTGCAGGTTTGCAAAGGAAAAAGACAAAGGGAAGAAGGAGAAACGGCTAGGGGTCGCACAAGCCAGGCCTGCGCGAGAGAGAAAGAAGGGCTGGGCTCGTAGGCCCAACCATTCTTTGGCTGCTTTTCCCCTTTCTTTTTGGTTTTTCTTGTTTGTTTATTTATTTTTTGGTTCATTTTTCTTGTTTGGTTTTTATTATTTAAAATAAGGAAAGATATAAAGGCTAAAGTCTAATTAAAAACCTAATCGAAATTTAAGTGTCAACAGCTGCCCCTCTTTGAAGATGAGCTCGCAGAGGTTGCATTCAAAGACAAATTGATACTTAAATTTTGTCTATGTAGGGTTATATGTTATTCAAGACCTATTGTCCCATGCAGGAAAGAGCAATATAGTATTATATGTAGTAAAACAGATAAGAAGATACATGTAGTTACTTACCGGGCACGAGCGAGATAGGGTGTGAATCTCGAGCTTGGTAAGTATCAGGGCATCATTTTACCCGGTGATGTGAGGAGGTTACTCCTCCAAGACCCAAACCTTTCTTCGGTCGTCTTGACGGGAAATTACTTTCGCAGGACCCAAACCATTCTTCAGTCACTTGTTAGAGCAATAAGTGATTTGTCTAGGACCCGAACCTTTCTTCGGTAGTCTTGACAAGGAATTGTTTTTCCAGGACTCGAACCTTTCTTTGATCGCCTGTTAGAGCAATAAGTGGTTTACCCAACCTTTCTCGAGAGATGCGCCGACCTTTCTTAGGGCATCCATTTGTTGGGAGATACCTGGACATTTACAAGTATCGAAGGGGTACTTGGATGATCACAAGTACAAACTCTTAGAGGATACCTAGACATTCGTAGGTATCGAAGAGGTACTTGGGTAATCACAAGTACAAACTCTTGAAAGATACCTGGACGTTCACAGGTATCGAAGGGGTACTTAGATTATCACAAGTACAAACTCTTGGAGGATACCTGGATGTTCACAAGTATCGAAGGGGTACTTGGATGATCACAAGCACAAAACTCTGAAGGATACCTGGACTTCTGTAGGTATCGAAGGGTACCTAGATGATCACAAGCACAAACTCTTGGGGGATACTTGGACGTTCGTAGGTATCGAAAGGATACCTGGATGATCACAAGTACAAGACTCTGAAGGATACCTGGACTTTCGCAGGTATCAAAGGGGTACCTGAATGATCACTAGTACAAACTCTTGGAGGATACCTAGATGTTTGCAAGTATCAAAGGGGTACCTGGATGATCACAAGTACAAAACTCTGAAGGATACCTAGACTTTCGCAAGTATCGAAGGGGTACCTGGATGATCACAAGTACAAACTCTTAGAGGATACCTAGACGTTCGCAGGTATCGAAGGGATACTTGAATGATCACAAGTACAAAACTCTGAAGAATACCTGGACTTTCGCAGGTATCGAAGGGGTACCTAGATGATCACAAGCACAAACTCTTAAAGAATACATGGACGTTCGCAGGTATCAAAGGGGTACCTGGATGATCACAAGTACAAAACTCTGAAGGATACCTGGACTTTCGCAAGTATCAAAGGAGTACCTAGATGATCACAAGTACAAACTCTTGGAGGATACCTGGACGTTCGCAGGTATCAAAGGGGTACCTGGATGATCACAAGCACAAAACTCTGAAGGATGCCTGGACTTTCGCAGGTATCAAGGGGGTACCTAGATGATCACGAGTATAAACTCTTAGAGGATACTTGGATGTTTGCAGGTATCGAAGGGGTACTTGGATGATCACAAGTACAAAACTCCGAAGGATACCTGGACTTTCGCAAGTATCGAAGGGGTACTTGGATAATCACAAGCACAAAACTCTGAAGGATACTTGGACTTTCGCAAGTATCGATGGGGTACCTGGATGATCACAAGTACAAACTCTTGGAGGATATCTGGACATTCGCAAGTATCAAAGGGGTACCTGGATGATCACAAGTATAAAATCTGAAGAATACCTGGACTTTCGCAGGTATCGAAGGAGTACCTGGATGATCACAAGTACAAAACTCTGAAGGATACCTGGACTTTCGCAGGTATCGAAAGGGTACCTGGATGATCACCAGCACAAAACTCTGAAGGATACCTGGACTTTTGCATATGTCGAAGGGGTACTTGGATGATCATAAGTACAAACTCTTTGAGGATACTTAGTCATCTTCGAAAATCTCCTGGTAGATGGAATATCAAGGACGTACTTGAAATATTCGTGAAGGTCTCTCACCTCTTGGTAAGGGGGGATATCGAGGACGTGCCCCGCATATTCATGAAGGTCTCCCACCTCCTAGCAATTGGGAATTGATGACGTATCTTGGATATTCATGAAGGTCTCTCACCTCCTAGTAATTAAGAATTTAAATGTAGCACGAGGCTTACCTGAATGGCCGCAGGCACTCAGGTGTACAAAGTACCGGAATACTTGGATGAACACAAGTATTTAATGATACGATCTGGGACCACTCAGGCTGCTCCAAGTGTAAGAAAGCATACCTGGCAATATCTCTGATCTCTATAAGTATGTCTGCTGTTTGCATAATAAGCAAACATCATTGTATATGCTGTAAATTCATAAGTTCAAATGGGATTCATGCATGACAACTTTGTCAGTTTTGCATCATCTAAATTCCACTGGGGAAGATTTTGAAAGACAACCCTCATTTAGAATGTAGATGTCTTGAGCACGCCAGATGAGGGACTTTCAGTCTGAAAGGACTTTTCACTCACTCTCATGGAAAAGGCTATCCTGACCATTGATGTAGGATTTATAAGGACCACACTTCTCACTATCATCATGTCAACAGGGGTCCGAGTATTCTTGCAAGTGGTACGACTTTACCAATGTGAGAGGTCTTCGTTGAAATTGTGATGAAGACTTGGTCTGGCTCATCAAATGGGACCGTCGAGGTCAAGGCTCATGAACAAAGTGCCGCACGATCATCTCCGGGTTTCCAAGTCAAGAACCCTGCGAAAAAAGATAGAGTAATCTTGCTCATACTTCTTTGTGACATCCCGAATTTCAACCCCGTCCCGAACATATGAAATGTGCATATCGTCGGCGTGCCTATGGTCCTTTTTCTCGAGCTGATCACTCACGAGTTAACTAACTTATTGGGTGAAGCCTTTAAGGGATATATCCGCGGTAAAATCCCTAAAAGCTACCTTATTTGTTGGATTGGACTAAAATCACGTACGGTCGATTTTAATCATGAAATTTAATTCGGTTTTGGGAATCGAATATTCGAGCGTGTCACAATTCATTTTTAGGACCGTCTCATCGTCTATCAATTTATCGACGAGTCCGAAATTTCAATAAAGAAATTATCGAAGGAAAAAGTGAAGATCGAAAGAAAATAGAAAGGGAAAGAGAAAGAGAAAAAGAAAATAAGATTAAGATTATTGGTTTATTTCTTTTCTCTCTCTCCCTTTTCTCTCTTTTCTTTTCTTTCTTTTCTTTCTTTTCTTTCTCTCTCCTCTCTCCTCTCCCCTCCCCCTCGTGCGATTCCCCACCGCCCATTCCCTCTCTCTCTCTTTCTTTGACTAGTCAATCCTTATCCTTCTTTCTCTCTCTCTCTCTCTCTCTCTCTCCTTCTTCTTCTTCCTTCCTCCGCACGTCCAGCAAGCGAATGAGAAGCCCGAACCAGAACCAGCTCGCCGAGAACCGTCGCCGCCCATCTCGCCGCCGCACCGCGCGCCCGCGCCGCGCCCGTGCGCTCGCGCCGTCCCGCCGTTCGTCGCTCGCCGTCCGCTCCTCCCTCCGTGCGATCTAGCCGACCCGGCCACATTCCGCACCGACCAACCCCGTTCGGCCACCTCCGGCCACCGCCTAGCCCCGTCGGACCACCCCGCAACCCCCTCGCCCTCCGCCGGCTTCCCCTCGCCGCCCTAGCCGCCGGAGCAGCCCCGATCGGCTCCGTCCAGCAGACCCACGGAGTGGGTTTCAGCATCTTCGGGCCCGCTTTTGGGCCGTTTCCCGGCCCCGAACCCGAGCCGTGCTTTGGGAACAATCGTTCCTCGCGTCGCCGCCGTCGGATTGATCCGATTTGCGCGCGATTTGGTGAGTAATCTCACTAATCCAGGATTAGTGGCTAATTTATGCTTAAAGCTGGTTTAGATTTAATTAATTATGTTTAGGTTGTTAGATTAGAATAAATTAGCAATTATTAGTCAATTGTGATGTGATTTAATTAAATTGATTGTGCAATTAGCAAGTAGACGTGGTCTCCTATTTATTGGAAGTATCTCGGAATTTTCCGATCCCTAATCGGGCTTCAATTTGGTGATTCGGGCCTAAGTGGGATTTTTGGCATTTTAATATTAATTTTCGGAATTAAATTAAATAATTATTTATTTTCCGAAAATTCAAGGGAGATGGTCCGGAACCGGAAAATTATGCTGATGACCGTGGTGAAGTTCGTTTATTTAATCGGGCTTTAATTTGAGCTAAATTGAATTTTAATGTTAATTGTTTAATTTTCGAAATTATTATTTAATTATTTATTATTCAGAAATTAAGGTTGAGATGGCCAGTGACCGGAATATTATGCTGATGATCGTGGTGCAGCCCGTTTATTTAAATTGGCTTTATTTTGAGCTAAATGGAATTTTTAATAATTAATAATTAATTTTCGAAATTAATTAATTATTTATTTATTTTTCGGAAATTAAGATTTTGTTGGCCGATGACTGAAATCTCGTGCCGATCATCGTGGTGCAGTCCGTTTATTTATTTGAGCTCCACGTTATATGGAATTGAATAAATTGTGATATTTTAGGGATTTACCCTAAATTGATTGGAATTGATTGAGATTGAATTGTTGATCGGTAAATGGCCATATATGTTATTCAGCAATTATAATGCTTTGTTGAGTCGTAAAGTGAGTAGAATTGTGAGAGTGATTTGAATATACTCTTGGCTAAGACTCATCAGGTATGTTAATACTGTGTGAAAATTGAGTGAGTTGATGAGTATGTGGGGATTCATCCCAAGATTGACCAGTGTCGGCATTCAATTAGAATTTGGCTGTGAGAGGTTGTGAATTAAACCTCGGAAGCCACCAAAGTATGGCTATGCTAGTTAGGCCGAGATTTGCCATAGAATTTGGAGTCGGTCGCGCCTGAGAAGGCCGTAATCTGCCACCCGATACGGGTCGCGCCTGAGAAGGCCGTAATCTGCCACCCGATACGGGTCGCGCCTGATAAGGCCGTAATCTGCCACCTGATATGGGTCGCGCCTGAGAAGGCCGTAATCTGCCACCTGATATGGGTCGCGCACGATAAGGTCGTGTCCGCCACGATATGGGTCGCGCTGAGAAGGCCGTAATCCGCCACCCGATATGGGTCGCGCGATAAGGTCGTAATCTGCCACCTGATATGGGTCGCGCCTGAGAAGGCCGTAATCTGCCACCTGATATGGGTCGCGCCTGATAAGGCCGTAATTTGCCACCCGATACGGGTCGCGCCTGCTAAGGCCGTAATCCGCCACCTATTAAAAGTCGCGCCCATTGGGCCGTAATTTGCTACCTAAAGGTAGGTCGTGTCCTTCGGGACTGTAATTTGTTGCCAAGATTTGGTATTCTAGGCTTGTGAAGTTGTGAGTACTATTTGAGACCGAATAAGGAAAATGGCTGGGAATGATCCAACTGACGTGTAATCGACTAGGTCGATTGATCTTTGCTTTAATCTAATATTGTGAAATGATTGATTGAATGGAATTGATCGTGAGTGGTTTTGTTGGTGTATGATCGACTGGGTCGATTGATCGAGATGTTGATCGGTGATATGATTGCTTGAGTGCCTATTGTGAATTGTACTGACTTGCAGGTGGGATCTGATGCTAAGGTACGTCTTCTGACCTATGCGTGTTTAGGCAGCCTTTAGTATAATAGTTTACTAATCGGGCTTAGTGGGGTAGAACTCGCTGAGACGTAGTCTCATCCCAGTTTGGGGAAAACATTTCAGGATCCCGATGAGGAGCTGAGGAGGAGGAGTTTGTGAATGAGAACTCGCAGGTGAAATTGAGGAAGAGAATGATCGAGTGGAGGAATCGAAGAGGATCATGATGATCTCGAGTATGACTTAAACGAGGATTGAAATCCCATCTCTTTGTGAACCCTTTTGTATATGTGTAGATAGAGTGAGACTCGAAGTTGCGAATAGTCGTGAAGTGCTCTGTCTAATGCCATGTATAAAGGTTTGGTTGTAAATTTCAATATGAAAGATATGGCCCCGCTTTTCTATCCCATTGTTTTATTGTCAGGGATTTTAACTGCTTCCGCATGTGCTTAAAAATGAAAGGGTCGGCGATACATTGTCCTGGGATATCGCATTATAAAATCGATCAAGTGTGAAGGATGTGCACGTGCCCGAGGAGCGGGGCGTGACATCCTGTTTAAGTGGTATCAGAGCGAGGTTGAAGATTGGAGTGATAAGGAGCGTTGACCATGGGATAGTTTGTAGGAAAGGCCTTTAAATTCATGCTGGTGCATGTCTGTGTTAGCTGTGTGCTAGATTGTTTGTTGTGTGAGGATCGCTCATCTTCTAATCCAAAGTGTGGATGTGGAAGACGGGTTTCAATGTAAAGGCGAACCATGAGCGAGCGGAGCGAGAACTCCTAGTAAGAGGGCAATGTCCCTCGTGACTCGGGATAATGCACGACAAAGGTCGGTACCCGAGGTGGTTGTGGCAGAGTGTCGGCTCTGGCCAGCTCGTGTGTAAGAGTACCACTGTGGGTTGGTACTAGTGTAGCAGTGTCGAATGATCCTAAGTTCGATAGGATCGTTCTGATGCTAGTGTTCCTTGGGAAATGATGAGCCAGCAAGCTCAGGATCAAGCCGTTGTTGTTGTTGCTCTCTCTACCGTCGTTGTTGTCTTACTTGCTGAGACCCAGAGTGGAGATGTGATGCGGGAGTGAGTCATTGCATTCAAGCCGAGGTATAGATCCAGTTCGGGCAGAAATGGAAATCGGTCGGGAAAAGATCAAGGTCGAGAGTGGTCCTAGCAGACTGATGGGGCAACCAGAAAAATGTGTGCTAACACTTGACAGGAGATAGAAGACTCACGTGATAGGTGTCAGAATTGTAGAAGGAAGCATGGATAAATCCAGTGTCCGAGTATGACTAGAACATGTTGTGATGATGACTAGCATGGCCTTCAGATGAAGGATTGTCAGTGGAAGTCTAAGGTAGCATAGACATTGCTCTTTGCGGCTAGAACGCCACTAGGATGGCGAAAGGAATGGGAGTAGAATTGATCTTGCACCGATCAAAGAAGAATGTGTTGGAGATGATCTTATCAGAGTAACTTAGCAGAGTTTTGTGTTGAGTTGGTATAACTAAAATTGTTGAAGTAAAAGTGACAGAGGGGAAATCATTAGCAATAGTTGTGCTTGATTAGTTGCTGAAGTGTGAATTTGATGCCACATGAGTAGTGTGGGCTTATGGAGCATCTAGTGATAATGAGTCACGATCTTAGAGCAATCCAGTTTAGTCCATTAGCATGTGAAAGTGTCAAGATGATTAAAAGTCGAAAAGAATTTTTGATTTTATTAATCTCGTTGGCTAATGATAATCCGTTTGTTAGACGGAGGTTGCCAAGATTGATTTGACAACTGTAGTGGATGTGTCAGTTGAGAAATAGAATGTGAAGAAGGTGGCCGTGATACAAAAAATTCCTAAAATGCTTCCAAAGGAATTGCTTGGGTTATCGCTAGAAAGAGATAGAAAGTGCAATCGAGCTAGCACTGGGATAGAGCCACTCTTGAAGGCTTCTTACCAGCTTTGTTGTCTGAATTGGTAGAATTGAAGATGCAGATGTGAAGATTGATGAATGAGGAATTCGTGCGTATCAGTGCATCACTTTTGGGGAACATCAGTTTTGTTTGGGAGAAAAAAAAAAAATGGTTTGTTGCGAGTGTGCCTCGACCATCGTCAACTCAATTAGGTGAAGATCAAGGACAAGCGTTCTTTGCCAAAGATCGATGAAGGGTGTGACTAGTTATAAAGAGTATTGATGTTTTAAAAATCGGCTTGAGATTATGAAGTCGTCAGTTACGAACCAGGATGGAGGTTGTACGAAAGTCAGCTGTTCGTACGTGATATGGTCTTTACTAAAGTATTATAAGATTGTTTGGCCTAATGAACACTCCAGTTGCTGTCATGGATTTGACAACCCGAGTGTGCAAGAAATATTTAGATTGGTTAGGCTCGCGTCTTTTAATGGCATTCTGGTGCATTCTAAGAATGCTAAGGAGCATAAGAGACATCTAAGAATGGTGAAAGAATTTCCGCGAACTCGATGAAGACCAAGACAGTTATCAGTGAAGTGAGATCTATAGTGAGGTGTTGTGCGGAAGCGGGTGCGTGCGATGCAACATGATGAGATCATTGCATATGCGTTCCGCCAGTTGAGACCTAATGGGTTGAATATAAGATGGTGTCGTGAACCAGAACCTTAGCAGGACTAGGATGGTGCTATTTGGTATCACCCTGGGGGAAAGAAAGAAGTCACTGATGAAGTCGACTCACTGTATCACCGTATGGAAGGATCTTGATTTGGAATAAACATGCAGAAGTGTATGTGTGTCAGATAGTTTGTCTACGTGGGTACCAGTGACGAACCTATATCAGATTTAGAATTAAGGATTCCCGGTTTCAACAGATCAATCAGATAGTTCCTTTTGAGGCAGAACAGAGCAGAGTGTACAGAACTTCAGTTTGTTGAGATGAGATCAGAGAAAGAAAGATCACAGGCCGAAAGTCAATTCAGCAGTCAGTGAGTGCAGTTGTCGTGGTTAGAATCAGATTATAGATTGCTCAGTGCCGCCGGAAAAATTGTATTATTGAGCATTGAAGGCCCTGAAGGTTCCAAATTGGTGATTACATCTTTTTGGAGGTGTCACCAATGAGGGATATCTTGCGCTTCAGCAAGGAGGGGAGAAATCTGGAACCAAGGTACGTAGTCTCCTTTGAGATTCTGAAAAGAATCGGGATCCTAACGTATTGTCTTGCGTTGCTGCCGGGGTAGGCACAAATGCATGACGTCTTTCACATGTTGAGGTTAAGGACGTACGAAGCTGACTCAACTCATGTGCTAAATCTTGAAGAATTAGACGTGGACGACGAGTGTCGTATGTGAGAAGTCGGTTTAGCTGTTGGTTCAGACAGATCGGATTCAGTGAACCAAGATAGTCCCCTTGGTCAAAGTGGTTTGACAACGCCACGGGACTGAAGAAGAAACCGAGGAAAGTGAGATTAGATGAGACGACGATACCCCCACCTTTTTGTTTAAAGATTGGTAAAGGTTTAAATTTCGAGGACGAAATTTTTATAAGAGGGGAAGAGTTGTGACATCCCGAATTTCAACCCCGTCCCGAACATATGAAATGTGCATATCGTCGGCGTGCCTATGGTCCTTTTTCTCTCGAGCTGATCACTCACGAGTTAACTAACTTATTGGGTGAAGCCTTTAAGGGATATATCCGCGGTAAAATCCCTAAAAGCTACCTTATTTGTTGGATTGGACTAAAATCACGTACGGTCGATTTTAATCATGAAATTTAATTCGGTTTTGGGAATCGAATATTCGGCGTGTCACAATTCATTTTTAGGACCGTCTCATCGTCTATCAATTTATCGACGAGTCCGAAATTTCAATAAAGAAATTATCGAAGGAAAAAGTGAAGATCGAAAGAAAATAGAAAGGGAAAGAGAAAGAGAAAAAGAAAATAAGATTAAGATTATTGGTTTATTTCTTTTCTCTCTCTCCCTTTTCTCTCTTTTCTTTTCTTTCTTTTCTTTCTTTTCTTTCTCTCTCCTCTCTCCTCTCCCCTCCCCCTCGTGCGATTCCCCACCGCCCATTCCCTCTCTCTCTCTTTCTTTGACTAGTCAATCCTTATCCTTCTTTCTCTCTCTCTCTCTCTCTCTCTCCTTCTTCTTCTTCCTTCCTCCGCACGTCCAGAAGCGAATGAGAAGCCCGAACTGAGAACCAGCTCGCCGAGAACCGTCGCCGCCCATCTCGCCGCACCGCGCGCCCGCGCGCGCGCCCGTGCGCTCGCGCCGTCCCGCCGTTCGTCGCTCGCCGTCCGCTCCTCCCTCCGTGCGATCTAGCTGACCCAGCCCCTGTTCCGCACCGACCAACCCCCGTTCGGCCACCTCCGGCCACCGCCTAGCCTCGCCGGACCACCCCCGCGTCCCCCTCGCCCTCCGCCGGCTTCCCCTCGCCGCCCTAGCCGCCGGAGCAGCCCCGTTCGGCTCCGTCCAGCAGACCCACGGAGTGGGTTTCAGCATCTTCGGGCCCGCTTTTGGGCCGTTTCCCGGCCCCGAACCCGAGCCGTGCTTTGGGAACAATCGTTCCTCGCGTCGCCGCCGTCGGATTGATCCGATTTGCGCGCGATTTGGTGAGTAATCTCACTAATCCAGGATTAGTGGCTAATTTATGCTTAAAGCTGGTTTAGATTTAATTAATTATGTTTAGGTTGTTAGATTAGAATAAATTAGCAATTATTAGTCAATTGTGATGTGATTTAATTAAATTGATTGTGCAATTAGCAAGTAGACGTGGTCTCCTATTTATTGGAAGTATCTCGGGAATTTTCCGATCCCTAATCGGGCTTCAATTTGGTGATTCGGGCCTAAGTGGGATTTTTGGCATTTTAATATTAATTTTCGGAATTAAATTAAATAATTATTTATTTTCCGAAAATTCAAGGGAGATGGTCCGGAACCGGAAAATTATGCTGATGACCGTGGTGAAGTTCGTTTATTTAATCGGGCTTTAATTTGAGCTAAATTGAATTTTAATGTTAATTGTTTAATTTTCGAAATTATTATTTAATTATTTATTATTCAGAAATTAAGGTTGAGATGGCCAGTGACCGGAATATTATGCTGATGATCGTGGTGCAGCCCGTTTATTTAAATTGGCTTTATTTTGAGCTAAATGGAATTTTTAATAATTAATAATTAATTTTCGAAATTAATTAATTATTTATTTATTTTTCGGAAATTAAGATTTTGTTGGCCGATGACTGAAATCTCGTGCCGATCATCGTGGTGCAGTCCGTTTATTTATTTGAGCTCCACGTTATATGGAATTGAATAAATTGTGATATTTTAGGGATTTACCCTAAATTGATTGGAATTGATTGAGATTGAATTGTTGATCGGTAAATGGCCATATATGTTATTCAGCAATTATAATGCTTTGTTGAGTCGTAAAGTGAGTAGAATTGTGAGAGTGATTTGAATATACTCTTGGCTAAGACTCATCGGGTATGTTAATACCGTGTGAAAATTGAGTGAGTTGATGAGTATGTGGGGATTCATCCCAAGATTGACCAGTGTCGGCATTCAATTAGAATTTGGCTGTGAGAGGTTGTGAATTAAACCTCGGAAGCCACCAAAGTATGGCTATGCTAGTTAGGCCGAGATTTGCCATAGAATTTGGAGTCGGTCGCGCCTGAGAAGGCCGTAATCCGCCACCCGATACGGGTCGCGCCCGAGAAGGCCGTAATCGCCACCCGATACGGGTCGCGCCCGATAAGGCCGTAATCTGCCACCCGATATGGGTCGCGCCCGAGAAGGCCGTAATCTGCCCCGATATGGGTCGCGCCCGATAAGGTCGTAATCGCCACCCGATATGGGTCGCGCCCGAGAAGGCCGTAATCCGCCACCGATATGGGTCGCGCCGATAAGGTCGTAATGTCGCCACCCGATATGGGTCGCGCCCGAGAAGGCCGTAATCCGCCACCCGATATGGGTCGCGCCTGATAAGGCCGTAATTTGCCACCCGATACGGGTCGCGCCTGCTAAGGCCGTAATCCGCCACCTATTAAAAGTCGCGCCCATTGGGCCGTAATTTGCTACCTAAAGGTAGGTCGTGTCCTTCGGGACTGTAATTTGTTGCCAAGATTTGGTATTCTAGGCTTGTGAAGTTGTGAGTACTATTTGAGACTGAATAAGGAAAATGACTGGGGAATGATCCAACTGACGTGTAATCGACTAGGTCGATTGATCTTTGCTTTAATCTAATATTGTGAAATGATTGATTGAATGGAATTGATCGTGAGTGGTTTTGTTGGTGTATGATCGACTGGGTCGATTGATCGAGATGTTGATCGGTGATATGATTGCTTGAGTGCCTATTGTGAATTGTACTGACTTGCGGGTGGGATCGATGCTAAGGTACGTCTTCGACCTATGCGTGTTTAGGCAGCCTTTAGTATAATAGTTTACTAATCGGGCTTAGTGGGGTAGAACTCGCCGAGACGTAGTCTCATCCCAGTTTGGGGAAAACATTTCAGGATCCCGATGAGGAGCTGAGGAGGAGGAGTTTGTGAATGAGAACTCGCAGGTGAAATTGAGGAAGAGAATGATCTGAGTGGAGGAATCAGAAGAGGATCATGATGATCTCGAGTATGACTTAAACGAGGATTGAAATCCCATCTCTTTGTGAACCCTTTTGTATATGTGTAGATAGAGTGAGACTCGAAGTTGCGAATAGTACGTGAAGTGCTCTGTCTAATGCCATGTATAAAGGTTTGGTTGTAAATTTCAATATGAAAGATATGGCCCTGCTTTTCTATCCCATTGTTTTATTGTCTGGGGATTTTAACTGCTTCCGCATGTGCTTAAAAATGAAAGGGTCGGCGATACATTGTCCTGGGATATCGCATTATAAAATCGATCAAGTGTGAAGGATGTGCACGTGCCCGAGGAGCGGGGCGTGACATTCTTCAAGCGATGTTTATGTACATATGAAATCCTACGTTAATTGAAGTGCCCCTAGTCTAAAGAGACTTTTACAATGGGACGCAATGTAGACTTGACGCGTGTGTAAAAGAGTGAGAGTTGGTGATTATCTTGGCATTTGTCACCAGTCTTTTTTTCTCATTGTCAATGGAGGTTCTTTAGACCACTACAACAACTTTTTCTTAGTTGTATTTTTGACTGGGGGGCATTGACCTTGTTTTTACCAGGCACACTGCTTTTTTTTATGTCTCTGCTTTTCATTCTAACTCTTCATTTATGGGCATTGACTTTACTCTTACCAGATACACTGCTTTTTTTATGCCCCTACTTTTTGTCATTAGAGGAATTGGCCAAGGCAAATCCCGGCATGACACTGTTGTTAAACTCTTGAGTCTTCATCTTCAACTAGTGCTTCAGGTTATATTGCTTGAATGGTAGTGACTTCTATCTTGCCTCCATGTGAAGGTAAAATTACAGACTCAATTGGGTTGTACAATGAATGCAAGTACATAGAGAAAGAATTGCTCTTTTGTCATTTTAGAGCACTTAAATTAATGCGAGTGTTCATATGCAATAAAGACACCCGAAGATTGATGCAAATGCGAGCAAGAAAATTTATATCTCTCTTCTCACCTTGTGATGCTGTTTTGCCTCCGATCTGCCCCAGTGTGGAGTGGTTCTTGACGGGGGTAGGATAGAAATTTCACCAGTGTATGAGGCTCAATGGGGTGAGCGATGGAATGCTTCTCACTATTGGTTATCATACCATTTGTGAGAGACTCTCTACCCTGCAGTCATAGAATCTTCTGCACTCATCTCACAAGTGTATAGATGGGGGGTTGTGTGTAGGATATGGCTTGACTTTCATCATTCTGACGCACCTCATCCAGCATGCTCAATTAATCTTGTAATCTTCACTTAGTTGTCTATTCTAATAATCCTTGTAGAATTAGTGATTTAAACGGACAAAATCATCATGGAAAAATCCTTTTGGAAAAAGCATTCGGCATCTTAAATGTGATGGAGTTTGTACTCTCAAAACAAAATGAATGGTTTTTGTTCAAAAAAACTTTATTGACAACATGGTATCTTCAAATGTGTTGAATTTTTTAAACATTAGAAGAGTCATTCACAAAGGGGTGTTGATGGGTTGTCCCTATTCAATAGGGGGACGACGCAAAAACGCTCAGCCGTGGTCGGGAATCTGATCGAGTATCTTTGATTTCTACCCCTACAGAGGAGAAGATGTAAAAAATAGATCGATTAGTAGGGCCGAAATCAAACATGGGTTGAGCTTTAAAGGATTTGCTCTTGCGATACTCGGGATGAGAGTTTATCTAACACGTCTCTTTTGATTCGTTATCCATATCTTTAGTGGCCGGGTGATCTTTGGATGCCTCTGGATTGCTTCAATTCCCATTCCACTTGGCCGAGGGGCCGATGGTGCTTGTAGGGGGTTTTTGGTTCTTGGGTGACATCTTTTACACCAAGCTAGGCGAATTCGACATGGGTCATTCCTATACGTCTGCTTAGACAGTATTGATTTAGTCAAATCATTCCATTGAGTTTGATGCCCAAATTCCGACACTCCCTTAAATGCTAGCGATCATAGTTCATTCTTATTCATTGAACCAAACGTATTTTTATGACGGTGTAAAATGTCACTCATATATAAGAGGTGCATAGGCATTTTCATTCTGATAGAGAAATGCTTGGCAAAGCTAGACAATGAACATCTTTCAAGTGTAGTATTTTTTTACAGCATCAAAATTGACTGGTTTAGAGAATTCTCGTCCATCCATTTCAGTCAGGATCAGGTCTCCTCCGGGGAGTATCTTCTTTATCACATAAGGACCCTTGTAATTTGGGGCGAACTTGCCTCTGGGTTTTAGAAAGATTGGTAGTATCTTTCTCAAAACTAGCTCGTTTACCTTGAAATGCTTGGGTCGTACCTTTTTGGTTGAACGACCAAGCCACCCTCTGATGGTAACATTGACCATGACAAAGGGCTTTCAGTCGTTTTTCATCGATCATATTCAGTTGCTCGAGCCTCTGCTGCGTCCATTCTTCCTCAGACAATCCTGCCTGGGATAGAATTCGTAAGGAAGGGATTTCTACTTCCACAGACAAGACTGCTTTCATGACGTAGACTAGGGAAAAAGGGGGTTGCCCCAGTGGAAGTTCGAATCGAAGTTCGATATGCTGTTAGTGCGAAGGGCAACCTCTCATGCCAATCACGATAGTTTTAGCCATCTTGGCTAGGATTCTCTTGATGTTCTTGTTGGCAGTCTCTACAGCTCCATTCATTTGTGGACAGTAAGGGGACGAGTTTAAACGTTAGATTTTGAACTCAGAAAATAATTGATCGATCAATTTGTTGTTCAAGTTTGACCGGTTGTCAGTGATGATAATTTCGGCACGCCATAACGGGTGATTATGTCACGCTTGATGAACTTCATAACATTTTGTGCAGTTACGCTTGCATAGTATGCGACCTCAATCCATTTTGAGAAGTAATTGATTGCGACCAAGATGAACCAATGTCCGTTTGATGCCTTCGGATTGATTGGGTTGATTACATCGATGCCCCACATTGTAAAGGACCATGGTTCAGATAACTGATGTAGTTTGGTTGAAGGGACATTTATCTTGTCCTCGTGAATCTGACAATAATGACAACTTCGCACATGCTGGGCACAGTCGCTCTCCAAGGGGAGCCAATAATAACCCAATCTCATTATTTTCTTGGCCAACATGCGTCCATTCATGTAAGGGCCACATACTCCCTCGTGCATTTCTTGCATTATTCGTATGGTTTCGGTCATATCCACACATCTCAACAAGACTGAGTCATCGAATCTCTTGTACAAATTTTCACCATTGACGAAAAACTTCGAAGCCATTTTCATTAGGTATTTTCGATCAGTGAGAATGCTTTCTTTAGGGAACTCTTGCTTCTAGACGTACTTCATGATATCGTGATACCAGGGCTTCCCGTCAGGTTCTTCAGTTACAGCCATGCAGTGAGCCTTTCTCACCAGGATTTCAATCTTCAAATACTCCACTTCTAACCCCTCCGTTACTCGCAACATAGATGATAACGTTGCTAGCGCATCAGTGAACTAATTACGTGCTCTAGGTAGGTATTCAAACAAGACATCCTGGAACTCCTCCACCAATTCTTCCAAGTAATCATGATAAGGCATGAGTTTGGCGTCTCTTATCTTCCATTTGCCTAAAGTCTAGAGTATAATTAATGCGGAGTCACCAAACACTTTTAGTTTTGTCACTTTCATTTCAATAGCCGCATGTAGATCGAGGATACAAGCTTCGTATTCGGCTATGTTGTTGGTGCATGGGAACATCAATTTTGCGGCCACAGGGTAATGTTGCCTACTTGGGGATATCAGATTGCCCCAATACCGGATCCTGATAGGTTTATGGCTCCATCGAAAAATATGGTCCACATGTCCTCATTTACTACTGAAATTCGGTCATTTGGGGGATTATCCTCATGTATCTCCCCAGGGCAATCAGCTAACATATCAGCAATCACCTGTCCTTTAACTGATTTTTATGACATTGCCTAAATGTCGAATTCTGAGATTAGGATTTGTCATTTGGCTAATTTCCCCACTAAGGCCAAGCGACCGAGCAAGTATTTGATCGGGTCATTCTTAGTGACAAGAAATGTTTGGTGATGCAAGGTGTATTGCCGGAACCTATGTAGCACCCATACCAATGTAGCGCATATTTTTTCTGATTTGAAGTAGCTTTGTTCTAACGTGGTGAACTTTTTACTCAAATAGTAAATGGTTTTCTCCTTGCCATCATGGGGTCTCTTCTGTGCTAGCATTGCGCCTAGGGATTCATGTTGACGGTAAAGTAGAGGATCAAAGGGTGCCCCAGAGTCAGGGGTACTAGAACCGGGGGTTTCATTAAGTACTGCTTTAGATTTTTGAGTGCCAATTGGCAGTCGTCATCCCATCTAATTTGTGCATCCTTTCTAAGAAGTTTAAAGAAAGGTTTCACAGTTTCAGAGAGTTAGGATATGAACCGTGCAATGTAATTCAATCTTCCTAGAAGGCTTTGGACTTTTACGGTTGAGGGAGGAGGCATCTCAAATATCGATATAGTTTTTGATGGGTCCACTTTTATCCCTTCATAGCTTACGATGAACCCAAGTAATTTGCCAGAAGTTGCCCCGAACACACACTTTGCTGGGTTCAAGCGTAACTTGAACTGGCGAAGCCAATTGAATAACTTTTCCAAAGTCTTCACATGATCTTCTCCAAGTCTGGTTTTGGCAATCATATCATCAATGTATACTTCAATTTCTTTATGCATCATGTCATGGAAGAGGGTGACCATGGCATGTTGGTAAGTTGCTCCAGCGTTCTTCAGGCCAAAAGGCATAACCTTGTAGTAAAAGGTTCCCCATGGAGCGTTGAATGCCATTTTTTCTTTGTCTTCCTTTTTCATTTTTATTTGGTTATATCTCGAGAATCCATCCATGAAAGAGAATAGTTTGAAACCAGCAGTGCTATCCATGAGAACGTCCATGTGTGATAACGAGAAATCATCCTTTGGGCTTGTCATGTTTAGATCGTGATAGTCAACACAAACCCGAATTTGACCATCCCTCTTCTTCACCGGTACAATGTTTGCTACCCAATTGGGGTAACGCGAGACTTTGAGGAAACCCACTTCTAGGAGCTTCATTACCTCTTCTTCAATCTTCTTTGCCAACTTTGGCTTGGTTCTTCTTAGCCGTTGCTTCTTGGGGGCTACATTAGGATCAGTCGGTAAGCTATGCTCCACGATCATTGGATCGAGGCCCGGCATATCGGCATATGATCATGCGAATACGTCTTGATACCTCTTTAGGAGGGCAATTAAGCTTGCAGCTTCTTCTTTAGGAAAGCTCGCGCCGATCTTTATTTCCCTTGGACCCTCTATGGTGCCCAAATTGACGGTGATGGTGTCTTCAGTAGTAGGGGGCCTTGTTTCTTCGTGTCGCTCCCAATTCCGCTGAATTTTGTTGGAATCAGAGGAATCCTCGTCTGAGTTATTAGAATTGCTATGATGGCTACTTACAGTGTTGGTTTGAATCCCATTTCCCTTGCCTGCCGCTAGATTACGCTTGTATCATAAAGTAGATTGGTCAATGAAACAACTAATGTTAATAATATGTATGCCTCTTTTTCTTTTGAAAATGTGATGAATCTCTTTGGAAGGCCTAATACGAGGAAACATGAGGAAACCCAGGCCTCAGATTTCTTCCTTCATTTCGTGGGCTGGATGTCATCAATTGGTCGGTTTGGTGTGTCTCCTCATGCCCTCAAAATGTTTTCAACTTTATTTAATAGTAGGTGGATTTACATTTTGGAAGAGTAATTTCAAAAGTTAGCTCCTCAAGCAGAACTGATGTTGAAAACAAAACAAGCTAGACTTAAGAAATATATACAAGCTCCCACATAGGGGAATACGCAAGGGAATTGAAAAGGGTTATACTCGAGTGGGTCTGCACCCATTCCCCCTAACAGTCCTTCATTGATGGCGCCCACGAAGAAATCTTCATACTAGTCACCAGCCGTGCCTTCCTATGCTCCCAACTTTGTGAATTTTTATCATCCATGCCTCCCCATCCATTAGGGATAATGCTCCAGTGATCGTCATAGGAGCTTTGGGGAACTGAGTAGTTAACATATTAATCAAATTTACCACTCGGTTGACCCAAGATGTCCATGATTTCCTTTTCTTTAGGCATCTCCTTAGTACACTCGGGGAACACGGTGCGGGTGCTAGGTACCACGAGAAGGTCATCTCTACCATAACACAGCCATGGAGAGCGGAATGTGAACACCCTCGCATCCAGCAGATCCTAAATCTTATCTTTCAGGATGGTACAATCATCTAGTGAGTGTCCCCACTCTCCTGAATGATAATCACGGTACTTAGATGGATCATAATCAGAGGAGTATTCGGGAGTAGGGCGTCTCAGTTCCCTAGAGATTATTCCTTATTCTAGTAAGATAAGGAAAATAGTGGCCATTGATTTAGGTATCGACAAATATGACCGCATGTTGTTTGAGGACTAAGGGAGTCGAGCCCCTAGCCAGGTTGTGTCTGTAGGGTCCTCTTCATCTATTTCGGCTGCTGACTCCCTATTATGACAATAGAGGAATGCACGGGCAGCTTGAGCGAAGTTTTCTGTCAAGTGGTGTACGGTCTTGCTTAGTTCATTAACTTGACGTTGAAGTTGGCCAAATGAGAATTTATCGCCTGTTCCCTCCAGTTGCTCTTCCTCAATGGCACCTGTGAAGATGTCTCTAACATAGTGGATATGTCATCTAGCACTTCTTTCTTCGTAAGCGCCGGTTGAATTATGCTATTTCGGCTCATGCCCAAGTAAATGGAAGACTTTGGGCTTTCATGGCTAAATTTCTTTAGAGTACCGAATATTTCCTCGTCCTCGTGCATCATCCTTGTAGGGCCTTGGAAAGTTTCCTCAAGGAGGGGGTATACAAGGCCCTTCTTCTTTTTTGCTTTCTCCTCCCAATGCTGCTCTTTTCCTTTGTGATACCTTAAGCTGATGGTACGAGGTCTCCTTGAGGTCTTGATAGGCTCACGGATGCCTTGGCTTCCCTTGCCGAGCCCCGAGGCTGGGGTAAAGCTGTATCCAACCATGATTTTTCCTACCATAACTGCAACGCTTGACATTTCGGGGATAAAGGATGGAGTCCCCCTAGTCCTATGTATGGTAGACATTAGCTCGAATGATTGATAACTAGATTCATTTTTGCTAACGGGTTCCACATAAGGGATGGCCGTCTCGTGGTAGATGCGGTGGTCTTCTTCTCCGTGGACTATGATCAATTTTCCCTGGACCACAAACTTCACATTTTGGTGGAGGCTTGAGGGCACTGCTCCAACAACATGGATCCATGGGTGGCCCAAGAGAAAAATGAATGCAGTGGAGATATCCAATACTTGGAACAAGATTTTGAATATGGTTGGGCCTATTTTCACGTCAAGCTCAATTTCACCCATCGTATTGTTCTTTGTCCTATCAAATGCTCGAATGGAAGTCTTAGCTGCCTGGATCTGGGACGCCTCAATTTTAAGACGGCATAGTGTCGCTAGTGGACATATGTTGAGAGCGGATCCATTGTCAATTAGTACTCGGGTGACATGGGAGGCGTTGCACTTAACCGATATGTAGAGAGCCCTATTGTGTCCTCTACCCTCCTCGAGGATCTCCTCGTCAAAAAATGTCATTTGATTTTTTAGAAGGATGGTATCGACAAACTCCTCGAGTTTGTCGTGCTCAATGGTTTCGAGGGCATGTACTTCACTCGATACCTTCATTAAGGATGTTTGGTGCTTGACAGATGTCTGAAGTAATTCCAGTAGAGAGATTTGTGCTGGTAACCTCTGCAATTGTTCCACCACATTGTATTCACTAGCTTTAGCTATAGCCAAAAAGTCCTTAACTTCTTCATCAGTGACGAGCTTGGCAAGCTACGTAGTAACTTGAGCATAGGTTCGCCCAGACCTCGTGACTAAGCCAACATCAAGGTCATAAGACCATGGTACTGCATCGTTGCTTTCGTATTTTTAGGGCTGGGGGACCTCAACGACTATAGCCGCTCCTGCTATCGATGCTTGAGCTATGGCTCCTTTTCCTTCGAAGATGCCTTCAAGCGGGGTGGAATCCTTCCTCTCCCCTTTTGCGTTTAGCGTGTCAACTTCTTCATCCCAGTTAATGATAGTAGAGACCATGCTGGTGCAGCCAATGTACACAATTATTCCAGCCTCTATCATTCTTGATACCCTTCCTTCCATTGCAACTAAGGGTGGTATTTCATCGCCTGAATAATATCCGGCTTCTACTAGCCCTCAATAAATGTCAATCGTATGTACATTGACACTTTTGTTTTGACTGGTCTTAGAACTAAATACCGTGTTTACTTTGTCAACGTGATCGGAAAGCGGATTGCTTTGGACATTTGATTTGGTAGTTTGGAATGAGAATACCTTGGTATCTAGCAAGTTCTGGATTTGATGCTTAAGGATGAAACATTCGTTAGTTGAGTGGCCTACTTCCCCCATGTAATATTCACATTTTTTTTTTATGGGTCATAGTTGGAGAAGCTTTCAATATTGGGTCGTTTTGGCTCAACTGAAATGAGGCTCTTATTTTGGAGGATGGCCAAAACCTATGATAAAGATCCAGGAAGCGGAGTGAATTGTCTTCTGCCGTTGTACCTCTGGGGCGGCTGATGACTGGTGGTCTGTGGTTGACCCGCGCTTATCTAAATGGTCGGGAGGTGACCGGTGCTTGCGGTGTAGGCCGCATTGACATCTACCGAGGGCTCTTTGTCTTTCTTCATGTTGAGCCTTCTGTTGATGGGTGCAGGCTCAATGAACCAACCATCCCTTAACCCTACCTCAATTTTCTCCCCTACTGGAATGAGTTGATTGAATGATTCAGCAATCATAGTCACCATTCGATTGTGGTATTCGTAAGGAAGGGTTTTGATGAACATTTTTCTTAATTCGAAATCAGTTGGTTTAGGACTGACTAGGCGACTAGATTCCTCCATCTAATAGCATATTCTTTGAAAGATTCATGATTTTTTCTTTTTGTGAGCTCGAGATCCTCACAAGTGGGGGTAATGTCAATTATGAACTTGTACTGCTTAAGGAATGCTTCACTTACTTCACTCCATGCTTCAAGGAGGTTTATGTTTTTTGTGATGTACCACCTCAGGGCAGGGCCTACTAAACTTGACTAGAAAAGTTGGATCATTAAAGGTTCATTATTAACGTACTGAGTCTTCAAACCAGGTACATTTGCAAATGAGTCCTTGGGCAAGTCGTGCCATTGTACTTTTCAAACTCAGGCATTTTTGAATTTTTCCGGCATTTTGACTTTGGAATAAACCGAGAGGTTTGTTGGAGTAGGATCTTGGAGGCCTTGCAGTTGTTTCAACCTCTCTTCAAGCTTCTCGAGGCATTTGTCATGTTCAGTTTTAGACAAACCGTTGGGCTTTGCTCTCTCGACTATGATTTGGTGCGGGTCATCCTCCAACTTGGGCATGCTGTCATCGGTATCTCTTCCTTGCTCGCCTTGGATGGATGATTGAGGTAGCAACACTTCGATTAAGGCCAGGGCGGGAGCCAATTTGCTTTGGATGGAATCCATCTGCTTTGAGAGTTGTTGAAGCATGTTGAAAACTTGCTTCATTTCACTTTCGATAATCTCGACACGGCTTGGTACATCCTCTTCAGCCATTTTGCTTTTGGATTTGGCAAATGTGACTATGTCGTAATTACCTACATTGCACAAAATGGAGAGAAAGTAAGCGAAGGAAATATGCGGAACACTGGCCCATGGCAAGGGTCGACTCATTTTATTTATACATAGGAGATTTATACAACGCCAGAAAGGGCTTTTCAAGCAGGGTAGAATAACCCTAAATATTCACATTAGAAATATTCACATCAAAAAAGCCAAGTCGCCCACTTTTTATATGTGATGGAAAGTCTCGGTCCTTCGAAGCTGCTTGTTCTTTCGAACTAGCTTTGATATGTGCTTTTTGCTTGTCTCCAAATTTTCTTCAAGAGACTCAATCCGTCCTTGCCGAGTGAGTTTATCACCAACATCGGAGATTACCGACTGTAGCTCCTCGGGAATTCTATGGTTGAGGATGTAGAATGTGGACACATGATGGGTTTTTTCCTGTCCGCTCAACTTTCTAGGTATGAGGATCTTTTCGGTGTGGCATCTACTCCATGCATTATGAATTATACGAATCTACTCCGAGTAGTCATAGCCTGTATGGGTGAAAGAGATTCGAAACAGTCCTGGTTTGAGTGGTGGCGGGATTTCTTGGAGGGCCCTGTATTGACGAGCCACTCTATATGGATAATATGAGGTGGCTCCAGAGAGGCCTAGCAACGGGATGGGGTTGTAATAATCAAGCGCGAAGCGTGCCTCTCCTGCAATGAACCATTTAGTTCACCATAAGAATGTCTCAAAGACAAAATTCTTTAATAAGTTAATCCATCGAGAGTATTCCTCGTTGGAAGAATATTTTTCCAAGTTTTGAAACTTTTGCAAATGGTGTTTGAAGTCATTGATTTCAAATATTTGCATGAGATGCCCAAATCCTTTAATATAGGAAAAGAACCACATTTGTAAAATTTATGGGGCAGCCCTCATGATTTTTTCTTTTTTGTCTTTGAAACGATTAAGGGATAAAAATGTTTCAACTAAAACCATGTTCACATATCCCGCTCCAAAAGTGACTTGATTTACCACCCATGCGACTGAAGGATTTATGACATTCTTTCGGTGGGGGAAGATAATGAATCCGAAAAACGCTAAGAGGAAGATCTTGGTTTTTTGGGTCATCGATTGCTTTTCAAAACATTCGGTTAAAGATGATAGCGGGAAAGTATTGTTGTTGGCTTTAACAATTTCTCTTACTGAATGATTTTTAAAAAGCGCGATAGAATAACCACAGGGTCGACACCAATCAATGGCTTGGCAAGTTCCTTTCCCAGGGATATTCCTATGGCGAGACTATATTCTTCCAAAGTCAGAGTCAGTTCAAATTTGCCGAACATGAAGGTGGATGTTTTAGGGCACCAAAAGTGCGGTAGTGCTTGCATAACCCCAGAGTGGATATTGATTTGGAGCAACGGGAGAAGATGACCAATACTTGCTTTGACACGTTCTTGGCCAAGCTAATCCAACTGACTCCACCAACTGAGGAGCTCTTTTTTTGGGGTAAGAATGAACTGGATATTGACTCTTCCCATTGCATATAAAAAGGGAGTTACATGACTGACCTATTTTGCCATGAGCCATAAAAAAAAAAAAAAAGTAATAAAGAAGTCACTTTAAAGAAAAGTGGCAAGTACAGGAACATGCACATGGAAAGTGCAGCTCGATTTCTAACTAAGAAGGTTTGTTGAAATTAAAAGGGTGTCCACCCATTGCAATCTCGCGTTGGCAACGCACCCCCTTAACCTTGGCTAATGAAATTCGGGGAAAAAAAAAAAGGCAACCTCTACAACGTAGTCTCGCATTTGAAGCTGTATCTTTCTTAATACTATCCTAAATCCTATGGCGGCCCAAGTCCGGCGGCCGGGTTGTGTGTGCCATGTGTAGTGTTAAAATAATAAAGCATGCTCAACAGTTTATAATCACAAGACATTTTATTTTAACGAAGTAAAAAAAAAAAAAGCTACTATCCTACACAAAAAGAAAACCAAGTTAGCAAAGCATTTGAACAAGATTTAAAAAAAAAAAAAAAAAAAAAAAAAAAAAGGCCTAAGTCTTCAAGTCCCCAGCAGAGTCGCCAAGCTGTCGCGACCTCTTTTTTCCCGATGCCCGATCAGGGCAAGCGCCTTCGGAGGCTAATGGTTCGGCTATGTCTATTTTAGCCCGAACTCTCCCAAGTCCACCAATTCGCGACTTTAATAGTCCAAGTTTTTAACATGTAAGTCAATTTTAAAACGGAGTTGCCACTAATCGGTTTGGGGTGAGTCGATTAGAAACCTAAGCGAAGTATCGGAAGAAATACTTGTTCTTGCGCAATTAGAAAAATTAGGATCGGGGACTTGATTACACTAGTTAATCACTATTACCCTTTCAGTACTTAATCTTGCTTAAACCCTAAAGCTTTTGGATTTTTGAGAGATTTTCCATGCATTTGTGGAGGAAAAACATTTTTTGGTCTTTTTTTCTCATTTTTTGGACACAAAAGCATTTTTTGAATTTTTGATCTTTTCATTAAAAAAATCATTTTTTGGCTTTTTTTCTGACTTTTCTTTGCTTTTTTGGGAAAATATGGATATTTTCTATTTTTTGATTTTTTGGAAAAATAAATTATTTTTTTATATTTTTATTTTAAAAATATTATATTATAATATAATATAATATAATATTAAATGCAACCCATGTCGAATCCGCGGGTTGGGTCCGACCCGGGCCATGAGCCCTAGACCCGAACGAGCCCACAACGCGAGCCCAACTCGGATTTTTCTAAGACAACCCAAACCGAATATGGCCCACTTTTGTCAAAAGAATTTCGACACAAAAACTATTCGGCCCATGCAAACAAAACCAACCCAGGCGAAAACCCTACCCGGTTCAAACCCACGCCCGACCCGCCTTTTGACCCGGTTCGCAGCCGCGACCTGGTTCGTGGAACCCTACCTCTACATCGTCCAGCAGAGACAGCAATGATGAGCGATGGTGACCAGGCATGGAGACGGTGATGTTGACACGGGCTAGGGGTGGTGAATCGATGAAGGAGGCGACATGAACAAGCGATGATGAGGGATCGAGGAGATAGCCCAGTCCGATGCTCACGCGAACCCGTCGGTCGTGAGCTCCGAAATAAGCCGTCGGTGCAAGGCGAGGCAACGCCTTCTTACCAAGAAGTGATGAAGCAAATGGTGGCAGCAACAATGGTGAAGTCCAGCGGGCTCGTCGAAGCAGTGGTGACCACGGCACAGCAGGGCTTGGGGGACAATTTCTTTCAGATTTGGACCAGGGCAACCTCCTTCTCCAGCCAACCTCACTCAGCCCCAAATCTCCTCCTCTTCGGCCGACCTCCGATCAGATCTGGGCTTGCTCACTCTCGGACCTCCCCCGAAGTCTCTCAGTGGGAAGCTATCGGAGCTTGCGTGCCTTCGACCTTCCTCGGTGTCGGCCCCCCCTTCCGATGTCTTCGTGCATCTATTTATAGGCGAGGGAGATCCGATTGACAAAGAACCTCAACCGTTAGCCTTCGGCACGCCAACCGATCCCCCTCGGTTGAACCGGCGTCCCATCCGAGCTCCCTCGTGCTCGGCATTGATGGCACCCAAGACCCATCACTTCCGGCTGACGTCAACCTACCCTCTCTTCAATCGTAGATGTTGCAGGTTTGCAGAGGAAGAAGACAAAGGGAAGAAGGAGAAGGGGCTAGGGGTTGCACAGGTCGAGCCTGTGGGGCCTGCGTGAGAGAGAAGGAAGGGCTGGGCTCATAGGCCCAGCCCTTCTTTGGCTACTTTTCCTCTTTCTTTTTGGTTATTCTTGTTTGTTTATTTATTTTTTTGTTCGTTTTTCTTGTTTTGTTTTTATTATTTAAAAGAAGGAAAAATATAGAGGCTAAAGCCTAATTAAAAACCTAATTGAAATTTAGGTGTCAACAACAAATAATATCAAATTCAAAATATATTTAATGAACTCAATTGGCAAAATTTCAAAATGTTTGGCATTTAATTAATAAAATTTTAAAGATTTAAGACTTATTAAGCAAAAGTGTAATAGGTGTAGGACTTTTTGGACAGTTTTTGTATTTCTAAAGCGAAAATTCTTGCATGATTGTCCATTAATTCCTAGGGGAATAACATACATTTAAGATTATTTTTATTTTTATTTTTTGTCGATCTTACTTTACTCCTACTCTAACTCTTACCCTCAAACATTTGCCTTATCTTCTTGTAAAACGTGAGAGTCAAAACCTACACTTGAAACTAAATCATCCCACCCCAACTCCATTGAGAATGTGGGGATTTGAACCCTCCACCCCCCTTTCATGTTGAAAGGATGGTCACTAGGGCAAACCCCAATAATTAACGGACGTTTAAGATTCACAAGTTCCTTTCTCAGAGAGATCTATCACAAAGTTGTTCACAATTAACGAGCATATCATCAAAACTAAATAATACATACAAACATATTCTAAACAATTTATTAAAACTTTGTTCAATTAACCTATTTTACGCCATATGTTAACTACAATTATAATTAGCAAAATAATTTCATTAGATATGCATCTATTTAATCATAAGCTTTAGTCATGTAACTAAAAAATTTTGTTGTACATCGCTATGCGGGATTAGCACTTCATGACAAGGTTATAATAAGAAATAATTCTACAAAAATGAGAAATTTTATCCACTGATGTTAATTAATAATCAACCTTGTTTTCTGGAAAAATGACACGAACAATCCTTGAACTTTGACTCAATGTGCAATTCGGTCATTGAACTCTTAATTTATTCGATGTGATCCTAATTTGTTTAAAATAACTTTTAGTACATATTCAACATAGTCCTTAAACTATATGAAAATGTTCAATATAATCTTTTTTCATTAATTCAAGACCAATGACTATGTTGAACTTTTTCATATAGTTCGAGGATTATATTGAACACATATCAAAAGTTTAAAGACTACATTGAACAAATTAAAAGTCCATAAACTATATTGCACATTCAGCAAAAGTTCAAGAACCACATTAAACAAATTAAAAGTTCATCGACCAAGCCAAAATTCAAAGATTGTTTGTCTAATTATCCCTCGTTTTTACCCGATATGAGAGATGACTTTTTAAGTGATGCATATGATATCTCGAGAAAATTATACAAAACTCTTCGCAACCTAACATAATACACAATTAACCCTAAATTATCAAATGTCGCACGTGAAATATCAACCTCTTAAACTTTTTCATTTTCTTAGGGCCTTTATTCTTCCACTGTATATAGCGTGTGAAATATGCATGAGTTTTAAAGCATTAAAGATGTATTTTCATCTCTTTCAGCGGAAATCTCTCTTTTACTCTTGACTTCTATGGAAAAAAATGAAGGAAGCACATATTAATTATAATGTTATATTGGAAGAAATAAATAGGAATTACAGTATTAAAAAATTGAAGTTGTCTAAACTCTAAGAAACATATTAATAGAACTAATGAATTTTTTTTAAGAAGAAGAAAGAAAATTAAGAAAGCGAAAATATGTTTCCGTAACAGAAAGGTCAAATTTCAAGAATGGGACATTCATTATGTACTTTTATATGGTTAATAATGGAAACAAATGAATTAGCAATTAAAAATGCTTAAAAAATTATCACGGAGTTCAGTTAATCATTTCCTTTGATGCGTTGAGCAAATTAGTTACTCTTATAATTTGTTAGATATTTTCATTGATCAATCAATTTTCACATCAAATAATCCCTTAAATATACATAATGAGTAACCAGCTATTGACATTTGACTTTTTTCTAATCGAGACTTCCTTTTTACTTAATCGGTGGTTATTCTTTTTCTCAAAATATCTTGTTTAATGCAAACAAATGAGCACTTATGAAACATAAGCGAGTGCTACTTAGTTGTATAATCTGTAAATTGGCCATTTAAAAAAATAAAGGCAAACTGTAGATAGCCATCAACTTTTAAAACCATTTCTTAAATTCTTAATAAATTTGGACTTCAGGAAAATGGTTATTAAAATAACTTCCAAACGCATTAATTCCCAATAAGTCTACTTTGAGAACCCATTTATTCAATTCAAGTTTTTTTTTTTTTTTTTTTGGTCATTTAGCTATATACATGTTCATGTTCTGAATAAAATATGACTTCTGTGCAAGAAAATTACAAAGTAGCAAGAAATTGAACATCTTATTGATTTCTCCAGAAGTCTCTTCACAATTTCTTGGTGGTACTAAGCATCTTCTGTATAACTAGCAAAAGCATAAAGAGATGCACATAGCATTTTCTAAGTATACAAAATATAAAAATAAAAAGGCAAAATTGCTATTTTATTTGCAGCTCTATTTATCCGGTCTCTCATCATGTCCTCGAGAGTGAAGGGGGTGCCTGTTTTCAATCGAACTTCTTTAAACATTCCGACGATCACATGCGCGGTGAATATGAAGATCGATCAACTTCGCAACCTTGCGCAGAGGGGCAGGGATGATTTCCCGGTGATTATAGGCTTTACGTTCGCGCACTGCGATGTGGCGGCCCCGTTCCTCCCATTATACCTCAAGTTAATATCAGCAAGCTCCAGTTTCTGGCAAGGCACTCCTCTTCCCCAACCAAGCTTCTCAGCAAGTGGTGTCGCAGACGTTCCTCGGATGTCCCTAAAGCTCACATCTGAGATCTTGACCTTTGTGGGAATGTGTGGCTAATTAAAATTTGGACGTTAAACAAAAGATTTGCACCCAAAATTAAGTACAGCAAAACTATTTCATCAATGCTCCTAGGCCTACCGCGCTAGTTAAGGTGACGGGATTCATTGTTTATCAATTTAGTAAACGGACACGATTGATGACCCAAAATTGCAATTACAAGAAAAATGGGCTTAACTACGATGCATCCTGAGATCAAGTCGATTGATTATCGTCCAAGTATTACATGAGCGGGGTGACTTGCACTATTCGCTAGATGTGTCGTGATTTTACGATAATGAACCGATCGAGTACATGAGACTATTGGGCCCTTTTGATGTATGTAATGTGAAATTTAAACTTCATAATTTGGGTATTGTACGTAATGTGAAATTTAAACTTCATAATTTGGGCATTGTACGTAATGTGAAATTTAAACTTAATAATTTGTGTATTGTACGTAATGTGAAATTTAAACTTCATAATTTGTGTATGGTGAAACTTAGGTCCGGAGTAGGTAAGAATTTATTGAGGCTAATCTTTTTTTTTTTTTCGCAAACCAAATATATATTAAAAACTAAGTGAGGTGTACGAAGTGAGGATTTTCTTCAAACGGAATCCCACGTGGTATAACAATCCCGTGCAATCAGACATCTTCCTATCATTTATAATGTCTATTACATGGGGTATACAAAAAGAGTACAAAAACCAAACGGTTTCGCTCAAGAAATCCTTTATAAAGAAACGTTCGGCGTTGATTCATCTTCTCTGAGAAAAAGCGAACTCTTTAGCTCACGACCTTAGCACAAGCCGCAGGGTTTATCTTGCCAGAGAGCACAGGCTTGACGTTGGCACACTCTGATGTGGCGGGGCCTTCGGGGCCATTATACACGAGGTCGATGTCCGCAATCTCGACTTCTTCGCACGGCACGCTTTGGCTGCACAAGACCTTCACCGCGACCTGGGATGCCGAGGTTCCCCTGATTTTCTTGAAGCTGACTTTGCTTATCTTGACAAGGGAAGGAATCTGAACAAATCGAATAACATACAGATTAGGGCCGACATGTAAATGGTTTAACGATTGTGCGATTCGTTTTTGTTTTTGTTTCCTAACCGACTTTAGAATTGTGAGCAAAACCAGCGTTCGAGTTCGTTCGAAATTAAATTGATTTCGTTTAGCGGACGGGTCAATATGCATTTCGTTTCTAATGTGCATGACCTATGCTAATTCTCATGTTCATGTGTTTACCCCTGCTTTGCACTGGTCAAATGGGCAGTATCCCTGGTCTAGGATCACAGGGTTGAGGACATTGTCCATCTGGATATCCTCGAAATGCATGTCAGAAGCCGTGCCGGGTTTCGACGCAGGCCAAGTCTTGATCCTCACACCGTTATCCGCACCAATGATGGTGCAGTTCGTGACGAAGACACCCTCCACGGGCTCTTCGTTTTCATACTTCCCGAGGCTGCCGACGCTGATGCCGTGGCCCGGACCGCAGGTCACCCCTTGACAGTGATCTGCCGGCTCCCGTCACCAAGGGAGACGCAGTCGTCCCCTGTCTTGATGTCGCTGTCGAGGATGTTGACCCCGTCCGACCGTCCAATGTGGATCCCGTCCGTGTTGATGCTCTCGGCCGGCGCAGTCACGTGGAAATTCTGGAACGTCATGTTCTTGGCGCCCAAGACGTTTACCTGGAAATTCTTGCTGTCGAGCGTCGTTACGTCATGGATTAAGGCATTGGTGACGAAGTTGAACCTTAAATTCTGTCGAAATTCAAAGGGTGTTAGCAATTCCCCTGGTGCTCAAGACTCGGTTAATCGCGTTGTCTCAGTTTGGATATACCCCCATCAGCGTATCCGTTATTCTAATGACCGTGCGGTTCGAAATCGACATAGAAACGAATAATACCGACGGGTGCTTACGCTGGGGAGAGTACTGCAGTCCGTGTTCTTGTCGCAGTCGTTCTTCCCCCAGGCTGTCTTGCCCTGGCCGTCAAAGGTCCCGCCGCCCGACATGGTGAAGCCGTCAATGTGTTGGAACACGACCCAACCGTCGGTCTTGAAGAGGCTCGGGTCTGCCGGGGCCTTCAATGTGCCTTGGAGCTCAAACTCCACAGGGGCCTTGCAGGGGCCGTCCAGGGCAACCTCCGTCAGCGCAAACGTTCCCCCCGGGATCAGCACTTTAGCAGGAGTGGTGGATGCGCACGCCTCTTTCCATGCACTCAGCAAGGCCTTCGAAAAAATTTGTGACGAAACCCTCGTTAGCCGCAGAGATTTAGGAAAGAATGCCGTAAAGCTATTCATTAAAGAATACACGCACCTGGCTAATGTCTGAACTGCCATCGCCCTTTGCACCGTAAGTCGCGACGTTAAAGACCTGGGCGTTGATGGAAGAAGAAAAAGACAACAGCAGCAGCAGTGCACCAACGTACGATTTCATTGCCATCGTTTCCCTTCTGCTACTAGGATTCCTGGTCTCTCTCCTTCTCCCGGGCGCTTGCTGGACCTTCCAAGAAGAAAGAAAGAGGACGCTGTTGGGTTGATCTTTCCCCTTGGCGCTGGAGCCATTTATACTGCATCCGTGGGGGAACCTTATAACGCCATTAACAGCTTTTAGCCAATTTTAAGGTAAATCCTTCGGGAATTGAGCGCACGCGAGAAAGTCTCCACGTTTCCCCTCCTGGTTCCTGGCTCTGCCCCGTCTGCTATTATTAGCTTTCCCACCGTTGCCTGCTGATTGTCAACTCCCATATTTTGGGTCCCTGGATTTTCTCTATCATGCCAGATCTCGAAACCGGGGGTCCTGGTTGCGGAGAATCGATCCATCTTCCTGTTATTGCCGTCCGGTGTTGTTGTAAGCTAGCTTTTAAAAGTTACTACAAAAATGCTTCACTTACTATCAAACTCCGAGCATATCTCATCCTCAAACTTCAATCCATCATTTTGCTTCTATCGATTCATTGAAGGCTTCGAGTAGCGATCGAACCAACGCCCTTGGAGACGCATTCTGATTCTAAATTTGCCTACTATTGGATTTGAACCCACGAATCTCTTGTTGAAGAAGGCCTTCTGGATGGCATTTATTAGGTGACCAAACAAGGAAATACCGAAATAGCTTGATATGCACGCCTCTCATTTTCATTCTTATTTTTAAATGATAAATGATAACGAAAACCCAATTTGTCCATAAACCCAAATCTGTCTTTAAGTTAAAATTAAAAAAGGAAAACTACTTTCATTCTCCATAACTGAAAAACTAGAAATAGAAAAACGAGTAGTTTCTAAAAGGAAAATTATCCAAAAAGTCTTATAATTATTGCACATTTGTCACTTTAGGTCTAAACTTTTCAATTTTGTTAGTTGAATACTAAACATTTTCACAATTTGCCAATTAAGCCAATCTGGCTAATTTTAACTAAAAATCATTGATGTGGAAGCCATCTATTGTACGTGGGCAACCAACATTGACAATTTTATTAATTTTGATATGTTTATTTTTCTTTTTCTTTTTATTTTTTTGGTTTAAAAGATCGAGAAGGCCACTAGCCACTAAGGGTCGACAACCCCCAACAGCCTCTAGGCAAGGGCCACAAAGCCCTCACCAAAAACAGGCACAAGTTCATGGACATCTGCTAAGGTCAAAAAGGGCATCATGGCCCTCACCCACCCTCACTTTGCCGGTGAGGGCCACCATGCCCTTGTTTCGCAAAATCTGGCGAGGGCTCACTAGCCCTTGCTGAAGCTAGCGAAGGCATCACAAGCCCTCGCCCAAACCCTTAGCCACAACAAGGGCTCACTAGCCTTTGCCAGCAGCCCCCACCCTTGACTAGTGCGGGCTTGGTCACCTTCATCCCCACCTGGCAAGGGCTTCATGGCCCTTGCCCAAGGGTTAGCAAGGGTTGCCAGCCCATTAAACCAAAGAAAAAGAAAGACGAGAACAAATGTTGCAACCTCTTTTTTCCCGGCACCCGATCGGGGTGAGCGCCTTCGAAGGCTAATGGTTCGGCTATGTCTATTTTAGCCTGGACTCTCCCAAGTCCACCAATTCGCAACTTTACTAGTCTAAGTTTTTAACCTGTAAGTCAATTTTAAAATGGAGTCGCCACTAATCGATTTAGGGTGAGTCGATTAGAAACCCAAGTGAAGTATCGGGAGAAATACTTGCTCTTACGCAACCAGAGATATTAGAATCGGGCACTTGATTACACTAGTTAATCACTAATACCCTTTTAGTACCTAATCTTGCTTAAACCTTAAGACTTTTCGATTTTTGAAAGATTTTCCATGCATTTGTGGAGGAAAAACATTTTTTGGTCTTTTTTTTCTCATTTTTGGACATAAAAGCATTTTTTTGGATTTTTGATCTTTTTCTGCAAAAAAAAAAAAAAAAAAATCATTTTTTGGCTTTTTTCTGAATTTGGCTTTTTTGGGAAAATATGGATATTTTCTATTTTTATTTTATATTATTTTATTAAAATGCTACCCGAGTCGGATCCGCGGGTTGGGTCCGACCCGGGCCGTGAGCCCCAGACGTTGCGGGCCTGACTCAGATTTTTTTAAGACAACCCAAACCGAATTTGGCCCACTTTTGTTAAAAGAATTTCGATCCAAAAACTATTCGGCTCATGTGAACAAAACCAACCCAGGTGGAAACCCTACCCAGTTGAAGCCCACGCTCAACCCGCCTTTTGACTCGGTTCGTAGCTACGACCTCGTTCGTGGAACCCTACCTCTACATCATCCGGCGGAGACAGCGATGATGAGCGATGGCGGCTTGGCACGAAGATGGTGATGTTGGCACAGGCTAGGGGTGGTGAATCGACAGTGGAGGTGACAAGAATAGGCAGTGATGAGGGATCGAGGAGACAGCCTGGTCCGGTGCTCATGCGACCCATCGGTCGTGAGCTCCGGCACAGGCCGTCGATGCAAGGCGAGGCAACGCCTTCTTACCAAGAAGCGATGAAGCAAATGGTGGCAGCAGCGATGGTGAAGTCCGGCGGGCTCATCAGAGTAGTGGTGACCACGGCACAATAGAGCTCGAGGGACAATTTCTTTCAAATCTAGACCAAGGCGACCTCCGTCTCCAGGCTGTGGCACCCCTCGACGGCCCCCGATCCGCTAGAGTCACCACAGTTCGCTTTTCCTTTTTCTTTCCCAAATAACAAGTCACTATGATACCATTTTTAGTTGCAGCGGGTCCATACAACTTGGGGGTTTACATTTTTTTTCTTTTTATTCGATCGGTCCCTTGCACAATTTATATGCAGAAGTACATCCAACAACTCCCTTCCCTATATTCAAAAACGATGCACACTTACTAAATATTTATAAGTAAAAGCCATACACCTTTTATTTACTTAAATCGGATGGACATTGTTCATCGGTACATCAAAATGCCGTAGTCTTCTATATTCGGCTACACTCCAAAAGATGACCGACATTTCCTCAAACAGTCATACACTTAAAGTCCATCGATCAGTGTCGGCGGCCAAAAGCTCCTTCCCTTGCTATCCTCCTCCTCACGGTTATATCCAACCATTCAAACCATCTACTAATCTGAAATGTTGGTCCCCAAAAGGGGTGAGTACAACCACTCAGCAGATAGAGAAATCCAATAACATCCCAATGCATCATGCATATCATCACACGTTGCAAGCATCACTTACCTTGTAGTCATGCGTATCATGCATCATTACATCATATATATCATCATCATCATGGCATATCATATATCATTATCATCATCATGCATTTCATCATGCATAACATACCATGGATGATCATCATGTCACATCACACATCACCCTCATGCATCATCATGCATATATTATCATAGGTGATCATCATATCACATCACATGCCATCATCATCATGCATCATCATGCATCATCATGCATATATTATTATAGGTGATCATCATATCACATCACATGCCATCATCATCATGCATCATCATGCATATATTATCATTTTTATCTTTCAATTTTGATCACCACATCACCCATTTCTCAAATCATCACTACCGCGACGTCCAGAACACACTCCTCCGAAATTCTTAGTTTTCACCCATCAATCCTCTTTCGTTTTCTCTGAAATTTGAGTATGTTATATACCAAGGTGTTCTTTACAAGTTTCATGAAGAGATCTAGGTCAAATAACCAGATTATAATCACCATTTTAGTCCATGAATTCTCGGGTGTCTCGAGATACTTCACCAGAACCAATTTTTTTCAAGATCTAGCCGATTCACCAAGCTACACTTGTTCTTTTTGCTTCAAATTTGAGTATGTTGTAGCTTAATGTGTTTCCTACAACTTTCAAGAAGACAAAAAAGTGAGATCTCCAACAGAAATCAACATGCAACCAAGAAATCAACAAGAGGTCAGTGAAAATTTCGCAGATCTAAAGTCTCCGTACCATAGAACTTTTGATCCCTCAAATCTCCATAGTTTTCTACTAATTTTTAGTATGTCATAGTACAAGACGTTAGCTTCAACTTTCATGAAGACACCGAAGCCAAAATCGAACTCCAAATCCACATGCAAACTCGAACAAGCTACTGACTCCAACAAACCGAACAAGAACAGTCACACGGTTTGCAAATAAACAACTCCTACCTCGGTTTTTCGCAAGAATCATACCTAAAATCTAACATGCAAACACCACAACAAACATGCAAGAGAAGTTATGAACTCCACTTGCCTTAAAGGTGAACAAGCAACGACGAATGGCAATGATCGGACGGCGAAGGAACAGCACACCCCTCCGGCTCCGCCTCCTTCCCTCTCAGTTTCTCTCCCTTTCTCTCAAACTCTCTCTTTCTCTCAAACTCTCTCTTTCTCACCCTCTCTTTGGACGAATTGAAGCAAAGAACCGGCCATCTCTCTCTCCTCATCCCTTTTATATCCCCTAAAGCTCATGATTACCTTGCCTCTACCATGGCCAATGCATGGCCTTCTCCTTGCCACTTGTCATATTGGATTTTAAATTTGAATTTGATTGGGCTTGGGCTTAGGCCCATCCGGCCACTCCCTTTTGGGCTGGTCGAATTCTCTCCTCTTGGGCTCTAATGGGCCGACAAGCTTGGCCCACCAAGCTCTAGGCCAATGGGTCCAAGGCCCATTTCAAAAATAACCCTCTTTTTCCCTTTTTTTTTTTTTTGAATTCCTTTATATAAATATTTCCAAATTCAAATTTCATCTTGACTCCAAAGTCTTGGGATACTTTGTTTATTAAGATTTAAATCTATAAATCTCATGGCCAATTATTAATCTATAAATTTAAATACACAAATCATCAAATTAAAAGACAAATTGGCTAAGGCATAAGCCAAAAGAAATTTTTATCACCTAATTAGGAACTTTAACACACATCATGGTTTGGCTTTGAATTTTGGGATGCTACACAGCCGACCTCACTCAGCCCAAAATCTCCTCCTCTCCGGCCGACCTCCAATCAGATCTGGGCTTGCTCACTCTCGGACCTCCCCCGAAGTCTCTCAGTGGGAAGCTATCAAAGCATGCATGCCTTTGACCTTCGTCGGTGTCGGTCCCCCCTTCCGACAGCTCCGGGCATCTATTTATACGCAAGGGAGATCCGGTCGACAGAGAACCTCAGTCGTCGGCCTTTAACACGTCGACCGGTCCCCCTCGGTTGAACCGGCGTCCCATCCAAGCTCCCTCATGCTCGGCATTGATGGCGCCCAAGACCTGTCACTTCCGGCCGACATCAACCTACCCTCTCTTCAATCGTAGGTGTTGCAGGTTTGCAAAGGAAGAAGACAAAGGGAAGAAGGAGAAAGGGCTAGGGGTCGCACAAGCCAGGCCTGCGCGAGAGAGAAGGAAGGGCTGGGCTCGTAGGCCCAACCATTCTTTGGCTGATTTTCCTCTTTCTTTTTGGTTTTTCTTGTTTGTTTATTTATTTTTTTGTTCGTTTTTCTTGTTTGGTTTTTATTATTTAAAATAAGGAAAGATATAAAGGCCAAAGTCTAATTAAAAACCTAATCGAAATTTAAGTGTCAAAAGCTGCCCCTCTTTGAAGATGAGCTCGCAGAGGTTGCATTCAAAGACAAATTGATACCTAAATTTTGTCTATGTAGGGTTATATGTTATTCAAGACCTATTGTCCCATGCAGGAAAGAGCAATATAGTATTATATGTAGTAAAACATATAAGAATATAAATGTAGTTACTTATCGGGCACGAGCGAGATAGGGTGCGAATCTCGAGCTTGGTAAGTATCAGGGCATCATTTTACCTGGTGATGTGAGGAGGTTACTCCTCCAAGACCCAAACCTTTCTTCGGTCGTCTTGACGGGAAATTACTTTCGCAGGACCCAAACCTTTTTTCGGTAGCCTTGACAAGGAATTGTTTTTCTAGGACTCGAACCTTTCTCTGATCGCCTGTTAGTGCAATAAGTGGTTTACCCGACCTTTCTCAGGGCATCCATTTGTTGGGAGATACCTGGACATTTACAAGTATCGAAGGGGTACTTGGATGATCACAAGTACAAACTCTTAGAGGATACCTAGACATTCGTAGGTATCAAAGAGGTACTTGGGTGATCACAAGTACAAACTCTTGAAAGATACCATGACGTTCACAGGTATCGAAGGGGTACTTAGATGATCACAAGTACAAACTCTTGGAGGATACCTGGACGTTCGCAAGTATCGAAGGGGTACTTGAATGATCACAAGCACAAAACTCTGAAGGATACCTGGACTTTCGTAGGTATCGAAGGGTACCTAGATGATCACAAGCACAAACTCTTGGAGGATACTTGGACGTTCGTAGGTATCAAAAGGATACCTGGATGATCACAAGTACAAAACTCGGAAGGATACCTGGACTTTCGCAGGTATCAAAGGGGTACCTAAATGATCACTAGTACAAACTCTTGGAGGATACCTAGATGTTTGCAAGTATCAAAGGGGTACATGGATGATCACAAGTACAAAACTCTGAAGGATACCTAGACTTTCGCAAGTATCGAAGGGGTACCTGGATGATCACAAGTACAAACTCTTAGAGGATACCTAGACGTTCACAGGTATCGAATGGGTACTTGAATGATCATAAGTACAAAACTCTGAAGAATACCTGGACTTTCGCAGGTATCGAAAGGGTACCTGGATGATCACAAGTACAAAACTCTGAAGGATACCTGGACTTTCGCAAGTATCGAAGGGGTACCTAGATGATCACAAGTACAAACTCTTATAGCATACCTGGACGTTCGCAGGTATCGAAGGGGTACCTGGATGATCACAAGCACAAAACTCTGAAGGATACCTGGACTTTCGCAAGTATCGAAGGGGTACCTAGATGATCACAAGTACAAACTCTTAGAGCATACCTGGACTTTTGCAGGTATCAAAGGGGTACCTGAATGATCACTAGTACAAACTCTTGGAGGATACCTCGATGTTTGCAAGTATCAAAGGGGTACCTGGATGATCATAAGCACAAAACTCGAAGGATACCGGACTTTCGCACGTATCGAAGGGGTACCTAGATGATCACAAGTACAAACTCTTGGAGGATAGCTAGACGTTCGCAGGTATCGAAGGGGTACCTAGATGATCACAAGCACAAAACTCTGAAGGATGCCTGGACTTTCGCAGGTATCAAGGGGGTACCTGGATGATCACGAGTATAAACTCTTAGAGGATACTTGGATGTTCGCAGGTATCGAAGGGGTACTTGGATGATCACAAGTACAAAACTCTGAAGGATACCTGGACTTTCGCAAGTATCGAAGGGGTACTTGGATAATCACAAGCACAAAACTCTGAAGGATACCTGGACTTTCGCAAGTATCGATGGGGTACCCGGATGATCACCAAGTACAAACTCTTGGAGGATATCCGGACATTCGCGGGTATCGAAGGGGTACTGGATGATCACAAGTATAAAATCGAGAGGATACGGACTTTCGCGGTATCGAAGGAGTACCTGGATGATCACAAGCACAAAACTCTGAAGGATACCTGGACTTTCGCAGGTATCGAAGGGGTACCTGGATGATCACAAGTACAAAACTCTGAAGGATACCTGGACTTTCGCAAGTATCGAAGGGGTACCTAGATGATCACAAGTACAAACTCTTGGAGGATACATGGACGTTCGCAGGTATCGAAGGGGTACCTGGATGATCATAAGCACAAAACTCTGAAGGATGCCTGGACTTTCGCACGTATCGAAGGGGTACCTAGATGATCACAAGTACAAACTCTTGGAGGATAGCTAGACGTTCGCAGGTATCGAAGGGGTACCTGGATGATCACGAGCACAAAACTCTGAAGGATGCCTGGACTTCCGCAGGTATCAAGGGGGTACCTGGATGATCACGAATATAAACTCTTAGAGGACACTTGGATGTTCGCAAGTATCGAAGGGGTACTTGGATGATCACAAGTACAAAACTCTGAATGATACCTGGACTTTCGCAAGTATCGAAGGGGTACTTTGATAATCACAAGCACAAAACTCTGAAGGATACTTGGACTTTCGCAAGTATCGATGGGGTACCTGGATGATCACAAGTACAAACTCTTGGAGGATATATGGACATTCGCAGGTATCGAAGGGGTACCTGGATGATCACAAGTATAAAATCTGAAGGATACCTGGACTTTCGCAGGTATCGAAGGAGTACCTAGATGATCACAAGCACAAAACTCTGAAGGATACCTGGACTTTCGCAGGTATCGAAGGGGTACCTGGATGATCACAAGCACAAAACTCTAAAGGATACCTGGACTTTTGCAGATGTCGAAGGGGTACTTGGATGATCATAAGTACAAACTCTTTGAGGATACTTAGTCATCTTTGAAAATCTCCTAGTAGATGGAATATCAGGGACGTACTTGAAATATTCGTGAATGTCACTCACCTCCTGGTAAGGGGGGATATCGAGGACGTGCCCCGCATATTCATGAAGGTCTCCCACCTCCTAGCAATTGGGAATTGATGACGTATCTTGGATATTCATGAAGATCTCTCACCTCTTAGTAATTAAGAATTTAAATGTAGCACGAGGCTTACCTGGATGGCCGCAGGCACTCAGGTGTACAAAGTACCGGAATACTTGGATGAACACAAGTATTTAATGATACGATCTGGGACCACTCAGGCTGCTCCAAGTGTAAGAAAGTATACCTGGCAATATCTCTGATCTCTAAGAGTATGTCTGCTGTTTGCATAATAAGCAAACATGATTGTATATGCTGTAAATTCATAAGTTCAAATGGGATTCATGCATGACAACTTTGTCAGTTTTGCATCATCTAATTCCACTGGGGAAGATTTTGAAAGACAACCCTCATTTAGAATGTAGATGTCTTGAGCATGCCAGATGAGGGACTTTCAGTCTAAAAGGACTTTTCACTCACTCTCATGGAAAAGGTTATCCTGACCATTGATGCAGGATTTATAAGGACCACACTTCTCACTATCATCATGTCAACAGGGGTCCGAGTATTCTTGCAAGTGGTACGACTTTACCAATGTGAGAGGTCTTCGTTGAAATTGTGATGAAGACTTGGTCTGGCTCATCAAATGGGACCGTCGGGGTCAAGGCTCATGAACAAAGTGCCGCACGATCATCTCCGGGTTTCCAAGTCAAGAACCCTGCGAAAAAAGATAGAGTAATCTTGCTCATACTTCTTCAAGCGATGTTTATGTACATATGAAATCCTACGTTAATTGAAGTGCCTCTAGTCTAAAGAGACTTTTACAATGGGACGCAATGTAGACTTGACGCGTGTGTAAAAGAGTGAGAGTTGGTGATTATCTTGGCATTTGTCACCAGACTTTTTTTTCTCACTGTCAGATGGAGGTTCTTTAGACCACTACAACAACTTTTTCTTAGTTGTATTTTTGACTGAGGGGCATTGACCTTGTTTTTACCAGGCACACTGTTTTTTTTATGCCTCTGCTTTACATTCCAACTCTTCATTTATGGGCATTGACTTTGCTCTTACCAGATACACTGCTTTTTTTATGCCCCTACTTTTTGTCATTAGAGGAATTGGCCAAGGCAGGTCCCGGCATGACACTGTTGTTAAACTCTTGAGTCTTCATCTTCAGCTAGTGCTTCAGGTTATATTGCTTGAATGGCAGTGACTTCTATCTTGCCTCCATGTGAAGGTAAAATTACAGACTCAATTGGGTTGTACAATGAATACAAGTACATAGAGAAAGAATTGCTCTTTTGTCATTTTAGAGCACTTAAATTAATGCGAGTGTTCATATGCAATAAAGACACCCGAAGATTGATGCAAATGCGAGCAAGAAAATTTCTATCTCTCTTCTCACCTTGTGATGTTGTTTTGCCTCCGATCTGCCCCAGTGTGGGGTGGTTCTTGACGGGGGTAGGACAGAAATTTCACCAGTGTATGGGGCTCAATGGGGTGAGCGATGGAATGCCTCTCACTATTGGTTATCGTACCATTCGTGAGAGACTCTCTACCCTGCAGTCATAGAATCTTCTGCACTCATCTCACAAGTGTATAGATGGGGGGTTGTGTGTAGGATATGGCTTGCCTTTCATCATTCTAATGCACCTCATCCAGCATGCTCAATTAATCTTGTATTCTTCACTTAGCTGTCTATTCTAATAATCCTTGTAGAATTAGTGATTTAAATGGACAAAATCATCATGGAAAAATCCTTTTGGAAAAAGCATGCAGCATCTTAAATGTGATGGAGTTTGTACTCTCAAAACAAAATGAATGGTTTTTGTTCAAAAAAACTTTATTGACAACATGGTATCTTCAAATGTGTTGAATTTTTTAAACATTAGAAGAGTCATTCACAAAGGGGTGTTGATGGGTTGTCCCTATTCAATAGGGGGACGACGCAAAAACGCTCAGCCGTGGTCGGGAATCTGATCGAGTATCTTTGATTTCTACCCCTACAGAGGAGAAGATGTAAAAAATAGATCGATTAGTAGGGCCGAAATCAAACATGGGTTGAGCTTTAAAGGATTTGCTCTTGCGATACTCAGGATGAGAGTTTATCTGACACGTCTCTTTTGATTCGTTATCCATATCTTTAGTGGCCGGGTGATCTTTGGATGCCTCTAGATTGCTTCAATTCCCATTCCACTTAGCCGAGGGGCCGATGGTGCTTGTAGGGGGTTTTTGGTTCTTGGGTGACATCTTTTACACCAAGCTAGGCGAATTCGACATGGGTCATTCCTATACGTCTGCTTAGACAGTATTGATTTACTCAAATCATCCCATTGAGTTTGATGCCCAAATTCCGACACTCCCTTAAATGCTAGCGATCATAGTTCATTCTTCTTCGTTCAACCAAACGTATTTTTATGACGGTGTAAAATGTCACTCATATATAAGAGGTGCATAGGCATTTTCATTCTAATAGAGAAATGCTTGGCAAAGCCAGACAATGAACATCTTTCAAGTGTAGTATATTTTTACAGCATTAGAATTGACTGGTTTGGAGAATTCTCGTCCATCCATTTCAGTCAGGATCAGGTCTCCTCCGGCGAGTATCTTCTTTATCACATAGGGACCCTTGTAATTTGGGGCGAACTTGCCTCTGGGTTTTAGAAAGATTGGTAGTATATTTCTCAAAACTAGCTCGTTTACCTTGAAATGCTTGGGTCGTACCTTTTTGGTCGAACGACCAGGCCACCCTCTGATGGTAACATTGACCATGACAAAGGGCTTTCAGTCGTTTTTCATCGATCATATTTGGTTGCTCGAGCCTCTGCTGCGTCCATTCTTCCTCAGACAATCCTACCTGGGATAGAATTCGTAAGGAAGGGATTTCTACTTCCACAGACAAGACTGCTTTCATGACATAGACTAAGGAAAAAGGGGGTTGCCCCAGTGGAAGTTCGAATCGAAGTTCGATATGCTGTAGTGCGAAGGGCAACCTCTCATGCCAATCACGATAGTTTTAGCCGTCTTGGCTAGGATTCTTTTGATGTTCTTGTTGGCAGTCTCTACAGCTCCATTCATTTGTGGACAGTAAGGGGACGAGTTTAAACGTTGGATTTTGAACTCAGAAAACAATTGATCAATCAATTTGTTGTTCAAGTTTGACCCGTTGTCAGTGATGATAATTTCTGGCACGCCATAACGGGTGATTATGTCATGCTTGATGAACTTCATAATATTTTGTGCAGTTACGCTTGCATAGGATGCGACCTCAATCCATTTTGAGAAGTAATTGATTGCGACCAAGATGAACCGATGTCCGTTTGATGCCTTCGGATTGATTGGGCTGATTACATCGATGCCCCACATTGAAAACGACCATGGTTCAGATAACTGATGTAGTTTGGTTGGAGAGACATTTATCTTGTCCCCGTGAATCTGACAATAATGACAACTTCGCACATGCTGGGCACAGTCACTCTCCAAAGGGAGCCAGTAATAACCCAATCTCATTATTTTATTGGCCAACATGCGTCCGTTCATGTTGATATAGCTAGTACGAATACCTAGAGGGGGTGAATAGGTATATAAAAGATTTTTCGTGATGATTGCACAATACTTAGACAGTTGAAGGATTTGCGACAAATAATAATCAACGTAAGATTGAGTAAAGGAAAGAGAGAATTGAACACGCGGTTTATAGTGGTTCGGCTTGATTCAAGCCTACGTCCACTCTTCTGCACTGACAGCCAATTGGCTGAATTCCACTATGAACAAAGAGATGTTACAGCGTTGATCTTCCTTGATTTCTAGGTGTAGATGATCTACCACACTCACTCAAGGTATCACCAAGTATAGACACTCTCTGTGTATACAATTTCGCTCAAACGGTATCGACTAAAAATCAAGGTGCTTCAGACTCTGGAATTTCTCTATTGATCACGTTACTAACACAACTAGAACGTCTTCCTTTTTATACTCCTTTATGCCATCATACCGTTGACACTTACCAAAGGAATTCCTCCAATCTACCCGTTGGACGGAATCAATCAAAGAAGATTATTCGAGCTATTAAAGGAACCTGACGATAGCCCATCAATCCTATTCGCCCATACAATCAGGATCTTGGTTTCCAAGAATAGAACATTCCAAGAATATTTCGTCGACCACCGGATCTTCAATTGATCTAAATACAAATAAAAGAATCCGATATATTTATCCAACCAAGAGATCTTCTCCAGAGGATAGGATTAAATCCTTAACCATAAACTTTGGCTCGATTTCCTTCGTCACTTGGATCGAAAAGACTGTCAATGAGAAAAGTCTTGAGTCTTAAGTCTTGAGTCTTGAGTGCTGAGTCCGGTGATCGAAAGTGTTCGGACTTTAAAGCGACGGTCCGCAAATATCCGGACTAGACTGATAGAAACGTTTTGTAGCTTCAAAATATTCTGGAAAGATTTCTCCAACAATCTCTCCCATTTTTTATGGTGACAAAACTTTCATGTAGATTTGAACAACTTTGACCTGCAAAAACATTTCTCAAGTAATACGGCTATCTCATAAAGATTAATAAAACAACTAGACTCTGCATCCACAGAAAATTAGTTAGTCTTTCATGAGTAATACCATATGACAACACTTAATATAAATGCAGATAGTCAAGCATCAAAATCCACAACCAATTCAGTTCACTCAAGTCAAAAACAAACATAACCACAAAAACAAATTTAAAGTCAAGTTTAAAGTTCGTTCAAATTGCAATTCTCCCCATTTTTGTCATCATTCAAAAGGTGAGAAAAGCGTCAGGTCTGCTTGGGAATGCGCACGATCTAGAAATCTCCCATTGACTGGACTATGCCTTCTAGCCTCTTCAAGTCTTCCCTTAGATGAGCTACCTCCTCTTCTTTGGCATTAGCTTGAAGTTGTAGAGCTAGGTCTTTTATTTTGTCCTCCAGGATAACTGAAGATGCGTGTCCAACATTCTTCATGGCTTGAATTTCACAGTCCAGAGCATAGATTTAGCCCCGCATTTCCAGAAGAATATTAAGAATACGACGAAAATTTACAGAATTGTCCGTCTGTGTACTTGCATTTGCTTTCTCAGATGGAGTGAATGCAGACGATGGCGCTTCTGTATAATCTTGCAGATTTGGTGTTGACGTATCGTGTCCTTCTTCAGGCAATTGAGAAGCCTGAAACTCTTCTGGGTCTGTTGGAGATTGTCTTAGACCTTCACTATTGGCAGCATGAGGTGTGGACCTTTCTTGCTCGCCAACTCCCCCTATCTCTAGGACCTCAAAAGGGGAAGAGTGATGATCTTCTATGTCTTGATTCCCCTTCTCTCCAGATTCAGCTGCAGACTTTTCTTTCTCTTCTTCTCCTTCTTCTTCAGCTTCTTTCTCCTTTTCTCTCTACTCTTCTTCTTCTCTGTTCTTGGCTTGCTCCTCTTCTTCTCTCTGTTTCTTCTAAAGTTCTGTCGATTGAGGTACAGAACGTCTGGTCCTTATCAAGGCAGTGATTGTGAGATCTTCCTCCTCATCTTTATCCTCCAAGATGAGAGTTTTCTTCTTTTTCGATGGGGCACCAATGGCCTCCTTCCCTTTTCTCTTTGAATCAGACGGTACTAGAGACTTCACTTTGAATTTCTCCATTGCCTTGGAAAGTTCTTTCAGACGCATCTTCGTCAACATCTTCAAACCTACCACCATCTTATCGCACGGTCATACACAAAGTGTATGTGGCGGTTCAATATTCATGTGTCGAAGATCTTGGTCACTGACTGGGTAAGGCAATTGTCCCTTGTCCTTCGACATTGCTCGTACATGTGAAAGAGAATAGTGTGAGGGAGAGAGAACTTCTTCCCGAGTTGATTGCATACATCAATTTTGCCTCGGAATTAGACACATCGGTCTTCGATGTAGACTTGGGCCGATGCAATTGATCACAATTTTGTGCAGCACAATATTGATGGCACGCATCCTTGAATAGATGATTCTTCCCTCTATATTTCTATCTTTGACAAGTTCCATTGAGGCACGAGCAACTGAGACTTTGATTGGTTGATAACGTCCTCGTTCAACTCCAATTATGTCCGCCAACATGTCCACGTCTACCATATAATCCTGGTCTCGAACACTGAATGATATTCTATTCGCATCTATAAAGCTAAGATTTGAATAGAAGTATGCTGTTAATTGCGCATATCCGTCTGTGGTATCGGTGCAAAATTGTTCCAGTTGAAGCAGATTGAACTTCTCCCTTAAGTTCACATTAACGGCATCCAAGAAATCGAAATCGACACTCCTAGGGTTTATCACCCCTCGTTTCAGCAGTCTGAAGAACAGATTCTCTTGATCCTTTGATTTAAATAACTCCATCCTCTTTCCCTTCACCTTCGCAGCAATACCCATTCTAGGTTGAAAATCACTTAACATTTTATCATCATTGTTTCCTTCAGCCGAATTAGGTCCTGACATACGAGGGTCACTTGGAATGTTCGCAAGTGCTTCCTCAGCCTTGCCCTTGAGAGCAATTCCCAAATCCTCCATTTTTCTCAAAAAGATATACTCATTCTCATAATTCTTGTCTTTAAGAAAATCATCCACGTATTTCAACGGAGTCCCAATACTTTTCAACGCACAGTAGAGTTTGTAAATAAAAGAGGGTTTTTGGACTCTTACAGGATCTGCGTCCTCAATTATCTCTTCCTCCAGTTGTTGACTCGCATCATGTGGGGTAGATGGCGTTGAGTGACGTGGTGGAGAGTGAGTCGGGCTCTGTTCCTGACTCGATAATTCTTCATCTTCGGTGAGATCGAAATGGGTAGGTCCCTCATTCATCCTCTGTGGTCCCATGTTCGCGATTCTTGAAGACTTCCTCGAAGAAGACATCCTTCCTTATCGTTGAAAGATTCATTTACTTGCTTTCCCAAGAAAAGATGACAACTTTCTCGAAGATGAACACGAAGTAGAAACCGGATTGGGAGGAGAATGCCTTTTAGGGTTTTGAAGATTGGGTGAAAAAGAAAACGTGTATATAACTCAGTTTTGAAAAGGGAAGTTAATCGGCACAAGGAAAGTGTACGAACACCTCTTTTCGAAATCAATAACTGCCAAAATTAATCCTTTTTAAAAGACAAGATTTGTTTTTCACGGAGACTATAAAATAACGGAACGATAGATCGTACCTTTTCGAATAATACGTTTAGATAAAATGGCAACTTACAGTCTATAGCCATCAATGTCTGAGTCTGAGGATTTAGAGTCTAAGAGATTAGAATCTGAGGGTTGGAAAGTCTCTAGACTTTAACTTCTTCGAGCTTCACAATGTTGAGTCTGGAACGGATAAAATCGAATTGATTTTTCTCCAATGGCTTTGTGAATATATCCGCTAGTTGACTTTTTGAATCAACGAATTGAATCGAGATTTCTCCATTTTGAATATGATCTCTAATGAAGTGATGTCGAATCTCTATATGCTTTGCTCTTGAATGAAGGATTGGGTTTTTGGTGAGGTTGATTGCGCTGGTGTTGTCACATTTGATTTCTATGCATAAGTCTTCAATCCCAAAGTCTTGTAGCTATTGTTTTATCCATAGAATTTGCGAACAACAACTTTCAAGAGCTACATACTCTGCTTCTGTTGTTGAGAGAGCCACAGTGCTTTATTTCCTTGAAAACCAAGACACTATTCTACTTCCAAGCAACTGGCAAGTTCCTGAAGTACTCTTTCTATCAACTCTACAGCCGGCCAGATCTGCGTATGAATATCCCAGAAGATTAAAGTCTCCCTTCTTAGGATACCAAAGACCAATGCTTGAAGATGAAGCAACATATTTAATGATACATTTTGCAGCACTGAGATGGGATTCTCTAGGATCTGATTGAAACCTAGCACAGATGCAAACACTCAACAAAATGTCGTCTAGAAGCGTTAGATAAAGAAGTGATCCGATGATGCTCTGTACAGCTTTTGATCAACTTTCTTCCCTTCTTCATCTTTGTCTATCTTCAAAGAACTTGACATTGGTATATCAGTCTTCTTGCAATTTTCCAATCCAAACATTTTGACAAGATCATTAGCATATTTTTTCTTAGTAAATGAAAGTTCTTTCCTTCAATTGCTTTACTTGAAGACCAAGAAAGAATGTTAATTCTCCCATCATACTCATTTCAAACTCATCCTGCATAGACTTAGAAAATTTCTTACATAGACTTTCATTAGAGGATCCAAAAATAATATCATCCACATATATTTGAACAAGTAAAAAAATTTTGTTTTCCTTTTTGATAAATAAAGTAGTATCTACTTTACCTTTGACAAAACCATTCTGTAATAAGAACTTACTTAGTTTGTCGTACCAAGCTCGATGTGCTTGCTTTAAACCATACAAAGCCTTTTTTAGTCTGAAGACTGAGTCTGGCTTCTTTGAGTCTTCAAACCCAGGTGGTTGTTCCACATATACTTCCTCTTGGATAAATCCATTTAGGAAAGCACTTTTGACGTCCATTTGGAATAACCTGAAATTTTTATAACAAGCAAACGCAAGTAATAGTCGAATAGCTTCTAACCTTGCTACAGGAGCATAAGTCTCATCATAGTCTATTCCTTCTTCTTGCGTATATCCTTTGGCCACAAGTCATGCTTTGTTTCGTACAACTTTTCCTTTTTCATTCATCTTGTTTCTGAACACCCATTTGGCTCCAATAACAGTTTTACCTTTCGGTTTAGATGTCAATTCCCAGACATCATTAATGTTGAATTGTCTGAGCTCTTCTTGCATAGCTTCGATCCAGCTTTCATCAGATAAAGCTTCTTCTATGCATTTTGGTTCAATTTCAGAAATGAGAGCCACAACACTAGACTCTTCACGTCTTTTGGATCTGGTGCGAATTCCTTCATTAATTTCACCGATAATGAGATCTTTGGGATGTTTGGACTTATGCTTCCAGTTACTTGTTGATTTGTCTCGGATGATGATCTCTTTCTTTATTTGAATCTTTATGAACATCTTGATGCTGGTCTTTGAGTCTCGAGATACTTCTTGAGTTGTAAGCTTTGGAAGGTCTGGAGCAGGTTCAGACTCTTCATACTAAGTCTGACTGGATTCATCTTGCGTAGAATCTTGAAATTTGACATTCATTGACTCCTCCATAGGCTGGCTCTTCTTGTTATAGACTCTGTAGGCTCTGCTTGATGTAGAATATCCAAGGAAGATGCCTTCATCTGATCTTTCTTCAAACTTACCAACTCGATCTTTTGCACTTTTCAATATAAAGCATTTGCAACCGAACACATGAAAGTATGAAACAATGGGCTTCTTACCTTTGAATAATTCATAAGGAGTTTTCTCAAGAATAGGGTCTTAGGAAGACTCTATTGATGATATAGCATGCTGTTGAAACAACTTCAGCCCAAAATCGTGAAGAAATTTTACTTTCAATTAAAAGAGTTCTAGCCATTTCTTGAAGAGATCTATTCTTTCTTTCCACAACTCCATTTTGCTGAGGAGTGTATGGAGAGGAGAACACATGCTTAAATCCAGATTCATCACACAATTTTGTAAAATCTTGATTTTCAAATTCACCTCTATGATCTGTTCTTATACTTTAGATAACACATCATTTTTCATTTTGAACCTTTTTAGCAAATTTTTCAAAATACGAAAAGGTTTCTGACTTACTTGCAAGGAAATATACCCAAGTAAAACGGGAGTAATCGTCTACAATTACTAGGCAGTATTTCTTACCTCCAATACTGGGTTCGGTTGGTCCGAAGAGATCCATATGCAGCAACCGTAGTACATGATTAGTAGAGACATGATTTATTGACTTAAATGAATTTCTTACCTGCTTTCCCAGAATACACAGTGTGCATGGATCGGACTTTTGGTATGGTAATTTGGGTAGACCTCAAACAAGCTGCTTTGATGAGATTTTAGCTAATTGCTTCATGTTGACATGACCAAGCTTTCTGTGCCATAAGCTTGCTTCATCTTGAATTGAGATTAGGCATTGCGATTCATTTAGATTCATGTCTAAGAAGTAGATATTTCCATGTCTTCGACCCATGAAAGACTGAGTAGAGTCTTTGCTGATTCCAGAACATATTCCTTCTTGAAAGGAGATCTTGAAACCAGTATCACACAATTGGCTAATGCTAAGAAGGTTATAGTTGAGTCCTTCCACTAGAGAAACATTGCTTATTGTGAGATTTCCAATTTTCACAGTTCCAAATCCCACAATATTCCCTTTGTCGTTTCCTCCAAATGAAACTTTTCCACCATTCACTTGAATAAGCTTTATGAAGCAATTTGAGTCTCCTGTCATGTGTCTTGAACATCCGCTGTCAAGATACCACTTTACCTTTTTCTTGACGGAGACCTGCATTTAAAAGAGAGTCTCAAGCTTTCTTTGGTACCCAAATTTTCTTGGGTCCTTTGGTGTTAGTAGGATAAACATTATTAGGCCATACTTTCTTAACAGGCTTCCAAACCATAGGACACTCTTTTTCAAAGTGATCCTGACTGTTACACTTTGAACACCTTAGAGCATTTCGACTTACAGATTTTACAAAAACTTTCTTGAAATTATTTTTGTAAGCCTCTTTTAACGGTCTTTTCTTAATTCTTTCTTTTACTTTAGAAAAATCAATCAAGGGAATTGTTTCTACTGTCATACCTAGACCAGACTTATTGAAGTAAGGTCTTTGAATTGAAAGAACTTTTTCAAGTTTTTCGGATCCTATCGAAAATTTCTTTGAAATATTTGATAAGTCAGTTTTTAAAAAAGCATTTTCTTTCAAAATATTATCTTCTTTCTCTTTAAGAGTAGAAACATTCAACTCTAAACTTTTAACTCTTTCTTCTAAAATGTTTTCCTTTTGTTTTAGAGCTAAGTTTTCCTTTTTAAGTTCGGAAATTCTTTTGAGAGAAGTCTTAAGGCTAAAACATAGTTCATCAATGTATTTAGAGACTTTGACAGGAATTTTAAAATCACTTACCTCGAATTCACTATCTGAGTCTGATCCAGAATCTGAGTCTGAGTCTGAATGTGCCATCAAACATATGTTGACATATTCATTATCACTTTCTTCACACTCGTATCACCGGGTTTCGGCTTTGAGAGCTTTTCGAAACTTCTCAGCTTTTCCTCTTTTCTTCTTCAGAAGAGGACAGTTGGGTCTGATGTGTCCTTTTTTCTTACATTCGAAGCAGACTTGGTCTGTTGTCTTTGGAAACTTTGTTTCTTTGAGTTGAACCTTCTTCCTTTTCTATTCAGTTTTCTGAATCTTCTTATCATGAGAGCAAGCTCCTCATCGTCCATATCATCTTCGAATCTGTATCATCGAATCATCATTTGATTTTAATGCAATGGATTTCTTACCTCTTGGATCTTCGTCTTCATTAATTCGTTCCACTTCATAAGATCGAAGAGTTCCAATCAGCTCGTCGACAGATAGTGACATAATTCTTTGCGTCTCTCTTATTGAAGTCTTTATATGATTCCAATCCTTGGAGAGTCCACGCAATAGCTTGTTCACCTTCATGGGATCAGAAATTTTTTGTCATTGATTCTCAAGACCATTGACAATATCTGTAAAACGACTAAACATGTCAGTTATAGATTCTCATGGTTTCATTTTGAAGGCTTCATATTGACCGAGGAGAATGTTAATTCTGGTCTCCTTCACTTGATATGTTCCTTCATAGGTGATATGTAATTTGTCCGATACTTCTTTTGTTGTAACACATGAAGATATTTTGTTATATTCAGTTGGTGATAAAGCACAATATAAAGAGTAAATTGCTTTTGCATCGAGTGCTTGTCTCTTGTTTATCTCTTCCTGAGTCATTCCGCTGGTTTCAATTTCTTTCCCTCTTTCAGAGACTGATGTAGCAGTAGAAGTGATTCCTCTTTCCACAACGTCCCATTCCAGAGGATCCTTTGATCGTAGGAAAGCTTTCATCTTGTTCTTCCGGATGTTGTAATCCTTTCCATCAAAGTAGGGTGGTCTGGTATTGCTTTGCCCTTCCACCACCCCGGTGCTAGCATACTAGCCATGGATCTTTTACTCGAAGTAAAACACTTCAAATAAAGTAAGAACACGGGCTCTGATACCAATTGATATAGCTAGTACGAATACCTAGAGGGGGTGAATAGGTATATAAAAGATTTTTCGTGATGATTGCACAATACTTAGACAGTTGAAGGATTTGCGACAAATAATAATCAACGTAAGATTGAGTAAAGGAAAGAGAGAATTGAACACGCGGTTTATAGTGGTTCGACTTGATTCAAGCCTACGTCCACTCTTTTCGCACCGAAAGCCAATTGGCTGGATTCCACTATGAACAAAAGCATTTTTTGAATTTTTGATCTTGGCTTTTTTTCTTACTTTTCTTTGCTTTTTTTTGGGAAAATATGGATATTTTCTATTTTTTTATTTTTTGGAAAAATAAATTATTTTTTATATTTTTATTTTAAAAATATTATATTATAATATAATATAATATTAAATGCGACCCATGTCAGATCTGCGGGTTGGGTCCGACCCGGGCCGCGAGCCCTAGACCCGGACGGGCCCACAATGCGAGCCCAACTCGGATTTTTCTAAGACAACCCAAACCGAATATGGCCCACTTTTGTCAAAAGAATTTCGACACAAAAACTGTCTGGCCCATGCAAACAAAACCAACCCAGGCGGAAACCCTACCCGGTTCAAACCCACACCCGACCTGCCTTTTGACCCGGTTCGCAGCCGCGACCTGGTTCGTGGAACCCTACCTCTACATCGTCCAACGGAGACGGCAATGATGAGCGATGGTGACCAGGCATGGAGACGGTGATGTCGACACGGGCTAGGGGTGGTGAATCGATGAAGGAGGCGACATGAACAAGCGGTGATGAGGGATCGAGGAGATAGCCCGGTCCAATGCTCACGCGAACCCGTTGGTCATGAGCTCCGAAACAAGCCATCGGTGCAAGGCGAGGCAACGCCTTCTTACCAAGAAGTGATGAAGCAAATGGTGGCAGCAACAACGGTGAAGTCCAGCGGGCTCGTCGAAGCAGTGGTGACCACGGCACAGCAGGGCTTGGGGGACAATTTCTTTCAGATTTGGACCAGGGCGACCTCCTTCTCCAGCCTTGCGCAGAGGGGCAGGGATGATTTCCCGGTGATCATAGGCTTTACGTTCGCGCACTGCGATGTGGCGGCCCCGTTCCTCCCATTATACCTCAAGTTAATAGCAGCAAGCTCCAGTTTCTGGCAAGGCACTCCTCTTCCCCAACCAAGCTTCTCAGCAAGTGGTGTCGCAGACGTTCCTCGGATGTCCCTAAAGCTCACATCTGAGATCTTGACCTTTGTGGGAATGTGTGGCTAATTAAAATTTGGACGTTAAACCAAAGATTTGCACCCAAAATTAAGTACAGCAAAACTATTTCATCAATGCTCCTAGGCCTACCGCGCTAGTTAAGGTGACGGGATTCATTGTTTATCAATTTAGTAAACGGACACGATTGATGACCCAAAATTGCAATTACAAGAAAAATGGGCTTAATTACGATGCGTCCTGAGATCAAGTCGATTGATTATCGTCCAAGTATTACATGAGCGGGGTGACTCGCACTATTCGCTAGATGTGTCGTGATTTTACGATAATGAACTGATCGAGTACATGAGACTATTGGACCTTTTTGATGTATGTAATGTGAAATTTAAACTTCATAATTTGTGTATTGTACGTAATGTGAAATTTAAACTTCATAATTTGTGTATGGTGAAACTTAGGTCCGGAGTAGGTAAGAATTTATTGAGGCTAATCTTTTTTTTTTTTTTTTTTTCTCGCAAACCAAATATATATTAAAAACTAAGTGAGGTGTACGAAGTGAGGATTTTCTTCAAACGGAATCCCACGTGGTATAACAATCCCGTGCAATCAGACATCTTCCTATCATTTATAATGTCTATTACATGGGTATACAAAAAGAGTACAAAAACCAAACGGTTTCGCTCAAGAAATCCTTTATAAAGAAACGTTCGGCGTTGATTCATCTTCCCTGAGAAAAAGCGAACTCTTTAGCTCACGACCTTAGCACAAGCCGCAGGGTTTATCTTGCCAGAGAGCACAGGCTTGACGTTGGCACACTCTGATGTGGCGGGGCCTTCGGGGCCATTATACACGAGGTCGATGTCCGCAATCTCGACTTCTTCGCACGGCACGCTTTGGCTGCACAAGACCTTCACCGCGACCTGGGATGCCGAGGTTCCCCTGATTTTCTTGAAGCTGACTTTGCTTATCTTGACAAGGGAAGGAATCTGAACAAATCGAATTACATACAGATTAGGGCCGACATGTAAATGGTTTAACGATTGTGCGATTCGTTTTTGTTTTTGTTTCCTAACCGACTTTAGAATTGTGAGCAAAACCAGCGTTCGAGTTCGTTCGAAATTAAATTGATTTCGTTTAGCGGACGGGTCAATATGCATTTCGTTTCTAATGTGCATGACCTATGCTAATTCTCATGTTCATGTGTTTACCCCTGCTTTGCACTGGTCAAATGGGCAGTATCCCTGGTCTAGGATCACAGGGTTGAGGACATTGTCCATCTGGATATCCTCGAAATGCATGTCAGAAGCCGTGCCGGGTTTCGACGCAGGCCAAGTCTTGATCCTCACACCGTTATCCGCACCAATGATGGTGCAGTTCGTGACGAAGACACCCTCCACGGGCTCTTCGTTTTCATACTTCCCGAGGCTGCCGACGCTGATGCCGTGGCCCGGACCGCAGGTCACCCCCTTGACAGTGATCTGCCGGCTCCCGTCACCAAGGGAGACGCAGTCGTCCCCTGTCTTGATGTCGCTGTCGAGGATGTTGACCCCGTCCGACCGTCCAATGTGGATCCCGTCCGTGTTGATGCTCTCGGCCGGCGCAGTCACGTGGAAATTCTGGAACGTCATGTTCTTGGCGCCCAAGACGTTTACCTGGAAATTCTTGCTGTCGAGCGTCGTTACGTCATGGATTAAGGCATTGGTGACGAAGTTGAACCTTAAATTCTGTCGAAATTCAAAGGGTGTTAGCAATTCCCCCTGGTGCTCAAGACTCGGTTAATCGCGTTGTCTCAGTTTGGATATACCCCCATCAGCGTATCCGTTATTCTAATGACCGTGCGGTTCGAAATCGACATAGAAACGAATAATACCGACGGGTGCTTACGCTGGGGAGAGTACTGCAGTCCGTGTTCTTGTCGCAGTCGTTCTTCCCCCAGGCTGTCTTGCCCTGGCCGTCAAAGGTCCCGCCGCCCGACATGGTGAAGCCGTCAATGTGTTGGAACACGACCCAACCGTCGGTCTTGAAGAGGCTCGGGTCTGCCGGGGCCTTCAATGTGCCTTGGAGCTCAAACTCCACAGGGGCCTTGCAGGGGCCGTCCAGGGCAACCTCCGTCAGCGCAAACGTTCCCCCCGGGATCAGCACTTTAGCAGGAGTGGTGGATGCGCACGCCTCTTTCCATGCACTCAGCAAGGCCTTCGAAAAAATTTGTGACGAAACCCTCGTTAGCCGCAGAGATTTAGGAAAGAATGCCGTAAAGCTATTCATTAAAGAATACACGCACCTGGCTAATGTCTGAACTGCCATCGCCCTTTGCACCGTAAGTCGCGACGTTAAAGACCTGGGCGTTGATGGAAGAAGAAAAAGACAACAGCAGCAGCAGTGCACCAACGTACGATTTCATTGCCATCGTTTCCCTTCTGCTACTAGGATTCCTGGTCTCTCTCCTTCTCCCGGGCGCTTGCTGGACCTTCCAAGAAGAAAGAAAGAGGACGCTGTTGGGTTGATCTTTCCCCTTGGCGCTGGAGCCATTTATACTGCATCCGTGGGGGGAACCTTATAACGCCATTAACAGCTTTTAGCCAATTTTAAGGTAAATCCTTCGGGAATTGAGCGCACGCGAGAAAGTCTCCACGTTTCCCCTCCTGGTTCCTGGCTCTGCCCCGTCTGCTATTATTAGCTTTCCCACCGTTGCCTGCTGATTGTCAACTCCCATATTTTGGGTCCCTGGATTTTCTCTATCATGCCAGATCTCGAAACCGGGGGTCCTGGTTGCGGAGAATCGATCCATCTTCCTGTTATTGCCGTCCGGTGTTGTTGTAAGCTAGCTTTTAAAAGTTACTACAAAAATGCTTCACTTTCTATCAAACTCCGAGCATATCTCATCCTCAAACTTCAATCCATCATTTTGCTTCTATCGATTCATTGAAGGCTTCGAGTAGCGATCGAACCAACGCCCTTGGAGACGCATTCTGATTCTAAATTTGCCTACTATTGGATTTGAACCCACGAATCTCTTGTTGAAGAAGGCCTTCTGGATGGCATTTATTAGGTGACCAAACAAGGAAATACCGAAATAGCTTGATATGCACGCCTCTCATTTTCATTCTTATTTTTAAATGATAAATGATAACGAAAACCCAATTTGTCCATAAACCCAAATCTGTCTTTAAGTTAAAATTAAAAAATGAAAACTACTTTCATTCTCCATAACTGAAAAACTAGAAATAAAAGAACGAGTAGTTTCTAAAAGGAAAATTATCCAAAAAGTCTTATAATTATTGCACATTTGTCACTTTAGGTCTAAACTTTTCAATTTTGTTAGTTGAATACTAAACATTTTCACAATTTGCCAATTAAGCCAATATGGCTAATTTTAACTAAAAATCATTGATGTGGAAGCCATCTATCGTACGTGGGCAACCAACATTGACAATTTTATTAATTTTGATATGTTTCTTTTTCTTTTCTTTATTTTTCTTTTTATTTTTATTTTTTTGGTTTAAAAGATCAACAAGGCCACTAGCCACTAAGGGTCGACAACCCCCAACAGCCTCTAGGCAAGGGCCACAAAGCCCTCACCAAAAACAGGCACAAGTTCATGGACATCTGCTAAGGTCAAAAAGGGCATCATGGCCCTCGCCCGCCCTCACTTTGCCTGTGAGGGCCACCATGCCCTTGTTTCGCAAAATCTGGCGAGGGCTCACTAGCCCTTACTGAAGCTAGCGAAGGCATCACAAGCCCTCGCCCAAACCCTCAGCCACAACAAGGGCTCACCAGCCCTTGCTAACAACCCTCACCTTTGACTGGTGTGGGCTTGGTCATCCTCATCCCCAGCTAGCAAGGCCCTTGCCCAAGGGTTAGCAAGGGTTGCCATCCCATTAAACCAAAGAAAAGGAAAGAAAAAAAGTAAATAATATAAAATTCATAATATGTTTAAAAAATTACTAAAATTTATCTACATTAGTGCCAATCATACCATATAAGATGACCAACGCTGATCAAGCTGCCACATTAGTGGTTTCCGATAAAAATTGGATCAAATGAACTCAATTAGCAAAATTTCAAAATGTTTGGCATTTAATTAGTAAAATTAAAAGATTTAAGACTTATTAAGCAAAAGTGTAATAGGTGTATGACTTTTTGGACAGTTTTTGTATTTCTAAAGCGAAAATTCTTGCATGATTGTCCATTAATTGCTAGGGGAATAACAGACATTTAAGATTATTTTTATTTTTATTTTTTGTCGATCTTACTTTACTCCTACTCTAACTCTTACCCTCAAACTTTTGCATTATCTTCTTGTAAAACGTGAGAATCAAAACCCACACTTGAAACTAAATCATCCCACCCCAACCCCACTGAGAAGGTGGGGATTTGAACCCCCCACCCCCCCTTTCATGTTGGAAGGATGGTCACTAGGGCAAACCCCAGTAATTAACGGACGTTTAAGATTCACAAGTTCCTTTCTCAGAGAGATCTATCACAAAGTTGTTCACAATTAACGAACATATCATCAAAATTAAATAATACATACAAACATATTCTAAACAATTTATTAAAACTTTGTTCAATTAACTTATTTAACGCCATATGTTAACTACAATTATAATTAGCAAAATAATTTCATTAGATATGCATCTATTTAATGATAAGCTTTAGTCATGTAACTAAAAAAATTTGTTGTACATCGCTATGGGGGATTAGCACTTCATGACAAGGTTATAATAAGAAATAATTCTACAAAATGAGAAATTTTATCCACTAATGTTAATTAATAATCAACCTTGTTTGCTGGAAAAATGACACGAACAATCCTTGAACTTTGACTCAATGTGCAATTTGGTCATTGAACTCTTAATTTATTTGATGTGATCCTTGAACTTTTAATTTATTTAATATAGTCCCTGAACTTTTAGTACATATTTAACATAGTCCTTGAACTATATGAAAATGTTCAATATAATCTTTTTTCATTAATTCAAGACCAATGACTATGTTGAACTTTTTCATATAGTTCGAGGATTATATTGAACACATATCAAAAGTTTAAAGACTACATTGAACAAATTAAAAGTTCATAAACTATATTACACATTGGGCAAAAGTTCAAGAACCACATTAAACAAATTAAAAGTTCATCAACCAAGCCAAAATTCAAAGATTGTTTGTTTCATTATCCCTGGTTTTTACCCGATATGAGAGATGACTTTTTAAGTGATGCATATGATATCTCTAGAAAATTATATAAAACTCTTCGCAACCTAACATAATACACAATTAACCCTAAATTATCAAATGTCGCACGTGAAATATCAACCTCTTAAACTTTTTCATTTTCTTAGGGCCTTTATTCTTCCACTGTATATTTCTTAGCGTGTGAAATATGCATGAGTTTTAAAGCATTAAAGATGTATTTTCATCTCTTTCAGCGGAAATCTCTCTTTTACTCTTGACTTCTATGGAAAAAAATGAAGGAAGCACATATTAATTATAATGTTATATTGGAAGAAATAAATAGGAATTACAATATTAAAAAATTGAAGTTGTCTAAACTTTAAGAAACATATTAATAGAACTAATGAATTTTTTTAAAGAAGAAGAAAGAAAATTAAGAAAGCGAAAATATGTTTCCGTAAAAGAAAGGTCAAATTTCAAGAATGGGACATTCATTATGTACTTTTATATGGTTAATAATGGAAACAAATGAATTAGCAATTAAAAATACTTAAAAAATTATCACAGAGTTCAGTTAATCATTTCCTTTGATGCGTTGAGCAAATCATTTACTCTTATAATTTGTTAGATATTTTCATTGATCAATCAATTTTCACATCAAACAATCCCTTAAATATACATAATGAGTAACCAGCTATTGACATTTGACTTTTTCTAATCGAGACTTCCTTTTTACTTAATCGGTGGTTATTCTTTTTCTCAAAATATCTTGTTTAATGCAAACAAATGAGCACTTATGAAACATAAGCGAGTGCTACTTAGTTGTATAATCTGTAAATTGGCCATTTAAAAAAATAAAGGCAAACTGTAGATAGCCATCAACTTTTAAAACCATTTCTTAAATTCTTAATAAATTTGGACTTCAGGAAAATGGTTATTAAAATAACTTCCAAACGCATTAATTCCCAATAAGTCTACTTTGAGAACCCATTTATTCAATTCAAGTATTATTTTTATTTTTATTTTTGGTCATTTAGCTATATACATGTTCATGTTCTGAATAAAATATGACTTCTGTGCAAGAAAATTACAAAGTAGCAAGAAATTGAACATCTTATTGATTTCTCCAGAAGTCTCTTCACAATTTCTTGGTGGTACTAAGCATCATCTGTATAACTAGCAAAAGCATAAAGAGATGTACATAGCTTTTTCTAAGTATACAAAATATAAAAATAAAAAGGCAAAAGTTCTACTTTTTTTTGCAGCCTATTTCACCAGTCTCTCATCATGTCGTGAAATTTAAACTTCATAATGTGTGTACGGTGAAACTTAGGTCTGGAGTAGGTAAGAATTTATGGAAGCTAATCTTATTTTTTTCGCAAACCAAATATATATTAATAACTAAGTGAGGTGTACGAGTGAGGATTTTCTTCAAATGGAAACCGACGTGGTATCAGAATACCGTGCAATCAGACATCTTCCTATTATTTATAATGTCTATATTACATGGGGTACACAAAAGAGTACAAAAACCAAACAGTTTCGCTCAAGAATCCTCGTCTTCAAAGCTCGATCTTTCCACATCCTTTATAAAGAAACGTTCGGCATCCATTCGTCTTCACTGAGAAAGAGCAAAGTCTTTAGCTCACAATCTTGGCACAAGCCCGAGGGTTTTGCATGCCGGAGATCAAAGGCCTGACGTTGGAACACTCCGACGTGGCGGGGCCATCAGGGCCTTTATACTCAAGGTTAATGTCCGCGATCTCGACGCCCTCGCATGGAATGCGCTTGCTGCAGGCGATCTTCACTGCGACCTTGGTCGCCGAGGTTCCCCTGATTCTCTTGAAGCTGACATTGCTGATCTTAACAAGGGAAGGAATCTGAACAAATTGAATAACATAAAGATTAGGGCCGACATGTCTGTGGTTTATCGATTGTGCGATTAGTTTTCGTTTCCTAACTGACTTGAGAATTGCGAGCAAAACAAGCATTTAAGTTTCGTTCGAAATTAAATTGATTTCGTTTGGCAGACTGATCAAATGCATTTCGTTTCTAATGTGCATGACTGTCGCGACCTCTTTTTTTTTCGGCGCCCGCATTCGGGTACGAGCGCCTAAGGAGGCTAATGGCTCGGCTGAAATTAGTTATGCCCGGACTTTCCCAAGTCCACCAATTCACGACTTTAATAGTCTAAGTTTTTAACCTGCAAATCAATTTTTAAAATGGAGTCGCCACTAATCAATTTGGGGTGGGTTGATTAGAAACCCAAGTGAAGTATCGGGAGAAATACTCACTCTGCGCAACCAGAGAAATTAGGATCGGGGACTTGATTACACTAGTTAATCACTAATGCCCTTTCGGTACCTAATCTTGTTTAAACCCTGAGGTTTTTGGATGTTCGAGGGATTTTCCACACATTTTGGATGTTCGAGGAGTTTTCCATGCATTTTGGAGGAAAATATTTTTGGGTCTTTTTCCATTTTTTTTTTGACATGAAAGGGATTTTTTGGACCTTTTTGGTATTTTTGGAAAAATACAAGTCTTTTTGGAAAAATACAAGTCTTTTTGGCTTTTTCTGAATTTTTTTGGCTTTTTCATGAAATTTTGGATTTTTTTGGATTTTTGGCATTTTTTGGAAAATATGGAATATTTTTGATTTTTTTTTGGAAAATAAAATATTTTTTAATATTTTTCAAAATATTTTTGGAAAATAAATTATTTTTTGATTTTTCTCGATTTTTTTAGAAAATAAAAACATTTTTCGACATTTTTAAATATTTTTCGATTTTTTGGAAATTAAAACATTTTTTAAATTTTTATTTATTAAAATATTTATTTTTATATTAAAATAACAAAATAAAACCGACCCGGGTCGGATCCGCGGGTTGGGTCCAACCCGGCCGGCCGACCCAAACGCGGACGGGCCCACGTTGCGGGCCCGACTCGGATTTTTCATCTCTTTTTATTTTTATTTATTTTTTTTTACTTACTAAAACGACGCCGTGGCGGGCGTTTGGGGACGCCCGGCCCGGCCCGATGACCCGGGTCCACGACCCGCTCTGCGACTGGTTCCCTGCGAACCCTACCCGGATCCGACCCAATTGCGACCCGGTCTTCCGCCGCGCCCGCAATTTGCGGAATCTCTACCCGGTTCCCGATCCGGGTCCGACCCGACAACCCGGGGTCGCGACGGAAAATCGGGAACCCTAGGGTTCCCGAATCGCGGCGCCGAGGCACAACAGCGGGGACGACGGCGACGGCGACGACGGCGGCAACGGCGACGGCGGCGACAGCGACGGTAGCGACGAGGGTTGGACTTCGGAGGGGGGAAGCTATGGCGACGGCAACGGCGGCGGTGGCGGTAACACTACCTGCTCGTGGCGACGGCGTCCGGATGGTGGTGGCTGGGCAACTCGGTTTCCCGATCTGGCGCGGCGTCGGCGAACCGATCACGGCAACGGCTTCGCAGGTGGGGCACGGCAACAAGCCGTCGAAGCAACGGCGTCGGGACTGAGGCGAACGGCTGCGGCACGGCGTCTGGCGGTAACAACAGCAGCAAAAAACCAGATCTACTCGGCCGGACCCTCCTCGGCCTTGATTCCTCCTCACTCAGGCCAGATCCGAGCCTCCACCGGCCGGATCTGACCTTCTCGAAGTCACTCGCCGCCGGCCTTCCCCGAAGTCTCTCGGTGGAAGGTGGGCTGAGCTCGCGACTCGAGCTCTCTCCTGCGCTCGCCCTTCAACCCTTCCCGATGTCTCTCAGTGAAGGATCTCCGAGCTCGCCACTCTCTCCGACGATGCTTGCGGCCACCTATTTATAGGCGAAGGAACTCCGGTCGATGGAGGGGTTCGGTCGCCGGCCTCCGGCTTACCCATCGGTTCCGCTCGGCCGAACCGGTGTCCCATCGAGCTTTCAGTGGCTCGCTCGGCATTAATGGCGCCGATCTTATCCTCTCCGACCGACGTCGGCCTACTCCCCCTCGGCCGTAGGCCGTCCGCGCGCGTCGCCGGCCACCGCGCGTGAACTACGAGAGGCGGAGAAAGATGGAGCGAGGAAGAAGAAGAGGGAAGAAGCAGAAGGAAGGAGGGTGGGGCCAGCCGCACAAGCCCACGTGAAGAAAATGGGGGGTTGCTTTTGCTTTTTGCTTTTCTTGTTTTTTTTTTTTCTTTGTTTTGTTGTTTTTATTTGTTATTTGTTTATTTATTATCCGCAATGAAAAAAAAAAAAATAAAAACTTAATAAAAGGAAATTAACCTAATTAAAATTGAGGTGTCAACAATGACCTATGCTAATTCTCATGTTCATGCGTCTACCTGTGCTTGGCACTTGTTCCATGGGCAGTATCCCTGGTCTATGAGCACAGGGTTGAAGACATTGTTCATCTGGATGTCCTCAAAATGCATGTCGGTGGCTATGCCGATCTTCGACGCGGGCCATGTCTTGATCCTCACGCCGTTGGTGGCACCATTGATGGTGCAGTTCGTGACAAAGACGCCTGACACGGGCTCTTCGTTGTCATACTTCCCGAGGCTGCCAACGCTGATGCCATGGCCCGGACCGCAGGTCAACCCCTTGACAGTGACCTGCCGGCTCCCGTCACCAAGGGAGACGCAGTCGTCCCCGGTCTTGATGTCGGTGTCGAGGATGTTGACCCCGAGCGACCGTCCGATGTGGATCCCGTCCGTGTTGACGCTGTTGCCCGGCGCATTCACGTGGAAATGTTGGAACGTCACGTTCTTGCAGCCCAAGACGGTTACGTGGAAATTCTTGCTGTCGACCTAGGTTACATCGTGGATTATGGCATTGCTTACGACGTTGAACCTCAAATTCTGTCGAAATTCAACGGGTGTTAGCAATTACCCCCGTGCTCAGAGCTCAGTTAATCGCATTGTCTAAGTTTGGATATATCCATTGGCATTAGAGGTGTTCATAAAAATCAAGACCCACCTGAACTACCTGGAATCAGTGGTTCTTGAGGGAATCGGTCCGGTTCCCAGTTCTAATTTATGGAAACCAACGGGTACCCGTCCAGTTCCATGGTCGGAATAAATTTCGAAATTACTAATTAGCAAACCTAAATTTTATGACTCCATCTCCTCTTATGTTTCCATATTTTTATAAGAATTTAGTGAAGTGTGTAAGCTGCCTTTCAGCAACTCAACAAATGGCTCATTCAAAGGATATTTTCGAGACTCACATAGGACACCACATTCAAGAAAATGTGGAGTACCGGTGGAATTATTTTTACGAAAAGAATTCAGTAAAGCCAAGATTGTAAGAGATTGAGCACTGTTAGGGGATAAAGAAAAAAACAATCTACATATGACAATCATCCAAAACCTTGAACTTAAAGAATATTTTAGATTTCAATTGAAATTATTCAAAAATAAGAAAAAAAAAACATATTTCTCTTCTTTGGTAGTGTTTTCCAATAAAATAAAGAAAAATGGTACCCTTAATTAAGCTAGTTCAATTTAAAGAAAAATATTACTTGATATGAAAAGTATTCACGGCGGGATTTGGAAAACGATATTATTATTGGTGAGACCGATTCCATGGATCTACCCGGCACCCGGACTAGACCGACGGTCTAGTTCTCGGGTGGATCCATGCAACTAATGAGTGGTTCTCGGTTCCAATTTTTTGGAATCGGTCCTTAGTAGGCAATTATCCATTCTAGGCCAAGAAACACCCACCCGGACCATGCACACCCCTAATTGGCATATTTGTTATTCTAACGACTGTGCGATTCAAAATGTATATAGAAGCGAATAACGTGGATGGGGCGCTTACCATGGGGAGCATACGGCAATTCTTGTTCTTGATGCAGTCGTTCTGCGCCCAGGCCATCTTGCCCTGGCCATCAAAGGTCCCGCCCAACATGGTGAGGCCGTCGATATTGTGGAACACGACCCAACCGTCGGTCTTGAAGCGACTTAGTTCTGGCGGGGCCAGCAGCCTGCCGTGGACCTCGAATTCCACATGGGCCTTGCAGGGGCCTTCTAGGACCAACTCCGATAGTGTAAACGTTCCTCCCGGGATGAGCACTTTAGGACGAGTAGTGGATGCGCACGCCTTTTTCCATGCATCTAGCAATGACTTCAAAAGAATGCGTAACAAGCCTTTGTTAGCAGCAGAGGTTTAGGAAAGGACGCCGTAAAGCTATTCACTAAAGAGTATACGCACCTGGGTTATGTCTGGTATGCCACCGCCCGTTACATTATAATTCTCGATTTGAAAGACCTGAGCTTTGATGGTAGAAGAAAAAGACAGCAGAAGCAGCAGCAGTGCACCAACGTAAGATTTAATTGCCATCTTTTTCCTTTCTACTACGAGTATTCTTGGTCTCTCTCCCTCTCTCCTTGGTGCTTGCTGGAACTTCCAAGAAGAAAGGGAGAGGATGCTGTTTGGTTGATCTTTCCCCTTGGCGCTGGAGCATTCTTATACTGCATCCGTGGGGGAAAGCTTGGAACGCCATTTACAGCATTTAGCCAATTCTAAGGTATATCCCCCAGGAATAGAGTGGGCAAGAGAAAGTCCCCACGTTTTCCCTCTAGGTTCCTGGCTCTCCTCCGTTTGCTATTGTTAGCTTTCCCACGGTTGCCTCCTTGTCATCAACATCCATGTCCTGGGGCACTTTCTCTATCCTGCCTAATCTTGAAACCAGGGGGATTCTATCTTCGTAGAATCGATCCATCTTCCTATCGTTGCTGTCCAGTGTTATCCCAAGCTAGCTTTCCAAACTTACCACCAAAATGCTTCGCTTACTATCAAACTCAGAGCAGATCTCATCCTCAAACTTCAATCCATCATTTTTTTCTCTCCATTCTTCTTTGAAGGCTTTAAGTACCCCGACCAAATCAACTGCTCTTCGATAATGTGCTCTGATTCCGGGTTTACCTACTATTGGATTCAACCGACAACTCTCTTGTTAAGAAGGTCTTCGAGACAGCATTTATTAGGTGACTAAATAGGGAAATACTAAAATCGCTTGATGTACAATTCTCTCATTTTCATTTTTATTTTTAAATGATAATGATAGCGGAATCCCATTTTATCTATTAGCCAAAATTTGTTTCCATTTTTAAAAAGAAAAATTGTTGTCATTCTCCATAAATGCAAAATTGAAAATTAAAAAAAAAAACGAGTAGTTTTTAAAAGGAAAATTATCCAAAAAGTGTTAAACCTATTGCATTTTTGTTAATTCAATACTAAACATTTCAATTTTATCAATTGAGTCCTAAAATTTTCAAAATTTGCCAACCAAAACCATCCAGCTAATTTTGACCATAAATTGCAAATGTAAATAATTTTCAATAATGTTTTTTGAATTTTTTTTAGTAACTTTCTTTCCTTTTCTTTCTTTTCTTTGTCTTTTTCTTTTTATATGTGGGTTCAAAGGGCTGAGAGTCACCGACTAAGGGATGGCGACCTCTGCCAACCACTAACCGAAAATTAGCAACCCCTAGGAAGGGCCATGAAGCCCTCACCAATCATGAGCGTGGGGTTGCGACCCCTTGCTAAGGTTGGCGAGGGCATTGCAAGCCCTTGCAAGCCACAGCTAGGGCGTTGCGGCCCTTGCCCACCCTCACTATGGCCATCGAGGGCTTGCAAGGCCTCATTGTGGTTGGCAAGGGTATCGTGAGCTCTCGCTTGCCACAGCAATTGCACTATGGCCCTTGCCTACCCCGCTATGGTCGGCGAGGGCTCACAAGCCCTTGTTAGATCTAACAAGTGTGGCAACCCTTGCCTCAATTGGCATGGGCTTCATGGCCCATCTGGGCCAGTGGCCCCACTAGCCATTTGAAATAAAAAAGAGAAGAAAGAAAAGAAAAGTAAATGGAAAAAATCAAAAAAAAATTATAAAAATTTATCCACATCAAGGTTGGCCATGGCATGTAGAAAGGCCCTAATTGGACTGTTACGCTAGCTATTTTCAGCCAAAATTAGGCGAATTGACTCAATTGGTAAAACTGGAAAATGTTTGGACTCAATTAGTAAAATTAAAAGATTTAAAATTGAATTAACAAAAGTGTAATAAATTTTCCCATTTCTAAAACAAAAATGCTTGCCTGACCGTCCATTATTTGCCAAAGGACGTTTATGATTCGCAAGGTCCTTACTCTGAGAGACCGGATGATTAGCTAATCGGATCACAAAGTTGTTCGCGATTAACAAGCATATCATCAGAATTAAATAATACAAACATATTCTATACAGATTTTCTAAAAATTTCGCTTATTGACATATTATATATCATGTGTAAGACTATAATTATAATCAGCAAAAAAAATTCATCAGATTTGCGTTTTTTCAGTCAATACTGCAATTCCATTATCACATTTGTAAAAACCATAAAACTATGAAAAACACCACTTTTCCGGCTGCCTCCATTGGTTGTTGGTCGGCACCACTAGTCATTGCCTGCCGCCGCTAGTTGCCCCCACCATCGCCACCGATCACGGTCACTGTTGTCAAATGTGATATGATTCAGTCACAATATTTCAAATGTTGTCTTTTAATTAGTAACGCTCCAGCTTTGCATAGCAATTAAGCTTTCTAAATTTGTAAAATTAGAAAGAAATATTTGTACTGGACAATAAAAAGTCCCAAGGAAAAAGATGGGCTAGAGATCAAGAGAACTTAAGAGTTGAAAGCAACCCATTTAACAATATTATTTACACAAAATCGATAGCCATTTTCTCTTGAAGCGAAAGTGACGGTTGAGATTGCACGATCATTTTCAAGCGATAACGATGTCATTATACTAGCATTGCTCACTCCTTATCCTTTTTTCTTCATTCATGTAATTAAAATTCTATTGTTGTAAATATTACTAATAGGGGATTAGCACTTGATGACGAGGCTATATTAAGAAATGATTCTACAAAAACGAGAAATTTTACCCATCCATGTTAATTATAGATAAACCTCGTTTTCACATAATTTGAGAGTGACTTTACCTGATGCATATTATATACAAAACTCTTTTACAACCTGACATAGTACACGGTTACCCCTAAATAATTAACTGTCACACGTTAGATATCACCCTCCTGAACTTTCATTTTTTTAAGGCGGTTAGCCTTCCGTTATATATTCCTCGGCATGTGAAATACACATGAGTTTTAAAGAATAAAGATGTATTTTCCATCTCTTTCAAAGGAAATATCTCTTTTACTCTTGACTTTATTGGGCCAAAAGTCAAGCAAGCATAATTTGATTAGAATGTTAATATTGGAAGAAATAAATAGGAATTATAATATTAAAAAAATTTAAAGTTGTCAAAATTTTAGGGAACATATTAATAGAACTAATGAATATTTTAGAGAAAAAGAGAGAAAATTAAGTAAAGTGGAAAAATGTCTCAATAATAGAAAGGTCAAATTTCAAAGAAGGGATATTCATTATGCACTTTTAGATAGGCATAAGCATAATTCTAGGGCAAAACCTAAAACCTGAGAATTGGATCAGTGGAAACCTATCACGTTCTAGGTTCCAAGGTAAGCAGGGTAAGTTCTAAGTTTCAAAAATTGAAAAACCTATTTCGATGGGTAAGTTTTAGGTTCCAAGTTCTTTGCAAGATCTTGCAGTATTTCATAGGGCGTTCGATAATAAGTATATAATTTGAACCCACTAGTTAAGTTTCATTTTATAACTAAGACTTTTACATCGTTAATGTTTCATATTTCTTGTATGTATAAATATAAGTTATGGTTAGTAAATTATAATAATAAGTGGTGGTTATTAAAAGTGATAATTCACCTCAATCATTCAATTAATAACAAAAGCATAACATGGGTAGATCCTAAAACCAACCCCGGAACTTATGACAGAGTAGGTTTCAGGTTTCAAGGTATGTATGATAAGTTCCAGATTCCTAAAAATGATGAACTTGTTCCAACGGGTAACTTCCAAGTTCTATGTGGAATCTATACGGAACCTAAAATCGTTCACTTCTACTTTTATATGGGTAATTATTGGAAACAAATGATTAACCAATTAAAAACACTTATCACCAAGGGCTTCAATTAATCATTTCCTTAGGAAATCGCTTACTCTTATAATTTGTTAGATATTTTCGTTAATCAATCAATTTTCACATCAATTAATCCATTAAATATACATAATGAGTAACCGGCTTGTGACATTTGACCTTCTTGTTATCGAGACTCCCTTTTCACGTAATTTGCGGTTTTCTTATTCTTAAATATCTTATTTAATGCAAACAAATGAGCACTCAGGAAACATAAGCGACTACTATTTAGTTGTATAGTCTGTAAATTGGCCATGGCAAAAAAAAAAAAAAAAAAAAAAAAAGTCAAACTGTAAATAGCCAACTTTTAAAACCAATTCCTTAATTTCCCAATAAATTTGGACCTCAGGAAGAAAAGATATTAACTTCCAAACCCATTTACTCCCAATAAGTCTACTTTGAGAGCCTCTTTAATCAATTTAAATTATTTTTTTTTGTCATTTATCTATGAACTTGTCAATTCAAGTAATTCTTTTCATGGATCGGTAAACACATAGAGCCCCGAAGCGACCCAATTAGAGCTACTAGAAAACTTTCCCCCCTTTTTTCTTATTTTTTTGGAATTTGAAGCTTATCGAGTACAATTCGAAATTGGCATAGTGATCTACCATGAACATGTTCATGTTCTTGTCGTGACCCTCCCGAGAGTGGATTAGTTGGGGAAAAGCTAATGGACTATTCAACAAGAACAAAGTTTCCTCTCATGAGGCCACCACTTGCATCTAGTGCTGGCTCTCTCAAGCCTTACCAATCACAAATTGGTACTCAATTCAACATGTGATTAAACTTAGAGCCGTCACGATCGGTTATGGGTTGATTAGACACCCAAGTAAAATGTGATAGTATATTTTACTTCTCAAAGTAAAGATTCATAAGTACGGGGACTTAGTTATGCTAGATTAACTTAACACCCCTTTGGTACGTTTTCTCTTTATTTCAAAAATGTTTTGCATGCAGTCTTTGTCCATCTTTACCTTGCCACTAATATTTGAGGGGTGATCAGATGGGTATGCAATCAGGAAATGTAGCACCCAATAATCAAAATAGTAAATAGATTGCATAAGATTTTAAGAACCTAGATGCACTAAGCGAGCAAAGTGTATCCCTATCCACCATCACTAGATTTCTGCATACTACCATTTTAGAAAAATATGCAAACCAAATGCATGGAAGTTATGTATGATACAATGACTAACTAATGTGCAATATATACTAAATTATTTCTCCTAATTAATGCAACGTATATGAGACCGACTAATGTACTTTTGTTCTCTTTTCTTAGTAAAAAGACAAATGCCCCTCAAGTCTGAAAAATAAATGTGCATGCATTTTCTATTCTAGGACTAACCATGGATTAATCCAATGATACAAATCAATATGAAGTGCTATCTTTATTTCTAATTTTATGAAAACAGCAAATTTAAATCCTAGGACTATAATGTGATCTAATGAACTAGGTATTGATGTTAACTATGTGCAATGCAGATGATGTAATGCAATTAGTAACTATCTTATTTTCTAAGTGATTTACATTATATGTTATAAGACTAATTAAATCTTGGTCTATTTGCAATCTTGGTGAAATCTAAATGAAATTTTTTATTTGGTTTTATTATGAAAATTATCCTAAATTTATTTGGATTCTAACTTAACATGTTCTAAATCCATATGTATTATGAAATTAATCATGCGTGGCCCTAAATATGAAAACCCCAAATTGTAAATTATGAATGTACTTTAAACTCTAATACGCATGATATACTGACGTGCAATGACAATGTACGAATTAATCACAACATGCTCAACCATAGCAATCCATACAAGAAAATATTGGGGTTCGACCTTAATGTCTAAAGGTAAGAAAGCTGAATATGTCTTTGTTGGTGCATGAAACAAAATCAAAAACGACAGTGAACTAAGGCTTTATCAACTATAAACATGAACTTAAATTACATTCTGGGACCGTCAATCATCCACTCAAACAAACCTCATCCTCACCTTGACTAGAATTGGCCCGAGGGATATGAGACTAGTAGGACAAGACTTAAAGGAGCGTGGCCACCGGGTTTGGTGTTAAACCAGCAAGGGGCACAAAAAGGATGTTGCAGTGAAGAAACAGCCTGGCTAGACGAAGCTTTCCGGGATGAACTGAGCAACGATGATGGAGGAACTGTACAGCTGGCGAGAATAAGGGTACTACCGTACTGCAAAGTTCACCCAGACGACCTGCAATGAGTAAACAAAGTAATGGGCTACTCTGGAAATGCTGGACGCATTGCTGGTTGTTGCTCGGCCAGCAGGAGACGCAGAGGGGCGGGCTGTTGTTCGGAGGGGATCCGCGGAGATCTAGTTCTCGCTGGAAATGGAAGAGGACCAGGCGTGAGTGGAAACTCGTTGGTGTCACCTAGGAACTTGCTGGGGATGGCAATGAGGCAACGGCAGCATGAGCTTCAGCAGTGGATGGCGCGATGGCGTGGACGTAGGACACTAGGGTCATCACCGGATCGTTTCATTGCTGCAGGGGGCCCAAGCTCGTTGGAATGACCTGCAGAGGGCTTCGCCGGGGCTGGATGGTAGCGGATAGAGAGCTGCAATGTCACCAAAAAGTGAATAAATTGCCGGGGCTTCGCAGGAATTGATGGAGGAGGGTAGGGATCGCTGATCGTGCACGGCGAAGAAAAATGTGGTAATGATGGTAAAAAACGTGATGATGATAAAGACGTCTCTCTATCTTTCCTTGCGGCTTCACGGCTTGCTAATTTTGGGAGCACTAACTTGGGAAAATTATCCAAAAAGTCCTAAACTTATTGCACTTTTATCAATTCAGTCATAAACATTTTAACTTTGTCAATTCAATCTTAAACCTTTTTCATTTCTGGCCGATACAATCCATCCGGCCAAAATTTGCCGGAAAATGCTAACGTGGACACCGGCGGTGCCATGTTGGACCGCCAGCACTAACGTGGACAATTAATAAATAATATTTTAATACTTTTTTGAATTTTTATTATTTTTTTCTATTTTTTCCTTTTTTTCTTTTCTTTCTTTTCTTTTTGGCTTTTTCTTTACTTTTCCAATGGCCGGCCACCAACCACAGCCCGCCGGCTAGCCTCGCCGGCCAAAAGCAAGGCCCGGCCGGGTGAGGAGGAGCCCCGGCGGGGAGCCCTTGCCCAAGCGTGGCCCGGCAAGGGTCGCTGGGCAAGGTCGACCCTCACCTAGGCCAAGGCGGCCTCACCAAGCGTCGGCCGAGCGACGGCGACATCAGGTGAGGCCACCCTTGCCCCTAGCCAGCAGGGCATGGACGATCGGGAAGATGACAACGGTCCTTCCACCCTACTAACACTGTCAATTCTCGACGGCGAGTCAAGCGAGTTAGGGTTGAGGCGAGAGGACTCAAGTAGAAGAGATGGAGGGATGACAGGGGCGAGGCAAGAGAACCCGAGCAAAAGAGATGGAGAGACAAAGACAACGACGAGAGGCGACGACAACAACGACGTGGTTCAAGCCTGAGTTCACAACGGTCAGTGGCCAACCATTGCTTGTGGCTGGTGGGCGGCCACCGGAAAAAAAGAAAGAAAAAAAGGAAAAACAGAAAAAATAATAATAATAATTCAAAAAAATATTAAAATATTATTAAAAATTATCCACGAGCGCCGGTGGTCTAACATGGCACCACTAGCGTCCATGTCAGTATTTTCCGGCCAAAATTAGCCGGATGGATTGAATTGGTCAAAAGTGAAAAGGTTTAGGACTAAATTGACAAATTTAAAAAATTTAGAACTAAATTGGCAAAAGTGCAACAAGTTTAGGACTTTTTGGACAATTTTCCCGCACTAACTTACGCAAATATCTTGATTCTTTCCCCTCATTTCATCTCTTCAAAATTCATCTTCTTTTCTTTCCATTCCTCAGTATCTTGCTAAAAATTCATCCCTGCCCCCTTGCCGGCCGCACTTTCAAATTGTGAATCCTTTAATTGTGGAAGAAATTCCACCGATTTTCCTCCTCGTGGCTTCAAGCATGCTCCGGCAATCACGGTCCTTTCAAGATCGCGATGTGCGATCTCTTTTTCAAGCCGGTAACCTAGCTGTTATCCATTATCCTTCGTTCCTCATTGGCCAAATTTGGACTCCAATTGGGGTTGCCGTGTCAAAAATCCTAATTCAAATTGCGATGTGGATCCATTCAATCAATCCCAGACATTCACTTAAAACATGTCAATTTCAATCGGCTCCAGTCGTAGGCTTCAACTTTAAGACCCCGCGCAGATGGGCAGGGACGATTTCCCAGTGATCGTAGGCTTCATGTTCGCGGACTGCGACGTGGAGGCCCCGTTCCTCCCATTATACCTCAAGTTAATATCAGCAAGCTCCACTTTCTGGCAAGGCACTCCTCTGCTGCACACAAGCTTCACAGCAAGTGGTGTTGCAGACGTTCGTCGGATGTCCCTAAAGCTCACATCTGAGATCTTGACCTTTGTGGGGAATGTGTGGCTAATTAGAAATTTGGACGTTAAACCCACTTTAATTCACGTCCTCCCAATTATTTTATTGAGGACATCAGCGCATTATCCCGAGATTTGCACCCAAAATCAAGAACGGCAAAACTATTTCATCAATGCTTCTAGGCCTATCGCACTAGTCAACGTGATGGGATTCATTTTTATTAATTTAATAGAGTACATGGACACGATTGATGACCCAAAATTACAAGAAAAAGGGGCTTAATTACGAATGCACCCTAAGATCATGTCTGTTAGAATAAAGTAGAAAAGAGAATTTCTATATATTTTTGTACATCCAATACTGATTATGAGTGAACATGATCCGAGTGAGCGGTTCTCATTCTAGAACTAAGAACCGCCCACTAAAGATCGGCTTTGAAAATTTGGAACCGACAACAACTCGGTTCCGTGGATCCACCCGAAAACCGTGGTGTGGGCCAATTCTTACATGGGTCTATGAAACCGGTCCCACCAAACTTCGCACACTTAGTGCAACATTTTCCAGCAAGTAAAAGTAAAGTAAAAAGATAGAATTTCCATATTCTTAGTTGCAATACCAGTAAAAAGATTGAACTCATATTAAAAGTTTACAGTCAAGGCCTTGAATCGACGGATGTTGAGTTTGAGAGTGAAGAGTTTGAGAGTGAAGGCCATGAATAAGAGATAGTGAGATGGCTCAAACGAGGTAAGAGGGAGACAAGACAAGAATGGGTGTTGAGCTCCAAATTAAGGATTTTTGGGTTTTCATTTTTCTTAAATTGTTTTTTGATCTTGAACTTTTTCTTAAAAATTATATATATTTTATATTACTAGTTCAGTCCAAATGGGTGAGTGGGTGGTTCCACACCGAGAACTAAGAACCAAGCCGTACCCACCAATTCCAATAAAGTGGAACTAAGATCAAAACCGGCTCCCTTGGGAACTTTTGGTTCTACTATAGTCCGATCCGATTCTGGGCAATCCGAACGATTCTTGATTCTTTTGCACACCTCCGATACTAATGATACAAGAGCCTATTTATAAGTTATTCTAGATAACTATCTAAAATAATAAAATATTACAATACCAAATAAATAACAATTAGAATCAATCGTGGAAAACGTAGAAGAGGTTAGTTGGAGTTTGGAGAAAAGATCTTTAAATCACCCAGATGGATTTTACAATGATGAATTGATTGAGTAAAGGAGATTGCCCGAGCCTTTTGATGCACCATAACATGAATTTTAAACTCCACAACATGCGTATGGGAAAGCTTAAGCCTGGAGTAGTGAAAATTTATGGAGGCTACTCTTATATTTTTGGCAAACCAAATATAAATTTATAACTAAGTGGGGTGTACGAGTGATAATTTTCTTCAGACAGAATCCGACGTGGTATGCAATCAGACATATTCGTATCATTAATAATGTGTAAATTACATGGGTACACAAAAGAGTACAATAACCAAACGGTTTCGCTCAAGGATCCTAGTCTTCAAAACTCGACCTTTCACATCCTTTATAAAGAAACGTTCGACGTCATTTCGTCTTCACTGAGAAAGAGCAAAGTCTTTAGCTCACAATCTTGGCACAAGCCAAAGGGTTTTGCATGCCGGAGATCAAAGGCCTGACGTTGGAACACTCCGACGTGGCGGGGCCATCAGGGCCTTTATACACAAGGTTAATGTCCGCGATCTCGACGCCCTCGCATGGAATGCGCTTGCTGCAGGCGATCTTCACTGCGACCTTGGTCGAAGAGGTTCCCCTGATTCTCTTGAAGCTGACATTGCTGATCTTAACAAGGGAAGGAATCTGAACAAATCGAATAACATACAGATTAGGGCCGACATGTATATGGTTTATCGATTGTGCGATTAGTTTTTGTTTCCTAACTGACTTGAGAATTGTGAGCAAAACAAGCATTGCTGTCTACCTGTGCTTGGCACTGGTTGAATGGGCAGTATCCCTGGTCTATGAGCACAGGGTTGGCAACATCGTTCATCTGGACGTCCTCGAAATGCATGTCGGTGGCTATGCCGATCTTTGATGCGGGCCACGTCTTGATCCTCGCGCCGTTGGTCGCGCCGGTGATGGTGCAGTTCGTGACAAAGACACCTGACACGGGCTCTTCATTGTCGTACTTCCCGAGGCTGCCAACGCTGATGCCGTGGCCCGGACCGCAGGTCACCCCCCTGACAGTGATCTGCCGGCTCCCGTCACCAAGGGAGACGCAGTCGTCCCCGGTCTTGATGTCGGTGTCGAGGATGTTGACCCCGAGCGACCGTCCAATGTGGATCCCGTCCGTGTTGACGCTGTCGCCCGGCGCATTCACGTGGAAATTTTGGAACGTGAGGTTCTTGGCGCCCAAGACGTTTACGTGGAAATTCTTGCTGTCGAGCGTCGTTACGTTATGGATTATGGCATTGCTGACGAAGTCGAACCTCAAATTCTGTCGAGATTCAATGGGTGTTAGCAATTCCCCCTGGTGCTCAAAACTCAGTTAATCGCGTTGTCTTAGTTCGGATATACCCCCATCAGCGTATCCGTTATTCTAATGACCGTGCGGTTCGAAATCGACATAGAAACGAATAATACCGACGGGTGCTTACGGTGGGGAGAGTACGGCAGTTCGTGTTCTTGTCACAGTCGTTCTGCCCCCAGGCTATCTTGCCCTGGCCGTCAAAGGTCCCGCCGCCCGACATGGTGAGGCCGTCAATGCGTTGGAACACGACCCAACCGTCGGTCTTGAAACGGCTTGGGTCCGCCGGGGCCTGCAGCCTGCCATGGATCTCGAACTCCACGTGGGCCTTGCAGGGGCCTTCTAGAACCACCTCCGACAGTGCAAAAGTTCCTCCCGCGATGAACACTTTAGCACGAGTGGTGGATGCGCACGCCTTTTTCCATGCACCTAGCAATGACTTCAAAAGAATTCGTAGCAAGCCCTCGATAGCAGCAAAGATTTAGGAAAGGACGCCGTAAAGCAATTCACTAAAGAATATACGCACCTGGGTTATGTCAGGAATGCCACCGCCCTTTGCACTGTAATTCTCGACTTGAAAGACCTGAGCGTTGATGGTAGAAGAAAAAGACAGCAGCAGCAGCAGCAGCAGCGCGCCAATGTAGGATTTGATTGCCATCTTTTCCCTTTCTACTACGAGGATTCTTGGTCTCCCTCTCTCTCTCCCCTCGGTGCTTGACGGAACTTCCAAGAAGAAAGAAAGAGGAAGCTGTTCGGTTGATCTTTCCCCTTTGGCGCTGGGGGCCTTTTATACCGCATCCGTGGGGGGAAGCTCGGAACGCCATCTACAGCTTTTAGCCAATTTCAAAGTGTATCCCCCAGGGATAGAGCGGGTGCCAAGAAGTCCCCGCGATTTCCCTCCTCGTCCCTGGCTCTCCCCTATCATTAGATCATCCACGGTAGCCTCCTTATCATCAACATCCATGTCCAGGGGCCCTGGATTTTCTCTATCATGGCTGATCTTGAAACCGGGGGGTTGTAATTGCGGAGAATCGATCCATCTTCCTATCCTTGCCGTCCGGTGTTATTTTGAACTAGCTGATCCATCTTCCTATCCTTGCCATCCGGTGTTATTTTGAGCTAGCTTTCCAAAGTTACCGCAACACAAATGCCTCGCTTACTATCAAAAACTCATATCAGGTCTCATCCTCAAAATGCAATCCATCATTTTTGTTTTCTCTGCATTCTTCTTTGAAGGCTTCAAGTACCCGACCGAATCAACACTCTTCGATAACGCCTTCTGATTCCAAGTTTGACTCCTATTTGGATTGAACCGACGACTCTTGTTGAAGAAGGTTTTCAAGATGGCATTTATTAGGTGACTAGATAGAGAAATACCAAAATATTTTGATATACAAATCTCTCATCTTCACTTTTGCTTTTAAATGATAGATAATACCAAAAACCCATTTTATCTATAAATTTAAATCTATTTCCAATTTTTTTTTAAAGGAGCAATGTTATTTCCACCTTAATTTTGGCTGAAACACTTTACCGAAATTCTCTCTCTCTCTCTCTCTCTCTCTCTCTCTCTCTCTCTCTCTCTCTCTCTCTCTCTCTCTCTCTCTCTCTCTCTCATCAAATTACACCCAAAAAAAAAATATATATTATCTCCCCATGAATCCATGTATCATATTATCATTTTTCCTAGACAAGGTCGTTAATTTTAATTTATAATCTCATATTTTAATTATAAAAATTACATAGAAGAGTAGAAATTTCTAGTTATATTGATTATGTACTTTTAGATGGTTAATTAATGGAAACAAATGATTTCCATTCATGAGTTGAGGAAATCATTTACTCTTATGATCTGTTACATATCTTTATCGATCAATAAATTTTCACATCAATTAATTCCTTAAATATACATAACGACTAATCGGCTTTTGGCATTTGACCTTTCTGTAACCGAGACTCCCTTTTTTACTTAATTTGTGGTGATTGTCATATTTAATCCAAACATATGAGCACTCATGACTACTGTTTAGTTGTATAATCTGTCAATTGGCTATGGCAAAAAAAGACAAACTGTAAATGGCCATCAACTTTTAAAACCATTTCTTAAATTCCCATTACAGTTGGACCTCAGGAAAAAAAAAAAAAAAAAAAACTTCCAAACCCATTTATTCAATTCAAGTAATTTTTTTTGTCATTTAGTTATGTACTTGTTAATTCAAGTAATTTTCTTCATCACATAGAACCACAAAGCGACCCAATTAGAGCTACATGAAAACTTTTCCATTTTTTTCCTTTTCTTTTTTGGAATTTGAAGCTTATCAACTGCAGGTCGAAACTGACGTAATAAACTCCCATGAACATGTTCATGTTCTGAATAGAATATGACTTCTATGCAAGAAAATTACAAAGTGATAGGAAATTGAAAATCTCATTGATTTCTCCAGAAATCTCTTCACAATGTCTTCATGTCTTGTTGGTACTAAGCAATAAGCACCTTCTGTATTGTATAACTAGCAAAAGCATGTAGAGGAGTACATAGCTTTATTTCTAAAGATATTTGAAAAGCCAAAAGAGGTATTTTTTATTTGCAGCTCTATTTCACCAGTCTCTCATCGTGCCCTGGAGCATGAAGGGGGTGCATATTATCAATCGAACTCCTCTAAACACTCCAACGATCACATGCGCGATGAATATGAAGATTGATCAACTTCATGACCCCACGCAAATGGGCAGAGACAATTTCCCGGCGATCGTAGGCTTCACGTTCGCGCACTGCGATGTGGCAGTCCCGTTTCTCCCATTATACCTCAGGTTAATATCAGAAAGCTCCACTTTCTGGCAAGGGATTCCTCTGCTGCACACAAGCTTCACAGCAAGTGGTGTTGCAGACGTTCCTCGGATGTTCCTAAAGCTCACATCTGAGATCTTGACCTTTGAAGGAATCTGAAAATGGGAAAAGAAAAATCATGGGATTGACATAATTCATATATCATTCGATATGGGATCACTTGTGATGGCAATTTGAGCTCATGAAACGGCGGATGACAGCAGACTACCTTCTGCTGGCAATCGTTATACGGGCAGTAGTTTTGATCGATGAGAATAGGCGTGGACACGTTATTCACCGTGATGTCCTCGAAGTGCATGCCGCTGGCGACGCCGCTCGGGGAGTTAGGCCACGTCTTGACGCGGATCCCGTTCATCGTGTTGGTGAGGGTGCAGTTGCGCACGGTCACGCCGACCACAGGCTGCTCGTCGTGGTACTTGCCGAGGCTCCCGACGCTGATGCCATGGCCAGGCCCGCACGTCACGCCCTCAACGTGCACCTGCTGGCTTCCGTCACCGAGCGAGACGCAGTCATCACCGGTCCTGATGTCGGCACCGATGATGTTGACCCCTGTGGAGCGGCCCACGTGGATCCCGTCGGTGTTAAGGCTGTCTTCCGGCGCGTCGATGGTGACGTGCTGGAGCGTCACGTTATTGCAGTTCAGGAGCCCCACGTGGAACAGCTTGCTGTTGAGGGAGGTGATGTCTTGGACGTGCGAGTTGTTGATCGAGGTGAACTGCAGATTCTGTTAAAAATCAAAAGGTTATGCCACGCTCATTGTCTTCTAACGAAGCTCAAATAGTCATTACGGGAGAGAATTACGGTGGGGAGGGAATTGCATTTGCCGGTCTGAGCGCAGTTGTTCTCTTTCCAGGCGGCCGCACCTTGGCCGTCAAACGACCCGCCGCCGGAAAGGGTCAAGCCGTCGATGTTCTGGAACAGGACCCAGGAGCCTTGCGACTTGAGCTTGTTCAACTCCGCCGGTGCTTTGACGGCCCCTTCGACCTTCAGGTTGACGTCCGCCTTGCATGGCCCTTGGAATTTCAGCGGGCCCGCCAGGTAACTCCCTTTGGATATCACGACCGTGCTAGGGCTTGGAGACGTGCATGCCTTATTCCAGGCATTCACAATAATCTACAAGAAAAAAATTCTTATTCAGGGCTTCAAAACAAAAGGAGAATCACAGCTCTTGAATCGTTTATATGGAAATTACAATTTGTGTTTTCATACGTGTGCTTGTAGACGATCCGGATGGAATTGATAATTAAACAATCCGTCTCAAATATATTTTAACAAAAACAATCAAAGCAGATGATTGATGAAGTTCGTATTTACCTGGCTATCGTCGGATCTTCCGTCGGCTTTCGCTCCAAATTTTCTCACGTCAATTTCGGCTTGACCTATCATGGAAACACCTGTAGTTCTCATGGCAGCCGCTAGGGAGAGCAGATAAAGGAAAATTGCAGCTCTGGCCATCATCTTGGAACCCATGTTTGAGAATCAGTTCCCTCCTCTTCTCTTGTGTCTTTTCTTCTATCTTTTTATTCTGTTTTTTTGGCGGTTTTTGTTTTGTGATCTTTTTTTCCTCTTTTGTGCTTTTGCCCTATTCAATAGCTAAATTGATCTCATGAATCAAGAACACCAGTAGGGGTTTCATTTATAGTGTGATAGAAGGCGATGAGCACCGCAAAACATTTAAACTAATTTTAGGTGATTATCCCTTTTGTCCATGAATTTGGTGAGCGGCGCGGAGGAGTAATTTGGCTTTCCTTTCCTTAATTGGGCCAATGGACATAAAACCAGGCACATGTATGGACCCTTCACTTTTCTAAGAATGAACTCATTATATTTGGTCTGTCCATAATAGAAAATTCGAAGGGAAGATGCTGGTGATTTGTGGAGAAGAATTGCACGTGCGCCAACGTGATATAACCACCCTCAATTTGCTCCTTGATTAGACATACTAATTAAAAGAAATGGTCCTTCAATGTTAGATGAATTAACCTACCTCCTTGTTCTGGAAAAACCCAATCGATGATGCCAGAGATTATTCTTTTATTCCTCATCCTCCTCCTCTTTATTTTATCTAATTGGGACGAGATTCAAAACCCTAACAAAGAAATAAGAAAAGAAAAGTAGGAGAAAACGTATCGATTGACATGATACATTATGATAAATAAAGCGCTGTCAATGCCTAATAGGTACAAAATCGTCGTCGTGAATAACCATGATACACCTACCCAATAAAGTACAAAGTATCAACGATAGCCATATCGGACATGTACGACCTACCAACACGGGATCTATCGAAACGGAAGAAGAACAAGAAATGGTCAAATTAAAAGACGTGAGTGTCCTCGGTGCGAACGCAATAGCTGCTCATAACGCGGTACATATGCTAATCAAACACGATACCGACGGATCTAAACACCGTCCTCATGGGATCTGCCGTTATAGCCATTGCTATGAGCACCGTTCATGCCGACGGCCGGGTGCTTCTGGGATCTCTCTCTCCTCCTTTTCTTGATCACGACGGCCCACGTAACCGGCTCCATGATCAGGGCGACGCAGCCTAGAACTACAAGGATGATCACGTACGTCCGCTTCCACACCTTCGTCGGGTCCAAAAGGTCCAAGCCAATGAACACGTTGACGATGCTCAGCACGATCGCAGTGTACCCGCAAGAGTGGTGGTATATGTTCCAGTAGAGTCTGTACTTGTGGTCCGGCTTAGGCCTCAGGAGAAGAGCAAAAACCTAGAGAAAATAATCCAAAGCACATTAGTTAGTCGCAAGAGTTTTTCCCTCGTTTTGTCAGAAGAAGAATCCACAAAATAAGGATATATGATACGTTTGGTTCTCCAACTGGTACTCTTTTCGCCAATAATCCTTGCCTTTATTACGTTCCATCCAGTTAATTTCACCAAATATAATCGTAAATCTCGGTGAATAGATTAAACAAATATTCGCAGGATTGATCTTTAGGACTGAGCAATTCGACAGACTCTTTTGGGAGTATTATGAACTCTTCTTCTAAGAATGGATCTGTTCATGATGGTGCTACGGAACAACCATTTTGCCGAATCGATTCTTATGATCGATTAAGCAAAATGGGTAAATCAGCATTACTAAAGAATCGCAACGTGCCATACAGGATTGGTGAATGAGTTGGTACAAAATCACGAGAGCGAGATCGCTCAAGACGCATCGCTTCGCAAATTTGCAATATGTAATGCAAGTTGACTTTACTTAAAATGAGACGGCAAAAATCGACCCACTAACCGAAAGAGGCCAAATTCAGATGCTTTGACCCACTAATCACGCCACGATGCGTCACTTAGAAATCGACCTAAATGAAAAGGAAAGCAAGGACTTTTGAGGAGAGACATGACCCATGCCGCTTTCAAACGGCTGAGATTCCTGTGAAGACTTTATATTATATTTACGAGCTTTGCTAATATAACAATTTTTAGGTTACTGTAAAGATAATTATTTTTTGTGAGTCACAAATTTTTTAAGAAGTGGGTTCAATAACAACTTATAATTATTTATTTAATTTTTTTGTCTAAAATATATTGTTATTCTCACAATAAATTAAATACTATCACATAATCATTTCTCTATGTTCATAAATTTATTAAAAACCTATGGTTACGCCACTAATATATATTATTATGGGCGGAACCAGGTAATTACATTTTCTTATCATCCTTTCATTTCCACTTAACTAATTATTATACCAGAGTCAGAACAGTGTGGAAAGTAAGCGTTTAAGGGTAAGTGGGAATCTTTTTAGAGGGACAATTCTATGGGCGATTTCCTAGCATTGTTCTTTTTTTCTAGAGGAGATAGACATAATTCAAATAATATTTATAAAAGAAGTTATCCGAATATGAAAAAGATTCCATTGGCTGCAATCTGATTACTAGGTTAAATTTGTGACCTCCAAATTGTGATATAGTTTTTGAATAGTTGATAGTCGTGACTGCCAAAATATTAAGTAAAATTTTACCTGAAGAGTTGCGAGGATGAAGAGGGTCACGCCAATGTTGCCATGAGTGCCCACGCTGCTGCCTCCGCCGGCGTCGCCGAGCCGCAGGCCGGTGACCCAACCGGCGATGCCAACGGCATAGGCAGATGTCTGGCACGTCACGTGGAGATAAAACCAAGCTGGATTTGCTGACTTGAACACCTTCAAGTACCTCGCCAACAGCACTCCCGTTGGCATCAGCACTCCCCAGCTCACAGCATTCAAAACGCCATGAACCTGCACAAATTTTCCCAACAAAAAAAGAAGAAAGCAATCAAATGAATAATAGACCGACCACTCTAAAACTTTAATATCTTTATATGTATAGTAGCTACGATAACAACTAAAATATTTACACCATTCACTCAGTACATGTACATGGATAGCTAATTATATATTTCTATTATTTTCCGCCTATAATTGCTGCAAATGGCCTGCACGACCTAAGTATAGATGGACTAGTTCATTCAATAGATTATATGGTTGCACATGCATGCGTAACAAGATATGAAGCCATCATAGACGTAAAGAGGGTAAAACAAAAAGTCAACCTTGCCAAAGAGGTAGATTCAAAGCTAATTCACGCAACGAAACCTTACATTCTTTTTCCGCTCCGTCGAGCTGATTCCCGATGATCCCGATGGCGATCCGCCACCCGACGTGCTAGACGTAGACAAGAAGTTGAGCGTCCCCGTCGATCGCACATTGGCTCCTCCCGTGGAATGCCTGCCGGGGGTTCCGGGCCCATTCATCGGACCCTCTTCCCACACCTGGCTCACGCTCGTCATGCTCGTCCCGAGTTTCAACCACGCGAATATCGTCATCTCGCCGTTCTCATACGTCGCCGATATGCTCGGCACCCCGAAGCTCAGGGCCCCCTCCGGCAAGCCCGTGCTGTAGCTGTCGACGCTCGACGTGTAGGCGTACATCGACCCACTCGTGGTCATGTAGGCCACGAGCGCCTGGCACCCCAACATCCTCTGCCCCTTGGGGTTTATCGCCCACGAGATCCACCTCGAAGTCGAGGCGCCCGTGTGCCGGAACGCAACATCGGCCGTGCCGGTCGATTGCGTGTAGTTCCAGTGGAGGAAGGAGCTCAGCACGGGGAGGTCGACGCACAAGGCGTAGGTGTTCTTGTTGGTGAACGTGTAGTTCCGGCAGGTCTGCGCACGAGAGCGCGAAACGCCAAGAGATAACACCATGAGGGCCCATAGAAAAAACACGGACCTCATCGAAGCACTCTGCATAGTACCTTTTCTAAAGAGAATTTGTTAAGTTTGGTGGATGAAAAATGCAAGATGATGAGATGATCAAGAAATGGAGGAGGAGAAGTGATCGAGTTGGGGTTTGATATTAATGACTGATCCTGCTAAGACTAGGTCTCTTATATATAGTGGTGTCTCTTACATGATGAGTGGCCAAGATCGTTCTTTTCTTCTTCTTTTTCTTTCTTTTTTCCCACCACCTGAGAATTAATCAAGATTTATATATATATAAAAGGTGAGTACTGGGTAAGGTGTGTTGCGGGAAGTGGGAATTTTCCTAGAAGGTCTTCCTTCCTTGTTCTTGAAATTTCCTGAATTTCTTTAGGGTTTTATATGTCAACTTGTTTTGGAAATCATACTTCCACCTGCTGCCAAAGCGTCGTTTATTTTGACTCCGTCGAGAAGAATCAAAGGAAAGACAAGCGAACATTCCATTGCGGCACATTATTGTCATTACTTATGTTGGTTTTTAATGTTATTTTCCGTAAATGGATATTCTCACAATAGATATGTGTAAGAAAAATTGAGGATTTTTAGGGAAAATAAGCTAAGAAAAATTACATTATTTGATTATTAGCTTATTGTGTGTGTTAACTTATATATCAAGATAAAGTTTGAAAGTGTGTCGGATATAAATTATAAAACAGATAAAAAAAATAGAGAATTACCTTTTTTTCTTCTCTGTGAATATATGACTTAAGATTGCATTTGGTCAAAGGGAAAAAATTGGCGATTGAATAATAATAATAATAATATGTGATAATTTAGTTTAGTAGGGAGTCCTCGGGTTCTCCTTTCCATGTCCGGAGTCAAGTTGATTCCGCGTCCGAAAATATTAAAAAAATTCAGTGGCGTGTGGCGGGCATGTGGGTGTGGGGTCCATTTCGCTTTTGAACTTTCTCTTTATCCGAGGTGGGGTCTAAATAAGAAATTAGAAAAATAAACAAAGATGGTTAATCATTCAAGATACAACCTAGAACTAAATGGGTTCCACCAAAATAAAAGGAAAATTAATAGAATGGCGTGTGGCTCCCATGCGCCGCCCAATAAATAAATAAAAAAAACCTAGGTGTTATTCCAAATATTTGCAGTAAAAAATAAGCAATAGACAGCTAGATCGACAGCCTGGCCAAGAACGTGAGGCAACAGCCACGTCAAGTGCTCTGTCTTGCCTTGTCGTTTTGTTAGCTTGCACCACATTCTTGACCACGTGGAATTGTACTTGTTTTTATCCATTAGAATATTGAATTAAAATCACAAAAAGCATCAAATCAATATAATTGTGATAAATTTATTAATTTTAGACTACTAAAAACCTCAAATCAGTACACATGTAACAAATTTAACTCAAATTAATTTTTTGACTATAGAAAATCTCAAATAAGTATATTTATGATAAATTTATCTTCTGTTAATTTTTATTAAATTAAGTTAACCCCAAACTATCATATATCATCCAACTCGACAATTTGATAGAAAAATTTAATGGAAAATTAATGAAAGATAAATTAGTCACAAGCGTATTGATTTAGAGTTTTTTGCAGTTAAAAATTAGTCTTTGATAAATTTATCATAAATATACCGGTTTAAGGCTTTTCATTGTATTAACCTTAAAATCTATTTTAAAAAATTATCTTATTTTTTTTCTCGGTCTGCCTCTTTTTTTTTTCTTTTTTTTCGGATGACCAATCAGCTTCATCGACAAGAGGAGGAGGAATTTAAGGAAGGCGAGTTTGACTACGCCTAATCTCGAAGTGATTGCATCAGAAAGAGGCATTTCGAGTATGTGATCCTATTAAAGAAGCAATTTCCTCGCTTCCAAGTTCCAACCAGGCGTAAAAACTAAAACTTTGGCCCACAGTTTCTTCTGTATTAAAACGTTCGCCCACAGTTTATTCTGTATTACGCCGAGATGGCATCATCGCCCGAGTACTCAAATAGGTCCCATTTCGAGATGTTAGAAACGAATATAATAAAGAAGCTAGTGACCAGCACGTCCCTTCCCCGCTGCTTCATTGGCTTTCAGCTGAACCAACATGGAGCTTTTGCAGTCGATTATTATAATGAGAAGCCAAACTTTGTTTACAAGTTGCGCAGGAACAATGAATCGAGACATGCTTCCGGTCGCGCCCGCACCGACGACGACGACGCACATGCTTCGGATGCACGTTCTTTCCCCCCCTCTGCGCGGATGAAACCTGATGCAGCTTGCTTCCTTGCTTCCGAAGCATCGATCAAGAACTCGTTCACATGCCCTATGGGGTGGTCGCCGCAAATGCAAAACTATCTCTCGATGAAACACAGTCAAATCCTACTCACGGCGCGATGCTCCTAAGCCGCAACCCCCAATTTTCTTCAGGTTGCCAATACACCTTAACGAGTCATTCTATCTCAACCACAATCCTTGAAGGCACTTTTTTTGGCGCGTTTAGTAATGATTTTGTTCGGAGAAAATATTTTTTAATAAAAATATTTTTTTTTGTTTATATTCCAAGAACAATTTCTAAATATAAAAACGCGCTTAATAATTACAAAAACATTTTATTCTCGAGATAAAAATGCGTTTGGTAAAATTGTATAATTTTTTTGTTTCTTTTAATTTTTTTTTATATTTTTATTATATTTTTCCTTTTTTTCTTCTTTCGTGTTTCTTTTTTTTTTTCTTCTTTTTTTTTTTTTTTTTTTTTTTTTTTTTTTTTCCTTCTTCCTCCTTGGTGGTCGCTAGCCGATGGCAGCAACCGACAACCGACTAGGAGACGTCCGACGAGCTTGCCAAAGCCTCACCAGGCCACCGCGAGGCTCAACCTCACCAAATCTAGGTGAGGCTCAAGTGGCGCGAGGTCGACCTCGCCCTGGCCTTGCGAGGCTAAGCCTCGTCAATGGCTGGGTGAGCTCGACCTCATCGAAGGTTACCGGCCCTAGCAAGAGGAGAAGGAAGAAGAAAAGAGAGAAAAATTGGTTCTAAAAATTGTTCTCGAGAACAAGAAATTACATCTTTCTGCTTCTTATTTCTATTACAAATCTATTCCTGAGAACAAAAATTTTACCAAACATTCTTCTTTCATTCTTTGAAACAAAAAGTTTTGTTCTAGGGAACAAAAATCGTTTTTAACAAACAGAATCGATCTAGATGAAAAGTGCACGAGAAATGGGTGACTAACTGTACAAGCGATCTTGATGATCCAAAAGAACCCAAATGACTTTCAACCACGTGAAATACCATTTGTAGATCTCCAATGGATATAATTAGAGCCGTTAAATGGGTGGGTCGGGTCAGGTTTGGGTCGGGTTGTTAATGGTCCGACCCAAATTGACCCATTAACCCATTTATGACCCATTTATACTTAATGTAAATTTTTCAATCCAAACCCAACCCGACCCATACCCAACCCATACCCAACCCGACCCAACTCATATTAATAAAATATTTTCATATTTAACTAAATTTAGAAAAAACTTATTCCTATGTTTTTTTAAAGATTATATTATTAAAATACTTCCAAGCTTTTATATATATTATTTTTTAAATTGTATTACTAAAATAGTTTTATTCAATACAAATTTAATGGAAAATTTTTATAAATTTAAAAATAATTATTTAAAAAAATCGAAATTAAATTTTTTAAAATAATTAAAATTTTAATTATTTTTATTTTATTTTAAAATATAATTTTCTTTTTCTTTTTTTCTTTTTTTTTTTCTCTTTTTTTCTTCTCCTTCTTCTTCTTTGGCCGGCCGCCGACCACGACGACGGCCGGCGATCGGCCACAAACAAGCCTTGAGCTCACTAGCGTCGTGAGCCTCGAGCTCACCAACATCGGCAAGGCCTCCGCCTTGCCGGATCGGGCAAGCTCGAGCTTGCCCCTCGCCGGAACCGGGTGAGGCTCAAGGCTCGCCCGATGCCGAGAGCTCGAGGCTTGCCGGATCGGCGAGGCTCGAGCCTCGCCCGACGCCGGCGAGCTTGAGCCTCGTCGGGCGTCGGTGAGGCCCTCGCCTCGCCGGATCCCGCGAGCTAGAGCTCGCCCGACGCCCGGTCATCGGCCATCGCCGTGCCGGCGACCGGAAGGAGGAAGGGGAAAAAAAAAAAAAAAAAAAAAAGATTAAAAAAAAAAGGAAGAAAAAGAAAAGAGAAAATAAAAATAAAAAAACTATAATTTTGATTTTTAAAAAAAAAAAAAATTATAAAGTTAAAGAGAGAAGGGAGGGATTATAATGTTTTTGTTGAAAATGAGTTTTCAACCCAACCCATTTAAAAACCCACTTAAGACCCACATATCCTAAACCTTTAATTGTGAAACCCATTTAACTATCTATTGTTATAAACAAGTAACCCATTTATGACCCATTTAAGATTTAAATGGGTCATAAATGGGTTTATGACCCATTTTAACACCTCTAGATATAATCACGAGAAAATCTACTCAAGAACGGAGCAAAACTAGACAGGGCTACACCATGCGGCCTTTCTTCGTATTGCTTGCAGTTACTTGATGCTAATACTATCCTAGAAAGTCCGCAGCATTCCAAACTCATTGCGCGTGAACTTCCCTAACTTTCAATCTACATCTAGTGCTTACGTTGAGATTTCTTATAATTTGAAGGCAATGTAAGAACCTGTACTCAATACCGAACTCAGCTACCGAGTGGAATCTGGTTAGCAGTGAACCATCCGGCCATCTACATGAGGGCGTTTCTGACTTTACTCTCATCTTGCTTGCTGCTAAAAATGCTCTAGTGGCCCTCGATGTAGCAGAAAAGATATTGCCATAACTCGCCTACTTTGCCTCTAAACTTGTCAATGAAGAGATGAACAGCGATCTGTGGGGCACGCAAATTGCTATGTACAATAATGGGGGAGAAAAAATACGATGTAGTACAAAATGTTACTTTGTCTGTTCAACTCTTTACAGCGCCAATCATTGCACATGTCAGCAACACTCCCCAAAATGAAGATAACTGCTCACAGCTAAATAAGAAGGGCGACCACATTTGTTCCCTCTTATTCGTGGTTAACATCACCAAGTAGACACTGTAGCTCCTCCTGCTTCGCCTTTGTAACATCTAATTCCAAGGTCACCTGTAAAACAGCTCAGAATATGGGAATTCCATTTCATTCATAAGCAAAAACAAAGAAATGAACATTTCATGGAGCAACATTCCGATGAGTGCCATTGAGTTAAAAGCATAGAACTGGGACTACAGTTCTGTTATTACGTGAAAATTTCCAGTGGCCAACTGACCATCCACGTGCCAGCAATCAAACATAAAAATACAAATCCGAAAAATATATGCACAACAAACAGATGACTAACACTTTCACTTTTCATATACCGGTACATACAGAACAAATGAAAACTATACGGCAGGATCTATGCCAACTGAAGGGGAAAGATTCTAACCTCCTTGAAGATTTCACTGTGAGATGACTCCACAAAGCCCTGCAACAACAATCTCAAGGTATTATCACCATGATGTGGGCCAAAGTCACACACTCCCACAAGCATGCACATGCACCAAGAGAGAGAGAGGAGAGAGAGAGAGAGAGAGAGAGAGAGAGAGAGAGACCAATTTCTGGAACATATGAAGAGATGCTCTGTTCGATTCTCCAATTTTTGCACGAAAAGTGTGGATCCCAAAGTTTTTCATTGCAAAAGCCATCATCATCAGAACAGATTCCTTTCCAAGTCCCTTGCCACGGCTAAGCTAGAAGATATGAGACAATAGTAAATGCAGCTAATACCAATTCAAACATATAAAAGTCAACAAAGAATTTAATTATATCAAACTAACTGAGTATGGATGATTTCCCTAATGTTCTGAATAGACAAACTCATGTCACTTATAGTAAGTTATGCACTCCTAGAACCAACAGGAACAGATAACATTAAGGTAGTAAATATGATCTTTCTGTAGATTCATATTATGGAAGAGACAAAAGAAAGTTTGCAACTGCTAAGAGTAGTGATCAATGCAGTTTATGATTCATCACAATGCCCTGCAAAAAGGGGATAAAAATATTACATTTAAAATTAGTTCCAGCCATTTGCTCAACACTTGGTTTCATCACTCATCAGTTTTTCTTATATGTTTCAAAGAAAATCTTGTCATGTTGAAAACTTGCACTTTTTTTTTTTATATTTTAGAAATAGGATTCGACCAATTAGGTAACCAATCGTTAAAAAAAAGCTTCAGAAAATCTTTGAGAGGACTGTCACATCTAGAATAATATTTAAGCCAATAAATTTGATTGCTCAGGATACTCATTGAGATCAACAAGTTGCCTTACCTAAGAAGGCAAGTTAAGCTACCAATTAGCAATCCCATCCTATCAATCAGGAGTGCTCGAAAAGAAAATCAAGTACCTCTTGGGCTCTGCAATCATTATCTCAATCTCTGCCATCTGGGGATCGTCCAAATCATTCATGTATATGTTCACATCACCAACCATGGCTGGATTAAGCATAAGATTAGAACTCTTTTAACTATAGAATTGCAGCATCGCTTGATTACATTCAACAGAGTATTATCCTACTTCAACTGGAAGGTCCAAATCCTTCATGACTGAACAAGAAATCACATCAAAGTTGATATTTGTGGTGCGAAAAAAAAAAGCATCCCCGACTAAAGACACACGTCCACACTAGCACCATTTTACTGCAGACTATCAGACCCTTCATTTGATCAATGATGGGTAAGGCGAACCTTCCTTTTTCCTACCCTGAAGAACAGCATCGCAAAGCTCCAATTTTTCCAGCCCTTTTCGGGAAATTCCTTGTCTAACTAACGAGAAAATATACATGAAGAAATGGATAGCCGCAACGCTCACCTTCGACATGGGGATCTCCTTGCACATACTTCCCGTCCACCATTTCCTTGTCCAATATGATAAACGTCTGCTCTGCAAGAACCATGCTTGCAATGTCAATTATGCAGAAGCAACGACACAATCCCGAAACAACCCCACCTACACAGCCGGTAAAGAGCCCTAAACCCCGACAGTCAGCTCACTGCTCAGAAACAAGGGGAAACAGATAAAAAAAAAACGAAATTTGAAAGCCCCAATCAGTAATTCGAGCCGCAAGAACCACCCCATGCAGATCCTCCTGCCGCAACTAGCGTTCAGGGAAGCTGGCAAGCGCGAATCGATTCGAACGTACATATATGTACAAACCCAGATCAAAACACGCACACCCAACACGCACGACGAACAGAGAGAGATTAGAGGACCGACTGAGTGGGTCGAGGGTCCAAGAACGCTGCATCTGGAACTCCTGATCGAGGGAGAGCGGCTCGGAGCCGGTGGCGGCGAGGAGGGCCGGGTCCTGCATCCACTCGTGATACTTGGGCACGTGCGCCGCCGTGTACGGCACCAGCACCACCCTCTCCCCCTCCAAGCTCGCTTCCTTCCCCATCTTCTTCTCCCTCTCCTTCTTCGTCTTCTTCGTTTCGGTTTACGGGGTTCGAACTTCGACGGCCGCCGCGGATGATGCCTTCGAACGAGACGGGTCGGGCCTTTTTGACCCGTCATCGCTCGCAGAAAGCCCGATCGAATAACAACTAAGATCAACGTGATTTAATTATTTTTTGGGACAAACTGACGTAATTTACCACCATCTCCCCAATTTTTGGCAGAAATTACGTTAGATGTTAGTCAATGGTATCGATCATGAAAATACATTGATATATATAGATTTATCAAGATTTAGATCGATTGATGTGATGTCCATTAAATTACATTTTACATTCAAGATTGCATAATTATAAATGATCGAACGAATATAATGAAAATAGTATCATCATATCACTAAAAACCATGATTGGAAGAACCATTTGAATTTATCTCACGATTATCCTAAGTAATCATTATTGATTATTTATGTTGAATTTCATAATGCCTACTCAAGATTCGTAGGAAGGTTTTTGATGCGCATTAATTACAATATTCTATTAGGTGTGCAGTGCTTACCAAAGAATGCCCAATCTCTTATTCTCATGCCTAAGAATTAAAGAGCTTTTTAGACGTGTAATAATTTAGCTTAGCTTAGCTTCAAAGTGAAGCAAAACATGATGAACTCATGTCAAATGAAAAGAACATTTGTAGAAGTAAAAAAGAGATAAGAATTGCCATCTTTAAGGACTATCTTACCTTCAAAGCCAAGCACTGAGAAAGGCTTTTCTCTAATGACCTTACTGGGTTGCTATCATGAGCAATCACTTTCACCTCCCAAAAATTCCTGAACCAACCAACCCACCACATAAAAATGGCCACCAACAGCTTGTCACTCAAGAGCACCCAGCTCATCTTCCAACTTCATCATCCCACCCCCATCTTCTCTTCCACAATTCACAATTCACCATGCCAATCCCCATCATCATCTGATCTTCCTCTCCCTCCTCCTCCTCCTCCTCCTGTCCTCCTGCCCTGAGCCTGCCTTCTCTGCCCACTGCACCACCACAACATCCACCAAGTCATTCCACAAATGCACCTCCCTCCCCACCCAGCAGGCTTCCCTGGCATGGACCTTCCACCCCCGCAACGCCACCCTCGACCTCGCCTTCTTCGGCTCCTTCATCTCTCCGTCCGGCTGGGTCGGGTGGGGGATCAACCCCACCTCTGCCGAGATGACCGGGACTCGCGCGCTCATCGCCTTCCCGGACCCGAACTCGGGCCAGATCGTGCTCCTCCCGTTCGTCCTGGACCCAACGGTTAAGCTCCAAAAGGCGCCGCTTCTCTCTCAGCCGATCGACGATATCCACCTCCTGTCGTCTTCGGCCACGCTCTACGGCGGGAAACTGGCCACGGTCCACAATGGAGCTCAAATACAAATTTATGTCACACTAAAGCTGACTCCGAACAAGACCAGGATCCATTTTGTTTGGAACCGCGGACTATATGTTCAAGGCTATTCGCCGACCATTCACCCAACCACCGAGAACGATCTCTCGTCCATCACCACGATCGATGTCCTGTCGGGATCCGCCGCTTCTCAGCACGGCAACGTTGGAACTCTAAAGACGGCTCACGGGATCATAAACGCCATCGCCTGGGGAATCCTTCTCCCTGGCGGAGCGGTGATCGCCCGGTACCTGAGGCACGTGCAGGTGCTAGGACCCTCGTGGTTCTATGCTCATGCCGGGATACAACTGTCCGCTTTCTTCCTAGGAACGGTCGGGTTCGGCATCGGGATTAGGCTCGGGGAATTGTCTCCGGGAGTGGTTTACGGGCTCCACCGGAAGCTCGGGTTCACGGCATTTTGCCTCGGCGCGCTCCAGACGCTGGCGCTTCTTTTCAGGCCCCGGACCACGAACAAGTTCAGGAAGTACTGGAAATCGTACCACCACTTTGTTGGGTATGCTTGTGTGGTAATAGGAGTCGTGAATGTCTTCCAAGGATTTGAAGCAATGGGCTTAGGCAGGTCCTATGAGAAGCTGAGCTATTGCCTGTGCCTGTCCACTTTGATTGGTGCCTGCATAGCTTTAGAGGTCAACAGCTGGGTGATTTTCTGTAGGAAGTCCAAGGAAGACAAGATGAGGAGAGAGGGACTGATTGGTGGTTCTGAGAAAGAGAGTGGAACCTACAGATTGAATTAACTCACAGAAAAGTTTGATAGCAACTCTTGAGTGTAATGTGAAACTTTTTTTCTTTCATTTTTCCTAAATCGGTCTATCGCATTGCAAGAAATATAAGTATTGTCTGATTAAAGAATCTCATCAGATGCAAGCTTTCATGTCAAGAAACCCGTTTCCTCTGTTACCCTCATTTCTAACTATGCGAGAGCCGATGATGTCATATGTGGTTTTGCGACTGATTCTATCCATCTTTTCGATCCGGTGCATTTGCTCTTGCGCAGTTAGTTTCAGAACCAAACTCGTCGACTCGCGTTAGATTACACTAAGCATGACAGCTGAATGGGAGGATTCTGTACTTTAGTCCAAAACACAATTTTTTAGCTAATGAGTTCTCACTGATGAGAAGTGAATTGCACATTCAAAGCACTTCACCGAGGTTCTAGAGCAACTCGACGACAGCAGCTGCCAAAAAGGTCCTATCGCAAGAGATCAGCAATATGGTTCCTCATGCTCCGCTGCGCGCCGTTTTGGATCTAGCCTTCTCTTTTATGCCATTATGACATTGCTCAAGAGAATCAAAACCTCCAATGAGAGGTGACAGTATTTATGTAACAAGGATTTGAGATTGCAGAAGGAAGACGACATTCCCAACTAGTTAGTGGATAATTACTAGCTCAAATTTTGTATCACCAGCTTTCGTTAATGAAAAGGACATAAAATCGATTATCCGCTGTTGTGACCAGGAATTTAGGCCACAAATTTAGCTTTAAGACTGAAAAGAGTACAAAGGACGTTCCACCTTCAGAAGTGCTTTCTTTTTGGTAAAATCATGATGCTTCTTTCGACATGGAAATCGCCATCAATTACGGCGAAGACAAGGCGGTCTCTCTTTAGGTCATCTTCATCATTAGATGAATTTCAAAGAGATGGTGCAATAAAGGGTGACCGCTAGAAGGAGGGACAGAGATGTCTTTCACAAAGAAAACTTCTTATTGGGACCTGAGCATAGCTAGTGTATGATCTGTTGGACCAGGAGAAGATTCAGTCATCATCATCATCATCTCATTGTCCCTAAGAAGAAAAATATTACTGAGCCAATGGGGACCTGAGAGATCCATCACAACTTACAAATCTGCCCTGTTCCATACACTTTTTTCTATGTTAGGCCATCAAACACGTGATTACCAGTGAGAGAGCACTGTGCTGGAAAATTCCCCACATGAAAAAGAAATCGAGGTTGACATCTTATGTATACAAACACATCAGCGACTGATGCTTATCCTAGAGATCTGGCTAACCCAGTGAGGAAACTAAATTAGATGACAACCACAATAACCAGAGCGGCAGAAACTGGTCAACAGAATGAAATGTGTACGAAAGCAAAAGTTAAGTTCACAAGGATTAAAACAACTTTTCCCAAGAACAAGAAACTCATCTGCACGAAATCCTGGATCACCACAAGCTAACCATATAAGCATTATGTTGAGAAAATACTTCATACCACGAGATGAAATAGAGTCCTAACCAAGAGAATATGGAGTGCATAAATGACTACTTGAGGACACAAACTTAAGACTTTGCAATCAAATAAAGCTGAAATGTGTCTCATTAATTGTATCCACGGAAGAAAGAATCGAATTATGTAGTAGCTTATTCCCGGGACCCTACATGGGTATCCCTTAACGTTTTCACACTAGTAAATCAAGAATTCCAGTTACAATCTGCAGAAAGAAAGGAACCTGGACAAGAACTCACAGCCTTGCCAGACAATTGAGCAAATAAAAATCTAGGGGAAAATTTTTATCAGTCTATGCTTCTATGTATCGCGACCTCACCAAAGATGCATGATACATTTCCGACTATATCCGAAATCTAATTTTACATCACTCAAGTAGCAGAAAACAACCTAAAGTTGTACCTCAAAAAACTCAAGCCTCAACACAAAATCCTTGTGTAACTTCTATCTGTAAGTTTAATTTTCCAAAAGACACTCCCGTTAGCTCTAAACAACCAATTTCTTTGACCAAAGTTTTAGAGAGATATCCCAAATCATAGTTCACCAGCTTCACCAAACTCTTCTTCACCTATCGAATTCTGAATGTATGGAGACGACCTCCCTAGGAAGCAATGCCTGACAAAAAGAAAAGCAACCTTGTTAGATTAAAATGCCGAATATTTTGTATACACAATTACTAAATACTTGGACTGAAGAGAGAAACGATGGATCTATGTGTAATGAAAAATTACTGTTGAAAATAAAAGCAACTTCTAACATGAAATGGTGATACAAAAGATTTTCACTTTCCAACAAGAAATAAACTTTCTACATATATGAGGTTGCCTGAACTTCAACCTGTAGACAAGGGCAGAAGGAAATCAACCTCATTCGCAGGAAATTGACACCACTACAGAAGCATTCGTGAAACACATATGCATATATGTTACACACAACCATCAGGAAAAAACCAATAAGTACTAGCTAAGATGTCTCGTGTGAAAAAGGTGATTCAAACTTTTAACTTGGACCATGAAATGGTTATAAACTATTAATATGATATGGACAACATTAATTACTAATTTATCCCGATAGATAAATGCTTAAGCACAACAAAGTCCATCAACCACAACCGCACACTATAAAAGCAATTCAACTTCAGATGCAACAAGTATTCAATGCCCTCATTGCATGTATAATGTTATAACCATCTCCTCCCTAATATCAACATGTCAAAATCTAATATCACCACTCCTGGCTCCACTTTCCTTGATTAAGAAAATGCACCTCTCTTCTTCTAAATTGATCAAAGCAAATTCGGAAGCGACTTTGGGACATTACAATTTATAATTACATATGTACATTAAACACTCTCACGATGGTTTGGAAAGACCATAGATTATCCTTTTCCCCTACACTAACATAAACAAACATGGAGTATTAGTTGGTGTAGAAATAAGCATTTGGACATACAATTTGGGCATCTAAGACATGACCTATCAATCGACATCCTCCAACTCCCCACCCTTGTCATATATTCTATACATCATACTAGATGGATATCAAGATATAATTGAATGAGCATACAGGACCTTAACTATATTGCCAGTTTCAGTAAAAGAAAAATGAAAGAATTTTCTCCTGTGTGGCCATAACGGAATCAATCCCAGATTGAATTAAACAAACTCAAAGCCTAATTGAATGTAATATTATAAAGATAATTTCATGAACTCTCTCTACTCTAATGAAATTAGGAGGCGTTTTGCTACTGCAGTCCAACACACAAGGGGTATTTCCCTTTAAAAAGGAACCCATCCTCCACATTTAACGGGAGTGCAAAGCAGATTTCAGAAAGCATGGGGTGTCCATCAACTTTCATTAAACAGGGTGCTCTTATGGCGTATTCCCTTTTTTTCAAGTAGGAAACAAGGAAATGAGGCGTATTCCCTTTTTTTCAAGCAGGAAACAAGGAAATGAGCATACTACAAATGGATTGCAGAGCAGACAAAGTCAATGCAACAGACACTTGGAACATAAAAGCACTTCAAATAACATTTCTAATACATTAGCGGTTGCCACCTCTGAGAGAGAGAGAGAGAGAGAGAGAGAGAGAGAGAGAGAGGGAGAGGGAGGGAGGGAGGGAGGTGCACAACAACAGAAGTGCCAGAAGCTGTCAATATGAGGGTGACAATAGCACTATGACACATGCTCCCTAGCATGAAAACTTGAATGTCACTATGGACTAGAAACTAGCATTTTAAACACAATTTCAAAAAAAAGTTAAAAGTTAAGCCAAAAACAGCACAAAGTTCATGATTTCACAAGTTGACATTTTCATTCTGTGCTCTGCTACAATGGGGGAAAAATTAAGCTGCAGTAGTATATTAAGCAATCAGACCGTACACATAGACATGAAAAAGTTTTTGGTGTTTTGTATTATCCACTAATCAACCAGAAACTAGTACTAGATAGATCTAGATGCGCTCCTTGCATCCAGATGCACATACATTCTCACTCACAGACTTCTAAAACCGAGCTGAATCAATTGATTGGATAAATCTTGTTGCAAATTATGTAAAATTTTCCAAGGTACCATCTCAAAACATGAGTAGAAAAATAAAAAATAAATATTGACCATTTCATTCATGAAAGTTTTGACAGTTTCATGACCTCAGTTCCACTTGAGTGAGGGATCTTAGTTCCACTTTTGGGTCATATTAAGTACATGCAAAGGGCAAATAGTACTCAAGACAAGCTTAAACGTTTTGACATCCCAATCCAGAATCAAGGGTCAGATGAATTTGTGAGTGTTAACCCAGGAATCACAGCACAGCTGGTACTGATTGCACCAAAAGAGTAGACAGACAAATTTTACATTTAAACTGATTATCCCTGAAAATGCTTGCAGTGGAATTTTAAGACAACCACAAAATAAGGGTTCAATTTGCAATTTTCAATTCTGAATGCATGTGCAACTTCATTCATTACAGAAGTTCATGAAAGTTCTCCTGCACATACAGCTGCTACCTAAAAGCTCAAATTAAGCTTCTTAACACAACTATCTGGCCCAACACAAACTCACCAAACTCAACCGTAGTAGGAGATCAAGCCTCAGAGAAAATTCTCAGCACATACGCTGTTGGAAAAGCTTCACCAGGGGAAAATTAAGCTTCTCATGCACTTACTTATCCACCCAACAACAGAATCACATGCAGACATTACATTATGAAGGAGTAAACAGCGCAATCAGCATATCACCAGATGCCAAGGATAAATCATGGCAGCATGGTGTAGCAACACCAGAACTTAACAGCCAACACTGTCAAATTGGATGGTCCAAAGGATCTTCAGGGATGACATAATAGGGTACTTAGCCCATATGTAAAACTTCCACATACCAAGCACCCTTGTAAGTAAACAAAGTAATACCTAATTAAGTAAACTAATTTTCTAGGACAATGGATTGGTGGTATCAGTGGGACACATCAATCCCTGGGATTTCATCATTCATGATCATGCTAAGAAAAGATCCTGATTTCCAACAGATTAGAATCTCGGGTAACAGTTAATATATTTTTCTTCTAAGAATCATCTCCTTCAGGAACAGGCTTAGTCACAGCAGAAGAATGATAGCTAGCAATATAGGCTGTAATAGAGATAGGGGAGACAAAATTAATGGATAATGAGTACTACTTTTAACAGTGTAGACCATTTGTCTCAAAGCAATATTGTTCAAATTTTGCAGACATTAGAACCAAAACAACTGACTAAGCCGAAATGCATCCTAGCAGAATGATCAAACAAATACAACAGGATAAAGGAATTGTCCTTCCCTCAACATATGAAAAGGAAAAATAAAATTTTCTTTCCCAAAAAAAAAGTCTTTATTGAGAAATCGTTAGGAGGTACTAAAACAAATTTAAGAAATTACATGGAGATCTTAAAGTGAGACATTACCTCTAGTTCACTCTCTTATTGACGCTGTAATCACCAACATAACCTGGAGAACTTTTAGCTGAAACATCTGAAGCAGCATTGCCAATTCCATAACCAAATGAACCAGATCCTCCCCTCTCAGGATTTGGCGGGCGCCAAGTAGAATCACCATACACTGAAGCACTTCCATAGAGGTCTGCAAAGGCACCATCGTAGGCACCATTTGATGTACCATATGATGATGTCAGGGGCCCACCAGATCTGTTGTTTCTTCCATACCCCACACTGCCCAATGCGTAGCTGTTGCTACCACCTCCATAACCAAAATTCGGACTATCATTGGAGGCGCTGTTTCCACCACCACCACCACCTTGAGCAGTAATTGGTGAAGAGGCCCAATTAACGGCACTACCGCCAAAGCTGCTTCCTCCAATGCTCAAATTTCCTCCCGTATTGGTGTTAGAGCTTGTAGGGTTCGTGGCCTGATTCAGGCCCCCATTTCCCCAGAGATTCCGAGTCACTGAGCTGAAGAAAGAAGAGCTTCCTCCATTGCCTCCATCATATCCAACTGTATTGTTATATCTATTGGAATTGCCAATGTAATAAGGATTCAGTCCCCGGCCATAGCTGATGTTGTTACTGAAATTTGTAGTCCCGCCATAATTTGGGTTAAGCCCTGTCTCAAAATTCATGCCAAATGCTGGGTATCCACTTCGACCTCCTGCAACCGGACTAAACCTACCATCCATCCTAAGTCCATATCCTCCCACGGCACTTGGGTTATATCCCTGAGTGTATCCACTAAGAAAGTTATTGACACGACTCATCCCATAGTTATACCCACCAAGTGGGCTACGACTTGGACCTGGTGATAGCTCCTTGGGAACTGCTCTCTTCACCTCAACCATTTTGCCATTCAGTTCATGAAAGGTACCGAGCAACGCCTTGTCCACAGCTTCCTCTGTGTCATAAGTGATAAACCCAAAGCCTCTGGGCCTCTGGGTGTTGTGATCATACATTACGACGACATCTGTGACCATACCAAATTGCTCAAAGTACTTCTTAAAGTCACTCTCAGTTACTGTGGATGCTAAACCTCCTACAAAAATCTTCTTGGTACGGCCAGGGCCAGGAGAACTATGAACACTGCTGCTGTTCCTACTCAGAATGTTCTGGTCGTCCCTAGGAACAGCTTTCTTAGCCTCAACCTGAGGATACAGAACTTGATGATCAAGAATACACCTCATGTAACTGTAATGTACTAGAAAAGAAACCGCCAGTTGAATGAATATGGGAGAAAGAATGTACTCATAAAGAAGGAGAAGGGGAAAAACGAAAAAGGAAGTGTTGACAAATATTACATTGAGTTTCAAATTTAGTTGAATACAGAATCCAGCAATCACAATGTTGGACTTGTAATCTCAATAGAAAGTTGAAGAATTTACATCATCAGGTATAACAAATCATAATTAACCCTCAAAAAAGAAATGCCACAGTAATAAGTAGACTTGCGGAGATCACTCACTTACCATCCGGCCATCAATGCTGTGCTTATCCTTGATGACTCTTTCGGCAACAGCCGGATCCGCAAAAACAACAAAACCGAAACCGCGGGCACGCCCTGTGGTTCGATCCTTCATGATGATTGCCTCCACCACCTCTCCATAAGCACCAAAATACTCTTTCAGTCTCTCCTCATTTGTGTCCCATGATATTCCACCGATAAATAGCTTCCCATTATCAGATTGCATTGCCTCTACAATTAAAAATTACCATCGCATCAATCAAAACACACGCCACTCAATCCAAAACACTTACAATACCAAGAAAGCAAAAGGCGAGCCCTTTAAAGACGGAATGAAAAACCCATTTCCACTAGAAACCACACAGTCTGTATAAGATCCACCCGATTTCAATCCACAATTGAAAACCGATGAACCATCCAAATCGAGCAAACAAAAGCTACCCAGGAACCAGAATTGAATTCGCCCGAACACCATCCACTCCGAAAAGGGAAAGGAACAATAAAAAATGCACGCACACGACCAATCCCATAACGCATATCAATACCTTCTGTCGACAGATGAGTACGAACCGCGAGCTCGATGCCAAGCCAAACGTAAAAAAATTTATATCAAAAAACAAAAGAACCAATCTTCAGATTCAAGACCGAAACATAAGATCCTCGTCCAGCCGACCCAAGAACGCAATCCCACCTAATCAGACAACAACCGAACCCACATCCATCAAGATCCAAGAACCAACCCAAAATTCCTGAAAATCGAAACGACCCAACTCCAGATTCGCACCGATCGGAGCTCAGACCCAGGGGGAGACGCCGAATCTCGCGACGGCCACCGCCTAAGATCTGACAGCAACAACACCACCACCACCACCACCAACAACAACAACAACAACCGGAACCGAGGGCATGATCTCCATATGCCCCCTCCCGACCACAGCCGCCCGTGTCCGTGAATCAATCGTTTTTATTCCCCGATAAATTCCAAATGCATATTCAAGTGCCCAGGAAAACAATATGCTTTTTTCCCGTATTATTTTTTTTTTTTTTTTTTTTTTTTTCTCCCACTTTCTTCCTTCTTTTTCCTCAGATAGAGAGAGAGAAGAGGAGGAGGAGGAAGAGCAGAGGAGAAAGGGAGAAGGATTGCAGCATCCGGTGAATGGAGTATATATAGACTTTGATAATAAATATAAATAAATAAAAATTAAATCTTTTTCACAAATTCTCGATAAAAATTCGATTTTTTTTTCCCCCTTTCTTAAGGAAATAGAAAAAGACTCGAAATGGTGGAGGAGGAAGAAGAAGGAGGCGAGAGCAGCGAAAAAGAGGAATTTTTTTCCTCGGTATTTATGCGGGATCTGGTGATAAAAATGGAGGAAGAGAGAGAAGAGGGTTGGCTTTTCGTCCCCTTTTATACTTATTGGAGAGAGACGGCCGTGTTTGCGTGCTCACGCCGATCTGTCCCCCTCCCCGCGATCCCATTGGCCGAGGAGCCTCCGCCGTTGATCTTGCTTACTTCTCTTCGGGAGTCGGTCGACACGGGCGGCGGGGATCGCCTGATCGGATCGGGATCCTCGGCTTCGGGGATCGATTTATGACCATGGTCGCTACGTTGTCCCGTCACCACCGAACTTAGCAAGTGGTAACATTTTTGAGTATGCGATCTCGACTCTGCACCTTCATTTCTAAATTTGTCTCGTTGAACAAGAAGTGAGCGTTACCTTTTAATAATACGAGCCAAGTTGCTACATGTCACGTCATCACCCATCTTGGTAAGTGGCATATGATGAAAACACGAGATTCAGTGGTACGTTATAATGATCCAATTTCCATGTCCTTAAATTTATCTCGCCAAACAAGATTAGAGTGTTACGTTCCAATTTCCAAACGGTATGAGCTCAATTGCTATATGTCATGTCATCACCCGACTTGGTAAGTGGTGTCCAATGAAAATTTGATATGGAATCCCGACTCTACATCCTCATCCTTAAAACCAAACAAGATAAGTGTTACCTTCTCAAGAGTACAAACCTAACTACTATGTATCCTATCATCACCTAGCTTGGTAAGTAGTGTCCAATTAAAACTCAACATTGGGGGTATGTAATTATGACTTTACATCCTCATTCCTAAATTTATCTCGCTAAACAAGATATGAACATCACATTCCAAACATGTTGACATGTCATATGTTTTCGTATCTCCTAGATAAAAAGGATAGTCATGAGATTAACAAGCCCACTAATACAACCCCATGCTAGAAGTTGGAAAGGCACTCCAGACAAGGCAACAAATGGGCAATTTCACCAATTTACCATATCAACCTCATTCGCCAACACAGCTTTACTACAAGCAACTCTTTCATCGTTACGCCATATCTAATTTCGAAATTCCGGTTATTCATCTAGGCTTAAATACGGAATTCTCCCTTCCGATCAGAAGGACACGATGCTCTCCATTTCGATGTGCACTCCATATGGGGAAAGAATGAAAGATTGCTTGCCTCTTTTAGCCAAAGCCACGGACACTATGATCGCACGAGAGGGCCTCTTACCTTACATTGGAGGAGAAAAGGGCAAAAATACGCATCAAAAGAGGGGGGGACAAATCAAGGGAAGTGGCCAGGAGAATGTTTTCATTGCAAAGGTTGCAAGGAAACAAGGTTGTATGGAAATCTCTCGCGGATGATGTTGAATTTTGGGGTCGCATACATTGAGAATTGCGTTGACTTTGAAGGGTCAATGCAGTCTTTTTGCCCCCACTTTTTCCTTTCCTCTCTCGCCCTTTTCCCGTACGCGGAGAGAGGGAGTTGCGTCGACATTTAATTTGTCTGGGGGTCATTTTCTTCTATCGTGCGTACCCCTCTTTTTACATTTTCGGTGGTCATTTTCTTGCGCTATTTTCTTTTCTCTTGTGACGTCCAAACACAAAATTCATTAATTTCTGTAATAACGATTTTTCTTCTACTGTCTGATTTCCTCTTCTTTTTTTCTGAACCCTAGCATCCATCTTCATTTTTTTTATTTAAGGAGATGTGCCCCAAATTAATGTTATTTTTATGGGTTTAACTGCCAAAAATATATAATTTTTTGGGAAATAAAGATAATACCCGAGACTCCTTAGCATTGAAACTTTAAGTTTTCCTCTTATTGACGCTCTGGCTAAATCGGGCAGACTTTGTTTTTGGCTTAAATTCATTACATTATCTTTAAGTCAACGATCTTTCTCAAAATTATCATTAAAATGTATTAGAATTTTTTTATTGGCTCGATGTGTAGACAAAGTCATTGCACTTATTAGATGATCCCGAAGTGTTCGGATTTCTGCACTTCATTTACCCTTTGAACATTTATAGTGTGTTGTTTCTAAATTTTCTTCTTCTTTTTTAAGTGATTTTTTGGTCAATTTTATCATCAAACCATATATTTTATTTCTACATGTACGAATATCCACAAGTCCAATAAAAAAGAAAAAGGGGCACGAACCACAGGAACTCATCAGATCATGGATTCACGATGTCAACTTGTTTTGTGCAGTTGGGCTTCCAAAAGAGGATGAAGAAAATGGAGAAAAGCCCAAAATTTTGCTGAAATTTTTAATAAACGAAATCATTTATATCACCAAACAAAATGGGCAAAAAAAAATTAATAAATTGAAAAAATTGACTGAATCTATATGGCAAAATTAGGTCAGCAACGCCCCTTCGTGCACCCCACTCAAAAAAGCCTCTCTTTTCAGGGATTTTTCGGTGGCAAATGGCCGGCCTCGCTTTTTCTCGGCCATTCATGACGACGCCCTTTTGCGATCGCATGCAAGAACGTTTCATCTCATTGTCCTTTTTCTTCTTATCTTTTCATATATTCAAAGAGATATTATTTTTTATAAGAATAGCTTATGATCAATCCGGAGGTCAACACCGATTTAATTATGGATCCAAGCGAAAGGGCTCTGTTTATCCACAAATTTCTAGATGAATTCTAGTGTGAAATGGATCGGTTTTTGACTCGATCCAATAGCATTTTTGAACAGTCTGAAATCATGGCACTTTTGGAGATTTTTATGGAAAGAAGGAGCTCATAGCACCTCTGAAAAAGTAAATAATTCAGACTGCTTAAAACTGGAATATCATCTATTGATGGACTTATCTTACATTAAGATATCATACATCATCACTTGCTTGTCACGTTTGTGATGAATTCTCATCCTAATAATAACCGATGAAGCATTAATTAAATGTAACTTTGAATGGGTCTACTTTCTCTCTGCCTCACGTTCAAATATAATTTTATAGTAGAATAAGCAAAAAATAATAATAATAATAAGAAAAAGAAGAAAAGAAAGTCCTCGTCTAGTCAGCCTGCAATGCCTGAGTAAATTCAAGCACATGGACCTATTAAGGAGGAAGAATAACGTGCCTTGCAAATAATTTTCAAGAAAAAAATGCTGGCATTTGTTTCTTTTTTCTTCTTTTCTTCATTCTAAGCTTCAGGTGTACACCGCAACTGATTTTTCGCTCTCGAAGTCATATCAGTCAAAATTATCGTAGAAAAAAGTAAAAACTGCCCACTTTTCAGGATTGGTTATTATGCTTTAGCTTCACGCAGTCAAAAATGAAATTCAATAGTAAATATATAAGAGAAAGAAACAAAAAGGTAACAAAACATAGTTATAATTAAAGAGTCGAAATATCATATATATATATATACACTAAGTGTAATTATGGATGCATGACTTATGAGATCTTACACAATCTTTTGCAAAAATGGACTAAACCAGTCACTTTCAGGTAATCATGAATTAGTCTATTAATTGTGTCGCTAGAGCTAACGTAATAATCACACATAAATGGCAAACCCAAATTTGCTAATTCTATACCGCATCTGAGTCATGTACTCATGTCATATAGTTGATAGTGTATTTAAAAAAACATGTATCTAATAAAGTATTTAATATGGTGTATTTTAAATAGCAAGTATTTGAAATTGTCAACTGATATTGAGGTGTGAGACCGACGATACAACGGATATTGTATTTAAAGAAGGGGGAGAAAGTTCAATGATATTTCACATATAAATGATGTAGAAATAACATATACAAAAGCATAGGCAAAGTATTTTTTTTTTTTTTTTGGGCCAATACTCTTTTAACTTAGAATCTTTGGAGGGATAGGAGAGACATTACAGGTTTATATATACATATAATATATATGTAGGGGTTGTCAAGCTCAAGAATGATAAGATAGAAGCTGGCATGTTAGCTGTTCTTCCGCAATGAGGTTAATTTTTAATTCAGCACGTTGTTCTGGCTTTGCCTCTTTATGAACGCCTGATTTTATGCACATTAATATCTGCGACCCTTTTATTTTTTACCCACACAACAAACAACAACTCAACACTCGAAAGCAATCATTGGGTGCTTCGAGATCAAGAGAATTGATTGCAAGTTGCCAAGAGTGCTTTTGACATTTTATAATTGGCGACACCAATGAATGCGTTTTGACCTTAATTGTTTAGTTCAGAATTTAGAGTTACCAAGGGTAAAGGTGATTCGTAGGGTAATAGCCACAAGCATTTAGCTAATCTCCAGAGTACCAAGTCAAAAGCATTAGTATATATGTGGTACATTCCATTTAGTTTTGCATTATATTTGTGCGGGTAGATATCATTTAATGAATACTGGATATTCATACTCCAAAGTGTATTTCGAGGCATATAAAGAAATTTAATTTCATTCGTTGGAGTTTCAATGAGACTTTATGTTTATAGGCTATCAAGAAGTGTTCAACCAAGCCCATTATTCATTGTGATTATAAAATTAAGCGAGCCCTTAGCATATTAAAAATAAAGTTGAAGATTCTGATAAAAAAAAACGATAGTCTACTCGAATAAAAAGCAACTAAAAGTCATTGGCAATGGCATTGACTTTACATAATTATATACAAAGAAACATCATGAATGGTACTCATTTTACAAAGGTAAAGTTGGATTCTAATGTTGGATATGTATTTGAACCATTGATTTAAATGAGAGGCTAGTACTTCAAATGATAATGTATCGTATGACATAATGAGTTTACGAAGATTGCTATAGGTTTAGTAAATAATTGAGGATGCTTATAATATTGGAAAGTTTGCCTTCTCTCCCACAGGGCTTATGTGACCATATTTGTTATAACAAAATTACTCCATTTTCAATTGAGAAAGAGCCCACTTCAATGTGATTTTCTTTTACATTCATCAATTTGTTAATACAATGCTATGTTTGTCGTGTACGATTTTTTGTTTACATTTATAGATTTTTTATTTTGAACGCTCAAACTGTAAAAATTGCAATCATTGTTTCTTTCAATTTTAAACAAATTTAAAAAGTAAAAAGCTCAAATTCGTCACATTAAAGACCTCATAAAACAGAAAGTACCATTTTTCTCCAAACGAGCTTTCTGAAATGCTAAGGTTCTCTCAAACTCACCCTAAACATTTCGTCTCTTCTACAGACATTCATTTCTCGTATGGTGCGACTCAGCAAGATGTATTTTATCTAAATGGATCGCTAGTGCCCTTAAAAAGATAGTCGAGGACGAGGTAAAAATATCAAACCCATCTTGCTTTTTTAAGTCTCTTAACTCCGTCCATTACCACCGACTTCATCTCATGTTTCATTCCATTCCATTATTCAATTTGGTGGCTAGGGTTGGTTGATGATGGTACATTCCACTCTACTGCAGCAGACAGCACCTTGCTTTTTACAGGCAGACATAGGTTGAGGAGTGCAAGGAATGTATAAGTAATCTATTTTTCTGATGTAATTAATAACTATTATCCTAGGGAAGCCCCCAAAAATAAATATTTAATGAGAGAGAGAGAGAGAGAGAGAGAGAAGGGGATACCAGTGAGGCATAATTCTTGTGTTACCCACTCACACAGCAATCACAGCTCTCACCCACATCCACATGTGAAAAGAAAGAGGAAGAAAGAGCCCTTTGCTCTTTGAGTTCATCATGTGATTATGAAGCATCCAACCCCCACCTCCACTCTCTTTCTATCCAAAAGGCAGGCAAACAATCTCTCTCTCTCTCTCTCTCTCTCTCTCTCTCTCTCTCTCTCTCTTAGCAACCCTAATACTGTCATTGTAACCTGTGAATGACATTTGACATTTGATAAGTTAATGTACAATGGGCAGGGCTTAAGCAAGCACTTGCAAGCTCGGGCACCGACTCGACCCGACATGATCTGACCCCGCCCAAACCCACTCAAACCCACTCATTGATCGAGTCTCGATTCCTAAGTTGTATTTAGGTGGAGAGTTTTAAAAGAAATATAATGGTACGGCGTTATTAGTTGCATACTGTCTACCGGAGACTCAGTTTGTTTACACTACTAGTTAGAACAAAGACAAGAGGCTCATTGCGGGTTGCAGATTATGTGCCCGAGTAGTTCAGATCAGAATTCAGATACGCGTAATTATGTCCATCGTCGATTAGTTTGCATCGCTGCCCTGCTTCAAACATAAGACCTCTTCATTTAGAAGACCAGTCTGGCGTTCACTGCCATTAGCTGATGCTCAATACCTCTGTTTTAATTTTCAAGCCTCCCTTTTACCTTCAAACCAGCAACGTATGAGAACAGAAGCAGCCACCTTCAGTACCAACCCACGCGAGCAAAACTACCACAGAAGAAACAAATGACGAACTTCCGGTGACCGTAAAAAGCCCCTACCCCCTCGCTAAGTTTACTAAATTGATGATTGCAAAGAAGCAGAGTTTTAAGAATACAGAAGCAGCATCCATCCTTCACTAGTGCCAAAAAATTACCAATCCCACATGCCAAAATCCTCCACAAAAACCACATCTGTAGATTCTAGCTTGCAGTCCCATTTCAAGAAAGACCATGAGCAAAAACCAAGGGTAGAAAATCTCATATTCACATTAAAATGTCATTTGTTTGGTTCCCGCTGTGACCAATTTTGCTATGGTAACAATGTAAAGCTTTTAAACAATCTGCAAAAATTTCAAAAACTGATTACTGCAACATCCTGGAAAGCAAGTGACGCTGCTAAAACTTCAGCAGCCCCGGCTTTCAAAAAATCTTTCTCCATTCATTGTCAACACTATTACTTGGTTTTACAGACAGTTGCCAACCTAGCTATGACCACAGCTGTTAAGGAAAAATCTTAAACACTGGCACCATAGCATTTAAGGAAAAAGAAAGAAGGAAAAAATAAAAAAGTAGCTTTTAGCTCATTCGACATAATGGTTCTAAAAGTGACGACAGAAACATCATCAGAAGCGACAAAAACACACATATAGCAACTTCTGAGATACAGCCCCCTCAACCTCAGCATAGACATATATAAAGTTGATGAAGATGAATACACATCCAACCGCTGCAAGGAGTCCTAATGACTGAAGCTGAAAACTCCATATTCAAAGTGATAAGGTTATATTAGTTTATATGTATAAGCCTCGAGCAGATTAAAGTTCCAAATTCCCCATCCCAGAAGCTGTTGAAAACAAACATTATACACAGCTTACCTATTTTTCTTTCTTTATATATACCTTTTCTTGCTCTTCAACCACAAATGATGCAAAATGTGGCTAGTTTTATTCCAATCACAATCTCGAATTTCAAAATGCATCAGCCGATAATCTAACCAGAGGCTCCCAGTCGACCTTTTTGGATTCAGTTTTACCTTCTTTTCTCTCTGGGAAAAAAACAACAGCATAATGTACTGCTAAATAAGGAAGCTTCCCTGGGTCCTTAAGTATCCTTAGAATTTACATTGAAACTGTAGCCTTTGACCAAATATCTTTAACAATGTGATGGTTATGAAAATAGAGATACTAAACAAGAAACAGCCACATCTTTTAGAAAGTAAAAGAACATATATGCTCCAGTAATAACATAAAGCCAGACTTCCAGAGACTATCACAGTTTGCTTATTTATAGCACACAACCTATTACCTAGGAGGGGTTCAAATTCTCTTTTACAGAAGGAGATCTGGACTCCAGACTCCCATCTCTACCAAACCTGGATATGCTCCTGACACTTTTGGGAGTCCGAGACGCAGGGCTTGCACCTCGATAACTAGCTCGAAGTGATTCATCAACTGAAGATGACGACCTAGAAATTGCATTTCTCACGAACTTCTGGGCAGCGGGAGAAAGAGTCCGCATACTTGGACTGGCACTTCCCCCTCTGACAGGTGATGGCAGTGGTGGCTTCTGGAACATTTTAGACCTGTCCCTCAACTTTCGAGCAGCCTCTCTAGAAAGCAAATGAGCCTTTACATCTCGTGCTGGTGCCGACGGGATCCTGAAGTGAGGCCCGTCTCCAGTACCGCCGATATCAATAGGTGTGTCCTCAGGCTCCAACCTCAACGGAGTTCCCTCAATTTCACCCCAAGTGATGAACGGTGACTCATCAGCACCTGGCATAGGCGAAGGAGTTCTAACAAAACTATATCCATTATCGGCCTTTTTACCTGACTCCACATAAAATGGATTGGGGGTCTTCCTCAAGTCATCCAGGTCGTACTTCTTAACATTGTCCCCATCCCTAGCTGACTTTAGCATCGGAGAACCACCCGCAATCGGCGCATACAAGACCTCAACCATACCATCATCTTTTGGCCTCGAATCCATTATTTTACCATGAAACCTAGTATTAGCATAACTCACTTCCTTAGTCAGACCGTTGAGCCTAACAGCCATTTCCTCCGCCGTCAATGGAGCCTCCCCCCGATCAGCGGGATGGTACATCAAAAGATTCTTCGGCGTGTATTTCCACCCTTCTAAAGTACTCGCCGGCTGATCCGACGTCCCATACCCATCGGTAATTCTGTCCCTCTCGGCATCCTCAATTGCCTGCACACCCTCCTTCTGGCCTTCCAGCAAGTACCCGTACTTCTCCTTCCTCTTCTTATTAACCTTCTCCAGAATCTTCGAAAAGCTCTCGTTGTCCTCGCTCGTGTACCGCCTAAAGAACTCGTCCAACGACAGCGAGACGTCGACGCCGGAATCACCCTCCCCGGCTTCTAAACCACCTACCCCGTCCCCACCCAGAGCGCCCGGAGTCCTCGGGGTCTTACCTTCGAACTCGTCGAGAGGAGTGAAAGTGCGCGCGAAGGTCGAGCCGGGGGTCTGCGTCTGCGTCCGGCCCCGGACGCTCGAGCCGCCGGCCGCCCTCCTGCCGCGGCGCTCCATGATCTTCAGCTGGGCGTCGCGGATCTGGATGGGGTCGCCGGTCCGGACGGCCTCGAGCCAGTCGAGGCGGTCGCGGAGCTTGGATATGTCGGGGAAGAAGTCGCGCTCGATGATCCCCTCGATGGCCGACACGTAGGCGTCCTCGTCGAGGACCGCGGGCCGCTTCCGGGGGTTCGGGGCGGCAGCGGGGGCCGAGGACGACGGCGGCGGCGGGGGGTGCTGGTTTAGGGGTTCGGCGAGGGCCGGAGACGGGGACGGCGAGGAGAGGTGGCGGGGGAATGGCGGGGGAGAGCAGCATCGTTGCTGGAGAGAGAAAGATCGGAGCTTTGATGATGGGGAATTTGGGGGAAGGGAGGAATTGAAGGGGAAGGGAGGTGCGATTAGGGTTCCGATTCTGGCCCCAATTGGAGAAGAAGAAGAAGAAGAAGATGATGATGATGGGCGGTGGCCGCCGACGCGAGGAGTGGCGTTATACCCGTGCGGTTAACGCGTTTGATTCCTACTGGTAGTACTGAAATTACGATTTTTTATGAGATTATTAATTTGGTGTGATAATAAAATTAATTTAGAGGCTTCTCTTTTCTTCTTTTTTTTTTTTTTTTTTTTCCTTTCTCCTTTCGGCCGGCTTAAATTTTTACAAAAGAATTATTTATCGCTTTTGGTAAGTGATTCTTTTTCTAAAATATGATTTTTTTAGAAGAGGTTCTAAATTTCAGGAGACTATAGAGGCCGCTAACTGCATGTCAATATCTGTATATATTCAATATTCTTCATGCTTGACGTTGAATTAAAATCAGATAATGAGGGTTGAAGAATTTCAAAAAAGTAATGGTAACTTAGATGGAAAAGTACCAGAAAAATCAACTAATTTTTTCAATTAGATCAATTTAGCCATAAACTTTTTGCATTGTTGCAATTAATCTCATCCTTCCAATTTTGACTAAAAATTGCTGACTTGGATTATGGCCATCCCATGCATGATAGACTAATCTTAATTAATGTGCACAAATTTTATAAATTTTTAAATGTTTTTTACTATTTTTTTCTTTTTTTATTATGGTCTCGTTAGCCGCTGGCGAGGGTCGCAACCCTTGCCCAAGCCATGATAGGCCACAGGCAGGGGCCGGCCCTTGCCAAATTCAGCAAGCTCAACCCTCGCAGTCAAGTGAGGTCACTTTTGCCGTATCTAGCAAGGGCTAGGTGACGAGAGCTCTTACCAACCATAATTAAAAAAAAATTAAATTAAATTAACATAGAAAAGAAAAAAAAATTGTAAAATTTATCTATATCAACACCTGTCGTCTTTATCTAGTATGATCAACATAATGATTCGGATAAACTCAATTGGCAAAAATGTAATAGATTTATTTTTCCTAACTTTTAATTGTCGAATATGTTCACTTTTGGGATTTGCTAATGAATAAATAAGAAAATTTGACACATGGTCACAATCGAAAATTTGGAAAAGAAAAAAATCCACAACCACATTAAGCAATTTTCCAATAATTTGGCACTAGTGAGTCGAAAGTATAATTTTTAGATTTACCAAGAACCGCGAATAAGATTTTGAACAATCAAAACCCAACGTATCCAACAAGTGGGCTAACAAGAATCGTCTCTTTTATCCATACTCTATAATCCATTATGCCCACTGGACTTTGGAGTACAGTTGAGGATCGGACATGAGTGGATGCATCGGCATTCCATGGTTCTTCAATATGCAGATTGCTTGATGTTCTTCTTGTAGCAGTGTGTGCCATTTTCATGTTCAGCTCCTACTTGTACTAAGATTATGTTCATTTCAAAAAATAATTTCTGAGAAAATATTTTCCTAAAATTTTCCAATATTCATTTCATGAAAAATAAATTGTTTAGAAAAAACATTTTCCATAAAGGGAAAAGAGTCTTATAAACTAAGAAAAATTTTTCACTTTTGAAAAGTGGAAAATATTTTCCTTACTTGATCTCTTTTATCTTATACCCCTATATGTCCTCACTTCTTCCTCCCTTCCTTCTTTTTTTTTTTTTTTTTTAAAAAAATTTGAACTATTTGTTATTTTCTTTATTATCCATCTTCTTCTTTATTTTTATGTTTTCTTTTTTTCTTTTTTAAATTTAATTTAAATGTTAAAAAAATTAAAAATTCAATTTTTTAAAAATATATTAAAAAAATAATTTAAAAATTTAATTTTTTTGGTAATTTTTCCAAAAAATGAAATTAGATAACGAACAATAGAAAATATTATCCATTCAAATTTCAAATTTCAGCCATATATCAGAAAATATAGTTATTTTCTTGAAAAATGACTTTCTATAAATATATTCTGAAAACATTACATTTTTCACGAAATGAATAGAGCTAAATCTTCCTAAGTTGAAATGGGTCACGTTGATCAATGGAATTGGGCTTGTTAAGCATGTAAAAATGGAGCAGGCCTGCACAGAATGCCATCTCACTTTGCATTTATCTTTTGGCGAACAGGGGAATGAGGCATTTAAAGGGGAGGGCATCCTAGGCGACAGACAAAAGTCCGGTTTCCCTCAGATCTAACACCGGGACATACCCGCGACTGGGGACAGAACATGCCACGAGCCGCGCCTTCGCTCTCTCGTGTCGGCCACCCATTGGGTGGGTCAACATGCTGTGCGTGTTGAGTCAGCGCAGCAAAGCACGAGACATGCGCCAGCCATTCCCGAATGCAGCTTCACTCCAGAGTCATTAGTACTAGTTTAGTGCCGGCTTCAAAACCAGGAACCGGTAATTAGGTCGACCAGATGGATGCCTTGGGTCAAAAATGAGATGAAAACACGATGCTACAAACTAAGAGTGTGTTTGGTAATATTCTCATTTTTCTATTTTTTTGTTCTTCGGAATAGAAATAGAATAAAAATCTATTTGTATAGGTTTTCGTTGTCGAAAACAAATTTATTCTTGAAAATAGATTTGAAACAAAAAAAGATATTAAAGGAAAAATAATTTACTTTGTTGTTTCCAGCAACAACTCAAAAATCAAACTCAATTTTCTTTTTTCTCTATTCTTTTTATTTTCTTTCTTTTTCTCTCCTTCATTTTCTTCCCCAAGCTGATCGTTGGCCTCAACGATGGTTGGCAATCAGCTAAACGAGACCCAATGACCTTACCGAAGCATCACCAGTCCCCTAGCAAGGTTACCTTGAGCCTCGCCATGGCTAAGCAAGGCTCGACCTCACCTTGGCTGAGCAAACTCAACCTCGCTGAGCCATCGGGAGGTTAGCCTCACTAGCGACTAAGCAAGCTTGACCTCACCATGGGCTAATGACACTTTGACGAGGTTGCTGGCTTGGTTGAGGTCAACAATTAATCAAAGGGAGAAGGAGAAGAAAAAGGAAAAATGAGACAAAGAGAGAGAAAAAAATTCATAAAATTATTTAAAAAATTAAAAGAAATTATAAGTCATAAAAATATTTATTTTGTTCGAAATAAACATGTTTTTATTCAGAAATAAAAATTTTATACAATTACCATTTTTTATTTTTTTTTCTCAAGAGCATATTAGAAAATAAAAATAGAAAATTAATATTTTTGAATAGAAAATGTTCCCGCATAATGGCAAAGTTATTACCTTTCTTTAGAGCCTTCGCATGGAAACCAAATATTTTCAAATGTGAAAACTAGTCCTGTCAAGACGCAACTGTCCGGAAGAGCTTAAAGCCCAATCGAGGGCAGATGGGAAGGCACCCACTCATGCACTGAGCGGTTCCTGAGGCCTCTCCTCGTTTTGGGTTTCTTAAACTTGGGCTTTACCCTGAAATCATCCACGAGTTAGTTCTCGATCCTCAAGAACCGACAAACGTTCTCAGCACCTTTATCCTCCTGCTTATCCACGAGACGCCCCCATCACTTTCACCAGCCCACCTGTCCCTGTCGATACAGCAAGAACTTCCCCCCAAAAGTGCACACAACTAGCCCATCAATCTAGATCCGCGCAATTGCCATTTCCGGGTCAAGAAAATCTTCCGCAAAATCACGGGAAGACGCACGTCTCCCATCGCATCCATGTTACACTTCAAAAGTCAAGCGCCGAATGGAGAACTACGCAGACCTTAGCACCCCAGCGACCCGGAGAAAAAGTCAATCTTCCATGAGCGGAGCAGCAGATTGATCATCACATCACCAACCACCGTGTCCTTTTTCCCTTTCCTTACCCCCTCCTCCGAGTCCTTCAAAGAGGTGGAAAAGGCAAGACACAGACAAGACATCCGACTCTGCTCGAATTCCTGAAACCCCACCGTTGCCTCTCTGTCCTCCATTTCAGGGTCTATTTCTTTGGGGTGAAGCTTTACAGCTTTACAAACATTTTTGTGGGCTATCTATCCTCCGTCCCCCGCGCACATATCGATCTAATCTATGCGGAAGCTACGCCGCACGAACAGATCAGATAGGCATTTCCATTTCGGGTACTGTCTTAGCTGACACATGAACCGATCCAGATTCTTCATAGCTGTCATCTGCTTCCCTCTTGTGTCGCATATAAACATCACGGATCAATTAAGACTGGCTTCTGAGTGACGACGCAACTAATTACCGGAAAACTTGCACTGCATGAACATGGCTGGACCCACGTTCCGGTTGGTAACGTAGGGTCAATGCGAAAAAATTAAGAAAAGCAAAGATCTATCAATGATCATCGGGACCCCCCACAAAGCCATGCGCAAAAGATGGGGAAGTAAACAAAATGCACATGATCACTGATGGTGACCCAAAGAGAAAGTGTATATCATTGGATAGCTATAATATTTGTGATTCCTTCTTTTATGTACCAAAGCATAAACATCCTTTCTTTCAATTCTCTGTAGGCAAATATTTACTTAAAAACAACAGCTTCTCACATTCTTCTTTCTCTGCACAATTTCTTTACTTCCTTTGTTCAACTATAACAGCAAGACTCTACTATTACTAAACTTATACTCTAACACACCCACAAGCTCTGATGAAAAGCTTGTAACTTTGACTCTGTATAAAACCCTTGTCATGAAATTAGCTTCTTCTCTGTGCATCAATTTCTTTTGCCTGATCTACTTTTGCCGGTGAAACACGGAGGACTCAAATCACGCGTCCCTCCTGAGCAGCAGCTAGTTGAAACTGCAGAAAGGAACAAGAAAGAGAGAAAAGTCCAGTTGTATGTCGAACTCGCCCCATGGTATTCGAGTTCTTCGGTCCTCTATAGTTGCTTTTTTTTTTTTTTTTTCCCCTGGTTGTCTATGTAACTGTTGAAATCCCAGTCCCTATTGCAGATGCGAATGGGCTGTCAGGAAGATTGATTCCTTGGCTGCTACAAAGTGGGAAAAAAAAAAAAAAAAAAAGAGGTTAAATTAGACATGCTATATAATTAGATGCAAATCAATCGAAATGACAAAGTTTTAATTTCGATCTCTGCTATAGTGAAGTCATGTGGTAATAAAAAGATGAGATTGCGATTTTCAGCAGTATAGTCATGAACTCATGTTTCAGAATGTCAGAGAATCATACTAGACTTTTTACCTATCCTGTTCGGTGCAATTAGTGACCCGCAGCGAGATTTTGCTGGTATTGCCCGAACCATTTTGTACAAAATCTAGGAAGTGATTAAAATGATCGGCAGGTGGTGACACTGCTGGTTCTTCATGGCCTACACAGAAAGAACGAGTCATCAGAAATTAAAGGACATTGTCAAAGATAGGGGGGAGAAATGAATAATTGAGAGAATAGAGAGGAGTCAAGAAAAGAGGCATAAAGATGCATTGCAGACCTTCTGACGGGTTCGATTGGTCCATTAAGTGCCCAAAGTATACAGGGCGGGCCAAAGCTTTTGGTGCCATTTGAAATTCTGCAAAGCGTCTCCTCTCGAGTTCAAGTGCAGTTTCATGCTCTTGGATGACCTCCTTCCTAAGAAACCTTGAATTATCACAACTTCTTGGCACTGCAAAACAATAGTTTTGGAGACACAAACCAATGAGAACACATAGATCAAGAAGATTCTGCACAAAAGATACATGCACCGTCAACCGTATCATCTACTCACTTGACTGAATATCAGTCTCCCCTTCTATAAGGTGCTGATTGTAATTAAATGTGAGATTCTGCATTTTCTCCATATACCTTCTGCGCATAAGTAAATTTCAAACCGTCAAAAGAGATCATGAGATAAAGGGAAAGCACCTTTGGATACAGTTCTTATACAGTACACTTCACATGAAAACCAGTGAAAAGGAAACAACAACCGACAATGCCAACTGAAATTAAGAATTAACACTCAGTGCATATGTAGTTATAGTAAAATTTTTATTCCTTTTAGCAACCAAAGCGGCATATGTTCTATAGTTGGTCAACCAACTACTATAAAGTGGAAAATTAATATATGTATGTATTGATTGTACACTAGAATAATGTAAGTAATGGTAAATAAATAAAGGAAGCGCACAGCACTGACGCAGAACTCAAGACAGCTGGAAATTACTAGGTCAAGCACTTATGAAAAGTTCGTTCAGATGGTGATGGTTTTATTTTGTTTAATCTTAAAGAGGGTACTAAAAGGTAAAAGAATGCATAATTATTTCAATTAATGATTCAAATTAATGATTGTTGTTTTACTTAATATATATCACGACATGACCCCTAAAAGTGCACTCCGAAAGAAATGCACCATCAAGCAACAAACCACCCGAATGGCAACAAAAACCCACCAAAACAAAGTTTGAAATACGTAAGTTCACCTGTCAAAAAGCCTCGACTTCTCCTTGTACGGTTTCACAAGAACACGAGCATTACATATAAAGTGAGGATTTCCCTTGGCCAAAACCTGCTTGGCCGTTTCTGCAAAGACAAAAGTGACGAATCCGAACATCCTTTTCTGTTGGCAAGGAATCCTAACATCTTGAACAGGTCCAAAATTACTGCATCAAAGTAACCAATGGGTTATTCATAATGTGAGGTGCTTCTGGCAGAAAAGTACACAGAAAATGCGCTTCCATACTTGAAGTAATGCGAAACGTCTTGTTCGGTAAAAACACTCTCCGCCGGAAACGTAAGATATATTTGCCGAGACCCAGAGTTTACACTTGGATCACATCTTTCAATCGTATAGTCCAAGTACTTTTGAGCATCCTCCGCCAAAATCACAGAGTGTTGGCCATGTGGTCTGTGAGATTTTAGGAACAATGTTAAAAGGTAGAACACTAGCATGAAAATTTTAAAAACCTCTAAATTCATAGGAAGTACCTGTCAATAAGACAAATGCTGCTCTTAAGCCGAGAAAGAAGCTTCGACAAACTAAAACCAGCCTTGCCATGTCTTTGGCTCTCTGTTAGATACCCCTCGGCCTGAAGTGTCCTCCCATACTTCTCATAATACAACATGGGTAAAGAAGCGATTGAAACAGGCATTCCTCCTCTTGATTTCAAAAGATCGGCAAGCTCCATTTCTAGTTTGTCAAGAGATCCTTGAATAAATGCATGATCATCATTTCCTATCTCATTGTAATTTGCATTAAAATGCTGTGAAAAGCTCTCCGGCATAAGATGGCCGTGAAAGTACCGACAGTTGTTCCCGTGCTTGCAAAACCCCTTATTGAAGTAATGGCAAATCTTAACAGGAAAATCTGGTAAACTCGGAGACCTACGACTCGATTTTGCACAAATTGCAGCCTCGGGGAAATAATAACTCCCCATAAACTCCGAACCGCTGAAGTTGGCAAACTCAGCAGGGTCCTCCAAACCCAAGTGGCGAACTTGGTTTATGAGATGAAAATCATCAGGCACGTGACCACCAGGAACCTGTGATTCCCAGTATGGGCTGGTGATTCGGAGAGACGATGGGGGTGAAAGTGCAGGGGCTGACGCTGGCGAAAACGGAGTGAATTGCACAGGAATTTCTGCAGCAGACTGAATACTAACCGTTGGTGCAGAATTTACATGGGGTAACTTATTGACAGTTACTGCTGGTTTAGACAATCCCAGTTCGGATTTTGCTTTGGCGATCAAGGAGTGAATCGCATTATCAGGGCTGAAGGCGAGCCTGATCATCTCGCGTTCCCCATGATCTTGCAAAAGAAGATATCCAATGATCTTCGAGACATTCTCGGGCTCGAGTTTCTGGATCCTGTTGTACACAACTTTGGTGGACTCCGAAAAGTCCATCGCAAACCCTGCAAAAAGCTAGAACTTTAGAGAATATGCATGAGTGCAAACAACAGATACAGCAAAAAGGAAGAAAAAAAAAAGAAAAAAAAGTTGAAACAGTTGCAGATCTGGCAACCAAGATATTACTATAATCCCGCAAAAATGCATTCAAAGCTATTCCACGACATTTGGCGTGTCGAAGTTGATGATTATAGTGAAAACACCAATGAGCAATTTTTTTATTTTATTTTTTTGCCCCGGAAAGGCATTATGCTGTATGTAATCAACATATTCATTGTCTCCGTTCTTTTCCTATCCAAGGAAATTAACAGACGCAGGGAAAAGATTATAACCAAGAGAAAGCCAGATCAAAATTTTCAGAAAAGTAAAAGTCTGAAAAAAGAGGCAAAGATAAACTTCTGAAGCGTAAATTTATGACGTCTAACTAATAGCTATCAGGAAAAGGAAAGAAGAAGGCCTCAATATTTTATGCAGAACAAAAAATGGGATTTTTTTCCCCATTTCTCTGAGAACCATAGCAACAACGCCACCAAAAAAAAAAAAAAAAAAGAAACTCAACCACTTTCTTTTTCCTGTTTTGACTAAAAACTCACAATTTCCCCTACTCTATCATCTCCTTTTCTATGAAAAACTGTCAAGTTATAGACATCTCCACAAATCACCAAACACGAAGGAACAGTAAAGGTTAAATTTTCTAGTTTGAAAGACAAAAACAAGACCCGAACATAACCGGACCACAATTGTCTGCCGGAACCGAAAGGCCTCCCACTCTCTAACATCCTGAGAACAATTCCAAACCACAGAAAAAAAAAATGACAAATGAAACTCAAAATTCCTCCTCCTTTTTTTCCCCCGGAGAACTGCAACACAACAGAATTTCAAGCTTTCGTTACCATTTTTTTTTCCAGAAAAAAATTATTCACGCGCCAAGAACAGAAGCAACATGAAGTCAAACTCACACAACAAAGACAAAACACGAAAGGGTTATCGTTTATCATCCCCAAATCACTGCTTCTCCCCAAAAAAAGAGAAAAAAAAAAGGCAATGTTTTGGAAGAAAAACACAACCCATTTCCAGAATAATCAAACAATAGGCCAACAATGACACCAGAAGATGAATACAGAGATACATATACACACGTATATGCACACACGACCAAATTCAGAGGAAAACCACCCCCAAAACCCACGTATTCCAAACCAATTAACCCCCAGAAACAGAGAAAAATGCAGGGGAAACAACACAAGTCTCGAGCCTTATTTTCCCTTGCTTTCAGTGCGAAAAACACACCACGGTACATACACGTACTCACCACAAACTCTTCAACCGGGGGCCTTCTATGGAGAGAAAAACTTCAAATTCAGACAAGCCAATCCATGGCCCTCAACCTCCTCCCTCCCTCCCTCCCTCTCTCTCTCTCTCTCTCTCTCTCTCTGTTTTTTTTTTGGTGGGGGTGCTATTTTTAACTGTGTTTCCCGGAGTTCAACCCCTTGGCAGCAGCAAGCGAGTCAGCGACAGCAACACGCCTTTTTAAAATAAGGGAGGCGAACGGAAAAGAAAAAAAAAACCAAAAACTGACAATAAATGGATAGCTATAAAGAGAGCGTCATGTCTTTTTGCTCCAAAACGAGACCCCAACCCACCTCACGCTCCCCTTTATATAAGCCACCCGCGCACGCACCCAGCAACGCCCATGACTTTATCTCGAATTAATCAAAAAAAGAAAAGGAGAAAGCAATAAACGTGAGCAGAAACCAAAAGAAAAAAAATCATATCTTTGATGGCTAATTTACTGCCACTTGCATTTCTTTAATCACCCATCATCCCTCTCTGTCTCTCTCTTTCTCTTTCTCCCCTGTTGCTGTCACTCAAGAAATCATCCATGGATTTCTTGAGAAAGGGACGAGCTTTCTCTCTCGCAATTCATCATCAACATCATCTTCGTTTCGTTTCGTTTCGAGCGTTATATAGCGAGGGAATTAAAACAAATATATATTAATAAATTGGAGAGATAATGAGAGCGCGCGGGGGTGATTTACAGGGTGTACTTTGAACTCCGTCGCCCCCCGCGAGAGAAAATTACGGGGGGATTTTTAGTGGGGATGCGCCTGGATTTCCGAAACGGGCACGCGGGCGGATTGACGGGAATGCCCCTGCCGCGGCCGCGGAACCTCGAGGCTGCCATCTCTCTCTCTGAGGAGTTCGTGAATTTCTATGTGTGGTTACAGGGCGGACGAACTGAAAATCTGTCGGCTCTCCTTGTCCGTGTCCTCGAGCGGGCGATTCTACGGTGCGGCCAGCACACCGTTTTCCGAATCGGTGTGAGCGAATCCTGGCCGTTGATCATAGCGATCTTTTTTTTTCAATTTTTTTTTTATTATGGCGATCGATTCGATTAAAGATGTTATGTAGAGTGCTGAGTAACATAGATTTGAGACATGTGCTAATTTTTGTTCTCCAAGCGCACAATAAAATATCGATATGACGTATTTGTTTGGCAATTTATAGTCTCAAAGTGGTTCAAAAAGTAGAATTGAGAACACGAAATAAAATGGTCGAACATGCAATGTAGACAAAATTGAAAAGAAATATGATAGTCTCTACATTCGATTAACCACCAGGAAGATAGGTCAACACGAGTCTACTATTTATTCAAACTATTCAATTAATTTTGTGTTGGTCATTTTGTGTTGGACAATTGAAAAGACCAACAGAACGTGTTCATACACTAATTTCTACTTCCAACTCTTGTGAATCAACCACTAGAGAGGCGATAGTTAGAAAGTAAGAATCTAAAATGCATGAGAGAACGGTCTAGCATGCGTTACAAATAACGCAAAGAGAAAATGACAATCTTATATATAATCAATCACGACCATGATTGAGTGACGTGAGTCTAATATCTATTCTAACGGTTGAATTTACTATATTATATACAATGATACAAGATTGGTCTTAATATAGTATTTCATTTTAACTAAATATGAATGGTCGCAAAATTTGAATAATAGTAAATTTTCAGCATTAAATAAGAAAGATAATATAGATAATTTATGAATTTTAACCAAATATACAATAGGGTGTTTAAAATTTTAATTTACTTGATGTAATGCTTGAATTTAGATTGGTATGTACAGCCTCTTTCTCTTTGCGAAATGTCGGAAGCAACGAGGGTGCACGGTAGCCGCGGCGCTGGGGATCAGAAAAGGGGGCGGGCCCCACGGAAGGAGGAATCAGCGGCTGCGATCCTCCCAACTTCGAGAAGCTGTTTTCCTCTCCTCTTTGCCGGTTCCGTTGGATTCCCGCCAGAAGGAGGAAATGCGAAAACCCCCCCGCCCGAGGCGCTTGCATGCGCGCCACGTGTCGGCCCGAGGCGCGGGTCCTGCACGGTTTCCTCTTGGGTTTTTTTGCGGTCCGCGGTGCGGGACCAGGGGGGCGCGCGGTGCTCCCGCCCGCGCCGTATTCGGATCTCGGGATTTTTTGGATCGTTATGTGGATATGCAGAGAATCAGGACCGCGCAGGGTAAATCCGGTGGGACCCACCTCATCTGCAGAATTTCTCTCCCCTTTTTTTTCTTTTTTCTTTTTTTGGCCCTTTTTCCCTTTTCTGTCCCCTCTTTTTGCGGGTTCCAAATCCAAACGTGGCCCGGAGATTCGGTGGCTTCCATCTTCCCGGTCCGGTCCGGTCCGGTCCGCGGAAGGGGGGGGAGAGAACCGGACCGCGCGCATCATCACGTCTTCCGTGATTAGCGGTCGATAATAATTGCCTCAACCCGCGAATTTCACAACTAACCAAGTAAATAATTATCATCCCCCAAAAGTTAAAAAATAAAAAACCAATTTGTAATAGTTCGTAACATAGCATGGAAGATCGCACGTCGGGACCGGCCCTATCGGAAGATGGAAGACCGACCACGAAATGGTCGGAGTTTTTGTTTCGGATTTTAATCTTGATTTTTTTTTTTATTAATTGTCGAAATGGGTTAGAGGAGAAACAAGAGAAAAGGGCAGATTGGACAAAACGCAAGCCCCATCTTAAAATTCCTAATACGTTGGGATTTCCCGATTAACCAGGAGATTATCTCGCTATTGAATTTGTTGAACAGCTTGCCTAATTTGCCGGTCTCCCAGCAAGTATATAGTGATAATCCTCTTTACGCGGTTATTTCCAATTTCGAAAAAGTTTTTTTTTTTTCCACAATAGCTAAAATTATTTTATTAAAAAGAAAAAAGGGTCCTTTTCCTCGTGCCGCCACGTCACCATTCGGTATGGAATTTATGTTGTCGTGGTGGTGGTTTAACACTAAGTACCGTGACATAAGACAATTCCGACGATCGCATTTATATTAACTATAAACCGACCATAAAGAAAAGGAGCTTTTAATTATCGATTATGTTGGTAGCTAGCACGTACATACGGACATTTCATAAAAAAATAATTATATTTTAAATAGTAGTGATGATAATGCCGGATTATCCAAGCTTTGATGGAGACATTTGATTGCATTTCTTTTATTAATTGGTTTTCCGAAAAGGGCATAAGATTTCATTGAACAGTAGTGCAAGCCAACCCGAATTGATGGACCCAGAAAAAAAAAAAAAGTTTATGGTCGACATGATTAGAGGGGAGGAGTTTAGTGGTTCGCATTTTGGAGATTATGTTCAATTTTAATAAATTAAATTAAGCGACTCTTTTTATTAGCAAATAATGGGGATCTCACCCGAGTACACAATGTTGACAAAGGTCAATATGTACATTACAACAAAAATTAAATGTATAACAATAAATATCTTGATTGTAAAGTATATACATCGAATTTTCGATATGTACCAACCTCTAGGTCACCTTTTAATAAAACCCAATTATCAATGATACACAAGGGATTCACTAATTGACTTTATTATTTGGAGTTATGTTAAATGTTAGTTGAGTTGGGGTTTAGTGTATAGAGACCTTGTATGAAATAGTTGGTGATTAGTATATGTATATTGAGGTGAATAATCGAAATCACAAGGAAAGCAAAGCAGCCCGAGGTCATACGTTATGTTAAATGTTAGTTGAGTCGATGTTTAGTGTATTAAGACTCTGTATGAAATAGCTGGTGATCAGTATATATAATGATGATATGTATTGTTTTAGTTGTCATGATATTACTAATGATGATATGGATAATTTCTCACACATTTTTCTCCTGTAACTAGCATCTACGCCGTCTCTACAAAACCCTATATTTCTTTGGAAAAAAATATTAATTTAATTTTCTATATGATTTGAAATGTCTCGTGAGCATAGAATGATTTCACGCGACAAACAGGAATTTTCTTGATTTACGTCCCATAACAACGTAATCGGTCCGAAGATGTATGTTTGCTGTCGTCACAATGAATATATCATATAATATAATGTCCCAGTGAATTTTATGTTTCTGTGATACTAAAAGTAACGTAATTAAAAAAGTATCGAGAAAAAAAAAGGAAAAGAAAAAAAGAAATCTGTTTCATGGGAGGCAGTGCTGGTGTTATGCTGGCATTGGTAGGTTTAAGGGCGAAACACAGTTAACGAATTAAATTAAACTAGATTAAATTAAATCAAATTAAAACGAGGAGATAATTAATTATAAATTAATAAGCATCGAAATCAGCGACGAATTGGCAGCTCCAAGAGTTGAGAATTGTTAATGCCGTGTTCAAAAGGTTGCTTAAGCAGTTCGATGCCGAAATTCGATGTCGAGTCAATCTCTATTTTATTTTATTATCTTAATTTTTTTTTTCTCGATGGGTTATTTTACCGATATTTCCTCGTTCCTTTCGAAGAAATATAAAATATATCATTATGAATGTCGTGCGTGACTGCTCTATCTCTGAGATGGACCTCGCTAGAAAAACGTAGACAACAAGAGGGATTTCTCAGTCAGTCGCTGTTTAATCTTGTCTTAGTGATCTAATTTTAGGGAATCGTGATCCTCCTATTGGAATTTGGCTAATCATAACAAATTATGTAGCATAACACAATATTATCATATACTATAGAAAATCCTGAACTTTCAATCGAATCCTAATTTTATCCTAAATCCTTTTTTATCTCGTAAAAAATCAACTTTAGGTTATGTTTTAATTCTATCATAAACTTTTTTTGTCATATAAAGAATCATAAAATTTTACTTGAGTCTTGTATTTACCCCCATTAACATTTCATCCAAAATTGCCCTTAGTGATAAGGGGATTGATTCTCAATCTAGTTCCGATTTTGGGCAATCTAGTAAAATCGATCAAGTTCAAATGAAATAATGCATTGAACTCTACGAAAAGTTAAAGAAACCTAGAGAAAAGGAACAAACCAAAATAGGAGAGTAGGCACGAGTGTCGTGGAGTGCAAGGGAAATATCAAAAGAGTAGAGGAGATGTGTGCAAGAGTTTTTAAAGAATACAAATAATAAATAAATAACAATTGGCTTGAGCAATCTAGTTCAATCCAATAGTTCAATCCAATTCCTCCCTTGGATCCAAACCAACACTCTAAGGAATCAGACCAATTGACTAATTTGGTCCAGTTTGGCGATTTTTTTTGGTCGATCAATTTTGCTAACCTTTACTTAGTGATGTGGCATTTTCCATGTCACTGCTCTAGTTTTTTCCCAAATTTCAAATCCAAGAAGATATTTTGAAAATGAATTTTCATGTTGGCCCAAATGATGTTATTCTTAATCTAAAATTTGAGTAAAAATTATAACAATTTGGGTTGACATTCTTCAAATGCTCTTACTTTTAAATGAGTCTTCTTTCATCTCATCAATTCTTACATTCAGGAATCTTCCATCTTTTGTGGTTGGAGAGCTCATGCTCCGAAGCTTTCTATCTCCTGGTTAAAAGAAATTTTGGTAGGAGGGTTAATGCGGATAGTTTTGGAACCAAAGTAAAAATTGATGATTAAAGTTGAGGATAAAATTGAAATTGGACTAAAGGTTAAGGGTTTTTTGAGATGAAGCCGTAAGATTATAGGTTTTTTTATGAGATGAAGAAAAGTTTAGGGTAAAATTGTAATAAAACCTACACGGTTGGGGTTTTGGAGATATTAGTTTGTAAAGTGATGACCTATGATTGATTTCTTGACCACATAGGTTTAGGATGACTAGTCGCCAAACATGAAATGCTATTTAGATCAATGGTTTCAATTCGATTTTTTTCAGTTATTAAGAATGTTATATCATGTTATTGCATTTATATTATCCGATCATAATGGAAAAAGGTAATATAAGGATAAAGTTCATCATCCTCATACATTTCAGAGCCCAAGCAAAATTAAAAATCACAGTCAAAGACACTACTAGATGCTAAACACTAGCTATATGTATGTATATTATATAGCTTATGGGTATGGGGATTTTTATTGTATTTTTTAATATAAAGTCCAAATGAGCAATCAAAGCAAGCAAAATCATTGAGGGCTCCCATTCGACACACTTGTCACGATCGATCGTTCACCATAAGAAACTCATTATGAAAGCTGACCTCATTATCCCCTCCTTTCCTTTCTTTTCTTTCCTTTATCTTTTAATCTTATCCAATCAAATAAGATACTTTACTAAAATTATTGGATGCTAATCATAGTCGCAGCTCCCACCATGTTCTTATGCATGTTATGAAATAATTGCAATTCGTCTTCTTTTTAGTACACCTGGGACTTGGACTGGTGTCAACTCTCATGGGTTTCCGCAAAATCCCTTCAAAAGATCTTTCTATTTTTGGGAAGAAAACCAGCATTGGTTATTGATGTTATGGTAATTAAACATAAGCAAATTCGTCCTATCATATTCATCTATGCCTTCTGCTACAGCATACAATGATGGATAGACTTGCATAAAAAAAAAAAAAAAAAAAAAAAAAAAAAAACAAGGTTTGCGTATTCTGGGTCCCTAATATTAGTTTAATTTCTTTGCCAAATTTAACGATGCCCCCGTCGACTTTTAATATAATAAACTCAGGTATGGATATGAATGTTCAAAGTGAAACCTATTATTCTTTGACAACTAGATATTAGCAAGCCAACTTACACTTAGGCCCTTCCTGGTGATAGTTGATAGGAGAAGAGTGCAATTTGGAATTTTGATTTACCATTCCTGTTCATTTAATATGAATTGCAAGTGTTAAAAACCTATATAAATTATGTAGCAATAGCAGATAGTTTAGGTAATTTCCTGTCATTCTGCAAAGAAGGAAAGTATTCAATGCAGAACTTTTCATCCAAAAAAATTCTAAGGCCACTCCTGTCTACCAGCCCAAGGCCCATCAAGCAGGCCCATCCATGTCGCCACAAGTCTCCAATCCTCCTATTAACTATTATGACGAGAAAGTTTAGCGTGCCAATTTTCCACCAATTATATGGTATCACGTGACATGTTAATATAATAATGTCGACCAAAGTTGTGTCTTTTTTTTTTTTTCCTCAATTTGCATTTTCTTTGTCATTGGATGCTCGAAAGTCTGATAAACTAAGTAATAGGATTAATTTACTTTCAACATACTGCTCAATTTATTGATGAAAGATGGGAATGCAATCTAGAGAAGTATACATTTTTTTTTTTAATTTGCTATTAGGTTAATTCAAAGAATTGATCATAAATTTTCTCAAACCGTTTCTTCTTAAAGAAGCAACAATTATTTTTGCCATGATAATGCATGCCAAAAATAAAGTGCATTGAGAAAGAAAACTCTTATATTGCCTTAAGGGTAAGCAATACTAGATTTCGCTTAAAAATTGAAACTTATCCATTAAAATCAATTATTCATTTTTTTATAACTAGGAACCCACTTTATATAACATTGAATTTGGAACATGCTCTATCACAAATTCCAAATTCAAAGTCTAGCTCAGAACTAACAATTTTTTTTTGTTTAACTTTTAGTTAATCAAATCCAATAATCTATAATATGCTCGTGGTGACTATCATAAACACTAGATGCATGTAGATGGCATAAAACGGAGCACAGAGCTCACCACTCCCGTGCACTGCACTTCAACTGAATAAGCCAACAAATGTTGATAGCAATAGTTAGAAAGCAAACGAGACTCAAAAACACATTTTTTCTTTTACTTCTGCCACACGGCCCTCACCAATACTGGTTTGGTTCCCGATTCAATTTCTACCTAAGAATCAATTAATGAACCACATGGTACATGTTCAAAAAACATATGAAATCGAGAATTGGACCGACTCCTAATAGATCCTATAATTGATTCAATTCTTAGGCTCCGTTCGTTTCGCGGAAAATATCATGTTTTCAAAAAACATTTTCCTGGAAGTCATTTTCCGGGAAAATGATTCTATTTTCCTAGGTGTTACTAAAATCTAAAATTTGAGTGGAAAATATTTTCCACGTTCGTTCGTTAGCTCATTTAATTGTTTGGGAAAAATTATCAAAAATTGATTTTTAATATTTTTAATTGACCAAAAAATTTATTTATTTTATTTATATTTTTAAAAAATGAATTTTTAATTATTTATATTTTTAAAAATCGAAATTTTTATTATTTACTATTTCTTTTCTTTTCCTTCCTCCTCCTTCTTCCTCCTTCCTCCACCGTCGCCTCCTTCCTCCTCCTTCTACCGCCGCCACCTCCACCTCCTTCCGTTGACGATGGCGGTGGCCGCCCACCGGCCCGACCAAGACCCGGTGGCCATATCCGGCGAGCTCGAGGCTCGCCGATCTCACCGAGCTTGCCGGATGGGCGATAGAGCTCGAGCTCGCCCGGATCGGAGCTCGAGCTCGCCGCTAGATCCAGCAAGCCGCGAGCTCCGCCGCCAAATCCGATGAGCTCACGGCTTGCTAGAGCTTGGCGAAAAATGACAACTTGGCAAGAAAAATCCAACGCACCGCACGACGAGTGGCCCGGACGGCGAGCTCCCGCGAGCCTCCCGCGCGCCACGGTGCTCCCTTTGAGTTGGATCCTCCCGAGCGGCTTCGAGCCGCTAGGGAAGCGGAGCACGGCGGCGGCGGCGGTGGCGCCCGGAGGAGTAGGCGAGCGGGGAGCGGCCGAGGAGGGCGGAGGCCGATCCCCAGAAGGGCGTCGTCAAGCCATTGTAGCGGGGAGAGCGAGAGAGAGGATTTTCTGTTGACCGGAAAATGTTTTCCTTAACCGTGTATTTTCCGTCCACCCGAACACCGGAAATTTCGGAAAATATTTTCCTGAAAGTTATTTTCCGCGAAACGAACGGAGCATTAGTTTTACGTCGAAGTCATACTCACCCCTAATTTTATTATGCTTCCGCGCCACTTTGCCACTTTGCCACATTCATATACTTGGTTATCATGTAATTCATGATTTGAACAATACTGTCACAATGAATAATTTTAGCGGGTAAGGAAAGTAATGCTGGAAAATTAAAAAAAAAAAAAATCTCTGCATTGTTTAAATTTGAGTTTTGAGAAACCTTTACATTTAGACATTCTCCCTTTACACAATAAATTAATTTATATTTTCCGGTTGGACTTTATAATAAGAATAGATGAATTAAATTGTTGTGCAACCGCATTCAACTTAATTTTCCATCTTTGGCAAGGCTCAGCGACACTTAAAGGTGCGCGTGGTAACGCTTATCTTATTGGGGGAAGAGTTTCTTTTCGAAATAGTTCTTTTCTATTTTTACTCCGGATAACAATTTTTGAGTAAAATAAGGTATTTAGTAATTATACAAATTTTATACTTTAGAAATAAAAAAAAAAGAATAGAAATGCGTTTGGTACAAAAATAGTTTTTTTTTTTTGTATTTTTCGTTTTTTATTCTTACTCACGGATCGTCGATTGTTGATCGCTCGCCGCGCCGCTACACGATTGCCAGCCATCGGCGATCGTGGCGGTGGCGGCGACGGTCGTGGCGGTTGGCGACAGCGGCGGTGACAGACGGCGATCGGCGGTGGCTCTGAACAGTTGGAGGTGGCCGCGGCAAGAGAGAGGAACAAAAGAAAAAAAAGAAAATTAGCTTATTTTTAGAAATTGTTCCTAGGAACAAGAAACAATTTTTGTTTTTTTTTTGTTTTTCGTTTGTTCCAAATCTATTCCCTAGCATTTTTCATTTTGGGAATATGAAAACAAGTTGGTGTTACTAAATGATTTTTTTTTTTTTTGGGAAACAAAAGAACATAAATCGGGAGGAACATAAATGTTACCATGCAGATCCTAATTTGCCCAAATCGGATCGACTGACTACATGATTTTGTGAAGTAATCATTCTCAAATCTCAAAAAATTAATGCAAAGTTTAGGTCAAACATATTAGGAACGGTGTGGCCCTAGCGTGCCGACAATTACGGGAACCGCGGCTTGAGGCTCTAAGGCACCACATGCCGCACATGCATCTCCATGGTGGCCATTGACTTTGACTGCACTCCCTCTATTTAATTAGAAGCATAATGCACAACCCATTTTTTTTTCCTTTTGTAATCTCCAATTTGTTCGAATACCGAATCAAGCTCGCCACTTCAGCAATACAGGTAGAATCGATCGAAACATTAGGTCTCTCCTTATTATTTAATGTAAAGTAAAATCGCACTCACAGCATCCAAATAGATCTTAAATTATGATGTGTTTGATTTGCGAGCTTTAAGCTCCATTTGATAACGTTTTATTTCTCTTAATTTATATTCTTTTTGTTTCCAAGAACAAAAAGAATATAAATCCATTTTGAACGTTAATCAATATTTTTATTTCCCCAAATAGAAAAGTAGTAGGGGGATACGTTTGAAGCAGATATAAGAAATAGGAAAAAGTAGATTTTGTTATTAGGAACAATTTTATAAATAAATCTTTTTTTTTTTTTTTCATTTCTTTTCTTGCCATCGGCCGTTACTCGCCATTTGTTGCTAGCTGCCAGCTGCTGGCTTGAGGAGGAGCAATAAGAAGAAGAGAAGGAAAAAAGAAATATTTACAAAAATTATTAAAAATTAAAAAAAAAAATCTATGTTATAAAAAAGTTACAGATCGTATCAAATGCATTCCTATCATTTTTCTACTTTGAGAATATAAATTTTATATAATTACTAAATGTATTATTTTTTTCAGAATTATTTCATAAAATAAAAATTATATTTCGGAAAATAAATTCTAATCAAAGGCGTCTTCAGTAAACTGCGGATTTACTAAATCGAGCCTGCATGTTCATGAGGTTGCGTCACGATTTCATGGATACGCAGTGAACCTGTGAGTACAAGAGGATGGATGGAGGACTCGTATGGGTTGACCACGTACACGTACAGCACAAGCTGACGCACGAGCGTGAGCTTCTCTGCGTGCATCTCTCCTCTCTCTCTCTCTCTTCCTTCCTTTGCGCCTTTCCTTTACTCTCTCTCTCTCTCGGTCTCTTTTTTCTCTTGGATTCTTTCGGTCCCAAATGTGGAAAGCTTCCCAGAATTCGACTGTCAAGGTAAGTTGACTGATCTTTCTTTACTTGCTTTTTCTTTGATTTCCCAGCTGCTGTTTGGTTGTTGCAGAGCGATGAGAAAGGTAGAGGGGGCGTGTATGTGAAATGAAACGAAAAAAGCTGGAGGCTTTTTCACTGCCTCCTCGTTTTAATTTTGTGGGGTGGTTCCTGTTTTTGAGTTTTTGCTTTCTTGATTTTGGATGTGTCGTTGCCTATGAATACTGGGAATTGATTTTGTTGCTGTTTGCTGGTCCTCATCATGTCATTCCAGGAGTGAAGGGTTGGGGCTTGAATTGATGTTGTGATCTTCGTCGTGTAGAATTGATTGGGAAATGAGAAAAGCGCAGTCGCCCGAGCCTCTCGATTTCTTCATCTGGACTGTTGAGGTACTCAATTTTTCTGAGGGTTCTTGATTGATTAGCTTTTTGGTTGACTCTGCCTGCAGTTTCTCTTCTTTTCTTGTCTTTTGGGAGACATGGTATAAATTTTCATGTCCATTAGAGTTTTGGGTCCTGGATTCTTCTCGTTTTCTTTTCCCTTCCGAGAAGAAAAGAAGTTCTGTTTCTTTCATTTCGAGATGTTGCCCTTATACAAGGATTTGGAATTTGGATTTTTAGTGATTAGTGAACTGGAATTTTCATTTGTTGGTTTGCACTGGGGGGATTTCTTGGTTTGGTGATGTCGCAAGCAAATGAGAGCATTTGTCTATAAACTGCGCTTGTCATGTTGGCATTCTACACTCACCCTATTGCACCTGACTCTAGATCATCCATTGGTTTGTTAGAGCACCATACCTAATGCGAATTCCAGGACAGGTGATTCCTTTGGATTTCAAGAGCCCATTTTCTTAGCAGCAGTTTGGTATAGGCATTTATAATGTTGTGATTACAACAAGTAATTGATGCAAAAGTGAAGCACCGACACAACAATTTAACGTATTGCCATCACCAATATGCGACGCTTTAGTTTGCGCTCTACCAATATCTTTGAAGCATTACTATCTATGTCACAAGATGCTTGGGTTTTAGACTCCACAAATCCAAATTTTCTTTACATGATAGACATAATCTGCCTGCAAGTTTGTCATGAATGTTCAAATTTAATCTTCTCTGTTGGATGGACAAGCAACATAATGGAGTGATTAAGGGACTTCTAATGAGAAATAGGGGAATTCCTCTGTTCACCCATGAGGTTAATCAGCAAAGCGACTTAGGAGGTCTCTGGATTAGCTAATCACAGTTTTTTGTTTGGCATGGCAAAAGTTGTGATTTTCCAGCGACAGATATATCTACTTTAGTTCATTCTAGACTTTAGTTCATTCTAGCGCTGCTCAAAATGGAACTTGAGCGCAAGCAAAAAAAAATTAACTGCTGACAGGATGTGTGGTTCGTTTGCCCTGTCATGCACCTAAATTGGAGCAATTGATGGTTCATTTGGAAATTTTGCAAGAATCAAACCTCTACTCTTGAGTGTTAAATCTGGCAAAGGAGATGACCTTGCTTGTCAAATTGGTTTGAAGATAAGTTTTATGAGGACTGAACTTGGATGAAACGCGAAGGTCTTACCAATAGATTTAGAATTTATCTGATTTTGTCATTGGTAACCTCGTGCCCGCATGTTTCTGTAATGATATGTGTAAATAATCTTGATGTAGGTGTTATGATTATTAGATTAGTTAGGCTGTATGCCTGGGATACAATCTTCAAGTTGAACAACTTGTGTCCTTATATCCCTGTGCTGAAGAGTTTTGATTTATTAGTGCAATACTTGAGTATAACGAAGTGGAAGGTTGGTCAAACAAGATACATACTTTTTTTTTTCCCGATATGCCCTCACAAAACGCCACATATTTCAATGGCGATTCTTCTGTGGCTCTTCCATTTCTTATTTGCTTTTCAGGATGTTGGTAGGTGGTTGGAAGAGATAAATTTGGGAACCTACCGCCAGATTTTTAAAGAAAATGGGGTCAATGGTGAGTATCTGGAAAGCATGTCCACGTTCACGACTGAGCAGATACTTCGGTTTATCAGAAAGTGCCACATGAAATGGGGGGACTTCATTACGCTCTGTAAAGAACTCCGGCGGATTAAGGGTCCTCATACTCTCTCTCTCTCTCTCTCTCCCCCTCCCTCTGGTCTCATTCTATGTTTTCCACATGGATTATCGTGTCAGTAGTATCTTTCGCTTCACATTTTAAATCACCGTCAATATGAACCGTGAATGGCGTTTTGGACTTTTTTGTTTGATAAGTAGTGTTGTTTTTGACTTTGGAGCTGTGGATATCTTTTTGCTTCATTTTGATGCATATTCAGGAATCATATTTATCCTCAGGGGTAGTTCCTTTATGAGGGCAGGTATCTCTTTGAGGGAATACGTTTGACTAAGATTAAGTAGGGGCAAATCTTTTTCAGTAGCGGCGTTGTTAGTGGTTCCGATTAATTTTTTTGTCTGTAGCTAGATATTCTCATTCGGTGATAACTTGTGATGATCTGGAATTATGTTATCTGCTGTCACGGGTGTTCCTCATGTAGAATTCTCCTGGTCTCTTCTTGCTATGCATAATGGCATTTGACAAATTGACAGGCGAGCATATTTATCTGTTTATATGTTATATGCACTCTAGGCTACGCGTCAGTTTCCTTACATGTTCTGAGGTCAATTACTTTTTCCAGTGGCATGCTTGAAGGGCGATCAGAAGGTCCGGAGGCCATGGTGGGCTCCGTCGTGCCTCTCGATAGTCTCTGTGAAGGCAGCGGAGCGCAACAGACAATCAAGGGTTGTTTCACTGAAACTAGAACCGTGATGTGTGATATGGTTTTGCCGACATCAAGATTGCCTCGTAGAAGGAAAGTGAAACTAGGAGCAAGCTCTTTGGCTTCTTTGCATCTTGCAAGGTGCTTCTGTTGGTCCCTTCTCGGAGAACCATCACCAACCTGCGCTGATAACGTGCTGTGCGTTTTCTGTTAATTCTTGTAAATGTTTTAAATGCATTTACCCTAATATTCGAAGAACAATATCATGTCATTGCGAACAAAGTGCAAGACACTGTATGGCTTGTTGCGTGAAATCTTTATGTATCAAATGCTGGAGTTATTTCTGGATCGACGGGAGAAATGGGCCAAAAAATGGGCACAAGCCAGCTTGAATAGAAGTGGGTCTGTGTCAATCAAAGCTTTTGATCCATTGGAAAAGACCCGATGCAGGACCTAATTCATGTCGACCCCAAATCCAATCTCGCCCGATTGGCGGGTCAAATTAAGACGTCGAGAGTAAGATGTCGGAAGTCCCCGAAACCGCTGTGGAAGATTAAACATGGAGCAGTGCAAAGGTGAAAGAAGGAGGGAAAGAGAGAGATGGCAGAGAGATTTCTCTAGCGAAAGATGGTTCTTACATGCTTCATTTAAAGGATCCAAAGTGAAGAAAAGAAGAGGTGATTCAGGATTCCTTCATGAGTTCTCCCTTCATCTTGAGGGATTCTTTATCTATCTTTCGTTCAGTTTTTATTTTCTATGACACAGGATTCTTTTCCTGTCGGTTCTTCGAATCATTCTTTCCTTGGCCAAGGCTAAAGGAGGTGATTCTTCACGACTTTTGTAAACGAGAAGTCTGTCCGCTGTGTCCAATGTCTTGACCAAACACATATATATGAACTCTCAAACGAAGTTTCTGACAACAAATCACTAATGAACGCGCCAGAAATCATGTTCCCTCCTCCCCCTTTTCCTCCTTTACCTCCCTCCCGTTGTGTTGAGGTACATGGAGTAGGAGGAATAGGTAAAGACCATGGCGGCTGGAGTCATTTACGGTCGCCTTGGGAAAGACGGTGACTTGCTCGACGTTCTCAAAGTTGACGACAAGCTCCTCGCCAAAGGGCTGGATCCCGAGGAAGGTCCCGAGGAGTTGTCTAAAAGTATAGTACACTGTGCAGGATAGTATCCTTGGGGTCTCAAAACACTCGGTTCCTTCCAAAATGGCAAGTCGGCAAGTCCAAAGATCAATGGCATCAGATATTGGAGAAGTTGGTAAGAAACCCTCATCTCCAGCATATCTTTGCTGTCTAATGATGAGCATGTGGAAAGAACTGACACTGTGTTTGGTTCAAAGGACTGGGCATATTCCTTGGTGTGCCCATTTTTCCTTTCGTTCTGTTCTGTTGTTGGTTGGGTTTTCTTGAAGTGGAACTGGCATCTGTGTCACTTCTGGAGAGAACCCTAATTCTAATTTGGGCAAATTACGACATTAATCCCAATCTTGTCCAGTGTTTTCAATCTTATCGCCCCTTTTAACCCCAAGAAAAATGCCCCACCTGTCAAATATATTTCAGATCCTTTAACACCATGTTGTAACACTTTCCTCACGCGTAAGCCACTTCCTTACAAGCGTAAGGCATGATATGAACGTGATCGCATCAATGAGACAACTGTACAGCAACACGCACAGATTACCATGAAGTGTAGTCAAGAGAAACTTAAGAGAGAGTGCCCGAATTTGAACCATGGACTTGTACTTTTATACCACATCTTAGATAGACCATTTTTCCAAAAAAGGCTTAAACTATTAGGATATGGACTAAGAAATATTATTTGTAACAGATTTTGGCCATCCACGAAAATTCCTCTTCCTGTAAATGAACAAAGTGAATATGCCGATTGTCCCACACACACAAATAACTCTTTCATTTCTTGCAGGTGAGATTGGATCATCCAAGTGAATACCTAATTTCTATATCATGCCATATTAGAAATGACGAAGCTCCTATATCCATAGGACCATAGCAGTAGGAAGACATGCGGACTGTTTGGATCCAAAAAGGGACAGTTTATCGGATTTTCACAAGTTGATGGAAAGGTGATCGGCTTTCATGGACGATGCGGTTAACTTATGGGCTTAATCGGAGCACATTTCGGGCCAATTTCTCATGCATCATATCCTTTTGTAGTCGTGGGTTTATTTGGTGATGATAAGAGCGCAACGATTGGTGATGAGGGAAATTGTCAGAGGCTTCCACTCCAGAAAAGTGTCTTTTGCCATATTATACAGCATATATGGCTAGCATAGGCTTTATACATTGAGGATTTTACTCCTGGGTGCCTTGTTGCGCTCTATCTCTTCTTTGTAAAATGAGGGTTTTCCTAACAAGTGCCTCTTGTTAAACAATCAGATAAGGAATGCTCGTCACTTCCAAGGCATTGCCTCTCTCCTGTTATGTAAAATCAATCTATTGGAAGTCATAATGTTTCCTTGCGATGTATGATTGACGACTGTAATAAGATGCATATAATGAAGTAGTTTGTCTCTTGAAGTAGTTTGGGATCTCCTGACGATGATTACTCTGGTATTTATTTATCAGCATGAAATGAGATTCTTCAGTTCTCATCGAGCCACTGACTGTTGCCAAGATTAAGGGTGTATTGTAATCAAATGGAGGATGGAGGTGGGAGATCCTCTCTCTCCTTTATCTTTTTGTCCTTGACATGGAAGTCCTCTGTTGGCTGTTAAATGATGCTGCAAAGACTGGAAAGATTTTAGTTTTCATCCTGATCGTAGTAAAATCCAACTCAATCATGTATGCTTTGCCGATGATTAAATGCTGTTCTTTGTAGGTGACATGGCTTTCTTGAGAGAAATTCATCTGCTTCAATACTTCAGAAGCATCTCTGGTCTGAAAATTAATCCTCCGGAGACTGAGGTTTATACTTCTGGTTATACTAATGAGCAAGTGGAGAAATTAATAGCTTGCTGTGGGATCAAGAAAGGAGGATTATCACCTGTTAAATATCTGGGTGTTGCATTTTCTGGCAGACTCTGCATAATTATTGCAGATGGAATCACTTCAAGGTCTGAGGGTTGGACTGTTAAATGGCTGTCTTTTGCTGGTCGAGTGCAACTAATTAAGTCTGTCATTTTTAGTCTTACTAACTATTGGTATCAGCTTTTCTTGTTGCCAAAGGAGTTTGTCAAGCTTGTGGAGCAAAAATGCAGGGCTCATGGCAGAAGCCAGAGTAGATGCTGCAGTTAAATGGCATTTTCTTTTCTCCCAAATATGAAGGAGGTCTTGGCATTGATGGAATCTTGCTTGTATTTTAAGGTGCTTATGGAGAATTTCATGGAGTTTGGCTGCTTATGGATTCTTGGCTATATAGTTACCCTCTTAGCCAGGGTCGTATCTGGTCTGTGAGCTCTCCTACAGATGCCACCTAAGCTTGGAGGAAAATGATGAAGGTGAGGCATATTTTGAAACCCCATATCGAAGATCCAGTTGGGAAGGGAGGAGAGTCTATTTCGTTGTGGAATGATTTGTGGCATCCCAATGGGATACCTCAGAATATATATATCCTGTGAGAGAGGTACATGAATATGATCCTACTCTTCCAAATATGCCAAAGCAGCGGCTGTTACTTGCAAGTCTGAATGGAGTTGGCCAAATGCTAGATCTGAAGATCTTGTAGAGCTATTTGTCGTCTGATATTTCCCAACTCTTCCATGGATGATAAAGTCATTTGCTCATCTTTAGTATCTAGGTTGTTTACTCCTGGTGATGAATTGAATATCGTTTTGAAACAGAGGCCATAAAGTTAATTGGCATAATTCGCTTTGGTTCTTTCCTTGCATGGCTTGCCACACTAGAAAAGTCACCTACTTTTTAAGAGGATTGGCAAGTGGTTGTCCACAAGTTATGCTCATTTTCTATATCACCTTTCTAATAATTGTGATTTATACTAGGTCCCATCTCTTCTTGGAGTGTGGTTGTTCACATCAGGAATGGGATTAAGCTGTACAATTGTGTTACATTCATTGTAATACTGGTGATTGGAACGGTGAGCTAGCTTTGGTTGCAGCAGTCCCCTAAGGGTGGAGATTTTCATTGGGGTCTGATAAAGTTGGTTTGCAGTTGCTGTATCTATTAGATTGGGCGAGCTAAAAAGTCGAAGCAGCATTCTCAGACTTCTCTTCCCGTGGATGCTGTGATTCGAACAGTGTGATGTACAGTTAAACATTGTTTTGGGGTGTGACGAACTTCAGCAGCGGAATTACTACCGAGCTGCAGAGGAGGTTATGCATGCGGCGCTTGCTAAACTGAAATTTGAGCTTACCCTGGTGCTTCGTTGCTGCTATCGGAGGATTGCTGTATCAATCTCTGTAGGCTTTTGGTGGTGGATCTTGTGGTATTAGCGGCAGATTGGTCACTTCTGATATGTTGGGATTGTTATTTGTTAGCTGTATTGGTTTGCATTGTTCTTGATGGGATTGTGCTTTTGGCTTGCAAGTGGACTTAGTCTCCCACTCTCTTTTGTTGGTTGGTGAGCAATGAATATATTCCACTTCTTTTTCATACTTTGGAATAATCACGATTATTGGTTACCAAAAATAATTCATATCCACATTACTGGGATTATTTGTCTGGATTTATGAATAATGAGAACTGGTATTTTTCACTTTGCCATAAGAATTTATAATATTATTCGAATTTCAAAAATCAAATTTTTTTTTTATGAGAATTTACATTAAGAATAAGTTGCTTTTAAAGGTCTATAGAATTATTTCATTAAAGGGAACTCAAAGAGTATAATTTAAAGAAAGTAACGAAGTAAAAGCTGTACTTTCAAATTTTATTGGAGAATAAGAAATGTTTATACCATTAAAAATCACAACTTGGTACCTTAATGACGCATTTATCCAATCACAAAAAATCCAAAATTGATATACTCGTGATTAGGGGTGAATGGTTCTAGGTTTCGTATATATTTCGCATAGAACTTGCAACCTATCCTTTGGAACATGCTTCTTATTTTTGGAAACCTAGAAGCTACTCTATCATAAGTTTCAATGTCTACTTAATTTTCATTTGTATTATTAATTGAATGATTGAAGTAAATTATCGCATTTAATGATCACTACTTGCTACTATAATTCATTGACCATAACTTATATTTAAACATATGAAAAATATTGAAGAATATGAAACATTAACAAAATAAAAGTCTTAGTTATCAAATTAAAGCTCAAATCAGTGGTTCCAGATTATACACTTATTATCAAATACTATAAAATATCGCAAGATCATATGAAGATATAAACCCATAAATATACAAAAATTTGTTCCACGTTCTAAGTTCCACTAATTTAGAACTTGGAATCTATTCATCGAAACAAATTTCACAATTTTTGAAACTTGAAATTTATTCTACATACCTTAGAACCTAAAATCAAATTAGTTCCCATTGGTCCGATTTTTAGATTTTAGATTCTATTCTAGGGCCATGCTCATCCTTACTAGTGATACATTTACTCAAACCGATATTATGGCTGATTTGTCTCAAATTAATTTTATAACGATTTTAATGGGGCTATTGGATAGACTTATGTTAGGAGTACTAATTTGAGATCTTTAGTGGAAATGTGTCATTCTGGTATGAGGTATTTTTCGAGACGAAAATCAATATGTCGATTTTAGATTTGTAATGATATTAATCTTAGGAAGAAATGGGAAATTTCGTTTCATGTTGTTTTTCTGCTTGGTGACTTGGGAGCAACCCTAGGCAGGACCGGCCGGCCATCGTCCAAAATAGCAGACCGGTCCTTCCTCCCTTCCTTCCCGGAGAGAGAAACCTGCTGGTCCTGGTCCTCTCTCATGGGCAACAACATATAAACGAATCCCAGGCACTGGTGGCGTCGCTGTAACCACGTCCCCAGCATCTCGCAATGTCCACGTACTCAAATCCCATCTACGCAAACCCACCAAGCGCAAGTCCAAACCCAAGATCCGGATGTTACCATTTCCCAAGATCGACGACAGCTCTGGCCAACCGCCCCGCCATTCCGGATTCTTCGTGCTGAACTTCAAGAACAGGACGAACCCATGAACCCGAATCGCCCGCCATGTTAAACCCGCTCAAACCCAAGAACCCATCTCTGGTTCACCTGCAAGGCCTTCGTTCCGCCCTCAATCCGAGCTCCCCCTCTGCTCCTCCTCGGAAACGGGCTCTCCCGCCGGCCTGGTGTCCAAAGTTTTGAGCTTTCTGCGCGTCGTTCACTGGCAGAAGAATCCCGAGCTCATCCGTGTCAGCGCGGAGTTGAAGCCCCACCATGTGTCCGAAATCGTGCAATGGCATGATAACACCGGCTCCGCCCTGCAATTCTTTTTCTGGATGTCTAGGCGGCATTTCTACAAACACGATGCGCGCTGCTTTGTGTCGATGTTGGATAGGCTTGTCCGGGACCGGTATTTGGCGCCTGCGGATAAGGTTAGGATCATGATGATCCAGGCTTGTAGAAACGAGGAGGAGCTGAAGCGGGCTCTTGAGTATTTGAATGAGATTGGTAGAAAGGGTCTTGCTTTGACGTTGTACAGTTATAATACTCTTTTGTTGCAGCTGGGAAGGTTTGGGATGATTGCTTTAGCTCAGAACACGTACACTCAGATGCTTAATGATGGTATTAAACCTAGTCTGTTGACATTCAACACGATGATTAATATGTTGTGTAGGAAGGGCATGGTTCAACAAGCTATGTTGATATTCAGTAAGATTTTTCAGTATGACATGCGTGCAGATACTTTTACTTATACGTCCTTGATTCTTGGGCATTGTAGGAATGAGGATATAGATTCGGCTTTTGAGGTTTTTGATAGGATGACTAGGGAGGGTTGTGATCCGAATTCTGTTACATATTCGAATCTGATCAATGGGTTGTGCAAGGTAGGAAGGGTGGGTGAGGCACTTGATATGCTCGATGAAATGATTGAGAAAGGAATCGAACCAACTGTTTATACTTACACGGTTCCGATCACCACTTTGTGTGAGGTTGGACGAGTGAAAGAAGTAATGGAGCTTGTGCATAGCATGAAGAAGAGAGGTTGCAGTCCAAATATTCAGACTTATACAGCTCTTATTAGTGGGTTCTCTGATGCAGGACTGTATGAATTGGCAGTTGGAATGTACCATAAAATACTGAAGCTAGGTCTGAAGCCAAACACTATCACGTTCAATGCCTTAATAAATCTGCTATGTCTAAGTGGAAGATTTGATGATGCATCGACAATTGTTCGTAGGATGGAGAGACTTGGTTGTGCACCCAACATTCAGACCTTTAATGAAATAATAAGGGGTTTATGCTTAGTTGATGAGATGGACAAAGCAATGGTTCTTTTTGATAAGATGCTCAAATTTGGTCCTTTTCCAAATGTGATAACATATAACACACTCATTGGTGGGTACCTCAAACAGGGTTCACTTAACAATGCAACTAGACTATTGTATTTTATGAAGGAGAATGGATGTGCAGCAGATGAGTGGACGTACAGTGAATTGATAACTGGGTTTTGTAAAGCTGGCAAGTTAAGTTCAGCTTTTGATCTTTTCAATGATGTTGTGGGACAGGGGATCAGTCCTAATCATGTCATTTACACAGCTTTGATTGATGGATGCTGTAAGGAGGGGAAGGTAGATAATGCTTTGCACATATTTGAAAAGATGGGGGAAAAAGATTGCTTGCCTAGTATTGAAACATACAATGCCATTATTAGCGGTTTGAGCAAAGCAAATCGCAGTGCTGAAGCTGAAAAGCTAATTAGTATGATGGAAGATCAAGGACTTCAACCAAATGTTATCACCTATACATCGTTAATTGACGGGCTCTCTCGAAATGGAGGGATCGACCATGCATTTAAGATTTTTCATGAAATGGAAAGAGGAAATTGCTTGCCGAATTTGTTAACTTACAGTTCACTGATTTTTGGCTTGTGTCAGGTGGGTAAGCCAGAGAATGCTGAGAAATTATTGGAAGAGATGGAAGGGAAGGGTTTTTATCCTGACCACATAACATTCACCTCTTTAATTGATGGATTCGTCATGATTGGCAAACTAGATTATGCATTCTTACTTTTTAAGCTTATGGTAGCTAGAGGCTGTGAACCGAACTTTCGAACTTTTGCTGTTTTGCTTAAAGGTTTGCAAAAGGAATGCCAATTGTTCTCAGAAAAGGCTGTTGCCCAACAGGAAGCTGCTTACACTAGTGTCTCTGATGAGAGTTACTCTACCATCAACTTGTTTGTGCTCTTGAATCGCTTGTCTGAGATCAGATGTGAACCCACAACCAACATGTACAGTGAGTTAATAAAGGGCTTGTGTAGGGAAGGTAGATGTGCAGAGGCAGATCAGTTGGTGGAAAACATGGAGCAGAAAGGCTTGTATCCCAACAAGGAGGCATATCAGTTTTTGTTAATTTCGCATTGTAGAGATTCCCAAGTTGATCCTGCCTTGAGAATCTTTGATTTGATGGCAGTTAGAGGCTTTGAGTGTCGCCTGTTGACATTTAAGGCGCTCATCTCTGCTCTATGCAGGGTAGGTCGCTTTGGTGAGGCAAAAGCATTGTTTGAGAGGATGCTTGAGAAAGAGTTGAATGTAGATGAGATTGTTTGGACAGTATTAATTGATGGCTTGCTGAAGCAAGGAAATACAGATTTCTGCATGGAGTTCCTCCACATCATAGAATCCAAAAATTACATAATTAGCTTTCATACGTACACAATAATGGCAAGAGAACTGTCCAAAATAGACAAGTCAGAAGAAGCTGATTGCATAGCTGAGAAAATGAAAGCTTTCAGGTACAGCAATAAAAAAAAGGTTGTCTCACTGTAACATCAGCATTCACCAGAAGGGAGGTTCTTTGAGATGACAGTGCTGCCTACTCCGTGAGCCCAGCTGGCCATAGTAATTTTGCTTTTTGGCACGGAGCTGCTTCCAATTTTCATGGCGACCCCATTCTGAATAATCGGTAAGCTGTAACTTCTGCTTCTGTCTTCTGTGTCTACTTGACTCTGGGATTTTCTCTTTACAAACATCTGAATCCTCTCACTAACTGTAGTTCACCTGACAATTCTGTGAACCACACATCTGCCACCTTTGCAACAAATTGATAGGATTGGAGAAACTTGCATATTTTGGAGAGGTGATTGTGGTCAAGCTAGATTTGGAATGGTTGCCCTATGTCAAGCACTGGCTTAAGGTGGGTGTCATATTACAGGTATCATGCTCCTCGAGATATATTCATATGATGCACCCATTACCTTGACCTTCAGAATCATGTCTACTTTTTACCAGCTAAGTTTGAGAAATTGGGCATCATAATGTGGGCACTAACCATGCGCTTATTCTTTTGTCTGGCCAAATTTTGCTGATAAAGGAAAAAATAGAATATTCTAAATTTTCTGATTGTGCAATTTAATACTTTTACTTTTACGTGGTACAATTTGGTTGCTAGGAGGCGTTCAAATTTATTGATGTTTCTCGGGCATTTTTTGCAATTGGAAACAATTTGTGCATTTTATAAGAAGACCTCAAACATTTAACATTTGTCTTGACAACCTGGAATGTAGTAAATGCAGAGATATGTAATTTGATGCCAAAGAAGACCAGAAAATAAATTAAAGCATAAATATCTGATAGTTGTTATCTATCCAGGAAAAATATCTCTGATAGTGGCTAGTGAATTTCTTGTATGAAATGAAATGAACTTTTTTATGCACCAAAAAAGATGGAGCACGGGTTTCTAGAGTGAGTTTGTGAGTGCCTAGCCCTGCATGGATAATGAATGAGTTACTATTGGCTGGATTACAGACAATGTACCTGACTATTTTGAGTGGCCAAGTCCACCGTTTAGGTAGACTCGGAAAAAGTATTGTTTCATAATGCAGGTTGACCTGAAGTGATCAAAAGTGTGATTTGGACAATTGGCTCTTCTATAGTGCCTAGTCTAGCCCATTGATCGTTGCCCAATGCCAAAATATTATTCTTACTCTGCTAGGTTCTGGCCAACCCTAAATTTTATTCGTACTTCATCAGGGATTTGCATTTGATGATTGAGTTAGGGAAAGCTTTTGAGTTTTCCACCTGGCCTGACCTGATAATTGAGTTACAGAATTTCAAAGGACCCTGCTCAATCCTGCCACAGACTGCCTTTAGCAGTTTGAGCCTTGTGGAATATTCTTATTACACCCTTGTTTGATTGGACCTCAGGGCAGCAATGTAAACAAATTCTCCATCTTTCTTAAGCAGCAGGACTAGTGAAGTACCTGATATGGCTTCCTTGTGAACATTTATATACTGGAGAAATGAAGAAGCTAACACATTCTACTACTTCAGCACACGGTTGACCTAAGTTATAATGAACTGTCCTGGTCCAAAGTTCGAGTAGAGAGCAGGATCTGTTACAGGTTCTTCATAGGAAATATTTGGCTATTAACCGGTTTATGAAATGTCTCATCCCAAGTTTATGGACACTCATGTCTTTGGATACATCTTGTTGAATAGTTGATTTGTAGATTAGAGAATATAAGTACCTGCTGACTTCACTTCAAATGAAATTTATGTTTGCTCTTGAAAGTTCTCCATTTTGCTCTTGAAGTTTTTCTGCTATAAATTCATAAATAGCGAAGCACAGTGGAGGTTTTAATGATTGGTTTTTGACTTCTCATACTTTTAAGATGAATTTTCTTGTCTAAAGCAATGCTTCTATCATTGTTAACCCAGTCTTTTACTGGGAGTTGAAGTTTATGCCATCTCAAGTTCAGATTTGTTTAGAGAAGATGGTAGAGTTTGTAATATTAGTAGTGGTGAAGATTGCAGAGTTTTTAGTATGATTAATCCTAGTAGATGTTCTTGATTTCAATGTCAAAGATCTGCAATTATTTTTATTTTTTCTCATTCCCAAAAGTAGTTTTTTTACTCTCTTCCTTCTTTTACTTCAATTTCAGTGTCTCTCATCCCTTTTGTGGTCACTTTTGGTTTTGTATGACTCACTTCTATAAGCTCTTTTTGCGAAGCTCAAGGAGGAAGTATTCAGGGTTAACATTTTGGAGGAGAAATGTTTGCAACAATATATATTCACCAGAGTGGCTCTGCCAATAGTACACCACAATTACAATGTAAACTAAATGATATGGTGCCTTACCTTCATTTGTCCATTTCAGCACAATTGCAGAATCGTGCAAATTTTAGTATAGCTTTGCCATGACAGATGGAAATCAAGCTTAGATATGGGAATGTTGACATACTTGCCTCCATTTTGCAGGATGAAACTGTGTTTCTTGGCCATTTGAAGCTTTCCTCTTGCCTGGCAGACAGCAGAGATGAATGTTGAGGTAATGAAGTACAGTTTATGCGGCCCTGCCGTAGAAGAAGAAGAGACAAGCAGGGGAGGAGGAGGAGGAGGAGGAGGAGGAGGAGGAGAAGGAGGAGAAGTAGAGCTCAAATCACCATCAGTGATGAATTCTTTATTGTACATTGGTAGATGTTTAATCATCCTAGTCAAGCCTTGGTAAAAGAAGTGATCAGGAAAATAATCACTGCATTCTGGTCTAATTTTATAAAGGTGCTCCTTAGTAAGGATGGAGGTTTTCCTTGTTGAGTTGGCTCTCCTATTCTTTATTCAATTATAGGTTATGCAAATAAGTGGTGCATCAAGCACTCGTAATCTACTCTTCAATTTTGGCAAGGTTGTCCATTTGGGTGATCTGAGGGGTATTTGAGAATCAGAAGTCTACCGTTTGATAAGATAGGTTGATGAAGTTTCTGGGCTGTTGTATCAGAGAGATAGAGTTGTCATCAGAATTTGTTTCAAGTTTTGTATCATTGTATAGGGTGGTACTGTTTGGTACTCTACTGATAAAAAATAGTGCATTCAAAGTGAGTAAAAATTGTCCAGGCATTCTGTTATCTAAGCTTGTTCCCTGTGCAACTTGCGAACTTCTTTTGCCCATATGTTTGGGCTGCCTTGTGGTCATGCATTCTTTAGTTCTTCAGGTGGACTAAACTTCTGAAGTCAGTGTTGGAGTCCGTACCGTGTTATTCTCAGTTGAGTCTTCAATGACTCGAGACTTCTTACATAGTGCTCTCTTTCCCCATTCTTGTCAAGAGAAAATCGGGTAATCTATCCATTGAAGGATGAAATGAAAGAAGGAACGCGTTAGTTCTTGCATTGAGCTGCAATTTATCCAAGATATGGTTGAACGGTAACTTCTTCTCATGTCATCTGTTTGGTTTCCAGCCTTCTGGTTCATCTCTAGTGACATTGATAAATCAAAATCTATTTCCCATCCTTGATTTTCACGACTTGATTCTCCACATTCTGATCTCACGTCTCACGTGTATTCTGCAGAGGCCCTATACCATATGCCCCATTCCAAGCCCTGCTGGTTCATTTCTCTGGCCTTTTCAGGTGATGCTCTTGACGGCAACAAGCGAAAGAGGCCATATAATGGTAGGCCTCACTCCTCACGTCCCTAAAGCACGGCTCTAATCAGAAGATGACACACTTAAAAACTATGTTTATTGTCTCCTTCTCAAGGACCCCATCAAATCTCATGCATTCTCTCTCATAATCCAGAATGAAGAAGAAAACAAGAGAACCAGTCCAATAAATAGGATTAATGAACTCCCTATTAGAACAAAAAGGTGCTCTTTCTCCGAAGCTAGGGGGGTTGTTGATGACAAAATTAGATGGCTGTGACAACCACCCAGAATCTGCTTATTCCCCTGCAGAGGCACCTCCAAATATGCTAGCTCCATCTTCATTTGGACTCTTCCTCTTGCAACTACTCCCCCACCCCAACAAGAATTCATTTTGCCTCCTCATTCCCTCCAAGAACCTCCACCGGAATCTTGAATTTTTGCTCTTGGACTTAGTTTCCACCCTGCCGATCCTCCCCTTATATTTCAGCCTCTGCTTTCGAGGAGTGAGGCTGAGAAATCACAAGAAGTTCTAAACTCCTCCGAGAATGGCGAGGCAGAGCGGTGATATGAAGATGGTCCGGTCCTCCCTGGCCTTACTTCAAGAAAGGTTCAAGGAGCTTCAGAGAGCCAAGGAGAGGAGAGAGCAGAGGGAGCACATGAGATGGTTCCCAGAACCGGTCCAGCCCAACTACAACGCGAGCCCCGACCGCTCCAGGGCTTGTTTCCAGCATCAGACGAGTCATCCTCATCTCCCATCAAGACCGGCCCCTGAAGATTGTTTCTTCTCGCCAGGCCTCAATTCGCACCCGCAGCGGAGCCACGGCAAGTTTCGGACCATGAACACGATGCCATCTCCTGACATATGGTCAAATGCAGCGTCTGCGACTTCGTTTAGAAGTCCTGATTATTCAGACGTCGATACTTCTCTCCATCTTTAGAGGAAATCAATACGTCTTGTACCCTTGTTTTTTATTATATGCTGCGTGAACAGAGGGGGATAAGTGATAACAATACATATACAATGGCAAATAATAATAATACGTGTTCGGCGGTTTTGTGATCGGCTCGTTTTCTTGTTCATTTCAAGACTTGTTCTCTTTTTTTCCTTTTTTCCTTTCCTTTCTTTCCACCCAAGGAGCACAGTCACCATTGATCATGTTACAAATAGCCGATCATCATGGACCTCCTGCTCTGGAGTGTGTGACTACCTCATAGTATGGATGAAACAGAGAAGGTTGCAGGTGCAACCTGATGGTGTAGGCAGCCTTTGGAGACACTGAGGAAGGCAATCTAATTTGGATCTAATGTGGACATCCCATTTGTAAGGACAAGAGAAGGCATAACATACAGAACCCTTCTAGAGTAATTTGCCTCCTTCGGAAATGAGCGTACCTCAAATATATATCGAGTCCAAACGAGAAAGGATCCTACTCAGTTTCGAATCGGACTTTGTGTTTCTATAACTCTGAAAACTCAAACCGTTATATTAATAAGATATAAAGAGATGATGAACAACGTGGGTATAATATAAAGAAAAGTGGATTAAATTTTGCGATAATATAACTATAACTTCAAAAATTAGTTTGCCATACTATCAAAATAAAAGGAGATGCTGGAGCAAAATGATTACGATAATTTTTATAATATCGAAGAGTCATAAAAAAGTGGGTAAAGAATCATTCTGGCTCAAATCGAGATCAGATTATTGCAGCCATCATCATCATCACCACTCCATGCCCTAACTTGCCCAGTAGACAATAGAGAGAGAGAGAGAGAGAGAATGGGAGGAGCAGGGGCAGAGCACGAGCACCTGGCTCGCGTCTTGAATACCCACCACGACAACATCCACGGCACCTTCCAGGTCCGCTCGCCTCTCTCTCCTCTCTTCCATTTCCAAGAAAAAGATTCGATTTTTTTTGTTGGGTTCCTTCTTTTCCTAACGATGGCGGATCGCATGGGTGTCTGCTTGCGTAAACCTTGTGCAGTTGTTAAGCCAAAAACCCTCTCGTTCTCTCGAACGGGTGAGTTGGGAAGAGGTCCTCAAGATCGGCGACCAAGTCTCCAAGCAAGCCACTGTGGGTACTGTCTCTTTCTCTGTCTCTGTCTCTGTCTGTCCTCTTGCTGCGAGCTCGTAATTTCTGCATCTGTGTGATTCTTGTCAATGTTTGCAGCTCGTGAACGTGCTCTTTCTCTTTGCTTGCTCTGATGATGATCGGTGACCTCGTAGTTTTCTTGATACGTATGTGTGGTTGTGGTGGCGATACTTCACCTTCAGCATGGGCCTTTCTGGTCTATGCCTATGCTGTTCCTTTTCTTGTGCACTTGGGGGGGCGTCATTCTCTCAACATATCAGGATGAATTTATTTTTCAGGTAGATTTAGTTGATGGTGTGTGGAGAGTATGTCTGCAAATCCATCTTTCTACCTTAGGCTGCTGTCTAGATTAGTATTCATTGCGGGTCTTGGAACTTTGGCAAATTTTATTTCACCCTTTGGGTTTTTTCCAAAGACTGAATTGGTTCGAGTAATGGTTGAAGGGTAAGATGAAAACATGCATGGAGAGGGCTGGATTTTATCGGGTGAAATTACTATAAATTCAGTACAAATACAGCTAAATGCGGAAAGGGAATGGTCAAGAAAAAGTGCTGGAACGGCATATATCACCATTGTGGTTTTCAAAGGACAAGCTATCTGTTTTCTAAAGAAAGAAAGAGGACAAACTGTTTTTGCTAGTATCTTGAGTGGGTCTTGACCAATAGGCTTTGTGATGGAAGTCAGTTCTTAGGGAGCAAACAATATTGGCTCTTTCATACTTATTGGTGCCTGTTTTGACCGTGCAGTCGGAATGCTGTGGATGGGACAAAAACCTCAAGCTAAAGCAATGGAGGAAAGCATGACAACTTACTTTAATGCACTTCAGGGTTTTCTGCTGTTGTCCCATGGAAGCATGGTGGGTGCTGGACCGACTCTTTCTTCCAATATCCATGAAGCAGTGAAGAAAGTTGTTGATTGTAGCTTTAAGTTGCTCAGCACATCTGTCCATTCTTATGGTAAATCCTGGTCGCATCTCTTTCTTTTGCTCTCTCATATTCGTGCATCCTACACCCAATGGATAGGTTTGAAATTTGGGTCCTTGATAAAATGATTGAGAGACTAAGGCCGGTAACATCTTGATTTAGCATGGCATTTGCTATTGAGCCTTGATTTATTTGATGCTCCATCCCATTAGGAAAACTTGTTGAGTTCCCAGAGAGGTGACAATGATGCAAAGTAACTTGTGATGGGATTCATGGAGTAGATAATTGAAAATTCCAGGAAAAGGGTTGCGAGGGTACATTCAAATGAAAGAAATTAAGAGCTTGTCTGAAGCTGTTTTTAGGAACCGTTTTTGTTTGCGAAGACATATATCAATGTAGACTTGCTTGTCTAACTGTTAAATAGTTTATTGTTTTGAGAATTGTTTTTGAAAGCAGGGTCATCTGAAAATGCCTAATGTTATTTTCAGTTGTCCTCAGTTTTTTTTCTCTAATATATAAAGGTACGAATTCAAAAGCACAATGTTTTTTTTTTTTTTTTTTTTTTTTTGGTGGGTCTTTGGCACTTGCACATTTCGCTTAACTAGTTCACTTGTGCATGTTGTCCTGCAATCTATGGTAATAGTCTGAATATTTTAGAACTCATTTATCAACAGGTTCTAGCAATGGTGAGGAACAGGCGGCTTCCATTCCAGTGCTAGTTGGTACAGTATGGGAGGCATGTTCTGCTCTTAAGAAAGCTCCAGCAACAAATATAACTGCAATTGGGCGAGCCATGTCGCAGGTTGCAGTCACCATGAAAGATGTTCTTCGTGAGATGAAAGAGCTCAAGCCAGCTTGCCTGGACCCCAGTAATGGAACTTCTGATGTCTCCTCTATAAAAGAGGAAGGCGAGACTCAAGTTGATGATAATTCAAGTGAAGGTGACATAGGCAATGACTTATCACCTGAAGAGATGAAAGTTGCTAATGCGGCAATTGTGGTGGTGTCCGATACCCTCACAGTCATCAAGGAGTTAATACGTGTCATCACAGGTTTGCTCAAGATGGAAAATTCAGATGACAGCGGTGCTTTTGTGGATTCTCTGGAGAAGTTATTGAAGCTATGCCAAGGAATAGGAGTACAAATCGACGAGCTCGGTGCTTGCCTTTACCCTCCGCAAGAGGTCTCAGCCATGATGGTGGCTTCAGGGAAAATGTTGACTCACCTCAATGATTTACAGGTGGAGGTGGAAAATATTAAAGGAACTTCAGAGGGTTTTGTTCGGGCTTGCGATGGTATCAGAAGTTCACTCAAACGGTTTGCGTCCGATTTAAGTTGCCATTGCTCTGATGATTTGGAAAGCCTACTGCAGAGCACTACTTTGAGTGATTAAGCGGTGTAGGAGATGCAGCCCTAGGGGTGTCGTTGATGATAGGGATGAGATGCTCACTGTGCAATTTTCTAATTGATTTCGGTTGTGCACTTTTTGATGAATGGAGAGTCAACCTCACATATGCATACGACCTCGTGTGGTCAGTGTTAGATTTCAAACGAACCACTTACGTCTTTGGGTCAAGAACTTTGTAAAATGGTATACCGGACATGCTTTTACTGAAAATTGGAATCCCGATGATTTCCGCAGTTTCCTACCATGATGATCCTTTGCTTTTTCTTGAGCAATGTCTCAAATGATAGATTTATTCTGTCTGGATTGCTTGCGCAAGAACTAGATTTTGAGACAGCAAGGCCACCGGGAATATGTTCTCAACATTCACGTCTGTAGCACCACTGTAAAGTAATAAAAAAGAAAGAATCGTTGCCGTTTCCAATCGTTGAATATGCTTGATAAAAGACTAAAGCTTCACAAGAGTACACAAATTTGCAGAGTAGTGGGTTTGTCCAAGGTTCCGGGTTTGAAAGTTCTCGTGAGCATTATTGTCAATGTTACTTTATCACCGTCACCGGGACGATTGTAAGCTTGCCATGGATAAAACGCACGTCTATCTTATTCGACAGAACAGAAATTACTGGAAGCTAATTGCCAGGATCAATGGAGGGGAGTCGTTCTTTTCAGCCAAACGGTCAGCAGCAAGTTTGGCTTGGTTTCGTGTATCGAACCTTTTCATCTCACCGAAAGCGTCCGACATGAGCGTGTCGCTAATACCGTGGCACCGAGTCAGAGAATCAGACAGACGTCTGGGTTCACAATCCTGGCGTTGTTCACTAACATGCCTGACCTGCCGTCGTTAGTGATTTTGATCATCCGGTTGGCAAGGCATGTGGGCATGAGAGTCCTCTTAGGAAATTGAATCAGGTGGGTCATCAGGAGTAGCATGGGGATAATGGCTGAGGATGAAATCTTGGAGATTGTTTCTGGTAATTTGGCATTATGAAGGCGATATCAGAGCCATGGAGCGCATCGGGGTAAGTGCTTAGAATTTGGAGAAGGATGACAAAGACGTGGTAGGACTTCATTCTCATGTCGGTGATGGCTTCGTACAGGTCTATCCGGTTAATTTCACCTGTGGGCCAAGATTCGGCGAAAGCACAAATCTGAAGAAGGATGAAGAGCCACAAGGCCATCTCCATTCTATGCGAGTTCTTCTGAACTGCAGATTTTGAGCATGTCTTTCAGAATGAAGCTTGCTTATATATTCCAAGGTTCATGAGCTGATGAAGGTGCATATCTCCTGGGGCTAGTTGGTGGGCAGTTCAAACACGAGGAAAGTGCATAAGCCTGTTTGGTTAAAAAAGGAGAAGAACCCAAAATTTAGGACTGGCCATTCATACAACATAAAGGATTGTAACAACGTTTAAGCCGCATGTTTTTGTTGAACATAGGATCCTGACATCGGACAGCAGTTTAGTCGTTACCGGGACATTGTTTGTAGGAGATTAAGGTAGATGATAAGAATCCCATTTGCCACCTAACTTCTTTGCAAAGATCTCCGTTTTGATATCATTGAAAAGGAATGTCCGCCCGACTCGTAAAAAGAAGAGGCAAACTCGTCCACGGATTTCATCTACCTCAGAATGAGATGGACATGGGTAAATAATACGACCTCGGGAAGGCTGTATGTACATTATATAGATCGTTGTGTTCATACAAGGGCAGTTTATCGACAAGATTTTCTCTCCTGTGACTGCTACAAAAGCTCCACCTTTACAGGGGGTTGGCATTTGGCATTGGGGATGCGACAAAGTTTGTGTTCATTTTGGCCCTAGCAGGCTGTGAGGTTATTCATTTTTCTAGAAAGGAAAAATAGTATAAGAAAGAAGAAGGAATAGGCCAAAACCGCATCAATGTGAACTGGAGAAGTTCAAGTGCTAAAGAAAGTTGAAAAGGGAACACCTCCTCATGAACTGTGTACAGGGACATATGGCGATAACTTTGTCACATGCATCTAATTGTTCTCCGAATGAATTCGCAATCTTGGATTGGAATATAAAAATCTCCTAGCTGGAGTCCATGTTATAATTGGAATTTGATAAATTTTTATTTTCTCTGATCTCGTTTCTTGCCCTTCTTATAATAATGTGACATTCTTGCTCTGGATACCTCTAAGCTTCAATAGAATGTGGCCATAAGACCTCTCTGGAGATAGCTCACATATTTGTCCCCACTGAACCTCTCTCTCTCTCTCTCAAACACACACACACACACACCCACGCCCACCAGAAAGAGGCATGTCGATTTCACTGCAATGGATTCTGGTAGCTGCCCTCTTCTTGGCAACTGTTCCACACAAATCAGGTGAGTTTCTCATTATTGCGTCACAAGAAATTCATTGGTAATCGAGGATCTTGAAACTGTATACCGTAAATGGTGGGTTTGCTCTTCCAAACACTGGTAAAGTTAAACCAAACAAATAGACAAGCATCTCACTGAGCTTCCGCTATCTGATTCACATCTCTGATGCCTCCATTTGCTCATCTGATACAGCAAGGCATAGCAAGAGAGCCTCTTCTGATCTCAATTTCTCTGTTCTTTATGGCGTTTCAATCAGCTGGGGAGTTCGAGCAATGGTGTGTGGCCGATGAGCAGACCCCGGACGATGAACTGCAAGCAGCTCTGGACTGGGCATGTGGACAAGGAGGGGTTGATTGCACCGCGATCCAGGTGAACCAGCCTTGCTATCTCCCCAACACTGTGAGGGCGCATGCTTCCTATGCCTTCAACAGCTACTACCAGAAGTTCAAGAGCTCGGGGGGATCTTGCTACTTCCGCAGTGCTGCCATGACCACTGAGCTTGATCCCAGTAAGCATCTTGATCTCCTCTCTTTGCTTCCGAATCGGTTCTTCCATACAGATCTAACTAGAAAACATGAGTGTTTACTATTGAAAGTAGTCTACGCTATGTGAAGGGTCATATGTCATGACAGCGAAAGTACTAATCTTCTAGCACAATACCACTCGCGTGAAGATTTTGGTAGCTGAAGTTACAGAAGATGAGATATTCTTTTGTTTGTTCAATTCAGAGAGTGTACAAATCACGCTTTACATTTTATAATTAATTTCCTACTGAGGGGCGATCCGAGAAGCTAAAGCTTTACTGGTATGCGATCTTTCACATGGGATCTAGAGAAAAGAAGCAAAAGTCCATGTGCCCAGGAAGAGTGTGCCTTGGAAGTTTTAAATGGCCACGTCCGGAATCCCATGCATTCTCGAGCTGACTCTTATATCATGGCCCAACGCTTAACTTTTTCTTTTTCCTTTTCACTTTGCTTTCTAAACATTGAGGGAAGACAAATGACCATAAATCAACAATTGCATAAATCTCATCAGTGCTCTCGATTAGAAGGGACGAAGCGTAATCATCGGGCGGATCCCGAGAAAATCTGTCACTGTTCTGCTGACTTTACAAGCTGTTCGATTCGCAGGTCATGGTTCTTGCCACTACGACTACCTTCCATGATTCGGATGCATGCAGATCAATGGGCCAAGGCAGCATGATCCGGTCTCCAGGTTTACTTGGAGGAAATTCAAACCAGAGAGCTTCGTTATCGTTCTACTTCATTTTCTTTTCCCAATGTATGGACGATTTCTCCTCAGAAATACGGAATTTTTAAGCTGAGATAAACTAGTTCCTGAGTAATCGGTCATAGGAATGTTCTTGCTGGAAGTGTACCTAAATCATGCTTGCAAGCGGTTCTTTCCATTGCCAAGAGATGTGAAATTCCTCTTGGGGTTTCAACTAGTTATGCTCCATACATAGAACAATTACAGAGAACACGAAAATCGCAGAATTGAAAGACTCGAAAGAAAGACGAGGAACTATGCCTCATGGGAAATAATAGTCATAACTCTAATTACGAATCTGAAGTTACCTTTCCAGGAAAAAGAAAAATTAAGAGACTATTCTAGTTTCAATTTGAACATGGAAAACTGTAGCAAGATGACGACATCGGGGTTAATTCAAAAAAGAAGAAAGCACAATAAATCACTAATGAATGGCTCAAGAGCTAACGGCAGACTGAATGACAGACTTCTAAGATTCGACATCATAGCATAGTAACAATCGAAGCGGAGTTGCTGCCCCTAAAATTTCAATTCAAATGATCCTGCATCCTCCCACAACTATTGGTACACAGATAAACCTTAAATAATCCGTAATCCAAGTTCTGAACGGTATCTAAATTCTTGACATTGAAAATGACATAATATGCCCAATCAAACTTGTCAGTGAAACTCGAAATATAAAGATCTATGACGGGATTCTTCAGTATTCCCGGAACAATAAGGGCTGTAGATACTCCTACGGACCTTGAGGTGAATGCTGCAGATAACTGGAATGGAGCTTCTCAACCGTGACGGAATTTGAATGCTGTTCACTCCCTCCAGGCTTTGGCAAAACCCACTTGCTTGCATGTATCCTATGTTATCAAACCGACCACAAAGTGGATTTTTCCACGAACAAACAGTCAACAGTCAAGAAAGGCACAACAAAGAACCCTCGAAAACCATCTTGGGGTTAATGTTACAATGGCCTTTTGGCCATGTGTCTGAATATTTGTACACCTTAAGGTAACCTTGTCTAAAGAATTCTAACAGTATAGGTTCCACCTGATCCTTCTTTGCCTCTCTCTGTAGATGCATTAGGCAGGGACTTCAATTCCAGCATGGAGGAGTTCATCAGGAGTTGCAGCAGGGTCCAGATCCCAGCAGCCATCAGGCAAGTTACTGCTTGTTTCTCTCTTCAGAGACCAAGATGGGACCCGGTGCGAAAAGCGTAACATCTCTCTCCTTGGGATCCACCTAAGTGCATCCTTGCTTGTATTCCTCTGGTATACCGTCTTGTACCCTTCCAATTTTACAAGGGGGGTAACACAGACACCAAGCTCTTCAGAATAATCATCGACCACCTCTACCATCTCATATTGATGCCTCACCTCAGCTGGTGTGGATCGGTCCCAATGGGGAGACCAATTACAATAAACAGCCCATACATCTCCACTTCTTGGGTATATGCGAACACAACCTCCACGGCCAGCTTTTTCCTTACTCAGTAGATGAGAGAAGATGTTCACTTGATCAACAACATCAGAGGTCCATGCCCTAAAATGACCACATGATTTGGTAAATCCACGATCTATCCAGTTAACTGACCCAAATTCAGAATCAGTTTTAGAACTCAAGTAACTGATCAGGATCTTGAATGGCTTTACCGAGATGATCTGACGGATCAGACAATAAAGTCGAGGCATGCCATCTTCTTCATCATAAATAGCCCATATTTGCTTGGGCTTGAAACATTCCTCAGATCGGTCCTTGTCGAAATCATGGAAATCAGGGTCAGGAACTGTTATCGTGACTGGTCCACTTCTAATAGCTTTTGAATGACTAACTAACTTGGACTGAGCAGCAGCTTCAGCCTGTAACCTCGCAGCCTCTTTTGCTGCTGCAGCTGCTGCGGCTTTCTGCTTCATCTCTTCTAATTTCTTCTGGATTTCTGTCCTAGCCTTGTCCATCAGCAATTTCCTAGCATCAAATGCTGGCATAGCAGAGCAACGTCTAGCTGGAAGTTCATTTGAGTTCGGCAACTTAGGATCAAACTCTTTTTTGGTTTCTGGAGATGACTTTACCCCTGTTAGTTCAGAGCCATTCCTAAACTCGGATCCAACCACAACCTTCCTTCTCTTGTCAGGTTTGTCAGGTCTAACGGTGTTCAACCCTGATGATCCATTAACACCACCAGACAAATTTGGACCACTGTCTGCCAGAGTATTCCTAGTAGCATGCTTTTCACTGCTTCTGTGTCTAGCTTTATGAACTTTACCATTGGCTGGATTAACTGCATCACTTGATTTGGCTGTAGACCCATTAGGGCCAACAACTACAGTGGAACTCCCAGAGGGCGAGCTCCACTGGAAGGACACGTTCGAGGTGTAATCATAGCCCTGTCCGGTGTGATAGCCTGACACTCCATTTCCCACAAAATAAGTGGCATTTGTTGGGACGTAGGACACGCCATCAGATCTGTGGCTTCCATATCCATTACCGGGGAGATAAGTATAAGGACTATAGGGAAAAGATCCAGTAACTGGAGCGGTACCGGTCTCCACAGCAACAAAAATACCCCGGCAATTTTTACATGAAAGTCTCTTGTTGACGTACTTACGAAGATATTCATACTGAACTTTACAAGACGTGCAGACAGTCCAGAAAGTATCAACTGTAGGTTGAGCTGTGGGTGGACTGAAGCAGTTACCATGTGTTGTATAACCAGCCCCATGTACTGAAGATAAACTTGGCTGTGAAACCAACGATGCCATGTGTTGATTTCTCTTTACATCATAAGAGCCTCTCTTAGCATTGTCCGACAAAAGAGTCCATGCCTCAGAAACAAGTTTAAAAGCACCATCAGCTCCAACACATTTGTTTTTATCAGGGTGAAGGAGAACAGCCAACTTCCTGTACTGTCTCTTCACTGCATATTTATCTGCAGTAGGCTTTAACCCAAGAATCGAATAATAATCTACCTCACCATTAAGGTGTACTGCAGAAGCCACATAAATGTCGAAAGTGGCCACCATCTGAGATATACCATCCAGTTCAGGCCACAGCTTTTTAGCCTTCAAGGCATAACTTTTTGCAGCAGCAAAGTCTTTTTCAGCAAATCGCTTCTCAGCAATTTCTTTTGCCTTAAGGGCCTCTTCTTTGTTTGCTTCCATGTAGTGAATTGCTTTAGAACAGTAGTGGTTGAATGGAAGCCACGGTCACTTCAGCATCTTGATACAGAAACAAGCTTGACTTCCATGTAGAGCCACCTTATCAAGTCTGCAAATACTTTGGTTAACATTAAAGTCTAATTCGTATTAAAAGTCAGTCACACTCTACGAGCATTAAGACAATCAAATCTGACTTAATTCAGTTGACTGTACTGCTTACCACGATGCTAAATAACGAAATTATCCGCCAGCGGTACTACCACAACTTGCTTTGAATCTCGAGTTTATATTCTCCGGTCCACCTGATAACTAAAATTCCAAAAGAAAAGTAAAAGTCAGATAAAAGAAAATTGATATCTCAAAAATCTGACTATTACCAAAACATGATAGCAAGCAATCGAGGGAGGGACTATAACGCCAACTTGAGCCAACTGTTATGGCTCAGCATACTGCGCAATTAATACAGCTACGAAACTCTAATTGAGTTGCTTTCTCATTCCGGCACAGCATACTGCACAGTAAATACGGCTATGATACTCTAATTGAGTTGCTTTCTCATTCCGGCACAGCATACTGCGCAATAAATACAGCTACAAAACTCTAATTGAGTTGCTTTATCATTTCCCCATGCAATCAAACTGACTAATCATGCATCGCATCCAGATAATCTCAACGTCGCAAAAGACCAAGGACGAGTCAGCGGGCTATGACGTAAAACCTGAAGTCACAGAGACAGAACCGGAAAACATTAAAACCGTACAGAGCAGTGAGCAGCACCAGCTCAAAACCCTAGAAAGACTCGCCTAGTACTTCTCTACCCTACCTCGAAAGTCAAAACACCAAAAGCCCGAGTGTCCACGACTTATACTTGACCTCAATTACACCGATACTCCACTAGCACCGAGCAAAGGCGAAGTAACACAAAACCCTAGCGGAACCGAGCATTTCACTCGAAAATCGACCCGAACGACTGTAATCAACAGCAAAAAGCATCATTTCGCAGTTCAAAATCAACTAGGGCGCCAAATCACCAAGATCCCGGCACAGAATCACCGGACGGAAGCCGGACAACGGCGAATTCCGCCGTATCCGGCCCAACCGCGATTCGGCGAGCGATTAACCGGGAAGATTACGGGAGAGATTAAGCAGATAATCAACACTCACAGTTAGTCCAGCTGAGACTCGAGCTCGGGGGGCCTCGGATCGCGGCGCTGCGATCCGAAGCTCGAGCGAATCGAGGTCGAGTTGAGCTCGCGAATCTCGGTGGGGTTACACACCACCAAAAGCACGCACGCACGCCCACGCGTACACAAAACACACTGAAGGAACCGCTTTTCAAGGCGGCCGCAGCACAGAGACGGGGGCCGCGAATGGAGGACTCACCGTGCAAGGTGGGGGAGGGCGGCGAGCTTCAGGGCGGCGCGGCGGAGCAGCTCCGGCGATCGGCGGCGCGGACCGGGAGATGCCGGTGGATCGCCGATGGGTGGGGGGATGTGGTCTTTAGAGGAAAAGGGCCCCAAAAAAAGGGAGTTAATAAAACGGAGGAAAAATAAAAAAAATTATTATGAGATTGAGTGAAAGTAAACGGGGAGGGGCGGGCGTTAATATAAAGTTTATTTATATATAACATTTTGATTTTAATTTTGATTTTAATTTAATTTAATTTAATTAAATCGGAAAGTGAAGGGGTGTTTGCTAAAATGTGCGGGGGGTGCATTTGCTGTTGGTTAGGGCTGGGTTTGGTAGAGAGAGAGAGAGAGAGAGAGGGAAGGTGATGATGATGAGGTAGATGTGTACTTTTTTTATTTTATTTTTTATTATTTGTCATTATTAATTATGGTGTCATTTAATAATATGTGATTTGATGTGATATATATATTTTTTTATACCATATATATCTATACTGGCTATACTATTATTTAAAGCAAGGAGAATTTGATACTTTTATGGCATTTTAATTATTTTCCTCTCTTTTTCACTAACCTTAGATATTTATTTAACAAATATTATAGCCATTAATAAATGTGTGGATCGATAATCTACGTTATATTCCCCCATTTCAAATCTAATCTATCTTACAACAACCTTTCAAGAAAAGCTGCAAACTAATTTTCTCATAATTTTTTTGATTATTTTTCATCTTACATTTCTATTATTTAGTTTTATCAAAGTATTTTTTGATATGGTGATTTTTCTTAATTATTCGAATGTCTCTTTCGTTTATACGCGTACATCATTGCCAGCGTATTTTTTGTGTTGTTGTTCGTATATGAGGGCGAAAGAAAATATTTAAATTATAATTGGGAAGGATGTATAAGATAATGGAGGAATAAAAGGGGCAAAAAGTGAGCTGAGTCTTTGACAAAGTCATTTACAATCTCAAGTGTATTGGTAATGGACAGCTGGGATGGAGAGAGAGGTTGTGTGGATTTTATTTTATTTTTTGTCATTAAGTGCTCTCTGGATTTTATTATCTGCTATTTTATTTTTTGTCAGTAAGTGCTTGCTGGATTTTATTTTTTTGGTCATGTTGGTAATAGGAATGGTCACTTCCAAAGGATGATTGTAATTTTTGGAAATGTGCAAGTAATTGTGTGTAAAGCTTTGTCATTAAATTAGTAACTTGTAAAAGAAAACCACGAAGTTTCTGATTCTGTTCTTGTAAGAATTTCTAATTTTTATTATATTATCTCTGAAGGTGTAGGTGATTTTTGTTTTGCAAATGCACCACAATTGTTTTTTGTGTTTCTCGAGTCCATTTTTGAGGCATTTCAGCCATCCATCTTCTATAACATTCATAGGAAAGTATCAATTTAGTCACTTTGCTAACATAATTCTCAATATTTGAGCAAGATTTGATGACAGTCCTTTCGGCAAATTGGCACTAGAAATCAAAGGTTGAGAACTATGTCAGTAAACCTGAAAGTTTAAGATTAAATTGGCATCCAAATGATAGATTTAAAACTAATGTTATTAATTATCCTCTACATTCTCATTAGTGTAACATTTAACATAGTTCATAGACATATGTATATGTTTATCTAAATATAAGCAAGACTAACTATTGTATAGGTAATTTACACATAATCGAAACCGAATTAACTTGTCTTTAATCAGACCTAATTAAATTAGGTACAATGGTGAACTAGGAAATTGCAAGATGATAATTGGAGAAGTTTTTTTTTTTTTTTTCCTTTTTTAATCAAAATTAGGGGTGAGCATGGTTTGAGGATATGACGGGAATCGGAGCAAAAACCAAACCTGTTGGAATTGGTCTGGTTTTAGGGTAAGCAAGATAACTTCCGAGTTCAAAAAATTGGGGAATTGGTTTAAATAAATAGGTATGTTGTAGAATCTAAAACCTGTTATAAGTTTTTGTGTTTTTCTTGTTCCAAGTCTTCGAGCAATTTTGCAAAATTCCTATGTAATCTAAAACCACTACTCGAGTCTAAGTTTCCATTTCCAACATGTGTATGATTAAAACTTTTACTTTATTAATGTTTTATTTTTATATGTCTAAATATGAGTTATAGTTAGTTAATTATAATAACAAATAGTGATTATTAGAGGTGTCTAAATATGCAATCTGTTCAATTAATGATGCATGGGAAACCTAGATAGACTTTATAATTGAACTTGAAATTTGTAATAGATTAGGTTCAGGTTTCAAAGTATGTATCATAGTTCTATATTTCAAAAGTTTGGGAATCAGTTCTCAAGGGTAGATACCTGATGGAAGCTGGACCAATCCCAGAACTACACTCCCCTAGTGATAATGACGAGAAAGATGATTTGAAAATTGAAATGATCCATTTTATTAAGAAGTGCCTTCAATTCCATATTGATATTTGCTTTGGGAACATTTTCGAAGGTTTTAAATTAATCCTGTAATTAATTTTATTGTACATTGATTTCTTGTTATATATATTATTTAACTCCATGCACAATATTTAAGTAAGGATACTAAAGCAGATTCATTCAAAAAAGAAGAGAAAAAAAGAAAAAATAAAGACAAAGAGGGTTACGTGTTTTTTTGTTTTTGCTTTTTCTTTGGTGCAGGCATGGTATATATAATAATCCATCTTTTAACATTATTTCAAAAATGGTCATATGATAATATGAGGTTGGGCCTTTTCCTATGGTTTGGTTGGCTTGAAAATGAATATTCGTCCGTGGCCATTGTGGACCGTTCATTGTTGATGAAGGAGTTGGATCAGGAAAAAAAAGAAAAACAAATGACTTGTTCGGCCGATTAATGTATCGTTTGTGAAGTTGATCAATCAAAACTAGTCACTAATTATTGGGATGTCCAAATATATCTTTAGTTATGATAACTTAGTGAATTTCAATACGTTCTTAATTATTTCTTTTATATGAAAAGTTATGGATACAATGAAGATAATATAAAAATCACTAATTACATGTAGATTTTCCACTATAGAGAAGGGTACCTTTCGACTTGCCAACATAAGTGATCAATGGGCGGGACTAGGCTTAGTTAGGTATTTACGTTGAACCTAACTTGTTGTTTAGGCCTCCCCTCGGGCAAACCTGAGCTTTCTAACTAAATAGTCTTACATAGCTTGCCAAGAAATGCTTTTGAGACCCCTTTGGCTTGAGTGGGCCTTATATTCCATCTCATCCTTTGATTTTGGTCTAAGGTAAGGTGAAACCGTGAAGTATGCAACTAGTGAGACAATCAACAGTTCGATATTTTGCATAGTAAGTCGCCTAAGAACTTTACATATGTAATCACCTTATTATAGCCAAAAGCGTCGCTACAAACCTATCTCTCTAGATCTTCATACCGACTATCTTTCTTGGTCCATCTAAATCTTTCATCTCGAAATTACTCCTCAATTGGTGTCTCAACTCATCAATGTGAAACATGTTCGTAGTTGCGATCAATATATCATTAACATATAACATTAAATAAATGTAACTACCATTGTATAACCTCCTAGAGTACATGCAATGATCATGAGTACTCTTATATAACGTTGAATGGAATCAAATCGTTTGTACCACTATAAGATTGCTTAAAGCCATAGACAGATCATTTGAGCAAGCATGCATTGCCTTAATGAACCGAAACGACAAAGCCTGCTGGCTATTGCATGAATATCCGCTCCTCTAATTCCTTGTCTAGAAACACCGTCTTAACATTGAGCTACTCCAACTCCAAGTCGTCCGCCGCATCTAGTCCCAACGCCACCCTGATTGAACTATGCTTCACCACAAGTGAGAATATCGCGTGCAGCGAACCCCTTCGCCAAGCGGGTCTTATATCCGGTCGCTCGTGAATCAAAACTATCATGCGCTTTTCTGAACGCCCACTTGCACCCTATCTTCTGCCAGATACCACTGATTACCGTGTTTGATTCCACTCAAGCGACTCCAATCTCCTCTCTCGTTGCACCAATCCATCGCTGAAGCTGTACACTTGACATCGCTTTTGAGGAATACTACTGGCTACCGTGTCTCCTTGCAACATCTTTGCTGATGATGAAATCCGGGCGATTTGAGGATCCCAACGCCACGGCCTGTAACCTTTCATCCCTAGTGCATAAGGCATATGCACTTTTTTGTCCTCGGTTCTAGCTTACCGTCCTAAACATGGCCATATGCGGGGATCCCAAATGCTCGCAGACTCGAGTAAAGTAACAGGTTCACCAGTTCACGCTTCCTCCACCATCGGTCGATACGTTCTCGTCCACATTCTTCATGTCATTAATTACTATTGAACTTATAAAGGTGATTCTGTATTGATGTTCCTCATTAATCTGGAAAGTTAAGAAACGTTGAATCGGGAAAATGATCTTTGGGACGGCTTTGCAGCCCAAACTGCAGCTACATTAAACTCATCAGCCACTTCAACCAAAACATCGTTTCCTAAATTTGGCAGAACAAAACTGCAGCTTTTTCAAAATATCAGCTTTTTTTGCAGCTTTCATAGTTTGGGGAAATTTATCATGTCCCTTAAATGCTCAATCCAAAACCTGTGTCTCCAATAAAGTGCGCATCTTAATGCGCACAAAATTAAAATTATGAATTTCTCTAATTCAAATATCACAGAGACCATAATGATTATCGTAGATGGATAAAATTTCTGGAACAACCAATCAACAATAAACTTAGTTTCTAATGCCGCTTTGTTACAACTAACACGGAAGTATGAACACATGAAGTGATTCAAGCCTCAAGTGAAATTTAGACTTAGTTTCCATTGTCACTTTGTCATGACTAATGCGGAAGTGTGAACAAATGAAGCCATTAGAGTGAGAAACAAATTGCAGAAATAAGACCTGAGCACGGTTTGGCACTTTGGCTTCTTCACGAGGAGAGTTAATGAGATGGTTCCATTATAATGGCAAAGAGAAAGAGAAGATTAAAATTGCTTGAACAGACAACTCTCAAGCGTTTCTTAATCTTAGATGTCACTGGAACTCGCAAGAATCAATCACCGCGAATGGGTTCTCTCACTCTTAAATTTCTAGCTAGAAGGCTTTCAATGCATTCTGTCTCTCGCCAGTTTTACATATATCAGGCGCACTCTTTGTATCCAGACCGAACTCGACAAGAGTTATATGCCAAAACAAAAGCTGTATAAGCCCTTCTCCGACGATGGACCTCAACTTCAATAAGAAAAGAAGGTCTTGCGGGCCTGTCAGCAAGAGTTTAAGTCCGACTTTCTTGATATGGGCCAGGTTCCCTTACAATTCAATTGTGCGCAGGCTTTCTAATCAAACGACATTTACTTCGACCCGCAATCCTCAAATCACCATCTGGGAACCCTTCCAGGTGATTATATATTATAAAGAAGCGTCCTCATCCGATGATCCATCTTTCGGGGAAAAAGATGAAGAGATTGTAAAGAAAAATAAAATGAAATAAAGACTCCATTTGTTTTGCGAAAAATTTGATATTTTCCAAAAATAATTTTCAAGAAATTTTTTTCCAAATAAATAAGAATTTTTTTCTGGTATTTGACTGAAATTTAAAAATGAATTGAAAATTATATCATTTGGAAAGAAAAACTTGATTTTATTTTCCTAAAAAGTCATGCACTATTCATATTATATAAGAGATACCCAACTGTTAACTGCCCGTGTCCTGGCGGCATGAGTAGTATCCAAGCAACGGTATCAAGGACGTCATAGATACCTAGGTCTTTGGCACGATCTTGAGGGAGATTGGCTGTTAAGGGAGCTCGAGAGCTAGTGACTTGGGTGTGGAAGTCAGTTACCCAAGCATGGCGGTTGAGGACCCATGTACTAATAGGGAGGTCTTGGGCATGGGCCATTGGGGACTTTGATGGGAGCATTGAGTTCTCAGGCCCGACCTTGATGGACCTAGCCTTGTTTGCCGGTGACTTAGGTGTGGAAGCAAGGCAAGGCCGTATAAAATTTTGTAATTACCATCGTATAACCTCCTAAAGTACATGCAATTTTTATCAGCACTCTTATCATAGCGTTGAATGGAGTCAAATTGCTTGCACCACTATGGCATTGCTTAAAGTCATAAAGAGATCGCTTGAGCAAGCATACATTGTCTTCAGGACCCAGAACAACAAAGCCTTCCAGCTATTGCATGTATATCTGCTTTGATTCTCCGAAAAGCCGTCTTAACATCTAGCTACTTGTCCATTGCAACTAATCGCAACACCATCCCGATCAAACTATGTTTCACAAGTGAGAATATCTCGTATTATGAACCCCTTCACCACCAGGCACATCTTATATCTAGTTGCTCATGAGTTGAAACTGTCATGCTTCACTTGCACCCTATCTTCTGCCCTTTTGAAGATACCAGTGACTGCCATGTTTGATTCCACTAGAGAGACTCCTTCTCCTCTCTCATTGCACCAATCCATTGCTGAAGCTCTACACTTGACACTGCTTCTCGGTATGAGAGTAAATCCTCGACATCCTCCTCAGCAGACATGGCATAAGTAACACTTATCTGAAGTAACGCAATCTGCATGGCTCCGTGGTTCTCTGATCTCCCCGCGTTCTCTACTTGTCGCTATGGAGGATGAGGTCTTTGTGAGCTGCACCTCTCCACCAGTACTATCTTATGCTCTAGACTGACTAGTGCCCTCACTGACGCCCGGCTTGGGGCCTCTATCCTCACTTCCCATCTGCGTTTTCCGCCAAGCCTCCAACTGAAGCTCCGCTTGTCTCGTGGCACCAGTCTGTACTTACCGAGTTTCCTTGCAACATCTCTGCTGCTGATGAATCCGGGTGATTTTAGGATCTGAACACCATGGCCTGTAAACTTGCATCCCTAGTGCGTACTGCGTAGCATAGACATAAGCAATTCTTTGTCCTCGGTTCTAGCTTACCGTCCCTAACATGGCCATATGCAGGGCACCCAAACGAAGCGATTCAAGTAAGAAATAAATTGCAAAAATAAAACCTGAACACGGTTCAGCGGTGTACCTACTCTACAAGGAGAGATCAAGCAGTTGGTTCCATCATAAATAGTAAGGAGAAGATTCCCATTGCTCGAACACTGATCTCAAGCATTTCTCAATTTAAGATAACACCTGAACTCGTAAGAATCAATCACCGCAAATGAGTTCTCTCACTCTTAAATTTCTTGCTAGAAGGCTTTCGATGCTTTCTGTGTCTCTCGCAAGCTTCACATATATCTTTTTTTTTTGGTCGGTAAGCTTCACATATATCAAGCGTACTCACTTTGTATCCAGACCGAACTCAAGAAAATTTATATGCATAAAAAGCCGTAAGCCCTTCTCCGACGTCAACGGGGACCTCAACTTCAATGAGGAAAGGGCGTCTTGGGGGCCCGTTAGCAAGAGTTCAATTTAGACTTTCTTGATATGGGCCAGGTTCCCTTTACAATTCAATTATGTGTAGGCTTTCTAGTCAAACGACAGTTACTTCGACCCACAATCCACAAATCACCATCTGGGAACCTTCCGAGTGATTATATTAGCTATAAAAAAGCAACCTCATGAAATGATCCTTCTTTAAGGGAAAAAGGAGAAGAGATTGTATAGAAAGATATTAAGGCTCCGTTTGTTTTACGAAAAATTTCACATTTTTAGAAAATATTTGTTAGGAAGTCATTTTTCAAGAAAATATGAATATTCTCGTTTGTTTGTCTGAAAACTGAAAATGAATTGAAAAACATTTTTATTGTCTAGAAATGAAAACTTGATTTTATTTTTCTAAAAGGACAAATGCTATACGTGTTATCTAAGAGATACCTAGCTATCGAAGTCTCGGTTGAGGGAGCAGAATCTCGAGCCCAACCACTAAGAACCCTGACTTTTATGGACCTAGGTCTGGATGCTGGTGACTTGGGTGTAGGAGCCAAGTTTTGGGCATGGGTATCAAGGACTTGGGAATAGGCACCAAGGTCTTAGTCCCAATCTTGAGGGAGCTAGGCATAGTCTTTACATATTTGGGCTTGCCCGTCGAGGAATTGAGCCCTCGAGCTAGTAACTTGGGGGTAGTGATTAGTTATCGAAGTAAGGCTATCGAAGAACTAGGAATTGCATTAGGGTCTTGTCTTGAGCATGACTGCTGGGAACTCCAACATAGGCATTGAGTTCACAGGCCCAACCTCTATGGACTTGTTTGTCAATGACTTGGGCACGAGAGTAGGGGAAGGCCATTAGGGACCCAAGTACAAGTGCTGAGGTCTTAGGCTTGATTAGCCTAGCTGATGAGAAATTAGGCCTGGGCATCGTTGATGACTTGGGTGCAGGAGTTAAGGACTTGGGCATGGGCACCGTGGCCTGGAGCTCAATCGTTGTGGATTGGAGCTTAAGAGCTAGTGTCTCAGTTATGTGAGTTGAGTACTTGGGCATGGCTGTTGGCGACTTGGGTGCTGGGTCTTGAATCCAACTTCCTTGGACTTGGGCCTAGGAGACAAGTACTTGGGAATCATCAATGGGGATCTAGGCACGAGCACTGGGGTCACGAGCCCACCTCCGTGGAATTTAGCCATGGACTTAGGCCAGGCAATCAGTGAATTGGCATAGGTCTTGGGTGCTTATACATTGGCACCTAAACCTTTTGAATTATGTTTTAAAATTTTATCAATTTAGTCATAAACAAATTATATATATAATTAGCTGAAAGGGCTATATTAACAAATTGTCAATAGTTTATGACTAAATTGGCAAATCATGAAAATGCTTAGACTTAAATTGGTACTATTGAAAGATTTATGAATAAATTGGTAAATCATCAAAATGTTTAGGATTAAATTAGCAGAATTGAAAGATTTAGAATTGAATTGATCGCCATATAATAGGTTTAGGAGTTTTTAAACAAATTTTCCCATTCTCATGTGTGAGGTTTGCCTAGAAATTTAGTTTTTATGGACTTTAGAATATCTCCAATTTTAGAAAGTCTTTAATTCTTGTGCATATTTTGATAATCTAATCGATGTGCAAAAAGCAATAGACTTCTGCAGATTTTGCCAATGAGACATTTTAAAAATTTATTGATGTACTTCAAAAATAAATAAATTAATTGATGTATATATAGATTCAAATTAGATGAATGATCAAAGATCCATGGCAGGGTAAATTATATTCTGTCCTCGAATATCTTTTTCTGAATTTAAATTGTACATGAAAATACTCATTACTGAAATGAGAACAAAGTCCTAAGTTTAGGTTTTGTTACACGATAATCACTTGTCGCTATATAAGTAATGACATTAACAAATTTTGACGAGAAATTCAGTAATGAACGTTCTAGTTACGCTGCACCCAAGCAGTTCCCAGGCACCTATGGTTTAATTTTTGTTTCTGAATTGGGGCTATGGAAAAGGTTGCTTCCTTATCTTGAAACCAAAACAAGTGGCGGTCTACTCAATAATGAAGTATACGAATATTTAAGGGCATATCTGCGAAGAAAGAAACGCAAATCACGATAAGACGAATGCGGGACTGCGAATTAAGGAAGCGATTCAAGCGAGAAATATGTTACAGAAGTTCAATCTAAACCCAATAATTTACGTGGTTCGAAGGTGTGCATACCTCACGAAGAGATTGATGACATGATTTCGCTATGATCAGCAAAAAGAAGATTACAATCCTTTGAACACTCTAATCTCAAGTGTTTCCAAGTCTTAAATAGCACCCGAACTTAAAAGAATCAATCCCAACGAATGAGTTTTCTCAAAATCTCAGTTCTCTTGTTAGAACGCTCTCGATGCTCTGTGACTCTCGCAAATTCCGCACATTTTAGCGTGCTTTAGCGCACTACTGGGCACCAGAGATGAAACTCAACAACAGAATAATTTTATACATAAATACTATGAGCCCTTCTCCGACGTCAAAATGTACTTCAATAAGGAAACGAAGGCTACAGGAAGTCGGACTTCCTTTTTTCCATCACCCACGATCTTATTGGCAAGAGTTCAATTCGGACTTTCCTAACGTTAGCCATATTTCCTTAAGATTCAATTACGTATCGGATTTTGAATCGATCAACATTAACTTCGAGCCATAATCAACCAATCACTATCTTGAGAACCATTCCAAGTGATTAAATTAGCTGTAGAGAAGCCATCCCATCAAACTATCCTTTCAGGGGAAAAAGAAATGGATGTAGAGAAAATCAAATGGATTTACTGTGTAGATTCTAGAGTACGTGATTAGCAAGCAGACATAGCATGAGCTTTAAGAACTTCAACCATGCCATGTTCGTTCTCTGCATAACATAATATACTGCTCTATGAGAGAGAATCCTATTTCCAACCGCAAAAACGTAAAAGAAGATCGGAGAGAATACTTTGTTACAATTCTTGTCCAGTCAACCTCCAACTGCGGATTTAGTTTCAAATGTTAATAAACAGTGTCTGCATAATTTGTGTGGTGACCAAAAAAAAGAAAAAGAAAAAAGCAAATGATTGAAGTGCGTAAATTTCAACCGTGCCATGTTGGTTCTTTGCATAATATACTGCTCTATGAGAGAGAATCCTATTTCCAACAGCCAAAACGTAAAAGAAGATCGGAGAGAATAATTTGTTATAAAAGAAGATTGGAAAGAATAATTTGTTACAATTCTCGTCCAATCAACCTCTGTTGGGAATAACTGATCCCCGAAAAACCCGGATTCGACACTAAATCAAACCCCTAAACTCAAGCGGAAGCGCAGCCCAAGAAAACGACACGTATCACCGATCGTAAAGCACACCACGGATTCGAGCGTACCTTGTTAGCCACAGATTAAACACCGACGCCAATGGAGGAAGAGAATCCGGTCGAATTCGATTTGATGAAGCCTTGAAGGGAAGAATTAGAAGCCGTATGCCTTGTTCTTCTTTTGAGAGAGAAAACGCGCGGGAGAGAAAAGACGTGCGTAAGAATGAATTCAACCAACGTCTTTTTCTCTCTCTCTCTCTCTCCCTTTTATACCTCTCCCTTCCCACGGGCCTTATTCCCGTGGGCCGGGCTTTCACGGGCCCGGCTTGGGCGGACGGGGCCTTAAGCCCTTTAATTAATTAAATAAAGCTTTCATCTCCCACTCGCACAAGGTGGGCCGAACAGGAATCTCTTTACCTCTCTTTAACATTCATACCGGTGAATAATCCGTGCGACCAGCATACTTTGAGAGCTCGTTGCTATACATCCGTTAGGAATATATAGCAGCTCATAATGAGCGTCACACTCCGAGTAGATTTAGTATGCAGTACCTAGATCGATCGATCACATTTATATCTCCCTTGATCTCTTTTAAACACGATATATATATTGTATTCACAATTATAATTATCACAAAGACAGTTATAATTGGTCGACCAGTGAATACAAAACCACAATGTGATTCTCCAAAAATCGATCTTCCTCTTTCCTTCAAACTCTCAATTTCAGTCCAGCTTGCTTTTCTAGAAATGCCCCATTAGATCGAATCATCTCATGACCATTGGCAACACACTAAGATAGCAAACACTAAATAGAAATCTTGAGAATAAGCAAGAGTCCTGAGGGGACTTCAAAATTGAGGAACTCTTTTCCTCAAGAGTCTCACACGTCATAAAAAGTTGAGATCATACTTTTTGCCACTCTTATTGGTCGTCTCATGCATACATAGTATGAAATACGTATTACGGTATTAACTCCTTTCCCATGGAGCGTATGTCTACACCTTTCAATACCGTACAGATGATAGTTCAGACATACCCAATGTCTAACTCGAGTTCACGTATCTACTCAATCACAAAATTCATCAGAACTCACATCTGGCATCATAGACGAGATAAAGTAAAATATGTGGGGTATTTTACTTTCAGACATCTTTAGTATTATGTCCTCATCTTAACACTCGTTAAGGCGACATACGTATTTTAAGCTTGCGCTCTCGATTATCACCTAGATAATAAGCTTAAAAACAGTCTCATCTCTATTTATCACATAGTAAATGAGGCGATTACCCGTGTGAGTGGGCTAATCTTATATCTGTCCAACATACTTCTCAACTTAAAATAATGCACTGAGCATTAAGATGCATAAAGATCATACAAAGATTCATAGGCATTAATCAATGGAAAAACAAGATTTCATAAATGTGAACAATTCAGGGAAATTACAATTCAGTACATCAGACTCTACGCAATCCTAGAGATTTTACATGACCACAAAACACATCTCTAGGTATTGGCTTTGTCATAGGATCTGCTACCATTCTATGCGTAGATATGTACTGCAAGTTCACATCCTTTCGTGCAACCATATCTTTTACAAAGTTATACTTGGTATCTATATGTTTGGTCTTGCCATGATACTTTGGATCTTTGGTGTACGCTATAGCTGCTTGGCTATCACGGTTAACCAACAATGGATTTGCAACTTTCTCAATAACACCTAAATGATCCAAAAATCTCTTAAGCCAAACTGCTTCTTGTACCGCGCGATAACGCCACGAACTCAGCTTCCATCGTGGACAAGGCTATGCACGTTTGCTTCTTACCGCTCCATGATATGGCGCCATTGTTCAGTAAGAAAGCAAAACCTGAGGTAGATTTTCTTTCATCTAAATCTCCTCCCCAATCAGCATCTGAATAGCCTTCAAGTCGCAGATCCTTTCCTTGATAATTCAACTTGAAATCAGCAGTTCCCTTCAGATACCTTAGTATTCTCTTCACGGCTTTCCAGTGTCTTTGGACCCGGGTTGGATTGGTATCTACTCACCATTCCAACCGCAAAACATATGTTGGGTCTTGTACACATCATAGCGTACATCAAGCTTCCAACAGCACTAGCATAAGGAACATGTTTCATCTGTTCCTTCTCTTGTGGAGTCCCCGGACACGATCTATGGCTCAATCCTTCACCTTTTGCAATAGGAGTGTCTATGGGTTTACAGTCTTGCATACGAAATCGTTCAAGAACCTTATTTATATAGGTTTCTTGCGAAAGAGACAACGATCTCTTCGAACGATCCCTCGAAATCTTAACTCCAAGAATGTATGCAGCCTCACCCATATCCTTCATCTCAAAGTTAGAAGACAACCATCTCTTGACAAGTATTAACCAACTCCATATTGCTTAGGCAATCGTATATCATCAACATATAATGATATGATCACAAATTGATCCTTGGATCTTTTGATATATACACAATGATCCTCATCAATCATTGTAAAATCATATGCCACTATGGCATTATGAAAACGTATATACCATTGTCTTGATGATGCTTAAGACCATATATCGACCTCAAAAGTCGACATACTTTTTCTTCTTGGCCTTTCACTATGAAACCAGTAGAGGTTGTTCCATATATATTTCTTCCTCTAATTCTCCATTGAGGAAAGCAGTCTTTACATCCATTTGATGTAACTCAAGATCCAGACTAGCTACTATTGCCGAATAATGCGAATCGAGGTAAATCTCACTACGGAGAAAACGTATCTTCATAATCAATTCCTTCCCGTTGATTATACCCCTTCGCCACAAGGCGAGCCTTATGCCTTTCTATCGAGCCATCAGCCTTTCGCTTTATTTTGAGAACCCATTTGTTCCCAATAGCTCAAGGCGTCCTTTTGGAAGATCAACCAGTTCCCAGACTTGGTTTGATTCCATTGACTCCATTTCCTCTTCCATTGCACGAATCCATTTTTCTTTACTAGGGCACTTGAGCCTCATTGATATTTCTTGGCTCATCCTCATCTTGTGGAGCAACCATAAAAGTTTCCCCTTCAATGTCAAAACGTCGACGGGGAATACTTTGGCGACTTGTTCGCCTTACGGGAGATTGTACACTTTGCACATCATTCCCTATTATGCTCCCACTTGGATGAACTCCACCAATATCATTATCTTGATCCAAAGTCTCAAATAGGGAGTGATCTTCCCCTATTTCGCCCTTCTTAGGAAACTCATCCTCTAAGAATGTGACATCTCGTGATTCATATTCAGTTACACTCCCACTTTCCTGCTCACCAATGAACACATACCCTTTTGAGTGTTCTGAGTATCTTATGAAAATACTCTTCTTTCCTCTCGGGACCTAATTTCCCAAATTTGTGAGAGGACTCATGTGTGTAGGCAGCACAACCCCATGGCTTAAGAAAACTTAAGTCCGGTTTTCTACCTGTCCATAACTCATATGGAGTGGAAGTAACGATTTGGAAGGCACCCGGTTAAGTATATAGGCAGCGATTAACAATGCATCACTCCAAAAGGTGATAGGTAAGTTAGCATGCGCCATCATAGACCTAACCATTTCCAAAAGTAGGGTTCTGTTTCTTCTCTCTCGCAACACCATTTTGTTGAGGAGTATACGGAATAGACAACTGTCTTTCTATTCCTTTTTCATCACATAATTTTCTGAACTCATCGATAAATATTCTCGACCTCGATCGGATCTCAATGTTTTTATTTTCTTGTCTAATTGATTTTCTACCAGGTTCATAAACCTTTTGAAACAACTTATTGCTTCGAGACTTATGAGAAATCAAATAGACATATCCGAATCGAGTATAATCATCAATAAATGTGATGAAATAAACAGCCCCATGCCTTCCTTTCACATTCATTGGACCACAGACATCAGAATGGATTAAATGCAAAGGAAATTCAGCTCTTTTTCCTTTTCCAAATGGTTTTCTTGTCGTTTTCCCTTCTAAGCAATGCTTACATATGGACAAATCGACTTTTTCAATATTGCCCAACAAGCCCTCTTTGGCTAGTCTATTCATACGTTTGTTGGCCAATGTGACCAAGTCTAGCATGCCACACATTCACATCATTATCATATTTATTAGAAGATGTGATAAGGGAATAACAAACATTTGCATTAATATACTCAATATCCAATACAATAAAACCATCCAAAAAATAGCCACAACCATAGTAATTTGTCTCCAAAAACAAATTCACACCTCTACTACAGAAGTTTATATTGAAACCTAATTTAACCAACATTAATACAGACACTAAATTCCAACGAATCTCCGGAGCATACAATACATCATGAAGAAACAAGGTGCGTCCACCACGCATATTCAATTGGCATGTGCCAATTCCTTTCACTTCAGCTCTGGAGTTGTTTCCCACATAGATCCACTTAGTTCCAGTTGGTATTCGTCGGAATTCCACGAAGGATCCTCTATCCTTCGCTACATGGTCCGTCGCTCCTGAATCCACAGTCCACAAAGGATTAGACTCAGTTAGAAACACAGAACTCGACACATAAGCAAAGTTCTGAAAAGTACAAGGGGTGCATACCTTCTTTGGCTCACGACAGTCGCGAGCATAGTGACCCTTCTTGTCACAGTTGTAGCATTTCACCCTTGCTAACTTCTTCATGTGAGGACGCTTTCCTCTAGCATGTTGGTTAAATTTGGGTTTCTTCCCTGAAGGACCAGCTTCTTCCTTGCCTTTCCCCTTATCAAACCAGCTAGGGCGCTTGCGCTTGGAGCTCGAAGCACCATTTGAGCTAGAACTAGCATGATAAAGTTCAGCATCTGGCTTAGCCGCCAACAGGCGGTCCTCTTCCAGCTCAAGATGACGCATTGCATCCTCAAAGGTTTTGATGTTTTCATTATGAGTCGTGCACCTTCATATGCTCCCAACTCGAGGCAAGGAACGAATCACAGCTTGGACTTGCTGCTCATCTGTGAGGACATGGCCAGCGTCTCTCAGCTCAGTTATCATGTTTGACATCTTTCTAAGATGTTGCTTCATGGTCTGACCATGAGGCTTCTTATAGGAGTCAAACCTGATAGTGAGCTGCCTCAATCTAGTCACCGAAGTGTGACCAAATCTAGCTTCCAATGCCTCCCACATTTCCTTGGCATTGTCAAAACGCCGAAACTCTCGCATGACGTCATTTTCCATGCTGCTCAGCAACGTGATGCGAGCTAGAGAGTTCATTCTTTTCCACACGAAAAAGCTTCTTTGTCCTTTTTGTGCTGCTCGGTGGTTCCATCTTCGGGTTCAACCATGGTCATGACAAGAGCCTCAAGTGCTTCTTGCTCTTCCAAAGACATACTTTTGGATTTTCATTTGCCAAATTTCATAGTTGTCTCCATTGAGCTTTTCACCTTTGTTCAGCTCAAAGCAACTATGCTCTTTGTAGTGAAGCCATTGATCCGAACAAATCGGACAAAACATGCACGAATTATTAATGCCTATCATTTATGCATCCCTATTTGCATAGACCCATCATATTAATAAATAATTTCAAGTAAGGCTTCAGAATCAAAAGGTCACTACGTTTCCAATCATCCTCCAAAAATCCTAACTTAAAACTATCATCAATATGATTGTCATATGCAAAATCAATTCTATGAAGCTACACAAACTTCTATAACTACCCATAGCTAATTACCCACAAAGAACCAAAAGCAATAAATGAAAAGCAAAGATAATTGAATTTCAATAAAACAATAATGCTTTCAATCAATACAACTAACATATCAGTTGTTACATCAATGACAATCGGGTAGTAAACAATACATTATATGTCCACAAAGCACACTTAACATACATCCCAATACAACTAACACATAGTCAAGACACGATTAACCGGGAAAGATCCTCTTTTGTTCAATTTCTTGATCTTTTCCCTTGTAACAATACAGTAATATTCATTTACAAAATCTAACACAATTTTCTTATAGGAAGCAGCTCCGTTGACATCCCATATGCGATTCAACACATCTTGCCATTCAGGTGGAAGAGTGGTTATGAAAAATCGCACCATCTCTGACTGTGACATAGGACGACCATTCCATATGACCTGTTGAATTTTCCCGTTGACTTCAAGGACGTGATCAATTAAGTCACCACTCTCCCATCGATGATCGTCGGCTCGCCTATCAACTTAGCAAATGCCTTTCCTTTTGTTCATCGGTCCACTGCGCGAATAGGTGTGCGCAACCTCGGAGGAGGCATTGTTCCCGCAACAAATGCAGAACAAATAAGGGATTACATATAATCCACATAGACTTTATTGGAAAAAGAAACACATTCTTTTTTTTTTCAACGGTCAAAGTCAACGGTCAACGATCAGTCAACGGTCAACGGTCGGTCAACGGTCAACGGTCGGTCAACGGTCAACGGTCGTCGGACCGGTCGGACCGGTCGTTCCGGTCGGACCGTTCGGGCGAACCGGCCGCACGTGCCGCGCGCGTGCGCGGGCCGACGTCACGCAGACGTCAGCGGCACGTGCCACGCGCGTGCCATCGTCAGCGGGTCGGGTCGGGTCGGTTCGCGGGACGGGTCGCCGCCGGTCAACCGGCGTCATCGGCGACGTCATCGATGACGTCACCCTAGCGGTTACCGGCCGTTGGGTGACGTCATGCCGACGTCGACGCGCGTCGATCCGCGGACCCAGCGTGCCGGCTCGCCGGCCGGGCGGCGAGCACGCGCCGATTCGCCGACCGCGCGTGTTCCGCACGCGCTGGCGAACGAGCGCTTCCGGCGCGTGGCGCCCACGCGCCGCCTTCCGGCCGCGCGTGTGGACGCGTGCGGCGTCTCCCGGCGGCGCTCGAGGCATCTCCAGACTCGTCTCGACGTCCTCTTTCTCCCAGTGCTTTCAAAATTTGGTTTTGACATTCGAAAACTCATAAAAATGGCCAAAGAAGTCTCGGGTGTCGGGATTGCTCGCCCCGATCCGTACGGCCGAAGTTCCTTTTGCGAAAAATCAACCAAAACACATCAAATTGATCGGGAAAACGTGAACTAGGGCTCGATACCAATGTTGGGAATAACTGATCCCCGAAAAACCCGGATTCGACACTAAATCAAACCCCTAAACTCAAGCGGAAGCGCAGCCCAAGAAAACGACACGTATCACCGATCGTAAAGCACAAAGCACGGATTCGAGCGTACCTTGTTAGCCACAGATTAAACACCGACGCCAATGGAGGAAGAGAATCCGGTCGAATTCGATTTGATGAAGCCTTGAAGGGAAGAATTAGAAGCCGTATGCCTTGTTCTTCTTTTGAGAGAGAAAACGCGCGGGAGAGAAAAGACGTGCGTAAGAATGAATCCAACCAACGTCTTTTCTCTCTCTCTCTCTCTCCCTTTTATACCTCTCCCTTCCCACGGGCCTTATTCCCGTGGGCCGGGCTTTCTGGGCCCAGCTTGGGCGGACAGGGCCTTAAGCCCTTTAATTAATTAAATAAAGCTTTCAACCTCCAACTGCGGATTTTGTTTCAGATGTTAATACAACAGTGTCTGTACAATTTGTGTGGTGACAAAAAAACAAAAAAAAGCAAATGATTGAAGTGCGGACGAGAGCCTAGATTCACATAAAGTTATGAGGACACTGTGGTCTTGCTATTGATCGTTTTACTAGAATCTGTAAACGGGTTTCACGTTGTAATCTGAACCTTGGATAGAGAAGAATCCATGTGAGAATTTAGATTTGATTGTTAGATAGGAGTACTTTTGCTTCAACATAAATAGAAAAAAAGGCGCATATGAGCTTGGTTTACAAGCTAACAATGGCTTTGTAAAAAAGAACAAAAAGTGTAATTTTACATTAGAGAGGTGGGGAACGAGAGGTGATGAGAGATTAATTGAAGAAAGCGAAGGTTTGACATAAATATTTGTAAAGATACTATGAAGAAACAAGTACATCTAAGAAAAAGAAGGAAATACTTAGCTTATTTTTCCGGTAAATTCTAACATCTACCGGAATTGAAAAACTTGCTTGACCAAGAGTTCCTACCCCTCTTAGGCTGCCTCCGACTAGGCCATCGCCTTCTCTTGGCATTTCCTTCAAGCAAAACATGTTTCCAAGAGATAAATGTGTTTCCAATGACCACTCCAATTACTAAGCCGCTCACATACCCAATAAGAACAATTTTCCAATTGAGTTCAATTGGCGATCCCAAGTCTTCTTCTTGGTGGGTTGAAGGTTTTCCCGTCTTATCCCCTGAGTCTTGACATTTCCTGGATATGAATTCCCCACGAGTCCCGAGTTCCCTTCAAAAGAATTGTTTGAAAACGTATCGAACTGTTTCCCTCTTGGCATGCAGACCAGTTAGATTGTTGTAAGAGATGTTCGGGAAAGAAAGGAACCTTAGTTCTATTAGTTTTGGGGGGATTCGTCCCGAGAGTTTGTTTAGAGAAAGGTCCAATGACTCGAGTGCCATGAGATTTCCCAACGATGATGGGATGTGACCACCGAGGGAATTGTTGGAAAGGTCCGATCCTTGCAATCCTTTGAGATCACCTATGACACTAGGGATCTCTCCTTTGAAAAAATTGCTGGATAGGTCAATGATCGTGAAGACTTCTGATATCTTTGGGTAATACCATTTAAGCCCTTTGTAAATCACTGTCATGGAGAAATCGTAATTGCCATAGTAGGTGAAAACAAGGTAACTGTTGTTGGCTGTAGGTTTCTTTGCATGTATGTAAAGTTTCCCGTCTCGGATTTCATGGCATTCCAAGACTGAAAGAATTCCATAGGCAACTTACCGGCGAATGCATTAATAGAGAGGTCGAGTATCCTTAACTTAAGGAACGTGGAACTAGATATAGGCCTTTCTATGACACCGTGGAATCTATTGGATCGCAAAATAAGGACACGGAGCTCTAGTAAAGATCCCAACCATGACGGAAAAGTGTCCACGATAAGATTGTTCGCAAAGTTGATGAACTCGAGCATTTTGCAATTGGCCAAGGACCTTGGTAACTTGCCTTGCAACTGGTTGTCACTCAAATCGATCATCATTAGTTGCGTCCCCCTCAGCAAAACCTCGGGAATGCTCCCACGGAAATTGTTGCCTTTTAGGTTCAATATCGTGAGAGATTCGCTGATATTGCCCAAACAAACCGGAATCACACCAGTCATATTATTAGAAGACAGGTCTAGTGTGATTGCTGAACTCAAATTGCAGATCCATGGTGGCAATGCTCCCATTAGCTTGTTGTTGGATACTATATAGTATAATATGGACGCTGGTGCTTCTGGGGGTGGTCCTTTTAACATGTTATGAGATAGGTCTATCGTGTACATAAATGAAGGATTGATTGGGTAATATCGATCAAGGCCAGTTAAGAAGTTATGGGAGAGATTCAGGTACTGCATGCTTTTAAATCTTCCATCCCACATCCAAAAGGGCACTTCTCCTGTAATGTTGTTATTCGACAGGTCCAACCAATTCATATCCTGTTGGTTTTGCAAGAATGCCGGAAACTCGCTCAAATTGCATGATGCCAGTCCTAGGACCAGAAGTTGAGGAAGAATGACATTTGTGCTACTCGTGCGGCATGATAGCCTATTAAATGATAGTTGCAACACTCCCAATTGTTTGAGCTTGAGAAAGTTGTCTAGCTCAACAGTACCGCTGAAGTTGTTTTCAAAAAGGCGGAGGACTCGGAGATTTTGGAGTTGATAGATTGATGATGGTATCTGGCCGTGGAATTTATTCCGTGCAAGGTCAAGCACAACTAGTTGTGTCATGTTCACAAGCCAAGACGGTATAGAACCCGATAGTTGATTGATTGAGAGTCCCAAATCGTTAGCCGAGTGAGGTTCATGAGTTGAGATGGGATGGTACCGCTTAATTGGTTGCCAACAAAGAATAACTCCACAAGTTGAGACAAGTTTCCGATTAAAGGGGAAATCTCACCATATAAATTGATCCCCCAAAGGTTCAAAGTGGCGAGCTTTTTTATCTTCCAAACCCAAGTCAAAGAGGAGGCGGATCGGGCAGCGAATGGGTTCATTCCGACATCTAGGTATTTTAGGTTGCTAAGGTTAGCAAATGAAGCCGGGATGGATCCCGAGAAGTTGTTATGACTTATGTCAAGATAACTCAACAAAGGAAGGTTTCCGATTGACATAGGTAGGGACCCCGTCAAATTGCAGGAATAAAGATCCAACATCTCCAAGGAGCGGAGATTACCGATTGAAGCCGGTAGCTCCCCATAAAAGCTTGTGCCTCCCGGTTGCAGCTCTTTAAGAGGACTACTCGAGTTGAAGTTAGGCAAGCGGCCCGTGAGATCCTCATTGTCATCCACACTAAGATATTGCAGCTTCGGTAAATGAAAAATGGCAGGCGGAAATATACCGTGCAGGTCACACTCATCCATGTTCAGCCTTCTTAGTGAAGACAGATTCACCAGAGTGTAGGGCACGTGGGACGACATGTTGACGAGACTAAGGAGAAGTTCTTCTAGGCCGGTCAGATTTTGAGATAGCCTTCTCAGGCCCGGCGCTTTCATCTCCAACAAAGGTCTATCATGATGTGGATCCAGATTGCAACACAGGTTGAGGTACACCAACCTTGTAAGTTTGAAGATTTCTGATGGAACTTGGCCAGAAAAAAACGGAAGCAGAGAGATTGAGATGAGTCAATCTTGATAGATCTCCAACTCGAGACGGTATTTGAGAGTAGTTGAAGTGATTGTCGCCGAGATTGAGCTTTTCAAGATGAGCAAGCTGGAAGATGGTACTGTTGTTGTCGATAGAACCATAGAGAAAACTACTTCCCGGATCGAGAACAATTACGTGGCTGTGTTCTCATCGCGCTCGATCCCATCCCAAGAGCAACAATCCTGACTATTTTTCCAGGATAGAGTCTTGGGACGAGCGAGAGGACCACCCGAAACATTGGCGATTTCATACCTCTCTTTAAACTGTAGCAGTGCAGACATTTCATCCTCAAGACATAGAGGTTTCACAGAACGAGAGAGGATGTGCGCGTCAATAGGCTGGCACGACAAGTACAAGAAAAGAAAGTGTATGGACATGTAGAAACACGGCAAGCAAGCCATTTTGTTCGAAATAGAGACAAATTTGTTTTGATGAGTAGAGTATGAGAGCGTAAATCAGATTTTATAGGTGGCGCTGGGTGCCTGGGGATATAAACACACTTCATCTCGTGTTATGATGCCTTGAATCAATGACTCTTAGAGCGCGCATGACAAAATTTATGGAACAGAAATCAATTTCTCTTCCATGGACAAGTTTTTGAATAAAGAAATGTGTTTGATAACAATTCAAAATTTATATATTTGAAATAAAAATTCGTTTGATAACAGAATAAAATTTCTATCTCTAGGAGCGGCGACGATCGGCGTTCGGTGGCCAGAGTTTGACGTTCGGTCGGGCGACCGAAGTCCGAAGTCCGATATTCGGCGTCTAGCATCGAGTTTGGTGATGGGTGACAGGTGGCCAAAGTCCGGAGTCCGGCGACCGGCAATTGGCATCCAACGTCTGAAGTTTGATGTTTGATGTCTGACAACAAGAGGTAATGGCCGGAGTCCCGCGACGGGTGGCAGGCGACCGATATCTGGCGGCTAGTGGCAAGCGATGGACGGTCGCCGGTGAACATTCGGTGATTGGTGATGAGCCTCCAGCATCTAATGATTGGTGATGAGCAGCCAATGACTACTGGGCAACCGGCATTCGGCGACCGGTGGTTGGTGACGAGCGGCCGGAGTGCGGTGGTCGGCAACCAACATCCGATGGCAGGCGGTCGGGTGTTGGTGGCTAGAGTTGGTGGCGGGCGGTCGACAATCGGCAGTGGGTGTCCGGCATCTCACGGGCGACAAGTAGGCAACGGGTAGTGACAATAGTGAATAATAAGAAAAATTTTGATTTCTCATTTATATTCCAGAAATAGAAAAGCTAAAAACTTTAACTTCCGATCTTTGCTTCGAATCTATTTTTGGAATAGAAATCTGTTCCAGAAATAAAAAAATAAAATTGTGTTACCAAATGAATTTATGTTCTAAACCTAATATGGAGAAAAAAAAATAGAAAAACAGAAATTTTGTCACACACGTTTTAGTGCTATGAAACGCACATGTGCAGTACCTATGAATATTTTATGTGCATGCGCATTACTTTCTGCAGCGTCTTAACGGGTAGCTGCCGGGCACCTACTCGGAACTCAGCCAATCGGATCTACATTTGCGTGCAAGACTTGGGTCAACCATGGAGAGCAAAAAAGCATATATATATAAATGCGCGCGCGCACAGCACCTATGAATATTTTATGCGCATGCGCATTACTTTCCGTAGTGCCGTAGCAGGTAGCTGCTGGGCACATACTCTCCTCATACGAGACTATGAACTCAGCCAATCGATCTCCGTTTGCGTGGAAGACTTGAGTCAACCGTGGAGAAAGCAGCAAAAAGCACATATATATTATATCATTATATCATATTATATTAATAAACATATATATTTGCATTTTGCATGGAAAACTTGGGTCAACCGTACTGAAAGCAGCAAAAAAATACATGAAATAAAAAATAATAAAGGATAGTTAAAGACTTAGGTTGCGCTGTGTTGGACTTCTTTGTTTGCAATGTTAGTGCTGTTTCAACTTTGGATTCATGATGCGTAGACATTTCCTTGGGTCACTGATTAGGTATGTAATTTACGCCGTGTAATGCATTTGGAGAAATTAAGATTAATTAGAGTTTGGAAAAATCTTGTTTTTGTCTTTGAAATAAATAGAAAACACAGAAAACTAAACTGTATTGTTTGCAACATCAAGATCCTTCATTCATTGTGCAAACAATGCTCATCAGTTCACAAGAAACAACAAATTTATTACATTTAGTCCCAAATTCAATCAAGGCATTTGATTCAAACTCATGTTTTGTTTATTTCTCAAAAAATGAACTTTGCTAGAAATTTTTTGAAAGGACCTTTTGGTTTGTATTTACCAATCTATAAGAAAGTCATTTATTACGAGAAAATTATGAAATAGACATTTGTGAATAAGTCTTGAGTACAACTGGAGTCCCAAGTTTGAGTGCCGGGGACCCGACTCGAGCACCAGTCTCGGGCCCAGCCATGAGAACAAACCTGGGAACATGGACCCACACACGCTTAACCTTCTTGAGATCCTCTATTTTAACCTTCTTGACATCTCCACGCATTACAATGCAGCAATGTTTGTTGAAGTAAGAAAGCATGAAATCTATGGGTGGAAAATTGTTAAAAAAAATCTTAAATTTATTATGCTTTTGCTAATTTAGTTATAAACATTTTAATTTTACCAACTGAATTCTGAATATTTTCATATTTTGCTCATTGAGTTAATCATGTAAATTTTGGCTGCAAATTACCTAAGTTGGTGTTGGCATACTGATCTAAACATTTTTCATATTTTGCTTATTGAGTTAATCTGGCCAATTTTGGCTATAAATTGCTTAAGTGAGTGTTGGCACACCGACCATTCCTATGTAGTACAATTGACATTGATATTGACAATTTTAAATAATATATATATATTTTTTTATTTTGTCTGTCCTTCACTTATCATTATTTTCTTTTTCTTTTTCCTTTTCTCCATTCGCTAAGCCAATGGAGGTCACCGGCCTTCGATGTGCCTCAAGTCCTCGCCCGCCTTGGTGAGGTCGACCTTTGCCAAGGGTTGATGAGGGCGGCCCATCAATGAGTCTTGGTAGTGGCTGGCGGAGGGAAAAAGGAAAAAAAGAAAGAAGGAAAAAAAAAAAAAGATAGAGAGAAGAGAAAGGAAAAACTAAAAGAAAGAAAAGAGAAAAAAAGAAAAAAAAACGAAAAATATTTAAATATTATTAAAAAATGTCCATGTTATTATGGACCATGTTACTTAAGATGATCGATGTCTATGTTAGTAGTATTTATCTAAAATTGGCCGAATGCACTTTAATTAATAAAGTGTGAATAATTTTAAGATTCAATTAATAAAATTGAAAGATTTAAAAATGAATTATTAAAAGTGCAAAAGGTTTATGACTTTTTGGATAATTTTCCCAATCTTTTTGTAGCCCATATCATCCATAGGCAATTCAATGATGGATCTACCTTTCTTTGGGCCAATCTTTATACCCCTATTGCCTATTTGAGTAGAAACAAAGCATATTGTTTGTGATTGTCTGTTTGGTACGGCATTTTATTGTGCAGTTACACGACGTGTTATCTTAACTAAGCACAAAAACGCAGTGTAATGTGATTTCTTTCTTAGCTATATGACGTTTCGTTGTGTCCGAGTGAAAAAAGTCCCTTCAACGAAAAAAAAATTTGCACGGCAACCTTACCACAAACAAGATACTCTCGGAAACCTTTTCAGCACATGCAACTCTCCTATTGTGAACTATAGTATTTCTGTCCTTCCATGAGAAATAAATGATACCATTCCTTGCCACCTTTAATAAGACTTTCCAGAGATCTCCCCTTTGATGTCTGCAACACCCACCTTAACTCAGCGTCCCAATCTCCCACAAAACCTCTTATACCACATAGCTGCAAAAGCCTACTTCATTTTTCAGAGGAGAAAGAACATTCAAAGAACAAATGTCTCCTTGATTCGGGCTGCAATCCACAGAGGACACAAATACCATTCACGTTCTGCCATTTGCACAATCTATCACCGCCGGTTATCGCAACTTGGTAAGGATAGCAAGCCAATATATAAAGCCGAATCTCGGCACATTTGGATTAAACCAAATTAGCCTATGCCAAGTTACCTTAGCCTTTTTCTCCCTAGTTAAGCTTTAAGCATCAGCCTGAGCGAAATCACCTGATTTAGAGCCTTAGAAGGCCACTCTATCTAGTTAAGACTTGAGAGAGGCATTAAAGTTCCACACAGCTCAGCCTGAGTTTCAACCAGGTCATTTAATTTAGCAACGGTTTTGCCAAACACTCGTTTCCTCTTATTGCTAGTTCACGCTCATTTCCTCTTTCAAAACATAGAAGTAATGACATTTAAAGATCTGGACGACGATAAATTCAAAATCGACCTAGTTAGGCTGTACCTAGTTTGCCGGCATCTATGGTTTGATTTTTGTTTTCGAATCACGGTTATGTGAAAAAGTTGCTCCTTATATTGAAACCCAAAACATATGGCCGAGATTGTCATCACTACTATTCAGTAATGAAGTAAATAGATATTTAAGGGCACATCTGCCAAGAAAGCAACAAATCATGTCACACGACTAGCGCGGAAGCGCGAACAAACGAAGAGATTTGAGTAAGAATAAATTAAAGCCTACACCTCCATTTGATTCGCCATCCTCGCGATCTTCTCCGTTCCTTCGTTGCCTTCTTCAGCAACTTTTCTTCTGCTCTTTAGCGGAGACAGCCCCCAAATCGACAGCATTCGTTGGACGATACGCAAAAAGTTTGGAAAGATTCGATTAGATCAAATCAAAGGATTTTATTGAATCAATTAAAATTAGATCTAATATGTACATTGTATCATTTCCTCTTTCTTTTCCACATGCTCTATAATATAATGTAACTCTGTAGATTGAATGAAAGTCAGAGAAATACACTGAAATTCCTACCCTTCCTCTTCTCGCTTTATATTTCCCTTCACATTTTGACATGGTATCGAGCACCAAAGACTCGACATTGCTTCCACTTTGTCCCCGTTGATTGCCCGGAAGAACCCTATCCCGCAAAAGGGTTGCCGAGAGGAATCAACATTTTTTGAAGGGAAATTTTTTCAAAATGAACCAACCAGAGAATCTCACCTCCAATCCAGATGAACAAACAACAGAACGACCCCATTGGCTTCAAGCACTATCTCCATGGTCAAACAACAATTTGGCCAACCCCAGATCCAAAATCAACATGCATATTGGCAGAATGCTCCGGCTTAGTTTAATCTGGGTCAGCCATTCTCAATGTATCCCTACCAATGGATGCCATATCCATGGATCCCTGGGATGAATCCAGTCACATCATCGCCGGGATTTTAGAGTAACATGCCGAGCGACGGAGGCCTACCAACCAGCATTGGGGTAGGCTCAACCATCGGCCCGGAGCAGATGAGCGGATCCAATAATTCTGGTGCGGGACTTCAGGGCAATCCACAAATCCATACCAGGGAATACCACCTGGGTTTCTTTCGTTTCCTTTTGCGGCCACCATGGGTCACAAAATATGTCTCCACTGCCAACGGACTGGAGTTGCGGCTCATCAGCCACCCTCTCACAGGTCCAAAAAATTACTCAACTTGGGCACGGGAATTTCGGCAAGCCCTAATCACAAAAGACAAAGAGGGGTTCATCAATGGGACCGTTCCGATCTCGACCGACGAGAAAATGGGAAAACAGTGGAGAAAATGTAACCAATTGGTCAGAACATGGATTGGCAACTGCATCAACCCAGAAATTGCGGCTGGGTTACCACCCACAGAAGACTCAAAAATATTTTGGGACAACATCCGAGAAATGTATGGCAAATTGGATCGGGCAAAATTTTTTTCGTTTCACCAAGCACTCAGCGAACTAAAGCAAGGAAACACATCGGTGATGATGTGCTTCAACAGGCTTTCAGCACTTTGGAACAAGTTGGAAGCCACTGAAGAAAAGCTGGAAGGGCCCGAATCGACCCTCTAGCAGTATAAAGCCTTGAAAGACAGGGAGAAGGCGACTTGATTCTTACTCATATTGAACGATTCGTATCTCACATTCCGATCACAGATTCTGGTGATGGAACCGGCACCAACCCTCGGCCGGATCTTCCAGCTTACGGTACAAGAGGAGAATCAAAGGCTTGCTTCGTCGGACAGCAAGAATTCCGAAACCCTAGCGCTGGCGGCAAGGGTGGAGAAGGAGAAAACCCTAGAAAGGAAAGGGTAGGAGCAGTCGCTAGGGTTCGTGGAGAACCGAGGGCCACTAGGGTTCGCGGATCAGAAGGGTTATAAATGGGGCAGTAGGGACAGCCCAGATCAGATGTCGCGATCCGACGGCTCTAGAGGTGTGCGAGCTTTGTTTGATCTGGACGGTGGAGATGCGTTCGTTCCAAGGGGATCCAACAGTCCTCAAAATTTGAAAGGATATGGGCAAAATTTGAAGAATAAAGGCAAATTATTTTGTGATTTTTGCAAGCGGTCCCATTAAACAATTGACACCTGCTAGAAATTGCATGGCAGACCTGGAGAAAAAGAAAAAAAAAGGGGAAAGAAATATCTGCAGCAGCCTATCAAATTTCAGGATCGATGAATTCTGCAAACTAGCCTATTACACATGGGGAATATCAGCAACTTAACCAAGCCTTGCAAAAATTGGATGTCCAAAAAAGGGGGAGTAGCTTTACAAGTACTTCTTATTGCCTGGCAAGTACTATTTCTAGAAATATCTGGATTATAGACTCATGAGCCAGTGATCATATAGCACGTGATACGAGGTTATTTTATGCTATTAATGAAGAGTTAAATGATCCCTGTCATTGTGCAATTACCCAATGGAAATGCTGCCTATGTCACTACAACAAGGACAATCACACTTAATTCTCATATTATCCTTACTAATGTCCTTTATATTCCGGACTTCCAATTTAATCTCATTTCAGTGTCTAAAGCCTGTAAGGAAAACTCTTGTCGAGTTCTTTTCAATATTGATTTCTGTGTGTTTCAGGCCCTTTTGACCGGGACACTGATGGCTGGGGTAGTCTCTCTGAAGGATTTTTTTTTTGGAAAAGCTTATTGACAAATTTTAATCTTTTTCCTTGAAATAAGAAATCATTGTGTAACTCGACTTCCAATGATAGAAATTTCCTTTTGCACTCCAGTTGGGTCATAGCTCTCTTTTTTCTTATCCTCAATGTCGAATTTGCCCGCTTGCAAAGCAATCGTGTAATCCTTTCCCTTTAAGTCAAAGTCGTTCAAAAAATATCCTTTCCTTACTGCATGTTGATGTCTGGGGACCTTATCATACAGTAAATCATGATGGGTCTCGTTTTTTCTTTACCATTGTGGATGATCACTCCAGAGCCACATGGATTTTTCTCATGCAGTCTAAAATTCAAGTTGTGTCCAACTTAAGAACCTTTCTTTCCTTGTCCAAAACCCAATTTGAGAAACTTATGCAAAGAATAAGAATATATAATGGGAATGAATTTTTTAATCATGAATGTGCGGATCTTTTTCATCACAAGAGATATTGCACGAGAGCTCCTATACCTATACACCACAACAAAATGGAGTGGTGGAAAGGAAGCATCGTCATCTCTTGGAGGTTGCCAGAGCTTTAAAGTTTCAAGCTTCTATTCCAGATATTTTTTGGGGAGATTGCGTATTGATTGCTGCTTATTTAATAAATCGAATGCCGACTAAGATTCTGGATGGACAATCTCCTTTCCAGATACTCTTTGGAAAGGAGCCTGACTTGAGCCACTTGAGAGTTTTTGGTTGTCTGTGCTATGCTGCAATTGTTAGACCCAAAGATAAGATGAGTCAACGTGCTCGCAATTGCATCTTCATGGGATATTCTACCTTACAAAAGGGATATCGGATTTTTGATCCGAGTATAGGAGAATTTTCTGTTAGCAGAGATGTTATATTCCAGGAAACTGTTTTTCCTTTTGTTGATAAGAACAAAGGTGACACTGAACCAGGGTATTCTCCAACCTATTCTGCTAAAGATAGGTCTGTAGGTTCCAAATATATCTTTTTCCCTCCATTGACAGATACACAAGGATTTTCCAAATCCACTACCAGCACAACACCTTTAGTGGATGTCCAGGATAAAAGATTGAATGATGAGGTTCCTTCAGATCTACCTACTTTAGACTCGTCTCCTATGGAAATTCCAGACAATGCTACATCTTGGGAAGATGATCGACCCAGACGTTCTGGTCGTGCTACTTGACCACCTACCTGGACTAAAGACTACATATGTGGAGTCAGGAATTCACCAGGTATTCTTTTTCCAATCTCATCTTATGTTTCCTTCAATCATTTGTCCCCGGCGCATCGATGTTGCATTGCTCGTATTTCTAAAAAACACAAACCATCCAACTTCCATGAGGCAAGTAATGATCCACGATGGCAAACAGCAATGGAGGCAGAATTGAAGGCTCTCATGGATAATCACACATGGGATCTTGTTCCCCTACCTCCACATCGTAAAGCAATCGAATGTAAATGGGTATACAAGATCAAATATCGAGCAGATGGGTCGATTGAAAGATACAAAGCACGACTAGTGGCTAAAGGCTTCACATAGAAAGAGGATTTCGACTATCACGAAACTTTTTCTCCCGTGGCCAAGGATGTCATAGTTCATTCCTTTCTCTCCGTGGCAACCTCTTAAGACTGGTCTTTACATCAGATGGATGTTCATAATGTCTTCCTCCATGGAGATTTGGATGAGGAGATATATATATATATATATATATATACCCAAGGTTTACGGAGACAAGGGGAGAATAAAGTATGTCGTTTTTGCAAATCTTTGTATAGACTCAAGTAAGCATCCATATAGTGGTATGCAAAATTTGTTGAATCACTGATAGCTGTTGGTTTTCAACAATCTAGATTTGATTATGTTGTGTTCACATGGACTCAAGGTACGTCGTCTATCTACTTGATGATATATGTAGATAACATACTCATTATAGGGAATGATGAAATAGCTATCAAAGGCCTTAAGGGATACCTGCATTCTACTTTCCATATTAAAGATCTGGGATTGCCAAAGTATTTCCTTAGAATCGAAATTGCTCGATCTAGCCAAGGAATCTCTCTCAGCTAGAGAAAATTTGCATTGGAGATCATTTCAGAAGTATGATTATCTGGATGTAAGCCAACTGTGGTACCGATTGAGCAAAACGTCAAATTGACAACCGCTGATTATGATGCTAAATTATCTCAAGAGGCAGATCCTACACTCAAGGATCCTTTGGGCTATCAGAAGCTTGTTGGGAAGTTCATATATTTAACTATGACTAGACCAGACATAAGTTATGCTGTGCAGACACTTAGTTAGTTCATGCATAAGCCAAAATAGTCTCACATGAATGTCGCGCTGAAGGTCGTAAAGTACTTGAAGAAATGTCTTGGTCTTGGAATTCTTCTCTCTAGGAAGTGTGACATGAATATGATTGCGTACTGCGATGCAGACTATGCAACCTGCCCTATGAGCAGAAGATCGATAACCGGTTTTTGTATCAAATTGGGAGATTCTTTGCTTTCTTGGAGAACGAAGAAACAACCAACTGTCTTGTTATCTTCGGCAGAGGCGGAATATCGAGCCATGGCTAAAACCACATGTGAAATAGTGTGGTTGAGAGGGTTACTTTAGGATCTTGGAGTGTAGGTCAAGGGACCAAAAAAATTATTTTGTGACAATGATGCGGTCCTCAAACTTGCATCCAACCCTATCGTGCATGAGAGAACGAAGCACATAGAAGTAGACTGTCATTTCACCCGCAAGAAAATCCAGGAAGGGATAGTTGAGACACAAGGGATTGGAACACAAGAACAACCGGCGGATGTCTTCACCAAACCTCTATGTCAAAGACAACATGCGTATATCTTGAGCAAGTTAGGCGTCTTGGACATTTACAAGCCACCAGCTTGAGGGAGAGTGTTGGAAGATACGCAAAAAGTTTGGAAAGATTCGATTAGATCAAATCATAAGGATTTTATTGAATCAATTAAAATCAGATCTAATTTGTACATTGTATCATTTCCTTTTTCTTTTACACATGCTCTGTAATATAATGTAACTTCGTACATTGAATGAAAGTCAGAGAAATACATTGAAATTCCTACCCTTCCTCTTCTCGCTTTATATTTCCCTTCACATTTTGACAGTACCTTGTCCTCCTCCACGAATCAGAATAATCCATCGGCGAAGAGTCTGGATCGTAACTTCGTGGTGGACTTCCAACGCGATTTCTCGTCCGGATTCCGCTTTGGCGGCGGGGAAATTGCGTCCTCCGAGGAGCAGCTCATGGTGGCGATTTGGCTCGACGATGAAGAGGTCCTTGCTTTGGGAAATGAGGTCTTCCACCGCGTAGTCAGCTCATCGCGGAGTTGCCGGCGTCGGAAAGGTAGGAGAAATCAGCCATGGCTACTCTTGTGATTGCGGTTGTGAGGGTTTTGTTGGGTTCTTGCAGACTCTACTTCTGCTCTATTAGTGCGAGCGGTGGGGAGATAATTGTGCTCAACCGGGAGCTTCTCGTCGACTTCCTCGAACGACTCTCGACCCAAGTGATCATAGCGACCCAGGCTCGGAGCTCAAAGCTATATGGGGAGGCAGATGACGATAGAGATGGGAAATCACCCCCGTAAACAAGGAGGAGGAGAGAGGCGGAGATTATAGCGGCATAATGTTTTTTTCATGGGAATCGTTTGGTACAGTTATGGTATGCGAATTGTGTCTTAAATGTCACTTCAAAGGTTGGATTAGAGCCCACTAAATTGAATTGAGTTATGAGAGCACCGTAATCTTGTTATTGATCGTTTTACTGGAATTTGTAATCAGGTTTTCAATAAAATTGCTTTTGCTTGAACATTGATATAAAGAGAAAAGGTGCACATATGCTTGTTAAAGTTAATAATGGGCAAATGAACGCTTCAAGTGCCATAACTTGACACAAATGGACACTTAAGTGCTATAACTTACGAAAGGTATACTTAAGTGCCACATTCGAAGAAAAACGAATCACTAAGTGCCACTCCGGTCAATGTCCGGCCAAAACGCTAACGTGGCATTTTTTCGGTGAAGCAAGCAAAAAACGACGCCGTTTTGCACACGACGTGGCCAAATAATGCAAACGTGGCGTCATATTGGGCTGACGTGGTAAAAAAAATAAAAATTAATCAAAATAAAATAAAATAAAATTTAGTTAAAATATTAAAAAATAATAATTTAAAAATTTAACAAATTAAAAAATTAAAAAAAAGGAAGGGGAGGGGGAGGTGGCTAAGGGATTAGCCCTCAGCTGCCGCCCCATCGCTGGCTGGGAAGGGCGGCAACCCCGACCAACCGGCGGTGAGGGCTTGCGAGCCCTCGCCCCGGATCGGGCGAGGGTGGCATCTCCCAAGGGTCGGCGGCCCTCGCCGGCCGGGCCAAGGGCCATCGACCCTTGCCGGATCGTGGCCGGTGGTGAGGGGTTGCGGCCCTCGCTCGATCCGTGAGAGTCGGCGGCCCTCGCGATCCGGGCGAGGGCTGTGAGCCCTCGCGCCGATTGGCCGGGGTCACCGGTCCCTAGCCGGGGCTCGACGACCTTGGTCGACCCTCCCCACACTATTGCTGGCCCTTCTCGGCGGCGGTTGAGGGATCAGCCCTTAGCTGCCTCCCCCACTTTCCTTTTCCTTTTTTTTTTAAAAAATTATTTTTTAAAAATATTTTAACTAAATTTAATTTTAAATTTAATTTAATTAATTTTTATATTATTTATTTACCACGTCAGCCCAAAACGATGCCCTTTTTGCATTATTTGGCCACGTCAACGTACAAAACGGCGTTGTTTTGGGCTCGCTCGCTTCATTGGAAAAATGCCACGGCGGCATTTTGGCCGGACTTTGACCGGATTGGCACTCAAGTGATCCATTTTACTCCGATTTTGGCACTTAAGTGTACCTTTCGTAAGTTATGGCATTTAAGTGTCCCTTTCTGCTAAGTTATGGCACTCTAGGGGTCCGCACGTCATTAATAATAGCTTTATAAAAAAACAAAAATAGAGAACTTAAATTTTCGTTAGAGAGGAGGTACACAAATGTGATTTATCCGAAGAAAGTGAAGGTTTGAGAGATATGTTAAGGGAAAAAGCCACTAAAAAGCCCAAATTTTGCTAACAAATTTACTTTAAAGTTTTTTTTTTTTTTTTTTTTTTTTTTTTTTTTTTTTTATACCTAGGGAACCTTGTATAGCCGGCAACCGGTGGGTAAACCCTAGAGTGACACTAGTGGAGGACCCACCATCCCGTGGGATTCGAACTCTTCCGTCTTGGGTAAACATCATGGGAGCTCTTATCCAACTCAGGCCACCGCAGTTCTTATCCAATGGGCCACCGCAGTGATGGTTTTAAACTTTTTTTTTTTTTTTATAACACAAAAATCCCAAACTTTACAAACTGTGATATATTTACCCAAACTTTTTTTCATGACATAAAAAACTCCAAACCTGTAGAGAATGCAGCAAAAAAAAAAAATAAGAAATGGTAATAATTAAGGTTGAAGTTGACAACTTACGTTGCTCTGTGTTGGACTTCTTTGTTCGTGACGTTAGTGCCGTTTTGACTTTGAATTCATGATCTGTGGACATTTCCTTGGGTCAACGATTAGAAATGTAATTTTTGTTGTGCAATGCGTTTGGAGGAATCAAGGCTGTTTAGAGTTTGGAAGAGTCTTGCTTATTGAGAGCAAGAGTAGAGGTAGAATAAATGTAATTGTATATCTTCAATACGGTTTGTATTGTGCAATAGACAAAGATTGTTGCCTAATATTTTCTTCTTGTTTGTTTTATCTATATCGTGGAAATAAATTGAAACCGCAGACAAAAACTATTCTGTTGCTGGTTCCATCAAGATCTCAGACAAAGTAAACGGACAAAAGTGAAATGTACATTTTTAAAATGCCTCTCTAAATAAGTTTTATTACTAACTAAAAGTCTCTATTTTCTTTTTTCTCCCTCTGTTATCATCAAAATCTTCAGAAAGGTAGCCCGGACATACATACATACATTCATAAAAACATGTAAGTGGGAAAGGTTCGCGCACGGGGTTGAATGATGTGCCACTCTCACATGTGAATTTTGCCAAGAAATTTAATTTTTTTTATGACTTTAAAATCTCTAATTCTTAATTGATGTACAAAAAACGGTAGATTCACGCATATTGTGGTAATTGACATTTGAAAGTGATCGACCATATATATAAGATCCAAGGCAAGTTAAATGTTATTTTATTCTCACATCTCTTTCTGAATTTAAGTTATATCTCATGAAAACTGTTATTACTAAAATGAGAATAAAGTCCTACATAAAGGTTTTAGTATACGATAATTACTTACCACTATCAATGAGACTCGTCATATAATACTACCAGTAATTAATCAGATAAAAAATGCTTTCATTATCGATAACAATTTATTATAGATGATGACAATATTTTTTATTCATTCATTTATTTAAATGATACAAATTATCACTTTTTTTTTCTAAATCATTCAGTCTTTGCAAAACAAATTGAGCTAAGATATCAGCCTGAGTTTTGCTAAAACTAGAGCAGGTATATTTGATTAGACATATCAATTGGATCTGAGCAAGGCAATCACATAAGCAACTCGAAGACTAGAATGAACGAAAGAGTAAATGGTGAACGTGGCATGAGCTCTTCAGCGACAATGGCTGAGAATGGGGGTTGGCTTGAGGCGATGATCAATGGCGGTGAATGACGTATTGAGAAGGTGAATCGACTATGTATTCTCCATAATTTCGATTCTAGAGAGAAGGAACTTCTGATGAGGTCAATCCATAAGGTGCTCTGTGGTGTATATGTTTTGTTGTTACCAATGAGATCGAGAAAGCTTAAAAGAACTTCAAGAAATTTGACACTTGAGCTCTTCTTACCCCTATTCTTTCTTATTCTTTTTCAAATCCCTCCATTAGTATCAAATTGGACAAGAGAGCCAAAAGTGAGGAACTTTTGGTAGTTGAACTTTGGGTTTGTGTTGGAGATGTATTCATATGTTTTTATGGATTATAGAAACTAAAATATTTTGCTTTGACTTTGAGGTTGCGTACTTTTGGTGAAGAGAATAATGGCTGAGTCATTATTCCTATTTTGATAGGATTTGGGGCGTGACAAAAACTATAGCAAGCTCTCATCTATTGTTGACAGGATGAACTCGATATCCTTGTAATACAAAAAAAATAAAAAATCATGTCTTTATATGATTTGGTGTTAACTATATAATGTGCGACTTATAAAATGATTACCATTTTGCAGATGTTAGACATGACCTAAGTATTTGCACATATATCCGTGTTGGTACTTAGACCTGAACATTTCGGCAGTCTTAGTTTTAAGACCTGGTCCTTGATGTCATGCTCTTTTCTAGACCCGATACTTTTCCCAAGGTGCAATTAAAGGAATTAAATGTAACATCCGGATGGTCCCGGATAAAAAAAGAAAATAAAATTTGCCACTCAAGACCGGACATAATTTATTTGGTAAGAGATGATCTAAGTTTACCTCTAGACAAGCCTACCATCATAAACCCGTGAGCGAAGTCTACGCGATGGCATGTCAAGGGTCAGTGCCAATGATCTTTTCGCTCATACGGGTCCAATTGACTAATCTGTGTTTTCTTTCTTCTTTTGAAATTTTGTCTTTATCTCACTTCAAGCTAGGGATCTCTGAACCTTCTTCATGGATTAACGTTCAGAAGTACAAATTTTTCCTGGTGATCAGGAAAGTAATTGACATAATATAATGCCCTCGGAAGAGCCAAAAGACATGGAGGCCATAAAAATTTGTATACTTGACACCTTGATTAAATACATTATATGTCAATTTTTTAAGGAGGGGTCTTGTCAACATTTTACCAGCCCCAAAGCAGATATTCACTCATAAAAAATATAAAATAAAAATCATATCTATGTTTATTTCATGAAAATTATCAAAAAGTCATAAGCCTATTACAATTATACCAATTTTGTCATAAGCTTTTTTTTTTTTTGCCAATTTAGTCCAAAAACCTTTTGTATTTATGCCAATTCGATCCTCCTAATTTTGACCGACCGATCTTGACGTGGACATCGGTCAATTTAGGACTTTTTGGGTAATTCTCCCAATTACCGTCACACCCCCAACTCTACAAGTACAGGTGCAATGACACGGTAGTCCTTTTATCCAAATGACACAGTTTCAAACATAACCATCAACAACCTATTATCGATATATATATTAATATCTTTCATTTTTGTGAGATTTTGTGAGACTATTAACTATTTAAAATGTTAAACTTTTAAATGAAAGCGTAGTTTAATATTTAATTATTTTATCAATTTTCATATTGGTTATTTTGAGCCGCCTCTAAAGATCAATCAACATATATTCACGTTTGACAATAAGACTAGCAAAATGGACCGAAATCAAGGCTGAAATAAGCAAAGACAGAGCAGGCAACGTCTCGGATAAGCATCACAGCAGGTCAATTGAATGGTGCAATGAGAGGATCAAACACAGACGTCTTATTCTGAAGACGTAAGAATCAACCAAACGTCAATATGCAAGAATTTTACTCAAATTCACAGGTAGGTTTCACTAAAAAAATTGTCAAACACATGGTAGACATTTTAATCTAATGATCTAAACGCAGGAATATGACAAAACACGAGGAGTTCAAACCGCTAGCAGAAGCTCGGTTACATAAGATTCAGACACAATCAGTACGTAGGATTCTCGGCCTCTCTTTTTAGCAAAAACAGAGCAGATACGGTTCGTAAACTAAGGGTGTTTGCCTGCAATGATTATCGATCGGACCAGAGCAAGACAGTCACAGAAGCAAACTTCGAAGACAGGAGGAATCGGCGATGGCGAACTGCCGCTCAAGCTCTTCAGCGACCAATGACTGAGAACAGTGGGAACAGAGTCTTTAATCTCACGGTGGTGGAGATGGATTGAAGTGACGATTGACGGTGGTGATGGCGAGCGATGTCCGGAGAAGAAGAATGGGCTACGAATTCTAGAGAGAAGGGAACTCTGTCAGTCCGTGAGGTGCTATATGGTGTAACATGGTCCCCTTGCCAGAATTTCTTCGCTCCTCAGTTACTGCACGTGCGCGCTTTATGGGCCAAGCTCTCACAGGCTTTAGAGGCTCCGACTTAAACTTGTGAATGTGGCCTGTGCAGAAGTCGCTTACTGCGTTTTTAAATTTGGGCTTCATGGGCTAGACTGACGGGCCGGTCAAATTCCTGCTGGGCTTGGCTAGTGGTCTGGGTTGGTGGACTGGGCCGACTTGAACGAGTTAGACTTAATAAATGGGCTGAGGCGAATGGAATTAGGTCCTTACACGAATGGCCGAGTTGGACTCTTTCGTTTATTGATTTATTATTACTTTTCATGGTTTTACAAAGACAGAAACTTGATTTATCTGCCAAAATTCAGCTGTCAACAATAAGTCACCATATCAAATGATCCTTCTTTGAGAAAAAAAGAAAAGATTAAACACATAAATCGAATGACATTAAGCAAGGAAATGACTAGCAAGCATAGTAAGAACTTTAGTAAATTCAACTTTGCCATGTTGGTTCTCAGCATTATGTGCTGTTTTATGAAAGAGAATTCGATTTCCTACCGCACGAACATAAAGGAAGATCTGAAAAGCAAAACTGATATGTATATTTTTCACAAGAATCATTTGTCACGGTTCTTGTCCAATGAATCTCCAAATGCGGATTTTGTTTCAAATGTCAATACAACCGTTGTCCGTACAATTTGTAAGGTGACAAACAACCAAAGCAAATAATCAAGGCATGGATGAGAGCCAAGATTTGCATAGAGTTGTGAGAACATTGTATCATTGCTATTGATTGTTTTACTAGAATCCATAAATGGGTTTCAGCTAGTGATGTGAGCCCTGGATAAAGAAGAATCCTGATGGCAATTTAGATTTGAGTGTTCAACAGTAGTACTTTTGCTTATACATTGAAAGGAAAAGGCGCAAATGGCCTGGGTTTTCAAGTTGCTAATGGCTTTATAAATAGATGTGATGAGAGATTAGATGAAGAAAATGAAGTTCGACATAAATAACTATAAAAATACTATGAAGAAACAAATGCATTTGAGAAAGACAAGGAAATACCTAGCTCATTTTTTAGGGAAGTTCTAATATTTGCAGAAATTAAAAAACTTGCCAGACCAAGAGTTCCTACCCCTCATAGGTTGCCTCTGACTAGGCCGTCACCTTCTCTTGGCATTTCCTTCAAATCAATCATGTTTCGAGGAGATGAATGCATTTCCGATGACCACTCCAATCACCAAGCCGCTCCCATAACCCAAAAGAACAATTTTCCAATCAAGTTCAATTGGCGATCCCATGCCTTCTTCTTGGTGTGTTGAAGGTTGTCCCGACTTATCCCCTAAATCTTGACATTTTGTAGATATGAATTCCCCACATAATCCTGAGTTTCCTTCGAAAGAATCATTCAAAAACGTATCAAATTGTTTCCCTCTAGGCACAGGCTCGGTTAGATTCTTGTAAGACATGTTCAACAAAGAAATGAACCCGAGTTCTATTAGCTTCTGGGGGATTTGTCTTGAGAGTTTGTTCAGAGAAAGGTCCAATGACTCAAGTGCTTTGAGATTTCCTAACGATGGTGGGATGTGACCAGTGAGGAGATTATTGGAAAGGTTCAATCCCTGCAGTCCTTTAAGATCACCAATGGCACCCGAGATCTCTCATTCAAACAAATTGCTAGAGAGGTCAATGACTGTGAGGACTTCTGATCTCTTCGAGTAATACAATTCAAGGCCTTTGTCAATCATTGTCATGGAGAAATTGTAATTGCCATAGTAGGTGAAGTCAAGGTACCATCTCGGCTGTAGGTTTCTATGCATGTATGTAAAGTTTCCCATCTTGGATTTTATGGCATTCAAAGATTGAAAGAATTCCATGGGCAACTTATTGACAAATGCATTAATAGAGAGGTCAAGTATTCGCAGCTTAAGAAATGTCTGACTAGATTGGGGCCTCTCTATAACACAGTGGAATTTATTGGATTGCAAAATAAGGACACGAAGCTCTGGTAGAGATACCAACCATGATAGGAAGCTGTCCACGATAAGATTGTTTGCAAAGTTGATGAACTCAAGCATCTTGCAATTGGCTAAGGACCTTGGTAAATTCCCTTGCAATCGATTGTCACTCAAATCAAGCACCGTCAGTTGTGTCCCCCTCACTAGTAGCTCGGGAATATTTCCACGAAAATTGTTTCCTTTTAGGTTCAATATCATGAGAGATTCGTTGATATTGCCCAAACAAACTGGAGGCACGCCAGTGAAATCATTAGAAGACAAGTCTACTGTGATTGCTAAACTCAAATTGCACATCCATGATGGCGATGCTTCTAGGGGTGGTCCTTGCAACATGTTATGAGATAGGTCTATTGTGTACATATATAAAGGATCGATTGGGTAATATTGATCAAGACCGGTTAAAAAGTTATGAGAGAGATTCAGGTATTGCATCCTATTAAAACTACCGTTCCACACCCAAAATAGCACTTCTGCCCTAATGTTCTTATCAGGTAATGCTCTCTTGGTTTTGTAAGAATGCTGGAAACTCGCTCAAATTACATGATGCCAGTCCTAGGACACGAAGCTAAGGAAGATTAACATTCGTGCTACTAGTGTGGCATGATAGCTTGTTAAATGATAGTTGCAGCACTATCAATTATTTGAGCTTGAGAAAGTTGTCTAGCTCAACAGTGCCGCTGAATTTTTTTTAGCAAGGAGGAGGATCTGGAGATTTTGGAGTTGAGAGATTGATGAAGGTATGTCGCCATGGATCCAGATTGCAACATAGGTTGAGGTACACCAACCTTGTTAGCTTGAAGATTTTGAAGGGACTCGACCGGAAAAAAAATGGATAAGTGCAATAGAAGTCCTAAAACTTGTTAGGAAAATGCAATTTAGTCATAAAATTTGTAAAAAGTGTAATCAAGTCCTAAAACTTATTAAATTGGTTTAATCGAGTCCTAAAGTTAACACCGTCAAACTTTTTAATGGAAAATGCTGATGTGGCGCATATGTGGTATTTTAAATGTTTTTATTTTCCATGTGGCTTTTTTAAAATTATTTTTTATTCAAAATTTTTAAAATTAGATTTAAAAACTAGAAAAGAAAAGCTAAAATGTATTTAAAAACAAAATAGTAAAAAAAAAAAAAAAAAAATGGCAGGTGATTCGCCGCCGCCGCCCATCGCTAGAGGGGTCAACCCTTGCCCCAGCCTTGTGAGGGTTACCGACCCTCGCTTGGGGCCGGTGAGGCCTTGCCCAGGCCGGGCGAGGACCAGCCACCCCTACCCTAGGGTCGGCGACCGTCGCTAGCCCCTTTGGCGATGAGCGGCGGCGGCGAAAGACTACCATTTTTTTTTTTTTGGAAACTATTTTATTTTTTAAATAATTTTATCTTTCTTTTCTAGTTTTTAAATCTAATTTTTAAAAAATAAATACAAAATAATTTTAAAAAAGCCAATGGAAAACAAAAATTCATTCAAAATGCCATGTCGGCGCCACGTCGGTATTTTCTGTTTAAAAGTTTAATGGTGTTAACTTTAGAACTCGATTGAATCAATTTGACAAGTTTTAGGACTTGATTGTACTTTTTATAAGTTTTAGGACTTAATTGCATTTTCCTAACAAGTTTTAGGACTTCTACTATACTTATCCAAAAAAAAAAAAAGGAAAATAGAAATCAAGATGAGTCAATCTCAATAGATCTCCAACTCTTGTTGTTTTAGATGGAACCATAGGAAAACTACTTCTTAGGTCAAGAACAACTAGATGGCTCGTGTTCTTTTTGCATTCTATCCCATCCCAAGAGCAGCAATGATTGTTTTTCCAGATTAGTGTCTTGGGACAAGCAAGAGGATCTCCCGAAACATTGACGATTTTGAATCTCTTTTTGAATTGCGGCAAGGCAGACATTTTTTCATGGAGACATAGAGGTTTCGTAGAACGAGACAGACTGTCAACACCAATCGGCTGAGATGACAAGTACAAAAAAGGGCAAGTGTATGGACATGTAGAAGCAGGACGAGGAAGCCATTTTGTTCCAAACAGAGACAACTTACTTTGTGATGAGTAGAGAATGAGAGAGTGAAGCAGATTTTATAGGTGGTGCTTGGTGACTGGGGATATGAACACGCCTCAGCTCATGCTAGGATGCGTCGAGAATCAACGACTTTTAGAGTGATGAAACACACAGACTATGTGCGGTAACTATGGATATTTAGGTGCGGGCGCATTATTTTTGTCCAATCACTTAGTGAATAGCCGCCGGGGAACATAATGAAAACTCAGCCAATAGATCTACATTTGCTTCGAAGACTTGGGTCAACCGTGGAGAAAGCAGCAAAAAGGTGTATGAAATGGTAATAATTAAGGTCGAAGTTGAAGACTTAGGTTGCTCTGTGTTGGACTTCTTTGTTCGCGATGTTAGTGCTGTTTTGACTTTGAATTCATGATCTGTGGACATTTCGTTGAGTCACTGATTAGAAATGTAATTTACGTTGTGCAATGCGTTTGGCGGAATCAAGACTATTTAGAGTTTAGAATAGTCTTGCTTATTGAGAGCGAGAATAGAGGTAGAATAAATGTAATTGTCTATGTTCAATACAATTTGTATTATGCGATAGACGAAGATTATTGCCCAATATTTTGTTGTTGTTTGTTTTATCTATATCATGGAAATAAATAAAAACCGCAGACAAAACTAGACTGTTGCTAGTTCCATCATGATCTCACACAAAGTAAACAGACAAAAGTGAAATGTACATTTTTAAAATGGGAGAATTACCAAAAAAAGTCCTAAACTTATTGCAATTGTGCCAATTTAGTCATAAACTTTTTTTTTGGCTAATTTAGTCTTAAACCTTTTATAATTGTGCCAATTCAGTCCATCCGGCCAAAATTAGCAGGCTGGCACTGACTTGGACGCCAGCGGGGATAGCTAGTTGGTGAACGGTGTAGCTAGTTGGTGAACGGTGATGTGGCAATTTTTATTTTTATTTTTAATTTTTTTTTCGATTTCTTTAATATTTTTAATATTTTAATTTTTTTTTCTCACCTTCTCCCTCATCTGGCCGGTGAGGTCAGCCTTGCCGGCCATTAGCAAGGCTTGCCCTTGCCGATCGAAGGCGAGGGTTGGTGAGGGCGAGGCCTTGCTAGATCCAGCGAGCTCGGCCCTCGCCAAGGCTGGGCAAGGCCGAGCCTCGCTACATCCGGCACGGCCTCGCCTAGCCAAGGCGAGGGTCGACCTCGCCAGTGGTCGGCGAGGCTCCTCGCTAGAGAAACCCGACATCCCCGTCGTTGTTGTCGCCGTCGTCCCCGCACTCGTACACAAATCCCACCAGCCTTAGCTAATCTTCCAAGTATTGCTAGAGCAACGCCCCCACCTTGCTCTCCCCGCCGTTGCCGCCGCAGCCGCAACGCCCCTCTTTGCATCTCCGCCGCCTCCTCCTCCTCATCATCTCCCTCCCCGCCTCCACCGTAGCCCTTGGCAATGGCAGCCTCACCGGCCACTGGAGATGTCGACCCTTGCCCTCGCCAGTGGCTGGCGAGTTTGACCTCGCCGGCCCTCACCTCCGATCGGTAGGGGTGAGCCTTGCTAATGGTCTGCAAGGCTGACTCGTCGGCCCTCACCTTTGGCTAGCGCAGAGGAAGGGATTAGGTGAGAAAAAAAAAGAAATAATTTTAAAAAAAAATATTAAAAATTAAAAAAAAATCAAAAAATTAAAAATTTGCCACATTAGTGTTCGCCGGCCGTTTGTCCCTCGCCGGCATCCACGTCAGCACCGGCCAGTTAATATTGGCCGAATGGACTCAATTGGCACAATTATAAAAGATTTAGGACTAAATTGATAAAAAAAAAAATTTATGATTGAATTGGTATAATTGCAATAGGTTTAAGACTTTTTTGGTAATTCTCCCTTTTTAAAATACCTCTCTAAATAAGTTTTATTACTAACTAAAAGTCTCCATTTTCTTTTTTCTCGCTATGTTATCATCAAAATCTTCAAAAAGGTAGCCCGGACATACATACATACATCCATACAAACATGTAAGTGGGTAAAGTTCGCGCACGGGGTTGAATGATGTGCCACTTTCACATGTGAATTTTGCCAAGAGATTAATTTTTTATGACTTTAAAATCTCTAATGCTGGAAAATCTCTAATTCTTAATTGATGTATAAAAAACAATAGATTTACGCATATTGTGGTAATTGACATTTGAAAGTGATCGATCATATATATAAGATCTAAGGCAAGTTAAATGTTATTTTATTCTCACATCTCTTATTCTGAATTCAAGTTATATCACATGAAAAAAGTTATTACTATAATGAGAATAAAGTCCTACATAAAGGTTTTACTATACGATAATTACCACTATAGATGGGGCTTGTCATATGATACTACCGGTAATTAATCAAATAAAAATGCTTTCCTTATCGATAGCAATTTATCATGGAGAATGGATTTTTTTTATTCATTGATTTATTTAAATAATACAAATTATCACTTTTTTTTTTCTAAATCATTTAGTCTTTGCAAAACAAACTGAGCTAAGATATCAGCTTGAGTTTTCCTAAAACGAGAGCAGGTATATTTGATTAGACATATCAATTGGATCTGATTAAGCCACAAGGCAGTCATAGAAGCAACTCGAAGACTGGAATGAACGAAAGAGTAAATGGCGAACGTGGCATGAGCTCTTCAGCGACAATGGCTGAGAATAGGGGTTGGCTTGAGGCGATGATCAATGGCGGTGAATGACGTCCTGAGAAGGTGGATTGACTATGAATTCTCTAGAATTTCGATTCTAGAGGGAAGGAACTTCTGTTGAGGTCAGTCCATGAGGTGCTCTGTGGTGTATATGTTTTGCTGTTACCAATGGGACTGAGAGAACTTAAAAGAACTTCAAGAAATGTGACACTTTCGCTGTTCTTACCCCATTCTTTCTTATTGTTTTTCAAGTCCCTCCATTAGTATCAAGAAGGACGAGAGCGCCGGTAGCGAGGAACTTTTGGTAGTTAAATTTTGGGTTTGTATTGGAGATGTATTCATATATTTTTTGGATTATAGAAACTAAAATATTCTGTTTTGACTTTGAGGTTGCGTACTTCTGGTGAAGAGAATGATGAGTGTGTCATTATCCCTATTATAATAGGATGTCGGGCATGACAAAAACTATAACAAGCTCTTGTCTATTGTTGACAGGACGAGCTCAATACCCTTGTAATACAAAAAATGCATGTCTTTATATGATTTGGTGTTAAGTATATAATGTGCGATTTATCAAATCATTACCATTTTGCGAATGTTAGACATGACCTGAGTATTTGCACATATATATAAGTGTTGGTACTTTGACCTGAACATTTTGGCAGTCTGTTAGTTTGAAGACTTGGTCCTTGATGTTATGCTCTTTTCTAGACCTGATACTTTTTCCAAGGTGCAATTCAAGGAATTAAAAGTAACATCCGGATGGTCCCAGATAAAAAAGGAAAATAAAATTTGCCACTCAAGACTGGACATAACTTGTTTGGTAAGAAATGATCTAAGTTTACCTCTAGACAAGCCTACCGTCATAAACCCATGAGCAAAGTGTACGCGATGGCATGTCAAGGGTCAGTGCCAGTGATTTTTTCGCTCACATACTGAGCAAAAGTCTACGTTCTTATTATATCAATACTAACTGGAATCAAAACAGATCCTCCGACGATAATTTTCCCAGTTATGTTGTCCCTGCATTAAGCGATGAGTGAAAGCCAACTCAGGCTTCGCTAACTCGAAGCTATAAGGAAAAAGTAACCTTGGATTTGAGTAGCATGAACAAGCTTCTCAGGTTTCGTCTGTCAAAGGCGAGGCCAATAACTAGTCCAACGCATAGGCCAGTTCCATATCCTATGACAACTGCTTGCCAACTAAGACCATGCAAAAACCCGGAATCTTCATCTTCTTTAGTTGGTGGCGATGAGGCCGGATCTCCACATTCCTTTGATAATGGACTCCCACAAAGCCCCGAATTCTCCAAATATGAAGCATTGAGAAACGTATTGAATTGCCCTCCTTTTGGTATAGGTCCTGAAAGCAAGTTATAAGACACGTTAAACAGGGCGAGGAAATTGAGCCGAGTCAGCTGCTGTGGGATTCGCCCTGTCAGCTTGTTCTGAGACAGATCCAGCGATTCGAGTACTTCGATGTTCCCCATCGAAGATGGGATTTGACCTGTGAGCACATTGTGAGAGAGATTAAGAGCGTGAAGTCCTATGAGATTCCCGATGGTTTCAGGAATCTCTCCTTCAAATTGGTTTGCGGACAAATCAATGGCCGTCAAAACATCCAAAATCTTCATGTATACCATTTGTATGCCCTTGTTGTTCATCGACAAGGAGTAGTCATAATCGCCGTAGTACGTGTATATGGGCACGGTGGTGGGCATGAGACTTTGTTGCATATATGCAAGTAGTTTTTTGTCAGATAATTTCATGGCTTCCCAAAGCTGGAAGTATTCAGATGGTAACCCTCCTGTAAACTGGTTGTGCGAGAGATCAATGATACGGAGCTTAGGGAAATCAGACTTGGTTTTGGGCTTCCCAATTGGACCGTGGAATGCATTTGATCGCAGGATGAGAATGCTCAATCTAGGACCAGTTCCCAACCAAGAAGGGAAAGTATCATTGACCAGATTGTCTCCGAGATCCAGAAACTCCAGCATTTCACAACTTGCTAATGATCTGGGTACCTGCCCCTCGAGTCTATTTTGACTCAGATCAACCATCTTTAGGCTTCTTGCATTCGTCCAGTTTCGAGGAATGGGACCCTGAAAGTTGTTGCTCCGAAGATTCAGTATTGAAAGAGAACCACTGATGTTGCCCAGACACGTTGGAAGCATGCCGCTTAATCTGTTATAAGACAAATCAAGCGCAACTAGGGATTCCAAGTTGCAGATCATTGGCGGTATCTCCCCCATAAATTTGTTGTTTGAGAGTAAAAAGTAGAGGCTGGATGCAGGTGGAATCAGGACCGGCCCTCGAAACATATTAAATCTGAGGTCTATAGTGTGCAGCCTAGTCCAAGGGAAGAACTTTGATTGCTGTTCAAATTCCGTGAGACGATTATGAGAAATATTTAGATACTGTAGGGTTCCTCTACTTATGCTTAAGAACCATCGAGGCACCTGACCGCTTATGCCATTGTACGATAAGTCCATCCATTCTAGCTCGTCTTGGCTCCGTAAAAAATTGGGGAACCTGTTTAAGTTGCACTTCGACAATCCCAAGACAGTCAGCTTGCTCAGTGTAGTATTGGCACTATTGTGCAAGAGCATGATATCGTTGCCCGAAAGATGCAGGATGCTCAGTTGTTTGAGGCAAGCGAGTGTTTCTAAGGACAGCGTTCCATTCAACATATTCGAGTAAAGGTTAAGATACCTGAGATTTACAAGTCTGGAAAGCGAGGTTGGGATTGGACCTTCCAAATCATTGTACAAGAGCTGCAACCCGGTCAAGTGTGTCAAATTCATCAGCCATGGCGGAATGTGACCCCGTATATGACAGAAGCCTAGGCCTAAGTAAGAAATTTGGCTTAGATTTGCAAAAGAAGATGGAATTTCACCATTTAGGGCGATAGCACTGAGATCCAAAGTAGTTAGTCTGGATAGTCTCCCTATCCATTGGAAGCTCCCACTGGTAAAGTTATTGGTGTCAAGGGTCAAATAAGTGAGCTTGGTGAGGTTTTCCAAAGAAGGGATTCGGCCACTCAGGGTATTGTTTGAGAGGTCTAGGACCACCAGCTTAGTGAGATTGGTAATCGAAGATGGAACAGAACCCGAGAAACAGCAATCTTTGATGGATAGCTCACCTAAAAGGTTCAGAGCTCCAATCGAGCCCGGCAACTGACCTGAAAGACTAGTTCCTGTTAGCCTCAAAGACCGGAGTGGACTTCCGCTAGGGAATTCAGGGAAATGGCCTGTGAGGTCCTGGTTATACCGAGCATCAAGAAATTGCAAATTCGGCAGATGAAAAACCCTCTCCGGGAGATCCCCATGTAACCCACAATCTGTCAGAAGGAGTGATCTCAAAGAAGACAAGTTTGCCGTTAGATGAGGAATCGCAGAATTTATGGTGAGCCAACCAAGGTGAAGTTCCTCTAGTCTACTCAGGTTCTGAATTAGGCTCCTGAAAACAGGACCGCTCAATTCCGACGGATGTTCAACAGACGAGACATTGTCCACGGACAAATCAAGAGACCTCAAGTCTGAGAGCATGGATATCTCTCGTGGGATTTGCCCCGAGAAGAAAGATTTTGAGAAGTTGAGGTACTTCAGCTTTGTCAACCGGGCAAGCGAGGATGGGATTTCGGAGAAATTGAAGTGGTTCTTAGCTAGATTAAGTTCTTGGAGGTGCACAAGGCTGAAGAGAGTGCTGTTTGGACTGAGAGAACCAAAGAGGCAACCGGAACTGAGATCAAGGCCAACCACATGGCCAGAATCCTCGTCGCAGTGGACCCCACCCCACGAGCAGCAATCTCTACTCTCCTCTGAGCCCCATGATTCTACTCTTGAGAAGTCACAAAATTCAGAAGTTTCAATAGCAAAGCTTTGCTTGAACTGCAACAAGGCAAGCTTCTCATGATCATTGCACAGTGGATGCTCGGCAGGAGGAGATGAATTCGCCATCACCAGTAGTGGGAATAGGGACAGCAAAAGCATGAAGAGACATTTTGAAGAAGGGGCCATTTGAATATCTTCGTCGTTGCTTAGTGCGAATTGGAAAGATTTGAGAACTTCAAGTAGAAGAGGGCCAAGGTGGATTCTTTCTATATTTACATGTAGGGGATGCAGCAAACTCCTTTTCTAATTCAGGGATGCAGAAGTAGCTTTCATGGCTTCGCAGGAGATGTGACCCCCCAAGTCTCTCCAGGGGCACTGGAAGCTAATGCTACTAATAGAATAAGAATAGCCACAATTTCTTGTTGCCTTAGTCGTCAAGGTACTTGAAGATATAGAATGCTTGTCAAATAGAATCAAACCACATCCAATTTGAATGTGTGCAAGCTTGGATTTACCATCTATCGACATAGGCTCACTTTGTAATGCTTTCAAGACTCTTATCTATGGTCTGTTAGTTGACATCGTGATTCCCGGATTTGTCAATAGCTCCGACTTTCAGGACTCTTCCCTTAATTTCCTGGACATTTCCCTGGCGCGTTGTCAATCACTAATGTGATGACTTGGTCCTACGAAGACTGTAACAGCACGCACATGTCTAGGCCTCGAACATTAAGCCAACCCGTGGGGTCCAGATCTCATATTTGATAATATTTTACTCAGTCATATCACTCAAACATTCATGCAGGAAATTTCCAGAAGTGGGCCAAAGCAGTGCTGCAATAGCCAGCCGGTCTATCGCACATAATGGAAGGTCTCGATAACCTGTCCACTCAATTTGGCAATAGTCAACCACCAAACCACGTGCTTTCCCCGTTTGAATTTTCCTCGTTCACAATTGTTAATCTGATCACAAATATGGAGGCCATTAAAATTTGTATACTTGACACCTTGATTAAATACAATACATATCAATTTTTTAAGGAGGGGTCATGTTAACATTTTTACTAGCTTCAGACCAAATATTCACTCATAAAAATACAAAATAAAAATCATATATATGTTTATTTTACAAAAATTACAAAAAAAAAAAAAAATCCTAATCCTAATGCAATTATATCAATTCAATCATTTTTTTTTTTTGGTGCAGTGAAGTAACGTGTACCCAAATCGACAATCGATTGACTAGAAATTCAGCCAGTAGATTTGTCACTTGCATGAAAGACTTGGGCCAGACAGTTTGTCCAAAAATTGCATAAAATTGCATACCCAACAGGTGATGTAGCAACATCTTGATGATCCACTTCACAAAAATCCTTAGGAGCTTGTATGGTTAAGAAATGGTCTGAGGTTGCTCCCTCCATTCTAGACCAAAAGTATCCACTCGTAAGTTGTTACAGCAGCAAACAAGTCAAAAAAATCTATTCGTAAGTTGTGACAACAGCAAACAAGTCCATGAAATGGTACAAATCGAGCGTTGAAATTGAAGACTTTGCTTGCTCATTTGGGTCCCTCTCATTCACCCAACAATCACTTTGCGTTGGACCTTTCTATTTGTGATTTTAGTGCCGTTTCCACTTTGAATTTATGATCCGTGAACACCTCCTTTGGTCACTGATGAGGAATGTGACTTACTTTATGTAGTGCCTTTGGAGAAACTATGACTATTAAGAGTTATGATCAGTCTTGCTTGTTGAGAGTGAGAATAGAGGTAGAATAGTGACGATTGTCTATAAGCAATTAGACATTTGTGTTGCATCCTAATATTTTCTCACCGCTCGTTCTTTTTATATTGCCAAAACAAATGGCAATTAGAGAAAAACTACACTATTGGCACCATCAAGGTCTAAAATAAATTTATAGAATAAAAGCGAAACATTTATCTTAAAAATACCTCTCTAAACAATTTTCATCAACGAAAATTTGAACTTAGAAGTGGCTATTCTTTTTTCCTGGCTAAGTAACTATTAATATATACAAGAAGAAGAAGATAAATACACAAAAGCCATATACCACATGGCACTCTCAAGTGTGAGTTTTGAGTAGCAATTATTTTTATGTTCACTTTATAAAATCTCTTATCCTGGCAACTCTCTCATTTTTATGCTTACTTTGGTAACACATCTCTAATCGCTCTGCAAGAAGTAATAAATTTATGTATTTTTGTAATCAAATTCTAGCAAATCTCTTATTCTCATGGATATTTGGTAATAAATTTCTAAGCAATGTATAAAAGATGAAAGACCTTGTAAACTTTAAAACAGAACTCTTCATGTGTGTAGAGATTCTAGTTAGATGTACGATCAAAGATAGTGGGTAGGTTAAATCCTATTTTGTTCTCAAATCTGTTTTTTTGACTGCGTTCAAAGCAATGCTACCTGGAAAGTAGGGCGCTTAGTGCGTAGGGGTAAGCGAGCATGCCAAAATTGACAAATAGATTTGTATTTGCACGGAAGACTTTGGGTCAACCAACAGTTAGTCCAAAAATTTGCAAACCAAAGGGTGTCGCATAGCAACATGTGATGGTCCCTTCAAAAGAAGTCCCTCCGAGGGAAGATAAGATGAAGGGCTTGTGTGGTTGGTAAGAAGGTTTGATGTTATTCCCTCCATTCCAAGCAAATGTATCCATTCGTAAGTTTAAAGAAGCAAACAAGTCAATGAAATGGTATGAATTGGGGTCGAAATAAAAAATTTTGAATGCTCATTTGGCCCTTCTCGTTCGCCCAATAACTGCTCTGGGTTGGACCTGTTTGTTTGTGATATTAGCATTGTTTTCCCTTTGAATGCATGATCTGAGAACATTTCCCTTTGGTCACTGATGAGGAATGTAATTTCCATGATGTAATGCTTTGGAGAGATTAAGACTGTTCAACCAAAATTGACAAATAGATTTGTATTTGCACGGAAGACTTTGAGTCCACCAATAATTAGTCCAAAAATTTGCAAACCAAAGGGTGTTGCATAGCAACATATGATGGTCCCCTTCAAAGAAAGTCCCTTCGTGGTAAGATAAGATGAAGGACTTGTGTGGTTGATAAGAAGGTTTGATGTTATTCCCTCTATTCTAAGCAAATGCATCAATTCATAAGTTTGTGACAGCAGTAAACAAGTCAATGAAATGGTATGAATTCGGGGTCAAAATCAATGACTTTGAATGCTCATATGGCCCCTCTCGTTCGCCTAACTACTCTGGGTTGAACTTGTTTGTTTGTGATATTAGCACTGTTTTCCCTTTGAATGCATGATCTGAGAACATTTTCTTTTGGTCACTGATGAGGAATGTAATTTTCATGATATAATGCTTTAGAGAAATTAAGACCGTTCAAACTTTGAACAATCTTCACTTATTGAGAGGGATGATAGAGGTGGAATTGGCCCTTGTCTTGTGGAAATTGATGGTACTAGACAATCATAGGCATTTGGATGTTGCAAGAGCCTAACATGGTTGCCCAATATTTTCCTAGTGCTCCTTTTGTTTATGCCAAAACGACAAGAAACCAAAGACAAAAAATATACTATCGTTGGCACCATCCAGATCTAGAAAATAAATACAGAAAAGTAAAAGATACCTTTCTAAATGAGTTTCATTACTGAGAGGCGGAAATGAAGAGACGTTGTCTAAGCAAGCTAAGATCTAGATGTGAGAGTACGGCAAATACGCATTAATCTTGCAATCTCAAATAGAATTAGGCTCACTTTACTTTCAATCCAAATGGATTTTTGAGATGTAAGTCATAAAAAATGGCACTAAGTGTTCCCTTTCGTTCTAGACAAAGAGTATGCATTTCATAAGTTGTGACAATGGCATACAAGTCTATGCAATGGGATGAATTGAGGAAAGAAATGAAGACTTTGGTTGCTCATATAGCCCCTCTAGATTGCCTGGGGGACGGATCAGTCTCGAACTTCTGTTTGCAGCATCAGCACTTTCTCTGGCTATACTCAATCAATCATAGAAAAATGCATCCACTTTCAGTTGTTGTGTTTGTTTTGTTTGTCTTTGAAATAAATAGAAAACAAAGAAAACTAAACTGTGTTGTTGGCAACATCAAGATCCTTCGTTCATTGTGCAAACAATGCTCATTAGTTCACAAAGAACAACAAATTTATTACATTCAATCCCATATTCAATCAAGGCAATTTGTTAAAAACTCAAGCTCCATTTATTTCTCAAAAAGTAGATTTTGCTAGAAATTTTTGAAAGGAAATTATTTTCAAGGCATGTTGGTTTGTATTTGCCAACCAATAGGAAAGTCATTTACTGATATCTGTTACAAGAAAATAATGAAATAGACATTTGAGAATAAGTCTTGAGTGCAATTGGAGTCCCAAGTTTGAGCATCAGGACACAGGCTTGAGCACTAGTCTCGGACCCGACTGTGGGGAACAAATTTGGGAACATGGACCCTTACACGCTCAAACTTTTTGAGATCCTCTATTTTAACCTTCTTGACATCTCCACGCATTACAATGTAGCAAACAAGGTCCTCATTCGCTAAAGTAAGAATGCAAGTAATCTATGGGTGGAAAATTGTTAAAAAAATCCTAAACCTATTACGCTTTTGCTAATTCAGTCATAAATTTTATAATTTTGCTAATTGAGTTCTAAACATTTTTCACATTTTTCTAATTAAGTTAATTTAGAAAATTTTAGTTGCAAATTGCTAAAATGGGTGCTAGCACACCAACCATTCCTATGTGACACAAGCGACATTGACATTGACAATTTTAAATATATATATATATATATATTTTTATATTTTTTTTTTTTCTTCTGCTCTTTCACTTGTCATTCTTTTTTTTTTTCTTTTTCCTTTTTTCCCTTTGCCGGGCCTCATTGATAGCTTATGGAGTTCGTTGGCCTTTAGTGTGCCTCAAGCCCTAGCCTGCCTAGGCAACGGCGACCCTCCCCAAGGGTCGATGAGGACGGCCCTCACCTGAGGTTGACGACCTTCATTAGTCATCAATGAGGCATGGTAGTGGAAAGTGGAGGGAAAAAAAAAAAAAAAAGAAAAGAAAACAAAAAAAAGAAAAGAGAAAGAAAGGAAAAAGAAAAGAAAAAAAGACAAAAAATATTTAAATATTATTAAAAAATGTCAATGTTAACGTTGATTATGTCACATAGGATGGTCAGTGTCTATGTCGGCGTTATTCATCCAAAATTGGCCGAATGCAATTCAATTGTTAAAATGTGTTTAACACTCAATTGGTAAAATTGAAAGATTTAATAATGGATTGACAAAAGTGTAAAAGATTAATGACTTTTTAGACAATTTTCTCAATCTTTTATAGCCCATCAATCATCCATAAGCAAATCAACATTGATCTACTTTGCTTTGGGCTCAATCTTTATATCCATAATGCCTATTTGAGTATGAACAAAGCATATTGTTTGTGATTGTCTCTTTGGCATGGCATTTTATCGTGTAGTTACATGACGTTTTATCTTAACTAAGCACAAAAACACAGTGTAATGTGATTTCTTTCTAGGCTATATGACGTTTCATTATGTTTGAGTGAAAAAAGTACCTTTAACAAGAAAAAAATTGCACGGCAACCTTACCACAAACAAGATACTCTCATAAACGTTTTCAGCACATGCAACTCTCCCATTGTGAACTATAGTATTTCTTTCCTTCCATGAAAAATAAATGACACCACTCCTTGCCACCTTTAATAAGACTTACCAAAGATCTCCCCTTGCAACACCCACATAAACTTGGCATCCGAATCCCCAACAAAACCTCTTATATCACATAGCTGCAAAAGCCTACTTCATTTTTCAGAGGAGAAAGAGCATTCAAAAAACAAATGTCTCCTTGCTTTGGGCTTCAATCCACAGAGGACACAAATACCATTCACATTCTGCCATTTGCACAATCTATCACCAGTCTGCTGCAACTTGGTAAGGATAGCAAGCCAAGATACAAAGCAAAATGTCGGCACATTTGGATTAAACCAAATTAGCCTATGCCGAGTTACCTTGGCCTTTTTCTCCCTAGTTAAGCTCTAAGCATTAGCATGAGTGAAATCACCAGGTTTAGAGCCTAAGAAGACCACTCTATCTAGTTGAGACTTGAGAGAGGCATTAAAGTTCCACACAGCTCAACCTGAATTTCAACCAAATCATCTGATCTAGCAGTGGTTTTGCCAAACTACTCATTTCCTCCTGCTAACGCTTATTTCCTCTTTCAAAACATAGAAGTAATGACATTTAAAGATTTTGACGAGAAATTCGAAATCGACCTAATTAGGCTGTACCTAAGCAGTTTGCTGGCATCTATGGTTTGATTTTTGTTTCCGAATCATCGTTATGTGAAAAAGTTGCTCCTATATTGAAACCAAAACATATGGCCGAGATTGTAATCGCTACTATTCAGTAATGAAGTACACCGATATTTAAGGGCACATCTGCCAAGAAAGCAACACATCATGTTACTACTATGCAGGAGCGCGAAACGAACGAAAAGATTTGAGTAAGAATAAATTACAGCCTACCCCTCCATTTGCTTCGCCATCCTCGCAATCTTCTCTGCTCCTTCATTGCTTTCGTCAGCAACTTTTCTTCTGCTCTTTAGCGGAGACAGCCACCAAATCCGACAGTACGTCGTCCTTCTCCACGAATCGGAATGATTCATTGGTGAAGAGTCTAGATCGTAATTCGTGGTGGACTTCCAACCCGATTTCTCGTCGGATTCCGCTTTGGCAGCGGTAAAATTGCGTTCTCCGAGGAGCAGTTGATGGCGGCGATTTGGCCCGAGGATGAAGAGGTCCTTGGTCTGGGAAATGAGGTCTTCCACCGCGGAGTCACCTCACCGCAGAGTTGCCGGTGTTGGATAGGCAGGAGAAATCAGCCATGGCTGCTCTTGTGATTGAGGTTGCGAGGGTTTTGTTGGGTTCTTGCAGACTCTGCTTCTGCTCTGTTAACGCGAAAGGTGGGGAGGGAATTGTGCTCAACCGAGAGCTTCTCGTCGACTTCCTCAAACGACTCTCGATCCCAAGTGATCATCGCGTCGCAGGCTTGGAGCTCGAAGCTATGCGGAGCGGCAGATGACGACAGAGATGGGAAATCACCCCCATAAACAAGGAGGAGAGAGGCGAAGATTATGTCGGCAAAATGTTTTTTCATGGGAATTGTTGGGTACAGTTCTGGTATGCGAATTGTGTCTTAAATGTCACCTCAAAGGTAGGATTAGAGCCTACTAAATTGGGTTAAGTCATGAGAGCACCGTAATCTTGTTATTGATCGTTTAACTGGAATTTGTAATCGGGTATCAGCTCGTGATGTGAACCCTGGGTGAAGATGAATCTCTGTGGCAATTTAGAATCAAGTGTTCGGTAGGAGTACTTTTGCTTGGACATTGATATAAAGAGAAAAGGTGCTTATAAGCTTGTTTTACAAGTTAATAATGGCCTTATATATATATATATATATATATAGAAATTAACTTTTAAGAAATGGTTAAAAAAGTCCATGAAATGGAACGATTTGAGGGTCAAAATTGAAGACTTTGGTTGATCATTAAGGCAATGGCAAAAAAGTCTATGAAATGGTACGATTTAAGAGTCGAAATTGAAGACTTTGATTGTTCATTAGGACAATGTATAGTAGTAAATGGTTCGATTTGAGAGTCAAAATTGAAAACTTTGATTGCTCATTAAATCAGTGAACAGTGACAAATGGTACGATTTGAGGGTCGAAATTGAAGACTTTGATTTCTCTTTAGGACAGTTGACAATGGCAAACGGTACGTTGTGAGGGTCGAAATTGAAGACTCTAGTTGCTCGTTAGGACAGTTAGGACAGTGGACAGTGGCAAATGATACGATTTGAGGGTTGAAATTGAAGACTTTGGTTGCTCGTAAGGACAATGGATAGTGGCAAATTGTATGATTCAAGGGTCAAAATTGAAGATTTTAGTTGCTCATTAGGAAAGTGGATAGTGGACAGTGGCATATGGTACGATTTGAGGGTCGAAATTGATGACTTTGGTTGCTTGATAGGACAATGGCAAATGGGATGATTTGAGGGTCGAAATTGAAGACTTTGGTTGCCCATCTGGCCCCTTTCATTCACTCGGCGGTTGTGCTGTGTGGGACCTTTTTGTTTGTCATATTAATGCTGTTTTCACTTGGAATGGGATGATTTGAGGGTCGAAATTGAAGACTTTGGTTGCCCATATGGCCCCTTTCATTCACTCGGCGGTTGTGCTGTGTGGGACCTTTTTGTTTGTCATATTAATGCTGTTTTCACTTGGAATTACGATCAGTGAACATTTTCTTTGGTCACTTATAACGAATGTAATTTCTGTTGTGTAATGCATTCAGAGAAATTAAGATTGTTTAGAATTTTGAGAAGTCTCCCTTCATTGAGAGGGAGATAAAGACGGAATTGGCCCTTGTCTTGTGTAGATTGTTGCTCCCAAACAATCACAGTCGTTTGGATTGTGCATTAGCCTAACATTGCTGCCTACTATTTTCCTACTGCTGGGTTTGTTTATGCTGAAATGGATAGAAACCATAGACAAAAAGTATACTGTCGTTGGCACCATCGACATCTAGGAAAATAACTTAATTTCAATGTACAATTGATTGTATTTTGCAATATTACGGAAGTCCGTTTGTTACAAGAAACTAATGAAGTCCCAGCATGTCGACAAAGGCACAACCAAGCTTTCATTGCTGTGACCAAAGGAACAAAACTTGAGATGTTTTGAATCATTTGAACGCAATTTAAGGAATAAAATAGCCAGTCATGCATTTCTTCTTGTTCTATCGGTCTCAACTTTGTGTCGAGATAAATTATGTGCTCAAGGAGACTCATTGAAGATAATTTCTACTCATAAGAATATTATATCGTTGCACGACAGAGCAAATTTTTAGTACTTGCTGCACATCATCTATCATAACCGGCACTCAATCATCCATAGGCAATTCAATGAGGCATCTACTTTTCCTTAGGCTTGGTCGTTTTGTTCATATTGCCTAGTTAAGTAAAACCAGAGCAAACTGTTTGCTATTGTGTATTCAGTACCCCATTTTATCATACAATTACACAAAGTTTTGTCTTAACAAATTATAAAAGGTGAAGCAATTCAACTTCTTTTTGACTTTACGACGTTCCGTTATTTTCGATTGAAGAAATTAACTTTTAAGAAAAGATTGCACGGTACAATGTTGCACCATGCATATCCCCGTTACTGAGACCATTCAAGGCAAGATCTCACAAACAACAAAAAAATTATTCACTCATTGTGTAGAAATATACACATTGAAACGACTGGATGGGTCATTTCTCTATGTCCAAACCTTTTCAAAAAATTTTCTCGTTATTCATTCTAAAATGTGAATTCTTGGCGCAATTAAAATGCTTTGAGAGTGAATAATAGATCATGAATCTTTGCACTATTCCAATGGATACGGCAACTATAAGATAAAGATGCTCTTTTTACTATCCATATGACAAAAAAGCATGCTCATGCTCCGGAGCGGTTCCATTTAGTCCCTTTCCCCTCCCTAGCGAGAGACGAGAACGAGATTTCACACTTTAGAGATGGGCATTTCCGTCGCCTGAGATCTTTTTCATTTTCCGGTGGTGGTGGGAATCGGCCTGGTGGAATGTCAATTTTTCCCCCAGGTCTCATTGGGGAGTTATGGTGCTTTTCTTAATTGATGGACAAATAAGTTAGCGGAGTAGTTTAATTCGTCGTCTTTAATCTTACTCATCGAGTCCATAAAAATCATTGCCAAAAGGTGGGCCATTCTTTAAGATACTTCTAGCTTCAAACAACGAAAATATTAGCCGTTTATTTGCCTAGCGCTTTTATTTGACTATGGTGTTTTTAAAAAAATTAATTTCGAATAAATTTATTACAAATGTATCGATTTTGGGTTTTTTTTTGTGATATCAACTCAATCTAATATTAGTCTGACAAAAAAATTACATGGCCCCTAAACGCGATCGCCATGAGCTAATACCTCACTTTACTCAAATGCAGTAAAAGAATTGACAAAAAAGGTGAAGTGCGGTAAAATAACTTGATATGAGTCGGGTAAAGAATATATATTATCTTATTATTGATCCGGGCATGACCATCGTGAACTAATTTTCAAAATCAGAATCAAAGTATAATTTCAACTAAAGAGAATTACACTGACAATATTAAAGACGGAAATCGACAAAATGACCGCTAAATGAGATCTTTCATTTTATCCTTTTCTTTGTTATTGTTTTTTTTTGTCTATTCATCTAAAAGAAAATACGAGCTAAAAATTCAAATTGTTTCAAAATATGAAGATAATGATTCTTAAACTAGATGAATTTGAATCAAATGACATTCAGCTAAAACTATTTCTAAGATGCAACCGTCTAGCCAGGAATCACAATTTCCAATCGTTTTCATTCCACATTTTATTTTTCGTTTTTATTTATTAATTTTAATATGCTATTTTATTTCCTTTCGTTTCTTGCTTAGTTCAGCGCCGTCACGCCACAAAGCACGAGTTCTTCTTCTTCTTCTTCGTCATGAATCTGCTACCGTTCCACTTCTTTTCTTTTGTTTTGCAAACATTCAGAAACTATTACTCAATTGCAGAATGACAAAACTCTCCACTTCTTCAAGCCTCCATCATTCCCTCTTTCATTCCCGTTCAACTTCCTAGCCAATCAATTTTATTTATTTATTTATTTATTTGATATTTTGTGAGAGCTTTGCCCATTATTCTAAACGTTAAGCTTTCAGACAACAGCGATGTTTAATATTTAATTATTCTATCAATTTTTATATAGGTGATTCCTAGCCACCTCTAAAGATCAATCGGCATAAATTCAGGTTTGACAACAAGACTAATGAAATGGACTGAAACAGAGGTTGAAAATAAGCAGAGACACAGCGGGCAACGTCTCGGGCGGAGCATCACAGCAGGTCAATTCAATGGTGCAATGAGAGGATCAAACACAGACGTCTTAGTCTGAACACGTAAGAATCGACCAAACATCAATACGCAAGGATTTTAATCAATTTCACACGCAGGTTTCACTCAAAAATTGTCGAACACATGGTAGACAATTTAATCTAATGATCTAAACGCAGGAACATGCCAAGAATTTGTCTCCATATCATCACCAAAACACGATGAGTTCAAATCGCTAGCGGAAGCTCGGCTACATAAGATCTGTACACAAGCAGTATGCAGGATTCGCGGCCTCTGTTTTTAAGCATAAACAGAGCAGATATGGTTCGTTAAGTAGGGATGTTTACCTGCAATAATTATCGATTGAACCAGAGAAAAACAGTCACAGAAGCAAAATTTGAAGGGGGGAATCAGCGAAAGAGTAAATGGCGAACCGCGGCTCAAGCTCTTGAGCGACAATGACTGAGAACAAGGCGAACAGAGCCTTTTTCTCATGGCAGTGGAGATGGATTGAAGCGACCATCGAAGGCGGCAACTGCAAGCGATGTCCAGAGAAGAAGAATCGAGTACGAATTCTCTGGAATTGGATTCTAGAGAGAAGGAATCACCAAAGTCAGTTGGATGAGAGAGGAAGCTGGAGGGAGAGCCGGTTCTTTTGCCAACGTCCCCTTGCCAGAATTCCTTCGCTCTTCTCAGTTCCTGTACGCGCGCACTTTATGGGCCAAACTCTCACGGGCTTTGTGGGCTCCGACTTAAACTTGCAAATCTGGGCCTGTGCAGAAGTTGCTTAATGCGACTTTAAATTTGGGCTTCATGGGCTAGGCTGGTGGGTAGCCAAATTCCTGATGGGCTTGGCTAGTGGTCTGGGTTAGTAGACCGGGCTGAAGTGAGCGACTTAGACTTAATAGATGGGCTCAGGCAAATGGGTTTAGGTCCTCGCATAAACGGCCGAATTGGACTCTTTCGTTTGTTGATTTATTATTATTTTTCTTGGTTTTACAAAGACTGAAACTTGACTTTTCGGCAAAAATTCAGGTGTCAACAATAGTTCAACATATCAAATGATCATTCTTTGAGTAAAAAAAGAAAAGTTTAAATAGATAAATCAAATGACATTTACCAAGTACATGATTAGCAAGCATGGTAAGAACTTTAGGAAATTCTCCTACACCATGTTGGTTCTCAACATGATATGCTGCTTTATGAGAGAGAATTCGATTTTTTACCACACAAACATAAAAGAAGATCCGAAAAGCAAATGTGATATGTATATTTTTCACGAGAATCATTTGTCATGGTTCTTGTTTAATCAATCTCCAAATGCGGATTTTGTTTCAAATGTCAATACAACTGTTGTTTGTATAATTTGTGAGGTGACAAACAACTAAAGCAAATGATCGAGGTGTGGATAAGAGTCTAGTTTGCATAAAGTTATGAGAACAAGTGTACCCTTGATTGTTTTACTAGAACCCGTAAAAGGTTTCAGCAAGTGATGTGAACCCCAGACAGAAAAAAAATCCTTGTGGCAATTCGGATAGTGTTCGATTGTAGTACTCTTGCCAGAACATTGATAGGAAAAGACGCACATGAGCTAGGTTTACAAGTTGACAATGGCTTTATAAATAGATGTGACAAGAGATTAGCTGAAGAAAATGAAGTTTGACATAAATAACTATAAAGATAATACGAAGCAAGTACATTTAAGAAAATAAAGGATATACCCAACTCAGTTTTTAAGGAAGTTCTAATATCTGCATAAATTGAAAAGCTTGCTTGACCAAGAGTTCCTACCTCTCCTAGGCTGCCTCCGACTAGGTCGTCGCCTTCTCTTGGCATTTCCTTCAAACCAATCATGTTTCCAAGAGATGAATGCATTTCCGATGACCACTCCAATCACTAAGCCGCTTCCATACCCCATAAGGACAATCTTCCAATTGAGTTCAATTGGTGATCCCAAGTCTTCTTCTTGGTAGGTTGAAGGTTGTCCTGACTTATCCGCCGAATCTCGACATTTCGTGGATATGAATTCCCCACACAGTCTTGAGTTTCCTTTAAAAGAATCGTCTGAAAATGTATCGAACTATTTCCCTCTAGGCACGGACCCGGTCAGATTGTTGTAAGAGATGTTCAAGAAAGAAAGGAACCCAAGTTCTATTAGCTTCTGGGGGATTTGTCCAGTGAGTTTGTTTTTAGAAAGGTCCAATGACTCAAGTGCTGTGAGATTCCCTAACGACGATGGGATGTGACCAGTGAGGAGATTGTTGGAAAGGTTCAGCCCTTGCAATCCTCTAAGATCACCTATGGCATTGGGGATCTCTCCTTTGAACAAATTGCTGGAGAGGTCAATGATCGTGAAGGCTTCTAGTATCTTTGGGTAATACAGTTTAAGCCCTTTGTAAATCACTGTCATGGAAAATTCATAATAGCCATAGTAGGAATTGTCATGGCCTACTTTTTTCCGTTCGGAGGAAAAGAAAGAAGGTTTAGGGGTATTTGCCTAAAGAAGCGGACCAATGGCCTTAAATTAGGCGCGGGCTCTCCCAAGCCTGTAACATCCCGGGTCCCACTTGTGTGATATTGTCCGCTTTGGACACTGAGTCCTCACGGCTTTAAAACGCGTCACACAATTAAAGGAACCCAAGCCTTATAAAGGCTTCCAGGAACCCCTCCCTAAGCGATGTGGGACAAGAGGGAGAGGAATCCCTTCCCCTTCCCTTGCGCGCGTCCGAGGACCGGAGGCGCGGACGCACCGCCATCCCTCCTCCCCGCGCACCGCCGCTCGGGTCGTCACACTCTCCCCCTTGGGAGCACGGCGTCCTCGCGTGGCCCCACACGCTGTCGGGAGTCGGCTCTGATACCATTTGTAACATCCCGGGTCCCACTTGTGTGATATTGTCCGCTTTGGACACTGAGTCCTCACGGCTTTAAAACGCGTCACGCAAGTTTAAGAGGGACCAAGCCTTATAAAGGCTTCCAGGAACCCTTCCCTAAGCGATGTGGGACAAGAGGGAGAGGAATCCCTTCCCCTTCCCTTGCGCGCGTCCGAGGACCGGAGGCGCGGACGCACCGCCATCCCTCCTCCCCGCGCACCGCCGCTCGGGTCGTCACAAAGCCCATACCTCGCGCGACGTTGGATTTCATATTTCAATTATTAACAATCTAAATATTTCTAGGAGTCGCCACTAGCCTATTGGGGTCGGCTAGAAACTAATCGAGACACGGGAGTGGTGTCTCGATTCCTACGCAACCAGAGATTTCTAGGAACGGGGACTTGTTTACGCCAATGTTTCTATTAGCGCCCTTGCGGTACCACTAACTTGGAAAGTTATTTATCTAAATGGCCACACATTCTTGATTACCAATTATAATATTTATGAAACCACTAAGTGTCCATGCAAATGTTTTTGTAGTTTTTTTTTTTTTTTTTAAGTCTAGACTAATCCTAACATAATTTATAAGAGAAATTTACACTCAAAATAATGAAAAGCGGCGCGTAAGTAAACATCCAAGAAATTGAAATGACTTGAAAATAAATGCGGAAAATGTAAACCCGATACAAGTCGGGCAAATAATATTACATGGCCTTGTTATCACGCCCGGGACAGGACCCCGTGAGCAAAATAGAAATTTAAATATGCATGAAATTACTCTAGATGCATGAAATTACTCTAGATAGTTTTAATCTACGCAAAATAGATTATTTACAAAAAATGATCATAAAATACCAAAATAGCATTAGATTAGGAAAACGACGTTTTAAAAATAGGAAAATTTCATAGATGCCATTTTTGCCTTAATTTGATACATCTATCACCTTTATATTTTTTTTTTTTTGAAATTTTTGGATTTTTTTGGATTTTTATTTATTTTTTATTTAAATAAAAATAATAATTTCCTAAACCGATATATGCTAACATTGAACAACACAGCACATGAATATCACAATAACCGAGCTCAAATTGATCGTTTCAAGATCGAAACTTGGTTTGTGCATTTCGTTGAACACTTGGCGTGCATGAAATCACCAAAAATCAACTTCCTCGGGCCATGTTTGCGGCCTTCAATCTCAACGTATGAGCAATATTATGTGGAACTAAAACATCAAGGTTAAACTACTACATGCAAGGAGTAAGATTAGATAGAAATCATAGCTTAAAACACAAGGAAACCAAGCTGGAATCGGCCTCAAATATGTGGGTTGAGCTGATTTTGAAATCTGGGTTTGAACCAAAGTCAAGCAAACAGGTTGCATGCCCATATTCAAGCCCCAACACTCATCGCATACGAGATCTAAATAAAACATTACTTGATCCGAGTGAAAGTAGGTAACATGAGCTTTCAAATGCAATAAACATTACAGAGAATGACCCACCGAACAATATCAAAACGACCTCTCCAAGAAGCACACATGCAACACTCTTGAAGAGATTTCAAACACTTAGAAAAATTTCAGCCTCAGAAATTAGTTTTTCGGGCTAGTTTTCCTCTTGATTTTCATGATCAAAACATGCTCAAAATCGAAAATAAATACATCTAGGACGCTTACCTTGCTTCTTAGTTTCCTTTTCAAGTGGTTCTTGGCCGATGAAACCGACAAATTATCCTCGAGGGCCTATGGAAGTTGGCTTCTTCAACTGGAAATGAGATCTGCAAAAAAAAAGAACTAACAACGAAGGTTTTCGTTGAGCTCTAACATTAGACTTCAAAATGTATTTTGTTGGAAAACTTGACACCACGCCAAACTATATATATTCTAGTTTGGGTTAAAAGTCAATATTTTCCTCATTTGTCTCTCAAATTTCTCAAAAACACTGACTTTCCTCACTCGTGACCAAACAGTTTCGACACTTAGAAAAAAATTTCGGACTTTCTTGGCCCGCCAGGAGGGCACTGTTTCGGGGAGCTTTAGGAGGCCTTCCCGATCTCCATTTTGGGCGTGCGACCTATGGATGGAAAGATCTTTGAGTGAAGTTTCACTCTCTAGTTTAAGGTTTTGGCTAATTTTGGCTGCAAGTTTGCGAAAATATCTCTTTTCTCTCAGAAGGTTGATCTGGAATTTCTGGGTTTGCTTTTCTGAAGTTGCTTCTGAGTGCCTCTTTGGGGGACGATTCCGAGCTCTCTCCTCTCCCTCTCGTCTCCTCTCTCTTCTCCCTTCAAAGACCTTGCTTCAGTGATCTTATCCCCTGAATTAAGGGATTTTTGGTCAGCCTTTTGTCCACCTACCAAGCCTGTCAATAGGGCTACTTCACCTACTCTTCAGACTTAGCCAATTTTTTAAGTTCTGCAGCTGTTGAGTGTGCGGACTTTGCTGCGAATTTCCGGTGTTGTCAGAAGCTTATCCCTGGCAAATTTTCGTCCACTTGCACTACTATATACGGTCTTCCATCACGTGCAAAGATCGGGCTGGTTGGGCAGCTGAGGAGGATATGGTGGGGCCACCAAATTGCTTACTCAGCAACTCCGGATTAAGACCAACTCGTGGACTGAGTTTTGGCTGCTGATTTGAGTGCTTTAATCCACTAATTTGGCTGCTTTTTTTGATGAATTAGAAAGCTCATGTATAGTAGTTTAAGATCTTAACCATTTTTCGCAATTATCTCCATCCAATTTTGCAAGAAAGTCCCTCAAAGTTGGCCATTTTCTTATCCGAAAATACCCAATTCAATACAAATGTGGTCTTTTTGGCTCAATTTGATTGATTCTACTTGGCCCAAATTCAATTTCAACTTAATTGATGACCAAGATGATGATTTAAGGGCTCGGGCGCAAATTTTGCAAAATTTGTGAATTGGTCCCTCGACTTTTGGAAATTGCATTTTGGCCCCAACTTGTCATTTGAATTCCAATCTGACCTCCTAGGCTTGGCTAGTCACATTTAGATCGTTGGCCCCAACTTGCTCTCTCTTTTTTTTTTTTTTTTTTTCGATTTCTTTTTTTTTTTTTTTCTTTTTTAAAATTATTATTATTTTTTTTATAGGAAAAACATCTTTCATTTAAAACACGATATTAAACACCTAGATAATCTATATGCCGGAATGAAATATTTTTGGGCAAAAATTAGGTGTCAACAGGAGTACACAGGGAATTCTGGTGGAGATAAATAATTGCTCATGTATGTAAAGTCCCGCATCTCGGATTTCATGGCATTCCAAGACCAAGGGAATTCCACAGGCAACTTACCGATGAATGCATTAGAAGAGAGGTCGAGTATCCGTACCTTAAGGAATGCATGACTAGATTTAGGCCTTTCTATGACACCGTGGAATTTATTGGATCGCAAAATAAGGATATGAAGCTCCGGTAGTGATCCCAACCATGATGGGAAGGTGTCCATGATAAGATTGTTTGCAAAATTGATGAACTTGAGCTTTTCGCAATCAGCCAAGGATCTCGGTAATTTGCCATGCAATTGGTTGTCACTCAAATCAATCATCGTCAATTGTGTCCCCCTCATCGAGAGCTCTGGAATGCTTCCTTGGAAATTGTTGCCTTTTAGGTTCAATACCACGAGTGATTTGCTGATATTGCCCAAACAAATGGGAAGCACACCGGTCAAATTGTTAAAAGACAAGTCTAGTGTGATTGCTGAACTTAAATTGCATATCCATGTTGGCAACGCTCCCGTCAGGCTGTTGTTGGATACTATATAGGTCACTGTCGATGACGGTGCTTCAGGGGGTGGTCCTTTCAACATGTTATGAGAGAGGTCTATCGTGTACACATCTAAAGCGTGCATCGGGTAATATCGATCAAGACCAGTTAAGAAGTTATGGGAGAGATTCAGGTGCTGCATGCTTTTAAATCTTCCGTCCCACACCCAAAAGGGCACTTCTCCCGTAATGTTGTTATCGGACAAGTCCAACCACTCAATATCCTCTTGGTTTTGTAAGAATGCCGGAAACTCACTCAAATTGCATGAAGCCAATCCTAGGGTAGTAAGCTGAGGAATAATAAGATTTGCGCTACTCATGCAGCCTGATAGCCTGTTAGATGATATTTGCAGCGCTCCCAAATGTTTGAACTTGTGAAAGTTGTCTAGCTCAATAGTACCGCTGAAGTTGTTTTCGTAAAGGTTGAGGTCCTCTAGATTTTGAAGTTGAGAGATTGATGAAGGTATCTCACCGTGGAATTTATTGACTGAAAGGTCAAGGTCAACCAGTTGAGTCATGTTCATAAGCCAAGACGGTATAGAACCCGACAATCGATTGCTTCCGAGGTTTAAAGAAGTCAGTCGAGTGAGGTTCATGAGCTGAGATGGGATGGCACCGCTTAATTGGTTTTGTGCTAACCATAAAAAATCAAGCTGAGACAAGTTTCCGATTGAGGGTGGAATCTCACCATATAGATTGATGCTTCCGAGTGTCAAAGATGTGAGCTTCTTCTTCGTCCAAACCCAAGAAATAGAGGAAATGGACTGGGCAGTGAATGGGTTCCTTAAGACAGCCAGGTCTTTGAGGTTGCTAAGATTAGCAAGTGAAGCCGGGATGGATCCTGAGAATTCGCAACCCCTTACGTCGAGAGAGCTCAAGGATGGAAGGATTCCAATTGAAGCGGGTAGCTCCCCAGAAAAGCTCGTGTCTCGGTCGCCGCAGCTCTTCAAGAGGACTACTCGAGTTGAACTTAGGCAAGCGGCCCTTGAGATAAAAATTGCCAGACACACTAAGATATTGCAGCTTCGGTAAATGAAAAATGGCAGACGGAAATACACCGTGCACGTCGCAGTCATCCATGTCCAGCCTTCTCAGTGAAGACAGATTCGCCAGAGTGTTGGGCACTTGGGACGACATGTTGACGGAACCAAGGAGAAGTTCTTCCAGGCTGGTCAGATTTTGAGCTAGGCTTCTCAGGCCCGGTGCTTTCATCCGCAACAAACGTCTATAAGGATGTGGATCCATATTCCAATACAGGTTGAGGTACACCAACCTTGTAAGTTTGAAGATTTCTGATGGAACTTGGCCAGAAAAAACGGAAGCAGAGAGATTGAGATGAGTCAATCTTGATAGATCTCCAACTCGAGACGGTATTTGAGAGTAGTTGAAGTGATTGTCGCCGAGATTGAGCTTTTCAAGATGAGCAAGCTGGAAGATGGTACTGTTGTTGTCGATAGAACCATAGAGAAAACTACTTCCCAGATCGAGAACAATTACGTGGCCTGTGTTCTCATCGCACTCGATCCCATCCCAAGAGCAACAATCCTGACTATTTTTCCAGGATAGAGTCTTGGGACGAGCGAGAGGACCACCCGAAACATTGGCGATTTCATACCTCTCTTTAAACTGAACATTGGCGATTTCATACCTCTCTTTAAACTGTAGCAGTGCAGACATTTCATCCTCAAGACATAGAGGTTTCGCAGAACGAGAGAGATTGTGTGCGCCAATCGGCTGAGATGACAAATACAAGAAAAGAAAGTGTATGGACATGTAGAAGCACGATGAGGAAGCCATTTTGTTCGAAACAAAGACTCCTTTGTTTTGATGAGCAGAGTACGAGAGAGTGAAGCAGATGAACACGGCTCATCTGATGCTAGGATGCATCGAACCAATGACTTTTAAAGTGATGAAACACATGTGCAGTACCTACGAATATTCAGGTGCGTGCGCATTACCTTGTGCAGTGCCTTAACGTGTAGCTGCATGGAAGACTTGGGTCAATCGTGGAGAAAGCAGCAACAGCGTATGTGAAATGGTTATATTTGACCATTGGATTGGTTAAAAAGTCAGACATGGTAACAATAAAAGAAAAAAATGAGAAAGTTTGACTAGTCAACAAAAGGAGAAAGTAGACGCAAATAATTGACGTTCATCCTTGGAGACTGGGTCAACCGAGGCACTCTCACATGTGAATTTTGCCTATAAATTCAATTTTTATGGACTTTAAAATCTCTAATGCTAGAAAATCTCTAATTCTTATACATATTTTGGTGATTTAATTGATGCAAAAAAAAAAAAAGATTCACGCATATTATTGTGGTAATTAACATTTAAAACTAGTCGACCATGTATATATCAAAGATCCAAGGCAGGTTAAATGTTATTTTATTCTCATATCCCTTTTTCTCAATTTAAGTTATATTACATGAAAAATCTTATTATTAAAGTGAGGGTAAAGTCCTACATCAAGGTTTATTATACGATAATTACTTATCACTATCAATGCGTCCTTGGGTCACTGATGAGGAATGTGATTTACGTTGTGTAATGTCTTCGGGAAATTAAGACGGTTCATAGTGTTTTTGAACAGTGTTACTTATTTTCTATCATACAAATCTCAAAAAACATTTCTATTTCCCATCTATTTTATCAAAATTTTGAGCTTAATCTTTAAGGCAACATCTTTTGTGTCCGAATGGACAAATACTTTTACTTGGCATTTCTCACTTTCCATGAATAACAACCCCATATAACATAATGTAAAAATCATCGACGCTAATAACAAGGAAGAGAACAGACACATATCAAAACACGTTTATCAATGAAGGAATATGATTTATGTTATGTAGAATAAAGGAGATTGTCTAACATTTTAGCATATTTGATTATTGGATTGGTTAAAAAGTCAAACATGATGACAACAAAATAAAAAATGAGAAAGCTTGACTAGTCAACGAAAGGAGAAAATGGATGTGAATGGCCAAGTCGAGCCTTGCCATATGTGGGCGAGGCTCGCTTGAGGTCGGTGAGGTCAACCTCACAGGTTCTTCTAGCCGGTTGTCCAAGCTTGATGATCAACTAGAGGCAAAAGGGAAGAAAATAAAAAGAAAAGAAATAAAAAATAAAAAAATATTAAAATATTATTTAAAATTATTTACTTCAGTGCTGGTCAAGTCACCGGAACGTCTAATGTCCACGTTAGCGATTTTCGGTCAGAATTGACTAGATGACTCAATTGGAAAAATATGAAAAGATTTATGACTAAATTAGTTAAATTGAAAAGTTTAGGATTAAATTAACAAATACAATAGGTTTAGGATTTTGGACAATTTTTCCAGCGATTTTAAAAAGAACGATACACAAAAGCCACGTACCACATGGCGCTCTCATGTGAGTTTTGGGTAACAATTTAATTTTAGGTCACTTTATAAAAGGTCTTATCCTAACATCTATTTTTTATGCTTATTTCATTAACAATTCTCTAACTGCTATGTAAGAAATAATATATTTACATATATTTCTATAATCAAATCCTATCAAATCTTCTATTCTTATGCATATTTTGGTGATAAAATGCAAAATTTGGGCAATGCTGATGAATCTCTAGGTGCATGACAGCATGACTTTGTGCTGTGCCATAATGTGTAGCTACAGGGCAAATTGACAGATGATTGACAGAAAATTCAGCCCATAGATCTTTATTTGCCTGGCAGTTGGCAGACCAACGGGTCATATAACAAATGGATGCGACAGCCGGCTAAAAAAGTCCATATGAAATGGTACGATTTGAGAGCCAAAATTGAAGACTTTGGTTGCTTGTTAGGACAATGGTAAAAGAGTCTATGAAATGGCAAGGGTTGAAATTGAAGACTTTGGTTACTCGTTAGGATAATGGCAAAAGAATCTATGAAAGGACAATGGGAAAAGAGTCTATGAAATAGTGTGAATTGAGGGTCAAAATTGAAGATTTTGGTTTACTTGTTAGGAGTCTAGGAAAAAAGTCTATGAAAGGACAGTGGCAAAAAAGTCAATGAAATGGTGTGAAATGGTGCAATTTGAGGGTCGAAATTGAAGCAAAAAAGCCTATGAAAGGACAGTGGCAAAAAAGTCAATGAAATGGTGTGATTTTAGGGTCGAAATTGAAGACTTTGGGAGCCCATTTGAACCCTTTCGTTCACCTGATGATTGTGCTATGTGGGTCCTTTTTGTTTGTGATATTAGTGCTATTTTCATTTAGAATTACGATTGGTGAACATTTTCTTTGGTCACTTATGACGAATATAACTTCTTTTGTGTAATGCATTCAGAGAAATTAAGAGTGTTTAGAATTTTGATCAGTCTCCCTTATTGAGAGGGAGATAGAGGTGGAATTGGCCCTTGTTTTGTGCTAATTGTTACTCTTACTCCCACATAATTATAGTTGTTTGGATTGTGCATTAGCCTAACATTGCTGTCTCCTATTTTCCTACCGCTTGGTTTGTTTATGCCAAAATGGATAGAAATTAGAGACAAAAATATACAGTTGTCGGCACCATCGGTATCTAGGAAAATAACTTAATTTCAAAGTATGATTAGTTGTATTTTGCAAATATTACAGAATTCTGTTTGTTATAGGAAACTAATGAAATCCCGGCATGTCGACAAAGGCACAACCAAGCTAGCATCGCTATGACCAAAGGAACAAAACTTGACGTTTTGAATCATTTGAACGCAATTCTAGTAGTAAAATAGCCAGTCATGCATTTCTTCTTGTTCCATCAGTCTTAACTTCATGTCGAGATAAATTATGTGCTCAAGGAGACTAGTTGAAGATAATTTTTACTCATAAGAATATTATGTTGTCACACGGCAGAGCCAATTTTTAGTACTTGCCGCATTTCATCTAACATAACCCGCACTCAATCGTTCAACAACGCATCTACTTCTCCTTGGGCTTGGTCGTTCTATTCATATTGCCTAGTTAAGTAAAAATAGAGCAAACTGTTTGCTATTGCGTATGCGGTACCCCATTTTATCGTGCAATTACACAAAGTTCTGTCTTAACTAAGCATAAAAGGTGCAGCAATTCATCTTGTTCTTGACTCTACTGACGTTATTTCCGAGTGAAGAAATTAATTTTTAAGAAAAAATTGCTCGGTACAACATTGCACCATGCATATCCCATATTACTGGGACCATTCAAGACAAGATCTCACAAACAACAATTTTTTTTTTCACTCGTTGTATGGACATATACACATCAAAATAAGTGGATGGGTCTTTTCTCTATCTCCAAACCTTTTCAAAATTTTTTCGTCATATATTCTAATACGTGAATTCTTGGAGCAATTTAAACATTTTGAGAGTGAATAATAGATCATGAATTCTTGCACTATTTCGATCGATACAGTAACTATAAGATAAAGATGCTCTTATTACTATTTAAATGACAAAAAAACTTGCTTGTGCTCTGGAGCAGTTCCATTCAGGCCCTTTTCCGTCCCTAGCGAGAGACGGGAACGAGATTTTACGCTTTAGCGATGGGCATTTCCATCGCCTGAGGTCTTTTCCATTTTCTGGTGGTGGTGGGAATCGGCCTAATGTGTAGCTACTAGGGAACATAATAAAAACCTTCGGGGCCAAATTGACAAATGATTGACTGAAAATTCAGCCCATAGATCTTTATTTGCCTGGCAGTTGGCAAACCAATGGGTCATATAACAACAGGATGCGACAGCGGCAAAAAAAGTCCATGAAACAGTACAATTGGAGAGTGAAAATTGAAGACTTTGGTTGCTTGTTAGGACAGCGGTAAAAAGTCTATGAAATGGTACGATTTGAGGGTCGAAATTGAAGACTTTGGTTACTCGTTAAGATATTGACAAAAGAGTATGAAATGCTGCAATTTGAGGGTCGAAATTGAAGACTTTGATTAATCATTAGGACAATGACAAAAGAGTCTATGAAATGGTGTGATTTGAGGGTCGAAATTGAAGACTTTGGTTACTCGTTAGGACGGTAGCAAAAAAGTCTATGAAATGATAGTGGCAAAAAAGTCTATGAAATGGTGTGATTTTAGGGTCGAAATTGAAGACTTTGAGTGCCCATCTGACCCCTTTCGATGATTGCACTATGTGGGTCCTTTTTGTTTGTGATATTAGTGCTATTTTCATTTAGAATTACGATTGGTGAACATTTTCTTTGGTCACTTCTGATGAATGTAATTTCTATTGTGTAATCCATTAAGAGAAATTAAGATTGTTTAGAATTTTGATCAGTCTCCCTTATTGAGGGGAGGTAGAGGTGGAATTGGCCATTGTCTTGTGCAGATTGTTACTCCCACACAATTATAGTTGTTTGGATTGTGCATTAGCCTAACATTGTTGTCTACTATTTTCCTACAGCTTGGTTTGTTTATGCCAAAACGAATAGAAACCAAAGACAAAAATATACAGTTGTCGGCACCATTGGTATCTAGGAAAATAACTTAATTTCAAAGTACGATTGGTTGTATTTTGCAAATATTACAGAATTCCGTTTGTTATAGGAAACTAATGAAATCCCGGCACGTCGACAAAGGCACAACCAAGCTTGCATTGCTGTGACCAAAGGAACAAAACTTGACGTTTTGAATCATTTGAACGCAATTCTAGGAGTAAAATAGCCAGTCATGCATTTCTTCTTGTTCCATCAATCTTAACTTCATGTCGAGATAAATGATGTGCTCAAGGAGACCAGTTGAAGATAATTTTTACTCATAAGAAGATTATGTTGTCGCACGGCAGAGCCAATTTTTAGTACTTGCCGCACATCATCTAACATAATGCGCACTCAATCATTCAATGACGCATCTACTTTTCCTTGGGCTTGGTCGTTCTGTTCATATTGTCTAGTTAAGTAAAAACAGAGCAAACTGTTTGCTATTGTGTATGCGGTACCCCATTTTATCATGCAATTACACAAAGTTCTGTCTTAACTAAGCATAAAAGGCGAAGCAATTTGTCTTCTTCTTGACTCTACTGACGTCTCGTTATTTCCGAGTGAAAAAATTAACCTTTGAGAAAAAAATTGCTAGGTACAACGTTGCACCATGCATATCCCATGTTACTGGGACCATGCAAGACAAGATCTCATAGACAACAAAAAAATTCTTCACTCATTGTGTAGACATATACACATCAAAATAAATGGATGGGTCATTTCTCTATCTCCAAACCTTTTCAAAATATTTCTCGTTATTCATTCTAAAACGTGAATTCCTGGTGCAATTTAAACATTTTGAGAGTGAATAATAGATCATGAATTCTTGCACTACTTCGATCGATACGGTAACTGTAAGATAAAGATGCTCTTATTACTATTTAAATGACAAGAAAAGCTTGCTCATGCTCTGGAGCGGTTCCATTTAGTCCCTTTTCCGTCCCTAGCGAGAGACGGGAACGACATTTTATGCTTTAGCGACGGGCATTTCCGTCGCCTGAGGTCTTCTACATTTTCTGGTGTCGTGGGAATCGGCCTGATGTAATACAACCCGTACAAATCCCACCCCGCAAAAGGTCTCATTAGGAATTTATGGTGCTTTTCTTGATTGATGGACAAATAAGTTAGGGGAGGAGTCTAATTCGTAGTCTTTAATCTTACTTATCATGTCCATAAACATCATGGCCAAAAGGTTGGGCCATTCTTTAACGTACTTCTAGCTCCAAACAACGAAAATATTAGCCTTTTATTTGCCTCGTGCATTTATTTAACTAGGCTATTTTAAGAAAAAATTGTTTTAGATAAATTTATTATAGATATACCAGTTTGGGGTTTTCGTGATATTAATCCAATATGAGTCCAACAAATAAAATTATATGGTCTTGTTGTTAAGTCCCTAGACATGATCCCCATGAGCTAATACCTCCCGTTACTCAAATGTGGTAAAAGAATTGACAACAAAAAGTAGAGTGCGGTAAAATAATCCGGTACAAATTGAGTAAAGTATATTTATTGTCTTATTATTGAGTTGGGCATGACCACCGTGAGCTAATTTTCAAAATCAAAGTCAAAGTCTAATTTCAACTAAAGAGAATTACACTAACGACATTAAAGACGGAAATCAATAAAATGACCCATAACAGTAATTCTAATATAAATGCAAATGAGATTTTTTTCTTTTATCCTTTTCTTTGTTATTTTTTTTTGTCTGTTTATCCATTTCATCTAAAAGAAAATGAAAGCTAAAAAATCAAATTATTTCGAAATCCAAATATAACAACTCTTAAACTAGATGAATTCGAATCAAATGAAATTCGATTAAAACTATTTCCAAGCTGCAACTGTCTAGCTAGGACTCACACTTTCCAATCATTTTTATTCCGCATTTTATTTTTCGTTTTTTATTTATTATGTTTAATACATTAATTTTACTTATTGTCTTTTTATCTCCTTTCGTTTCTTTCTTAGTCCAACGCCGTCACACCACAAGGCACGAGTTCTTCTTCTTCGTCATGAATCTGCTACCGTTCCACTTCTTTTCTTTTGTTTTGCAAACATGCATAACTATTACTCAATCGCAGAATCACAAAACTCTCACTTCTTCGAGCCTCCATCGTTCTCACTTTCATTCCTGTTCAACTTCCGTAGGCAGAACATTATCCTCGGCGAAATCAAGTACAACAGCAGAAAGGATTCAAATGTATCTAAACTGGATCCTACGAACATTAAAAAAAAAAAAAACAAAGAACACTTGAAAGAACACACCACGATTAATTTCAAGATTTTGTAAAACTGCTATTTTAAAAACTTAAATTTTTAGATGAAGATGCAGTTTAATATACAATTATTCTATCAATTTTCATACATGTGATTCTCAACCACCTCTTCGGCAGTGGAGATAGATTGAAGTGACGATCAACCACGGCAACTGTGAGCGATGTCCGGAGAACAAGAATGGACTACGAATTCTCTGGAATTGTAAGTAGAGAGAAGGAAATTTTGTCAGTCCGTGAAGTGCTATCTGGTGTAATGTGGTCATTTGTTATGTGTCCCTTGCCAGAATTCGTTCGCTCTTCTCAGTCCCTGCACGTGCGCGCTTTATGGGCCAAACTCTCCCGGGCTTTATGGGCTCCGACTTTAAATTGTAAATCTGGGCCTGTGCAGAAGTTGCTTAATCCGACTTTAAATTTGGGCTTCATGGGCTAGGCTGATGGGCCGGCCAAATTCCTGATGGGCTTGGCTAGAGGCTGGGTTGGTAGACCGGGCCAAAGTGAGCGATTTAGACTATGGGTTTAGATCCTTGCATAAATGTCCAAATTGGATTCTCTCGTTTACAGATTTACTATTATTTTTCTTGGTTTTACAAAGATGGAAACTCATCTGCAAAATTTCAGGTGTCAACAATAAGTCGCTAAGATCTGGATAGGAAAGGTACAACAAATATGTATGAATGGATCATGCAATCTAAAAAGCAGAATTTGGGTCTCTTTACCTTCAACCGAAATGGATGTTTAATTTGTAAGTAACAAAAAACCGCACTAAGTTTTGCCCTACATTTATAGACAGAGGAAGCATTTCTGATTTCACAAGTTGTAACAACAGTAAACAACTCTGTGCGATGGGACGAATGGAGGGGTGAGATTATAGACTTTGGTTGCTCATTTGGCCCCTCTACTTTGCCTTGCGTCGGCTCCGTCTTGAACTTTTGTTTGTGATATTAGCACTATTTTCACTACAAACTACGTAGTCTGAGACCAAGAATTTCATTACATTCACTCCGTAATTCAATCAAGGGGGTTTGTGAAATCTTAGGCTCTATTTGTTTCACTAGAAAACAACTTTCAAGAAAAAAAAATTTCCAGATATTCCGATGTTTGGTTCAAAGAAAATAAATTAATCAAAAAAATATTTTTCATCATTGGGAAAAACATATTCAAAAGTGAGGAAAATGATTTCCTCTTTCTTACTCTTTCTGTCATCTAATCCAATCATTTTCACTCATCTTTATTTTTCTTTTCTTTTATTAAAAAATCGAATTATTTATCATTTATTATTTTTCTTTTTCCTCCTTCTTTGGCTAGCCACGGCGAGGGATCAACTCGCCCAAAGACAGCAAGGCTTGAGCTTGCCAATTTAGTCAGGTGGAGCCTTGCCTAAGGTTGGCTTGGCCTGGCGTGCTAGAATCTGGCAAGCTTGATCCACGTCAACTTTGAGGGGCTTGTCTCTCGCCTATGGCAGCATGTCAATCATTGTGTTGGTTGGCAACTGGCAGAGGAAGAAAGCAAAAAGAAAAAAAAAAATTGAATATTTTGGTAAGTCTCTCCAAGAAAATCAAATTGGGTATTTCATATTGAGGGGAGGAAAATGTTTTCTAGTTCATTTTTAGGTTTTGGTCAAACTTTAAAAATAATGTTATTTTTCTGGAAAATGATTTTAATGAAAAATAATTTGAATATCTTTTTTTTTTTTTTAATGAAAAATGAACTTTGCTAGGATTCTTTTTAAAAGGATGCTATTTTCAAGGCATGTTTGGCTGTATTATACAAATAATACAGAAGTAATTTTTGATATTTGTCAAGAAAAATTATGAAGGATGCATTTGAGAACAAGTCTCCGGTACAAATCAGGTCCCAAGTTCGGGTGCCGGAGACTCGGGCTGGGGCGTGAGTTCCAAGCCCGGCCTCAAGGGACAATCCTGAGAAGATGGACCCACGTATGCCCCAACCTTCTTGAGATCCTTCGTTTCGTCCTTCTTGGCGTCTACACGCATTAAAATACAGCAACCAAGGTCCCCATTTGCCGAAGGGAAAAAGATGAAATCTTCAGGCTATAATACTTGAAAATCAAATTGGGTATTTCTCACGTGTGAGTTTTGCCTAGAAATTTAGTTTTTATGGACTTTAGAATATCTTTGATATTAGAAAATCTCTAATTATTATGCATATTTTGGTAATTCACTCGATGTGCAAAAAACAATAGATTTACACAGATTTTGGCAATAAACTTTTAAAAATTATTACTGATGTATATACAGATTCTCATCAGATGAATGATGAAAGATTCATGGCAGGTTAAATTCTATTATGTTCTCATATACCTTTTTCTGAATTTAAGTTGTATGTGAAAATACTTATTACTGAAATGAGAATAAAGTCATACATGGAGGTTTTATTACATGATAATCACTTATCGCTATATGAGTAATAACATGAACAAGCGTTACCAAATCTTAGATAACACCCGGACTTAAAAGAATCAATCACAACGAATGAGTTTTCTCATACTTTCAATTCTATTGTTAGAAGGCTCTCAATGTGTGTCTCTTGCAAGTTTTGCACATTTCAGCGCACCTACTATCCACCAGAGATGACACTTCACAAAATAATTTTATGCATAAATACTATGAGCCCTTTTCCGACGTCAACGTATACTTCAACTTCAATAAGGAAAGGAAGACTGCAGGAAATCAGATTTCCTTTTTTGCATCACCCATGATCTTATTGGCAAGAGTTCACTCGACATTAACTTCGAGCCATAATCAACTGATCACTATCTTGAGAACCATTCCAAGTGATTAAATTAGCTTTAGAGAAGCCACCGTATCAAACGATCCTTTCACGGGAAAAAGAAAAGGTTGTACAGAAAAATCAAATGAATTCAGTGTGTAAATTCCGGGGTTCATGATTAGCAAGCAGACATAGTACTTGTCCAGTAATTTCAACTGGGCCATGTCGGTTCTCTGCATAATTTACTGCTCTACGAGAGAAAGTTCTATTTACTAACGCACACAAATGAAGAAGACCCAAGAGAATAATTTGTTACAGTACTTGTCCAATCAGCCTCCACATGCGGACCTTTTTTTTTTTTTTTTTTTTTTTTTGCAAATATTGATACCTCGGTGTCTGTACATTTTGTGTGGTGACTGAAAAAAAAAAGGTCATTGATTGAAGCGACGATGAGAGCCTAGGTTTGCGTAAAGTTATGAGAACACTGTACCCTTGGTATTGATGGTTTTACTAGAATCTGTAAATGGATTCTAGCCTGTGATGTGACCTTGGATGAAGAAGAATCCATGTGGTAATTTTGATTTCATTGTTAGATAGAATTACTTTTTAGATTTATCGAAAAAAAAAAAAAGTGAGTTCACCTTAGAGAGGTTACTAGCAGATGTCATGAGAGATTAAAAGAAGCAAGCAAAGGTTTTACATAAATTACAGTAAAGATGCTATGAAGAAACAAGTACACTTAAGAAAAAGAAGGAAATAGCTAGCTCGTTATTTAGGTAAATTATAATATCTGCAGAAATTTAAAAACTTGCCTGACCATGAGATCCCAACCCTCCTAGGCTGCCTCTAGCTAGGCCGTCGCCTTAACCTGGCGTTTCTTTAAGCCAAACATGTTCCTAGGAGATGAATGCATTTCCGATAACCACTCAAATCACTAAGCCACTCCCATATCCCAGCAGAACAATTTTCCAATTGAGTTTAATTGGCGATCCCAAGTCTTCTTCTTGGTTGGTTGAAGGTTGCCTTGATGTATCCCCTGAATCTTGACATTTCCTATATATGAATTCCCCACATAATCCCAAGTTCCCTTCAAAAGAATCATTTGAAAACGTGTTGAATCGACGCCCTCTCGGCACATACCCGGTTAGATTGTTGTAAGACATGTTTAGGAAAGAGAGGAACCTAAGTTCTGTCAGCTGCGGTGGGATTTGTCCTGAGAGTTTGTTCCTAGAAAGTTCCAATGACTCGAGTGCTGTCAGATTTCCCAATGATGGTGGGATGTGACCAGTGAGCAAATTGTTGGATAGGTTCAGTCCTTGCAGTCCCTTGAGATCACCTATTACACTAGGGATATCTCCTTTGAATGAATTGCTGGAGAGGTCGATGATTGTGAAGACTTCTGAGATCTATGGGCAATACCGTTCAAGCCCTTTGTAAATTACTATCATGGAGAAATCCCAATTGCCATAGTAGGTGAACTCACGGAAGCATCTTGGCCGTAGGTTCTTTTGCATGTATGTAAAGTCTCCTGTCTTGGATTTCATGGCATTCCAAGACTGAAAGAATTCCATGGGCAACTTACCGACGAACTCATTTATAGAGAGGTCAAGTATCTGCAACTTAAGGAACATGGAACTAGATTTAGGCCTCTCTATGATCCCGTGGAATCTATTGAATCGCAAAATAAGGACATGAAGATTCGGTAGAGATCCCAACCATGACGGGAAGGTGTCCACAATAAAATTATTTGCAGAGTTGATGAATTCGAGCGTTTTGCAATTGGCCAGTGACCTTGGTAACTTGCCTTGCAACTGGTTGTCACTCAAATCAATCATCGTCAATTGTGTACCCCCTCACCAATACCTCGGGAATGCTCCCATGGAAATTGTTGCCTTTTAGGTTCAATATGATGAGAGATTCACTGATGTTGCCCAAACAAACCGGAAGTACACCAGTCAAATTATTAGAAGACAAGTCTAGTGTGATTGCTGAACTCAAATTGCAAATCCATGGTGGCAATGCTCCTGTCAACCTGTTGTTGGATACTATATAGGACAATATTGACGGTGGTGCTTCAGGGGGTGGTCCTTTCAACATATTATAAGATAGGTCTATCGTGTACATAATTAAAGGATTGATCGGGTAATACCGATCAAAACCAGTTAAGAAGTTATGAGAGAGATTCAAGTACTGCATGTCTTTAAAAGTGCCATCCCACAACCAAAAGGGCACTTCACTAATGATGTTATTCGACAGGTCCAACCAATTAAAACCCCCGTGGTTTTGGAAGAATGCTGGAAACTCGCTCAAATTGCATGATGCCAGTCCTAGGGCTGAAAGCTGAGGAAGAATAACATTCACGCTACTTGTGTGGCATGATAGCCTGTTAAAAGATAGTTGGAGCACTCCCAATTGTTCGAACTTGACAAAGTTGTCAAGTTCAACAGTTCCGCTGAAGTCGTTTTCGGCAAGGATGAGGTTTTGGAGATTTTGAAGTTGATAGAATGAAGAAGGTATCTCGCCATAGAATTTATTTCCTTTAAGATTAAGCAAGGACAGTCGAGTGAGGTTCATGAGCTGAGGTAGGATGGTACCGTTTAATTGGTTTCCAACAAGGTATACTTCAACAAGTTGGGACAAGTGTCTGATTGAAGGTGGGATCTCGCCATATAAATTGTTGTAAAATAGGGCCAAAGTTGTGAGCTTTTTATTCTTCCAAACCCAAGACAAAGAGGAAATGGACTGAGCAGTGAGTGCGTTCGTACTAATACCTAGGAGTTTGAGATTGCTAAGATTAGCAAATGAAGCCGGGATGGATCCTGAGAATTCGCATTCACTTACATCGAGAGAGCTCAAAGAAGGAAGCATTCCGATTGAAGAGGGAAGCTCTCCAGAAAAGCTCGTGCTATACACGTTTAGCTCTTCAAGAGACTACTTGAGTTAAAGTCAGGCAAGCTGCCCAAGAGAGCTTCATTGTGACTTACCACAAGAAATCGCAGTTTCGCTAAATAAAAAATGGCAGACGGAAACACACCTTGCAGGTTGCACTTAGGCATGTCCAGCCTTACTAGGGAAGACAGATTCGCCAGAGTGTTGGACACTTGGGAAGACATGTTGATGAAACCTAGGCGAAGTAGTTCCAGGCTAGTAAGATTTTGAACTAGGCTTGTCAGGTCTGGCGCTTTCATTTCCAACAAAGGTTTACATGGATTGATGTTGCAACACAGGTTAAGATACACCAACCTTGTAAGCTTGAAGATTTCTGATGGGACTTGGCCGGAAAAAGCGGAAGCAGATAGATCAAGATGAGTCAATCTCAACATATCTCCAACTCGTGACGGTATTTGAGAGTAGTTGAAGCTATTGTCGCTGAGATTGAGCTTTTTAAGATGAGCAAGTTGGATGAGGGTACTAGGGGTGAGCATGGTCCGGGTTGGTCCGAGCCACCCCCTAACCCTAGAACCAACCCGTACAGTGTCGGTCCTTAATTTTTAGGACCGAGGACCGACCCTATTGAGCTTAGGACCAAGGACCGGACCGACCCAATAGGTTCGGTCCGGTTCCAGGGTCCACCCAGGACCGATCGATAATTTTTTTCGTCTTAATTTTTATACTCCCTAAAAAAGCAAACCCACAAATTCAAATTACACATCCATCGACAATGTGGCATTATGCAACTAAACTATAAATACCAATACATATTTAGCAAATTTAAGATGACGCAATAATAGAAATTTCATACCTGCTAACCGCTCATTGAGATATGGGACAAGATGGAAAATTCTTGTAATCATCTACTATCTTTAATATTCATAACACCATATGCAAAAGCGTTTTCCTACATTTGATTATGTAGAATCAACTCAACCAAAAAATGAATTTAACACCACTTGACTAGCATTTGATCATGTAGAGTCCATTCAACTAAAAAATGAGCTTCACACCACTTGACTAGCAAATCACTGTAGCAGCTGCAATACTACTCTACTCTTCAAAAACTTCTACAAGTTGACACAAATTAAAAAGCAGAGTGCAGGTGAAATTCATTAGTAGAATACAATTAAACCATAACAAGTTCAAAATACTTAATATAAACCATAAATATATAACTTCACATCTTGTTAATTCACTCGAACTTCTAAACACTGAAAACAAAACAAACGACACATAATTAATACTCAACAAAAGTTTTAAATTGAAATTACTATTAGTGCTATTGATAGAACATGTCAATATAATATAATATAACATACATTTTACTTAGGTTTGAATATATAAAAGAATTATATATAATATACAGGGTTGGTCCAGGGTTGGACCGACCCAAAACTCTTAGGACCGAGGACCAACCCGCACAGTGTTGGTCATGGAATTTCAAGACCAAGGACCGACCGGTCCCCTTGGGAACCGGACCAGGACCGGCGGGGTTGGGCCGGTCCGGGGTCGGTCCGTGGTCGACCCTAGACCGCCGCTCACCCCTAGAGGGTACTATTGTTGTCGATAAAACCGTAGAGAAAACTACTTCCTAGGTTGAGAACAATTACATGACCTGTATTCTCATCGCACTCAATCCCATCCCAAGAGCAGCAATCCCGACTATTTTTCCAGGACAGAGTTTTGGGACGAGCGAGAGGATCATCAGAAACATCGGCGATTTCGTATCTCTCTTTAAATTGCAGCAGGGCAAACATTTCATCCTCGAGACAAAGACGTTTCGTAGAATGAGAGAGATTGTGTGCGCCAATAGGATGTGACCACAAGCACAAAAGCAAGTGTATGGACATGTAGAAGCACGATGAGGAAGCCATTTTGTTCCAAACAGAGACGACTTTGTTTTGATGAGCAGAGTCTGAGAGAGTGAAGCAGATTTTATAGGCAGTGCTTTGGCTACTAAGCTATTTCTTTGGAAAGCTCCTACTAAGATGGGAAGGGGGAGAGGGACGGACTATCCCTTGTTCCACCTTGGCTCGAAACAACTTATCCCAATCACGAGGCAAGAGCCGCTTCTCTCTTTTCTATTTCAGTGCCCCATAACATAATATATGGGGGGTATATGACACTAGTGTGAATTCGGGTCTCTCTGGTTCAACTAGGACCCTAGTTCCTTAATTTCTAGGTGAATTAAGATCGGGAAAAGGAAGTTTTCCAATCATTGACTGCCACTTAAATCGTTTTTTTAGTCTTCATAATTTACTCCCCTTTATTTTAGTAGGCGCCAGTCTTCTTCATTTGGCCGCATTGCATCAATATGGATCAAATAATCCATTGGGTGTACATTCAGAGATGGATAAAATTTCTTTTTACCCTTATTTTTTTCTTAATAGAAGGCAGGACGCGAAGAATCGAAGAATTACAGATGAATGTACAAAAAGAACTTCATTTTGTTAACCGAAGAAAGGATCAAGGGGCAACCAACATAGGGGGCTAGCTTTCCTTCTTCTATGAAATCTTGGATTTTTTGCTTCAAAGTCTAGCTTGCATCCGTCGCATGATCCGGTCCCCCCTCATTGGGATTAAACAACTTATTAGAAACACAAGACAGCCAATCAGAAATGTCACGAAATCCCCCGCTCTTGGGGGATGTCCTCAGCGTCGAGGAACATGTACTAGGGTGTTTCTCCGTAATCAATCTTCTCATTTACGGTCAACATCTTCTGGAATCTTTTTTGAGCGAATCTATTTCTATACAGAATGGTAAAGGGTCCCCGATGACCATAGGAAATGACTAGAAAAATTCTCCCATTCGGAATCAGATCTGATCCCGAACTTCGGAATCAGTCTTTCGGGCTCTGTAGAGCGTTATAATGCGTCTTTTCAATATCCAAAAGAAGCTGGAATCATAGCTTTCGCATCAGCAAGGAGTCACCTCTCTCACCAGACTCGTCCCTTGTTTTCTTGGCAAGAACAAGTTATGATCGAATACGTCTTGTTTATCTCGACGAAATGGGTGGAATGGCTATCCACCTTCCAAAAATATTCACGATGCGTGCATTATACCTAGCCCCTTTTTAAAGAACTTGATTTCAATCTCAACAAAGAAATGAAAGCATAACTCTTTGCTTGTTGCCCTCTTACTCGGAGGTCTCTCTACTAAAATAGACTCGCCTTGCCGTGATAAGCAAATTGGATGGTCTGTCTTTTCTTCCGACAGACCATGCCTATAATGTTCCACGATAGCACTTGTGCCTAAGGGCATGAACACGCCTTATCCCATGCTACGATGCGTCAAATTGACGACTTTGTGAGTGATGTAACTCGCAGAAGTCTGTGAAATCCATATGAATCTTTAGGTGCATGCACATGACTTTTTGCCGTGCCGTAACGGGTACCTAAATCAACAATCGATTGATTGACTGGAAATTCAGCCAGTAGATATGTCACTTGCATGGAAGACTTGGGCCGCACTGTTAGTCCAAAAATTGCGTACACAAGGGACGATAAGCAACAGCATGATGATCCACTTCACAAAAATCATTCTTTGCGGGAAGATAAGGTAAAGGAGCTTGTATGGTTAAGAAATGGTTTAAGGTTATTCCCTCCATTCTAGACCAAAAGTATCCATTTGGAAGTTGTGACAATAACAAACAATTCTATGAAATGGTACAAATTAAGCGTCGAAATTGAAGAATTTGCTTGCTCAGATGGGCCCCTCTCGTTCACTCAACGATCACTCTGCGTTGGACCTTTCTATTTGCAATTATAGAGTTGTTTCCACTTTGAGTTTATGATCCGTGAACACTTCCTTTGGTTATTGATGTGGAATGTTACTTAGTTAATGCAATGCCTTTGGAGAAATAATGACTATTAAGAGTTATGATCAGTCTTACTTATTGAGAGTGAGAATAGATGTAGAATGGACACGATTGTCTATAAGCAGTTAGACATTTGTGTTGCATCCTAATATTTTCTCACCACTCATTCACTGTATATTGCTAAGACGAATGGCAATTAGAGAAAAACTACACTGTTGGCACCATCGAGATCTAAAATAAATTTAGGCCCTGTTTGGTAACTATCCAAACAGGGCCAAATTCTGATTCTTTGTTCCGGAATCGTTTCGGTTTAGAATCTCGTTTGGTAAAATTTTTGTTCCCGGGAACAGATTGGGAATAGAATCAAGAACAAAAAAAAAAGTTGATTCTTGTTCCGAGAACGAATTTGAGAATCAAAATCAAGAAATTTTCTTCGTCCCTTCAGCCATCTCGCGACCGCCGTCCACCACCGCCCGCCACTGCCGGAGGCTTGCCCAGCCACCGGCGAGGCTCGGCCTCCCCAGATTTGGCGAGGCCGAGCCTTGCCGGTGGCCAAGCGAGCCTCGCCGGGTCGGGCGGGCTGGGCAAGCCTTGCGATGCCCAGCCCCACCGGTGGCCAAGCGAGGCTCGCCCAGCCCTGCCGGTGGCCGGCTGGCCTCGGCCAACCCCGACAAGGAGGGCCTGGCCACCGGCGGGGCTCGGCCCGCCCAGCTGCCGGCGAGGCTCAGCCGACGAAGGTCGGCCTCGTCAAGGGCCGGCGACGCTCCGGTGAGGTCGGCCCTCGTCCGGCCGGTTGGGTGACCGGACCTAAGAAGAAGAAGATGATGAGAAAAAGAAAAGAAAAGGAAAATGAAAAGGAAAATGAAAAAAAAAAATGAAAAAATGAAAAAATGAAAAAATGAAAAAATGAAAAGAAAAAAAGGAAAAAAGTAAAAAATAATTATTTAAAAATTAAAAGAAATTGATTTAGAGCAGAATTAATGAACACGGTACCAAACGAAATTCTATTCCAGAATCAGAAATTTTGGACAGTTACCAAATGGCTTAAAATGCTTAGTATCGTTCCCGGGAACAGAATAAAAAAGAATAAGTTCGATCGAATCTACTCCCAGGGAACATAATCGTTACTAAATGCGCCCTTAGCGACTAAAAGCGAAACATTTATCTTAAAAATACCTCTCTAAACAATTTTTATCGGCGAAAATTTGAATTAGAAGTGGCTATTCTTTTTTTTTTTTTTTGGCTAAGTAACTATTAATAAATAAAAAAGGAAGAAGATAAATACACAAAAGCCATATACCACGTGACACTCTCAAATGTGAGTTTTTGTAGCAATTATTTTTATGTTCACTTTATAAAATCTCTTATCCTGGCAACTCTCCAATTTTTATGCTTATTTTGGTAATACATCTCTAATTGCTTTGCAAGAAGTAATAGATTCATGTGTAATCAAATCCTAGCATATCTCTTATTCTCATGGATATTTGTTAATTAATCTCTATCCATGTATACAAATATAAAATACCTTATAAACTTTAAAACATAACTCTTTATGTGTATAGAAATTCTAGTTAGATGTATGATCAAAGATAGTGGGTAGGTTAAATCCTATTTTGTTCTCAAATCTATTTTTCTAACTGTGTTCAGAGCAATGCTACTGTGGAAGTAGGGAGCTTGCTGCATAGGGGCAAGCAAGCATGCCAAAATTGACAAATAGATTTGTATTTGCATGGAGGACTTTGGGTCAACTAACAGTTAGTCCAAAAAATTTGCAAACCAAAGCGTGTCCTATAGCAATATGTGATGGTCCCCTTCAAAAAAAAGTCCCTCTGTGGGAAGATAAGATGAAGGGCCTGTGTAGTTGATAAGAAGGTTTGGTGTTATTCCCTCTATTCCAAGCAAATATATCAATTCGGAAGTTGTGACAGTAGCAAACAAGTCAATGAAATGGTATGAATTGGGGGTCAAGATCGAAGACTTTGAATGCTCATCTAGCCCATCTCGTTTGCCCAATAACTGCTCTGGGTTGGACCTGTTTATTTGTGATATTAGCACCGTTTTCCCTTTGAATACATGATCTGAAAACACTTCCCTTTGGTCACTGATGAGAAATGTAATTTCCATGATGTAATGCTTTGAAGAGATTGAGATTATTTAACCAAAATTGACAAATAGATTTGTATTTGCATGGAAGACTTTGGGTCAACCAACAGTTAGTTCAAAAATTTGCCAATCAAAGGGTGTCATGTAGCAACATGTGATGGTCCCCTTCACAAAAATGGTCCCCCCGTGGAAAAATAAGATGAAAGGCTTGTGTGGTTGATAAGAAGGTTTGATGTTATTTCCTCCATTCTAAGCAAATATATCCATTCATAAGTTGTGATAGTAGCAAATAAGTCAATGAAATGTTATAAATTGGGGGCCGAATTGAAGACTTTGAATGCTTATTTGGCCCCTCTTGTTTGCCCAATAACTGCTTTGGGTTGGACCAGTTTGTTTATGATATTAGCACTGTTTTCTCTTTGAATGCATGAGTTGAGGACATTGTGACATCCTGGAATTTCAATCATGTTTTCAATTGAATAAATTGGGCATTTCATTGACACGCCTATAGTGCTATTCTTAGAGCTAATCACTATTGAGACAACTAAACTGTTTGTGGAAGTCATTAAGAGATTTTAATGCAATAAGACTTGAAGATTCGACCAGGAATCGGTTATTCGACCGTGTTCATCTACCGATATCATTACGACACAGTAAGATCAACTAAAAATCAGAGATAGGTCAGTTTGATTGAGATATGTGGTTAAACGTGGGAGATTCCACTAAATTCCAAAATTCTCATCGATCGACACTAAATTGATTTTTCTATTGTTTTGGTACCCTGTGTCCGTATTTGAAACCTCGAGATTTTCACGACAATTGAGAGCCGTCAATGTGTCGAAGAGGTTCATAGTGGCTCGGAAAAAATCGACCATGAGTCATTTGCACTAAAAATTTCTGAAAGCTACTCGGTAGGTTAGGTTACGCTAAAATCACGTCGATTGAAATTAATTGCGAATTTGAATCTGATTTCAGAAATTGAAAGTCTTGTCATGTCACAGGTCATTTTAGGAATGTTGACTCATCTTTCGAGGAATTTTCGGTGAGTTCGGGATTTTTTTATGTAAAATCGATTCGGACAATTCGGAAAACGAATGGAAATTCGAATTGGCCAATTTGAAGGGATTTTTGGCATCTGGGGTGGGTGAATTGGTGAATGGAAGTTGTTTGGACTTTTTCTACATTCAAATCGGACCTCAACCGGATAAATTTGTTTAGAAAATCGGATTCCGAGAAAAATGAATTAGAATTCGAAATTGAAGAAAATGGCCATTTTTGTTGCCTAAGACTTGTTGTTGGAGGGAAATTTTGTGCAAGAAAGCAAATGAGGATCAAGTATTTTAGCATGGGAATTTTTGGGGATCAAATTGGACTAAACAAAAGCAAGTGAGACAAAGATTTTTGGATTATAGGAAATTCTTTTAGTTTTCCTTATTTTTTTCCTATCACCTTTTCCCCCTTGGCCGCGCACATCCCTCTTCCTTTCCCTTTTTTCTTCTCTCTCTCTCTCTCTCTCTCTCTCTCTCTCTCTCTCTCGCATTTGTCACCCATTTTTCCTCCGAGTTGCTGTCCATCAATCCACTGAAGCGGATCTCACGGAGCCAAGCCAAAATAAACCACAGATTCCGACTAGCTGGCATCTTCGTTCAACAGCCCGTTGAAGCCGCAAATCCAGCCCTTCTCTCCGCGCGAAATCAGCCATGCGAAGCAGCCATCAATCGTGGAAAATCCAGCAGCCCCGTGAGTCTTGCGGGCCAAGTTTCGGGCCTAATTTGTGCCCTGTTGGTGTCGTTGATTTGGAACTTTTCATTCCTCATCACGTCCTCGTCAATTTGATCCGAGCGGATCGTTAATCATGTGAGTTTAACTCACTAAACCTCATTTAGTAGGTTAATGGCGCTTAGTGGATAATTAGTTTAGGTTAAGCATGTTTAGGTGGTTAGTTAGATATAATTAGTGAAATTAAATTAGTTATCGATGCATGTTAGGTGGTTAGTCAATGTAGTTAGCGAGTAAATAGACTCGAGTATTTATTAAACGAATCTCGGAATTTTCTTGGGTTTGTTTTGATGTCCAATTCGGCTATAATGGGCCTAAGTTGGATTTATTGCAATTTATTGCATTTTTTTAATATTTTTCGTAATTATTTAATTAATTATTTATTTTCCAGAAATAAGACTAGGATGGCCAGTAATTGGAAAATTACGCTGATTGCTGTGGTGTGATTTGTTTATTTAATTGAGCTTTATATTGTGCTGATTTCGATTTAATTGTGAATTTAGGAAATTATCTTTAAATTAATTAATTCTAATAATTAATTGGGATTTTACCGGGTGTGGGTCTACAGCACCAAAATTATATTTCTAGACTACTGAAGCTAGTGGAAAGTTTAATTTTGAAATTATGGTAGTTTGGCTAAGGCTGACCATATATCCATACACGGCTATTTTTATCGGGTATGATAAAAATGATAAGTTGGTCATATGATTGAAATGGTATACTATTTTGGTTAGGGGGCCCTAATCTATCAGCTTTGGGTGAGTATATATATAGTATACCATATTATTAGCTTTGGGCGAGCATATTATATCAGCTTTGGCGAGCAATAATTATTAGCTTTGGGCAAGCATATATACAATATACTATATTATTAGTTTCGAGCAAGCTATACTATCTATTTTCAACTTTAGGTGAGTAGTCCTAGACTATGGTCGGACTTTATAGATAGTATTGAATGTACCGACCATAGGAAGATCGTGATTATATGTAATTGACTCAGTCAATTGATCGATGATTTGATCTGTAGTGATTGATTGGATGTTTATTTGAATTGTACTGACTTGCAAGAAGGAGACTGAGGCTAAGGTAAGTTCTCTAACTCGTATTGTGCTTAGGTAGCCTTTATGGCGTATTGGCTTCATAATCGAGTCTTAGGGAGCAGAACTCGCTGAGACATTATCTCACTGATTATTATATAACCATTTTTAGGTATGTAGATGGTGTTGGTAAATGACCAGGAGCTTGGAGTAAGGAGGTGAAGCTCGAAGAATCGGTGACTATGTCTGACTAGTTAGTTGTAGGACAACTCTCTTTTGTAAAGAGCCGATTTCTTTTGAAGACCTTTGTGTATAAACTTGTGTGTTTATAAAAAGGTATTTTGTGAAAAATTGGTCCTACTTTCCTATTTCATTGTTTTATTGTCTAGGGATTATTTATATGCTTTCGCATGCGTATTAAAATGAATGGGTCGACGATGCGTCCTAAGACGTCGCTGTTAATCGACCAAATAAGGGATGGGTGCATGTCCGAGGATCGGGGCGTGACAGACATTTCCCTTTGGCCACTGATGAGGAATGTAATTTCCATGATGTAATGTTTTGGAGAGATTAAGACTATTCAAACTTTGAACAGTCTTCACTTATTGGGAGGGACAATAGAGGTGGAATTGGCCCTTGTCTTATGGAAATTGTTGGTACCAAACAATCACAAGCGTTTGGATGGTGCCATAGCCTAACATGGTCGCCTAATATTTTCCTAGTGCTCGTTTTGTTCATGCCAAAATGGCTAGAAACCAAAGACAAAAAATATAATATCGTTGGCACCATCCAGATCTAGAAAATAAATATAGAAAAGTGAGAGATACCTTTCTAAATGAGTTTCATTACTGAGAGGCGGTAACAAAGAGACATTGTCTGAAGAAGCTAAGATCTGGATGTGAGAGTACGGTAGAAACGCATTACATTAATCTCGCAATTGGAAAGCAGAGTTAGGCTCACTTTACCTTTGACCCAAATGGATGTTTGAAATGTAAGTAACAAAAAACGGCACTAAGTTTTCCCTGCCGTTCTAGACAAAGAGTATGCATTTCGTAAGTTGTGACAATAGCGTACAAGTCTATGCAATGGGATGAATTGAGGGAAGGAGTGAAGACTTTGGTTGCTCCTATAGCCCTTTTAGATTGCCGGGGTGAGGGATCAGTCTCGAACTTCTGTTTGCAGCATTAGCACTTTCTCTTGTTGTACTCAATCAATTATAGAAAAATGCATCCACTTTCAATTGCTTGTTTGTTTTGTTTCTATCTTTGAAATAAAGAGAAAACTAAGAAAACTAAATTGTGTTGTTGGCAACATCAAGATCCTTTCGTGCAAACAATGCTCATCAGTTCACAAGGAACAACAAATTTATTACATTCAGTCCCATATTCAATCAAGGCAGTTTGTTCAAACCTCAAGCTCCATTTATTTCTCGAAAAATGAACTTCACTAGAAATTTTTCGAAAGGAACTTATTTTCAAGGCATGTTGGTCTGTATTTGCCAAACAATAGAAAAGTCATTTACTGATATTTGTTATAAGAAAATTACGAAATAGACATTTGAGAATAAGTCTTGAGTGCAATCGAAGTCCCAAGTTTGAGCGCTCGGGACCCAGGCTCAAGCACCAGTCCCAGGCCGGGCTAGGGGGAACAAACTTGGGAACATTGGCCCACACACACTTAACCTTTCCAAGATCCTCTATTTTAACCTTAATGACATCTTGACGCATTACGGTGCCGCAAACAAGGTCCTCTTTTGCTAAAGTAAGAAAGCATGAAATCTATGGGTGAAAAATTGTTAAAAAAAAAAAAAAAAAATTATAAACCTATTACGCTTTTACTAATTTAGTTATAATTTTTTTTAATTTTGCCAATTGAGTTATAAACATTTTTCACATTTTGCTCATTGAGTTGATTTGGTCAATTTTGGCCGCAAATTACTGAAGTGGATGTTGGCGTTCCAGCCATTGCTATGTGGCATAACCAACATTGACATTGACAATTTTAGATAATATATTTTTTATTTTTTCTATTTTTCACTTTTGATTCTTTTCTTTTTTTTTTTTTTCCCCTTTTTTTTACCTTCGCCAGGTGTCGTTGATGGCCGATGGAGGTCATTGGCCTTTGGTGTGCCTCAAGCCCTCACCGCCTAGGCAAGGTGACCCTCGCCAAGGGTCGACGAGGGTAGCCCTTGCCTCGAGGTCGGTGACCTCCACTAGTCATCAAAGAGGCTTGGTAGTGGCTAGCAGAGGAAAAAAGGGAAAAGAAAGAAGAAAAGAAAAGAAAAAAAGAGAAGAGAAAATGAAAAAAAAAGAAAAGAAAGAAAAGAGAAAAAAAGGAAAAAAAGACGAAAAATATTTAATATTATTAAAAAAAGTCTATGTTAGCGTCAACCATGTCACGTAGGATGGTTGGTGTTTATGTTAGCGATATTCATCGAAAATTGGCTGAATGCACTTTAATTGATAGAACGCAAAAATGTTTAAGACTTAGTTGATAACATTGAAAATTTTAAAAATAAATTGGCAAAAGGCAAAAGGTTTATGACTTTTGGGACAATTTTCCTAATCTTTTGTAGCCCATCAATCATCCATAGGCAATTCAATGATGGATCTACTTTGCTTTGGGCTCAATCTTTATATCCATATTGCCCATTTGAGTATAAACAAAGCATATCGTTTGTGATTGTCTCTTTGATACGGCATTTTATGATGCAGTTACACGAAACGCGGTGTAATGTGATTTCTTTCTAGGCTATATGGCATTTCCTTATGTCTGAGTGAAAAAAGTACCTTTAACAAAAAAATAAAAATAAAAATTGCACTACAACCTTACCACAAACAACATACTCTCGGAAACCTTTTCCAGCACTTGCAACTCTCCCATTGTGAACTATAGTATTTCTTTCCTTCCATGAGAAATAAATGACACCACTCCTTGCCACCGTTAATAAGACTTACCAGAGATCTCCCCTTTGATATCTGCAACACCCACATAAACTCACCATCCGAATCCCCAACAAAACCTCTTATACCATTAGTCCACGGAGGACACAGAACCATTCATGTTCTGCCATTTTCACAATCTATCACTAGTCTGCTGCAACTTGGTAAGGATAGCAAGCCAAGATACAAAGCAAAATGTCGGCACATTTGGATTAAACCACATTAGCCAATGCCGAGTTACCTTGGCCTTTTTCTCCCTGATTAAGCTTTAAGCATTAGCACGAGTGAAATCACCAGGTTTAGAGTCTAAGAAGACCCCTCTATCTAGTTGAGACTTGAGAAAGGCATTAAAGTTCCACACAGCACAGCCTGAATTTCAACCAGATCATTTGATTTAGCAGTGATTTTGCCAAACTACTCATTTCCTCTTAATGCCAGTTCACGCTCATTTCCTCTTTCAAATCATAGAAGTAATGTCATTTAAAGATTTCGACGAGAATTTCGAAATCGACCTAGTTAGGTCGTACCCAAATAGTTTGCCGGCATCTATGGTTTGATCTTTGTTTTCGAATCATGTTTATGTGAAAAAGTTGCTCCTTATATTGAAACCAAAACATATGGCCGAGATTGTAATCTCTACTATTCAGTAATGAAGTATACTGATATTTAAGGGCAGATCTGCCAAGAAAGCAACAAATCATGTTACGACTAACGCGGAAGCGCGAAAAAATGAAAAGATTAGAGTAAAAATAAATTACAGCCTACCCATGCATTTGATTCGCCATCCTCGCGATCTTCTCTGCTCCTTCATTGCCTTCTTCCGCAACTTTTCTTCTGCTCTTTAGCGGAGACCGCCCCCAAATCCGACAGTACCTCGTCCTCCTCCACAAATCGGAATAATTCATCGGTGAAGTCTGGATCGTACTTCGTGGTGGACTTCCAACGCGATTTCTCGTCTGGATTCCGCTTTGGCAGCGGGAAAATTGCGTCCTCCGATGAGCAGTTGATGGCGCGATTCGGCTCGAGGATGAAGAGGTCCTTGGTCTGGGAAATGAGGTCTTCCACCGCGGAGTCACCTCACCGCGGAGTTGTCGGTGTCGGAAAGGTAGGAGAAATCAGCCATGGCTGCTTTTGTGATTGTGGTTGCGAGGGTTTTGTTGGGTTCTTGCAGACTCTGCTTCTGCTCTGTTAACGCGAGCGGTGGGGAGGGAATTGTGCTCAACCGGGAGCTTCTCGTCGACTTCCTCGAACGACTCTCGATCCCAAGTGATCGTGGCGTCGCAGGCTTGGAGCTCGAAGCTATGCGGAGCGGCAGATGACGATAGAGATGGGAAATCACCCCCGTAAACAAGGAGGAGGAGAGAGGCGGAGATTATAGCGGCAGAATGTTTTTTCATGGGAATCGTTTGGTATAGTTCTGGTGTGCGAACTGGGTCTAAAGTATCACTACAAAGGTCGGATTAGAGCCTACTAAATTGCATTAAGTTATGAGATCACCGTAACCTTGTTATTGATCGTTTTACTGGAATTTGTAATCGGCTTTCAACTCGTGATGTGAACCCTGGATGAAGATGAATTCCCGTGGCAATTTAGATTAAAGCGTTCGATAGGAGCACTTTCTCTTGAACATCGATATAAAGATAAAAGGTGCACATGAGCTTGTTTTACAAGTTAATAATGGCTTTATTAAAAAATAAAAAACATTGAACTTAAATTTTCGTTAGAGAGGTGGTAAACAGATGTGATTGATCCGAAGAAAGTGAAGATATTATGAAGGAACAAGTACATTTAAGAAAAGAAGGAAACACCTAACTTATCTTTTAGCGAAGTTCTAATATGTAGAAATGAAAAACTTGCCTGACTAAAAATTCCCAAGCCTCCTAGGCTGCCTCCGACCAGGCAGTTGTCTCCTTCTCCTGGCATTTTTTCCGAACCAAATATGTTTCCAGGAGATGATTGCATTTCCAATGACCACTCCAATCACAAAGCTGCTCCCATACCCCATCACAACAATTTTCCAATCCAGTTCAATTAGCGATCCCAACTCTTCGTGGGTTGAAGGTCGTCTTGATGCATCCACTAAATCTCGACATTTCCTGGATATAAATTCTCCACATAGCCCTGAGTTCCCTTCAAAAGGATCATTTGAAAAAGTATCGAGCTGTTTTTCTCTTGGCACAGATCTGGTCAAGTTGTTGTAAGACATGTTCGAGAATGAAAGGAACTCGAGTTCTGTTAGCTTTCTAGGGGATTTGTTTGGAAAGTTTATTCTTTGAAAGATCCAATGATTCAAGTGCTGTGAGATTCCTTAATGACAATGGGCTGTGACCTACGACGAGATTCTTGGAAAGTCTCAGTCCTTGGAGTCCTTTGAGTTCACCTATGACACCTGGTATCTCTCCTTCGAACAAATTGCTGGAGAGGTCAACATATGTGAAGACACATGAGATCTTTTGGTAATACATTTCCAGTCCTTTGTAGGTCAATGTCATCATCATCGGGTAATCATAACCGCCGACGGAAGAGGAAGGGTACCATTTTGACCATACATTCCCATATATGAAGGTCACGAAAAAATAACTTTTCTCACCGATGATTTTTTCATAATAATGGTTGTCATATGTGGTTCTACGACTATATGTAGAGTTTCCCATCACGGATTTCATGGCATTCCAAGACTGAAAGAATTCCCTCGGCAACTTGTCGCAAAATGCATTATTAGATAGGTCAAGTATCAATAACATAAAGAATGTGGAACTAGATTTAGGCCTCTCTATGACACTGAGATATTTATTGGATTGCAAAATAAGGACATGGAGCTCCGACAAAGATCCCAACCATGACGGGAAGGAGTCCACAATGAGATTGTTTGCAAAGTTGATGAACTTGAGCATCTTGCAATTGGCCAAGGACCTCGGTAATTTGCCTTGCAATTGGTTGTCACTTAAATCAATTATCGTCTGGTGCATCCCCCTCAACAATACCTTGTGAATGCTTCCGTGGAAATTATTGCCTTTTAGATTCAACGTCACGAGAGATTCACTGAAATTGCTCAAACAAATCGAAAGCACACTAGTCAAATTGTTGAAGACGAGTCTAGTGTGATTGCTCCTGTCATATTGTTGTTGGATACTATATAGGACATTATAAATGGCGATGCTTTAAGGGGTGGTCCTTTCAACATGTTGTGAGATAGGTCTATCATGTACATGCATAAAGGATTGATTGGGTAATATCGATCAAGATCAATTAAGAAATTATGAGAGAGATTTAAGTACTGCATGCTATTAAAACTTCCGTTCTACCCCCAAAAGGGCACTTCTCCCCCAATGTTGTTATCCAACAGGTCCAACCAATTCATACTCTCTTGGTTTTGTATGAATGCCGGAAACTCAATCAAATTGCATGATGTCTATCCTAGGGCCTCAAGCTGAGGATGAATAGCACTCATGCTACTCGTGCGGCATGATAGCCTGCTAGATGATAGTTGGAGCAATTCCAGTCGTTTGAGCTTGACAAAATTGTCCAGTTCAACGGTACTGCTGAAGTTGTTTTTTGCAAGGATGAGGGCTTGGAGACTGTGGAGTTGATAGATTGATGAAGGTATCTTGCCATGGAATTTATTGCCTTTAAGGTCAAGCACGACCGGTTAGGTTCATGGCTTGAGATGGGATGGTGCCGCATAATTGGTTGACAACAAAGCCTTATTCAACAAGTTGAGACAAGTTTCCGATTGAACGTGGTAAATTGACGTGACAGAGGCTAAAGCGGCGAGCTTTTTAATCTTCCAAACCCAAGACAAAGAGGAAACGGACTGGATTGGGAATAGTTTCCTTGTGACATCTAGGTATTCAAGGTTGCTAAGATTAGCAAATGGAGCCGGGATGGATCCTGAGAATTTGCAAACAGCTACATCACCATAGCTCCATGAAGCAAGGTTTTCGATTGACATGGGTAGCTCCCCAGAAAACTTTGTGATTGGCAGTTGCAGCTCTTCAAGAGGACTACTCGAATCAAAGTCAGGCAAGTTACCTGTGAGAACATTATTGTGACTTGCCGCAAGAAATCGCAGCTTCGGTAAATGAAAATTGGTAGATGGAAATACAAAGTGCGGGTCGCACCGATCCATGTCCAGCCTTCTCAAGGAAAACAGATTTGTCAGAGTGTTAGGCACTTCGGATGACATGTTGACGGCACCTAGGAAAAGTTCTTCCAGGATGCTCGAGAAAATATTAGGTATGTCTTAGGGTGCGAATGGTAACGTTTCTGTTTCTTTTTTTGTTCCAAGGAACAGAAACAAAAAAAAATGTTTCTGTTAGGGGAACAATTTTTGAACAAAAGAACGCGTTTGGTAACCTTTGTTCCGGGAATAAAAATGAATAGAAACACATTTAGTAAATTTTATTCTTTTTTTATTTCTTTTAATTTTTAAACATTTTTATTTTATTTTTCATTTTTTCCTTTCTTTTTTAATTTTTTTTTTTTTTTCGGCCGGCAGCCTCGCCCAGCCATGGCGAGGCTCGGCCTCGCCGGATCTCGGGCGAGCCCGAGCTCACTCAGCCAAGGCGAGGCTCGGCGTCGCCGGCGCGGGCGAGGCCGAGCCTCGCCTTGGTTGGGCGAGCTCGGCCTCGCCGGGGCCGGCAACGCTCGGCCTCGCCAGATCGGGCGAGGCCGAGCTCGCCCGGCCCAAGGCAAGGCTCGGCCTCACCGGCGCGGGCGAGGTCGCCGACCCGCGTCGCCGGCCCTCGATGGCGGGTTGCCGGCCATGGCCGAGGCCGGCGACCGGCGAAAGAAAAAAGAAGAAAAAAAAGAAGAAGAAAAGAAGAAGAGAAGAAGAAGAGAGAGAATAGAAACGTTTCTTCATTTTTTTTTGTTATCTTGGAACAATAAACAACAATTTGTTGTTTCTTTTTTTTTGTTCTTATTTTGTTCCGAAACAAAAAAAAAAAAAAAAGAAAAAGGCAACCAAACGCGTTTCTATTCTTTTTTTGTTCCCGGGAACAAAATCCGTACAGAAGTGTTCCAGAAACGTTTCCATGCACGCCCTTATATTCCAGCTTGGCAAATAAGAAGGCGATTGGAGTTCGACACATGTCCTCGTGAGACCCACATTCTGCAGAGAAAAAGAGGCGCCAATTTGAAAATATTTCAGTCCTGGTTTTCTTTCCACGCCTCTCTCTCTCTCTCTCTCTATCCTCGCTCTCTCTGTTCGACGGATTCCGTCTCTCTCTCTCCACCCTCCCTTTTCCGATCGGCGAACCACTGCGAGCAATTGACGAACCAGGAGGATAATGGCGAGATGACCGCGAGCAACCGACCGGTGTGCAACCTCCCTCCCTCTTTTCGATCGGCGAACCACCGCGCCACCCCCCGGCTCCGATTCCGGCCCCGACTCATCCGTCCCCCGCTCTTTCTCTCCCCTTGCCTCTCTGTCTCGCCCTCCCTCTCTTCGCTGCGAACCAGCGCGTGACCGGCGAACCACCGCGCCCCCCCTCCGACCCCAGATCCAACCTCGGCTTGTCCAGGTAATTTCTCGCTTTCTCTTTTCTCTTTTTCTCTCTGTTTGACGTGGTGACGGAAGGGATTTTATAGGAGTTCAGCAATGCCTGAAAAGTCATTAGTTATGTTGTTATCGCATGGGTACCAATTTTTACAGTAGGCAAAGCTTTCACTTGGTCCCAAAATTGCAAGTTTTCACTTTTTTTTTTTCCTGGTCATCATTCTCCGCATAGTTGCGATAATTCATTTCCATGCCTATTTGGAGGCTAAACTCTAACGCCCTAGGTTGCCATTTTTGCATGTGAAGCTTCTTAGGAGCAATTTGAACTGGTGAAAATCTTAGAAGGGGGTAAGGTGTATATTAATGGCGTTTTATGGGCAAGCAAGAAGGTGAAAGTACTAACCACTTGTTGCTACAATCTAGTGTGACCAGAGAGCTTTGAGAGCTGCTACCATGTGTGGTGTTCAATAGGTCTTGCCGTACTTGGTGAAAGAAGTTTAGGGTTTAGCAAAGGACTTTCTTAGGTGAGAAATAAGAGAACCTCTTGAAATGGAAACTTTGGGAGTGCTTAACAAAGTGCTGTTGTAATCTAGTACTTTAATGTGAGTGTGCAATCTTTATTGGTCTGAGGTGTACATATATCATGTTGATGATGTAAAGTTAAGAGAGTTTGGACTGCCTATTGTTTTTGCTGTCATAAATATATGATACAACTAATATATTGTGTCTGTGAGGTGTACATATATCATGTTGATGATGTAAAGTTAAGAGAGTTTGGACTGCCTATTGTTTTTGCTGTCATAAATATATGATACAACTAATATATTGCGTCCGTTGACTTTATCCATCTCCTCTCTTTCTGTCAATTTGATATGAATCACGTTATTCACGTGCATTCTTTATGATTTGCAGCACGTTATGCAATGCTTTTGCTGGTCTATATCAAGGATAATGTCCTATTCAGAATGTATTAGCTATAGTTTAAATGGCTTACGCCTGGAATCCATTTTCAGTATGTGCTGGTTATTTGTGGTGTTCAATAGGTCATGCTGTACTTGGTGAAAGAAGTTTAGGGTTTACCAAAGGACTTACTTAGGTGAGAAATAAGAGAACCTCTTGAAATGGAAACTTTGGGAGTGCTTAACGAAGTGCTGTTGTAATCTAGTACTTTAATGTGAGTATGTAAAAGAGTTTAAGCAAGCTCACAGGAGGGATGATGATATTGCCATTGTAAATGCTGGAATGCGTGTTTTTCTTGAGAAAAAAGATGATGATCTGGTTGTTGCTGTCACGCCCCGATCTTCGAACGCGCGCACATCCTTCTACTTGGTCGATTTATGAATGCGATATCCCAGGACTATGTATCGCCGGCCCTTTCCTTTTGTTAAGCACATGCGGAAGCAATTATAAATCCCCAAACAATAAAACAATGGGATAGGAAAGCAAGCCATATTTTTCATATTGAAATTCACAACCACACTTTCTTTAACAACACAACTCATAGTACATTTACAATACTATTCATAGCTTACTTGTCTCACACCTATCTATACTAAGACAGGGTTCACAAAAGGGATGGGATCTCAATCCACATCCGGGTTATACTCAAGATTCCTTTCTAGATCATCTGCTTCTTCAAAAGTCTTTCTCCCCTTCAGGTTCCTCCTCCTTAGCTTCTCCTCAGGGTCCTGAAATGGTTATTCAATAACCAGTGAGACCACGTCTCAACGAAATTCTACCCCCTAATACCCGATTAGTAAGCCAATACACCTTAGGTTGCCTAAGCACATCACAAGTCAGAGGACTTACCTTAGCCTCAGCTCCTTCCTGCAAGTTAGTATATACATCAAATATACATCATCACATCACATCCCCCAATCTGATCGAATCATCGATCAATCGACCTAGTCGATTACATGTCATCCAAATTATCTCTTGATCGACCCCTTCCATACTTTCTATAAGTCTGATCAACATCCAAGACGACTCACCCTAGGTGATATATAGATAGTATGTTATCTTATCTCCAGACGACATATAGAGTCATCGAGCTATCAAATCATACCGTACTGTCTCCAGATGCTCCGTAGAGTCATCGAGCCGGTAGATCATACCGTCCTGTCTCAAGATGACATATAAAGTCACCGAGCCGGTATACACACAATTTATCATACCGTATTGTCTCCAGATGCTCCGTAGAGTCATCGAGTCGGTAGATCATACCGTCTTGTCTCAAGATGCTCCGTGGAGTCATCGAGCCGGTATACACACAATTTATCATACCGTACTGTCTCCAGATACTCCGTAGAGTCATCGAGCCGATATACATGTCATTCCAAGCAAACAATCAAATAACCAATTTTATCATTTCCGATAAAATGACGTGTGTGGGTACACGATCGGCCCTAGCCAAAATATAATATTTTCCTTTCCATAACTCCCATATTTTCTATAGTCTACTCAAATCTTTTTGGCATCGTTAACTGATGTTTGGTTAATTTCCAATTAATTTTCCAAGATTATTTCAATTAGGGAATAAATCCTAAATCCCCAAATAAATCATTTCCGCACAAGATAAAGCTTAATTAAATAAACAGAATGCGCCACGACAATCAGCATAAAATTCCGGTCATCGGCCATCCCGGTTGAATTTCCGGAAAAATAATTAATTAAATAATTAATTTCGAAAAATAAATAAACAAATAATAAAAATCCAATTTAGGCCCATATTGCCTGATTGGAGCCCGAAACGGGTCGGGAAAAATCCCGAGATACATTCAATAAATAATAGAGCATTTCTACTCCCTAATGGCTATAGCTAACCACCTAACATGCATCCTCAAATCACTAATTTAATTGTTTTAATCTAATCTAACCACCTAATTGCAATTAATTAAATCTAACCAACCGTAAGCATAATTAGCAAACTAATAAAGCATTAGTGAGTAAAACTCACTTGATTAAAAGCGGAGACCGAATCACCGCGACGGCGACGCGACGGCGGTCGAAATCGGACTTTCGACGACACCGGCGAGCTTGAACCGGGCCTTAAACTTGGCCCAACAAATCTCAGCTCAAGCTGAGACTTGTTGCTGAATTGGACTTGACTTCACGGGCTTGGGCCTCAAAATCGCGGGCTTGGACTGCTGATTTCTTGGGCCAATGTTGGGCTGGACCAAGGATGGGCTTCAACTGTGAGCGGATGGTGTGGGCTGCTTGCTGAAGACTTGGGCCAAACGATTAAGCAGCAAAGGCCCCTGCTGGGCCACAAAAATTTGCTGGATCCGAGGGCTTTGCTGGGCCCAAAGGCTGAGGATTGACCGCAAGTGAGGAAACAGGTGGGCGTCTTCACGCGGGGAGACTTCGCTGGCCGGACTGCTGCTCGTGAAGTTAAAATGGCTGAGCTGGCGTCTGCACGAGGGAGAGAGAAGCTGACCGGCGTGGCTATGGACGAATGGCAGGGGACGTGACTTCGGTGGTGTTGGGCTTTGGCCTTCTTTGCGCAGCCGACGATGGAAGTGGACTTGCGTGAAGATGGGCTCGGTTGACTGGATTCGTGGGGATGACGGCGAGAGAAGACTCGCACACGACAGAGAGATGGAGCTGTTTCGGCTTTGCTTGGTTGAAGACACATGCATGGAGGAGCTTCGCTGGGTGGATTGCTGGGTCAACAAACCGCCTGGGAAATTTGCAACGTTGACTGATGGGCGTTTGATGTTGGACGAGTGGCAAAGGAGAGGAACTTCGGTGGAGCTTCGGAGGTCAACAAATTTGCTTCACTTGGAGAATTCTGCTGGAGTTGACCGAGGGAAAGCCAAAAAATGGTGGAGCAGCTGATCTGGCCATGCGAGTGGGGGCAAGCGGCGAAGGGAGAGAGAAGGATTGTGGGATTGAGTCTTCGGTGGAATTGCAGGGAAGTTGGATGCTCAATGAACTTGGAGTTTCGCTGGTTCTGCCTCCCTTTTTGCTGGTCACGCACGGTCTTGAGGATAAGAGAGAGTGGAGGGCTCCACCAAGCGCGATATTTTCCAATCTCGCTTCTCTAAGATTTATCCAAAGCCAAGTATAACCCATGGCCTCCAATGAGAGCCACCAAGACACTCTCCACGATCTTCCAATTGGTCCAAATTAGCTAGGCTTATGGGGGTTACGAATTTCTCAGGTCTTGCTTCAAGTGCTCTTCTATTCTCTCTTGATTCATTTTAAATTGGCCACCATAAATTCAATCGATGTATCAATGCTTCACTTGCTATTTTTCCTCATCCAATAACCCATCTTGCATCTCAATTTTGCGACCGAAAACCATCTCCGGCATTTTCTGCACTAAAACAACCCCGCGATGACTTTTTCCCAAAAAGTGTCAGGTGTCAAAAAAAAAATCTTCTGAGACTAAGTCAATACTCCTAGAATTTATTGTGACATAGCCAAAACTTCAATTTCTGAAATCGGACTCGAATTGACGGTTAATTTTCATTCGACGCGTTTTTAGCGTGACCTAGACTACCGGGTAGCTTTCAGAAATTTTTAGTGCAAGTGACCCGTGGTCGATTTTCTTCGAGCCACTATGAACCCACTCAACTCATTGGCGACTTTCGATTATCGTGAAAATCTCGAGAATTCAAGTACGAACACAGGGTACCAAAACGATAAGAAAATCAGTCTAGTGTTGGTCGACGAGAATTTTCCAATTTAGTGGTGTCACCCACGATTAGCCACACATCTCAATCGAACCAACTTGTATCTGATCTCAAATCGATTTATATCTATGCCGTAATGGTCTCGACAGATGAACACGGTCGAGAAGCCGATTCCTGGTCGAATTCTCAAGTCTATTTGCCTTAAAATTCTTAATGGCTTCCCCATATAGTCTAGTTATCTCGAGAGTGATAAGCTCTGAGAACAACCCTATAGGCGCGTCAATGAAATGCCCGATTTATTTAGCAGAAAACAGGGTCGAAAATCTGGGATGTCACAGTTGCAGATGCATCAATCGTTTATGGTGGAGTGGCTCCTTTATCTATTGCTGCAAGGCAAACCAAAGAGTACTTGATTGGAAAGACTTGGAATCAGGAGCTTTTGCAAGGAGCTCTGGAAGTTTTGAGGAGTGACATAATCATCAAGGAAGATGCTCCGGGTGGGATGGTTGAGTTTCGAAAGTCTCTAACACTTAGTTTCTTTTTTAAGTTTTTCCTCTGGGTTTCTCAAGAGATGGATGAGATGAGATCCATCAGGGAAGAGATACCATCGTCGCATATATCTGCCATAAAACCATTTGAAAGACCATCTGCTGTTGGAAGTCAGGATTACGAAATTGTGAAGCAGGGGACTTCCGTGGGATCCCCTGAGATCCACCTTTCCTCAAGGCTACAGGTATCTGTACTACATCTGGGAATCTAACGCAGTGAGACTCTTGCATCTTTTGTGTGGTTGACATTGTGTATTTTCATTTGCATCATGGGACTTAGTGCTACTTTCCTCAAAACCAATTTTAGTTTCTGTGATTGCCATCAAATCAGGTATTCGGTTGCACCTTCCTTTCATCCAATAGTATGAATTCATGGCCTACAAACATGTCGTAATAAAGATATACACACGTAAGAATGCATGAAATGGCTGCATCTGTTTCCCAAAATTGAGTTCACAAACTTTAGACTTCTATTTGCTTGCTACAACAAATTTAAATAAAGCCAGAATGTTCAGTTAGTCTTCGCTTCCCATATTGATGTGACCAATCTTTAACCGGTGACAGTTCTTGATGCTTATTCAACCCAAAATTCCAACTATTATTATTTTTTTTATTTTTTTATAACTTCACATTAGTTTGTCACCAGATAATATTTAAGTAAGCTCATGAAGGATGGCCATTTCTGATCTCAGGGGATATCTGTTTTGCATTCTTCAATGACTATCTCTAACTCTTCCTTATTTCCTTTTTCTATTTCCTTCTTTGCAATTATGTTTTGTTTTCTGGGCGGGACATCTTTGTTTCTTTGTTTTGTGAATTATCCTGCTGCAAATTCTCTGATGTATTTAGTACGCTAATATTGCACATGGTCCTGACTGACGTGCCTAAAAACTTTTGTGTCAATTGTTTAATGTGCGAGCAAGGTTTTTCATCTTACATTTTATATAGTTGTGCGATGAAGATGTCATCATGATGTGATTTGTAAATTTTTATTTCCTATCAGTTGCCTTTTTCCATATGCTGAGAATAACTGTTTCACATTCTTATCTGCTATTATTTCTTCAGGTCACAGTTGAGGCGGAATATGCTGATGACACACCCTTGCCGCCTGATGGTCTGAATGCCACGTTAGTGCTAAGCAGAAAACCCCATGCCTGTATAATTTCGGTAGATGCTTGAGCAGCGAAATCTTCTCCTGGATTTGCCGGCATATTTCTTGCAAAAGACATCTCAGGAAAAAACGAGATGGGGGTTGTTATATCAGGTGAGGAGGTATTCGCTTCAGAATCTGTCACTTGCGTTGGCTAGGTATATCATAGCAGTCAATCTTTGTATGTTGTACATGTGCTTGGGACTCCCCCGAACAAATCAAACTTATGACTTAAACTGGGACCCTCATATTGAAAATTCAAGAGTTAACCACCAGACTAGGAAATGTTTTTACAGTTTTTTGACTCTTCCTTGCCACTTTGTATGTGAAGTCTTCTTGTTTTCATATATTTGTCGCAGGTTATTGGGGTAGTTGTTGCCGATACATGAGAATGCAAAACTAGCCGCGAGAAAGGTTCATGTGGAGTATGAAGAACTTTCGGCTCTCTTTTCAATAGAAGATGCCATCAAAGCTGAAAGCTTTCATCCAACACATAGAGGTCTTTGCGAAAAGTCAGTCGGGCGAATGTTACGAAGTCATACAGGGGGAGGTTCAAGTGGCAGGTCAGGAACATTTTTACTTGGAGACACATTGCACCCTCATTGGACAGTGGATGGCGGAAATGAAGTCCACATGCTTTCCTCCACTCAAGTGAGTGAGGCCTTTGACCAACATTCTTTTTGCTCTCTTTTATGTTGAATTTTTCTGCAGTCAGATTGAATTGCCAAACGTGGATAGCAACTTGCTTGATAACTGAAGTCAGTTGTAATGGGTTGCTGTGGGATTGGATTTAGCCATTCCTTAGTGTGGCTGTTTATATGATGAGCGTTTTGGACAGAATTGTTGCTTTGGACTCAGTTGCTAAGTTTGATTATGAGAGATTTAGGGGCTGCATGTTTTCACTCTTTTTTTTTTGTTTATAAACAGAAATTCTATTCTTTTGTTCTTGGGAAAAAAAAGAACAGAAACGCGTTTGGTTGCGTTTCTGTTCTTTTTTTTTTTTTGTTCCCGGAACTCAAAAAGAACAGAAACGAGAAACAAAAAAAAATTGTTTCTCGTTCCAGAAACAATTTTGAAGAAACAATTTTTTGTTTCTTGTTTCTTCTTCTCTCTCTTCTCTTCTCTTCCTCTTTTCTTCTTCTTTCTCTTTGGCCGGTTGCCGGCCTCGGCCTCGGCCATGGCCGGCCGTCGAGGGCCGGCGACGCCGTCGAGGGTCGGCGACCTCGCCGGCCCCCGGCGAGGCTCGGCGTCGCCGCCGGGCGCGGGCGAGGCGCGGCCTCGCCAGCCCCCGGGCGAGGCTCGGCGTCGCCGGCGCGGGCGGCGCGGCCTCGCCAGATCTGGGCGAGCCCGAGCTCGCCCAGCCAAGGCGAGGCTTGGCCTTGCCCCGCCGGCGACGCAGAGCCTCGCCGGCGCCTGACACCGAGCCTCACCTTGGTCGGGTGAGCTCGGGCTCGCCAGATCCGGCGAGGCCGCGCCGCCATGGCCGGGCGAGCTCGAGCTCGCCAGATCCGGCGAGGCGAGCTCGCCAACGACGACGAGGCTCGGCCTCGCCTGGGGGCTGGCGAGCCTCGCCGTGGCCGGGCGAGGCTATCGCCCCCGTCGGCCGGTCGCCGGAGGCTGGCGACCGGCCAAAAGGAAAAAATGAAAAATAAAAATAAAAATATTAAAAAATTAAAAGAACAAAAAATTTACCAAACATGTTTCTATTTATTTTTTATTCCCGGAACAAATTTACCAAACGCATCTTTTTGTTCAAAAAGTGTTCCTCGGAACAGAAACACTTTTTTTTGTTTCTGTTCCCTGGAACAAAAAAAGAACAGAAACGTTACCAAACAGCCCCTTATATGCATGTTTTAGTTACCCTTCTTTTATAAGCGGAAAATGGATTCCAGGACTTGACTTTGTAATTAGTAACATGATACTATTCTTCCTCTACAGTGCCCCAGGCATCATCAGAATGTTCGTTGCTTGCGTGCTCGGCCTGCCACTCTCAAAAGTCGTTTGTAAAACCAAGAGAATTGGTGGTGGGTTTGGAGGAAAAGAAGCAAGGTCGGCGTTCCTTGCTGCTATAGCTTCTATCCCATCATATCTCTTGTATCATATCTCTTGAACAGACCAGTGAAAATCATGTTGGATAGGGACGTAGACATGATGATAAGTGGGCAGCACCATAGCAGCAAAACTGAAGAAAGAAAATTCTAGATTGAAAATTGAAAATGTTGATTGCGTTGTTTATAGTAATTTTAGCTTCAACAGTTTGAATGGGAGAATTCAGAACTACAACTCCCGTTAAACATGCATCCAATTATGTCATGTCCAAATAAGTCTGCTTGAGCAAATCAAAAGTGAGGATTTGGATATTGATGCTAACTTGACAAAGGTTCATCTGCACTAGGTGAAGAGCCAATTTGGCTGGCACTAGGTGAAGAGCCGGTTTGGCTGAAAATTGCAAGCTCATCCTTCCATGGAAGAACAATTGCCTATTCACATGCATCCGAAGCAGAAAATATTGTATACACCATTTCTATACATGAGCCACAGATAAACCACGGTTAAACATCTTGTTTTAAAGCGCCACATAGATAAAGACAACGACTGACTGTTGATTCTACAAAACTCTCTAGCCTTTGAACATGCAGGGGGAAGAGAAATTAGTGGAGAGTGAAACATCATTGCTGAGAGGAGTCACCTCCATTACTCGTAATGATCTTGTGTCTATGTACAAGAAGATAACCAAAAGCACACAACCATCTGACATCACATTTGTGCAATGTAGGAGTTAACTTCAACGATCTATTGCCATAAGCTTCATCTTGTTGCACATCAATGAGTCACTAACTCTTCAAAACCTGTCCACATCATATGAGAAGTCATCGACTGAGAAAATGATCCAGAAAATCAGCACTTTTGATATGGCTTCACTTTAGTACATCTAATGTTGTAATTATTGTATTATATACTTGAATACCAAAAGCTTGCCATAAAGGAAATTGTGTTAAGCAAATGTCTTACGTTCGAGTCCCACAGATAATGACCAAATATTAGCCTAGTTCACTCTTCCAAATGAAGAATGATAAATCAAGTTAAAAGTGTCTATCATTAAGTAGCTTTTATTTAGAGTATTGGCAGCCACTTTCCTACCAGTAAGTAGGACAAGAGATTCTTAGCATTTATTCAGAATATTATATCATGCTGGTTTCTAGGAAGCCTGTATCAGATGGAAATTTGCAACATCATTGCATGAAGTCTTGCCTTACAAAAGATAGAAAAAAGTAGTAGTACAAATCATGTATTACATCATACCCGCCAGTGAAGTATCATCTGCTTCCACAAAAGAAAGTTCCTGCATATATGTTGGCAACATAATTAAAAACTTGTGTCAAAGCTCTCCACTACCCAAACTCACTGGGCAAAAAAAATCAATACATGTGTGCTTCTCTTGATCTTATTAAACAAGAAGGAAGCATTATGCACTAGGCAATGCATCAAAGATTCCAAGGTAGTAATGCCAAGTAGATAAGGCAAAATGAAGAAAACTCCAAGGAGAAAAACTCTAAGCCAAGGATAAGGAACTGAGATTGGTGATGCAAAATAAGATGAAGAATGTGCCAAACAAACTTCTCGAACGCAATCAACTTTGCAGCGTAGAAATTGTAGGCATGTCGCAATGAAAACAGTTGTAACAGAGTTAGAACATCATAATTTTCAGTATAGTGGTTGTCCATTTAAAATTCCTCCTCCTTCTGTTCACTTTTCATCCTTGCAACATCTCATCTCCTGCTTTCTCTGTTTCTGAGTTAAAATTCCTCTGTTTTTGAAGGTTGGCTTAGGGGGTTTTCTTCAAATTGGGCTACATCTGGCTGAAAGCATCAGGTTTAAAATATGAACTCTAATATCTATCCCAGAACATGGTGAGCAGAGCAACTACTCTCCCTCCCATCTTCTATCTTGGGTTTCTCCTCTTTAAAGCTCAAATAACCTTTGATTATCATGGCAAAAGTTTTGACAGTTTTCTTGTCACCTCTTACATGCTCCAAGAAAACCTCAAAGAACTAAATTGTAGCCGCTTCAACAATGATTATTTTCTTTTGTAATAGTATGCCGGTGGTGGCATTATATGCTGTTAATTCCAAAAAGAAATAAACTGAAGTTTTATCAATGGAGCCAAAAGGGAAACTTACACAATGCCTGTTTTTCATTTTATACACAAGAACTCATGAAAAGTGTCCTTAGTTGGACTGTGTATGTACTTCAAAATGAGTTCCTCGCCGAAGGTACATTCTCAACCTCTGCATCTACAAATAAGCTTGTCAAACTGAATTGGCTTGACACAATCTGCAATCTAATCATCATCCCCTCCGAATCTGCACCAGTATATATAGAGATCAGTAGTGAATTTACACTCCACAATTGAGGTTATAAACACACCGATATGACAGAGCCTGTTTCTTTGGACACCATGACTTCGTGTATCACACTGTGTAAGGAAGTTGAGTTGAAGGCTTACCGGATCGTATATCTTCGCCCACTTTTCCTCGGTTCTTTAGCTGCCTTCTGATCATAGAGCATATTAGGACCCACCAATAAATGTGGAAGATGAGCAGCATCAGCAACATTGAGTTGAATATGTAATAAAGTGGTGTGGCATAAGCTTCCCCCATTGGTAAGTAATCACAGAGAGTGGTACTGCACAATTTAAAGCAATCGTAAGCCCAAGGTATCCTAAAACCTGTAGAAGTAAATGAATTGAGATCAATTACATGAGGTCGCACCCTGTTGTTCTGATGACCCAGAATGGGAAGTATATTAGATGTAGCATGAGCCATGAAAGGGCGAATAATCCAAAGAAAACGCTCGCTCCAAGCTCATGTTCAGAGTACTTGAAAACTTTGGCAGCTTCTAAGAACACGTCGCTCACATCATGAAGTGCCAAGACAATTGTGCCAACTCGAAAGAAACTGCACAAGCAAGTAAAGTGTCTTGTGATAAGAAAGACACACGTTTTCATAAAATAGATTGTGCCAGCGATAAGATAGGAAAAATAGTTCAATACTGTAGATGTATAGATGAGACAAAGTTGATCTTCAATGACTAGTTTATATGCCATTTACAAGTTGCAAGTGCATTTTAGATATGGATGGTTTCATGTGACACGGCCTGTAATTCTCTTTGAGGGTATAGATGAGACAAATACCTAGTCGAGTATGAGTAGCCAATCAAGAAGACCGTGATTACATGATGGGACATCATGACAGCAAAGTCCTTCCTTCGAGTTTCCCAGGTAACAAGAGCAGCAATACTGTAAAGGTAGAATCCGCATTGGCATACGTAGATAAGCTTTAGAGGAAGCCTGAAATGATGAAAAACAGATGAATACACGTACTTCTGCAATTGCAACCTTTAAAATTTGACCAACGTTCTTGCATACGACTTGAAATGAAAGGACTCTTTGTACTGTAAAATAGGTGAGAAGCAGTGGTGTATATACAATGAAATAGCATTGCTTGTTTTATCAGCACTCTAATTCACAGCAGTAACACAATAATTTTTTGGCATGTCTGCTGAGCTAACACATTCACAGTGCCCTCCAACATTTTCATTATTGCTAGCTTACGTTATTTACCAACTTAAGCATGCTAGCAAAGCAAATAACACAAGTGAAAAGACAAAGAAGAGAGAGAGCTTAACAACTCGCCACGAACGACAACAACACACTGAAGATGACAATAGATCACCGTGAGAATGCAATTCCGAGTATGTCGATAGTTAGAACTCGGAAATGCATCAAAGCTGTCAAACTCACAAGCATGAAATCACTTACTTCAACTCCTGGTTAGGCCAACCTTCAAAGCGTGGACGAAGGAGGAGAAAAAGAGAGAAAAGTGAAATTACCTGGACGTTGGAGAGGAGGGCTGGGGACTCCACGAAGGAGGTCGGGCGAGCGACTGGGGGATCGTGATGCCGGCGGAACTGGAGATCAACAGGTCGGTGGGTGTGAGGCGGTCGGGCGCGAACGTTCCAGATCTGGGGTCGGAGGGGGGGCGGTGGTTCGCCGGTCACGCGCTGGTTCGCCGCGAAGAGAGAGAGGGCAGACAGAGAGGCAAGGGGAGAGAAATGAAGAAGATGCATTCATACAGAAGATTCAACAATGCTGAAGCTCCTGTTATGGTGAACTTGAATCACACAGAAAACACAGAAAATAGGAAAGTATAGATGTAGGGATTGAGATTGATCAATGCACAACTCTGTATATACTCTTTGTATTTGATCTCAATGTACATCAAGATCTTTACAGCAATTGAAAGAAAAACTTTCTCTGTATTCTTATCAATTTCTCTCTCTCTCTCTCTCTCTAGCTTTATGCGATAACTGGAAGAATAAATTCTTCACAAGCAAATGACTATTCTTCCTTACTTCTCTCTTCCTCATTACGAGGCTTTATATAGAAAGGGAAGACTTAACAGAAAACCAACTAACTTCTGTTTTTACTCTATAACTAATCACCGACTTCATGAATCTCCATAGGAATCCGCAACCACGATCCTTGTTTATCTTCTTTGACTGCTTTTCCATCGTTGATCATCATCTTCATTACTTTGATCTTAGCCATCCATTTCTAATGATTTTCTTCTTGTTTTATCAGCCTTCGCAGATCCTCTGTTTTGCTACACCGTCGCAGTACCGCACCAGCCTTCATCTTCCAGCACCAGCTTCATCTTCTTTCTCGGTGATATATATTCCTAACATTCCCCCTCAAATTGGGAGTAGATGGAACACCAAGTCCCAATTTGGTGCGGAGTTGGCAATGTGTAAAGTGTGAGAGGGATTTGGTGAAAATGTCAGCAATTTGGGAATTCTTTGGAGACATACCGAACGGTGAGTGATCCCTAGAGACTTTTTCTCTAACAAAGTGAAAATCAATTTCAATATGCTTTGTTCGAGCATGTAATATAGGATTAGCAAAGTGAGAGCTATAGCTGATTTATTGTCACAAAAGAGATGTGTAGGGAAGGGAAGAGCACAGCCTATGTCTCGTAAGACAAAGCCGATCCAAGTGAGTTCTGCGAAGTGGAAGCAAGTGCACGGTACTCGGCTTACGCCAGAGGACCCGCGACGGTGGATTGCTTCTTGGCTCCCCAAGAGATGAGATTGGAACCAATGTAAGTACAAAATCCTGTAGTTGACCTTCGTGTTTCTGTACACCCTGCCCAATCTGCATCTGAAAATCCATATAAATGCAGTGAACTCTGTGAGTGAATGAATAAACCAAGATTGATTGTGCCTTTGATATATCTGAGTACCCTTTTAAGTCGAGCAAGATCTACCACAGTTGGTGTCTGTAATTTCTGACATAATAAGTTGGTAGCATAGGCTATGTCAGGACGAGTTAAAGTTAAATATTGAAGAGCACCTACCAAGCTACGGTATTCAGTAGGATTGGTTAGAGCAACATAGTCTTGTTGCATAATGACTTGTTTTAAGGACAGAGGAGTGGCAATTGGTTTACTTTCTGACATGTATGCTCGAGTAAGAAGATCACTGGCATATTTTGTTTGGCATAGAAACAAATGATCCGAATTTTGTTTGACTTCGATACCAAGGAAATAATGCAGAGGTCCAAGATCTTTCATGTGAAATTTGAGGCTAAGAGATTGAATAAGAGTAGACAGCATTTGAGAAGAACTGCCAGTTAAAAAATTGTCATCGACATATAGAAGTAGAAGAATAGTATTCTGTTGTTGATGATATATGAATAGGGAGGGATCCGTTGAACGCAAAAGAAGCCATATTCAAGTAGAAAGTCACCGAATTTATCAAACCATGCTCGAGGGGCTTGTCGAAGACCATAGAGTGATTTCTTGAGTAAACACACATGATAAAGTTTCTGTGAATCTTGAAATCCAGGAGGCTGTTCCATGTAAACTGTTTCATTAAGAGTACCATGTAAGAATGCGTTTTTAACATCAAGTTGATGTATAGGCCACTGTCTTATTTTTGCTATAGACAGAACAATTCTGATTGTGGCATGCTTGATTACTGGACTAAAAGTCTCGGTGAAGTCGATGCCTTCTTCTTGATGGAATCCCTTAGCAACTAAACGGGCTTTCAATCTTTCAAGATTACCATCAGATGTAAGTTTTGTTTTGAAGACCCACTTGCAGCCAATTACATTCATATGGTCAGTTCGAGGAACCAAGTCCCAAGTTTTGTTTTGATATAATGCCTCCATCTCTTCTGTCATTGCTTTACGCCATCCTTCATGAGCTAATGCTGATTTAATTGTTTTTGGTTCAGAAGGGACTTTATATACAACAAGACATGCATACTGGATTCGGTTTGACAATTCCAGATTTTGATCGTGTCTGCATTGAATGATTAGAGGTAATCCCTTGAGTTTCATGAGAAGTGACTTGCTCAGATGTACTGGTCGTAGTGTTGGATTGTGTTGTATTAGTACTATCTGTGTCTTGATTTTGCTCTGGTGAAGTCTCTGCACCATGTGTATCTATTGTGATAGTGTCCTGTCTTGGTTGATCAGTATAAGGAACAAAGGTCTGTTGAGGACTCTGAGAGTTGAGGATAACATTGTTCTTATCAAGTTGCAAATGAGCTGTATGAGGATCAGTATAGAGTATTTTAGAGACTGTTTCTCTTTTTGCTGATTCTGTTAACTGAACTTCTTTTACCCACGTCTGATATAATGTTGTAAGAGATGCATATTTTGTCAAGCACCATTTAGTGAATGGGAAGAACTTCTCATCAAACTTTACATTTCTGGTGATATATATTCGACCTGTTGAAGGCACCAGACATCTGTAACCTTTATGATGATCACTATAACCAATGAATACACAGGTAAGGGATCTTGGATCAAACTTATGCTGAGCATAGGGTCGTAAACATGGATAACAAGCACAACCAAATACTCTGAGGTGATCATAGGTTGGCTCTTGATGATATAGTTTCCTATGTGGTGATTGATGTCCAATTTCGGTGTTGGAAGAAGATTGATGACATAGTTAGCTGTATTGAATGCATCAACCCAATACTTCAGTGGAATTCTTCCATGATATAACATGGCAAGACCTAATTCAACAATGTGCCGATGTTTCCTCTCGATATCCCGTTCGGCTGGTGTGTAAGGACAAGAGAAACTTTGTTTTATTCCACAGTTTTGCAAATGAGCTTTAAACCTGTGGCTAATAAATTCTCCTCCTCCATCACACTGAAAGACTTTGATCTTTGATTCAAACTGGTTTTCTACTTGCTTTTGAAACATAACAAAGATCTTATAGAAGTCTGACTTCAACTTTAATGGATATATCCAGCTGTATTGAGAGAAATTATCCACAAACAGAACATAGTATTTGAAACTTTGAAATGAAGTCACAGGTGATGGCCCCCATATATCACAGTGGATTTTCTGTAAGGGCATGGTTGTTACAGATTCAGAGGATGGAAAAGGTAAAGCTGCATTCTTAGCATTTTGACAGCTACTACAAACACTCAACATCTTATTGCTACACTGAATGAGTTTTTGATTCTGCAGATACTTCAAGATTTTCAGATTGGTGTGTGCTAGTCTTTGATGCCATGTATCTTCTTCTACTGCCCTGTGTCTCTGAGCTAGAAGAGCTTGTGTTGTTTGTAAATTCACTTGATATAGTCCTTTAGTTTTCCTTCCGAGAAGCAAGGTTGTGTTGGTCCAATTGTCCTTTACATATACACCAAATTTGTCAAAGACAAATGAGCATGGGTAATCGTTTGTTAATTTGGATACTGATAACAGATTTTTCTTTATGTCAGGGACAATTAGAACATCATTCAAAGGTAATAAGCTTTCTTTAGTATGCAGTAATGTGTTACCAGTATGTGTAATCGACAAATGTGATCCATCACCAATCATGACAAAGTGTCAAGTCCCGCATATTCGAGGAGTTTTGAAGCATACCAGATTAGCTGTAATGTGTGCAAAGTAGCACCGGTATCCGGATACCACTCGCTTCCTTTGGCATCCTCAAGATGTATAGTTGCTAAAGCTGTTGGTATCTCCTCGCCTTGATACGAATTGTCAAATCTGTACCAGCGGTGCGAGCATCATGGCCGGGTTTCTTGCAGATTTGACATTTTAATTTTATATTGTTAGCTGGTTTCTCATCCCGCTCATTCTTGGAAAAAGTTAGATTTGAAGGATAAGCTTTTATTTCTTGGTATCTGTCTTTGGACCACCAAAGATAGGGACGAAATCCAGAAGTGAAACCAGTTTCAGAGGAATTGTCATAAGGTTTAGTTCTCTGATTCTCTTGCATATAGCTGACATTGCTAAACCTGTAACCTGAATTGTCTCCAGGGTATCTGAATCCACGACCTCTGTTATTAAGAGAACGTCCTCTTCCATAATTGCGGCCTCCTCTATAATTACTTCGTTGAGCAACAAAGCTTGAATTTTGATGAATATATCCTCTATCAATAGTTTCTTTGAACTGATTTTGAGGATATCTTTGCCCAAAGTAAGCCATATTGGGATTAAATTGCGTTCTAGAGTAGTTCTGCAATCTTGACTCAAACCTTTCTAATTGTGCAATTACCTCATCATACTCCGGTTGAGGTTTTAGACAGTATATTGTTGTTCGGAAATTTTCATACTCAGCTCCTAATCCTTCCAGTACACCAAATAGCTTGGTTATGTCATCTCTTTTGGTTTCCCAATGGCATTTAACCGATCACATATTGTCTTGTATTCTCGAAGATAGACTAGAAGATCTCGATCATGTTTTTGACAGCCTTGAAGTTTCCCCCTCAATTCAAATTCTCTTGCTGCTGATTTTTGTGTGAACCGATTCAAGAGTGTCTGCCACACTTCATAAGATGTTTCTAAGCCAATTATTAAGCCTAGTATATTCTCGGTTACAGCTCCACTTATCCATGAAGATACTAGCTGATATGTTTTTATCCAGTAAGTATATTCGGATTAACAACCTCGCTTCAACACCTCCAACTATATTCTGCAGCATTCGAGTAGGTGGTGTAACATCACCATTAACAAAGCCAAAGAGTTCTTGGCTTTTCGAAACCTACAGATCCGAGCTTGCCATAGAAGAAAGTTGTCTTCGGCAAGTTTTATAGTGACAAAGTTCGAAATATTAACATGTATAGGGAAAGGATACTTCGATGCTCTTATTGCCATTGCTATATTCTTTTCAATTATAGACGAATCCAGATAGCAATTTTGACTATGAAAACCTAACAGAGTTACCGTGATACAGTAATCTGTATGGCTTCAGATTCTTCTTGCTCGATCAATCAAGTAGCTGCTGAGTGAATCCTTTTTAGCTGAGATGATCGACAGGCTCTAATACCATGAAGAAGATGCATTCATACAGAAGATTCAACAATGCTGAAGCTCCTGTTATGGTGAACTTGAATCACACAGAAAATAGGAAAGTATAGATGTAGGGATTGAGATTGATCAATGCACAACTCTGTATATACTCTTTTGTATTTGATCTCAATGTATATCAAGATCTTTACAACAATTGAAAGAAAAACTTTCTCTGTATTCTTTTCAATTTCTCTCTCTCTCTCTCTAGCTTTATGTGATAACAGGAAGAATGAATTCTTCACAAGCAAATGACTATTCTCTCTTACTTCTCTCTTCCTCATTACGAGGCTTTATATGGAAAGAGAAGACTTAACAGAAAACCAACTAACTTCTGTTTTTACTCTATAACTAATCACCGACTTCATGAATCTCCATAGGAATCCGCAACCACGATCCTTGTTTATCTTCTTTGACTGCTTTTCCATCGTTGATCATCATCTTCATTACTTTGATCTTAGCCATCCATTTCTAATGATTCTCTTCTTGTTTTATCAGCCTTCGCAGATCCTCTCCTTTTGCTACACCGTCTCGCAGTACCAGCACCAGCTTCATCTTCTGCAGTACCAGTACTAGCTTCATCTTCTTTCTGGTGATATATATTCCTAACAAGAAAGAGCAGGGGACGGACGAGTTGGGGCCAGATCCGGAGCCGGAGGGGTGGAGCGGTGGTTCGCCGGTCGGAAAGAGGGAGGGCAGAGAGAGAGGGAGGGAGGTCGCACGCCGGTCGGTTGCTCGCGGTCGTCTCGCCGTTATCCTCCTGGTTCATCGGTTGCTCGCGGTGGTTCGCCGGTCGGAAAAGGGAGGGTGGAGAGAGAGACGGAATCCGTCGGACAGAGAGAGCGAGAATAGAGAGAGAGAGAGAGAGAGAGGGGCGTGGAAAGAAAACCAGGACTGAAATCTTTTCGAATTGGCGCCTCTTTTTCTCTGCAGAATGTGGGTCCAACGAGGACACGTGTCGTGCTCCCACTGCCTTCTTATTTGTCAAGCTGGAGCATAAGACGCATCTAATATTTTCTCAGGATGGTCAGATTTTGAACTAGGCTTCTTAGGCCTGGCGCTTTCATTTCCAACAAATTTGTAGGAGCATATGGATCTAAATTGCGACATAGGTTAAGGTACATCAACCTTGTCAGCTTGAAGATTTCTGACAGGACTCAACTGGGGAAAAAAGAAAAAGAGAAATCAAGATGAGTCAATCTTGATAGATCTCCAACCCGGGATGGTACTTGAGAGTAGTTGAAGTGATTGTGTTGAGATTGTTACTTATTGAGAGCGAGAATAGAAGTAGAACAAAGGTGATTGTCTATGTTCAATAACAACGTTTGTATTGTGCAATAGATGAATATTGTTGTCTAATATTTTCTTGTTGTTTGTTCTATCTATATTGTTGAAATAAATAGAAATCGTAGACAAAAACTAGATTGTTGCTGGTTCCATCAAGATCTAAGACAAAGTAAACAGATAAAAGTGAAATGTACAGTTTTAAAATACCTCTCTAAATAAGTTTTATCACTAACTAAAAATCTCTATTTTCCTTTTTTTTTTTTTTTTTTTTTTTTTTTGCTATGCAACCATCAAAATCTTAAAAAAGGTAGCCCGAACATACATACATACATACAAACATGTAAATGGGTAAAGTTCGCGCGCGGAATTGAATGATGTGCCAATCTCACATGTGAAAATTTTGCCTAGAAATTTAATTTTTTAAGACTTTAAAATCTCTAATGCTTGAAAATCTCCAATTCTTAATTGATATAAAAAAAACAATAGATTCACGCATATTGTGGTAATTAACATTTGCAGGTGATCGACCACACACACATATATATAAGTTCCAAGGCAAGTTAAATGCTATTTTATTATATGATAATAAAGTCCTACATAAAGGTTTTATTATATGATAATTACTTATCACTATCAATGAGGCTCGTCGTATAATACTTTCGGTAATTATCACAAAATAAAAAACTAAATGGACTAATTCACATATGGTCACGTACGACAATGAGCAGGCAAGATAGGTGGTCTCGGCAGATCAATTCAAAGTTGCAATTGAAAGGATCAAACGTATACGTATTATTCTGAACACGTAACGATCAACCAAACGCTAATGTGCAAGAATTCTACTCAAATTCGTGCATAGATTCCCTCAAAAAATCATTGTACATGTAGTTGACATTGTAATCTGATGATCCACGCACCAGAATATGTCAACGATTCGTCAGTATATCACCAAAGCTACACAACGAGTTCAAATCGATAGTAGAAGCTTGGTTACATAAGATTTACACACAATGTATTGAAAATAAATGATTTGAAAAATATTTTCTTAAAAATGATTGTTTGTTTGAAATAATAAACTAAATGAAAAATCCTTTCATTATCGATAATAATTTATCATGAAGGATGATACTATTTTTCATTTATTCATTTATTTAAATGATACAAATGATCACTTTTTAATTTTTTTTTTTCTAAATCATTCATTCTTTGCCAAACAAGCCGACTTAAAATATCGGCATGAGTTTTGCTAAAACGAGAGCAGATACGATTCGATTAAACATATCAATTGGATCTAAGGTAGTCACGAAGCAACTCAAAGAAGGGAATGAACGAAAGAGTAAATGGCGAATGTGGCACGAGCTCTTCAATGACAATGACTGAGAAAAGGGGTTGGCTTGTGGCGACGATCAACGGCAGTGAGCAACGTCCTGAGAAGGTGAATTGACTATGAATTCTCTGGAATTCGATTCTAGAGGGAAGGAACTTCTGGTGAGGTCAGTTCGTGACGTGCTCTGTTAAATTTGTCAGATGAGGTCTTACTAGAGGTTATTGAGGAGAAGAATGCCACAGCATTATGGGCAAAACTTCAAACACTCTATGTGAAGAAAGGTTTGAATAATCGCTTGTATATGCTGAAAAAGATGTTTCAGTTTGGATATACTGAAGGTACGTCTATCAGAACCCACCTAGATGAATTTAATAAACTCATGTTGGATTTGAAGAACGTCAATAAGATACTTGATGATGAAGAGCATGACATGATGTTGTTAGCCTCTTTATCAGAGTCATGGGAGCACTTTACTGATTCGCTATTGCAGGGGCATACTACTATTACCTCAGAAGAGGTAAAGTCCGCCTTATTCTCTAAGGAGTGGCAGAAAAAGTTGCGAGATGACGGTCTGGCGAAAGGGACAGCGCAAGCATTGACGATTCGGGGTAGAGAACAACATTGAGAGCCTAATAGCAGCATAGGTAAAAGCAAATCAAAATCACGTAATAGAAAGTCCAAAGGACGCGTGGATTGCTTTGAGTGTCATGAGGAGGGGCACATCATGAGAGATTGTCCAAAGCGGAAAAATAAAGTTGATAAGCAAAATACTACAAGCAGTGTGGCAAACATTATTGAGGGGAGCAATAGGGATGCCTAAGCTGTTTTATGTGTGACTACTACTTCGTCAAGAGACAAATGGGTGCTAGATTCGGGGTGTTCTTATCACATGACGCCTCATAAGAGCTGGTTTACTACTTACCAGACCGCAGATGGTGGTAGAGTTCTTTGGGGAATAATGCAGTCTGTAAGGCTGTGGGGATAGGGACAATTCTGATTCAGATACACGATGGGGTGGTTCGCACATTGACAGATGTGAGGCAGGTACCGGAGCTCAAGAAGAACCTTATTTCTCTAGGGACACTTGATGACATCAGGTGTAGGTACACCGCTGAAGGTGGAGTACTGAAGATCTCTCGAGATGACATGACAATGATGAAGGAAAAGAAAGTGAATACTCTCTATCATCTACTAGGAGAGACTGTGACTGGAGCTGCTGCAGTTTCATCAAGTGAGTCAGATTCTAACTTGACTCAATTATGGCATATGCGTTTGGGGCATATGAGTGATGCGGGTATGACAATACTGAGTGAAAGGGGGTTGTTGAGTAGTCAGAAAACAAGAAAGCTGAACTTATGTGAGCACTGCATCTATGGGAAACAACATCGAGTTAAGTTTACTACAGCTATTTATTCGACCAAACAACCGGTTGAATATATTCACTCAGATGTCTTGGGCCCGTCTTCGGTTCCTTCGAAAGGAGGTGCCCGATATATGCTGACTTTTATTGACGATTATTCAAGGAAGGTATGAGTTTACTTTTTGAAACACAAATATGATGTGTTTGATCGATTCAAGAAATTTAAGGCTTTGATTGAGAATCAGTCAGATAAGCAAATCAAGTGCCTGAGAACCGATAATGGCATGGAGTTCTCTGGTAAAGGTTTTATCGAGTTTTGCAAGAAAGAAGGTATTGTAAGATACTGCACAGTACCTGGGACACCACAGCAGAATGGCGTGGCAGAACGAAAGAACATAACTTTGCTTGAGCGAGCTCGATGCATGCTTTCGCATGCAGGATTTGGCAAGGAATTTTGGGCTGAAGCAGTGAACATGTCATGTTACCTGGTTAATCGATCTCCATCATTTGCTATCGAGTGGAAGACTCATGAGGAAGTATGGTCGGGGAAACCTATTGATAATTCCGAATTACGTATATTCGGATGTCCTGTGTATGCTCATGCGAGTGATAGTAAGCTTGAGCCGAGGGCAAAAAAGTGCATATTTCTAGGTTATGCACATAGGGTGAAAGGCTACCGGCTGTGGTGCACCGATCCTAGATTACCCGGTTTTCTAATTAGCAAAGAGTGATCTTCAACGAGACTGCAATGCTTCAATAAAGGAGTTCTGAGACACAACTAGCAGAGAAGACAAATCATGGTGTCATAAGTGAGGTCGAGCTTTAGGTGGAAACTCCGGAGACCTCGAAGGTAACAAAGGTTGAGACTGTAGATAAGGTCACAGTTCCTGAAGTCGGTAATAGTGAATAACCAGCAAAGCTACAGTAGACTATAGCCGCAGATAGACAGAGAAGGCAAATTAAGTCATTGGTATGTTATGATTATACAGATATTGCTTATGCATTGACTCTAGGTGATGAGGTGGAGACAGATGAGCCTTCGTCTTACTCTGAGGCGATGGTTAGTTAGAAGTCGTCGCAGTGGTTATGGGCTATGAGTGAAGAGATGGAATCTCTCCATCGAAATTAGACATGAGAGCTGGTCAAAGTACCCAAGAGCCAAAAAATTGTCGGAAGTATATAGGTCTTCAAACAGAAAGAGGGCATTCTTGGTGTCAAGGCAACGAGGTATAAGGCAAGACTTGTGGCGAAGGAATATACACAGCGTGAGGGCATTGATTACAATGAGGTATTCTCTCCTATGGTAAGACATACTTCCATTCGTGTTTTACTTGCCTTAGTTGCTTCACAGGATCTCGAGTTAGAGCAGTTAGATGTGAAAATTGTGTTTCTTCACGGTGAGTTGGAGGAACAGATTTACATGAGGCAACCAGAGGGATTTGCAATTTCGGGTAAGAAAGATCATGTTTGCTTATTAAAGAAATCTTTGTATGAGCTGAAACAATCTCCTAGACAGTGGTATAAACATTTTGATGCTTTCATGGCTAGTCAAGACTACTTGAAAAGTCAGATGGATAGCTGCATTTGCTATAAGAGATTGGAGAGTGGTTCTTTGATTTATCTACTCTTATATGTTGATGATGAGCACTATAACTTGGCTTCAAACATCAAGCCAAGGTGGATAATTGTTAAAATTATGTCTCGAGTTTTTTTCGTTGGAAAAGAAGAAATATAAAAATAAAATAAAAGAAGGGAAACTTTCTTCTTTGTTATTGCGGAAGTCGAATTATTTTGTGGGGTCTATTGGGCCAAAATTCAATTTCATTGCTTGCCTGCAAGAGCCGAATTCTTCTTGAGCCATGGTGGGGCCCAAACTTTGGGCACACAATTTTTTGACGCATGTGGGTTTCCTTTACTCAATGAAGAAGGAGAAAATATTGGGTGGTCCGGGACCTCCACGTCAGCGTGGTCCCCGGCCACTCACGAGGTGCCATGTGGATGGTGGGCCACTTGGTGTCTTCTCGCCCTCTTCCCCTCTTCTCCTCTTTCTAGTCTGCCGATGCCCTCTCTCCTCCTAGCTTGCAAGCTCTCTCTCCTGTCAGAGCATTTATTGTAGGGAAAAACTTTTCTCTTTCCTTCGTTTGAGAAATAAAATGGCCATTCGTTCCTCTCATTCCTCTGTCCCTCTCTCCATTTGTTTCCTTTTGAAATTTTGAATCTGAACTTTTCTCCCTCTCTCCGCACTCGTTGCTGCTCCGCCGTGCATCAAGCGGCCATTCCCCTCTTGTCGCCGACGGGCCGCCCCTACTCCGGTGCTTGCTCGCTTCTCTCTTCGGGCTCATTGCTGCTCCATCGTTCGTTCCGGCGTTCCCAGGATCGCAGATGCAGCACACGGAGGAGAAGCAAGCCTCTTCGAGCTCCCCTTAACGTCGGCGAGCAACGCTCGCCGAGCGAGACCCCCACACACGGGAGGCTCGGAGGCGAGGTTGCTGGAGAAGTTGGTGTTCCTGAGGACGGTCTCCCTAACCGGCGACGCGGTCGAGGGAGCTGAGAAGGAGGCCGCGGTGGAGTAGTCGAGGGACTTAATGTCGATGCGGTGAAGCCTGAGCTTGGGGCTCTTGACGCGGACGGTGAGGGCAAACCCGAGGAAGGCGGCGCGGAGGATGATGATTGGGGCGAGGGCGTAGACGAAGCACTTGCTGCTGCTGCGCCTCTGGTTGCGGCAAGGCCGTGGCTTGGCAAAGTGGGCGAGCTCCACGTCGTCGCTACGGAGGCAGGGTCCGAAGGGCACGATTGGGCTGGTCGGATCTGATATAGCTAGTATGAGAACCTAGAGGGGGGGTGAATAGGTATAATACAATTTCCTTTGAAGATTGTGCAATATTTAAACAGTTAAAGGATTTGCAACAGTTAAAAATCAATCGCAAGACTGAGTAAGGGAAAGAGAGAATTGAACACTCGGTTTATAGTGGTTCGGCTTGATTCAAGCCTACGTCCACTCTTCCGCACCGACAGCCAATTGGCTGGATTCCACTATGAACAAAGAGCTGTTACGGTGTTGATCTTCCTTGATTTCTTGGTGTAGATAATCTACCACACTCACTCAAGGTATCACCAAGTACTAACACTCTCTGTGTATACAATTTCGCTCGAACAGTCTCGACTAACAATCAAGGTTCTTCGACTACTGGAATTTTTCTATCGATCACACCTCTAAAACAACTAGAACGTCTTCTTTTATACTCCTTTATGCCATCATAGCCGTTGGCACTTACCAAAGGAATTCCTCCAATCTACCCGTTGGACGGAATCAATCAAGAAGATCATCCGAGCTATTTAAGGAATCGATGATAGCCCATCAATCTGTTCGCCCATACAATCAGGATCTCGGTTTCCAAGAATAGAATTTTCCAAGATTATTTCGTCGACCATCAGATCTTCAATCGATCTTAGATAAGAATTAAAGAATCCGAAATGATTATCCAACCAAAGAATCTAATCCAGAGGATAGGATCGAATCCTCAACCATATACCTCGGCTTTGGATTTCCTTCGTCACTGGTTTAGAAGGACTGTCAGTGAGAATAGACTTAAGTCTTGAGTCTTGAGTCTTAAGTCTTGAGTCTTGAGTCTTGAGAGTACAAAGTCTTCAGACTTTAAACTGACGGTCTCCGAACATCCAGACTTAGATCGAAAGAAACGTTTTGTCGCTTCAAAATATTCGGAAAGATTTCTCCAACAATCTCCCCCTTTTTGATGGTGACAAAACTTTCTTGAAGATTTGAACAACTTTGACCTGCAAAACATTTCTCAAGCAATATGGCTAACTCATAAAGATTAATAAAACAACTAGACTGCATCCACAGAAAATTGGTTAGTCTTGTCATGAGAAACACCATATAACAATACTTGAATAAATGCAACCGTCAAGCATCACAATCCACAATCAATTGAGTCAAATTCACACCCAAGTTCAAGTTCTCAAGTCATACTCAAAAATAAACATAACCACAAAAGTCAAAGTTTTAAAAGATGTTGGTTCAAATTGGTTCTCCGCCTTTTTGTCGGCATTAAAAGGGTGAGAAAGGAGTCATGTCGCTTGGGAATGCGCACGATCCGGAAATCCCCAATGGTGGACTACTCCTTCGAGCTTCTTCAAATCTTCTCTCGGATGAGCTACCTCTTCTCCCTTGGCATTGGCTTGAAGTTGCGGAGCGAGGTCTTTGAGTTTATCCTCCGAGAGAGACGAAGATGCTTGTCCGGTGCTCTTCAAAGCTTGGATTTCACGAGTCGAACATATATCGACTACACATTTCCGTAAGAATATTCATGATGCTACGAAAATCTGCGAGAATCATCCGTCGTGTGCGGCATTGACTTTCTCGGATGATGTGTATGCGAGACGATGGTGCTTTTGAATGGTCCGGCAGATTTGGAATCGATGCATCACCTTCTTCGAGGCAAGTGAGAGACCTGAACTTCTTCCGGGTCTTCGGAGATTGTCTTAGATCTTCACTGACAGCAGCATGAGGTGTAGACCTCTCTTGCTCGCTGACTCCCCCTGTCTCTAGGACATTGAAAGGGGAAGAGTGATGATCATGCTTTTTATCTTCCTTCTCTCCAGATTTGTCAGCAGACTTTTCTTTTTCTCCTTCTCCTTCTTCTTCTTTCTCATTCTCTCTCTGATCTTCTTCTCCTCTGTTCTGCTGAAGTTCTGTCGGATGAGACACAGAACGTCTGGTTCTTGACAGAGCTTGGATAGAGGGATCTTCATCATCTTCATCTTCATCTTCATCCTCAAGGATGAGAGTTCTTTTCCTCTTTTCGATGGGGCACCAATGGCCTCTTTTCCTTTCCTTTTTGAAGCAGACTGGACTGGAGATTTCACTTTGAATTTCTCCATTGCCTTGGAGAGTTCTTGCAGACGCATCTTCATTAACATTTTCAACCCTACCACCATCTTTTCACACGGTCGAACACAAAATGTATGTGGCGGTTCAATGTTCGGATGTCCGAAGATCTTGGTCACGAGACTAGGATAAGGCAATTGTCCTTTGTCTTTTGACAATGCTCGTACATATGGAAGAGAATAGTGTGCGGGAGAGAAAACTTCCGTCCCGAGTTGATCGCATACATCAACTTTGCTTGAAAGAGACACGAAGTCTTTGACGTAGACTTTGGTCCGAGACAGTTGATCACAATCTTATGAAGCACGATGTTGATAGCCTTCATCCTCGAGTAGGTAATTTTCTTCTCTACATCCATATCTTTGACAAGATCCGAGTAGTACGAGCAGGTGAGACTTTGATAGGGAGATAGCGTCCCCGTTCAATTCCAACAATGTCCGCCAACATATTCACATCTACCACGTAGACTTGATCTCGAACACTTGAATGAAATCCTATTCGCATCCAAAAAGCTAAGATTTGAATAGAAATAGGCGGTCGGTTGAGCATACCCGTCTCAGAGTCGAGCGAGAAAGTCTCAAGTTGAAGCAAATTCAACTTTTTCTCTTAAGTTCACGTTGATGGAGTCCAGGAAGTCAAAATCGACACTTCTAGGGTTTATCACCCCTCTTTTCAACAGCCTGAAATACACTTTTTCTTGATCCTTGGATTTAAACAAATCCATCCCATTTCCTTTCACCTTTGCTGCCACACCCATTCGGGTTTAAATTCAAGGAACATTTTGTCGTCATCGTTCCCGTCAATCAGATTTTGTCCTGGCAAACGAGGGTCTCTGGGAATGTTCGCAAGAGCCTCCTTTGCCCTTCCTTTCGGAGCAACTCCCAATTTGGGTCGGCATCCTCGATTATCTCTTCTTCCAGATGTTGACTTGCACCTTGTGGGGTAGGAGGTGCTGAATGACGTGGAGGAGAGCGAATCGGACTTTGTCGCTGACTTGATAAGTCTTCTTCCTCTGTAAGATCGAAGTGAGTCGGTCCCTTCTCCATTCTTTGTGGTCCCCGCTTGCTATTCTTGATGATTTCCTTGAAGACGACATCCTTCTTTGTCTATTGGAAGATTCCTTCACTTGCTTTTCCCAAGAAAAATGACCACTTTCTCGATGATGAACAAGAAGAAGAATTAGTATCGGGAGGAGAGTGCCTTTTAGGGTTTTGAAAATTGGGCGTAGAATAACTGTATATATATATGTACCTCGGATTTGAAAAGATAAATTTAATCGGTACAAGGAAAATGTACGAACACATCTTTTCAAAATCAATAACTACCAAAATTAATTCCTAAAAATTTCAAATTTCACACGAATTATAAAAGATCGTACCTTTTCGAGATTAGATAACTAAACGAGAATTCGTACCTTTTCAAATAGCAACTTACGAGTCTTTAGCCATGAATGTTTGAGTCTCACGATTTAAAGTCAGAGTCTTAGAGTTGGTGAGTCTCTAGACTTTAACTTCTTCAAGCTTCAAAATGTTGAGTCTTGAGCGGATGAAGTCGAATTGATTTTTCTCCAAAGGCTTTGTGAATATATCCGCTAGTTGACTCTTTGAATCAACAAATTGAATCGAGATTCCTCCATTTTGAATATGATCTCTAATAAAATGATGTCGAATCTCAATATGCTTTGCTCTTGAATGAAGGATTGGATTTTTGGTGAGATTGATCGCGCTGGTGTTGTCACATCTGATTTACGTGCATGAGTCTTTAATGCCAAAGTCTTGTAGCTGTTGTTTTATCCATAGAATTTGCGAACAGCAGCTTCCAAGAGCTACATACTCGCTTCGTCGTTGAGAGAGCTACAGTGCTTTGCTTCCTTGAGAACCAAGACACGTCCTGTTTCCAAGCGGTTGACAAGTTCCGGAAGTGCTCTTTCTATCGACTCGCAACCGGCCGGATCCGCGTCCGAGTATCCTAGAAGATTAAAGTCTCCCCTCTTTGGATACCAAAGACCGATGCTTGAAGATGAAGCAACGTATTTGATAATACGTTTCACGGCAATGAGATGTGATTCTCTAGGATCGATTGAAACCTAGCACGAGATGCAAACACTCAACAAAATATCAGGTCTAGAAGCGTAAGATAAAGAAGTGAACCGATCATGCTCTGTACAGCTTTTGATCTACTTTCTTCCCTTCTTCATCCTTGTCTATCTTCGAGAACATGACATTGGTATGTCGGTCTTTTTGCACTTTTCCAATCCAAACCTTTTGACAAGATCATTCGCATATTTTTCTTGATGGATAAAGGTTCCTTCCTTCATTTGATTTACTTGGAGTCCAAGAAAGAATGTTAACTCTCCCATCATACTCATTTCAAACTCATCCTGCATAGACTTAGAAAATTTCTTGCAAAGACTTTCATTAGAGGATCCAAAAATAATGTCATCAACATATATTTGAACAAGTAAGAAACTTTTGTTTTCCTTTTTGATGAACAGAGTAGTATCTACTTTACCTTTGACAAATCCGTTCGTAATAAAAACTTACTTAGTACGTCGTACCAAGCTCGAGGTGCTTGCTTTAGACCATACGAGCCTTTTCGGTCCGAAGGCGAGTTTGGCTTCTTTGGGTCTTCAAATCCAGGCGGTTGTTCCACATAAACTTCCTCTTGGATAAATCCATTTAGGAAAGCACTTTTGACGTCCATTTGGAATAACCTGAAATTTTTGTAACAAGCAAACGCAAGTAATAGACGAATAGCTTCTAACCTTGCTACGGGAGCATAAGTCTCATCATAGTCTATTCCTTCTTCTTGCGTGTATCCCTTGGCCACGAGTCTTGCTTTATTTCGTACGACTTTTCCTTTTCGTTCATCTTGTTTCGAACACCCACTTGGCTCCAATAACGGTTTTACCTTTTGGTTTAGATGTCAATTCCCAGACATCATTAATGTTGAACTGTCTCGAGCTCTTCTTGCATAGCTTCGATCCAGCTTTCATCGAGATAAAGCTTCTTCTATGCTTTTTGGTTCAATTTCGAGATGAGAGCAACAGCACTAGATTCTTCACGCCTTTTTGATCTGGTGCGGATTCCTTCATTGATTTCGCCAATAATGAGATCTTTAGGATGACTGGATTTGTGTTTCCGATTCTTGGTTGATTTGCTTGGTTGATGATCTCTTTCTTTATTTGAATCTTCATAAGCATCTTGAAGTTGGACTTCCGAATCGAGATGCTTCTTGAGTTGAAGACTTTGGAAGGTCTAAGGCGGGTTCGGACTCTTCATGCTTTGAATCTGGCTGGATTCATCTTGTGTGGAGTCTTGGAATTTGACATTCATTGATTCCTCCACGACTCGGCTTTTCTTGTTATAGACTCGTAGGCTTTGCTTGATGTAGAATATCCAAGGAAGATGCCTTCATCGATCTTTCTTCAAACTTACCAACTCGATCATTTGCATTTTTCAAAATAAAGCATTTGCAACCAAATACATGAAAGTATGAAACAATAGGCTTCTTACCTTTGAACAATTCATAGGGGTTTTTTTCAAGAATAGGTCTTAGGAAGACTCTATTTATGATATAACATGCAGTTGAAACTTGACTTCAGCCCTAAAATCGTGAAGAAATTTTACTTTCAATTAAAAGTGTTCTAGCCATTTCTTGAAGAGATCTATTCTTTCTTTCCACAACTCCATTTTGCTCGGAGTATACGGAGAGGAAAACATGTGATTAAAACCAGATTTATCACAGAATTTTGTAAAATCTTGATTCTCAAATTCACTTCCATGATCTGTTCTTATACTTGAAATAGCACATCCTTTTTTCATTTTGAACCCTTTTTGCAAACTTCTCAAAGTACGAAAAGGTTTCTGACTTACTTGCAAGAAAATATACCCAGGTAAAGCGAGAGTAATCGTCTACAATTACTAGACAATATTTCTTACCTCCAATGCTCTGGGTTCTTGTTGGTCCAAAGAGATCTATATGAAGCAACTGTAATACATGATTAGTAGATACATGATTTATTTGCTTAAATGAATTTCTTACCTGCTTTCCCAGAATGCATGGAGTGCATAGGTCAGACTTTTGATATGGCAATTTAGGTAGACCTCGAACAAGCTGCTTTAAAGAGATTTTGGCTAATTGCTTCTTGTTGATATGGCCAAGTTTTCTGTGCCATAGAACTACTTCATCTTGAATTGAGATTAGGCATTGTTCTTCATTTGGTTTTACATCAAGGAGGTAGATGTTTCCATGCCTTCGACCCATGAAAGCGAGTCGAATCTTTACTAATTCAGAACATATGCCTTCTTGAAAGGAGATCTTGAAACCGGTATCACACAATTGGCTAATGCTGAGAAGATTGTAATTGAGTCCTTCCACTAGAGAGACATTGCTTATTGTGAGATTTCCAATTCTCACAGTTCCAAATCCCACGATGTTTCCTTTGCTATTTCCTCCAAATGACACTTTTCCACCATTTACTTGAATAAGCTTTATGAAACAATTTGAGTCTCTTGTCATGTGTCTTGAGCATCCGCTATCAAGATACCACTTTACCTTCTTTTTGACAGAGACCTGCATTCAAAATAGAGTCTCAAGCTTTCTTTGGTACCCAAATTTTCTTGGGTCCTTTGGTGTTAGTAGGATGAGCATTATTAGGCCATACTCTCTTAACAGGCTTCCAAACCATAGGACACTCTTTTTCAAAATGATCGATTTGTTACACTTTGAACACCTTAAGGCATTTCGACCTACGAGACTTTACAAAAACTTTCTTGAAATGATTTTTGTAAGCCTCTCTCGAAGGTCTTTTCTTAATTCTTTCTTTTACTTTCGGAAAATTAATCAAAGGGATTGTCTCGGCTGTCATACCTAGACCCGACTTATTGAAGTAAGGTCTTTGTGAAAGAACTTTTTCAAGTTTTTCCGACCCTATTGAAAATTTCTTTGAAATATTTGATAAATCAGTTTTTAAGAAAGCATTTTCTTTTGAAAGTTTTCTTCATTCTCTTTAAGGGTAGAAACATTCAAGTTTAAACTTTCCACTTTTTCTTCCAAAATGTTTTCCTTTTGTTTTAAAACTGAGTTTTCCTTTTAAGTTCGGAAATCTTTTTGAGAGAAGTCTTAAGAGGCGAAGCATAATTCATCAATGTATTTAGAGACTTTGACGGGGATTTTATAATCACTTACCTCAAATTCACCTGTCCGAGTCGATCCAGTCCGAGTCGATTGCGCCATCGGACACGGGTTGGCATATTCCTCATCACTCTCTTCACACTCGTATCGCTCCAAGTTTCGGCTTTAAGAGCTTTTCGAGACTTCTCGGCTTTTCCTCTTTTCTTTTTTCGAAGAGGACAGTTGGGTCTGATGTGTCCCTTCTTTTTACATTCGAAGCAAACTACATCTTTGTTTGGTTCCTCATCATCAACAGACTTGGTCTGCTGTCTCTGAAAACTTTGTTTCTTTGGGATGAACCTTCTGCCTTTTCTGTTTAGTTTTCTGAATCTTCTTATCATGAGTGCAAGCTCCTCATCATCCATATCATCTTCAGAATCTGCATCATCAGAATCATCATTTGATTTTAGTGCAATAGATTTCTTACCTCTTGGATCTTCGTCTTCATTAATTCGTTCCACTTCATAAGATCGAAGAGTTCCAATCGGTTCGTCTACGAGATAATGGCATGATTCTTTGCGTCTCTCTTATTGAAGTCTTTATATGATTCCAATCCTTGGAAAGTCCACGCGAAGCTTGTTCACCTTCATGGGATCAGAAATTTTTGTCCTTGGTTCTCAATACCATTGACAATATCTGTAAAACGACTAAACATGTCGGTTATAGATTCTCTGGTTTCATTTTGAAGGCTTCATATTGACCAAGGAGAATGTTAATTCTGGTCTCCTTCACTCGGTCTGTCCCTTCATAAGTGATATGTAATCTATCCCAGACTTCTTTTCTGTAACACAAGAAGATATTCTGTTATATTCGGTAGGTGACAAGGCACAATATAAAGAATAAATTGCTTTAGCATCGAGTGCTTGTCTCTTGTTTATCTCTTCTTGAGACATTCCGCTGGCTTCAACAGTTTCTTTCCCTCTTTCGGATGCGATGCAGCGGTAGGAGTGATTCCTTTTTCCACCACATCCCATTCCGAGAGGATCCTTTGATCGTAGAAAAGCTTTCATCTTGTTTTCCAGATGTTGTAATCTTTTCCATCAAAGTAGGGAGGTCTGGTATTGCTTTGCCCCTCCATCAGCCCCGGTGCTAGCATACTAGCCATGGATCTTTTACTCGAAGTAAAACACTTCAAACAAAGTAAGAACACGGGCTCGATACCAATTGATATAGCTAGTATGAGAACCTAGAGGGGGTGAATAGGTATAATACAATTTCCTTTGAAGATTGTGCAATATTTAAACAGTTAAAGGATTTGTAACAGTTAAAAATCAATCGCAAGGCGAGTAAGGGAAAGAGAGAATTGAACACTCGGTTTATAGTGGTTCGGCTTGATTCAAGCCTACGTCCACTCTTCCGCACCGACAGCCAATTGGCTGGATTCCACTATGAACAAAGAGCTGTTACGGTGTTGATCTTCCTTGATTTCTTGGTGTAGATAATCTACCACACTCACTCAAGGTATCACCAAGTACTAACACTCTCTGTGTATACAATTTCGCTCGAACAGTCTCGACTAACAATCAAGGTTCTTCGGACTACGGAATTTTTCTATCGATCACACCTCTAAAACAACTAGAACGTCTTCTTTTTATACTCCTTTATGCCATCATAGCCGTTGGCACTTACCAAAGGAATTCCTCCAATCTACCCGTTGGACGGAATCAATCAAGAAGATCATCCGAGCTATTTAAGGAATCGATGATAGCCCATCAATCTGTTCGCCCATACAATCAGGATCTCGGTTTCCAAGAATAGAATTTTCCAAGATTATTTCGTCGACCATCAGATCTTCAATCGATCTTAGATAAGAATTAAAGAATCCGAAATGATTATCCAACCAAAGAATCTAATCCAGAGGATAGGATCGAATCCTCAACCATATACCTCGGCTTTGGATTTCCTTCGTCACTGGTTTAGAAGGACTGTCAGTGAGAATAGACTTAAGTCTTGAGTCTTGAGTCTTGAGAGTACAAAGTCTTCAGACTTTAAACTGACGGTCTCCGAACATCCAGACTTAGACTGAAAGAAACGTTTTGTCAGCTTCAAAATATTCTGGAAAGATTTCTCCAACAGGATCTTCTTTAGGCATCACGAAATTCGGAGTTCAAGTGAATGCGAGAGAGCATGGTACCGAAATCTCTTCGACATGATGGTCGACGCGGTGATCACAGCCATGGCGGTTGCGGGGCATGAGAACATCCCAATGATTGTGGCCGAGACAGGGTGGCCAAACTTGAGCCCCGATGCAGTAGAGATCGACGCCAACGAGCTCTACTCCGAAATGTACGTGAAGGGCCTGTTGGGGCACTTGAGGTCGGGGCAAGGGACACCATTGAGGAAGGAAGGCGTTGCGGAGGCTTACGTTTACGAGCTGGTCGATGAGGAAGTAAAAGAGACGACGAGCAGCCAAGCTCACACGAGGAACTGGGGGATCTTGTATGCGAATTTGAGCGAGAAGTATGAGGTCCAGTTCTCTTGTGCCGCCTGCTATTGTGGGTCGTTGGAGGAGCTGTTGATTGGGTTCGTGTTGATGCTGCTGATTCTAGTCTGGTTGATATGGTATGTACCGAATTCCCCATGGTGATTCCGTTTCGACTGGGATTTGATTTCCTTCTTGCTCTTTCTCTTCAATGGAGCGTGTCCCTCTCGAAGAAGATGATTTCTTCACGTCCACGTTCTGGGTTTGAATCTTTGATGGTCTAAAGCACTAGCAGCCGGCTGATTCTGCTGTTTCGTTTTTTCTCTGTTCTTATGATATGATATTGATCTTGATCTTGATATACTTCTTTTGTTCTTTTATGGGGGTTCTGGATGTGTTAGAGATGGATTTGAAATCAGTGGTTATCGGATGAGAAGTGGAGTGATCTGGAATCTTGCTCGATCAAGCAAATTATTTGTCTTTCTTTTCTTTGGCTAGCGAGCCAGAGGATTTATCTTGTTCTTTTCCCTACTGTTGTTTAGCTCGGAGCAAGAAGTTTCTGCAAATTTTAATTGAATGCCATGGCTTTGCCGCTGTTACTGGTTTCCTGAATGCGAAATGGGTGGAGTCAAATCGAATTTTTCGTAGCAGTACTTGAACTCAAGGTGGAAATTCGGAAGATTTATGCATGCTTTCGAGAGTGTGGTAAACTGCAATGCCTCGCAAAGCTCGAATCTTTTTAGGTAGAAGAAGAGTTGTATGCGCAAGCAAAGCATATAATAAAAACCGGGCATTGCTTTGTGCTCAGCGTGATAGATCAGCGGCCCCAATTTGAATTTGATTGAAGATAACCTAGGCTCGATGCAGCATAATGCGAAAGAGGAGATCGATTGGAGTTTTTGCTAACCACAGGGCAACGATCTGAGAATCTTTGATCTTTCACTTTTCTAAAACAAAACAAAGTCAGAATGGAATTCGGAAAATCATGACAAAGAAGGGAAATTGCTTTTGGTGCGGTTCTCAATCCCAACGATATTCACAACACCTCAGAAGAACAGAAATTTACTCATCACTTTTAACAGTTTCTTTCCCTCTCTTGCAAAAACACTTTGATGGAGTGACAGGGGAATGGTGGTTTTGTAAATTGTCCACTTGCTAGTCAGAATTCGGTTCGTCATCACCCCAAATATCTAACTGGGACGCGAAAGAAGACATAAGAGAGACAAAATATGCCAAGAAATCATCGGATAAGGCCTCGAGATTTCTTCAGACGATGAAAATTAGCTTTCGCCGAGTACAGTGAATCAACTTGGGCAAGCATAACCTAGCAAACTATCATTCTAGTTCGCAAAACTAGGATTTTTGTACAACACTGCTATTTCCTACTAAAGTTGTGCATAAAACCGAAAACAAGCCAGCTGATCTTTCCTCATTGCACACCCCAACATATTCATACAAGCACACAGACATGCACCCCTATTCACAAACACGCAAGAGATTATGAGCTCAGAGAGACAGAGATTACATAATACAATCAATCGCTATTTACATTTGCAAGATTTTAGGAGATAGTGTGGATGACCAAATCCAGATCCAGCAGAAAGTCTTAGTCCTCTCTTTTTCCCAAAACCAAATGAATCTCGTCCTCAATCTTCAATCTGTTTCCTCTGTGGTGAGATGATCCTGAAAACATGCTCTTGGCTGTACAATTGTCCACCATAACTATCCATCTACTCTTCTTCCTCCACCCTCTGCTGCCGTCGATCTTGCCTCGGGCTTTAGCACCTTCCTACGCCGCCTCAAACACCCTGCGCGGGTCATCACCGACGGAGGTTCAAAGAGCAACAGCGATAGAGCAGCACAACACAGACCCACTCAGACCCAGCTTTCACACGGTCCCGCATGTCTGACCGGCAAAAACCTCGGACGACGACGTAGGAACACATCAATCCCCTCAGTGAGTGACCCGTGCTCTCTCGCATTCACTTGAACTCCAACTTTCGTGATGCCTAAAGAAGATCTGACTAGCCCAATCGTGCCCTCCGGACCCCGCCTCCGGAGTGACGACATGGAGCTCGTCCACTTCGCCAAGCCGCCACCTCACCACAACCAGAGGCGCAGCAGTAGCAAGTGCTTCGTCTATGCCCTCACCCTAATCGTCATCCTCCGCACCACCTTCCTCGGGTTCGCCCTCACCGTCCGCGTCAAGAGCCCTGAGCTCAAGCTTCACCGCATTGATGTCAAGTCCCTCGACTACTCCACCACGGCCTCCTTCTCAGCTCCCTCGACTGCATTGCCGGTTGGGGAGGCCGTCCTTCGGAACACCAAGAGAGCATCTTCTCTGCCATTGGGCTTCCGCTCACTTGCGATTCGCCGTCCTCATCGTCTCTGTAACACGTTCTGCATCCGGAAATGGCGAGCGGGGACTCCGGCGTTACCCGCAGAGCTTGGGACGTGGTCCGCCTTGCGCTGCTGTGGCTGAGGAGAGGCGGGGCGTTTAGGCGGCTCCTTGCGGTCAAGTTTCGTCTCGCCGTGGCTGGATTCGTCAAGAGCATCAATGGCGGTTGTTGCTACCGCAGCTCGATGCCCATCCGTTACGGGGAGTGTGAGCTCTCATTCGACAAGACCCTGGTCTTCCATGTCAAGATGCATCGACCCGGAGCATCCATGAGGTCTTGCTTCCGCCTCCCTCGCATCCCCTGCATCAGCGATAAGGATAGCGACTGGGAGAGGAAGAGCTTGGTCGCCGTTGAAGACAGAGGAGAATGCAGATGCGGAGGTGGTGGATGAGGTGGATGCGTAAGTGCGGCGGCGTGGTTTGTTGGACAGCGGGCTCCATCGTTCGTCGGAGGAGCAGTGCGACGAAGGGGCAGAACGAACGAGAAAATATTAGCTGTAGCTTAGATGCAGTGGCAACCTACGAGGCGGATGCAGAAGCGGGGGCGGTGGCGTGATTCGTCGGACGGCGGCTTCGTTGTTCGATCGGAGAAGAAGTGGAGGGCAGAGCAACCGGGCACGAGTCAAACGAAAAAATGGAGAGAGAGAATTTGTAAGAGAGAAGGATTGCTATTACTTCCTTGGGAGGAGAGAGAGAGAGCGCCGAATTTTTCAAATTTCCCGAGAGGGAAAAGTTTCTGGTGGACCCAGCATAGCTCGTCCAAAGGTCAGGAGAAGGCTAGTGTAGGCTAGTGAGAGAAAAAAGAAAAAGAAAAATGCCGAAGACAGCAAGCGGGTCATGCTTCCACGTGGCACCACGTGAGTGGTCCGGGACCACGTTGATGTGGAGGTCCCGGACCACCCAATATTTTCTCATGAAGAAGAGGAAAGAAGCATCTGTACGTGGAGGAAAAATAAAAATTCTGGTGGGCCCAAGTCAAGAATTTGACTTTTGGGGCACAAGTATAAAAGGGAAAAAAAAAAAAAACTCTACGTACTAGAACGCGCGTTTGACGAAGAACGAAGCCACACAAGAGAACCCACGTTCACGCGTACGTCCGCCGAAGAGAAGCCGCACGTCAAAGCGACGATTGAGCAGCGTGCGCATTATACTTCGAGGTAAGGGACGCACGATAATTTTGTGCTGTGAGTGTATACCCAAATGAGTTGTTTATTTATAAACACTTAGAGTTTTGGGTTAAATCTAGATGTGGGAAACACTTGAGCGATTAAGCGATTGTAAACTCTGATTCTCCGATTTTAGTAGATTATTTGCTGCTGGCTCTCCCTGTGGATGTAGGTACCGATACTCGGACCGAACCACGTAAATTTATAGTGTTCTGATTTTCTCGTTTATTTTTCTGGAGATTTCGCGTTGACGTAAATTGCAAAATTATGTCGTTTCCGCGTATTATATTCAACATGCTCTGTGGAGTATATGTTCCGCCGTTACCAATGGGACCAAGAGAGCTTAAAAGAACTTCAGGAAATTCAACTGTGCCACGTTGATTCTCTATGTAATATGCTGCTCTAATCCGAAAAGCAAAACTGATTTATTATTTACGCGAATCATTTGTTGTAGTTCTTGTCCACTCAACCTTCAAATGCGAATTTCGTTTCAAATGACAATGCAATCATGGTCTGTGCAATTTACGAGGTGCATATAAGGAAAGCAAATGATTGAAGCATGGACGAGAGACTAGAATTGCATAAAGTTTTGAGGACATTGTACCTTTGCTATTGGAGTGATGTGAACCTTGGATAAAGAAGAATCCATGTGGCAATTTAGATTTGATTGTTAAATAGGAGTACTTTTGCTAGAGAATTGACAGAAAAAGGTGCACTTGAGCTCGGTCGACAAGCTGACAATGGCATTATCCAAAAAACAAAAAAGTTTAGTTTGAGAGGTGGTAAACAAACGTGATGAGACATCCACTGAAGAAAGTGAAGGTTTGACATAAATAACAGTAAGGATACTATGAAGAAACAAGTACATTTTAGAAAAAAGCTAGCTTATTTTTCAGTTAAGTACTAAAATCTGTAGAAATTGAAAAGCTTGCCTGACTAGGAGTTCCTACCGCTCCTAGGTTGCATCCAACTAGGCCACCGCCTTGTCCTAGCATTTCCTTCAAGCCAAACATGTTTCCAGGAGATGAATGCACTCGATGACCACTCCAAGCACTAAGCCGCTCCCATAACCCAACAGAACAATTTTCCAATCGAGTTTAATGGGTGTGTTGGATATATTATTAATATAGTCCAAATAATATGTTCACATACAAGCCCAATAGGTAAAAGCATGGTTATTTGGGTCCATATGGGTCGAAGCCCAATAACGTGCATATAAAAACTCTAGGGTTTCCCTTTGGAGGTAACACTGTTGAGCGTTCCAAACTTGACGTCTCTTGGTGTAATACTTCAAGCAACTACTTCTTCTCTCTCAAACCTATTACCTCCAACAATCTTGAAGTATTATCTTCGTGTGCCGGATTTGAGCGAGTAAAGTGTGTTCTTGAAGATTTCGTCAAGACGAACTCACGGCTGTAATTTACTTTCGATTTCGACGGTGATATTGGCCGGGATCTGAGTTTGAAGATTCGGGTGACCGAAATCTTTGATTCAAAAATCCAAAAATTATAGCCAATTTAAGAGAGTGAAACCACTTGGGCTTTGATCTACTCGTCGCTACGAACGTTTTGAGTGGTCACTCGCGTCAATCGGAGGTCGGACGAACAAGTTACGTCACCCGGAAGTTTCCATCTAAATTTCTAGCGAATTTTGGGGACGAAATTTCTAGCGAATTTCGGGGGGCGAAATTTTTCAGCAAGTTTCAGCAACAAGGGCAGTCCATCTTAAGGTTTTTGGGCGCTCCAGATCCGTTTTTGGGGTTTGTTTTGGCAAATTCCATCTCTACAGAGCGGTTTGATCAAGGTTAGGGAGTTATTCAACTTTGTTGCTCGAGGACTTCAAGGTGCACTCTTTCTAACACTTTGCTTTGCTTAAAATGGCAAAGCGTAGTTCCTATGATATTATAAAGTTGCAATCTTTTGATGTTACTGAATTTCATGGCTGGAAATTACATGTTCAATTTGGCATGAAAGAACGTGACATATTCTATACTGTATTGAGCGATTTTACATCTACCACTGAAGATGTGAATGAATATCAATGGAATAAAGATGAGGATTTTTGTAGAGATTACTTGTTGAACTCTCTAAATCCTAATTTGGCTATGACTTATAGTGAGTATAAGACGGCGAAAGAGATATGGGATCACTTGAACGCTCGGTTCAAAAACAAGAGGGGTTATCTAAAACCCTCCTAGCGGAGAAATTTTTTGACTTTAAATTCACTATGAATTCAAGCATCACCTCTCAGTTAGTTGAATTTGAGAACATGAGGAACAAGCTGAAAGATGATAATTCTGATATGTCCGATAATCTCTTTGTTGGTCTTGTGTTGAGCAAACGCCAACCGAATGGAGTTCTTTCAAGACGAAATGCACAGATGAAGGTACAGATGGGACTGGATGAATTAAAGAGGTATATTCACATTGAGGATCAAAATATCACTAGGAAGAATTTGGAACAAGTGGGACAACAAAAGTCAGTTGCCAACTTAGTTTCACACTCCAATAAACCTCGGAAAAAAAGTCCAAGTCACCAAAAGGTGAATCCTCTTTACGTTAGAGGCCAAAAAGACTATCTTCCAAAAGAAGAAGAAGGGCAAGTGCCATAACTGTGGAAAGTGGGGTCACTTTGGGCAGCAGAGTGTAAGTTGCCAAGGAAGCCAAAGAACGACACACCACATAATGAGGCCAATATGCTAATTAGAGGATCGAGCCTCGAGCCTTTATTGGAATGATGAAGAATGGAAAGGCCAGCATCTCTTTCGAGTGGTGGTTGGACGGTGGCGCTACTTGTCATGCTACAAATGACAAGAATTTACTCACGAGGTCATAGAAGTGAAAGACACTGTGGAAAATTGCAATGGTGGTGAGGCAAAGGTGACTCATCTTTGGAACCGCAAATTTGGTGCTTTCTTCGGAGTAAATTACTAACTCTGAAACATGTTAGAGTAGTACCTTTACTTAAGAAGAATTTGATATCTATGAGTTTACTTGATAAAGCTGGTATGTCTTTTTCAACTATGAATGGTAGAGTAACTTTATCTATTAACTCATATTATTTTGGTTGTGCTTTCATGGTTAATGGCATGTATAGGTTGAGTTTAAATGCTGATAGCATAAACCATGTGAATTCTACTTTGATTGATCCAAAGTTGCTACACAATAGACTTGGACATGTGAATTACAGGAAAATGCAACAATTAGCTAAAACTCATAACATTCCATTAGATACTTCTATTCGATTTGATAAGTGTGAAGTGTGTGCACAGGCTAAAATCACTAGAAAACCCTTTAAATTGGTTTCTAAAAGCACACAACTTCTTGAGCTAATACATTCGACATTTGTGATTTTAGAAATTACATTACTAAAGGTGGTCGGAAGTATCTAATAACATTCATAGACGATTTTTCTAGATATTGTCATGTCTATTTGTTGAAATCGAAAGATGAGGCTTTTGAAAAATTTAAGATTTTCAAGTCTAGAGTAGAAAATCAACTCAACTTGAAAATTAAGAGGTTTAGGAGTGATAGAGGAGGAGAATATACTATGTCAAGGTTCAAGGAATTTTGTGCTTTAGAAGGTATAATACTTGAAACCACTTTTGCTCCTTATTCACCCCAATCAAATGGTGTTGCGGAGCGTAAGAATAGAACGTTAACCGAAATGTTAAACTCTATGTTACTTACAGCTGGCATGCCTTCCTCCTACGGGGAGAAGCAGTTCTAACTGCTAATCACATCTTGAACAGGTTGCCGCACTCTAAGTTGTCCATGACACCTTATGAGATATGGCATAAGCGCCCTTGTAGATATGATACTCTTAAGACTTGGGGCTGTATTGCTTATGTAAGTATACCAGATCCTAAAAAACCTAAGGTGGGATCTAGAACTATTACTTGTGTATATCTAGGTAGTGCAGAAGATAGCGCTGCAAATAGGTTTTTAGATCTATCTACTAACGCAGTGATAGAATCTAGAGACGCAAAGTGTTCTTTGAAAACAAGTTTATCGAGATCAAGGCTTGAATGTTTCTGGATCTACGAGATATGATTTTAGAATCTCTGTAGAATGAAGCGAGGCCCTTCGACACTAATTCCACACAGTTGGCTATTGAACCAATTCCAGTTAGAGTATCTACAAGAGAGAGAATTCCCAAAAGTTTTGGTGAAGACTTTGTTGCTTACAATCTTGAGGATGATCCATTCTCCTATCAGGAAGCGATGAGATCTAGGGAATCTCTACTGTGGGCAGAAGCCATAGATGATGAAATGAGCTCTCTTTCTGAGAATCACACTTGGCAGCTAGTAAATTTGCCAAAAGGGGCTAAAGCTATAGGCTGTAAATGGGTGTTGAAGAAGAAACTGAATAGTGATGGATCAATAGCCAGATACAAAGCACGCTTAGTAGCTAAAGGCTATAAACAACGAGTGGAATAGACTATTTTGATGTCTATTCACCTGTGTGTCATCTATCAACTATAAGAATTCTTCTTGCTTTGGCATCTATTGAACACTTTGTAGTTCATCAAATGGATGTAAAAACGGCTTTCTTAAATGGAGATTTAAATGAAGAAATTTACATGGAACAACCGGAAGGATATGTTATGAAAGGTCTTGAGGACAAAGTTTGTAAATTAAATAAATCTCTATATGGTCTTAAACAAGCACCTAAGATGTGGCATCTTAAATTTGATGAAGTGGTAAAGAGGTATGGCTTTCAGTCTAGTTATTCAGATAAATGCCTTTACCATCATTCTATGTCACATAAGATAGTCATCATTTGCTTGTATGTTGATGACATGTTAATTCTTGGTTCCGATCATTCGTAGTGAGTGACGTGAAAGCTACTTTAGCTAAAGAATTTGACATGAAAGATCTTGGTATTGCTAATACCATTCTTGGTATGAAAGTAAGCTTTGAACGGCAAGTCATATCCCTTAGCCAGACTCATTATATTGAGCAGCTACTTTCTACTTGGGGATACGATAAGTGTAAACCGAGTGAGACACCATATGATTATAATAATAGCGAGTCCTAATGAAGGGACCAGCGTGGATCGGTTAAAGTACTCGAAACCGATTGGTAGTCTCATGTATGCTATGAGTTGCACTAGACCCGACATAGCCTTTACGGTTGGTATCTTTGAGTCGTTTTACTAGTAATCCTAGTAAAGAGCATTGGGATGCCCTTAATAGACTAATGAGATACCTTAAAGGTACTAAAGATTATGCTCTTTATTATTCTGGTTATCCTCCAATTGTGGATGGATATTCGATGCCTCATGGTGCTCGAGATATTGGAAATAGTAAGTCCACTAGTGGGTATGTATTCACTTTGGGTGGAGCTGCTATTACTTGGAAATCCAAACGACAGACTTGTATTGCATTGTCGTCTATGGAATCGGAACTTTTGCTTTAGCCTCGGCCGGTGAAGAGGCGAGTGGATAAAGAATCTGATTATGGATATTCCTTTGACTCGGCTAAAGATTAATTCTTTAAGCCTATTTTGTGATAATCGAGCAGCTGTCCAAGTCGTCAATAATACTCTCTTTAATTCAAAGAGAAGACATGTGAGACTCGAGACATGCGTTGTTGAATTATCTGAGAGAACAAGGGGTTATCACCTTGATCGATGTGAGATCGAAGGATAACATAGCCGATACTCTCACCAAAGGTATGCCTAAAGATCGATTATTCAAAACAAAGTGGGGAACTGGGGTTAAAGACTATATAGGCAAGTCTTAACTACCATTTACTTACCTGTGTTTTGAATTATCAAATATTTCTTTATTGGCTACAATGATAAGCACGTTTATATGTTTCATCGATGTTCACGATTGCTGACTATTTGAAAAGGGTGAGTTGTCTCATTCCAAATTTGATGAAGATGACTTTAACCTAATTCAAATGTTCTATCTGGAAAAATTGTGTCATTCCAAACTTGATGATACAATTCAACTAGATTGGACTATCCTTTTTTGTTAAATGATCTCATTCCAAACTTGATGCTAGATTATTTGACTTTAAGGAATCAGTAATTGTGACATTCCAAATTGAAACATAGAAACAATTGTTTACATAAGAAGCCTATTTGTCTTGTTCTTAATTGAAACTTGATATTACATGACTAGGTTGTTGTAAGTGACTTGACTATTGGTCTTGTTCTTTGAAACTAGACAATAGTTATTCTCCTACAAATAAACTTAAGTTGATGGCTCTTTGTAAATCACATTGTTTAGGTCTTGTTCATAATTTATGAAACGGCTTGATGCTTATGACATGATATTATGATGCTTTATGACATCAATATATGTTCTTTTCCGCCTGATGGAATTGTGCTAAGTTTTTATTCAATTGATTGAATTCATGATTATATGAAATTCATATTTGACATTCTATAGGGGATGGCAGAGATGGAGGAGAGCTTAATGAGTGGGATCCTGACCAGGATGACCTACTTGATTAATGAATATATATCACTTAGAGCGTGTGGGGACTTGACAGTTTACCTGCTATTGCCTATTTTGATGAAGTCCATTTACTTGAGACTTGCATTTTGCTATTTCTATTTTGTGGACATTATTATGCTTGTTTCTTATATTTGTAAGGCCTTAGACTATTTTGACCGGCCTACTTATACTTGATTAATATGCATATATTGGTTGTGAACGAATCGAGAATTATTTTGGGATTTGAATTTTAATCTCGTAACAGATTCATGATAAGAATGATTCACTTATTTAGTTTGCACATGATGATTTAGTTTAATACTTTACTGCTGGAATACTCTTTGATCGATCCGAGTTGATTGTCTTGGACTGAATGTGGATGATTCATGTTTGTTTGAACATTACACGACCAACTTATTGGATTGTGCTGTATGGTGAACATAGGAGGAGATTGTTGGATATATTATTAATATAGTCCAAATAATATGTTCACATACAAGCCCAATAGGTAAAAGTATGGTTATTTGGGTCCATATGGGCCGAAGCCCAATAACGTGCATATAAAAACTCTAGGGTTTCCCTACGCTGGAGGTAACACTGTTGAGCGTTCCAAACTTGACGTCTCTTGGTGTAATACTTCAAGCAACTACTTCTTCTCTCTCAAACCTATTACCTCCAACAGGGTGATCCTAGGCCTTCTTCTTGATTAGCTGAAGGTTGTCTTGGCGTATTCCTTAAATCTTGACATTTCCTGAAATGAGTTCCCCACATAGTCCCGAGTTCCCTTCAAAAGAATCATTCGAAAATGTATCGAACTATTTCCCTCTAGGCATGGACCCGGTCAGATTGTTGTAAGACAAGTTCAAGAAAGAAAGGAACCCAAGTTCTATTAGCTTCTGGGGGATCTTTCCCGAGAGGTTGTTTCAAGAAAGGTCCAGTGACTCAAGGTTGTGAGATTTCCTAATGACGCCGGGATGTGACCATTGAGGAAATTGTTGGATAGGTTCAATCCTTGCAGTCCTTTGAGATCACCTATGGCACCAGGAATCTCTCCTTCGAACAAATTGCTAGAGAGGTCGATGACCGTGAAGACTTCTGATATCTTTGGGTAAGACAAGTTAAGCCTTTTGTAAATTACTGTCATGGAGAAATCATAATAGCCATAGAGGGTGAAGTCAAGGTACCATCTCGGCTGTTGGTTTTTATGCATGTATGTAAGGTTTCCTATCTGGGATTTCATGGCATTCCAAGACTGAAAGAATTATATAGGCAACTTACTGACGAATGCATTAATAAAGAGGTCAAGTATCCGCAACTTGAGGAATGTGGGTCTAGATTTAGGCCTTTCGATGACATCATGAAATTTATTGGATCGCAAAATAAGGACATGAAGCTCTGGTAGAGATCCCAACCACGATAAGATTGTTCGCAAAGTTGATGAACTCAATCATTTTGCAATCAGCGAAGGACCTCGGTAGCTTGCCTTGCAACTGGTTATCACTCAAATCAAGCATGGTCAATTGTGTCCGTGTCACCAATAGCTCAGGGATGCTTCTGTGGAACTTGTTGCCTTTTAGGTTCAATATCATGAGAGATTCACTGATATTGCCCAAGCAAATCGGAAGCACACCAGTCAAATTATTAGAAGACAAATCTAACGTGATTGCTGCACTCAAATTGCAGATCCACAATGGCAATGCTCCTGTCAGCCTATTGTTAGATACTGCATAAAACATTATGGAGGGTGGTGCTTCAGGGAGTGATCCTTCCAACATGTTATGAGATAGGTCTATTGTGTACATGTGGAAAGGATCGATTGGGTAATATCGATCAAGAACGGTTAAGAAGTTATGAGAGAGATTCAAGTACTGCATAACATTATAACTGCCGTTCCACACCCAAAAGGACATTTCTCTCTTAATGTTGTTATTTGACAGGTCCAACCAATCCATACTCTCTTGGTTTTGTAAGAATGCCGGAAACTCACTCAAGTTGCATGATGCTAGTCCTAGGGTCAAAAGCTGAGGAAGAATAACATTCGCACTACTAGTGCGGCATGATAGCCTGTTATATGATAGTTGCAGCACTTGCAACTGTTTGAGCTTGAGAAAGTTGCATTTGGAGATTCTGGAGTTGAGAAATTGATGAAGGTATCTCGCCGTGGAATTTATTGCGCGCAAGGTCAAGCACAACCAGTTGTGTCATGTTCACAAGCCAACACGGTATAGAACCCCATAGGTGATTGGTTCGGAGGGACAAACTAGTTAGCTGAGTGAGGTTCGAGAGCTGAGATGGGATGGTACCGTTCAATTGGTTGCCAAGAAAGCTCAAGTCTACAAGCTGAGACAAGTTTCCGATTGAAGGTGGGATCTCGCCATATAAATTGATCATCCCGAGGCTCAAAGTGGTGAGCTTCTTATTCTTCCAAACCCAAGAAAAAGATGAGATGGACTGGGCGGTGAATGGGTTCATTGCAACATCTAGGTATTCAAGGTTGCTAAAATTAGCGAATGAAGTGGGGATGGATCCTGAGATTTTGCAACCAGATATATCGAGATATCTCAACAAAGGAAGTTTTCCCATTGACGCGGGTAGCGACCCTGTCAAATTGCATGTTTGGGATTTAAGATTCAATAACTGCAAAGAACAGAGATTACCAATTGAAGCGGGTAGCTCTCCAGAAAAGATTGTGCCAAGTAGTCGCAGCTCTTCGAGAGGACTACTCATATTGAATTCAGGGAATCGTCCTGTGAGAGCTCCGTTATCAGCCACCCCAAGATACTGTAGCTTCGGTAAATTGAAAATGGCAGACGGAAATACACCGTGCAGGACGCACACATCCATGTTCAGAGTTCTCAAGGAAGACAGATTCGCCAGATTGTAGGGCACTTCGGACGACATGTTGACGACGCCCAAGCGAAGTACTTCCAGGCTTGTTAGGTTTTGAGCTAGGCTTCTCAGGCCTGGTGGTTTCATTTCCAACAGAAGTGTAGAAGTATATGGATCCAGATTGCAACACGGGTTGAGGTACACCAACCTTGTCAGCTTGAAAATTTCTGATGGGACTCGACCGGAAAAAACGGAAGCAGAGAGATCGAGATGAGTCAATCTTGATAGATCTTCAATTCCGGATGGTACCTGAGAGTAGTTGAAGTCATTATAGTTGAGATTGAGCTTTTTAAAACGAGCAAGTTGGAAGAGAGTACTGTTGTTGTTGACACTTAATTTTAGAAAAATAAAATTGCATTTTGAACAAATAAAAGGAAAAAAAAAATGAAAATGGGGGAAGTTGATTTGATTGAATTATGCAAGGAAATATGGGATTTTGATGGATTTCCAGATTTTGTTAATTGTAGCAACAATTTTGAAATCAAGTGAATAAGGGGCAAGAATTTTGCAAGATTGAAGAAATTTAAGCAAGATCGAGCTAATTGCGAAATCACGCTCTAATTTGCAGATTTGATTTAATGTGGCAAGAGATGGAAATTTGGAAAATGCCATAAAAATGCAAACGTCTCGAATCACTATAAAAGAACGCTGCATTTTTCAAGAAAAGGGGTGGGAGGAAAACAAAAAAATTCAAAAAGAAGAATTCGTGCAAGAGAGAGAGTAAAAAAAGAGAGAGAAAAACAAAAACAAAAAAGGGAAAAGCTTCTTCTTCCTCGTGTAGCACCCCCGCTCGCCGAACTTTCGTTGTTCGCCGGCCATCGCGTCTCCACACCAGCCACCGCCTACCGCGCCTCCACCTCGCCCGCAACCTGCAGATCTCGCGCCCGCCTCGCGATCACCGTCGCTCCACCAACGCCGACGCCTGTGTAGCCGCCAATCACTGCGCCCGCGTCGCTCGTTTGCAAGCACTGCACCACCGCCGCTCGAGCCTCGATGCCTGCAATCCACGAGCAGCTTGCCGCGCCCGATGCTCGACACCAATAGCATCACCGTCGCCTCGAGCACCCGCTAGTGGCCACCACTCGAGACCCCACGGCCGAGCCCCCCACCGGAACTCCGACGACCGGTCAAACAACCGCCCGGTGCCATTCCCTTGTCGATTCCCTTAGGTAGTTTTCTTTTTATTTTTTTAACTTTTTACTTTGCTTTTCATTTTAATTAGTTTAGTTTATTTTACTCTTTTTATTTGTTATGTTATCTTTTTGTGTATTTCATTTGATAGCATTTTTAGTTTAGTTATTTGATTTGTAATATTGGGTGTTAATATCTGTAATTTTTGTAGGCGTTATCCGCAAGAATTTTGTCCGGAATTATTATGATTATTAATTTGATCCGAGAGACATTGGATCATTTTTTTAATTATTTTAATTGCTGGGCTTTTTAGTGGAATTTCAATTGTTAAATCACAATGATTATTTAATTTGGTCCGTAAGACTTCGGATTAGATTTGTAATTATTTTGATTTCTTTGTTGTGATAATTAGGGTTAGAATAATTGTTAATTTGACCTGTGAGACAACAGATTATTGTTTCGATTATTTTAATCCTTTATTTTCTTGATAACTTAGATTTAATATTTATTTAATAATTACTTATCTTTAAAAAAAAAAAAAAATCAAAAAAAAAAAATCAAAATTCTGCATGAGCATATAGGTTTAGTGAATCATACATGTAGTTTTAGTGAATTAGAAATTTTTTAAGATTACATTTTTAGGATTGCATTTTTAGAAGTAAGTTAGGTTGGACCTAAAATAGTTTTTCAGATAATATTCGTACATTTTACTTATCCCATTTTTCTTTTAAAAAATAGTTTTCTAAGATAGAATGGGGTTAAGTCAAACTAATCCCTAGAATAAATTAGAAAATTATCCCTTTTTAGGTAGTTTAATTAGGATTTTCATAAATTCTGAATTTCAATAAAAAAAAATCCAAAAATCTAGGCGCATGTTAATTAGTTTGCATAATATGATCATTTAATTAGAATTTGTTAGTAAAGCTAGGTCATAAGGTGCATAATAACTAGTTTGCATAATAGGCCCATTTAATTAGAATTTGCATATTAATAGGATTAAGTCATTTAGTTTTAAAATGCATTTTTATAAAAGAACTCCAATTTTTAAGAAAATCCAAAAAAAAAAAAATGATTGCTTGCTTTGTGTGATGCAATTTATTTATTTGAATGTTTTAAATAATGGATGAGCACCCGTGTGGTCACCACATTTGCATGATAGTAATTTAGGTTAAAATAAATCAGCTGCTTGTAAAAATACATTTTTTAAAAAATTAAAAAGAAATGGTACCGAAAGGGCATTAGAAAATTCTAAGTGTAACCAAGTCCCCGTACCCTTAGTCTCTGGTTCGTAGGAGTAAAATAAATCTCACTTTATTTTACTTAGGTGTCTAATCGACCTACCATAAACCGATTAGTGGCGACTCCTAATTAATAACCCATTGCATGTTAAAAAAATTAAACCTTAAGTCGCGAATTGGTATGGGCTTGGGAGAGCCCGAGCTAAGTTTAAAAGCTTAGCAGTCCATTAACCTAGTTTTAGGTGGTGCACCCGAAAAATAGGTCACGACAGCTTGGCGACTCCGCTGGGGACTTGTGTTAAAACACTTAGTGGACTTAGGCCAATTTTTCTTTTTCTTTTAAAATGTTTTTGTTTGGCAGCGAGGATCCCAGGTACGTCCCTAACATTTCTAAGGTGTTAAATGTTCTTGCAGATGGGAGGTATAAGGGGAGTAGTCTATGCTAACATTTGCCTTGCAGGTTGGAGTGTGTGATGAATGATTTATTCCTGATTAGAAGTGTTGTTTGCATTTAAACTATTGTGCATGTTTTACTGCTTTTAGCATTACACTTTTGCACACACAACCTGTGGCCGGACCTGGGCTGCGATAGGATTTTTAGGATGGTGTTGAGAAGGATACTTCCTCCAAAGCGAGACCGCTATGTAGACTTTGACCTTCTCTTCCCCGAAAGTCTTTTCATGGTGTCGAATGTGTTTGTCCATATCCGCGAGACTGTGTGACTATTGGACATTCCATTCGACTGAGCCGGAGTTAGGGGGACCTGACACGTTAATGCGAGACTGCAACGGTCAGATCATCCTCTTAGCTTCACTTTGTTAAGTCGTCTAGATAGAAATCGAGCCCCACATTTCATGTGCATGTCTATGAGATTTCCGTTGATTTTTCTTTAATGAAGTAAGTCTTCTATCCATGTACCATGTAATTTATTTCGTCGTACTTTTGAGTCGGTCCATGACAATCTAGGTCAATCATGGATTTAATCCATTTGTCAATTAGAAATGAAATGAGGAAATTGTCATGCAATGAATCAAATTTTTTTTTTTTTTAAAGAAGAAAGTTTTGGAAAATTTGTTTTCAATTCATGTCTAGGAAATTTGATCTTGCTAAAGTAACTATTTTTCTAAATCTCTTTTAGGAAATTCCCTTCTTATACAAACTTTTCACGAATAAATAAAAAAAAAAGAAAAAAAATCAGATAATTGTCATGGATTGGCTATCTATTTACGCTTCGTGCTTATTCTGTTCATTTCTTCAAATTAGGTGACAACGGAGCCGCCTCATTTACCCATTATTACACGATTAAGAGCTAGAATGACCGATCAAGCTAAAATGCGTGATTGCATGTCCTCCGTGGAAGATCAACTCAAACAGTTAGCCACCTCCATGCAGCTTATAACAGCTCAGCTTCAATCCCTCCAGGTGAATCCAAATCCTCCACATGTTCTTCCTGAGATGGTAGTCCCGAGAAACATGGCCCAAATGAGTGATGACGAAATGCCTGAGCTAGAAGATGACTTGGTCCTCATTGGAAAAGCCAAGCCTGATAGCATTCCCAAGACAGAGCAGGATGAGCGCGTTGCAAAGCTGGAAGAGAAAGTGAGACAGCTGCAAGAGTCACAAAGCTCACTCCCGTTCGACCTCTCGGTCTATGAGAAGGTCAAAATGCCAAGCAAGTTCAAAATGCCAGAATTCGAGAAGTATGACGGGACATCTTATCTAAAATCTCATTTGCAGATGTACCACGTGCGCATGGCCCAGCACGTTAAGAATGAGCCCCTCATGATCCAATCATTCCATGCAAGTTTGACCGGACCCGCACTGAATTGGTACGTGATGAAGAATGTCAATCTTCTCGACACTTGGAATGAAGTGACTGACGCATTTCTCAAGCAGTATAAGTTCAATATGGACATTGCACATTCTCGAGAAGATCTTGAGAGGATGGAGAAGAAGAGGAGTGAATCATTTAAGGAGTATGCCGTGAGATGGCGAAATCTGGCAGCTCAAATTACTCCTGAGCCTACTGATAAAGAATTGATGAAATTGTTTGTCAAAACCCTTCCATCTGAGTTCCGTAACCGGATGGCTAGCACATACGTCGAAGACTTCGACCAACTCGTTCCTGTAGGAGAACAAATTGAGATGGGAATAAGAGAAGGGTGGTTTACTGAGCCATCTAACAAAAGGTTTTTTACCAAGAAGGAGAAGGACCTTGAAGCTGAGATAAATATGACCTATTCTCAATCGAATCGCGATCGCACTCCAGTAATTAAGATTTCTACTGAGCAACAAGATGGAGAACATCAGCTCCCTAGTTGACGACGTAGTGTTAGAAGGCAATTCACACCTCTTCCTGGACCCCTATCCAAAGTTTTGCCTATCCTCCAAAAGAAGGGATTACTCTCTACTGAGCCGAAGCGACCAAATTTCGAGCATTATCCTACATATAATCCCTCTGAAAGGTGTGACTATCACATGGGAGAGGTTGGTCACTCCACTGATGATTGCTATGTTTTGAAGCATAAGGTCCAAGACCTCTTGGATACAAAGGCGTTCTCTTTCAGCAGTAATCAGAAAAATCCTCCGCCCAACCATGATGAAGGTGCAAACGTTGTCGCTAAGTGAAGGAGTTCTTATCTTCTAGGACTTCAAGTTTTTAGGATTTCATGCTTTCTGAGATTTCAATTATTGCTTTTGTTTCTAGGGTTTTCTTGTTTGCATTTTCCATTCCAATAATGTAATTCATTTGATTATATTCAATGAAATTCCAATTTTATTTCCAATTTTGAGGGCATAATGAGGCACACCAAACCTGTCCGGTGACAATATCCAACAATGAAAAGAAAATATCATCCAAGGAGAATTCGAGGACTAGGCTTCTTCATGCTTCCTCATAAAAAAATCTCTAAAAAAAAAAAAATACTTCCAAAAGCATGCATTAGGTTAGCACTGTTTAATTTTCTGACTCATTTACTTCATGTTTCAGAGCATTACTTTTCGGACTGATGAGAAGGCATCTGAAAAGGCACATTAGGTTGCAATGATAGATCAATTGGCTCAATTGTTACTCAACAGAGGTCGAATTGGGAGCACTACAGATTCTAGTAGTGACATGACTGAGATAAAATGAATGTGCAATTTGAATTCACCTTGATGTTGCATAGTATCCTATTCATGCACGTTCTCTTGTGTAGGGGCAAAAGCGGATAGGGATAATCCAAAGACATCAACTGCCAAGGCAATCCCATTGTAGATGAATCCTTGAATGAATGCTTAAAACCATTTTGCAGTGTGGAAAACTGTTTGTTTTGGAGTTGATAATTTTTCATACCTAAAGCTGTTGAGCTCTTTTAAAAAGATTTTGCATGATGACTTTTAGCCACCAATTCCACTAAAGAACATCAAGATGGACTAATTTAATGAATGTTGTGGAATTGATTAAGTATACTAAATGAGACGAGTCGGGATGATGAAAGGCAAACCTTATCATATATACAGTCCTTTACACATACACTTGTGAGATGAGTGTAGGAAGGTTCATATACACAAGGCAAAGAGTTCTCTCGCAAAAGGTACGGCAACCAAAATGATGAGAGGAAGTTCATTTCTTTATCCAAAACACTACAGGTGATCCATTGCTTAACCCTTTTGAGCCCATACACTTATGGATATTCCTTTCGAATTACCCCCGTCAAGAATCACCCCACATTGGGGCAAATGGGAGATAAAATGGCATCATGAGGTGAGGAAAATGAATTGAAATTTTCTTGCTCTCACTTGCATCAATCTTCAAGTCGTGCTATTGCATTGAATTCATGTGTTAACTTAAGTGCCTTAGGATAACGAAGAGCATTTGTTTCTCTATCCTACATACTTATACCCTTTGCATAGCCCACTTGAGCCTACAATTTTCATTTCTTTAAACCCAGTTGGTGATCATCCCCCACACTGGGGCAAGGCAAAAGACAGATGAAGACCCTTGAAAGTTCAAGTGTCATTCAAAGTGTAATTCCTTGATGTATGCACTGTGTGCAAGAGTTGAAATCAAAATAAAATTAAGGGGCATGAGAAAGCAGTGTGCCTGATAAAAGCAAGGCCAATGCCCATGAAAAAGAAATAAAAAAATGCATGAAAAATAGGGGCATAAAAAAATAATGTGCCTAGTAAAAGTAATGCCAATGAAAATGAAAGTGTCATGATAGGTGACTATCAGTTGCAAAAGGTTGTATCTCAATGGAGCAATAGTACTCAAAGGGTCAAGATCAATGGCGCATCCATGGTGAAAGAGAAGATTGGTGACAATGCCTAGATGATCATCAACTTTGACCCTTATACACATTTTTTAGCCTAATGATCATTTCGTTTCTCAACCCATGAACCCAGCCTATGTTACGTCCCTTACAAAGTCTCTTCAGATTATGGCACTTGAATTAACATAGGGGTTCATATGTTTATAAGCATCACTCGAAGAAGTGTGAGCATGATTATTTCTGTCTCATTTTGCAGGGTTCTTGACTTGTAAACCCGAAGATAATTGTGAAGTTGTTCTTTCAATAGCCTTGACTCAAAGAGTCCAATTGTTAAACCGTTGACCAAGCTCGTTAAGGTCCCTATTAAAGACCTCTCAGATTGGTAAGGTCGTACCGCTTGCGAGAATACTCGGACCCATGTCGATATGATGAAATTGAGTGATTCGCATAAAATAGACATTCTAAATGAGAGTGAGTGAAAGTCTTTTCTGACCGAAAGTCTCTCATTTAGTATTCTTAAGAAATCCATGTCATGATGAATGATGATTCTCTCCAGTGGAAATTTGAGTGATGCAAAGGTCATTATGAATAAACCCTGATTGATCTGATGAAAACCCCACTGAATTTTGAAGTGTGCATTCTAGAGTAGCTTAGATTGTCTATCTTTTTGATGAATGCAAATCAGTTTTTGCTCTAAATCATGTCTGATAGGTAATTCAAGTTCCTTTCAGAATGTTTCATGATATTAGAAGATGAGAAACCTCCACCATGAGGTGAAAGACTTCCACAAGATGTCTAAATACCAAAAAACATATCCCAAGAATTAGAGATATCACCAGGTAAGTATATCTCTACCATACTCTAAAATACTTGTCATTATGCAGGTATTCTCTCTCAAGTGCATCGACACTTGACTTGGTCAAGCTGTCTAGCTATATTGACCTGGCGTGCTTTCGTAGCCCAGAGTCCCTCTTTATCGACTCAGCGTGCTTTTGTAACCCGATGTCCTTATATTGACCTGGCGTGCTTTCGTAGCCCGGAGTCCATCATTATCGACTCGGCGTGCTTTTATAGCCCGATGTCCTTATATTGACCTGGCGTGCTTTCGTAGCCCAGAGTCCCTCTTTATCGACTCGGTGTGCTTTTCTAGCCCAATGTCCTTATATTGACCTGGCGTGCTTTTGTAGCCCAGAGTCCATCTTTATCGACTCGGCGTGCTTTTGTAGTCCGATGTCCTTATATTGACTTGGCGTGCTTTCGTAGCCCAGAGTCCCTCTTTATCGACTCGGTGTGCTTTTGTAGCCCGATGTCCATTTATATTGACTTGGCGTGTTTTCATAGCCCAGAGTCCCTTTTAATCAACACTCGATGGAGTTCCCCCCCAAGATTTTTTTCCAACATTTAAACAACCGTAGAATGGTACGGGTCCTGGACATGTAACACCAATCTATCTTGAGTTACTCTCCTCGAAGCTAAGTAATTCCAGGTAAGTTCTTTTATCATTTGCATTAGCATTTCCATGCATCATATAAATTGCATTAAAAAAGGAATTCATTTTCCAACAAAAAGTCATTTAGGGCATGTGCATAATTAAAATTATGTCTCAATTTGTCTTTGAAGGCAACCTCTACGAGCTCATCTTCAAAGAGGGGCAGCTGTTGACACCAAATTTTAGAAAAATAAAATTGCATTTTGAACAAATAAAAGGAAAAAAAAAATGAAAATGGGGAAGTTGATTTGATTGAATTATGCAAGGAAATATGGGATTTTGATGGATTTCCAGATTTTGTTAAATGTAGCAACAATTTTGAAATCAAGTGAATAAGGGGCAAGAATTTTGCAAGATGGAAGAAATTTAAGCAAGATCGAGCTAATTGCGAAATCACGCTCTAATTTGCAGATTTGATTTAATGTGGCAAGAGATGGAAATTTGGAAAATGCCATAAAAATGCAAATGTCTCGAATCACTATAAAAGAACGCTGCATTTTTCAAGAAAAGGGGTGGGAGGAAAACAAAAAAATTCAAAAAGAAGAATTTGTGCAAAAGAGAGAGAGTAAAAAAAGAGAGAAAAACAAAAACAAAAAAGGGAAAAGCTTCTTCTTCCTCGTGGAGTTCACCCCGCTCGCCGAACTTGCATCTTTCGCCGGCCACCGCGTCTCCACACCAGCCACTTTTGCCTACCACGCCTCCACCTCGCCCGCAAGCTGCAGATCTCGCGCCCGCCTTGCTGATCACCGTCGGTCCGCCAACGCGCACCAACATTCCCTCGCGTAGCCGCCAATCGCTGCGCCCGTGTCGCTCGTTTGCGAGCACCGCACCACCGCCGCTCGAGCCTCGACGCCTCGCAATCCACGAGCAGCTCGCCGCGCCCGATGCTCGACACCAATAGCATCACCGTCGCCTCGAGCACCCGCTAGTGGCCGCCAGCCCGCCGCTCGAGACCCCATGGCCGAGCCCCCACCGGAACTCCGACGACCGGTCAAACAACCGCCGGCGCCATTCCCTTGTCGATCCCCTTAGGTAGTTTTCTTTTTATTTTTTAACTTTTTACTTTGCTTTTCATTTTATTTAGTTTAGTTTATTTTACTCTTTTTATTTGTTATGTTATCTTTTTGTGTATTTCATTTGATAGCATTTTTAGTGTAGTTATTTGATTTGTAATATTGGGTGTTAATATTTGTAATTTTTGTAGGCGTTATCCACAAGAATTTTGTCCGGAATTATTATGATTATTAATTTGATCCGAGAGACATTGGATCATTTTTTTAATTATTTTAATTGCTGGGCTTTTGAGTGGAATTTCAATTGTTAAATCACAATGATTATTTAATTTGGTCCGTAAGACTTCGGATCAGATTTGTAATTATTTTGATTTCTTTGTTGTGATAATTAGGATTAGAATAATTGTTAATTTGACCTGTGAGACAACAGGTTATTGTTTCGATTATTTTAATCCTTTATTTTCTTGATAACTTAGATTTAATATTTATTTAATAATTACTTATCTTTAAAAAAAACAAAAAGAAAAAAAAATCAAAAAAATCAAAAAAATCAAAATTCTGCATGAGCATATAGGTTTAGTGAATCATAGATGTAGTTTTAGTGAATTAGAAATTTTTTAAGATTACATTTTTAGGATTGCATTTTTAGAAGTAAGTTAGGGTTGGACCTAAATTAGTTTTTCAGATAATATTCGTACATTTTACTTATCCCATTTTTCTTTTAAAAAATAGTTTTCTAAGATAGAATGGGGTTAAGTCAAACTAATCCCAAGAATAAATTAGAAAATTATCCCTTTTTAGGTAGTTTAATTAGGGTTTTCATAAATTCTGAATTTCAATAAAAAAAAATCCAACAATCTAGGCGCATGTTAATTAGTTCGCATAATATGATCATTTAATTAGAATTTGTTAGTAAAGCTAGGTCATAAGGTGCATAATAACTAGTTTGCATAATAGGCCCACTTAATTAGAATTTGCATATTAATAGGATTAAGCCGTTTAGTTTAAAAATGCATTGTTATAAAAGAACTCCAATTTATAAGAAAATCCAAAAAAAAAAAATGATTGCTTGCTTTGTGTGATGCAATTTATTTATTTGAATGTTTTAAATAATGGATGAGCACCCGTGTGGTCACCACATTTGCATGATAGTAATTTAGGTTAAAATAAATCAGCTGCTTGCAAAAATATTTTAAAAAATTAAAAAAAAAAATGGTACCGAAAGGGCATTAGAAAATTCTAGTTTAACCAAGTCCCCGTACCCTTAGTCTCTGGTTCGTACGAGTAAAATAAATCTCCCTTTATTTTACTTAGGTGTCTAATCGACCTACCATAAACCGATTAGTGGCGACTCCTAATTAATAACCCCTTGCATGTTAAAAAAATTAAACCTTAAGTCGCGAATTGGTATGGGCTTGGGAGAGCCCGAGCTAAGTTTAAAAGCTTAGCAGTCCATTAACCTAGTTTTAGGTGGTGCACCCGAAATTTAGGTCGCGACAGTTGTTGTCGATAAAACCATAGAGAAAACTACTTCCCTGTGTCAAGACCAATTACATGGCCCGTGTTCTTGTCGCAGTCGATCCCATCTCGGGAGCAGCAATCCTAATTGTTTTTCTAGGATCGAGTGTTGGGATGAACGAGAGGATCAGCTGAAACATTGGCGATTTCGTATCTCTTTAAATTGCAGTAGGGCAGACATTTCGTCCTCGATACACAGAGGTTTTGGAGAACGAGAGCGATTATGTGCGCCTATAGGATGTGACCCCAAGTACAAGAAGAGCAAGTGTATGGACATATAGAAGCACGACAAGTGAGCCATTTTGTTTCAAACATAGACAACTTTGTTTTGATGAGTAGGGAATGAGAGAGCGAAGCAGATTTTATAGGCGGTGCCTGGTGCCTAGGGTCATGAACATGCCTCATCTCATGCTATAATGCATCTAGTCGACTTTGTGAGTGATGTAACACGCAGAAGTCTGCAAAATACACATGAATCTCTAGGTTCACGAGTATGACTTTGTGCGGTGCCATAATGTGTACCTTCCTGACAACTTAAGTAAAAACCTCGGGCCCAATCGACAATTGATTGATTGGCTGGAAATTCGGGCAGTCGATCTGTCATTTGCATAGAAGACTTGGGCCGAACAGTCCAAAAATTGCATACGCAAGGAGTAATATAGCAACTGCATGATGGTCCACTTCACGAAAAACCTTCTTTGCGGGAAGATAAGGTGAAGAGCTTGTATATTTAAGAAATAGTTTGAGGTTATTCCCTCCATTCTAGACCAAAAGTATCCATTCGTAAGTGATGACAGCAGCAAACAAGTCCATAAAAGACTTAGCTTGCTAATTCAGGCCCTCTCGTTCACTCAATAATTACTCCGTGCGATGCTAGTGTTGTTTCCACTTTAAATTTATGATTTGTGAACACTGCCTTTGGTCACCGATGAAGAATGTGACTTAGGGGCTGCATGTTTTCGTTTTTTTTTTTTTTTTTATGAACAGAAATTTTCTTTTTTTGTTCCCAGGAACAAAAAAAAGAACAAAAACGCGTTTATTTGCGTTTTTGTTCAAAATCAGATTTTTTGTTCCCAGAACACAAAAAGAACAGAAATGAGAAATAAAAAAAAAAAAATTGTTTCTTGCTCTAGAAACACTTTTGAAGAAACATTTATTCTTTTTTCTTTGGCCAGTTGCCGGCCTTAGCCATGGCCGGCGACCGGCCGTCGAGGGCCGACGACGCCGTCGAGGGTCGGTGACCTTGCCGGAGCGTCGCCGGCCCCGGCGAGGCTCGGCCTCGCTTGGCTAGGCGAGCTTGAGCTCGCCTAGATCCGGCGAGGCCGAGCCTTGCCGGGGGCCGGCGACGCCGGCCGCCGGATCCGGGGGCGAGGCCAAGCTTGCCCAGCCTAGGCGAGGCCGAGCCTCGCTCGTGCCGACGAGACTCGGCCTCGCCCAACCACGGCGAGGCTCGGCCTCACCGGCGGCCGGCGAGGCTCGCCGTGGCCGGGCGAGGCCGCCGGCCCCGTTGGCTGGTCGCCGAAGGCCGGCGATCGGCCGAAAGAAGAAAAAATAAAAAGAAAGGAAAAAAAGGAAAAATAAAAATATTAAAAAATTAAAAGAAACAAAAAAGAATATAAATTTACCAAACGTGTTTTTATTTATTTTTTATTCTTGGAACAAATTTACAAAACGCATCTTTCTAGTCAAAAATTGTTCCCCGAAACAGAAACATTTTTTTATATTTTTGTTCCCTGGAACAATTTTTGAACAGAAATGTTACCAAACACGCCCTTACTTTATGTAGTGCCTTTAAAGAAATTATAATTGTTAAGAGTTATGATCACCAATCATTGATTAGTCTTTCTTATTGAGAGTGTGATTAGAGGTACAATGAAGGCAATTGTCTGTGAGCAATTAGACATTTGTATTGCCACCTAATATGTTCTTACCGCTTGTTCTATGTATATTGCCAAACGAATGGCAATTGGAGACAAGCTACATTGTTGGCACCATCAAGATCTAAAACAAGTTTAGTGAACAAAAGCAAAACATTTATATTAAAAATACCCCTCTAAACAATGTTCATCACTGAATTGGAAATTAGAAGTCGCTATTCTTTTTTTCTTTTTTTCTATCTAAGTAACTATTATTATATAAAAAAGAATAAGATAAATACACAAAAGCCATATATCGCATGTCACTTTCAAGTGTGAGTTTTGTGTAGCATTATATAAAAAAGAATAAGATAAATACACAAAAGCCATATATTGCATGGCACTTTCAAGTGTGAGTTTTGTGTAGCAATTATTTAAATGCTCACTTTATAAAATCTCTTATCCTGGCAACTCTCTAATTTTTGTGCTTATTTTGGTAACAGATCTCTAATCGCTTTGCAAGATATAATGATTTATGTATTTTTGTAATCAAATCCTAGCAAATTTCTTATTCTCATACATATTTGGCAATAAATCTCTAATCGATGTATAGAAAATAAAAGGCCTGATAAACTTTAAAACATAACTCTATGGTTGCATTTGGCAATCGGGATAAAATTCAGGATATGATATGATTTATCTTATCTTACGTTTGATATTCACTTAGGACAGGATAAAGTTGGATATAAGGGGAATATAGGCCGGATAAATTTATCCCATGAGAGAGGTGGGATAAAGGTGGATATGATTTCTAATGTCCGTAATAGGAAAATTAATTTTCTCAAATAAAAAACTTATTAAATTAACAAAATTGAAATTATATTTCAATATAAATAATATTTGAATTATAATTTAAGAAATTAAAAATTAAAAATTATTTTTAATTAATCTTATTTTAATTGATATATTCAACTTTAATTCTATCTTATAATAAACATTCAATCTATAAATTATATATTTATACTTATTATATATTTTAGGTATTTTTGTATTTTGGGTATGTTAGTACAATTTACTATTTGATAAAATTTTATTAAAGAATGATGAAAGGGGATTAAAGAAATAATAATAAAAATAATATAAAAAGAGGATAAATAAAATATAAATAAATTAAGAAATAATGTTACAAGAGATTTTCACCATCTCTATTTACAATAATATGCCGTTACATAATATGATGTGAATATATTCGACTATAATACTGCGATACACTAAACAATGGACATGATATAAAAAAATCTCAAGATTTCATATCCTATCCTATCTAGTCCTATCCTGATTAGAAATTTGGATGACCAAACTTAGCATATGTGTATAGAGATTTTAGTTCGATGTGTGATTAGAGCAATGCTACTGGGGAAGCAAGGCGCTTGATGCGTAGGGGTAAGCCAGCATCGCACGTTACGATGCATTAAAATCAATGACTTTGTCAATGATGGAACACTCAAAATATGGGCAATGCATATGAATCTTTAGGTGCATGAAAATGACCTTGCGCAGTGCCGTATAGGGTTAGCTGTCGGGGAACATGAGGAAAAGCTTTGTGCCTGAATTGACAAATAGGTTTGTATTTGCATGGAAGACTTTGTGTCAGCCAACAATTAGTTCAAAAATTTCCAAACTAGAGGGTATTATACAGCAACATGTGATGGTCCTATTCACAAAAAGTCTTTCCGTAGGAAGATAAGATGGAGGGCTCATGTGGTTAATAAGAAGGTTTGAGGTTATTCTCTCCATTCGAAGCAAATGTATCCCAATCATAAATTGGGACAGTAGCAAACAAGTTGATGAAAGGTTACGAATTGAGGGTTGAAATCGAAGACTTTGAATGCTCATTTAGCCCCTCTTTTGCCCAATGACTACTTTGGGTTGGACTTGTTTGTTTGTCATATTAGTGTTGTTCTCAATTTGGATGCATGATCTGCAAATGTTTTCATTTGGTCACTAGTGAGGAATGTAATTTTGCATGATGTAATGCTTTTGGAGAGATTAAGACTATTCAAAGTTCTGGACAGTCTTCACTTATTGAGAGGGACAATTGAGGTGGAATTGGCCCTTGTCTTGTGCAAATTGTTGGGACCAGACAATCACAGGCGTTTAAATAGTGCGATAGCCTAACATTTGCCTAAGATTTTCCTAGTGCTTGTTTTGTTTATGCCAAAACGAATAGAAACCGAAGGCAAAAAATATACTATTGTTGGCACCATTGAGATCTAGAAAATAAATACAGAAAAACAAAAGATAACCTTTCTCAATGAGTTTCATCATTAAGAGTCAGAACGAAGGGACGCTGTTTGAGCAAAGCTAAGATTTGGATGTGAGAGTACAATATATGTGTAATAATTTTTGCAATTTAAAAGCAAAATTAGGCTCACTTTACCTTCAACCCAAATGGATGTTTGACATGTGAGTAATAAAAAATGGAACTATGTTTTCCCCACCATTATAGACAAAGAGCAATTATTTTATAAGTTGTGACAACAACGAACAAGTCTATGCAATGGGATGAATAGAGGGGAGAAATGAAGACTTTGGTTGCTCATAGAAAAATACATCTACTTTTCAATTGCTTGTTTGTTCTATTTGTGTCTCCTAAATAAATAGAAAATAGAGAAAACCTAACTATGTTGTTGGCACCATCAGGATATTTCATTCATTGTGCAAACAATGCTCATAGCACATTTATTACATTTACTTGCAAATTCAATTGAGGGAGTTTGTCCAAGTCTCAAGCTCCGTTTATTTCATGAAAAACTAACTTTACTAGAAATTTTTTCGAAGGAACTTACTTTCAAGGCTTGTTGGTCTGTATTTACTAAACAATGAGAAAATCATTTGCTGACATTTGTTACAGGAAAATTACGAAATAGACGATTGAGTAGAAGTCTCGAGTGCAACCGGGGTCCCAAGTTTGGGCTTTTGAGACCTAGGTTCGAGCACCAATCCCAGGCTCGAACGTGGGGAATGAATCGGGTAACATGGACCCACACAAGCTTGACCTTCTTGAGATCCGCTGTTTTGACCTTCTAGGCATCCCCAGGCATTACCACGCAGCAAACGATGTCCCCATATGCTGAAAAATCTTACACCTTTCAATTTTACTAATTGGGTGTTAAATATTTTCACTTTTTGTCAAATAAGTCAATCCAACCAAAGGCGCCGCCTATCCTATATGACATGATTGGTGGTGGCATAAATAATTTTTAATAATATATATTTTTCTTTTTCTTTTCTTTTGATTGTTTTCTTCTTCTTTTTTAAAATTATTTTTCTTTTTCCCTTCACCGAGCCTTGTTGATAGTTGGCGGAGGCCGTTGGCCTTAGGCATGGCCTCAAGCCCTTGCTACCCAAGCGGGTGCGACCCTTGCCAGGGGTCGACGGGGGTGGCCTTTGCCTTAGGTCGATGACCTCTGTGGGCCATTGATGAGGCCCAGTGGTGGTTGATGGAGGAAAAAAGAGAAAAAGAAAGAAGAAAAAGAAAAGAAAGAAAATCTCAAATTTGGAGTATACTTCTTTTATTTTATTTTGGATGAGCTGAGCCAATAGGATTAGAAGAGAAAAGGAAAGAAAGAAGAGAAGGAAAAGAGAAAAAATAATAAAAAATTGAAAAAAACTATAATATCATTAAAAATATTCATGTTAGCGCTAACTATATCATGTAAGATGGTTGGCGTCTACGTCAGCGATTTTTTGCTAAAATTGGACAAATGCATTCAATTGGCATAATATGAAAATGTTTATGATTTAATTGGTAAAACTAAAATATTTAAAACTGAATTGACAATAGTGTAAAAAATTTATGACTTTATGGATAGTTTTTTTAAATTTTTGTAGCTCATCATCATCCATCATAGGCAATTCAATGATGGATCTACTTTGCTTTGGGCTCGATTGTTATATCCATATTGCCTATTTGAGTAGAAACAGAGTATAATGTTTGCAATTGTCTATTTGGTACGGCATCTTATCGTGCAAGTACACAATGTTTCATCTTAACTAAGCACAAGAACACAGTGCAATGTGATTTCTTTCTTGACTATATGACGTTTCGTTATGTCTGAGTGAAAAAGTACCTTTAACAAAAAAAAAAAAAAATTGCACTATTTCATTCGACACGGTAACTATGAAATGAAAATGGTATTATCACTACTTAAATGACAAAAAGGCATGCTTATGCTCCAGGACAGTCATCGACCGTGGTAACCACCTCGACAATGAGGTGATAACATCGCCAATGAATCATCAGACAAAAATATCCCTGATGATTTCTGGAAATTAAGACATGGTGCCGCTTTTTAATTTTTTTTCCCTTTTGCTTTTCGATGGCTATGTACTATTATTGCTCGAAACATCAAAACATAGGACATTCACTTCCCACTACAACTTAAGTATAAGGTCTTAATCTCAATAAAAGATGTCAAGCGAAAACTCAAGCCCAAGAGTTCCACTTTCCCTGCTACTAAACTGATAACTATAGCATTATATGTGGCACCCCTCGATGGCCCCCGATCCATTAGGGTTACGACAGTTCGCTTACCTTTCATTTTCCCGATTAACATGTCACTCTGATACCATTTCAATTGCAGCGGGTCCATACAACATAAGGGGTTTACACTTTTTTTTTTATAGGTCCCTTGCGCAATTCATATAAGGAAGCACATCCAACAAACTCCCCTCCCTATATTCTAAAAAACGATGCACACCTACTAAACATCTTATATAAGTTAAAGTCGAAAGCGTTTATTTACATAAAGCAGATGGACATCTTTAGTCAGTACATCGAAATGACAATGTTTCTATACTCGGCTATACTTCAAAAGATGACTGACATCTTCTCCGGCAGTCGAATACTTAAAGTCCATTGATTAGTGTCAGCGTCCAAAAGTTCCTTCCTTTGCTATCCTCCTCCTCGCAGTCATATCCAACTTGCTTGATCCATCTACCGGTAGCAGTGGCAGCAGAGATATCTTATCTAGTCTGAAATGTTATTCCTCAAAAGGGGTGAGTACAACCACTCAGCAGGTAAATGACCAATAAACCACTCAATACATCATGCCATGCAATCATCACAATCATAGCATCACATGTCATATAAGCATCCATGCACAACATACCATGGCATCATGCACATGTCATCATACCTCATATACCATCATCATCATATAGACATCACCATCATATCATACACTTACCATCATCATGTCACTTATGGCATCATCCTTACCATGCATCCATGCGTATAACATCATCATCATATCACCATATTACATGTGCCATCATCATTACCATGCATTCATGCATGTAACATCATCATCATATCATCATATCACATGTAACATCATCATTACCATGCATCCATGCACATCTCATCATCATATCACCATATTACATGTGCCATCATCATTACCATGCATTCATGCATGTAACATCATCATCATATCATCATATCACATGTACCATCATCATTACCATGCATCCATGCACATCTCATCATCATATCACATGTACCATCATCATTACCATGCATCCATGCACATCTCATCATATCATGCATAATTCAATTTCAATTTCATTTTGGACTGCCACATTTCTCTTTCCCAGGACCAATGTTTGCATCCCACATTCATCACTCGTGCCCAATCCTGGCATCACGAGAACCCTCCGGGCATGTATCCAAGATACAACCGGGCATCCGACACCCCCCACATTCCGGGCATCTCGTATCCCAACTGGCATCACGAGGAATCTCTGGGATTGTATTCAAAATACAACCTGGCATCCAAAGGGCATCGACTCATTCGAACTTCTGGGCATCTCGCATCCCACCTGGCATCACGAGGAATCTCTGGGGCTTGCCATGAAAATGGTTACCCCTACCCTCCAGGCATGTATCATAATACAACCGGGCATACGGACACTCCCGGGGAAAACTTCTGGGCATGTATTCATAATACAACCAGGCATCCAAAAGGCATCGACTCATTCGAACCTCTGGGCATCCCGACTCCCGGGGCATCGTTGGCTCACACCTCCGACAATGTCATCATCATCATAATTTATATTCACATTCATGGCTCAATTTCAACATGGCATATAATGTGATGGCAGTCAAGATCATTTTCATCATTTGGTTCATATATGCATTTCCAATCATCATCATACATGCAACAAGACACTATCATCCAATCAATATAATTCATGGAGTCCATGCAATTTAAAATGGTCCATATTTCATGCCTTTTACAAAATTCCAGCATGTACCATTTTTAAAAAATATTTAAATTAACTATCCATATGCTTCTAAAAAAAATCATGAAGTCAAGGCACATGATAGAAAAGACAATACGATAGTAATTTCATGAAAACACATGCCCAATAGAGTTCCACACGAGAAGATACAATTCACACAAATACAGCATGCAATTTCGGATAGAAACAGAATGTGCAGTTTTCGAAATAATTCGATTAAAATACCCGAACAACCTCCGAAAATTACGACATTTTACCAGGTTATAGTTAAGACACTAGAGTAGATTTTTAATGCGGACATTTAGGCCAGATTCGCTCTGGATAATTTTCTATAGTCATCTGAAGCTTCTGGTTCTAGCACCGAAACGTCCAGAATAGCTATCTCCGAAATATCGAGTTTTCACCCACTTATTCTTCTTCGTTTCCTCTGAAATTTGGATATTTTTTACTTTAAGAGGTTCTCTACAACTTTTATTAAGGTATCTAAGTGAAATTTCCAAAGAATAGTCATCATATGGGTCCATGAAGTCTCGGGTGTCCAGTACCGTGTTTCCAGATTTACCGTCTTCAAGAGTAAGTCGATTCACTAGGCTACACTTGCTCATTTTACTTCAAATTTGAGTATGTTTGTCTTTAAGATGTTATATACAAGTTTCATGAAGAAGTCAAAGAGAGATTCTTGATAAAAATCGACATGCAACCACAAATCTACCAAAAGGTCAGGAAAACTGTTCCAGATCTAGTATCTTCGTAGGATGAGGGTTTGACACCTTAAATCTCCACCATTTTGTCCCAAAGTTTAGTATGTTGTAGTTTAAGATGTTTTATACAACTTTCATGAAGGAATAAAAGTCAAAATCCAACTCGAAACATGCATGCAAGCCCTTACAAGATTCTGGGTCAGGCGGTTCACACGAAAACAGCAAGCATACTCAAGAACAAGTCACATTCTAGCTTCGGTTTTTACCTACCCTAACGTCCGAAATCTACCACCAACAAATCACACATGCAAGGCACACATGCAAGAGTGGAAATCGATCCCAACTTACCTCTAGAACCAAGCGGACAGTGGCACACGAACGGCACACCAGCGACAGATGGATGACATGCGGGCAGCGACGGGCAAGCTCCTCCTCCTCCTCGGTTCCTCTCTCTCGCAACTCCCTCTCTCTCTCTCTGGCTTGGCCAAATACCACTAACCGGCCACCCTCTCTCTCTCTTTCCCCTTTTATTTCCCCAAAACTCCATCATTAGCAATGATTACTTGCCTCTCTCAATGGCCAATGCATGCAACCTCTTTTTGCCACTTGGGCATGCCACATGCAAGACGGGCTTGGGCTTGGATTGGGCTTGGAAGAAGTGGGCCGGCCACTCCTCCCCCCCTTGGTCGACGGTCACTCCTCATGGGCCTCAATTGGGCCGGCCATTCGGCCCACCAAGAGCTCAAACCATTGGGCCTAACGCCCAACCTAATTAAACCCACAGTTTCACTTTCAATTATTCATCTTTAATTATTTCTTTTATAGATTTCAAATTTTAAATTTCACATGGCCAAGAATAAATCATTCTCATTAATTTATCCTATATTACTAATTTAAAAACTCATGAACACAAGCACATATCACTTAGTCTTAAGAGGAGACTAATGGCTAAAGCATAAACCATAGGTAATTTCGTTACCTAATTATGGGCTTTAATACACCCTAGAGCTTGTCCCATCCTTAGAGAATTTCGTTCTCGAAATTAGACATTTCCTATGTCTCTTGAAATAAGTGAGAGTACCTTTCCCTCGTCTCATTTTCACTTTCTCATGTGGCTTCCTCCACATCATGATATCGCCAAAATATCTTAACCAATGGAATTCTCTTGGTCCTGAGAATTTGTTCCTTTCGATCTAGCACTTGCATAGACTCTTCAATGTACCTCACTTTCTCATCTATTTTGATGGCTTCATGATCGAGTATGCGACCAGGGTCGGATTGATACTTCCCCTAAAGTTAAGGATGCAAGCTCTTAACATATTTTGATTTATCTCAACACCATAAACAGTTTTAAAACAACAACCACATCTGAAATTTCTTTGGAACGCTTGAAAATCTTCCTTCATGAAATCAAACAATACAAACCGGGGTTTTCAAAAGCATTCAACAACAACATCAAGCTTTGAAATCATATGCCATTTCCATGTTAAAACGTTTTCAAATCACCAATTTGGAAAATCCTTTGAGTTCTCAAAAATCCCACTTTATGATATCAAATAATGTAAAATAGGGATTTCAAAGACGCGGCAGTATAACAATGATAGTCTTTGAAAATAGGTAAATCTCATATCATTGAAACCAATTCACAAAATCAAAGCATGATACCAATTCCATAAATCCATGTTCACGTTTAAATTCCAAATGTTTTTCGGAATCCACATGTAAAACCTCGAGTCGCACTTGCATCACGGTGCGAAACAAAATACTTTATCAAAACCCTTAGTAAATTTAAATCGGTACGTTGGCAAATTCCAATCTCAATCCCAACTTTAATGGGTTGGAATGTTTTCTATAAAAAGTTCAGAAATCTTTGAAATAGAAAAAATTTCTTAAAACATTTGGGTACGATGTCATAGTACTCATAAATTTTGATGAAATTCAAGAGATTTTCTAAAACAGCTGTGACACCCCGAACCCTTCGCAGGTCGTCGCCAGCGCCGGTGTTACATCTTTTACCATCTCTATCTCTTGGCTAAATTAAGCCTTGCCAGATTACAGACATTTTTTTTTTTTTAAAACGGTCCCATGCGCGACTCATAGCGGAAGCAAATAAATATCACCATCTATCTCCCCTCTATCCCATGATACAAATACACACCGACTAAACACCACGATTTTATAAACGGTGTTGACGCTTTGCTTACATACATACATATAGCGAGATGGGGTTTTTCCTCGGGTCGGTACAAAAGAAACAGAAAAGGGTAAGGACTCTGCCATGTCCTTCCTAAAATCTCAAAAAGGAACTCCGACCTCTAACATCATATGAGCACAAAAACCCTCCCATCACGAGCGTCAACTATCTATACCAAAAGCGGTCTAGCTCCTACTCCTCGCGTGCGATCTCACACCCATCCCGGTGCGTCGGGTGGTGGCGGCGGCAGCATCCCCGCATCACTCCATCCCGTCGTATGTGCACGGACAAAAACTCTTGTATGACGGGGCCCCGGCCAGGCCGATATCATACATGACTAAGCATCGTACTCGGATAAAAGTCAATCCGGTACCGAGGGACAGTCTATCTCAGTCATCTCCACCTCGACGTCAGACGGAATACCGTAAAACACGCCACGCGAAACAGCAGGCAGCGGCATAGTGCTAATATGAAATGTTATCCCCAAAAGGGGTGAGTACAACCACTCAGCAGATAGGGAAATCCAATAACAACTCAGTGCACCATGCATACCATCATACAATTCAGGCATCACTTACCTTTTTGATGACAAGCGTATTCATGCATCATCATAGCATACATATCATCATTAACCATGCATCACCATGCGTATCACATCATATCATCATTGGCCATGCATCACCATGCATATCACATCATCATTAACCATGCATCACCATGCATATCACATCATATCATCATTGGCCATGCATCACCATGCATATCACATCATCATTAACCATGCATCACCATGCATATCACATCATATCATCATTGGCCATGCATCACCATGCATATCACATCATCATTAACCATGCATCACCATGCATATCACATCATATCATCATTGGCCATGCATCACCATGCATATCACATCATAGATCAATTTTCACTTTTATTTATCAATTGATCCCACATTATCTTTTCTCAATTCATCAATTCCACCATCACTATCCTCCCTTTGGGCAGAAACCTCCGGCAGGGATCCCAGTATCCCAGCCATCTCATGGCCACTGGGCTTCCGGGCCCCCACATTCCGGGCATCTCGCACCTCAACTAGCATCACGAGGAACCTCCCTTCGGGCAGAAACCTCCGACAGGGACTTCTGGTCTTTACCCTTCTAACCGGGGATCTCGCACCCTAATCCTAGCATCGCGAGTCACTCCCTTCGGGCAGAAACCTCCGACAGGGCTTCCGGCCCCCACATTCCGGGCATCCCGAAACTCCCCGGGAATCTCGGAATTACGCCACTCGGCCACCAGACAACATCCTCCACCACAACCTCATTCTCACATACCATTTTCCACTTTTTATCATCCTTTTCATCTTGTTATTTCATGGCATATGATTTACATACATGCATCACAATTCATGATCATTCATACATCAATGCCATATAACAATACATCCTAATTCATGATCATACATGCATCAATGTCATATAGCAATGCATCATAATTCATGATCATTCATACATCGGTGCCATATAACAATACATCATAATTCATGATCATTCATACATCGGTGCCATATAACAATACATCATAATTCATGATCATACATGCATCAATGTCATATAGCAATGCATCATAATTCCATAGGACTCATGGCCAATAAAATAATCCACCTTTCATTTTTATTATTTTATTATTTTATTATTTCATTATTATTTTATTATTATATTATTATATTATTATATTTATTTATTTTCATAAATAAATATTATATTTAATATTTATGATTTTCCAAAAATCATAATCTTCAATCAATCCTTAAACCAACAATTAGAATCGAATTTCACGTAAAATCCATGGCTAATTCGCATTTTACATAATTTCCCAAATTTCCACAAAACACACACAACATTCGGATCATGGCCAGATTGCACAGTTTTCGAATTAATTCAATTAAAATACTCATATGACCTCCGAAAATTCCCAAATTTTACAGGATGATAGCCAACATATTTTCGTGCATTTTTCATGAAGAACTTTAAGCCAAATTCTTTATAGATTAATTTATATAACTCCACGAAGCTTCTGGAACCTCTACCGTTTAGTCCAGAACGTACATCACCGAAAAACTTAGGTTTGACCCATCAAATCTCTTTCGTTTCTTCTGAAATTCGAGTATGTTAGGTAACAATGTGTTCTTTACAATTTTCATGAAGGGATTTAGGTCAAATAACCAGATTATGGTCACCATTCTAACCCATGAAGTCTCGGGTGTCTCGGTACACCTCACCAGAATCAACCATCTCCAAGATCTAACCGATTCACCAAGTTATACTTGTTCTTTTGCCTCATATTCGAGTATGTTGTAGCTTAGGGTGTTTCCTACAACTTTCAAGAAGACAACAAGGTGAGATCTCCAACCGAAATCAACATGCAACCAAGAAATCAACAAAAGGTCAGTAGGAAATTCGCAGATCTGAAGTCTCCGTATAACAAAGTTTTTGACCCCACATATCACCATCGTTTTCCATGAAATTCGAGTATGTCATACTACAAGATGTTAGCTTCAACTTCCATGAAGACACCGAAGCCAAAATCGCACTCCAAGTACACATGCAAGCTCGAATAAGATACTGTCTACCACCAACCGAACGGAAACAGCCACATAACATGAACACATTCAACCCTCACTTCGGTATTTCGCCCAAATCACCCCTCAAACCGAACATGCAACCATCAAACAACGTACAAGAGAAGTAAAGGACCCCCCACTTGCCTCCAAAATGAATGAACAGCAAGCACAAGGCGGCGTAGGACGGTCGGACAAAGCGGCGACGGCGAGACATGGCGGCGGCAACTCTCGGCTCCACCTCCTCCCTCTCGGTTCCTCTCTTCCGCTCAAGCCCTCTCTCTCTCGCACACTTCTCTCTTGGACGGAAATGAAGCAAGAACCGGCCACTCTCTCTCCAAATCCCCCTTTTTATACTCCCCTAGGCTCATCATAGGTAATGATTGATCCACCACACCTATGGCCAATACATGCTCTTCCTTTGGCCACTTGTAATTTCTATTTTTGAAATTTGATTTGGGTTAATGGGCTTGGGCTTAGGCCCAACCGGCCACTCCCCTTTGGGCTGGTCGAAAATCCTTCTTGGGCCCAATGGGCCGACTAGCTTGGCCCACCAAGCTCTAGGCTAATGGGTCCAAGGCCCATTTCGAAAATAACCCTATTTTCTCTTCTTTTTTTTTTTTTGAATTCCTTTTAATTAATATTTCTAAATTCAAATTTCATCTTGGCCAAAACCTTGGGATATTTTAATTATTGAAATTTAAATCATATGGCCAAGCATTAATCTATTAAATTTCCACAACACAAGCAAAATTCATCAAATTAAAAGATAAATTGGCTAAAGCATAAGCCATAAAATGCTATTACCTAATTAAAGACATTTAACACACCTTAAGGCTCGGCCTTGAAATTCCGGGATGCCACACAGTTCACAATCAAAATCTGCTTTTCAATTGAAGTTCAAAACTTGGAATGTACAGGTGATAATTTCCTCCAAAAACCATAAGCATTTCTTGAAGTATTGAAAATCATAGTTCGGCGAGTCAATAATATTGGTCCCATCATAAAGATCTTTGAAACTAAAAACTTTGAAATACCAAAATCCTAAGCCTAGAACCATCAAAATCAACACCACCAATAACTCATTTGGTTCAGTCCAACAAAGACATTCACTACGCTTTCACTGCAACATAGATTCAAGCCTAAACTATAGCATCATTCCTTCGATTCAAATATTGATAGTCCACCAAGACTCATTCAATTCAAAGATCGACAATCCACCAAAATAAAACTTGTCTAGTTTCCATCGAATATATCTCATGTCTCATCCTAAAGGATCATCACTTAGATTAATCATTTATCAAATCCACAATTTGAACTTCCACCATTTCACCTTGGAAAGACTATAACCACAAGTGATCATATTCGCTAATTCCACCAAACCTTTTTCAAACTGAGATCATCACCTAAAATTAAAAGTTGACCACTATCAATTAAACCTATTATTTTGACATATAAACCACAAATAATTTCATGTCTCATATGACCACTCAAACTCATGACTTCCAAGATCAATCTATACATACTAAATGCTTCCATGAAATGCATCAAGACTTCCAATGAGATCCTCTAATGGGAAGTCACTATTTAGCTCAAATGATCATAACTTAATCCTCAAATTCATGACTTACTCTCCATAATTCACTTCTTAAGCCTTGTTTGCAGCACTATGCTTAGATGTTGCGTATGATCTTCAGGTCCTTTAGAATATATCAGGATATCATCAAATGAAGACAATCACAATTTAATCCAAATAAGGCCTAAATATCCTATTCATTAAATCCATGAATGCAGCTAAGGCATTCGTCAATCCAAATAGCATAACCAGGAACTCATAGTGTCCATAGTGAGTCCTAAATACGGTCTTAGGAATGTTTTCTTTCTTAATCCTTAACTGATATCCTGATCTCAAATCAACTTTTAGAAAAGACCGAACTTCCTTACAGTTGGTCAAATAGGTCATCAATTTTAGGTAATAAGTACTTACTCTTAACAATTACATGATTTAATTGCCTATTATCAATGCACAAACGCATCGACCTGTCCTTCTTTTTCACAAACAAGAGTTCTACAAGCTTAACCATGCTTCCGTTTCGCTATTCTGACAAAATTATCTCAGAAACACTGCCCTTCTAGTTCGATTCATAGTTCGATTCATTCCTGCCCCCCCTTTTGCCATTCTAGAAGCCTGCTAGGAGCTGCTCCTTGTTCAGGTCCTCTGACCTCGGCGTCCACTCCTTGCTCTCATTGGATCGGGTCGTTACAGGTACACCAGTTTTCGCCTGGTTCGAACCTAAACTACACATCCACTGGAGGGTCTCGTTTAGGGATTAACTTACAGAGATATTTTCCACTAAGCCTACCTCATTCTTAGCCTAATGGTTTTATCCTTAGCGCATGGGTAAGTACTATCTTAGGAGATCATTCATCCTAGTTCATTGCTTACGGAGCTAGTCCATACTTACGACGACGTCAAAGTCATACATAACTATTACTATCAAGTCCATTTCCAGATCTCATTCCCCTAGGGTTATCTCACTCATCTCACATGCCAACGTAGATAACAACATATCTTTCAGCGATGTAGAAATACGAAGAGGCATATCTAGAGATTTGTTCTTACTCCACACAATCATCTTTTTTTTTGCTTTATTTTTCTTTTCTTTTTTCGGACACAAATGAATGCGTGTCACTCACATAAAATAACGCATATACCTTCTTATCCCTCTATCGAAATCATACATGAGATAACACTTTTGGAAGCTCCTGCTTCCTCTTGAGTGACCGCATACACCTGTTCTTGTGCTGGTGGCCTTTGCGGATTCCTTGGTAGGTTTGGTCCACCAGTACTTTGTTGTACCTGTCGCATCAAGTTGACATTCGGCTGCGACCTCTTTTCTGGGCAATCTTTTTTTAAAGTGACCTCTCTGCCCACAGCCAAAACATTTCAATCGATCATTACAAGGTCCTGGTCCATGTTGTCCACCACATCTCTGACAAATATTACCCTGGTAGGGTACTCTTCCTAGAATCGGGCCGCTCCTGACCTTTTTAGAATTCCCAAAATTATTCTTCTTTTTAGATTCCCAAGGCTGAGCTTGATCATGATAAGGTCTCTGACCCCTTTGAACATCATTAAAGGTCATCTGCCTCTTAGATTTTGATTGCTCTCTCACTAACTCTTGCTCCACCAACTGTGCCCTCTCATAAATCTCATTATAATCCCTTATATCCACCAACTGTGCCCTCTCTCTCTCTTTCCCCTTTTATTTCCCCAAAACTCCATCATTAGCAATGATTACTTGCCTCTCTCAATGGCCAATGCATGCAACCTCTTTTTGCCACTTGGCATGCCCATGCAAGATGGGCTTGGGCCTAGATTGGGCTTGGAAGAAGTGGGCCGGCCACTCCTCCCCCCCTTGGTCGACGGTCACTCCTCATGAGCCTCAATTGGGCCGGCCATTCGGCCCATCAAGAGCTCAAACCATTGGGCCTAACGCCCAACCTAATTAAACCCACGTTTCACTTTCAATTATTCATTTTTAATTATTTATTTTATAGATTTCAAATTTTAAATTTCACATGGCCAAGAATAAATCATTCTCGTTAATTTACCCTATATTACTAATTTAAAAACTCATGAACACAAGCACATATCACTTAGTCTTAAGAGGAGACTAATGGCTAAAGCATAAACCATAGGTAATTTCGTTACCTAATTATGGGCTTTAATACACCATAGAGCTTGTCTTGAATTTTTTTGGGATGCCACATTATAGCACGATGAAATAGACAACATAGAGACTAATCATTCTCCTGCCCAATCTCAGGAATTTATATGCCCCAGTAAAGCACACAAATTAATATAAGCTCTTGCCAAAGCAGCTCCTTTCTCCTTTCGACAAACCAGCAAACTTACCACAAACAAGAAACTCTCGAAAACCTTCTCAGCACATGGGACTCTACCATTGTGAACTATAGTATTTCTTTCCTTCCATGAGAAATAAATGACACTATTCCTTCCCACCTTTAATAAGACTTTCCGAAGATCTCCCTTTTGATGTCTGCAACACCTACACAAACTTAGCGTCCCAATCCCCAGCAAAACCTCCCACACCACATAGTTGCAAAAGCCTACTTCGTTTTTTAGAGGAGAAAGAACAATCAAAGAACAAATGTCTCCTTGATTCCGGCTTTAATCCACGGAGGACACAAATGCTATTCACATTATGCCATTTACACAATCCATCACCAGTCTACTGCAACTTGGTAAAAATAGCAAGCCAAGATATAAAGACGAATCTCGGCACATATGGATTAAACCAAATTGGCCTAAGCCAAGTTACCTTAGCCTTTTTCTCCCTAGTTAAGCTCCAAGCATTAGCCCGAGTGAAACCACCTGATTTAGAGCCTAAGAAGGACACTCTATCTAGTTGAGACTTGAGAGAGGCATTAAAGTTCCACACAGCTCAGCCTGAATTTCAACCAGATCATTTAATTTAGCAGTGGCTTTGCCAAACTACTCATTTCCTCTTAATGCCGGTTCATGCTCATTTCCTTTTTGAAAACACAGAAGTAATGACATTTAAGGATTTTGAAGAGAAAAACAGAAAGTTACAAAGAGATTCACCAGAAAAAAAGGAAATCTGCATTTCTTTTGGGGCCTTGCGAACCTAGAAAGATGAAACCCTAGCGGCATTGTTCGTCTTCTTCGTGGGGCAGCCCTTGCTCGCGTTAGCGCCGCGCTTGCACTGGCCACCGTGATATAGCTAGTACGAGTACCTAGAGGGGGGTGAATAGGTATATAAAAGATTTTTCTTGATTATTGCGCAATACTTAGACAGTTGAAGGATTTGCGATAAGAATAATCAACGTAAGATTAAGTAAAGGAAGGAGAGAATTAAACACGCGGTTTATAGTGGTACGGCTTGATTCAAGCCTACATCCACTCTTCTGCACTGACAGCCAATTGGCTGGATTCCACTATGAACAAAGAGATGTTACAGTGTTGATATTCCTTGATTTCTAGGTGTAGATGATCTACCACACTCGCTCAAGGTATCACCAAGTATAGACACTCTGTGTTTACAATTTCGCTCGAGACTTTATCGACTAATAATCAAGGTGCTTCGACTGGAATTTCTCTATCGATCACGTACTCAAACAACTAGAACGTCTTCCTTTTTATACTCCTTTATGCCATCATACCCGTTGGCACTTACCAAAGGAATTCCTCCAATCTACCCGTTGGACGGAATCAATCAAGAAGATCATTCGAGCTATTAAAGGAACCTGACGATAGCCCATCAATCATGTTCGCCCATACAATCAGGATCTTGGTTTCCAAGAATAGAACATTCCAAGAATACTTCGTCGACCAATGGATCTTCAATTGATCTAGATACGAACAAAAGAATCCATTATGATTATCCAACCAAAAAGATCTTCTCCAAACGATAGGATTAAACCCTCAACCATATACTTCGGCTCTGGATTTCCTTCGTCACTGGATCAGAAAGACTGTCAATGAGAATTGTCTTGAGTCTTGAGTCTTAAGTCTTGAATCTTGAGTCTTGGATATTGAGTCTGATAATCAGGAAAGTCTTCAGACTTTAAACTAGACGATCTGCAGATATCCAGACTAGACTGAAAGAAACGTTTTGTCGCTTCAAAATATTTTGGAAAGATTTCTCCAACAATCTCCCCCTTTTTGATGGTGACAAAACTTTCCCGTAGATTTGAACCTCTTTGACCTGCAAAAACATTTCTCAAGCAATATGGCTATCTCATAAAGATTAACAAAACAACCAGACTCGCATCCACAGAAAATTGGTTAGTCTTTCATGAGTTAATACCATATAACAATACTTGAAATAAATGCAAACAAAGTCAAGCATCTAAATCCACAAAGTCAATTCGGTCGATTCAAGTTCTCATCCAAGTTCACTCAAAGAAAACATTCAACATTCAAAATAAATTTAAAGAAAGTTGGTTTTGGTTGGTTGGTTCAAATTGCTTTCTCCCCCTTTTTGTCATCATTAAAAAGGTGAGAAAGGAGTCATGTCTGCTTGGGAATGCGCACGATCTGGAAATCTCCCATGGACTGGACTACGCCTTCTAGCCTCTTCAAGTCCTCCCTTAGTTGAGCTACCTCCTCTCCTTTGGCATTGGCTTGAAGTTGCAGAGCGAGGTCTTTCATTTTATCCTCGGGGTGATGAAGATGCTTGTCCAAAGCATTCTTCATGGCTTGAATTTCTGATCCCGAGCATATATCTAGCCACGCATTTCCGAAGAACATCCATAATACGACGAAAATCTGCAGAATTGTCCGTCGAGTACTTGCATTTGCTTTTTCCGATGGAGTGAATGCGGACGATGGCGCTTCGTATAGTCTTGCAGATTTGGTGTTGACATATCGTGTCCTTCTTCAGGCATTTGAGAAGCCTGAATTTCTTCTGGAGATTGTCTTAGACCTTCACTATTGGCAGCATGAGGTGTTGACCTTTGCTCGCCAACTCCCCCTGTCTCTAGGACATCAAGAGGGGAAGAGTGATGATCATGCTCTTCTGTGTCTTGATTCTCCTTATCTCCAGATTCAGCTGCAGACTTTTCTTGCTCTTCTTCTCCTTCTTCTTCGGCTTCTTTCTCTTTCTCTCATTTTGTTCTTCTTCTTCTCGATCTTGGCTTGCTCCTCTTCTTCTCTCTGTTTCTTCTGTTGTTCTGTTGGTTGGGGAACAGAACGTCTGGTCCTTATCAAGGCAGTGATTGTAAGATCTTCCTCCTCATCTTCATCTTCCAAGATGAGAGTTCTCTTCTTTTTGGATGGGGCACCGATGGCCTCCTTCCCTTTTCGCTTTGTAGCTGACGGAGCTGGAGTCTTCACTCTGAATTTCTCCATTGCCTTAGAAAGTTCTTGCAAATGCATCTTCGTTAACATCTTCAGACCTACCACCATCTTATCGCACGGTCGAACACAAAGAGTGTGTGGAGGTTCAATATTCATGTGTCTCGAAGATCTTGGTCACTGAGACTGGATAAGGCAATTGTCCCTTGTCTTTTGACATTGCTCTGTACATGTGGAAGAGAATAGTGTGAGGAAGAGAGAACTTCATCCCTGAATTGATTGCGTACATCAATTTTGCCTCTGAATTTGACACATCAGTCTTTGAAGTAGACTTGGGCCTGATGCAATTGATCACAATTTTGTGCAGCACAACATTGATGGCACGCATCCTTGAATAGATGATTCTTCCCTCTACATCTCTATCTTTGACAAGTTCCGGTGAGGCACGAGCAAGCGAGACTTTGATTGGTTGATAGCGTCCTCGTTCAACTCCAATTATGTCCGCCAACATGTCCACGTCTAACACATAATCCTGATCTCGAACACTGAATGATATTCTATTCGCATCTATAAAACTGATATTCGAATAGAAATATGTAGTCAGTTGTGCATATCCGTCCGTGGTATCAGTGCAAAAACGTTCCAGTTGAAGCAGACTGAACTTCTCTCTCAAGTTCACATTCACAGCATCCAAGAAATCGAAATCGACACTCCTAGGGTTTATCACCCCTCGTTTCAGCAGTTTAAAGAACAAATTTTCCTGTTCCTTCGATTTAAATAACTCCATCTTCTTTCCTTTCACCTTCGCAAAGCAACACCCATTCTCGGTTGAAAATCTTTGAACATTTTGTCATCGTCGTTTCCATCGGTCGATTTGGTCCCGACATACGAGGGTCACTTGGGAATATTTGCAAGTGCTTCCTCTGCTTTACCTTTGGGAGCAATTCCCAAATCCTCCATTTTCTTCAGAAAGATATACTCATTCCCATAGTTCTTATCTTTGAGAAAATCATCCACGTATTTCAACGGAGTCCCAGTACTTTTCAATGCACGGTAGAGTGTGTAAATATAAGAGGGTTTTGGACTCTTACAGTGGTGCGTCCTCGATTACCTCTTCCTCCGGATGTTGACCCGCACCTTGTGGGGTAGATGGCATTGAGTGACGTGGTGGAGAGTGAATCGGGCTGTGTTGCTGACTCGATAATTCTTCCTCTTCTGTGAGATCGAAGTGGGTAGGTCCCTCCTTCATCCTCTGTGGTCCCTTGTTCGCGATTCTTGAAGACTTCATCGAAGAAGACATCCTTCTTGTCGCTGAAAGATTCCTTTGCTTGCTTTCCCAAGAAAAGATGACAACTTTCTCGAAGATGAACACGAAGTAGAAATCGGATTGAGAGGAGAACGCTTTTAGGGTTTTGAAGATTGAAAATGAAAACTGTGTATATATAACTTAGTTTTAAAAAGGAAGTTCAATCGGTACAAGGAAAATGTACGAATACCTCTTTTCAAAATCAATAAACGCCAAAATTAATCCTTTTGAAAAGATAAGTTTTCGATTTTCACGGAGACTACAAAATAACTGAGCGAAAGATCATACCTTTTCGAGTTCAGATAAAATAACAACTTACAGTCTATAGTCATCAACGTCTGAGTCTGAGAGATTTGAGTCTGACGGTCATCAACCTTCAGAGTCTGACGGTTGGTGAGTCTCTAGACTTTAACTTCTTCGAGCTTCAAAATGTTGAGTCGGGAACGGATAAGATCGAATTGATTTTTCTCCAAAGGCTTTGTGAATATACCCGCTAGTTGACTTTTTGAATCAACAAATTGAATCGAGATTTCTCCACTTTGAATATGATCTCTAATGAAGTGATGTCGAATTTCTATATGCTTTGCTCTTGAATGAAGAATTGGATTTTTGGTGAGATTGATTGTGCTTTGGTGTTGTCACATTTGATTTCGTGCATGAGTCTTCAATCCCATAGTCTTGTAGCTGTTGTTTTATCCATAGAATTTGTGAACAGCAGCTTCCAAGAGCGACATACTCGCTTCGTTGTTGAGAGAGCTACGGTGCTTTGTTTCCTTGAAAACCAAGACATTGTCCCGCTTCCAAGCAACGGCAAGTTCTGAAGTACTCTTTCTATCGACTCGCAGCCGGCTAGATCTGCGTCTCGAATATCCAGGAAGATTAAAGTCTCCCTTCTTAGGATACCAAAGACCGATGCTTGAAGATGAAGCAACGTATTTAATGATACGTTTTGCAGCACCGAGATGGGATTCTCTAGGATCGATTGAAACCTAGCACAGATGCAAACACTCAACAAAATGTCAGGTCTAGAAGCAGTTAGATAAAGAAGTGAACCGATGATGCTTCTGTATAGCTTTTGATCAACTTTCTTCCCTTCTTCATCCTTGTCTATCTTTAAAGAACTGGACATTGGTATATCGGTCTTCTTGCAATTTTCCAATCCAAACCTTTTGACAAGATCATTAGCATATTTTTCTTGGTAAATGAAAGTTCATTCCTTCAATTGCTTTACTTGAAGACCAAGAAAGAATGTTAATTCTCCCATCATACTCATTTCAAACTCATCCTGCATAGACTTAGAAAATTTCTTGCATACACTTTCATTAGAGGATCCAAAAATAATGTCATCCACATATATTTGAACAAGTAAAAAGCTTTTGTTTTCCTTTTTGATAAATAGAGTAGTATCTACTTTACCTTTGACAAAACCATTCTGTAATAAGAACTTACTTAGTACGTCGTACCAAGCTCGAGGTGCTTGCTTTAAACCATACAAGGCCTTTTCGCCCGAAGGGCGAGTCGGCTTCTTTGGGTCTTCAAACCCAGGTGGTTGTTCCACATAAACTTCCTCTTGGATAAATCCATTTAGGAAAGCACTTTTGACGTCCATTTGGAATAACCTGAAATTTTTGTAACAAGCAAACGCAAGTAATAGACGAATAACTTCTAACCTTGCTACATGAGCATAAGTTTCATCATAGTCTATTCCTTCTTCTTGCGTGTATCCTTTGGCCACGAGTCTTGCTTTATTTCGTACGACTTTTCCTTTTTCATTCATCTTGTTTCTGAACACCAATTTGGCTCCAATAACAGTTTTACCTTTTGGTTTGGATGTCAATTCCCAGACATCATTAATGTTGAACTGTCTGAGCTCCTCTTGCATAGCTTCGATCCAGCTTTCATCGATAAAGCTTCTTCTATGCTTTTTGGTTCAATTTCAGAAATGAGAGCCACAAAGCACTAGACTCTTCACGTCTTTTGGATCTAGTACGAATTCCTTCATTAATTTCGCCGATAATGAGATCTTTAGGATGACTGGACTTATGCTTCCGATTCTTGGTTGATTTGTCTCGGATGATGATCTCTTTCTTTATTTGAATCTTCATGAACATCTTGATCTTTGGTCTTCGAGTTTGAGACATTTCTTGAGTTGTGAGCTTTGGAAGGTCTGGAGCGATTCGAGACTCTTCATACTGAGTCTGATTGGGTTCATCTTGCGTAGAGTTTTGAAATTTGACGTTCATTGACTCCTCCACCGACTAGCTCTTCTTGTTGTAGACTCTGTAAGCTTTGCTTGATGTAGAATATCCAAGGAAGATGCCTTCATCGATCTTTCTTCAAACTTACCAACTCGATCTTTTGCATTTTTCAATATAAAGCATTTGCAACCGAACACATGAAAGTATGAAACAATAGGCTTCTTACCTTTGAATAATTCATAAGGGGTTTTCTCAAGAATAGGTCTTAGAAAGACTCTATTGATGATATAGCATGCTGTTGAAACACTTCAGCCCAAAATCGTGAAGAAATTTTACTTTCAATTAAAAGAGTTCTAGCCATTTCTTGAAGAGATCTATTCTTCATTTCCACAACTCCATTTTTTGAGGAGTGTATGGAGAGGAGAACACATGCTTAAATCCAGATTCATCACATAATTTTGTGAAATCTTGATTTTCAAATTCACCTCCATGATCTGTTCTTATACTTGAGATAACACATCCTTTTTCGTTTTGAACCTTTTTAGCAAATTTTTCAAAATACGAAAAGGTTTCAGACTTACTCGCAAGAAAATATACCCAAGTAAGGCGGGAGTAATCGTCCACAATTACTAGGCAATATTTCTTACCTCCAATACTCTGGGTTCTGGTTGGTCCGAAGAAATCCATATGCAGCAACTGAAGTATATGGTTAGTAGAGACATGATTTATTGGCTTATATGAATTTCTTACCTGCTTTCCCAGAATACATGGAGTGCATGGATCGGACTTTTGATACGGTAATTTGGGTAGACCTCGAACAAGCTGCTTTGATGAGATTTTGGCTAATTGCTTCATGTTGACATGACCAAGCTTTCGTGCCATAAGCTTGCTTCGTCTTGAATTGAGATTAGGCATTGTGATTGATTTAAATTCATGTCTAAGAGGTAGATATTTCCATGCCTTCGACCCATGAAAGACTCGAGTAGAGTCTTTACCGATTCCGAACATATTCCTTCCCGAAAGGAGATCTTGAAACTAGTGTCACACAATTGGCTAATCTTTGAGGAGGTTATAGTTGAGTCCTTCCACTAAAGAAACATTGCTTATTGTGAGATTTCCGATTTTCACAGTTCCAAATCCCACAATGCTTCCTTTGCCGTTTCCTCCAAATGAAACATTTCCACCGTTTACTTGAACAAGCTTTATGAAGCACTTTGAGTCTCTGTCATGTGTCTTGAACATCCATTTGTCAAGATACCACTTTACCTTTTTCTTGACGAGACCCGCATTTAAATGAGAGTCTCAAGCTTTCTTTGGTACCCAAATTTTCTTGGGTCCTTTGGTGTTAGAAGGATAAACATTATTAGGCCATACTTTCTTAACAGGCTTCCAAACCATAGGACACTCTTTTTCAAAGTGATCCTTCTTTGTTACACTTTGAACACCTTAGAGCATTTCGACCTACGGACTTTACAAAAACTTTCTTGAAATGATTTTTGTAAGCCTCTCTCGACGGTCTTTTCTTAATTCTTTCTTTCACTTTAGGAAAATCAATCAAGGGAATTGTTTCCGCTGTCATGCCTCGACCAGACTTATTGAAGTAAGGTCTTTGAACTGAAAGAACTTTTTCAAGCTTTTCGGATCCTATCGAAAATTTCTTTGAAATATTTGATAAGTCCGTTTTTAAGAAAACATTTTCTTTCAAAAGATCATATTCCTTTTCTTTAAGAGCAGAAACATTCAAGTCTAAACTTTTAACTCTTTCTTCTAAAATATTTTCCTTTTGTTTTAGAACTGAGTTTTCCTTTTTAAGTTCGGAAATTCTTTTGAGAGAAGTCTTAAGACTAAAACATAGTTCATCAATGTATTTAGACAGGAATTTTAAAATCACTTACCTCAAAATCACTGTCTGAGTCTGATCCAGAATCTGAGTCTGAGTCCGAATGTGCCATCGGACATATGTTGGCATATTCATTATCACTTTCTTCACATTACGTACCACTCCAGGTTTTGGCTTTGAGAGCTTTTCGAAACTTCTCGGCTTTTCCTCTTTTCTTCTTCAGAAGAGGACAGTTGGGTCTGATGTGTCCCTTTTTCTTACATTCGAAGCAGACTACATCTTTGTTTGGTTCCTCATCATCAACAGACTTGGTCTGCTATCTCTGGAAACTTTGTTTCTTTGAGTTGAACCTTCTACCTTTTCTATTCAGTTTTCTGAATCTTCTTATCATAAGAGCAAGCTCCTCGTCGTCCATATCATCTCCTGAATCTGTATCATCAGAATCATCATTTGATTTTAATGCAATGGATTTCTTACCTCTTGGATCTTCGTCTTCATTTATTCGTTCCACTTCATAAGACTGAAGAGTTCCAATTAGCTCGTCGACAGATAAATGCATTATTCTTTGCGTCTCTCTTATTGAAGTCTTGATATGATTCCAATCCTTGGAGAGGCCACGCAGTAGCTTGTTCACCTTCATGGGATCAGAAATTTTTTGTCCTTGGTTCTCAAGACCATTGACAATATCGTAAAACGACTAAACATGTCGGTTATAGATTCTCCTGGTTTCATTTTGAAGGCTTCATATTGACCGAGGAGAATGTTGATTCTGGTCTCCTTCACTCGATCTGTCCCTTCATAGGTGATATGTAATCTATCCCATACTTCTTTTTTGCTGTAACACAAGAAGATATTCTGTTATATTCAATTGGAGACAAGGCACAATATAAAGAGTAAATTGCTTTTGCATCGAGTGCTTGTCTCTTGTTTATCTCTTCCGAGTCATTCCACTTTGGCATCACGGTTTCTTTCCCTCTTTTAGAGACGATGCAGCGGTAGGAATGATTCCTCTTTCCACAACGTCCCATTCCAGAGGATCCTTTGATCGTAAGAAAGCTTTCATCTTGTTCTTCCGGATGTTGTAATCCTTTCCATCAAAGTAGGGTGGTCTGGTATTGCTTTGCCCTTCCACCAGCCCCGGTGCTAGCATACTAGCCATGGATCTTTTACTCGAAGTAAAACACTTCAAATAAAGTAAGAACACGAGCTCGATACCAATTGATATAGCTAGTACGAGTACCTAGAGGGGGTGAATAGGTATATAAAAGATTTTTCTTGATTATTGCGCAATACTTAGACAGTTGAAGGATTTGCGATAAGAATAATCAACGTAAGATTAAGTAAAGGAAGGAGAGAATTAAACACGCGGTTTATAGTGGTTCGGCTTGATTCAAGCCTACGTCCACTCTTCGCACCGACAGCCAATTGGCTGGATTCCACTATGAACAAAGAGATGTTACGGTGTTGATCTTCCTTGATTTCTAGGTGTAGATGATCTACCACACTCGCTCAAGGTATCACCAAGTATAGACACTCTGTGTTTACAATTTCGCTCGAGACTTTATCGACTAATAATCAAGGCGCTTCGGACTCGGAATTTCTCTATCGATCACGTACTCAAACAACTAGAACGTCTTCCTTTTTATACTCCTTTATGCCATCATACCCGTTGGCACTTACCAAAGGAATTCCTCCATTCTACTAGTTGGACGGAATCAATCAAGAAGATCATTCGAGCTATTAAAGGAACCTGACGATAGCCCATCAATCATGTTCGTCCATACAATCAGGATCTTGGTTTCTAAGAATAGAACATTCCAAGAATACTTCGTCGACCAACGGATCTTCAATTGATCTAGATACGAACAAAAGAATCCATTATGATTATCCAACCAAAAGATCTTCTCCAAACGATAGGATTAAACCCTCAACCATATACTTCGGCTCTGGATTTCCTTCGTCCTTTGGATCGAAAGCGTCAATGAGAATTGTCTTGAGTCTTGAGTCTTAAGTCTTGAATCTTGAGTCTTGAATATTGAGTCTGGTAATCAGGAAAGTCTTCAGACTTTAAACTAGACGATCTGCAGATATCCAGACTAGACTTAAAGAAACGTTTTGTCGGCTTCAAAATATTATGGAAAGATTTCTCCAACACACCGCACCGACACCGCCTCCACTAGCCTTGGCCGGCCTCCACCTGCGGTCCCCTCACCGTCGCCAGCCACCCTTGAGGACACCGCTTGCGACGACCCAACCCCTGAGCCGTCAGCCCTCACCTCACCGCCGAGACCCCTGTAGCTCGTGCCTCAGCCCTCACCAACACCTACGGTGCTCCTCGATGCTCCGCTCATCACCTGCCGGTTTTGCCACGCCATCCCCAGTCTGCCTATCGAATCCCCTCGTGGGTCTCCGTAGCCCTACTCGACGATCACCACTATCCCAATCTCATTGCTCGGGTGTCCGACACCGGCAGATCTGAGCTCCCGTGCAATAGCTGCGACTTGATGCCCCTGCTCCGCCTCTGTTGTCGTTGATTTGCAGCGCTAGGAGCCCTGAAGTCACGACATAGCCCCTGTAGCCGTTTCACCTGCGACGCCTGCAGCGCCTCGTCGCCGGAGCTTCTCGCTGCGTACTTGCCTTGCCTCGCCGAAGATCCTCGCTGGCGACTCCCCTCATCGGAGCGACTACCACGTTGCTGCTTTGCTTGGAATCATAATGTGTGAGCTCGAGTAGGGTTTTTATTCATTTGTTGCTGCTGTGGTTGCGAGTTATCTACTGCAATGGCATCCAAGTTGGGTTTGGCCCACAACGCTGGGGAAGGGCCAAGTGCTTGTAGCCTGCCTCCTCCTATTCATGGCCATTCGCCTCAGGTTGGTATATCGAAGGAGGATTCGAGACGTGCTAATCCGTCTCTGGTCGTGTTGAGCGATGATCCTCAAGTGGCTCGGTCTCCTCATGCTCTTAATGGGCCTCGAGGTAGAAGTCAAGGTAGGTCTAGCTCTAAGCACCCTCAGCCTAGGAAGGAGTCCAAGAACCCGAATGCTCGTACTTGGGCCAGCATAGCCAAGGTTGCTACAAAGGGCTATGATCTAGAGTTTTTTCCTTCTTCATATGTCAACAACAAACTGGTGGTTGAGTTATATGATGATATACTTGAGGCTACTGATCCCAAGCTGCAAGAGTGCCTTGTGGGTTATTTTATTGGCAGGAGATTACTGTTCAAAGTAACTGAATTGGCCCTCAAAAATGCATGGGGACCGAATCTAGTGGAGGTAATGTCTAATGGACAAGGCTTCTTCTTTTTTCCATGTGCCTGATGGAGATTTTCGCAGAAAGGTCCTAAAGGGGGGCCTATCACGATTGCTAGAGTGCCCTTAGTTTTGCAGCAATGGCAACCTACATTGGAGCTAAAGAAAGATAGCCATTTGATTGTGCTTGTGTGGATTAGGTTGAGGAACCTTCCTCTTGCCTTCTAGTCTTCGCAAGGGATTAGCAAGGTGGCTAGCGCAGTTGGCAAGCCGTTATATGTGGACTTGAACACTAAACATATGAAGATGCTTGCTTTTGCCAGAGTCTGTGTTGAAATTACAGCAAAATAGCCCAGTTGTGATGCTATAGAAGTTGTTCACAATGGTGAATCATGCTTAGTGGGAGTGGAGTATGAATGGAGACCTATTGCATGTTCAGGATGTGGTATCTTCGGCCACAAATGTGCCCCTACCCCTACTCGTCCTTCTGTTGCAGGGGTTGCTAAGGAGGCTCCGGTCGTTGTTCCCCCTATTCCCCAAGATACGCCTCTGACCTTAGCTCCTCCTGTTTGAAAGCCCTTGCAAAAGTTGAAGGCCAACGAAGGCAGCCTTGCAAGAGCATACTGATTTCGTCCCTCCTGCTGTGTCATGTCTACCTGCCGATGATTATAGGTTGAAGGATGGACCTTAGCAAGTTGAGACAGGGTGGAATCTTGTTAAAGGGAAGAAGAAGAAGGACTCTCATCATAGGGAAATCACCTCGGCACTTCTGGTTAGCTCGGGAGATGAGGATCACACAAATAGGGATAAGGCGGCTAAAGTACATAGGAGTTTACCTTCTACTTCAACTCGCAATGTCCAGAGAGGATTACAAATTATTACAAGGACGGAAGCACATGACCCTCAGCCGAAGAGGAGCTGATCAGTCCCAGTGAAGATTCGATAGAGCCGGTGAGCCCTAGGGAGGAGTTAGATGGATCGGCAAACTAGATTGCCAGCTCAGATGACCCGCCACCCCCTGCTCGTCTCTGAAAGCTCCTCCTAGTGCTACCGGTGTGAAGTTCATCCAAGACAAGTTGATGGATCTAGTTCCTGATCCACCACCTCACTCTTTTCGGCCTGCTCCACCTTCTAATCGGCACAAGCTGCTGACGAGAAGGTAATCATGCTTTTCTCTCTTTGCATATATGTATATAGGTTATTGGAATGTGAGGGGCCTTGTTAACCCCACCAGATAGGCTGAGGTTCGAAGCTTGGCTATCTTAAACCAATTGTGTTTGATTGGTGTTTTGAAAATGAAGGTTGCACAAAATGATTTCAATTCCATCTCTACGATCTTGTTGAGAGATTGGTCTTAGTTCTCAAACTATGAGTTCTCCCCTAGGGGTAGGATTTGGGTTGGATGGGACCCGGTTTGGGTTAGCTTTGAAGCTCTCTCTATTTCAACTCAAGTGGTGCATGGGAACCTTAAATGGTTGGACTCTGGAGTGGCTTGCTGTGTGTCAGTGGTTTATGGCGAGCACACGTTCATGCTTAGGAGAGCTTTGTGGGAGGATCTTGTTCTTAGAAGCATTACTTTGCAAAACTTGGCCTGGCTTGTGATGGGAGACTTCAATGCAATTAAAGACCCATCTAACCGGGTCGGTGGATCCGATGCTTGGATACCGTGTTTTAACGAGTTTGGACAATGCTTGGCATAGGCAAAACTCGAAGACCTTAGGTATGTAGGATTTAGATACATTTGGACAACTTCAGTGGGCTCTGCCAGAAAGGCAAGAAAGATCGATAGAGTTCTGGTGAATTGTAAATGGAGCCATGAATTCTTGTACTGCAAAGCGTCCTTCCTAGCGCCGGGTATATCTGATCACACTCCTATGGTGGTCAAGGTGCTTAACCCGATTTCTTGGAGGAAGCCGTTCAAGTTTTATGACTTCTGGATGAAGCATCCGAAGTTCAATGCTATTATTTCTCAAGTTTGGAAGGCCCCTGTGGAAGGAGTTCCTATGTTTAGACTTATATGTAAGCTGAAGGCTCTCAAACAACGACTTAAGACTTTGAATAGAGTTTCCTTCTCTGACGTCTTAGTTAGAACGTCAGAGGCGAGGACGACCTTAAAGACCACGCAGGTGGAGTTGCTTTGTAAGAGCTCGCTTCGCTCATCCGGCTAAGATGGAAAAGGAACAACGACGTGTCTTTGCTAGGATAAGGTTCATGGAGGAGTCTTTTTTCAGGCAGAAGTCGAGAGTTAGGTGGCTCAAAGGGGGAGACCGCAATACTAAGGGCGCGCATGACAACTATTCTGTTCCGTAAATAGTTTTCGGAACAGAAATAGATTTTTCAATTTCTATTTCTAGAAGAGTTTCTAAGCAAAAATAACCGTTTGATAACGACACAAAATTTCTACTCTAAAAATAGAAATTCGTTTGATAACGACACAAAATTTCTTCCTTCTGGACGGCGGCGGCGGCGACCTAACCGACGACCTTTAATATAAAAAATAAAAATAAAAATGATTTAGTAAAAAAAAATAATGAATAAAATAAAATAAAATAAATCATAAAAAAATAAAATAAAAATATCATTTTATTTTAAAATTAAAATTAAAATATAAAAATAAATTTATTTTATTTATTCTATTTTATTTTATTTTACGAATAAATTTATTTTAAAATGAATAAAAATAAAAAAAAAATAATAATTTTATTTGGCAAAACACTCAAGGCAAATAAAAATAATTTATTTTTATTTATCATAAATAAATTATTTTAAATAAATATAATAAATTTATTTTATTTATTCTATTTTATTTTATTTTACGAATAAATTTATTTTAAAATGAATAAAAAAAATTATTTGGCAAAACACTCGAGGCAAATACAAAATTATTATTTTTATCATAAATAAATTTATTTTATTTATTCTATTTTATTTTATTTTACAAATAAATTTATTTTAAAATGAATAAAAATAATTTTATTTGGAAAAACACTCAAGGCAAATAAAAAATAATTTTAATATTAATAAAAATATTTATTTATTTATCATAAATAAATTTAATAAATTTATTTTTAGTAAACTAAAAATAAAATGATAAATAAAAATAATTTATTTATTTTAATAAATTTATTTTTATTTTTAAATGAATATATTTATTTTTATTTTGGGAAGAGAAGAGGCGTACGAGGGAGAAAAGAGTGAAATTAGGGTTGGGAGAAATCGAAATTGATTTCGGAGAAATAAGAAGTAGAAAATTTCTACTTCGATTTCTCCTCCATTTTCTATTTCGGAATAGAAATCTATTCCGAAATAGAAAATTTGATAAGCGTTATCAAACAAGTTTCATTCTTAAATTGTTGTGCGGGAACAGAAAAATCATTTCGAAACAGAAATAATTTTTATCATGCACCCCCTAAGTTCTTCCATCATTATGTCAAAAGAGATAGTTGAGGAATAGAGTCCTTTCTATCTAGGATTTGGAGGGGAACCTTATCTCTGATCCACAGTGGGTCTAGCAATGCTTTCTTCAATACTTCCAAGACCTCCTGGCATCGCAAGCTCAGTGGGTAGACCTTCGGTGGAGGAGATCTGCGAAGTCATCCAGATCCTCTCTCGGTTGATCATGTTAGTTTCCTAGTTCGTCCGATTATAGAGATGGAGATTCAGGATACCTTATTCTCTATAGCCAGGGGTAAGGCACCGGGACCAAATGGCTTCACGGTTGAATTCTTTAAAGAAAACTGGGAGACAGTAGGGCACTTGGTTATTGCAGCAGTGTTGGACTTCTTTTCCATCGGGAGGCTCCTAAGGGAGATTAATAACACAATTTTGGTGTTGGTATCGAAAATGCTGAATGCATCTTTTATTGAGGATTATAGGCCCATTGCCTGTTGCAACACTATCAACAAGTGTGTTACCAAAGTGTTGGCCAACCGGGTAGCAGCAGTCTTGAAAAATGTCATTAGCCTTTTTCAGAATGCGTTTGTGAAGGGCAGGAGGATCAGAGATAATATATTGCTAGTCCAAGAGCTCGTTTCCGGCTTCCATCTTCAACCATACCTGCTTAAGTGTGCAATCAAGGTGGACTTTAGAAAAACTTATGACACGGTCGATTAGGGGTTCTTTAAGAGAGCCCTCTTGGCTTTTGGTTTCCCCGAGTTTATAACTCGGCTGATTATGACGTGTGTTCGCACTCCTAAGTTCTTGATTGCTTCGAATGGGGAGCTTCATGGATTCTTCTCAAGTGGTTGTGGACTTCGTCAAGGGGATCCTATTTCTCCATATTTATTTACCTTAGTGATGGAAGTCCTATCGAGGATCTTATATAGATGCTCTTTGAAGCCGGAGTTTAAGTTCTTCTGGAGATGCAAGCCCATGAGCATTTCGCATATTTTCTTTGCGGATGACGTCTTCTTGTTTCGGAGGCGGATTTGCCCACTATAGCTATTCTTACAGAAGTCTTTCAAACCTTCTCTAATTGGAGTGGCTTGTTCCCAAATCCAAATAAGAGTGAAATCTTCCTTGCTGGAGGCACGCCGTCCTTAAGAAACTAGATTTATTTTTGAGTTGGGCTTTCACGAAGGTAACTTGCTGGCTTGCTATTTGAGGGTTCCTATCATTACATCGAGACTCATTAAGGCTAACTGTTGCACTCTTGTCAACCGCATCACGGCGAGGGTTTGGTCTTAGACTCATCGCTTCCTTTCTCTGGCTGGGCAGTTGCAACTCATCAGGTTAGTTCTTTGAGCTATCCAAGCCTATTGGGCGACTGTTTTTGTTTTACCTGTAGCTGTTCTAGATCAAATTGAGAAAATCCTCAGATAGTTCCTTTGGAAAGGCCTGGAGCTAGATAGAGGGGATGCCAAGGTTGCTTGGGAGGATGTATGCCTTCCAAAGAAGGAAGGAGGGCTTGGTATCATGAGGCTTAAAGATTATAACAAGACTGCCACGTTGAAATATATGACTCTTATTCTCAGATAAAGAAGCTCTGTGGTGCAATTGGGTTCATTCCACATTTTTAAAGGACAGGAACTTTTGAGTCGCTAGGAAGCCAACCTATTGTTCCTGGGCCTAGAAGAAGCTTCTAAGTCTCATGAGCGAATTTCAAAACGCCTTCTTCTGGAGGATTGGGGATGGCCGATCGGTCTCTCTTTGGTTCGACAACTGGCACCTTAAGGGACCGCTGAATTTAATCTTCTTAGACTCGCTTATCTACAGCTCAGGATTATCTAGACAGGCCTCAGTTGCAAATATTTTCTCTAATGCTGGCCAGCTCTCAAAACAGTTCTTGAGTCGTGGGATTATCCTCTTCCAACCCCTACTCAAGTAGCGGATTGTTGTTGCTGGCGAGAGAACCCGTCAGGTCGGTTCATAGTAGCAAATGCTTGGGAAACCATCAGGAGCAATCGGAACATCGTTTTTTTGGCATGATTTCATCTGGGATAATGCAATCACGCCAAGGTATTAGCTTAACCTTTGGCTTATGGCCAAGCGTAGATTGCCTACACAATCTTTGTTATTGGCTCATGGTAGAATAGAGAGGGGATCCTGCGTGTTCTGCAATGGATTGCCTGATTCCATAAATCATTTCTTTTTTGATTGCTCTATCATGGCAAGTATTGCTTTCTTTTGGGTGGCAAGATGCAATCTGCCATGGCGGAACAGGTCTTGGGGAGAGAATCTCCGGTGGACCACCTCTTTCTTGAAGGGTAAGGACTTCTCTATATGCATTGCTCGCTTTTCCCCTGGGGATCTTTTTCACATTATTTGGAAGAATATAAATAGCATCCTATTTAGAGAAGGACCTCTTACCGTCTCGGCTATGAAGAACCATCTTCTTAAGGTGGTTAGGGATAGAGCTAGCACCTTCAAAAACGTTGAGGATAGCTTCAAAAACAGAAGGTTGCAAAGGAGTCGGGACATTGATCCATTATCTTCTCCGGAGAGCCGTAATTGACCTTGGTTTCAATTAATGCTTCAAGGATATGCTAGTGCTCTAGTGCTCTGGAGCCGACGTCTCTCCTCCTTCGCTGAGGTGTTTGTTTCTTTGCCGGTTGTTCATGCCATGCCTCTCTAGTTTGTTGTTTGCCTTCTTTTAGGCGTTGCCTTGTGTTTTACATCATGGCATACTTTCACTCATTATGTTTATTCATCTTGAGTGTAAGTTTTTGGTGCCGTGATTTTTTGTACTTTTGACCTTTCCTCTTTATATTATTACCTTTACCAAAAAAAAAAAAAAAAAAAAAAAAAGATTTTGAAGAGAAATTTGAAAACGACCTAGTTGGGCTGTACCCAAGCTATTTGCCGGCATCTATGGTTTAATTTTTGTTTCCAAATCATGGTTATGTGAAAAATTTGCTCCCATATTGAAACCAAAACATATGGCCAAGATTGTCATCGCTATTATTCAGTAATCAAGTATGCTTATTTAAGGGCACGTCCACCAAGAAAGCAACAAATCATGTTCCGACTAACGTGGAAGCGCGGACAAACAAAATGATTCGAGTAAGAATAAAGTACAGTCTATCCCTCCATTTGCTTCGCCATCCTCACGATCTTCTCCGCTCCTTCGTTGCCTACTTCAGCAATGTTTCTTCTACTCTTTAGCCAAGAAAGCCCCCAAATTGCGATTAAGGAAATCTTGTAGCCGTTTGAAGATTGAGCTGAAAATCCGCTGATCCTAGTCGCCTATACAATCAGAATCTAGTTTCTATAAGTAGATGCTTCCCAAAAAGGAACTTGTCTTTGAAATTGATTTTATCAATCCATAATTGATTTCATCAATATATTTAGAAAAAGGTAAGTGAGATTATCTGCCAGAAAGCCATATATTAAGAATAAATCTTGCACATATTGAATCCTTGTTGAACGATTAATAATCCTGAGTCTGATTATATCTCCGTTCTTGTCTTGAGTTCAGTATGTATCTTCGTCAAAGTGGGAAAGAAATAGACTTTGACAGCATTCCACAATATAACACAAGTAAGAGTAAGAATAAGAGAATGAAATGTTAGTCAACTTCAAAACCTTATAGGAGTTTTCTCAATACCGGCTACAATTTTCATGATACATGAAGTTAAACATCTTATAGCACTGACATCCTCATTAGTGGCGATCCAGTCATAGAGCTCATAACCATATTGACTTAACCGGAGGAACGTGAATTAAGCCTCTAAAAATTGTACTTAAGGTAGTGATAATTTGGGATTTTGTACGTCATCTCAGTAGGAATAGAACCAAAAACCAGATAAGTACCTGAACGTAAATCCCGGCATGTCGAGAAAGTGGCATCCAAGCTTGCATTGTTGTGATCAAAGGGAACAAAACTTCGAGATGTTTTTTTTTTTTTTTTTTATATCTTTTGAACGCAATTCAAGGAACAAAATAGCCAGTCATGCATTTCTTCTTGCTCAATCAGTCTTAGCTTTGTGTTGGGATAAATTATACTTGAATGGAGTAGTTGAAGATAAATCATCCATAGGCAGTTCAGTGACACATATACTTTTCCTTGGGCTTAGCCATTCTATTCATATTACAACATGCGATGGTCCCCTTTACAAAAATTCTCTCAGTGAGAAGATAAGATCAAGGGCTTTTGTGGTTAATAAGAAGGTTTGAGGCTATGCCTTCCATTCTAAGCAAATGTATCCCATTTATAAGTTGTGACAGCAGCAAAAAAGTCAATGAAATGATATGAATTGGGGGTCAAAATTGGAGATTTTGAATGCTCATTTGGCCCCTCTTGTACGTCCAATAAATACTCTGGTGGGTTGGACCTGTTTGTGATATTAGCGTTGTTTTCACTTTGAATGCATGACCTGAGAACATTTCCTTTTGGTCACTAGTGAGGAACGTAATTTCTATGACCGTTCAACCAAAATTGACAAATAAATTTGTATTTGCACGGAAGACTTTGGGTCAACTAACAGTTAGTCCAAAAATTTGCAGACCAAAGGGTGTCACATAGCAACATGTGATGGTCCCCTTAACAAAAAATCCCTCCGTGGGAAGATAAGATGAAGGGCTTGTGTGGTTGATAAGAACGTTTGATGTTATTCCCTCCATTCTAGGCAAATGTATCCATTCATAAGTTATAAGAATAGCAAACAAGTCAATGAAATGGTACGGATTAGAGGTTGAAATTGAAGACCTTGAATGCTCATTCGGTCCCGCTCGTGTGCCTAGCTCTGGGTTGGACCTGTTTGTTTGTGATATTAGCACCATTTTCCTTTTAAATGCATGATCTAAGAACATTTCCCTTTGGTCATTGATGGGGAATGTAACTTTCATGATGTAATGCTTTTGAGAGATTAAGTTTGAACAGTCTTCCCTTATTGAAAGGGACAACAGAGGTGGAATTGGCCTTTGTCTTGTAGAAATTGTTGGTACCAGACAATCACAAGCATTTGGATGGTGCAATAGCCTAACATGGTCCTAATATTTTCCTATTGCTTGTTTTGTTTACGCAAAAACGACCATAAACCAAAAACAAAATATACATCATCATTGGCACCATCTAGATCAAGAAAATAAATACAGAAAAGCAAAAGATACATTTCTAAGTGAGTTTCATTACAGAGAGGTGGTAATGAAGAGAGGTTGTTTGAGCAAGCTAAGAGGTGGATGTGAGAGTACAACAGATATGTATTAATCTTGCAATCTAAAAGCAAAATTAGGCTCGCTTTACCTTCAACCCAAATGGATTTTTGAGATGTAAGTTATAAAAAGCGGCACTAAGTTTTCCCCTCCTTTCAAGACAAAGCGTATGCATTTAATAAATTGTGACAATGGCGTTCAAGCCTATGCAATGGGATGAATCGAGATAAGAAATGAAGATTTTGGTTGCTCATATAGACCCTCTAGATTGCCGGGGTGATGGATTAGTCTTGGACTTCTGTTTGCAGCATTAGCACTTTCTCTGGCCATACTCAATCATAGAAAAATGCATCCACTTTCAATTGCTTGTTTGTTCTGTTTCTGTTTTTGAAATAAATAGAAAACAAAGAAAACTAAATTGTGTTGCTAGCGACATCAAAATCCTTCGTTCATTGTGCAAACAATGCTCATCGGTTCACAAGGAACAACAAATTTATTACATTTAGTACCACATTCAATTAAGGCGGTTCGTTCAAACCTCAAGTTCTGTTATTTATCGAAAAATGAACTTTGCTAGAAATTTTTCAAAAGTAACTCATTTGCAAGGCATGTAAGAAAGTCATTTACTGATATCTGTTACAAGAAAATTACGAAATAGACATTTGAAAATAAGTCTGAGTGTAACGGAGTCCCAAAATTGAGTGCCGGAGAATCAGGCTCGAGCACTGGTCTTGGGCCCGGCCATGGGGAACAAACCTGGAATATGGACCCACACACGCCCAACCCTTTTGAGATCCTCTATTTTAACCTTCTTGACATCTCCATGCATTATTGTGCAGCAAACAAGGTCCTCATTTGCTGAAGCAAGAAAGCATGAAATCTATGGGTGGAAAATTGTTAAAAAAATCTTGAACCTATTATATTTTTACTAATTTAATCATAAACTTTTTAATTTTGTCAATTGAGTTCTAAACATTTTTCACATTTTGCTAATTGAGTTAATCTGGCCAATTTTGGCCACAAATTGTTGAAGTAGGTGCCGACGCACCAGCCATTCCTATATGGCACAGCCGACATTGACATTGACAATTTTAAATAATACATATTTTTTAATTTTTTTTCTAATCTTCACTTTTCATTCTTTTTTTTTTTTTTCTTTTTCCTTTTTCCCTTCGCTAGGCCTTGTTGATGGCTGGTGGAGGTCACTGGCCTTTGATGCGCCTCAAGTGCTTGCCTGCCTAGGCAAGGGCGATCCTTGCTGAGGGTTGATGAGAGCGGCCCTTGCCTAAGGTTGATGACCTCCACTGGCCATCAATGAGGCCCAATGGTGGCTGTTGGAGGGAAAAAAGGGAAAAAGAAAAAAAAAGAAGAGAAAAAGACGAAAAAATATTCAAATATTATAAAAAGAAAAAGTTCATCCTAGCATTGACCAGGTCACGTAGGATGGTCAATATCAACGTCAGCTATATTAATCCAAAATTGGCTTAATGCACTTTGATTGATAAAACGTAAAAATATTTAAGACTTAATTGGTAAAATTGCAAAATTTAATAATGAATCGACAAAAGTACAAAAGGTTTGTTACTTTTTGGACAATTTTCCCAATCTTTTGTAGCCCATCAATCATCCATAGGCAATTCAATGATGGATCCACTTTGCTTTGGGCTCAATCTTCATATCCATATTGCCTATTTGAAAAGAAACAAAGCACATTGTTTGTGATTGTCTCTTTGGTACGGCAATCTATCGTGCAGTTATACTACGTTTTATCTTTTGACTAAGCACAAAAACGCGGTGTAATGTGATTTCTTTCTTGGCTATATGACGTTTTGTTACGTCTCAGTGAAAAAAGTACCTTTAACAAAAAAAGAAAAAAAAAGAATTTGCTCGGCAACCTTACCACAAACAAGATACTCTCGGAGACCTTTTCAGCACATGCAACTCCCCCATTGTGAACTATAGCAGTTCTTTCCTTCCATGAGAAATAAATGACACCATTCCTTGCCACCTTTAATAAGACTTTCCAGAGATCTCCCATTTGATGTTTGCAACACCCACATAAATTCAGCATCGCAATCGCCAACAAAACGACCCACACTACATAGCTACAAAAGCCTGCTTCATTTTTCAGAGGAGAAAGAACATTCAAAGAACAAATGTCTCCTTGATTCAGGCTTCAATCCACAGAGGACACAAATATCATTCACATTCTGCCATTTGCACAATCTATCACCAGTCTGCTGCAACTTGGTAAGGATAGCAAGCCAAGATACAAAGCAAAATGTCAGCGCATTAAGATTAAACCAAATTAGCCTATGCTGAGTTACCTTGGCCTTTTTCTCCCTAGTTAAGCTCCAAGCATTATCATGAGTAAAATCACCAGGTTTAGAGCCTAAGAAGACCACTTTACCTGGTTGAGATTTGAGAGAGGCATTAAAGTTCCACACAGCTCAGCCTGAATTTCAACCAGATCATTCGATTTAGCAGTGGTTTTGCCAAACTACTCATTTCCTCTTAATGACAGTTCACCCTCATTTCCTCCTTCAAAACATAGAAGTAATGGCATTTAAAGATTTTGACGAGAAATTCGAAATCGGCCTAGTTAGGCTGTACCCAAGCAGTTTGCCAGCATCTATGGTTTAATTTTTGTTCCCGAATCATGGTGATGTGAAAAATTTCCTCCGTATATTGAAACCAAAACATATGGCCGAGATTGTAATCACTACTATTCAGTAATGAAGTATACTGATATTTAAGAGCACATCTGCCAAGAGTGCAACAAATCATGTTACGACTAACGCGGAAGCGCAAACAAACGAAAAGATTCGAGTAAGAGTAAATTACAGCCTACCCCTCCATTTGATTCGCCATCCACGCAATCTTCTCTGCTCCTTCATTTGCCTTCTTCAGCAACTTTTCTTCTGCCCTTCAGCGGAGACAGCCCCCAAATCCGACATTACCTCGTCCTCCTCCACGAATAGGAATAATCCATCGGCGAAGAGTCTGGATCGTACTTCGTGGTGGACTTCCAACGCGATTTCTCGTCCGGATTCCGCTTTGGCGGTGGGAAAATTGCGTCCTCCGAGGAGCAGTTGATGGCGGCGATTTGGCTCCAGGACGAGGTCCTTGGTCTGGGAAATGAGGTCTTCCAGCGTGGAGTCACCTCACCGCGGGGTCGTCGGTGTCAGAAAGGTAGGAGAAATCAGCCATGGCTGCTCTCGTGATTGTGGTTGCGAGGCTTTTGTTGGGTTCTTGCAGACTCTGCTTCTGCTCTGTTAACGCGAGCGGTGGGGAGGGAATTGTGCTCAACCGGGAGCTTCTCATCGACTTCCTCGAAGAACTCTCGATCCCAAGTGATCATGGCGTCGCAGGCTTGGAGCTCGAAGCTACGCGGGGCGGCAGATGACGACAGGGATTAGAAATCACGCCTGCAAACAAGGAGGAGGAGAGGCGGAGATTATACCGGCAGAATGTTTTTTTCATAGGAATCGTATGGTAAAGTTCTGGTATGCGAATTGTGTCTTAAATGTCACTTCAAAGGTCGGATTAGAGCCCACTAAATTGCATTAAGTTATGAGAGCACCGTAATCTTGTTACTGATCGTTTTACTGGAATTTGTAATCGGGTGTTCAATAATAGTACTTTTGCTTTAAAGTTGATATAAAGAGAAAAGGTGCACATAAGCTTGTTAAAGTTAATAATGGCTTTATAAAAAAACAAAAACAGAGAACTTAAATTTTCGTTAGAGAGGAGCTACACAAATGTGATTGATCCAAAGAAAGTGAAGGTTTGAGAGATACGTAAAGGAAAAAAGCCACAAAAAATCTCAAATTTTGCCAACAAATTTACTTCAAACTTTTTATTATAACACAAAAAATCCCAAACTTTGCCAACTATGATATATTTACCAAAACTTTTTTTTTTTCATGACATAACAAACTCCAAATCTATACCTACATGACACATTTATTTCAAAATATAGGGCATTTTCCTCTTTTACTTTTTAAAAATTTTTTCTATTTTTTTCTTCTCTCTTCCCTCCACCTAGAGGAAAAAAAAAAGAAAAAAAAAGGGAAAAAAATTAAAAATAAAAGATGAAAATGCCCTTCAGTCATGGAGTTTGAGGTAAATTGATCACAGTTGGCAAAGTTTGGGTTTTTTTGAATCATAAAAGAAGAAGAAGAAGAAGAAGAAGAAGAAGAAGAAGATTAGGATAAGTTTGTCATATAAGGCAAAGTTTGAGATTTTTTGTAGCTTTTTCCTATATGTTAACTATAAAGACACTATGAAGGAACAAGTACATTTAAGAAAAGGAGGAGATACGTAACTTATCTTTTAGTGAAGTTCTAATATATGTAGAAATGAAAAACCTACTTGACTAGGAATTCCCAAGCCTCCTAGGCTGTTTCCGACCATATAGCTCTCCTTCTCCTGTCATTTTTTTCAAACCAAACCGGTTTCTAGGAGATGATTGCATTTCCAATGACCACTCCAATCATAAAGCCGCTCCCATACCTCATCAGAACAATTTTCCAATCCAATTCAATTAGCAATCCCAACCCTTCTTCATGGGTTGAAGGCTGTCTTGACGCATCCCCTAAATCTCGACATTTCCTAGATATAAATTCTCCACATAGCCCTAAGTTCCCTTCAAAAGAATTGTTTGAAAAAGTATCGAGATGTTTCCCTCTTGGCACAAATCTGGTCAAGTTGCTATAAAACACGTTCAAGAACAAAAGGAACCTGAGTTCTGTTAGCTTCTAGGGGATTTGTCCGGAGAGTTTGTTCTTTGAAAGGTCCAATGACTCAAGTGTTGTGAGATTCCCTAATGACGATGGGATGTGACCTGTGAGGAGATTGTTGGAAATGTTCGGTCCTTGCAATCCCTTAAGTTCACCTATGAGACCTGGTTTCTCTCCTTCGAACGAATTGCTGGAGAGGTCGACATCTGTGAAGACACAAGTGATCTTTTGGTAATACATTTCCAGTCCTTCGTAGGTCAATGTCATCATCATAGGGTAATCACAACAGGAAGGGTACAATTTTGGCCACACATTCCCATCCATGAAGGTCATGAAAAATAACTTTTCTCACCTATGGTTTTTTCATAATAATTATTGTCATGCATGGTTCTGTGAATGGACGTAGAGTTTCCCGTCTCAGATTTCATGGCATTTCAAGACTAAAAGAATTCCCTCGGCAACTTATTGAAGAATGCATTACTAAAGAGGTTAAGTATCCATAACTTAAGGAATGTGGAACTAGATTTAGGAATCTATATGGCACTGTGGGATTTATTGGATTGCAAAATAAGGACATGGAGCTCTGACAAAGATCCCAACCATGATGGGAAGCTGTCCACGATAATATTGTTTGCAAAGTTAGTGAACTCAAGCATATTGCAATTGGCCAAGGATCTCAGTAACTTGCCTTGCAACTAGTTGTCACTCAAATCAATCATCATTAGTCGCATCCCCCTCAACAATACCTCGTGAATGCTTCCGTGGAAATTGTTGCCTTTTAGGTTCAATATCATGATAGATTCAATGATATTACTCAAACAAACCAGAAGCACACCGGTCAAATTGTTAGAAGACAAGTCTAGTGTGATCGCTGAACTCAAATTGTAGTTCCATGCTGGCAATGCTCCCGTTAGATTGTTTTTGGATACTATATAGGACATTATGAACGGTGGTGCTTCAAGGGGTGGTCCTTTCAACATATTATGAGATAGGTCTATCATGTACATGTATAAAGGATTGATCGGGTAATATCGATCAAGACTAGTTAAGAAGTTATGAGAGAGATGTAAATAATGCATGTTATTAAAACTTTCGTTTCACACCCAAAAGGGTACTTCTCCCCTAATGTTGTTAGCCGAAAGGTCCAAGCCAATCCACACTCTCTTGGTTTTGTAAGAATGCTAGAAACTCACTCAAATTGCCCGATGCCAGTTCTATGACCTGAACCTGAGGAAGAATAGCATTCATGCTACTCATGCAGCATGATAGCCTGTTAGATGATAGTTGGAGTACTTTTAATTTTTTGAGCTTGAGAAAATTGTCCAGTTCAACAGTACCGCCAAAGTTGTTGTTCGTGAGTATGAGGGCTTGGAAATTATAGAGTTGATAGATTGATGAAGGTATCTTGCCATGGAATTTATTGCCTTCAAGGTCAAGCATGACCAGTCGAGTGAGGTTCATGACTTGAGATGGGATGGTACCGCTTAATTGGTTGCCAACAAAGCCTAATTCAACAAGCTGAGACAAGTTTCCGGTTGAACGTGGGATCTCGCCATATAAATTGATGTGACAGAGGCCTAAAGTGGTGAGTTTTTTAAATCTTCCAAACCCAAGACACGGAGGAAATGGACTGGGCTGGGAATGGGTTCCTTGTGACATCTAGGTATTCAAGGTTGCTAAGATTAGCAAATGAAGCCAGGATTGATCTTGAGAATTTGCAAACGGCTATATAAAGCTAGCTTAATGAAGCAAGGTTTCCGATTGACATGGGTAGCTCCCCAGAAAAGTTTGTGACTAGCAGTTGCAGCTCTTCAAGAGGATTACATGAGTTAAAGTCAGGCAAGCTACCTGCAAGAGCATTATTGTGACTTGCCGCAAGAAATCGCGGCTTTGGTAAAGGAAAAATGACAGACGGAAATACATTGTGCAGGTTGCACTCATCCATGTCCAGCCTTTGCCAGAGTGTTGGGCACTTCGGACGACATGTCGATGGCACCTAGGAAAAGTTCTTCCAGGCTAGTTAGATTTTGAACTACGCTTCTCAAGCCTGGCGCTTTCATTTCCAACAAATTTGTAGAAGCATATGGATCCAGATTGCAACATAGGTTGAGCTACACCTGTTGGAGAAAACTTCCTTGTGTGTTTTGAAGATGATAAAACGTTTCCATCAGTCTAGTCTAAAGATTTGCAGACTCGTTAGTCAAATTCTGAAGATCGCCAAACCACCAGACTTAAGATTCAAAGTCTATCCTTATTGACAGTTTCTAGACCGTCGAAGAAGACTTATCCAGAACTGAGCATTTTGTTAAGGATTTGATTCTATTGACTGAAGAAGATCTCTTAGCTGGAGATAGTATATTGGAATCTGTTATTCGTTTTGATTCAATTCGGGTAATTTAGATCCGTTGATTGTCAAAGCATACTTGGAAGGTTCTACTTATGGAAACCTAGATCCTGATTGTATGGGCAAGCATGATTGGTGGGCTATCGTCATATTCCTTAAATAACTCGAAATCTCCTTAATTGATTCTGTCCATCGGGTAGATTGGAAGAACTCCTTTGGAAAGTGCCAACGGATATGAAGGCATAGATGAGTATATAAGGAAGTCGTTCAAGTTATTCGAGTGTGTGCGCGATAGAAGAATTCCAAAATTTGAAGCTCATTGTTCTTTGTCAAATTCAATTGTTGAGCGAAAACTTGTACTCAAAAGAGCGTTTATATTTCTGTGAGACCTTGAGAAAGTGTAACAAAGTCTCTACATTGTGGAATCAAGGAAGAGCTATATTGTAACAACTCTTTTGATTCTTAGTGAAATCCAGCCGGTGGGCTGTCAGTGCGGAAGAGTGGACGTAAGCTTGGATCAAGTCGAACCACTATAAACCTTGTGTTCTTTTTCTCTTCCCTAAGCTCTAACTTTGATCGTAACAATATTTGTTTGTTAGAGTCTAATTTCTTTTTCATAATCTATTGCTAAACAGAGTTGGTTTAAAAGTAAAATTATAATATTTACTCTACAAAATTTGTTTTCGCACCTATTCACCCCCTCTAGGTGCCTGTACTAGCTTTCATAACACCAACCTTGTCAGCTTGAAGATTTCTGATGGGACTCGACTGGAAAAGAAAAAAGGAAAATAGAAATCAAGATGAGTCAATCTCGATAGATCTCCAACTCAGGATGGTACTTGAGAGTAGTTGAAGCGATTGTCGCTGAGATTGAGATTTTTAAGGTGACAAGCTAGAAGAGGGTACTGTTGTTTTAGATAGAACCATAGAGAAAACTACTTCCTACGCCAAGAGCAACTAGATGGCTCGTGTTCTTGTTGCATTCCATCCCATCCCAGGAGCAGCAATCTTGATTGTTTTTCCAGATTAGTTTATTGGGACAACCAAGAGAATCAGCCGAAACATTGACGATTTTGAATCTCTCTTTAAATTGTGACAGGACAGACATTTTGTCCTCGAGACACAGAGGTTTCGTGGAACGAGAGAGATTGTCAACGCCAATCGGCTGAGATGACAAGTACAAAAAAGGCAAGTGAATGGGCATGTAGAAGCACGACGAGGAAGCCATTTTGTTCCAAACAGAGACAACTTACTTTGTGATGAGCAGAGAATGAGAGTGAAGCAGATTTAATAAGTGGTGCTTTTTGACTTGGGATATGAACTCGCCTCAACTCATGCTAGGATGCGTCGAGAATCGATGACTTCTAGAGTGATGAAACAGACTATGTGCGGTACCTATGAATATTTAGGTGCGGGCGCATTATTTTGGCCTGTGCCTTAATGAATAGCCGCCGGGGAACATAATGAAAACTCAGCCAATAGATCTACATTTGCGTCGAAGACCTGGGTCAACCGTACAGAAAGCAATAAAAAAGCATAAGAAATGGTAATAATTAAGGTCGAAGTTGAAGACTTAGGTTGCTCTGTGTTGGACTTCTTTGTTCACGACGTTAGTGCTGTTTTGACTTTGAATTCATGATCTGTGGACATTTCCTTGGGTCACCGATTAGAAATGTAATTTTTGTTGTGCAATGCGTTTGGAGGAATCAAGGCTGTTTAGAGTTTGGAAGAGTCTTGCTTATTGAGACCGAGACTAGAGGTAGAACAAATGTAATTGTATATGTTCAATACGGTTTGTATTTTGCGAAAGACGAAGATTGTTGCCTAATATTTTCTTGTTGCTTGTTTTATCTATATCGTGGAAATAAATAGAAACCGCAGACAAACTATACTGTTGCTGGTTCCATCAAGATCTCAGACAAAGTAAACAGACAAAGGTGAAATGTACATTAAAATGCCTCTCTAAATAAGTTTTATTACTAACTAAAAGTCTCTATTTTCTTTTTTCTCGCTATGTTATCATCAAAATCTTCAGAAAGGTAGCCTGGACATACATACATACATACACTCATACAAACATGTAAGTGGGTAAAGTTCGCGCATGAGGTTGAATGATGTGCCACTCTCACATGTGAGTTTTGCCAAGAAATTTAATTTTTTTTTTATGACTTTAAAATCTCTAATGCTAGAAAATCTCTAATTCTTAATTGATGTACAAAAAAACAATAGATTCACACATATTGTGGTAATTGACATTTGAAAGTGATCGACCAAATATATAAAATCCAAGGCAAGTTAAATGTTATTTTATTCTCACATCTCTTATTCTGAATTTAAGTTAATCACATGAAAAATGTTATTACTAAAATGAGAATAAAGTCCTACATAAAGGCTTTACTATGCGATAATTACATACTGCTATCAATGAGGCTCATCATATAATACTATCGATAATTAATCGGATCAAAAACGCATTCATTATCGATAACAATTTATTATGGATTATCAAAATACTTTTTATTCATTTATTTATTTAAATGATACAAATTATCACTTCTTTCTTTTTTCTAAATCATTTAGTCTTTGCGAAACAAATTGAGCTAAGATATCAGCCTGAGTTTTGTTAAATGTCACACCCCAAACCATTAAGAATGGGGGATGGCACGGCCGTCCTTCCACTCAAAGGACGCTGTGACATCCATTCTTCAACCCTATCTTCTACTGAATAAATTGGGCATTTCATTAACGCGCATATAGGGTTATTCTCAGAGCCGATCACTCTCGAGATAACTAGACTAACTGGGGAAATGATTAAGGAATTTTAAGGCACTAGACTTGAGAACTCGATTAGGAATCGGCTTCTTGACCGTGTCCATCTTTAGAGGTCACTACGGCACGATTAAAAATCGATTTGAAATCGAGATAGACTGGATCGATAGAGATATGTGACTAATCGTGGGTGACACCACTGAATTAGAAAATTCTCGTCGCCGACACTAGGGCGATTTTCTTATTGTTTTGGTACCCCGTGTCCGTAATTGAATCCTCGAGATTTTCACGACAATCAAGAGTCACCATTGAGTCGAGTGGGTTCATAGTGGCTCGAAGAAAATCGACCACGAGTCATTTGCCTTAAAAAGTTCTGAAAACTACCTGATAGTTTAGGTCACGCTAAAAACGCGCCGAATGAAAATTAACCGCCATTCGAGTCCGATTTCAAAATTGAAGTTTTGGCCATGTCACAATAAATTTTAGGAAAGATCGACTCGTCTCGGAAGATTTTTCGGAGATTCGGGAAATTTTACGGAAATGGGTTGGACGTCGGAAATTTGGCGGAAGTTCAGATTTGGCTAAATTAATGGAAAATTTGACTTTCAGCCGAGCCTTTGTGTGTCGGGGATTTATAGAAAATCATTTGAGATTTTTCTTCATGGAATCGGGCCTCAATTTGGGGAATTAAGTGAGGAATTGAAGCTAATCTAAGTTAAATTCGGAATTATGCTTGGACAGCATTTTTTTGACTTCATTTTGGATTAGTTGGTGGAATTTAAGTTGATAGAAAGTATTAGAGGCTAAAGGATACGGTTGAAAGCTAAAGTGGAGGCCAAGCATTAAATGTGGGAGATATTTTGGACTTTGATCTTTTTCCTCCCCAAAGCTTCAGTCGCACGCCTCATCCGGTCCCCCTTTCTTCGCGCGAGCTCTCTTTCCACCAGCCTTTTTCTTTCATTTTCGGTGGATGAGCTACGATGGTCTTTCTCTCAATTTGTTGTTTTGAAGACCGCACGCCCCTGCTCCACTACACTTTGTCTTCCACGGTCAATTCCCTCAGAAGTCTTCAACTGGTGCAATTTGGTTGACCCCGCAAGCCAACGAAGCCCACGTCTCCCTCTCTCGCTGCCATCCTCGTCCAGGCGTCTTCGGTAGTCAACCAACGGAGCCATCTTTGGCCGAAGCAGCATCCCATCTCCACTACTTCTTGTCGCCAGCAGCAGAGTCTCCCGAAGCCAGCAAATTCACCAACGGATACCACGCGCCACCTTGCTTCTCTCGGTCAAAACTCCAGCAAGAAATCCCCCACCAAGCTAACCGCGTGAAGCCCCACCGCATCTGCCAATCAAACCGTGTCTCCTCACCGTTTGTTGACCGAAGGTTTTCTTCCTCAGCAACTCCACGCCAGCGTCTGCAGCTTCAGCCTCTTCGTTCTTCCACCCGCACGTGCCTTCCACCGAGCGACCCCAGCCTTCAACGTCGTGGAGTCCAACTGCCGTAGATTTCAGCAACATTAGTCTTGTAGTCCAGAGGCCCATCGGCAGCTTTTGTTGCTTCTTGGTTGGCCCATCAGCCCAGCGAAGCCAAAAATCTTCGGTCCATCTTTAGCAGCATCAGCCCAGCAAATTTGGCTTATTACAGCCCAAATAGAGCAGCCCATTTTCAGTTTAATTTCAAATGGGCCAGCAATTTCAGTCTTCAAGCCCGCAGGATTGAGGCCCAATTTCAGTCCACAATTTGAAGACCAAGTTAGTTCAGTCCAGAAATTCAGTAGGCCCAGCCCAATTTAGGTCTAGCCCATTCTAGTGCAAGAACAAATCTCAATTGGGCTGAGATTTGTTAGGCCAAGTCCAAGGCCCGATCCAAGTCCGCCGGTGTTGTCGAAAGTTCGATTTCGGTTGCCGTCGCGTCGCCGTCGCGGTGATTCGGTCTCCACTTTTGTCGAGTGAGTTTTACTCACAAAAAGCTTTCTTAGTTTGCTAATTATACTTAAGGTTGGTTAGATTTAATTAAATGCAATTAGGTGGTTAGATTTGTTTAGGTCAATTAAATTAGAGACTTAATGATGCATGTTAGGTGGTTAGAAATAGACATTAGCAAGTAGACATGCCATGTTATTTATGGAACGAGTCTCGGTAATTTTCCGGGCTCGTCTTGGTGTCCAATTCGGCATTATGAGCCTAAATTGGATTTTTCATAATTATTTATTTAATTTTCGAAATTAATTATTTAATTATTTATTTTTCCGGAAATTCAACCGGGATGGCCGGTGACCGGAATTTCGTGCTGATTGTAGTGGTGTAGTCCGTTTATTTATTTGAGCTTTATTTGGTGCTAAAGCAATTTAGAAGTGAATTTAAGATCTATCCTTAAATTGAATCTAGAGAGGGTCGGGTGGGACCGTAAAACCACTAGATCTTGAGAGGGTCGGGTGGGACTGTAAAGCCACTAGATCTTGAGAGGGTCGAGTGGGACCGTAAAGCCACTAAATCTTGAGAGGGTCGGGTGGGACCGTAAAGCCACTAAATCTAAGGAATTGCTTGGTGTAGGATGAATGACCTAAAATGGTCTGACTGACATGAAATCGACTAAGTCGATTTGATTGATGCTTCGATCGGTGATGTGCTTCTTTGAATACCTATTGAACTGTACTAACATGCAGATGGGATCTAAGGCCAAGGTAAGTCCTCCAACTCGTGCCGTGTTTAGGCAACCTATAGTGTATTGGCTTTCTAATCGAGCCTTAGGGGGTAGGACTCGCTGAGACGTGGTCTCATTGGTTATTGAATAACCATTTTAGGACCCTGAGGAGAAGCTAAGGAAGAGGAACTTGAAGGGGAGAAAGACTTTTGAAGAAGAAGATGATCTAGAGAGGGATCTTGAATATAACCCGGATGTAGACTAAGATCCCATTCCTTTTTTATACCCTGTCTTAGCATAGATAGGTGTGAGACAAGTATGTTGTGAATAGTATTGTAAATATACTATGAGTTGCGCTGTTAATGAAAGTGTGGTTGTGAATTTCAATATGAAAAATATGGCCTGCTTTCCTATCCCATTGTTTTATTGTCTGGGGATTTATAACTGCTTCCGCATGTGCTTAATAAATTGAAAGGGTCGGCGATACATAGTCCTGGTATATCGCATTCTAAAATCGACCAAGTAGAAGGATGTGCGCGCGTCCGAGGATCGGGCGTGACATCCCCTTTTTGTGGTATCAGAGCGAAGTTCAAGATTGGAGTGATAAGGAGCGTTGACCATGGGATAGTTAGTAAGAAAGGCCTTTAAATTCATGCTGGTGCATGTCTGTGTTAGCTGAGTGCTAAAATTGTTTGTTGTTTGAATCGCTATGTTTCTAATTTGGTGTTGAATTGGAAGCAGGTGTCAATCGTTTAAAGTGACACTATAAGCGATCAGGAGCCGAGGACTCCTGCAAAGAGGGCCAGTAGGGCCGTGACTCGGGGAAGAGCGCCGACTAGAGTCGGTATCCGAGGGGGCCGTGGTCGAGCGCCAGCACAGGCTAGTGCGAGTGGAATGATTCCACCTGTCATCGATGCTGGAGTAGCACCACCTCCTGTTGGTGCGGGGGTAGCAGCCCCGGGTGAGCAAGCAACGGTCGGAATCAACCAAGCTCTAGATGCTATGCGGGAGATGATGGGGCAACAGTGCCCGAGATCGATCGCCGCCTTACTACCATTTGTTGAAGCCGCCGCCACTGCCGCTGCCAATGCTGCCACAGCTGCTGCAGCTTCCGCCGTACCTGCTGCTGCACCCGCAGTTACACCTGCCGTCGCCCCTGCTGAAATACTACCAGGAGTTGTGGCCGCTGGGAGGCCGGTTCACTAGTTAGTGGATCAGTTCTTAAAGATGAATCCGCCAAAATTCATGGGTACCGGAGACCCTGAGACTGCGTCTCTGTGGGTACAGGATTTGGAAAAGGCATTTGCACTTCTAATGTGCAATGAGGAAGAAAAGGTGTTACTAGCTGTATACCAACTTCAAGGTAACGCCAATATATGGTGGAGATCTGCCAAGGATATAGTATTCCCGGAAGGTGTGGTTCAAGTGTGGGACACCTTCCTTAGAGCCTTTAATGATCAGTACTTTTCGAGTACTGCTCGGGAACAAAAGATAGAAGAGTTCTATCGTCTCCGCCAAGGGAGCATGACAGTTAACCAATATGTGGTCAAATTCGCAGAACTGTCACAATATGCTCCTAAACTGATAGAAGACCCTGAAGAGAAAGCTCGGAAGTTCAAAAGCGAGTCTTAAATCGGAATTGAAACAACCTCTACTACCATGGGACTTGAAAGATTATAGAGAGGTTTATCGTCGAGCCCAGATGATAGAACGAGGATTGAATGATCAAGCTGCCTCGTCGGGGTCGAGATTTGGTGTTAACCGGGAAGCAATCAAGCAAGGGAAGAAGCTGATGTCAGGGAACAGATTCCAAGGTCCGCCTAGCAAGAAAGGTGGATTTGGTAGGCCGATGACTGATAGAATGAGACCGTGTCACCTTTGTGGGAGACGACATGGGTCGGCACCGTGTCCAACTAGGATGGGTGCGTGTTATGAATGTGGCCAACAGGGCCACATAGCTAGACATTGTCCCAAGAGGCCAAGGGGACAACCGTAGCTACCACCACCACCGCCACGAGGACAGATCGGAGGGTATGCCCCTCAGAATGTGCCGCAAGGAGGACAGCAGAGACCTCCAGCTCAAGGCACAATTTATGCAATCACACAAGGTCAGGCAGAAGCTGCGCCTAACGTGATAACAGGTATGGTTTTGCTCAACGACTAACCTGCTTATGCTTTGTTTGATCCAGGAGCAACCCACTCATTTATTGCTGAGCAGTATGTTAAGTTGATAGGAGTCGGTCCTATATTATTGGAGTCGACAATGTGCATATCTACACCCTTGAAAGATAAAGTTATTTTGCTTTGGGTTGTTCGGGGTGCAAGTTAGTGATTGGTGAGCGAGAGGGGAAAATAGATATTTTAGTCCTAGCCATGTATGACTTTGATTTAATAATTGGCATGGACTGGCTCACCAAGCAAAGAGCTAAAATGGACTGCTATCGCAAAGCAATTCAGTTTGACCCATTAGGGGGTAAGAGTTTCGAGTTTGTTGGGAATCGAGGAGGACCCATGGTTTCTTTAATCTCGTCACCAGAGGCAACTCGTTTGTTAGACAAGGGTTGTCAAGGTTACCTGGCAACTGTCGTGGATACGACAGTTGATGAGCTAAAAGTGGAAGACATTCCAGTAGTTCAAGAATTTCCAGATGTCTTTCCAAAGGAATTGCCAGGTCTACCGCCAGAAAGAGAGATTGAATTTGTGATTGAATTAGCACCGGGGACAGAGCCGATCTCAAAGGCACCGTACATGATGGCATTGACAGAATTGAAAGAATTGAAAGTACAGATGCAAGAATTATTAGACAAAGGATTTATTCGTCCTAGCGCATCACCTTGGGGAGCGCCAGTTTTGTTTGTAAAGAAGAAAGATGGTTCATTGCGTTTGTGCATCGATTATAGACAACTCAACCAAGTGACCATTAAGAATAAGTATCCACTCCCAAGGATTGATGATCTGTTCGATCAGTTACAAGGAGCATCAATGTTCTCGAAGATTGATTTGAGGACGGGATATCATCAGCTGAGAATTAAGAAAGAGGATATTCCTAAGTCAGCATTTCGTACTCGGTATGGTCACTATGAGTTTACAGTGATGCCATTTGGGTTGACGAATGCTCCAGCTGCCTTCATGGATATGATGAACCAAATATTCAAGGAATATCTAGATCAGTTCGTGATCGTGTTCATTGATGATATCTTGGTCTATTCAAGAAGTGACGAAGAGCACAAGAATCATCTAAGATTTAGTGCTCCAGACTTTAAGGATGCATCAGTTGTATGCTAAGTTTAGCAAATGCGAGTTTTGGTTGACTCGTGTCGCGTTCTTAGGTCATGTGATTTCCGGAGAAGGAATCTCCGTCGACCCAAGCAAGATAGAAGTCGTGATCAATTGGCAGAGACCGACATCAGTGACAGAGATTAGAAGCTTTCTGGGATTAGCAGGTTATTACAGACGGTTTGTAGAAGGTTTCTCAACGTTAGCATCGCCTCTAACTAAGCTCACGAAGAAAGACGAGAAGTTCATATGGACAGACAAGTGCGAGCGCAGTTTTCAAGGGCTGAAAGAAAAGCTGACTACCACACCCGTGCTGACGATTCCATCTGGTCCTGGAGGATTCGAGATTTATAGTGATGCGTCATTTAGAGGGTTGGGTTGCGTACTAATGCAACATGGCAGAGTTGTTGCATACGCCTCCCGCTAGTTGAGACCTCATGAACAGAACTATCCAACGCATGACTTAGAACTCGCATCCATTATCTTTGCCCTGAAGATTTGGAGACACTACTTGTGCGGGGAAAAGTTTCAGATCTTCACGGACCATCAAAGTCTCAAGTATTTATTCTCTCAAAATGAGTTGAACATGAGACAACGCAGATGGATGGAATTGTTGAAAGACTATGACTGTGATATTTTATATCACCCAGGAAAGGTGAATAAGGTCGCCGATGCTTTAAGTCGAAAGTCTTCAGTGGCTCATATACTGATTAAGGAGTGAAACTTAATCGAGAAAGCTTGAGATTCGGTATTCAAATTTGAGGTAGGCTGCCTTTCAAGTTTTATGGCCGCCCTCAGAATTGAATCGGATATCCAGTCGAATTAAACAACTCCAACCGACGGGACCCGGATGTGCGAGAGAATTCTTCGGGAGGACGCACGAAAAGAAAGGCTGATTTTCAGATTGCTGATGACGGGACACTAAGATTCCAAGGACGATTGGTTGTACCTGATGATTTAGAGCTTAGAGAAGAAATCTTATCTGAAGCACATCGTAGCAATTACAGCATTCATCCTGGAAGCACTAAGATGTATCAGAATCTGCGTCAACACTATTGGTGGTTGGGTATGAAGGCGCACATTGCTAAGCATGTCGCCAAGTGTTTGACATGTCAACGAGTAAAAGCTCAGCATTGCAAGCCGGGAGGACTTCTGCAACCTCTCGCAATCCCAGAGTGGAAATGGGAACATATCACGATGGACTTTGTGACCGGACTACCGAGGAGTCAAAGAGGAAATGATTCAATTTGGGTGGTAGTTGACAGGCTAACGAAGTTGGCTCACTTTATTGCAGTTCGAAAGGACCTCAGTTTGGATAGGCACGCAGACCTATATGTGCGCCAAGTGGTTCGAATGCATGGAGTGCCGGTTATGATAACATCTGATAGAGACCCGAGATTTACTGCTGCTTTTTGGAAGAGCTTACAGAGTGCTCTTGGTACAAAGCTTCAGTACAGTACGGCATATCATCCTCAGACGGATGGCCAGTCCGAGAGGACAATTCAAACCCTCGAAGACATGCTGAGAGCTTGTGTAATAGACTTCAAGGGAAGTTGGGAAGATCAGCTTCATCTGGTAGAATTCACCTACAACAACAGTTATCAGCAGAGTATTCAGATGGCCCCATTCGAAGCATTGTATGGCAGAGCATGCTGAACACCAGTGTGTTGGGATGGAGTTGGGGAAAGAAAAATAACAGGCCCAGAGTTGGTTCAGCAGTCAGTAGATGCTGTGGCAGTGATCGGAGACAAATTAAAGACAGCGCAAGGCAGGCAGAAAAGTTACGCAGATAAGAGCCGGAGGTATTTGGAATTCCAAGTTGGTGATCACGTTTTTCTGAAGGTGTCACCAATGAGGGGAACTTCGTGCTTTGGTAAGAAAGGCAAACTGAGTCCAAGATACGTAGGTCCGTTTGAGATTCTTGAAAGAATCGGGAATCTAGCGTATCGTCTTGCATTACCGCCAAGATTGGCACAAGTACATGACGTCTTTCACGTGTCGATGTTAAGGAAGTACGAGCCTGACCCGACCCACGTGCTCAATTTCGAGGAATTGGACGTGGATGACCGTGTGGCATACGTCAAAAGACCGGTTCAGATTGTCGATCGTAAAGAGCAAATTCTACGTACAAAGACCATCCGGTTAGTCAAAATGGTCTGGCAACACCACGATACTGAAGGAGCAACATGGGAGACTGAGGAGTCAATAAGAGAATTGTACCCTCACCTTTTTGATCAAGTCTTGTAAGGTTTAAATTTCGAGGACGAAATTTTTATAAGAGGGGAAGAGTTGTGACATCCAGATTCTTCAACCCTGTCTTCTACCGAATAAATCGGGCATTTCATTAACGCGTCTATAGGGTTATTCTCAGAGCCGATCACTCTCGAGATAACTAGACTATCTGGGTAAATGATTAAGGAATTTTAAGGCAATAGACTTGAGAACTCAATTAGGAATCGGCTTCTTGACCGTGTCCATCTTTAGAGGTCACTACGGCACAGTTAAAAATCGATTTGAAATCAGAAATAGACTGGATCGATAGAGATATGTGACTAATCGTGGGTGACACCACTGAATTAGAAAATTTCGTCGGCCGACACTAGACTCGATTTTCTTATTGTTTTGGTACCCCGTGTCCGTAATTGAATCCTCGAGATTTTACGACAATCAAGAGTCGCCATTGAGTCGAGTGGGTTCATAGTGGCACGAAGAAAATCGACCATGGGTCATTTGCCTTAAAAAGTTCTGAAAACTACATGATAGTTTAGGTCACGCTAAAAACGCGCCGAATGAAAATTAACCGCCAATTCGAGTCCGATTTCAGAAATTGAAGTTTTGGCCATGTCACAATAAATTTTAGGAGCATCGACTTAGTCTCGAAGATTTTTGGAGATTCGGGAAATTTTACGGAAATTGGGTTCGGACGTCGCGGAAATTTGGCAGAAGTTGATTGGCTAAATTAATGGAAAATTTGACTTTCGGGCCGAGCCTTTGTGTGTCGGGATTTATAGAAAATCATTTGAGATTTTTCTTCATGGAATCGGGCCTCAATTTGGGGAATTAAGTGAGGAATTGAAGCTAATCTAAGTTAAATTCGGAATTATGCTTGGACAGCTTTTTTTTTACTTCATTTTGGATTAGTTGGTGGAATTTAAGTTGATAGAAAGTATTAGAGGCTAAAGGATACGGTTGAAAGCTAAAGTGGAGACCAAGCATTAAATGTGGGAGATATTTTGGACTATGACCTTTTTCCTCCCCAAAGCTTCAGTCGCACGCCTCATCCGGTCCCCCTTTCTTCGCGCGAGCTCTCTTTCCACCAGCCTTTTTCTTTCATTTTCGGTGGATGAGCTACGATGGTCTTTCTCTCAATTTGTTGTTTTGAAGACCGCACGCCCCTGCTCCACTACACTTTGTCTTCCACGGTCAATTCCCTCAGAAGTCTTCAACTGGTGCAATTTGGTTGACCCCGCAAGCCAACGAAGCCCACGTCTCCCTCTCTCGCTGCCATCCTCGTCCAGGCGTCTTCGGTAGTCAACCAACGGAGCATTGTTTGGCCGAAGCAGCATCCCATCTCCACTACTTCTTGTCGCCAGCAGCAGAGTCTCCCGAAGCCAGCAAATTCACCAACGGATACCACGCGCCACCTTGCTTCTCTCGGTCAAAACTCCAGCAAGAAATCCCCCCACCAAGCTAACCGTGTGAAGCCCCACCGCATCTGCCAATCAAACCGTGTCTCCTCACCGTTTGTTGACCGAAGGTTTTCTTCCTCAGCAACTCCACGCCAGCGTCTGCAGCTTCAGCCTCTTCGTTCTTCCACCCGCACGTGCCTTCCACCAAGCGACCCCAGCCTTCAACGTCGTGGAGTCCAACTGCCGTAGATTTCAGCAACATTAGTCTTGTAGTCCAGAGGCCCATCGGCAGCTTTTGTTGCTTCTTGGTTGGCCCATCAGCCCAGCGAAGCCAAAAATCTTCGGTCCATCTTCAGCAGCATCAGCCCAGCAAATTTGGCTTATTTCAGCCCAAATAGAGCAGCCCATTTTCAGTTTAATTTCAAATGGGCCAGCAATTTCAGTCTTCAAGCCCGCAGGATTGAGGCCCAATTTCAGTCCACAATTTGAAGACCAAGTTAGTTCAGTCCAGAAATTCAGCAGGTCCAGCCCATTCCAGTGCAAGAACAAATCTCAATTGGGCTGAGATTTGTTAGGCCAAGTCCAAGGCCCGGTCCAAGTCCGCCGGTGTTGTCGAAAGTTCGATTTCGGCTGCCGTCGCGTCGCCGTCGCGGTGATTCGGTCTCCGCTTTTGTCGAGTGAGTTTTACTCACTAAAGCTTTCTTAGTTTGCTACTTATACTTAAGGTTGGTTAGATTTAATTAAATGCAATTAGGTGGTTAGATTTGTTTAGGTCAATTAAATTAGAGACTTAATGATGCATGTTAGGTGGTTAGAAATAGACATTAGCAAGTAGACATGCCATGTTATTTATGGAACGAGTCTCGGTAATTTTCCGGGCTCGTCTTGGTGTCCAATTCGGCATTATGAGCCTAAATTGGATTTTTCATAATTATTTATTTAATTTTCGAAATTAATTATTTAATTATTTATTTTTCCGGAAATTCAACGGGATGGCCGGTGGACCGAATTTCGTGCTGATTGTCATGGTGTAGTCCGTTTATTTATTTGAGCTTTATTTGGTGCTAAAGCAATTTAGAAGTGAATTTAAGATCTATACCTAAATTGAATCTGGAGAGGGTTTGGTGGGACCGTAAAACCACTAGATCTTGAGAGGGTCGAGTGGGACCGTAAAAAGCCACTAAATCTTGAGAGGATCGGGTGAGACCGTAAAGCCACTAAATCTTGAGAGGGTCGGGTGCGACCGTAAAGCCACTAAATCTTGAGAGGGTCGGGTGGGACCGTAAAGTCACTAAATCTAAGGAATTGCTTGGTGTAGGATGAGTGACCTAGAATGGTCTGATTGACATGAAATCGACTAAGTCGATTTGATTGATGCTTCGATCGGTGATGTGCTTCTTTGAATACCTATTGAACTGTACTAACATGCAGATGGGATCTAAGGCCAAGGTAAGTCCTCCAACTTGTACCGTGTTTAGGCAACCTATAGTGTATTGGCTTTCTAATCGAGCCTTAGGGGGTAGGACTCGCTAAGACGTGGTCTCATTGGTTATTGAATAACCATTTCAGGACCCTGAGGAGAAGCTAAGGAAGAGGAACTTAAGGGGAGAAAGACTTTTGAAGAAGAAGATGATCCAGAGAGGGATCTGTAATATAACCCGGATGTAGACTGAGATCCCATTCCTTTTGTATACCCTGTCTTAGCATAGATAGGTGTGAGACAAATATGTTGTGAATAGTATTGTAAATATACTATGAGTTGTGCTGTTAATGAAAGTGTGGTTGTGAATTTCAATATGAAAAATATGGCCTGCTTTCCTATCCCATTGTTTTATTGTCTGGGGATTTATAACTGCTTCCACATGTGCTTAATAAATTGAAAGGGTCAGCGATACATAGTCCTGGTATATCGCATTCTAAAATCGACCAAGTAGAAGGATGTGCACGCGTCCGAGGATCGGGGCGTGACAGACGCAGCCTCAGATCTCCCAAAATCCAACTCTTAAAAGTCCCTACATCTGTATCGCTCTCGTACCTACTCATCGTTAATCAAGGGATCTGAAAAACATTGGAAAAATAGAGGGGTGAGCAACCACGGCTCAGTGAATAGTGCATCTCTTCTAAGCGGATTGAGCACCCACTATGCATATTTACAAAACCAAACCGCAACTCTTTTAACTCAAATCTAGGATATAACAAAACATATAGTAAAAAAAGAATAAGTTACATACACTTCAACATAGCTATATTTATAACAAGAATAATCATTTCATAATAACATCGAAATAAACATCAATGGTCTAATCCATTGATCAATCTCATTAATTCACACGCCAATGGTCCATTCCATTGGTTAATCTCATACCACACAAAACTCAAAAATATAACAAACCTTCAAGGCCAAAATATAACATTTCTTACTTTAACACAATATATTCAAAGCGAAAATATTCAAGATAATGATAGGCAAATGCCAATGGTCTAACCCATTGGTCAATCTCATAACACATGTATCAATGGTCTATTCCATTAATTAATCTCATCAAACCACACATCAATAATCTAATGAAATTACACATCGATGGTCCATTCCAACGACTAATCTCAAATTACCCATCGATGGTCAATTCCATCGATTAATCTCAAATTACACGTCGATGGTCTATTCCATTGACTAATCTCAAATTACACATCGATGATCCATTCCATTGACCCAACTTATATTACATGTCAATGGTCCATTCCATTGACCAATCTGTTGCTCAATATCAAATTATTGTTATGATACAACGCCTGATGACGAGACGACCAAGATTCCCCCCCTTGGCAATGTCTCCACCTATTATTAGCTGGTGGCTCGGCCCACAAGGATATCCTAGAATAGCATGTGCATACCCATAAGCCCCTTGCTGGGCTCACAGTGATATTGAGCATCCACATCAATCCAAAACAACACCATCTATAATTCTCAAACCAAATTCATAAAACATTTCATATATCACGAAAAAGATTTCGCAACTCAACTTATCCGCCAAAAATACTTTTCATAAAACATTCTCAAATAATTTTCAAGACTTGTCTCAATAAATCAATTCCAAATCAAATACATTTCAAAAAGTTTATCACAAATCAATATTCATATAGCCTTTCATAAATTATCTTAAAGCCGAGATCTTCATAAAAATGTTTCACAAACTCAAAACATGTAATATTTCTCAATTCCGTTCATCAAACAGAATATATATTTCCACCAAAAAGTTCTCACGCTATTCTTAAATATCAAAACGCAGTAAATGCCCGATCCAACTTTTATGTTATAAACATGCTTATTTATAACTCATCAAATATCAAATCTTTATTATTTTGAAAACATGAGCTTGTAAATTCTTAGAAGAGATAGCACCACTCACCTGGGAAAGTCGAAAATCAACTACGACGCTCACTCGAACCAACGCACTCGGATCCCTAACAATTAACGGAAAAACAATATCAAAAGGCCGAGTAAAAAGAATATTCGCATAATGACTCGTCTATACTAGGCCTATTTGTCGATAAAACGACACCTATGCGCCACGAAAGTTTGCATTTCTTGAAAACCCATTGATGTCCCGCTAGGCGCAGCTCATGCGCCAACTTTGCTGCGCAATAACTTCCTCTACAAAATTCCATTTCAAGCCGTCTTACAGTCTTTAGAAAGCTCTCTTAACGTACAACAACAACCTTAACTCAGCCACCCCAAAACAGTACTGAAAACAAAAAAAAAAAAAAGCTCGAAGCTTACTGTTCGCTACAGTATCTGAATGCGCACCCAACTTCAAAATTCCGTTCCGGACAAACCGCAAGCTCAAATCACGATCTATAAGATGCTATAGCTTCACAACATCCCAAAGTACCAATTCTACAAAAATATGCAACTTAACGACTCAAAAATTATACTTCGCCGCTCGATTTCCCAAAATTCCGAATTTCAAGCCCTAGGTTCAAAATTACTCCAATTGAATGAATGGGCAGCACAAGCGCTTACCGGGCATTGCATTACGTAATTAATGTGACTTGGCAAGGCTCCCATGACAAGAACGCGCGAAGCCCCTATTTTTCTTTTCTCTTCTTCTTCTTCTTTCTCTTTTTCTTCTTCTCTGTGTTTGAGCTCTCTGCCAGCCCTCTCTCCCCTTCTTTCCTTCTCTCTTTCCCCTTTTATCTCCTCCTTTTTTTTATCTTATTTTTTTCTGTCTTTTCTTCCTCTCTCTCTCTCTCTCTCTCTCTCTCTCTCTCTCTCTCTTCTCTTTTCCCTCTCCTGAAAACTCTCGATTCCTCTCTCCTTCCTTCTCCTTTTTATTTTATTTTATTTTTTTTTGACTGGGTCAAAACCCATATTTTACATTAAAACTAGAGCAAGTATATTTGATTAGACATATCAATTGGATCTGAGCAAGGCAGTCACAAAAGCAACTTGAAGACTGGAATGGACGAAAGAGTAAATGGCGAACGTGGCATAAGCTTTTCAGCGACAATGGCTGAGAATGGGGGTTGGCTTGAGGCGATGATCAATGGCAGTGAATGACGTCCTGAGAAGGTGAATCGACTATGAATTCTCCGGAATTTTGATTCTAGAGAGAAGGAACTTCTGATGAGGTCATTCCATGAGGTGCTCTATGGTGTATATGTTTTGCTGTTACCAATGAGATCGAGAAAGCATAAGAGAACTTCAAGAAATTTGACACTTGTGTTGTTCTTACCCTCATTCTTTCTTATTCTTTTTCAAATCCCTCCATTAGTATCAAATTGGACAAGAGCACCGAAAGTGAGGAACTTTTGGTAGTTGAACTTTGGGTTTGTGTTGGAGATGTATTCATATTTTTTATGGATTATAGAAACTAAAATATTTTGTTTTGACTTTGAGGTTGCATACTTCTGGTGGTGAAGAGAATGATGGCTGAGTAATTATTCCTATTATGATAGGATTTGGGGCATGACAAAAACTATAGCAAGCTCTCATCTATTGTTGACAGGATGAGCTCAATATCCTTGTAATACAAAAAAATCATGTCTTTATATGATTTGGTGTTAACTATATAATGTGTGACTTATCAAATGATTACCATTTTGCAGATGTTAGACATGACCTAAGTATTGCGCCCCGTGCGCGCGTGCGCGCATACACACACACACACACATATATATATATATATATATATATATATATATATATTAGTGTTTAGTGTTGGTACTTAGACCTGAACATTTTGGCAGTTTGTTAGTTTGAAGACTTGGTCCTTGATGTTATGCCCTTTTCTAGACCTGATACTTTTCCCAAGGTGCAATTCAAGGAATTAAATATAACATCCGGAAGGTCCCGGATAAAAAAGGAAAATAAAATTTGCCACTCAAGACCAGACATAACTTTTTTGGTAAGAGATGATCTAAGTTTACCTCTAGACAAGCCTACCGTCATAAACCCATGAGCAAAGTCTACGCGGTGGCATGTCAAGGGTCAGTGCCAGTGATTTTTTCGCTCATACGGGTCCAGTTGACTAATCTGTGTTTTCTTTCTTCTTTTGAAATTTTGTCTTTATCTCACTACAAACTAGGGATCTCTGAACCTTCTTCATGGTTTAACGTTCAGAAGTACAAATTTTTCCTGGTGATCAGGAAAGTAATTGACATAATTTAATGCTCTCGGAAGAGCCAAAAGACATTCTCGGAGAGTTAAAATAGTTCATAAGGTGAACCTGTCCATTGATATAAACTGTATAACTCTTTTATTCTCTACTAAATAAAAGTATCATACTGAGCAAAAGTCTATGTTCTCATTATATCAATACTAACTGGAATCAAAGCAGATCCTCCGACGATAAATTTCCCAGTTAGTGTTGTACCTGCATTAAGCGATGCGTTAAAAGCGAACTCTGGCTTCACTAACTTCAAGCTATAAGAAAAAAGCAACCTTGAATTTGAGTAGCATCAACAAGCTTCTCAGGTTTTGTCTGTCAAAGGCGAGGCCGATAACTAGTCCAACGCATAGGCCCAGTTCCATATCCTATGACAACTGCTTGCCCACTAAGACCAGGCAAGAACCTTGAATCTTCATCTTCTTTACTCGGTGGCGATGAGGCCGGATCTCCGCATTCCTTTGATAATGGACTCCCACAAAGCCCCGAATTCTCCAAATATGAAGTATTGGGGAACGTATTGAATTGCCCTCCTTTTGGTATAGGTCCTGAAAGCAAGTTATAAGACACGTTAAACAGGGCGAGGAAATTGAGCTGAGTCAGCTGCTGTGGGATTCGCCCTGTCAGCTTGTTCTGAGACAGATCCAGCGATTCGAGTACTTCGATGTTCCCCAACGAAGATGGGATTCGACCCGTGAGCACATTGTGAGAGAGATTAAGAGCGTGAAGTCCTATGAGATTCCCGATGGATTCAGGAATCTCTCCTTCAAATTGGTTTGCGGACAAATCAATGGCCGTCAAAACATCCAAAATCTTCATGTATACCATTTGTATGCCCTTGTTGTTCATCGACAAGGAGTAGTCATAATCGCCGTAGTACGTGTATATAGGCACGGGGGTGGGCATGAGACTTTGTTGCATATATGCAAGTAGTTTTTGTCAGATAATTTCATGGCTTCCCAAAGTTGGAAGTATTCAGATGGTAACCCTCCCGTAATCTGGTTCTGCGAGAGATCAATGATACGGAGCTTAGGGAAATCAAATTTGGTCTTAGGCTTCCCAATTGGACCGTGGAATGCATTTGATGGCAGGATGAGAATGCTCAATCTAGGACTAGTTCCCAACCAAGAAGGGAAAGTATCATTGACCAGATTGTCTCCGAGATCCAGAAACTCCAGCATTTCACAACTTGCTAATAATCTGGGTACCTGCCTCTCGAGTCTATTTTGACTCAGATCAACCATCTTTAGGCTTCTTGCATTCGTCCAGTTTCGAGGAATGGAACCCTGAAAGTAGTTGCTCCGAAGATTCAGTATTGAAAGAGAACCACTGATGTTGCCCAGACACGTTGGAAGCATGCCGCTTAATCTGTTATAAGACAAATCTAGCGCAACTAGGGATTCCAAGTTGCAGATCATTGGTGGTATCTTTCCCATAAATTTGTTGTTTGAGAGTAAAAAGTAGAGGCTGGATGCAGGTGGAATCAGGACCGGCCCTCGAAACATACTAAATTTGAGGTCTATAGTGTGCAGCCTAGTCCAAGGGAAGAAGTTTGGTTGCTGTTCAAATTCCGAGAGACGATTACAAGAAATATTCTGATACTGTAGGGTTCCTCTACTTATGCTTAAGAACCATCGAGGCACCTGACCGCTTATGCCATTGTACGATAAGTCCATCCACTCTAGCTCGTCTTGGCTCCGTAAAAAATTGGGGAACCTGTTTAAGTTGCACTTCGACAATCCCAAGACAGTCAGCTTGCTCAGTGTAGTGTTCGAACTATTATGCAATTGCATGATATGGTTGCCCGAAAGATGCAGGATGCTCAGTTGTTTGAGGCGAGTGAGTTTGTCTAAGGACAGCGTTCCATTCAACATATTTGAGTAGAGGTTAAGATGCCTGAGATTTACAAGTCTGGAAAGTGAGGTTGGGATTGGACCTTCCAAATCATTGTACAAGAGCTGCAACCCGGTCAAGTGTGTCAAATTCATCAGCCATGGCGGAATGTGACCCCGTAAATGACAGAAGCCTAGGCCTAAGTAAGAAATTCGGCTTAGATTTGCAAAAGAAGATGGAATTTCGCCATTTAGGGCGATAGCACTGAGATCCAAAGTAGTTAGTCTGGATAGCTTCCCTATCCATTGGAAGCTCCCACTGATAAAGTTATTGGTGTCAAGGGTCAAATAAGTGAGCTCGGTGAGGTTTTCCAAAGAAGGGATTCGGCCACTCAGGGTATTGTTTGAGAGGTCTAGGACCACCAGCTGAGTGAGATTGGCTACCGAAGATGGAACAGAGCCCGAGAAATGACAATCTTTGATGGATAGCTCACCTAAAAGGTTCAGAGCTCCTATCGAGCCCGGCAACTGACCTTAAAGACTAGTTCCTGTTACCCTGAAAGACCGGAGTGGACTTCCGCTAGGGAATTCAGGGAAATGGCCTGTGAGGTCCTGCTTATACCGGGCATTGAGAAAATGCAAATTCGGCAGATGTAAAACCCTCTCCGGGAGATCCTTATGTAACCCACAATCTGTCAGAAGAAGTGATCTCAAAGAAGACAAGTTTGCCATTAGATGAGGAATCGCAGAATTTATGGTGAGCCAACCAAGGTGAAGTTCCTCTAGTCTACTTAGGTTCTGGATTAGGCTCCTGAAAACAGGACCGCTCAATTCCGACGGATGTTCAACAGAGGAGACATTGTCCACGGACAAATCAAGAGACCTCAAGTCTGAGAGCATGGATATCTCTCGAGGGATTTGCCCCGATAAGAAAGATTTTGAGAAGTTGAGGTACTTCAGCTTTGTCAAACGGGCAAGCGAGGATGGGATTTCGGAGAAATTGAAGTGGTTCTTAGCTAGATTAAGTTCTTGGAGGTGCACAAGGCTGAAGAGAGTGCTGTTTGGACTGAGAGAACCAAGGAGGCAACCGGAACTGAGATTGTAAGGACTCGGGCCCCACTGTGTGATATTGTCCGCTTTGGGTCACCCGCCCTGGCGCGGACGAACCGCCATCCCAGCCACGTCTTTTTCCTCACGGTTTTAAAACGCATCACACAAGTTAAGAGGGACCCAAGCCTTATAAAGGCTCCCAGGACTCCCCCCCTAAGCGATGTGGGACAAGAGGGAGAGGGATCCTTTCCTTGCGCACGTTCAGGGACCGAGGCGCGGACGCACTGCCATCCCTCCTCCCCGCGCATCGCCGCTTGGGTCGTCACACTCTCCCCCCTTAGCAGAACAGCGTCCTCGCTGTGGCCCCACATGTGGCCACGGTCTTTTCCCTCACAGTTTTAAAACGCGTCACACAATTAAAGGAACCCAAGCCTTATAAACAAGGCCCAGGACTCCCCCCTAAGCCATGTGTGTGGCACCCCAAAATTCATAATGATCTCTAGTTACATTAAAGTCTATAAGTAGGTGATGGGAGTACTATCAAGTTATTTTATGGCAATTTAATCCATAATTTGCAATAAGATTTATGGCCAAGCTTTTAATGGATAATTATGTGATAGGAAAGAAAATCCTATCATTGGCCATGTGTTTTATAAATTGGAATTTATGGAATTATGATTTCAAGACTTTGGCCATGTGGAATTTAGTAATTAAATTCTTAAAAGAAAGAATTAAAGATGAATAATTGAAAGTGAAATTGTGGGTTTAATTAGGTTGGGCCTTAGGCCCAAGAGTATGGATTTTGGAGGGCCAAATGGTCGGCCCATTGGAGCCAAGGAGGGGTTGTCGACCAGCCCATTTGCTGGCCCAAGATAGGCCCAAGAAGAAGGCCCATTAACCTTGCATGTCCTCCAACACTTGTCCTCTCCTTTTTGCCACTTGTTCTCCTCATGAGAACACTTGTCCCTCATGCAAACCTAGAATGCATGCAATATAAAAGGGAAGGAAAGGAGAGAGAATGGCTGGTTAGCCATTCGGCCAAGAGAGAAAGGGAGAGAGAGAGAGGAAGAGGGTGCGGCCGAGAGAGGAAGGAGCCACCGCCATCCATCCGCCATGATCGTCGCCGGTGTGCCGCCGTTCGTGTGGTCTAGAGGCAAGTGGGAGTCCTCTAGCTTCTCTTGCATGCTTGTATGTTGTTTGCATGTTGAACTTTTGGTTGTTAGATGGGAAAAATCGAAGCATGGATGAGTTGTGTGTGAGTGGTGTGACTGTTCTTGCTCGGATCGTGTGAGTCAGTAACTTGTTTGAGATTGCATGTGTGTTTGGAGCCCGATTTTGGCTTCGATGTCTTCATGGAAGTTGTAGCTAACATCTTGTACTATAACATAATTAAATTTCGTGGAAAATGATGGATATTTGGGGGGTTAAAGTCTCATCTTACGGAGACCTCAGATCTGGAGAGTTTTTACTGACCTTTCGCTGGATTCATGGTTGCATGTTGTTTTTTGTTGAGAATCTTACTTTGGTTTCTTCATAAAAGTTGTATGGAACATCTTAAACTACAACATACTGAAATTTGAGGTGAAAAGAACAATTATAGCTTGGTTAATCGACTAGATCTTGAAGACGATGATTCTGGTGATGTGTTCCGAGACACCCGAGACTTCAAGGACCCAAATGATGACTATAATCTGGTTATTTGACCTAGATCTCTTCATGAAACTTGTAAAGGACATCTTGACACATAACATATCCGAATTTAAGAGAAAACGAAAGAGAATAGGTAGGTTAAAACTTCATATTTCGGAGATGTGTACACTGGACGATGCGGTAATAGATCCAGAAGCTTCGTGAGGTTGAATAAAAAAATATATAAGTAATCTGGCTTGGAGTTCTGCATAAAAGTTGTACGAAAATGTCTTGGCTATAATCCAGTTAAATTTTATAATTTTTGGAGGCCATATGAATATTTTAATTGAATTTATTCGGAAACCGTGCATTCTGGTTTTATCTGAGAAGCATAGGATGTTTTGGGAAAATTATGAGATTTTGTAAAAAAAATCCAATTTGGCCATGAATTCTGCAAATAATTACCCTCCTATGGGTTTGATTGATAATTTCTTGAATTTTGATAATTTTGGGAATTTATAGTAATAATAAAAATAAATAAATAAATAAATAAATAAAATTATTTTATTGGCCATAAATTCCATTTAAGTAACTCATGTTGCATGTGTGATAAAGTCTTGGTATGTGTATGATATTGAATTGAGTTGCATGTATGATAAAGTCTTGGTATGTGTATGGCATTGAATCGAGATGCATTTGTGATAAAGTCTTGGTATGTATATATGACATGGAATTGTAATGCATGTATGAATTCAATGATGAGTATGATCTTGATTTGTCATCACCTCACATGCCATGATAAATTGAATCATAATGATGTGAATTGAGATAAATGAGGAAGCCGTCGGAGGTGAGCCGACGATGCCCCGGGAGTGTCGGGATGCCTGGCTAGAAGGGTACGGCCGGTTGCCCGGTGGTCATGAATGGTCGAATACCGGAGGGTCCTCGGGAGACCGAGTGGTATCGAGATGCCCGGAGAGTGGGGGAGCCGAAAGCTCGGCATGGTAATTATGCCGAGGGATACCTCGCGATGCCGGATTGGGTGCGAGATGCCCGGCTTTGAAGGGTGCGGCCGGTTGCCGGTTGTGTCATGATACATGCCGGAGGTTTGTGTTGGATGCCCGGTTGTATCATGATGCATGCCCGGAGGGTCCTCGTGATGCCAGTTGGGATACGAGATGCCCGGAGAGTGTGGGAGCCGGATGATCTGTAATTGTATCTTGGATACATGTGGGACGCAAACATTGGTCCCGGGAATGAGAAATGTGGCGGTCCAAGATGAAATTGGAACTAAATCATGCATGGTGATATATGTGTGACGTGATGCATGATGATATATGCATGACATTATGCATGACAATATAGGCATGGTAATGATGATGATATGCATGATGATGATATGCATGATGATGATATGCATGATGATGATATATGACGATATGCATGATGATATGCATGATGATGATGGTGAGGATGATATATGATGATATGCATGATGATATGCATGGTGATGATGATGATTGATGATGATGATATGCATGATGATGATGGTGAGGATGATAATGTGATGATGTCATGATTGATGATGACATGTATGATATGATGATGCATGATAGTATGCGCATGGCTTCAAGGTAAGTAACGCCTGCAATGCATGTATGATTTGCCTTATGCATTGAGTTGTTATTGGATTTCCCTATCTGCTGAGTGGTTGTACTCATCCCTTTTGGGGACCAACCTTTTAGATTAGTAAATGGTTTGAGCGGTTGGATATGACCGCGAGGAGAAGGATAGCAAAGGAGGGAACCTTTGGACGCCGACACTGGTTGATGGACCTTAAGCATACGATTGCGGGAGGAGATGTCGGTCATCTTTTGAAGTATAGCCGAGTATAGAAACATTGGCATTTCGATGTACTGACTAGAGATGTCCATCTGTTTTATGTAAATAAACGTGTTCGGCTTTAACTTATATAAGATGTTTAGTAGGTGTGCATCGTTTTCTGAATATAGGGAAGGGAGTTTGTTGGATGTGCTTCCATATTTAAATTGTGCAAGGGACTGATCTAAAGGATGTAAACCCCCAGGTTGTATGGACCCGCTACAAATAAGAATGGTATCAGAGTGATAAGTTAATAAATATGTTAAGAGAATGGTAAGCGAACTGTGGTGACCCTAATCGAATCGGGGGCCGTCGAGGGGTGCCACAATGTGGGACAAAAGAAATGCCCTTAGCCTCGCCCGCGTACTGCTGAGGCGATCTTAGTCCGTCCCTCCGTACTGCCCCGGGTTTGGGTCGTCACAAAGATCAAGGCCAACCACATGGCCAGTATCCTCGTCGCAATGGATCCCACCCCACGAGTAGCAATCTCTGCTCTCCTCTGAGCCCCATGATTCTACTCTCGAGAAGTCACAAAATTCAGAAGTTTCAATAGCAAAGCTTTGCTTGAACTGCAACAAGGCAAGCTTCTCATGATCACCGCACAGTGGATGCTCGGCAGGAGGAGATGAATTCGCCATCCCCACTAGTGGAGATAGGGACAGCAAAAGCATGTAGAGGCATTTCGAAGAAGGGGCCATGTGAATATCTTCCTCTCTGCTTAGTGCGAATTGGAAAGATTTGAGAACTTCAAGTGGAAAAGGGAAAACGTGTATTCTTTCTATATTTATATGAAGGAGACATATCAAACTCCTTTTCGAATTCACCAATGCAGAAGTAGCTTTCATGGCTTCACAGGAGATGTGACCCCCCAAGTCTCTCCACGAGGACATTTGGAGGCTAATGCTACTAATGCTACAAATAGGATAAGAATAGCCACAATTTTCTCGTTGCCTTGGTAATCAGGGCACTTGAACTCATGGTCATAAAGATATATAATACTTGTCGAATAGAATTGAACCACATCGAATCTGAATGCGTGCAAGCCTGGACTTACTATCCATCAACAGAGGCTCACCTCCTAATGCTTTTGAGACTCTTATTTGCAATCCGTCATTTGACATCGTGATTCCCGGATCCGTCAATTGCTCCAACTTTCAGGACTCCTCTGGACTTCCTGGACTTCTCTCCTAGGCGTTGTCATTCACCAATATGATGACTTGGTCCAAGGAAGATTGTAACAGCATACACATGTCTAGGCCTCGACCGTTGAGCCAACTCGCGGGTTCGAGATCTCGTATTTAATAATATTTTACTCGATCATATCATTCAAAAAATCATGCAGGATATTTCCAGAAATGGGCAAAAGTAGTGCTGCAATAGCCAACCATTCTATTGTGTATAATGCAAGGTCCTAGTTGCAATGGTCAACCACCAAAGCACGTGCTTTCCCCATTTGAATTTTCCTCGTTCGCAATTGTAAATCTGATCACAAACGTGGAGGCCATAGAAATTTGTATACTTGAAACCTTGGTTAAATACATTACATATCAATTCTTTTTAAGGAGGGGTCTTGTTAACATTTTACCAGCTTCAAAGCAAATATTCACTCATAAAAATATATGTTAAAAACCATCTTTATGTTTATTTCATGAAAATTATCAAAAAAGTCCTAAACTTATCGTAATGGTACCAATTCCATCATAATTTTTTTCTTTGGTCAATTTAGTCTTGAATCTTTTGCATTTGTATCAATTCGGTCTATCCGGCCAAATTTTGGCCGGCGAGCAATTTATAACTTTTTTTTTTGTTTGATAACTCTCTCCATTACCGTCACACCCTCAACTCTATAAGTATAGGTGCAATGACATAGTACGTAGTCTCAAACATAACCATCAGCAACCTGTTATCGATATATATTCGTATATTTTATTTTTGTGAGATTATTGTCAATTATTTAAAATCTTAAATTTTTAGGTGAAAGTATAGTTTAATTTTTAATTATTCTATCAATTTTCATACTGGTTATTCTCAACCACTTCTAAAGGTCAATAGATATATATTCACGTTTGACAATAAGACTAGCGAAATGGACCAAATCGAGGCGGATTTGATTACAACACATGTAGGTAGTATTATATCTTCGGGATCTTTGGGCATTGTTACATCTAACGATGCCCTTGCTTGATATGGAAGACTTGACCACCGCTTTTATGTATTTGATAGAGACAGCCCTCTAGGGTCATAGGTTGCCATGTAATTTATCAATATCTTTCTGGGATCGAGACTTTGTTGATCAGATAGGAGATGAACTAGGTTCTGTAGAGCATCACAGCAGGTCAATTCAATGGTGCAATGAGAGGATCAAACACAGACGTCTTATTCTGAATACATAAGAATGAACCAAACGTCAATATGCAAGATTTTTACTCAGATTCACACGCAGGTTTCACTCAAAATATTGTCAAACACATGGTAGGCATTTTAATCTAATGATCTAAACGCAGGAATATGCCAACGTTTTTCCTCCGTATCATCATGAAAACACGACGAGTTCAAACCGCTAGCAGAAGCTCGGTTACATAAGACTTATACACAATCAGTATGTGGGATTCTCGGCCCCTGCAATGATTATCGATTGAACCAGAGCAAGACACTCAAAGAAGCAAACTTCGAAGACAGCAGGAATTAGCGAAAGAGTAAATGGCGAACCGCCGCTGAAGCTCTTCAGCGACCAATGACTGAGAATAGGGGGAGCAGAGCCTGTATGTTGCCGCGGTGGAGATGGATTGAAGCGACCATCTGTAATATTTGAGATTTTTTATAATATCAAAGGAAAGGTGGTGGGACCCACTTAATAAAAGGGTTGAATGTCAAAGAAACAAGGAATGGTGGATGCTTCTGCTTTTTAAAAGACAGAGGCCGAGACTCCAAGCACAGAAAGAAAAGAGGAAAAGGCAGAGAAGAGGGGGGGGTGGCGGATTTGTGTGGTCATGCCACGGGACCTTGCCAAGCCGATTTAACACTTGATAAGTATTCGCATCTCTCATTCGTCCAATTGAGATAATTTTCGAAAATAAGGCTAAAATTCAAAGTTACGTGTACATTAAGCCGCGAAGTCCGATTTTTGGGTTGTAATACTTCGGGTTTTCATGAGAATGGTTGATTATGGCGTTGTAGAGCCAGGGGTTTTGATGGGAGTTGTTTTGGTGTAACAGTTTTGTCAGAGTGAGATTTTAGAATTTCAAGGCCAAGTTCTCATTGAGTTTAGGTTTACATAATCATTTCGGATGAGTGATTTGTTGAAGCATGGTAGTTATTTTGTTAACATTTAAGTTTAGTTTAGTCAATCTACAGTTGAGATAGCATTTTACTTGGTTTTAATGTGATTTCTTGCATATATGATAGGAATGCGAGTTCGTTGAATCGAGTGAGCCTTGTTATTTGGTTTGGGACATAAACATGTGAGTGGTGCTATTTCTTCTATGGATTTGTAAACTCATATTTTGAAAGAGATAAATATTTAATAAATTATGAGCTATAATAAGCATGTTTGTGGCATAAAAATTTGGATCAGACAATTATTATTCATTGGTTATTAAGGAAGTATGGAAGCTTATGTATACGTATCACTTTGTGAACGAGTTTATGAAAGGATTTTCAAATGATATGAGAAATGCTTTTGTGAAAGGCATTTTGAGCGAATAAGCTATATTACGACACAAGACAACATAAGATCTCTTAGAGGCTTCGGCATGAACATAGACTTATAAACATGCATAGGTTGATCTATGGTATGATTTGAGAAAGTTTTTATGAAAGACATTTTGTTTTGAATGTGGTTTATGAAAGGAATTCGGAAATGTTTTGAGAAATGCTTTAAGAAAAATATTGGAAAGTATACATATGTATTACGTTATGAATTGTTTATGCAATGAGTTCTATAATGATTTGAGAAACCTTTTATAAAAAGGCATTTTGAAATGTCAAGGTTTGTGGAATGGATTCCGAAACATTATGCAAAATGTCTTGTGAAATGTGTTTAGTTTGTTGAACGAGAAAAAAATTTGTGTTACGGTTTATGAAATGTATAATGGATTATGAGATTAATTATTGATTGAATTTTTGGGTATTAGAGGATGTGGGGTTAGTGCTCAATATTGCCATGAGCCCATTGAGAGGCTGGTGGACATGCATATCAAGTTTAAAATATCCTTCTGGACCGAGCCACGGGCTTTGTAAGTAGAGACCTTACCAAGGGGGCAATCTTAGTCATTTTGTCACAAGACTTTGTGTTGTGACCATAATTTGATATTGAATAAAAGATTGGTCGATAGATAGACAATTGATGTGTGTTTTGATAAGAGATGAATCAATAGATGGACCATTGATGTGGTTTTTGAGATAGAGATTAATCAATGGATTTGACCATTGATGCTTGGATTCTAAAGATGGTTTAAATGAGTATTTTCTAAATTGGAGAAAACTTGTTGAAATGGAACAAACCATATATGACTTGATTTGTATATTAAAGTGTTGGATTATGAATTTATGCTATTGTTTTAGTATGCATAGTGGCTACTTAATCTGCTTAAAAGAGATATGTACTACTCATTGAACTTGTGGTTGCTCACCTCTCTCTTTCCTAACCTTTTCAGATTATTGGGTTAGTAGTTAATAGAGCAAGAGCATTATTGAGAGGGACTTTTGGAAGTGGACTTTGGGTGACTAGAGGCTGCATGTTTCGGATGGAAGGATAAAGTTTTCCTAATGTGGACTACATTAATTGATATAATAATTTACTGTTTTTAAGGCTACCGTAAAACAGGGTTGGTCTAAGGTGAGATAGAAGGTTTCTTAATTAGTTTAATATGGGACTGGCTAGTGTGAGCCGAGTTGAACCTGGCTTGTAATGAGGGGGCCTGGTTGGAAACTCTATAAATAGTGCTCAAGTTTTTCATCTAACCATAATTCTCACCTGTATTCTCACCTAAGGGGCGTTTACCTAACGCTACACGTGAGGGGGCCACCTCATTGAGTTGTTGATACGGAGGACAATAGAGGATAATGACTTAATGCATGGATTCCCTTGATGAGTGGGTAATCCCTTTTCTGCTTCCGCTTTACGTTCGATAGATCCCAAAATAGGTGCGTTAATTTTTCTACTCAATTATACATGTTCTCGTTCTAGTTATGGAAATCTTGGGATTGCGTAATTTGCTTCCAACATGTGGTATCAGAGCAACCATAACCCTAGAATTCGAATGCATAAGATTTGTGCCATAATTTGTGATTTTCATGATTTTTTGTATAAAAAAAATAAGATAAAATCACAAATTCGGACTGGGCTTGACAAGACGAGCAAGACGGTTGGCGACTCGTCGCCGGGGGAGGCCTCACGCGCCCCCCACGTGCGGCCACGCGCTGCCAGGGCATCGGAGACGCACCCATGCACGGTCATGTGCCCTCACGCGCTCCCACACACGGGGTGCCGCTCGTGCGTGCACTCCATACGCCCCGCACTCAGGCAGCGCGTGGGGGCACGTGGAGCCTCCATTCGGCACGTGATTGGTGGCGTTGGATTCGTATGGCTATCCTCTATCCTGTGGTGAATTTATTTTACATGTTTAATGACTTTATGGATGTGAAAATATATACAAAATCCTAAATACACGTATTTTTAGTGTATTTTTGCGTATTTTTCTTGTATTTTCTGTGATTTTGAAAATACAGGTAATTGGTTACTAGTATATTATTACATAAACATTATGAATGTGTAATTCATTAATAAAATGAAACTTTATTATAAGTTGAAACTGGCTTAATGAGATATAATCAGTATGTGATAATGTTTGAGCTATGTATTGAGCTAATGAGAAACAGTAAATGTTATGAAACTTTTGTTCCTCAAGCATACTCTTTGACACGCTGGTAATCTTTGAATGATGGACGTCTTAAGAACTTATGACCAAAATGATTGTACCAATTAACACATCTGCTGAATGTGGGTAATGTATGTCAGTTAAGTTATTGCATATTGTATCTAAACTTATCAGGTTGCTGGTTAATGTCTATCAAGTTAAATATTTTTTATAGTTGATAAGTATGACAGCATTTATACAGAGCAATTGTATCTACTATTATAGTTTATATATTTGGTTATGTGTTTTGACTCAATTTATAGGCCACTAATTGATGCAATGATAATTTGTTACTTAAAATTGGCTAATAAATCAGCTATTGGCCTTAGAGTCATGTTTTACCTTATGAAACTCGTGAGCGATAGTTGATCAGCTATCAAGCTTGTCAATCTTGAGTATCATGTATTGTCATTGATGTTAACTTGTGAGGGATCATTTGGATCATCATTCTTTTGATGATGTTCTAGTAATTAGTAATCGGGGTGCACAAGAGATGCTTGCTTCTATGTTATGAGAATTTTCTTGTGTTGCTGTGATCAATGATCTCATTAGAATCTATCTTTCAGATTTGCTATGTATATATATATGTATGATTAATTATTTATTAATAGATAAAACAATGTAATTAGCATGATATGTGATTTTAGTGATAACGCATCCGTATCACTAAAGTTAAAATCACATGTATATGATGTATGTGAGTAGTAAAGTTTATATCCCTAGTATGAGAGAGTTTCAATGATTCAATTGAGTAGTGACTGCCAAAGTGGCACGCTTGATTGGGTTTGGGAAATTTCGGTCTCGTATGCTGATTGGGATGTCTCCTGGTCTAATACATGGTTATGCTCCCAAAGGAGGTGATTGTGTATTAGTTCATGGAGGGATACATGATGGTGTGGTAAAAGATTGATTGATCCCAGTGGTTCATCTACCCAAAAGTGATGAATTTACGAAGATTAGAATATATTCTCATAACCGCTATCATGTGGAGAGAGTACAACTGCATATCATGTATTTTGCCCAAAGGTGATTATATGATTATACGTGTAATTCTCTGGATGTGTACTTGTACGTCAAGTTATACGGTACTCACATGATGCTAATTATATATATATTGATTGTTTTTCAGTTACATTTTCTGTAATTAATAACTTCATTATTATTAAGACTTTTACTGCTTCAAATTTTAAGTAGTTGACATATGATTTGCTGCTTGAGAAAATAGCAATAGAATTTGCTTACTGTCTATGAAGCGTTCCATTCTAGAACACTTGAAAAGTGGCTTGTCTACTGACTGCACTACTATAAGATGATGGAAGGCTTAGTTGCTTGAAATTATGTCTTGTTTGATATCGAAATTAAGACACATTTGCAAATATTGTATTTAAACCCTAATAGCATATACATCTCGTATATGGTTGAAAATGTTGTTTCCAAAAGTTTTCTATTTAAGGAATAATCTCACACATATCTAAATGAAGAGTAGAAAAGTTGACAATGTTGATATTATGTCTACTCTTAACGGTTATCCAAAGACTTCTATAGATTATTGTGGAAGTAAAATTACTGAGATAAAGAATAAAACAATTACAATTAGTCTTAAAAGGTTGTCAGTCTTAATAGTGGCCGTGAGTATTTTGACAAGTGTGACAATGTGAAATAGCTTAAAGGGTCATTTGTCAAATACTTTGTAGATTTTAGGGTGGTAACTTAATTACTATGCCTAAAAATACTGACAAAAAGATTTGGCCGAAAGGCATAAATGCACCATATTGAACATGGTGATGAGTATAATTAGTAAGACTAATTTATCCGGTTTTCTGTAGGATGATATTTTGAAAGCAACCTTTTTACATACAAAAGGTATTTCTTATCAAAGTTATTTGATAAACTTCTTTTGAGTTTTAGACTGGACATAAATTACTTGAATCATATTAAATTTAGAGGTGTCATGTAAAAGTGAGGTTATCTAATTCAATATTAAGTGTATTGGAGTTTAGATCCACTTGGAATTATTTTGTATCTTACTCAGATTGTTCAAAGGAGTATTAATTTTATAACTCTAAAGAAGGTACAAATATTATGGAATCACATACTGTAAAGTTTCTACAGTTCAACATAATTGTAAAGGATAACTGCTCTCAGACTATTAAGAATAATAGTACGATGGAAAATCACTGTATATTTGTCTTTGTCTATATAGATAATTGTGTACAGACAATTATTGAATCTCATATACCATAGATTAAACTTATTGAAGTTTAAGGTATTATTCTCGATATAATTTATGATGAAATTTTTTCAAACCTCTCAAGTATAGAATGAAGTGGTGGTAACTTTACTCAGGAGATTTGTTAGGGAAATACGATCAGTTATTCCATTAAATTATATAGTTTATTTGTGAGAGCATAACTGCAATATCCACTATATGGTTGATGTAGTGGCATATTTATAAATTTCGTTTTTTGTTCTCAATCAAGTATGTGATTTGATGCCATAAAAGGCAATATACAATCTGTGAATCATAATGTTTGGAAACTAACTTATTTGCCTAAAGATCACAAGTTCATTAGTTGCAAATTAACATACAAAATTAAAATGATTTCAAAGGAAAATTGTGAAGTTTAAAACTGAACTTGTAGCTAAATTTTTCATTCTGAAAGAGGAGTGGATAGTTTATGGTGAAGAAATAATTATTTTTTTCTACTATTTTTAAATATTTTTTTAGAGTGAACGTGGCATTAATAATTTATTTTGATATGAAGTTACATCAAATAGATACAAAATATATATAGTGCAACCGGATGATTTTGCAGCAGATTCAAGTAAACTTGTGTGTAGACTGAAAATTTTTAATTCATGGTCTTAAACAAGTTTCCAGACAATATTATTAAAGTTTCATAGTGTTGTTATCTTGTTTAATTGGGAACAAAGTAATTCAATATACTGCAAAGTCAGTGGGAGGAATTTTTTTTTTCTCATACTCTGTGTACATGATATTTTGCTTACAAGTTATGACATTGAGACATCTTATATCATTTATACAAAGGTCTGTAATGATTGTTTTTGCCATATTATATTAGATTTTCTCAGATGACATATGCTGATTGTATATTGGAAATATTCAATATACATCATTGCAAGCCAAGAATTGCTCCTGTTTTTAAGGGTGATGGACTAAATCTATCACATTGTCCTTATTAAGATATTGAGAAAATCTAATTAAAGGGTGTACCTTGTGTCAGTGCACTTAAAAGTATAATATATGCTTGAATTTGCACTAGACTAAATGTTGTCTTTGTGACAAGACTTCTAAGAAGATATTAGTTAAATCTAGGACATGATTACTGGATTGCTGTTAAGAATGTTTTAAGGTACTTAAAGAGGACATGAGATTATATGCTAATTTACAGACATGTTCAATTATTGCAGTTAGTAGGGTATTTAGATGTAAACTTTGCTAGTTGTTCTGATGACATGTAATCAATAACGGAATACATATTTATGTTAGCAAGAAGTGCTGTAAATAAAGTTCTATGTCATATTCTACTATGTAACCAATATTAGTAACATTCTTTTAGGTTGTTACTTGAAATTTTAGGCTCCAGAACCTCATGAAGGAGTTAATCGTTTTAATTTTATGGATAAACCCATACGGTTGTATTAAGACAATAAATTTGTAGTATTATTTATTTACTACGGATGTCTCAATGGGTCTAACTAAATGGCGGTCAAAATTTTTGACCAAAAGGAAATGGTACAGAAAGGTGACGTAATGATATAACACATTTTCACAGATAATATGGTTGCAGATCCACTAATTAAAGGCGTATGCCCATGTGTATTTGAGCGACATGTCATTAGCATGGGCCTAGGAGCATCATGAGATGTTGTTATTTAGTGGGAGCTATTTTGGCTTTACTCTGATAAATGTTTCATCTGTGTTTGTTACACTTTGTAACGGTTTAATATGTATCAACTTTTGCATTCAATAAAATATTTTTGAGTGTGTTGTTATTATGTTGAATATATATTGATAAAGTCTAAAGGTACTGTATAAACCTTGAGTGAATATTATGGGCATCCGGTTATTAGCCTTGTCCATATGTTTTTTTATACATAAATAAAGGTTAACCGTAAGGACAAGACATATGTGGGTTCATGGAACCATAAAAACATTCTTTACTGGCACAAGTTTTTGTGTCGCCTAAGGTAAGAGAATGGTGACTGACAAATGGGATCTGTAATGTTATTCATTTGACACACTACTATATTGAATCCATATTAATAAAGTTGAAAACATTCGTGACCATGGAAAGCTCTGTGTGTATACATGCAGTTACCGTCATGATTCGGTGTTTAAGCTTTTATGAGATATGATTGACTATTAATAATTATCTTTGGACCAAATGTGCACACATATGGTACGATTTCAATTAATATAGTCCAAGTGGAAGAATGTAAGAGTTTTCCTAACGTGGACTACGTTAATTGATATTGTAATTTACTGTTTTTACGGCTACTATAAAACAGGGTTGGTCTAAGGTGAGATAGAAGGTTTCTTAATTAGTCTAATATGGGACTGGCTAGTGTGGGCCGAGTTGAGCCTGGTCTCTAATGAGGGGGCCTGATTGGAAACTCTATAAATGGTACTCAAGTCTCTCCTCTAACCCTAATTCTCACTTGTATCCTCACCTAAGGGGCATTTACCTAACACTACACGTGAGGGGGCCACCTCATTGAGCCATTGATACGGAGGGTAACAGAGGAGAATGACTTGATGCATGGATCCCCTTGATGAGTGGGTAATCCCTTTTCTGCTTCCGCTTTATGTTTGATGGATTCCAAAACAGGTGCTTTAATCTTTCTGCTCAATTATGCATGTTCTTGTTCTAGTTATGGAGATCTTAGGATTGCGTAATTTGCGTCCAACAATGTGATCCCCTTTTTTACTAAAATTCGGGGTGTGACGTGATCGATGGGGTGAGTGATGTTCGAAGAAGAAGAATGGACTACGAATTCTCAAGAATTGGATTCTAGAGAGAAGGAAATTCTGTCAGCCCATGAGATGCTATCTGGTGTAGTATGGTCCGTTGTTACATGTCCCTTAGCCAGAATTCCTTCGCTCTTCTTAGTTCTTGTGCGCGCACGCTTTATGGGCCAAGCTCTCATGGGCTTTAGAGGCTTCGACTTAACCTTGTGAATTTGGGCCTATGCAGAAGTCGCTTAATGTGACTTTAAATTTGGGCTTGGCTAGTGGTCTGGGTTAGTGGACCGGGCCAAAGTGAGCGAGTCAGACTTAATAGATGGGCTCAGGAAAATGGATTTAGGTCCTTGCACAAATGGCCAAATTGGACTCTCTTGTTTATTGATTTATTATTATTTTTCTTGGTTTTACAAAGACAGAAACTTGATTTATCGGCAAAAATTCAGGTGTCAATAATAAGTCAACATATCAAATGATTCTTCTTTGAGAACAAAGAAAAGATTAAACAGACAAATCAAATGACATTAACTAAGTACATGACTAGCAAGCGTGGTAAGAAGTTTAGAAAATTCTCTTGTGCTATGTTGGTTCTCAGCATAATGTACTGCTTGGTGAGAGAGAATTTGATTTTTTACTGTACAAACATAAAAGAATATCCGAAAAGCAAAAGTGATATGTATATTTTTCACGATAATCATTTGTTGTGGTTCTTGTCTAATCAATCTCCAAATGTGGATTTTGCTTCAAATGTCAATACAACTATTGTCTGTATAACTTGTGAGGTGACAAACAACTAAAGCAAATGATCAAGGTGTGGATGAGAGTCAAGATTTGCATAAAGTTATGAGAACATTGTACCATTGCTATTGAATGTTTTACTAGAACCCGTAAATGGGTTTCAGCAAGTGATGTGAACCCTGGACAGAAAAAATCCTTGTGGCAATTCATATTTGAGTATTCAATAGTAATACTCTTGCTTGATCATTGATAGGAAAAAGGCACAATGAGCTAGGTTTACAAGCTGACAATTGCTTTATAAATAGATGTGATGAGAGATTAGCTGAAGAAAATGAAGTTTGACGTAAATAACTGTAAAGATACTACCGAGAAGCAAGTACATTTGAGAAAAAGAAGGAAATACCCAGCTCACTTTTTAAGGGAGTTCTAATATATGCATAAATTGAGAAACTTGCCTAACCACGAGTTCCTACCTCTCCTAGGCTACCTCCGACTAGGCCGTCGCCTTCTCCTGGCATTTCCTTCAAACCAATCATGTTTCCAAGAGATGAATGCATTTCCGATGACCACTCCAATCACTAAGCCACTCCCATACCCCATAAGAACAATTTTCCAATTGAGTTGAATTGGTGATCCCAGGTCTTCTTCTTGGTAGGTTGAAGGTTGTCCTGACTTATCTGCTGAATCTTGACATTTCGTGGATATGAATTGCCCACACAATCCCAAGTTTCCTTCAAAAGAATCATTTGAAAACGTATCGAACTGTTTCCCTCTAGGCACAGACCCGGTCAGATTGTTATAAGACAGGTTTAGGAAAGAAAGGAACCCAAGTTCTATTAGCTTATGAGGGATTTGTCCTGAGAGTTTATTTCGAGAAAGGTCTAATGACTCTAGCGCTGTGAGATTCCCTAATGATGATGGGATGTAACCAGTGAAGGAATTATTGGAAAGGTTAAGCCCTTGCAGTCCTTTGAAATCGCCTATGACACTGGGGATCTCTCCTTTTAACAAATTGCTGGAGAGGTCGATGATCGTGAAGACTTCTGGTATCTTTTGGTAATACGATTTGAGCCCTTTGTAAATCACTATCATGGAAAAATCGTAATCGCCATAGTAGGTGAGCGGAAGGTATTGTGGCGGATATAGATAATTGTGCATGTATGTAAAGTTCCGCGTCTCGAATTTCATGGCGTTCCAAGACTGAAAGAATTCCATGGACAACTTACCGATGAATGCATTAGAAGAGAGGTCAAGTATCCGCAACTTAAGGAATGCATGGCTCGATTGAGGTCTCTCTATAACACCGTGGAATTTGTTGGATCGCAAAATAAGGATATGAAGCTCCGGTAGTGATCCCAACCATGATGGGAAGGTGTCCATGATAAGATTGTTTGCAAAGTTGATGAACTCGAGCTTTTTGCAATTGGCTAAGGACCTCGGTAAATTACCTTGCAACTGGTTATCACTCAAATCAATCATTGTCAATTGCACCCCCCTCACTGAGAGCTCAGGAATGCTCCCGTGGAAATTGTTGCCTTTTAGGTTCAATACCATGAGTGATTCGCTGATATTGCCCAAACAAATAGGAAGCACACCGGTCAAATTGTTAGAAGACAAGTCTAGTGTGATTGCTGAACTCAAATTGCAGATCCACGGTGGCAATGCTCCCGTCAAGTTGTTGTTAGATACTATATAGGATATTGTCGATGACGGTGCTTCAGGGGGTGGTCCTTTCAACATGTTATGAGAGAGGTCTATCGTGTACGTATATAAAGGAGGCATCGGGTAATATCGATCAAGACTAGTCAAGAAGTTATGAGAGAGATTCAAGTAGACCATGCCATTAAAACTGCCATTCCATACCCAGAAGGGCACTTCACTAATGTTGTTGCTGGACAAGTCCAACCATTGAATATCCTCTTGGTTTTGTAAGAATGCCGGAAACTCGCTTAAATTGCATGAAGCGAGTCCTAAGGTTGAAAGCCAAGGAAGAATAAGATTTGCACTACTCGTGCAGCCTGATAGCCTGTTATATGATATTTGCAGCACTTGCAATTGTTTGTACTTGTGAAAGTTGTCTAGCTCAATAGTACCATTGAAGTTGTTTTCGAAAAGGCGGAGGGCCTCGAGATTTTGAAGTTGAGAGATTGATGAAGGTATCTCACCGTGGAATTTATTGACTGCAAGGTCAAGCACAACCAGTTGAGTCATGTTCATAAGCCAAGACGGTATAGAACCCGATAGCTGATTACCTCCGACGAACAAAAGAGTTAGTTGAGTGAGGTTCATGAGCTGAGATGGGATGGCACCGCTTAATTGGTTGCCACTTAAGCCTAACGTATAAAGCTGAGACAAGTTTCCAATTGAAGGTGGAATCTCGCCATATAAATTGCTCGCTCCGAGTCCCAGATATGTGAGCTTCTTCTTCTTCCAAACCCAAGAAATAGAGGAAATGGACTGGGTAGTGAATGGATTCACTGAGACATCCAGGTATTTGAGGTTGCTAAGATTAGCAAGTGAAGCCAGGATGGATCCTGAGAATTCGCAATCACTTACGTCGAGATAGCTCAAGGAAGGAAGGATTCCAATTGAAGAGGGTAGCTCCCCAGAAAAGCTCGTGGCTTGCAGTCCTAGCTCTTCAAGAGGACTGCTTGAGTTAAAGTTTGGTAATCGGCCTGTGAGAGCTTTGTTGTGACTCACATCTAGATGTCGCAGCTTCGGTAAATGAAAAATGGCAGATGGAAATACACCGTGCAGGTCGCACTGATCCATGTCCAGCCTTCTCAGTGATGACAGATTCGCTAGAGTGTTGGGCATTTGGGATGACATTTTGACGAAACCAAGGTGAAGTTCTTCCAGGCTAGTCATATTTTGAGCTAGGCTTCTCAGGCCCAGTGCTTTCATCTCCAACAAATGTGTAAAACTAGAATGATATGGATCATTTGGAGATTGATTCCAACACAAGTTGAGGTACACCAACCTCGTCAGCTTGAAGATTTCTGTGGGGACTTGACCAGAATAAATGGAAGTAGAGAGGTCGAGATGAGTCAATCTCGAGAGATCTCCAACTCGGGATGGTATTTGAGAGTAGTTGAAGTGATTGTCACTGAGATTGAGCTTTTCAAGATGAGTAAGCTGGAAGAGGGTACTGTTGTTGTCGATAGAACCATAGAGAGAACTACTTCCCAGATTGAGAACAATTACATGGCCCGTGTTCTCATCACCTCGATCCCATCCCAGGAGCAGCAATCCTGACTAATTTTCCAGGATAGAGTCTTGGGATGACCGAGAGGATTACTTGAAAAATTTGCGATGTGATATCTCTCTTTAAATTGCAGCAATGCAGACATTTCGTCTTCGAGACACAGAGGTTTCATAGAAAGAGAGAGATTGTGCACGCCAATAGGCTGAGACGACAAGTATAAGAAAAGAAAGTGTATGAACATGTAGAAGCACGATGAGCAAGCCATTTGTTTCGAAATAGAGATAACTTTGTTTTGATGAGCAGTGTTAGAGAGGGTGAAGCAGATTTTATAGGTGGCGCTGGGTGCCTAGGGATATGAACACGCCTCATCTCACGTTAGGATGCATCGAACCAATGACTTTTAGAGTGATGAAACACGTGCTGTACCTCTGAATATTCAGGTGCGTGAGAATTGCCTTGCGCAGTGCCTTAACGTGTAGCTGCATGGAAGACTTGCGTCAATCGTGGAGGAAGAAGCAAAAGGGTATGTGAAATGGTAATATTTGACCATTGGATTGGTAAAAAAATCTGACATGGTGACAGTAAAAGAAAAAATGAGAAAGTTTGACTAATCAACAAAAGGAGAAAGTGTACATAAATAGTTGAGGTTCATCCGAGGAGACCTGAGTCAACCGAGGCACTCTCACATATGGATTTTGCCCATAAATTCAATTTTTATGGACTTTAAAATCTCTAATGCTAGAAAATCTCCAATTCTTATCCATATTTTGGTGATTTAATTGATGTACAAAAAAAAAAAATTGATTCAGGCATTTATGATAATTAACATTTGAAACATGGGGTTAATTTTACAAATGTTCAATAAATGAGGGATCAAAATATAAATATACAAAACATAAAAAATAATCAAATAATAAAGGGGAAAAATAAAAACTAAATATTATCTTCTCTTTTGACTCTCACTTGTCATGACTCATGATTTTCAATGTAAATTCATCCTAAACTCTTTATTATTATTTATTTATTGATTTGTGAATTTGATTCAAATTAATTTGATTGAAATAATCATAAAATATATATTTAATATATAACGGTTCTAACATGTTAGAATGCTATTTTTTGAGAAATGAAGTGCTGGCGTGTCGTGTTTAGTTGTGTTGTATGTCCTATATCGATATCAATGCTACTTAGCATGTAGTTGCATGGAAGACTTGGGTCAACCGTGGAGAAAGCTGTCAAAAAGTGTATGAAATGGCAATATATGACCATTGGATTGATCATAAAGTCAAACATAGTGAGAACGAAAGAGAAAATGAGAAAGTACGACTAGTCACAAAAGGATCAAGCGGATGTAAATAATTGAGGTTCATCCATGGAGAGGCGGATCTCCCGTGGTGGCCTTATATGCGAATTTTGCTCGCAGATTCAATTTTTATGAACTCTAAAATCACTAATGATAGAAAATCTCTAATTCTTATACTTGGTAATTTAATTGACGTACAAAAAAATAGGTGCACTCACATTGTGGTAATAAACCTTGATGTAGGACTTTATTCTCATTTTAGTAATAAGATTTTTCATGTAACATAATTTAAATTCAGAAAAAGAGATGTGAAGATAAAATAGCATTTAACTTGCCTTGTATCTTTGATACAAATAGCCTAGGAAGCATCGACTATTTCTGGGAGCTTTCATGTGGTGTCCGGCACTTTGACACGTGTCCAATATTCTTCAACATTTTCCGACACGCGTTCAACATGTGTTAGAAAGCTCTCTCGACACGCTCTAACTCGAGAGTCTAGAATTTCAACACACAACCGGGCGTTCAATTTTAAAAATTTTCAATAAATGATTGATCAAAATATAAATATGTGAAAAATAAAAAATGATAAAAATATTAAAGGGGAAAGAATAACAACCCAGTATTCTCTTCTCTTTCCACTCTCACTCATTGTGACTCATGATGTTTAGTGTAAATTCATTATAAACTCTTTTATTGTTATTTATTCATTTATTTATGAATTTGAATATAATTAATTTGATTGAAATATTATAAATATGCATTTGATGTATAATGTATTCCAACATGTTGGAATTCTTTATTTTTAAGTAATGATATGTTATCGTATGGTGTGGTGTCGTGTCGTGTAATGTGTTCCATATTGGTATAGATGCATGTAAAATTTGAGAAAGTAGTGAAAAAATTTATGAAATGATTATATTTTACATATTAGATTGGTCAAAAAGTTAAACACGGTGGGAACAAAAGAAAAAATGAGAAAGTATGACTAGTCACAAAAGGAGAAAGCGGACCTAAATAATTGAGGTTCATCCGTGGAGACTTGAGTCTTTTGTGGTACTCTCACATGTGAATTTTGCCAATAGATTCAATTTTTATGGACTTTAAAATCTCTAATGACAGAAAATTTCTAATTCTTATACTTTGGTGATGCAAAAAAAAAAAAAAAAAAATAGATTCACGAATATTGTGGTAATAAACCTCGAAGTAGCACTTTATTCTAATTTTAATAACGAGATTTTTCATGTAATATAATTAAATTCGGAAAATGAGATATGAGAATAAGATAGCATTTAACATGCCCTAGATTTTTTATATGTGTAGCCTAAGAAGCATCGACACTCTATGGAAGCCTTCTTGTCGTGTCCGATACTTTCCAACACATGCCCGACAATTCTCAGAAAACTCTGTTTACACGCTCCCATACACGAGTCAAGAATTTCGACAGGCGATTCGACACTCACATCGCCAACTTTAAAAAATTTTCAATAAATAACAGGTCAAAATGTAAATATGCAAAAAATAAAAAATAATAAAAGTAATAAAGGGAAATGATAAAAACCCGGTATTCCCTTTTTTTTTTTTTTATTGTCACTTGTTGTAACTCATGATTTTTAGTGTAAATGAATTCTAACCTCTTTTATTATTTGTTTATTTATTTATGAATTTGAATAAAATTAATTTGATTGAAATAATCATAGAAATGATAATTTATCATGTATATATAAAATTCTACATTTAATAGACAACGTGTTCCAACGATAAAAATATTAAAGGGGAAAGAATAAAAATCCAGTATTCTTTTCTCTTTCGACTCTCACTTATCGTGACTTATAATGTTTAGTGTAAATTCATTATAAACTCTTTTATTCTTATTTATTTATTTATGAATTTAAATCTAATTAATTTGATTGAAATATTATAAATATGCATTTGATATATAACGTATTCCAACATATTGGAATTCTTTATTTTTTAAGTAATTATGTGTTATCATGTCGTGCCGTGTAGTGTGTTCCATATTGGTATAGATGCATGTTAAACATGGGTCCACCGTGGAGAAAGTAGTGAAAAAGTGTATGAAATGATTTTTTTTTTACATATTAGATTGGTCAAAAAGTTAAACACGGTGGGAACAAAAGAAAAGATGAGAAAGTATGCCTAGTCACAAAAGGAGAAAGCGGACTTAAATAATTGAGGTTCATCTGTGGAGACTTGGGTCTTTCGTGGTACTCTCACATGTGAATTTTTCCAATAGATTCAATTGTTATGGACTTTAAAATCTCTAATGATAGAAAATCTTTAATTCTTATACTTGGTGATGCACAAAAGAAAAAAATAGATTCATGCATGTCGTGGTAATAAACCTTGATGTAGCACTATATTCTAATTTTCATAATGAGATTTTTCATGTAATATAATTAAATTTAGAAAAAGAGATATGAGAATAAAATAGCATTTAACTTGCCCTGGATTTTTCATATGTGTAACCTAAGAAGCATGGACACTCTTCGGAAGCCTTCTTGTCGTGTCTGATACTCTCTGACACATATCCGACAGTTCTCAGAAAACTCTTTTTACACGCTCCCACACACGAGTCAAGAAGTTCGACATGCGATTCTGACGCTCACATTGTCAATTTTAAAAATTTTCAATAAATAATGGGTCAAAATGTAAATATGCAAAAAAATAAAAAATTAATAAAATTAATAAAGGGGAAATGATAAAAACCCGGTATTCTCTTATTTTTTGACTCTCACTTGCTGTAACTCATGATTTTTAGTGTAAATTAATTCTAAGCTCTGTTATTATTTGTTTATTTATTTATGAATTTGAATCAAATTAATTTGATTGAAATAATCATAGAAATGATAATTTATTATGTATATATAAAATTCTACATTTAATATACAACGTATTCCAACGATAAAAATATTAAAGGGGAAAGAATAAAAATCCAATATTCTCTTCTCTTTCAACTCTCACTTATAGTGAGTCATGAACTTTAGTGTAAATTCATTATAAACTCTTTTATTGTTATTTATTCATTTATTTATGAATTTGAATATAATTAATTTGATTGAAATATTATAAATATGCATTTGATGTATAATGTATTCCAACATGTTGGAATTCTTTATTTTTAAGTAATGATATGTTATCGTATGGTGTGGTGTCGTGTCGTGTAATGTGTTCCATATTGGTATAGATGCATGTAAAATTTGAGAAAGTAGTGAAAAAATTTATGAAATGATTATATTTTACATATTAGATTGGTCAAAAAGTTAAACACGGTGGGAACAAAAGAAAAATGAGAAAGTATGACTAGTCACAAAAGGAGAAAGCGGACCTAAATAATTGAGGTTCATCCGTGGAGACTTGAGTCTTTTGTGGTACTCTCACATGTGAATTTTGCCAATAGATTCAATTTTTATGGACTTTAAAATCTCTAATGACAGAAAATTTCTAATTCTTATACTTTGGTGATGCACAAAAAAAAAAAAAAAAAAAAATAGATTCACGAATATTGTGGTAATAAACCTCGAAGTAGCACTTTATTCTAATTTTAATAACGAGATTTTTCATGTAATATAATTAAATTCGGAAAATGAGATATGAGAATAAGATAGCATTTAACATGCCCTAGATTTTTTATATGTGTAGCCTAAGAAGCATCGACACTCATGGAAGCCTTCTTGTCGTGTCCGATACTTTCCAACACATGCCCGACAATTCTCAGAAAACTCTGTTTACACGCTCCCATACACGAGTCAAGAATTTCGACAGGCGATTCGACACTCACATCGCCAACTTTAAAAAATTTTCAATAAATAACAGGTCAAAATGTAAATATGCAAAAAATAAAAAATAATAAAAGTAATAAAGGGGAAATGATAAAAACCCGGTATTCCCTTTTTTTTTTTTTTTTATTGTCACTTGTTGTAACTCATGATTTTTAGTGTAAATGAATTCTAACCTCTTTTATTATTTGTTTATTTATTTATGAATTTGAATAAAATTAATTTGATTGAAATAATCATAGAAATGATAATTTATCATGTATATATAAAATTCTACATTTAATAGACAACGTGTTCCAACGATAAAAATATTAAAGGGGGAAAGAATAAAAATCCAGTATTCTTTTCTCTTTCGACTCTCACTTATCGTGACTTATAATGTTTAGTGTAAATTCATTATAAACTCTTTTATTCTTATTTATTTATTTATGAATTTAAATCTAATTAATTTGATTGAAATATTATAAATATGCATTTGATATATAACGTATTCCAACATATTGGAATTCTTTATTTTTAAGTAATTATGTGTTATCATGTCGTGCCGTGTAGTGTGTTCCATATTGGTATAGATGCATGTTAAACATGGGTCCACCGTGGAGAAAGTAGTGAAAAAGTGTATGAAATGATTTTTTTTACATATTAGATTGGTCAAAAAGTTAAACACGGTGGGAACAAAAGAAAAGATGAGAAAGTATGCCTAGTCACAAAAGGAGAAAGCGGACTTAAATAATTGAGGTTCATCTGTGGAGACTTGGGTCTTTCGTGGTACTCTCACATGTGAATTTTTCCAATAGATTCAATTGTTATGGACTTTAAAATCTCTAATGATAGAAAATCTTTAATTCTTATACTTGGTGATGCACAAAAAGAAAAAAATAGATTCATGCATGTCGTGGTAATAAACCTTGATGTAGCACTATATTCTAATTTTCATAATGAGATTTTTCATGTAATATAATTAAATTTAGAAAAAGAGATATGAGAATAAAATAGCATTTAACTTGCCCTGGATTTTTCATATGTGTAACCTAAGAAGCATGGACACTCTTCGGAAGCCTTCTTGTCGTGTCTGATACTCTCTGACACATATCCGACAGTTCTCAGAAAACTCTTTTACACGCTCCCACACACGAGTCAAGAAGTTCGACATGCGATTCGACGCTCACATTGTCAATTTTAAAAATTTTCAATAAATAATGGGTCAAAATGTAAATATGCAAAAAAAAAAAATTAATAAAATTAATAAAGGGAAATGATAAAAACCCGGTATTCTCTTATTTTTTGACTCTCACTTGCTGTAACTCATGATTTTTAGTGTAAATTAATTCTAAGCTCTGTTATTATTTGTTTATTTATTTATGAATTTGAATCAAATTAATTTGATTGAAATAATCATAGAAATGATAATTTATTATGTATATATAAAATTCTACATTTAATATACAACGTATTCCAACGATAAAAATATTAAAGGGAAAGAATAAAAATCCAATATTCTCTTCTCTTTCAACTCTCACTTATAGTGAGTCATGAACTTTAGTGTAAATTCATTATAAACTCTTTTATTGTTATTTATTTATTTATGAATTTGAATCTAATTAATTTGATTGAAATATTACAAATATGAATTTGATATATAATGTATTCCAATGTGTTGGAATTCTTTATTTTTAAAGTATTGACGTGTTGTCGTGTCGTGTCATGTCGTGTTGGTATAGATGCATGTAAAACTTGGGTCCATTGTAGAGAAAGTAGGGAAAAAGTTTATGAAATGATTATATATTACATATTAGCTTGGTAAAAAAGTTAAACACGGTGGGAACAAAAGAAAACATGAGAAAGTGTGGCTAGTCACAAAAGGAGAAAGCGGACGTCAATATTTGAGGTTCATCTGTGGAGACTTGGGTCTTTCGTGGTACTCTCACATGATTTTGCCAATATATTCAATTGTTATGGACTTTAAAATCTCTAATGATAGAAAATCTCTAATTCTTATACTTTGGTGATGTACAAAAAAAATAGATTCACGCATATTGTGGTAATAAACCTTGATGTACCACTTTACTCTAATTTTAATAATGAGATTTTTCATGTAATATAATTATATTCGGAAAAAGGGATATGAGAATAAAATAGAATTTAACCTGCCATGGATTTTTTATATGTGTAGCCGAAGAAGCATGGACACTCTCTGGAAGCCTTCTTGTCGTGACCGATAGTCTCCGACACATGTCCAACAGTTCTCAGAAAACTCTCTTTACACGCTCCCACACACGAGTCCAAAATTTTGACGGGGATTCGACACTCACATCGCCAATTTTAAAAAAATTTCAATAGATAACGGGTCAAAATGTAAATATGCAAAAATAAAAATAATAAAAGTAATAAGGGGAAATGATAAAAACTCGGTATTCCCCTTTTTTTTTTTACAGTCACTTGCTATAACTCATGATTTTTAGTGTAAATTAATTCTAAGTTCTTTTATTTATTGTTTATTTATTTAATAATTTCAATAAAATTAATTTGATTGAAATAATCATAGAAATGATAATGTATCATGTATATATAAAATTCTTCATTTAATATACAACGAGTTCCAACGATAAAAATATTAAAGGGGAAAGAATAAAAATCCAGTATTCTTTTCTCTTTCGACTCTCACTTATCGTGACTTATAATGTTTAGTGTAAATTCATTATAAACTCTTTTATTGTTATTTATTTATTTATGAATTTGAATCTAATTAATTTGATTGAAATACTATAAATATGCATTTGATATATAACGTATTCCAACATGTTGGAATTCTTTATTTGTTAAGTAATTATGTGTTATCATGTCGTGTCGTGTAGTGTGTTCCATATTAGTATAGATGCATGTGAAACATGGGTCCACCCTAGCGAAAGTAGTGAAAAAGTGTATGAAATGATTATATTTTACAGATTAGATTGGTCAAAAAGTTAAACACGGTGGGAACAAAAGAAAAGATGAGAAAGTATGCCTAGTCACAAAAGGAGAAAGCGGACCTAAATAATTGAGGTTCATCTGTGGAGACTTGGGTCTTTCGTGGTACTCTCACATATGAATTTTGTCAATAGATTCAATTGTTATGGACTTTAAAATCTCTAATGATAGAAAATCTCTAATTCTTATACTTTGGTGATGCAAAAAAAAAAAAAAAAAAAAAGAGATTCACGCATATTGTGGTAATAAACCTTGATGTAGCATTATATTTTAATTTTAATAATGAGATTTTTTGTGTAATATAATTAAATTCAGAAAAAGAGATACGAGAATAAAATAGCATTTAACTTGCCCTGGATTTTTCATTTGTGTAGCCTAAGAAGCATGGCCACTCTCCGGAAGCCTTCTTGTCGTGTCTGATACTCTTCGACACATATCCGACAGTTCTCAGAAAACTCTCTTTACACTCTCCCACACACAAGTCAAGAAGTTCGACATGCGATTCTCGACACTCACATTGTCAATTTTAAAAATTTCAATAGATAATGGGTCAAAATGTAAATATGCAAAAAATAAATAATAAAAAAATTAATAAAGGGAAATGATAAAAATCCGGTATTCTCTTATTTTTTGACTCTTACTTGCTGTAACTCATGATTTTTAGTGTAAATTAATTCTAAGCTCTTTAATAATTTTTTATTTATTTATGAATTCGAATCAAATTAACTTGATTGAAATAATCATAGAAACGATAATTTATCATGTATATATAAAATTATACATTTAATATACAACGTGTTCCAGCGACAAAAATATTAAAGGGGCAAAGAATAAAAATCCAATATATAAAATTCTACGTTTCATTGTAAACTTTTTTTACTGTTATTTATTTATTTATGAATTTCAATCCTAAACATGCATTTGATATATAACTTATTCCAACGTATTGGAATTCTTTATTTTTTAAGTAATTATGTGTTATCGTGTCGTGTCGTGTCGTGTCGTATAGTGCGTTCCATATTGGTATACAGGCATGTGAAACATGGGTCCACTGTGGAGAAAGTAGGGAAAAAGTGTATGAAATGATTATATTTTACATATTAGATTGGTCAAAAAGTTAAACAGGTGGGAACAAAAGAAAAGATGAGAAAGTATGCCTAGTCACCAAAGGAGAAAGCAGACGTGAATAATTGAGGTTCATCTGTGGAGACTTGGGTCTTTCATGGTACTCTCACATGTGAATTTTTGCCAATAGATTCAATTGTTATGGACTTTAAAATCTCTAATGATAGAAAATCTCTAATTCTCATACTTTGGTGATGCACAAAAAAAAAAGGATACACGCATATTGTGGTAATAAACCTTGATGTAGCACTTTATTCTAATTTGAATAATGAGATTTTTTATGTAATATAATTAAATTCAGAAAAAGAGATATGAGAATAAAATAGCATTTAACTTGCCTTGGATTTTTTATATGTGTAGCCTAAGAAGCATCGACACTCTCCGGAAGGCTTCTTGTCGTGCCCAATACTCTCTGATACGAGTCCGACATTTCTCATAAAACCCTCTTTACATGCTCCCACACACGAGTCCAGAAGTTCGACATGCGATTCGACACTCACATTGTCAATTTTGAAAATTTTCAATAAATAATGGGTCAAGATGTAAATATGCAAAAATACAAAATAATAAAATTAATAAATGGGAAATGATAAAAACCCGGTATTCTCTTATTTTTTGACTCTCACTTCCTGTAACTCATGATTTTTAGTATAAATTAGTTCTAAGCTATTTTACTATTTGTTTATTTATTTATCAATTTGAATCAAATTAATTTGATTTAAATAATTATATAAATGATACTTTATCATGTATATATAAAATTCTACATTTAATATACAACGTGTTTCAACGATAAAAATATTAAAGGGGGAAAGAATAAAAATCTAGTATTCTCTTTTGTTTCGACTCTCACTTATCGTGACTCATGATCTTTAGTGTAAATTCATTATAAACTCTTTTATTGTTATGTATTTATTTATTTATTTATTTATTTATGAATTTGAATCTAATTAATTTGATTGAAATATTATAAATTTGCATTTGATATATAATGGATTCCAATGTGTTGGAATTCTTTATTTTTTAAGTAATGATATGTTGTTGTGTCGTGTCCTGTCGTGTAGTACATTCCACATTGGTATAGATCCATGTAAAACCTGAGTCCACTCTAGAGAAAGTAGTGAAAAAGTGCATGAAATGAGTATATATTACAAATTAGACTGGTCAAAAAGTTAAACACGGTGGGAACAAAAGAAAACACGAGAAAGTGTGGCTAGTCATAAAAGGAGAAAGCGGATGTCAATAATTGAAGTTCATTTGTGGAGACTTGGGTCTTTCTTGGTACTCTCACATGTGAATTTTGTCAATAGATTCAATTGTTACGGACTTTAAAATCTCTAATGATAGAAAACTCTAATTCTCACACTTTGGTGATGCACGAAAAAAAAAGATACAGGCATATTGTAGTAATAAACCTTGATGTAGCACTTTATTCTAATTTTAATAATGAGATTTTTCATGTAATATAATTAAATTCGGAAAAAGAGATATGGGAATAAAATAGCATTTAACTTGCCCTGGATTTTTGATATGTGTAGCTTAAGAAGCATCGACACTCTCCGCAAGCCTTCTTGTCGTGTCTGATTCTCCCCAATACAAGTTCGACAGTTCTCAGAAAACTCTCTTTACATGCTCCCACACACCAGCCAAGAAGTTCGACATGCGATTCCGACACTCACATTGTCAATTTTGAAAATTTTCAATAAATAACGGGTGAAGATATAAATAAGCAAACAATGAAAAATAATAAAATTAATAAATGGGGAATGATAAAAACACGGTATTCTATTATTTTTTGACTCTCACTTCCGGTAACTCATGATTTTTAGTGTAAATTAGTTCTAAGCTATTTTATTATTTGTTTCTTTATTTATCAATTTGAATCAAATTAATTTGATTGAAATAATCATATAAATGATAATTTATAATGTATATATAAAATTCCACATTTAATATATAACGCGTTCCAATGATAAAAATATTAAAGGGGAAAGAATAAAAATCCAGTATTCGCTTTTGTTTCGACTCTCACTTACCGTGACTCATGATCTTTAGTGTAAATTCATTATAAACTCTTTTATTCTTATTTCTTTATTTAAATCTAATTATTTGATTGAAAGTTTATAAATATGCGTTTGATATATAATATATTCCAATGTATTGGAATTCTTTATTTGTTAAGTAATGATGTGTTGTCCTGTCGTGTCGTATCAAGTAGTGCGTTCCATATCGGTATAGATGCATGTAAAACTTGGGACCACCGTAGAGAAAGTAGCAAAAAAGTGTATGAAATGATTATATATTACATATTAGATTGGTCAAAAAGTTAAACATGGTGAGAACAAAAGAAAACATGAGAAAGTGTGGCTAGTCACAAAACGAGAAAGCAGACGTAAATAATTGAGGTTCATCCGTGGAGACTTGGGTCTTTCGTGGTACTCTCACATGTGAATTTTGCCAATAGATTCAATTGTTATGGACTTTGAAATCTCTATTGATAGAAAATCTCTAATTCTTATACTTTGTTGATGCACAAAAAAAGAAAAAATAGATTCATGCATATTGTGGTAATAAACCTTGATGTAGCATTATATTCTAATTTTAATAATGAGATTTTTCATGTAATATAATTAAATTCAGAAAAAGAGATATGAGAATAAAATAACATTTAACTTGCCCTGGATTTTTCATTTGTGTAGCCTAAGAAGCATGGACACTCTCCGGAAGCCTTCTTGTCGTGTTTGATACTCTTCGACACATATCGACAGTTCTCAGAAAACTCTCTTTACACGCTCCCACACACGAATCAAGAAGTTCGATAGGCGATTCTAACACTCACATCGCCAATTTTAAAAATTTTCAATAGATAACGGGTCAAAATGTAAATACGCAAAAAATAAAAAATAATAAAATTAATAAAGGGGAAATGATAAAAACCCGGTATTCTCTTATTTTTGACTCTCACTTGCTATAACTCATATTTTTAGTGTTAATTAATTCTAAGCTCTTTTATTATTTGCTTATTTATTTATGAATTCGAATCAAATTAATTTGATTGAAATAATCATAGAAATGATAATTTATCATGTATATATAAAATTCTACATTTAATATACAACGTGTTCCAACGATAAAAATATTAAAGGGGAAAGACAAAAAATCTAATATATAAAATTCTACATTTCATTGTAAACTCTTTTACTGTTATTTATTTATTTATGAATTTCAATCTTAAACATGCATTTGATATATAACGTATTCCAACGTATTGGAATTCTTTATTTTTTAAGTAATTATGTGTTATCGTGTCATGCCGTGTAATAGGTGTCGTGTCGTGTAGTGCGTTCCATATTGATATACATGCATGTGAAACATGGGTCCACTGTGGAGAAAGTAGGGAAAAAGTGTATGAAATGATTATATTTTACATATTAGATTGGTCAAAAAGTTAAACAGGTGGGAACAAAAGAAAAGTTGAGAAAGTATGCCTAGTCACCAAAGGAGAAAGCAGACGTGAATAATTGAGGTTCATCTGTGGAGACTTGGGTCTTTCGTGGTACTCTCACATGTGAATTTTGCCAATAGATTCAATTGATATGGACTTTAAAATCTCTAATGATAGAAAATCTCTAATTCTCATACTTTGGTGATGCACAAAAGAAAAAAGATACACGCATATTGTGGTAATAAACCTTGATGTAGCACTTTATTCTAATTATAATTATGAGATTTTTCATGTAATATAATTAAATTCAGAAAAAGAGATATGAGAATAAAATAGCATTTAACTTGCCTTGGATTTTTTATATGTGTAGCCTAAGAAGCATCGACACTCTCCGGAAGCCTTCTTGTCGTGTCCGATACTCTCTAATACAAGTCCGACATTTCTCATAAAACTCTCTTTACACGCTCCCACACACAAGTCCAGAAGTTCGACATGCGATTCCGACACTCACATTGTCAATTTTGAAAATTTTCAATAAATAATGGGTCAAGATGTAAATATGCAAAAATAAAAAATAATAAAATTAATAAATGGGAAATGATAAAAACACGGTATTCTCTTATTTTTTGACTCTCACTTCTTGTAACTCATGATTTTTAGTATAAATTAGTTCTAAGCTATTTTATTATTTGTTTATTTATTTATCAATTTGAATCAAATTAATTTGATTTAAATAATCATATAAATGATAATTTATCATGTATATATAAAATTCTACATTTAATATACAATGTGTTCCAACCATAAAACAATTAAAGGGGAAAGAATAAAAATCCAATATTCTCTTCTCTTTCAACCCTCACTTATCGTGACTCATGATCTTTAGTGTAAATTCATTATAAACTCCTTTATTGTTATTTATTTATTTATTTATTTATGAATTGGAATCTAATTAATTTGATTGAAATATTATAAATATGCATTTGATATATAATGTATTCCAATTTGTTGGAATTCTTTGTTTTTTAAGTAATGATGTGTTGTCGTGTCGTGTCGTATCGTATCGTGACATGTAATGCGTTCCATATTGGTGTAAATGCATGTAAAACTTGAGTCCACTGTAGAGAAAGTAGAGAAAAAGTGTATGAAATGATTATATATTACATATTAGACTGGTCAAAAAGTTAAACACGGTGGGAACAAAAGAAAACACGAGAAAGTGTGGCTAGTCACAAAAGGAGAAAGCGGACATAAATAATTGAGGTTCATTCGTGGAGACTTGGGTCTTTTGTGGTACTCTCACATGTAAGTTTTGCCAATAGATTCAATTGTTATGGACTTTAAAATCTCTAATGATAGAAAATCTCTAATTCTTATACTTTGGTGATGCATAAAAAAAATAGATTCACGCATATTGTGGTAATTAACCTTGATGTAGAACTTTATTTTATGTAATATAATTAAATTCGGAAAAAGAGATATGAGAATAAAATAGCATTTAACTTGCCCTGGATTTTTGATATGTGTAGCCTAAGAATCATCGACAGTCTCCGCAAGCCTTCTTGTCGTGTCCGATACTCTCCGACACATGTCCGACAGTTCTCAGAAAACTCTCTTTACACGATCCCATACACGAGTCTAGAAGTTTGACATGCGATTTGACACTCACATTGTTAATTTTAAAATTTTCAATAAATAATGGGTCAAAATGTAAATATGCAAAAAATAAAAAATAAAAAATGTAATAAAGGAGAAATGATAAAAACCTGGTATTCTCTTATTTTTTTGACTCTCACTTGCTGTAACTCATGATTTTTAGTGTAAATTAATTCGAAGCTCTTTTATTATTTGCTTATTTATTTATGAATTCGAATCAAATTAATTTGATTGAAATAATCATAGAAATGATAATTTATCATGTATATATAAAATTCTACATTTAATATACAACGTGTTCCAACGATAAAAATATTAAAGGGAAAGAAAAAAATCTAATATATAAAATTCTACATTTCATTGTAAACTCTTTTACTGTTATTTATTTATTTATGAATTTCAATCTTAAACATGCATTTGATATATAACGTATTCCAACGTATTGGAATTCTTTATTTTTTAAGTAAGTATGTGTTATCGTGTCGTGTCGTGTCGTGTAGTGCGTTCCATATTGATATACATGCATGTGAAACATGGGTCCACTGTGGAGAAAGTAGGGAAAAAGTGTATGAAATGATTATATTTTACATATTAGATTGGTCAAAAAGTTAAACAGGTGGGAACAAAAGAAAAGTTGAGAAAGTATGCCTAGTCACCAAAGGAGAAAGCAGACGTGAATAATTGAGGTTCATCTGTGGAGACTTGGGTCTTTCGTGGTACTCTCACATGTGAATTTTGCCAATAGATTCAATTGATATGGACTTTAAAATCTCTAATGATAGAAAATCTCTAATTCTCATACTTTGGTGATGCACAAAAGAAAAAAGATACACGCATATTGTGGTAATAAACCTTGATGTAGCACTTTATTCTAATTATAATTATGAGATTTTTCATGTAATATAATTAAATTCAGAAAAAGAGATATGAGAATAAAATAGCATTTAACTTGCCTTGGATTTTTTATATGTGTAGCCTAAGAAGCATCGACACTCTCCGGAAGCCTTCTTGTCGTGTCCGATACTCTCTAATACAAGTCCGACATTTCTCATAAAACTCTCTTTACACGCTCCCACACACAAGTCCAGAAGTTCGACATGCGATTCCGACACTCACATTGTCAATTTTGAAAATTTTCAATAAATAATGGGTCAAGATGTAAATATGCAAAAATAAAAAATAATAAAATTAATAAATGGGAAATGATAAAAACACGGTATTCTCTTATTTTTTGACTCTCACTTCTTGTAACTCATGATTTTTAGTATAAATTAGTTCTAAGCTATTTTATTATTTGTTTATTTATTTATCAATTTGAATCAAATTAATTTGATTTAAATAATCATATAAATGATAATTTATCATGTATATATAAAATTCTACATTTAATATACAATGTGTTCCAACCATAAAACAATTAAAGGGGGAAAGAATAAAAATCCAATATTCTCTTCTCTTTCAACCCTCACTTATCGTGACTCATGATCTTTAGTGTAAATTCATTATAAACTCCTTTATTGTTATTTATTTATTTATTTATTTATGAATTGGAATCTAATTAATTTGATTGAAATATTATAAATATGCATTTGATATATAATGTATTCCAATTTGTTGGAATTCTTTGTTTTTTAAGTAATGATGTGTTGTCGTGTCGTGTCGTATCGTATCGTGACATGTAATGCGTTCCATATTGGTGTAAATGCATGTAAAACTTGAGTCCACTGTAGAGAAAGTAGAGAAAAAGTGTGTGAAATGATTATATATTACATATTAGACTGGTCAAAAAGTTAAACACGGTGGGAACAAAAGAAAACACGAGAAAGTGTGGCTAGTCACAAAAGGAGAAAGCGGACATAAATAATTGAGGTTCATTCGTGGAGACTTGGGTCTTTTGTGGTACTCTCACATGTAAGTTTTGCCAATAGATTCAATTGTTATGGACTTTAAAATCTCTAATGATAGAAAATCTCTAATTCTTATACTTTGGTGATGCATAAAAAAAATAGATTCACGCATATTGTGGTAATTAACCTTGATGTAGAACTTTATTTTATGTAATATAATTAAATTCGGAAAAAGAGATATGAGAATAAAATAGCATTTAACTTGCCCTGGATTTTTGATATGTGTAGCCTAAGAATCATCGACAGTCTCCGCAAGCCTTCTTGTCGTGTCCGATACTCTCCGACACATGTCCGACAGTTCTCAGAAAACTCTTTACACGATCCCATACACGAGTCTAGAAGTTTGACATGCGATTCTGACACTCACATTGTTAATTTTAAAATTTTCAATAAATAATGGGTCAAAATGTAAATATGCAAAAAATAAAAAATAAAAAATGTAATAAAGGAGAAATGATAAAAACCTGGTATTCTCTTATTTTTTTGACTCTCACTTGCTGTAACTCATGATTTTTAGTGTAAATTAATTCGAAGCTCTTTTATTATTTGCTTATTTATTTATGAATTCGAATCAAATTAATTTGATTGAAATAATCATAGAAATGATAATTTATCATGTATATATAAAATTCTACATTTAATATACAACGTGTTCCAACGATAAAAATATTAAAGGGAAAGAAAAAAATCTAATATATAAAATTCTACATTTCATTGTAAACTCTTTTACTGTTATTTATTTATTTATGAATTTCAATCTTAAACATGCATTTGATATATAACGTATTCCAACGTATTGGAATTCTTTATTTTTTAAGTAAGTATGTGTTATCGTGTCGTGTCGTGTCGTGTAGTGCGTTCCATATTGATATACATGCATGTGAAACATGGGTCCACTGTGGAGAAAGTAGGGAAAAAGTGTATGAAATGATTATATTTTACATATTAGATTGGTCAAAAAGTTAAACAGGTGGGAACAAAAGAAAAGTTGAGAAAGTATGCCTAGTCACCAAAGGAGAAAGCAGACGTGAATAATTGAGGTTCATCTGTGGAGACTTGGGTCTTTCGTGGTACTCTCACATGTGAATTTTGCCAATAGATTCAATTGATATGGACTTTAAAATCTCTAATGATAGAAAATCTCTAATTCTCATACTTTGGTGATGCACAAAAGAAAAAAGATACACGCATATTGTGGTAATAAACCTTGATGTAGCACTTTATTCTAATTATAATTATGAGATTTTTCATGTAATATAATTAAATTCAGAAAAAGAGATATGAGAATAAAATAGCATTTAACTTGCCTTGGATTTTTTATATGTGTAGCCTAAGAAGCATCGACACTCTCGGAAGCCTTCTTGTCGTGTCCGATACTCTCTAATACAAGTCCGACATTTCTCATAAAACTCTCTTTACACGCTCCCACACACAAGTCCAGAAGTTCGACATGCGATTCCGACACTCACATTGTCAATTTTGAAAATTTTCAATAAATAATGGGTCAAGATGTAAATATGCAAAAATAAAAAATAATAAAATTAATAAATGGGAAATGATAAAAACACGGTATTCTCTTATTTTTTGACTCTCACTTCTTGTAACTCATGATTTTTAGTATAAATTAGTTCTAAGCTATTTTATTATTTGTTTATTTATTTATCAATTTGAATCAAATTAATTTGATTTAAATAATCATATAAATGATAATTTATCATGTATATATAAAATTCTACATTTAATATACAATGTGTTCCAACCATAAAACAATTAAAGGGGAAAGAATAAAAATCCAATATTCTCTTCTCTTTCAACCCTCACTTATCGTGACTCAAGATCTTTAGTGTAAATTCATTATAAACTCCTTTATTGTTATTTCTTTATTTATTTATTTATGAATTGGAATCTAATTAATTTGATTGAAATATTATAAATATGCATTTGATATATAATGTATTCCAATTTGTTGGAATTCTTTGTTTTTTTAAGTAATGATGTGTTGTCGTGTCGTGTCGTATCGTATCGTGACATGTAATGCGTTCCATATTGGTGTAAATGCATGTAAAACTTGAGTCCACTGTAGAGAAAGTAGAGAAAAAGTGTGTGAAATGATTATATATTACATATTAGACTGGTCAAAAAGTTAAACACGGTGGGAACAAAAGAAAACACGAGAAAGTGTGGCTAGTCACAAAAGGAGAAAGCGGACATAAATAATTGAGGTTCATTCGTGGAGACTTGGGTCTTTTGTGGTACTCTCACATGTAAGTTTTGCCAATAGATTCAATTGTTATGGACTTTAAAATCTCTAATGATAGAAAATCTCTAATTCTTATACTTTGGTGATGCATAAAAAAAATAGATTCACGCATATTGTGGTAATTAACCTTGATGTAGAACTTTATTTTATGTAATATAATTAAATTCGGAAAAAGAGATATGAGAATAAAATAGCATTTAACTTGCCCTGGATTTTTGATATGTGTAGCCTAAGAATCATCGACAGTCTCCGCAAGCCTTCTTGTCGTGTCCGATACTCTCCGACACATGTCCGACAAGTTCTCAGAAAACTCTCTTTACACGATCCCATACACGAGTCTAGAAGTTTGACATGCGATTCGACACTCACATTGTTAATTTTAAAATTTTCAATAAATAATGGGTCAAAATGTAAATATGCAAAAAATAAAAAATAAAAAATGTAATAAAGGAGAAATGATAAAAACCTGGTATTCTCTTATTTTTTTGACTCTCACTTGCTGTAACTCATGATTTTTAGTGTAAATTAATTCGAAGCTCTTTTATTATTTGCTTATTTATTTATGAATTCGAATCAAATTAATTTGATTGAAATAATCATAGAAATGATAATTTATCATGTATATATAAAATTCTACATTTAATATACAACGTGTTCCAACGATAAAAATATTAAAGGGGAAAGAAAAAAAAATCTAATATATAAAATTCTACATTTCATTGTAAACTCTTTTACTGTTATTTATTTATTTATGAATTTCAATCTTAAACATGCATTTGATATATAACGTATTCCAACGTATTGGAATTCTTTTTTTTTTTAAGTAAGTATGTGTTATCGTGTCGTGTCGTGTCGTGTAGTGCGTTCCATATTGATATACATGCATGTGAAACATGGGTCCACTGTGGAGAAAGTAGGGAAAAAGTGTATGAAATGATTATATTTTACATATTAGATTGGTCAAAAAGTTAAACAGGTGGGAACAAAAGAAAAGTTGAGAAAGTATGCCTAGTCACCAAAGGAGAAAGCAGACGTGAATAATTGAGGTTCATCTGTGGAGACTTGGGTCTTTCGTGGTACTCTCACATGTGAATTTTGCCAATAGATTCAATTGATATGGACTTTAAAATCTCTAATGATAGAAAATCTCTAATTCTCATACTTTGGTGATGCACAAAAGAAAAAAAGATACACGCATATTGTGGTAATAAACCTTGATGTAGCACTTTATTCTAATTATAATTATGAGATTTTTCATGTAATATAATTAAATTCAGAAAAAGAGATATGAGAATAAAATAGCATTTAACTTGCCTTGGATTTTTATATGTGTAGCCTAAGAAGCATCGACACTCTCCGGAAGCCTTCTTGTCGTGTCCGATACTCTCTAATACAAGTCCGACATTTCTCATAAAACTCTCTTTACACGCTCCCACACACAAGTCCAGAAGTTCGACATGCGATTCCGACACTCACATTGTCAATTTTGAAAATTTTCAATAAATAATGGGTCAAGATGTAAATATGCAAAAATAAAAAATAATAAAATTAATAAATGGGAAATGATAAAAACACGGTATTCTCTTATTTTTTGACTCTCACTTCTTGTAACTCATGATTTTTAGTATAAATTAGTTCTAAGCTATTTTATTATTTGTTTATTTATTTATCAATTTGAATCAAATTAATTTGATTTAAATAATCATATAAATGATAATTTATCATGTATATATAAAATTCTACAATTAATATACAATGTGTTCCAACCATAAAACAATTAAAGGGGGAAAGAATAAAAATCCAATATTCTCTTCTCTTTCAACCCTCACTTATCGTGACTCATGATCTTTAGTGTAAATTCATTATAAACTCCTTTATTGTTATTTCTTTATTTATTTATTTATGAATTGGAATCTAATTAATTTGATTGAAATATTATAAATATGCATTTGATATATAATGTATTCCAATTTGTTGGAATTCTTTGTTTTTTAAGTAATGATGTGTTGTCGTGTCGTGTCGTATCGTATCGTGACATGTAATGCGTTCCATATTGGTGTAAATGCATGTAAAACTTGAGTCCACTGTAGAGAAAGTAGAGAAAAAGTGTGTGAAATGATTATATATTACATATTAGACTGGTCAAAAAGTTAAACACGGTGGGAACAAAAGAAAACACGAGAAAGTGTGGCTAGTCACAAAAGGAGAAAGCGGACATAAATAATTGAGGTTCATTCGTGGAGACTTGGGTCTTTTGTGGTACTCTCACATGTAAGTTTTGCCAATAGATTCAATTGTTATGGACTTTAAAATCTCTAATGATAGAAAATCTCTAATTCTTATACTTTGGTGATGCATAAAAAAAATAGATTCACGCATATTGTGGTAATTAACCTTGATGTAGAACTTTATTTTATGTAATATAATTAAATTCGGAAAAAGAGATATGAGAATAAAATAGCATTTAACTTGCCCTGGATTTTTGATATGTGTAGCCTAAGAATCATCGACAGTCTCCGCAAGCCTTCTTGTCGTGTCCGATACTCTCCGACACATGTCCGACAATTCTCAGAAAACTCTCTTTACACGATCCCATACACGAGTCTAGAAGTTTGACATGCGATTTCGACACTCACATTGTTAATTTTAAAATTTTCAATAAATAATGGGTCAAAATGTAAATATGCAAAAATAAAAAATAAAAAATGTAATAAAGGAGAAATGATAAAAACCTGGTATTCTCTTATTTTTTTGACTCTCACTTGCTGTAACTCATGATTTTTAGTGTAAATTAATTCGAAGCTCTTTTATTATTTGCTTATTTATTTATGAATTCGAATCAAATTAATTTGATTGAAATAATCATAGAAATGATAATTTATCATGTATATATAAAATTCTACATTTAATATACAACGTGTTCCAACGATAAAAATATTAAAGGGGGAAAGAAAAAAATCTAATATATAAAATTCTACATTTCATTGTAAACTCTTTTACTGTTATTTATTTATTTATGAATTTCAATCTTAAACATGCATTTGATATATAACGTATTCCAACGTATTGGAATTCTTTATTTTTTAAGTAAGTATGTGTTATCGTGTCGTGTCGTGTCGTGTAGTGCGTTCCATATTGATATACATGCATGTGAAACATGGGTCCACTGTGGAGAAAGTAGGGAAAAAGTGTATGAAATGATTATATTTTACATATTAGATTGGTCAAAAAGTTAAACAGGTGGGAACAAAAGAAAAGTTGAGAAAGTATGCCTAGTCACCAAAGGAGAAAGCAGACGTGAATAATTGAGGTTCATCTGTGGAGACTTGGGTCTTTCGTGGTACTCTCACATGTGAATTTTGCCAATAGATTCAATTGATATGGACTTTAAAATCTCTAATGATAGAAAATCTCTAATTCTCATACTTTGGTGATGCACAAAAGAAAAAAGATACACGCATATTGTGGTAATAAACCTTGATGTAGCACTTTATTCTAATTATAATTATGAGATTTTTCATGTAATATAATTAAATTCAGAAAAAGAGATATGAGAATAAAATAGCATTTAACTTGCCTTGGATTTTTTATATGTGTAGCCTAAGAAGCATCGACACTCTCCAGGAAGCCTTCTTGTCGTGTCCGATACTCTCTAATACAAGTCCGACATTTCTCATAAAACTCTCTTTACACGCTCCCACACACAAGTCCAGAAGTTCGACATGCGATTCCGACACTCACATTGTCAATTTTGAAAATTTTCAATAAATAATGGGTCAAGATGTAAATATGCAAAAATAAAAAATAATAAAATTAATAAATGGGAAATGATAAAAACACGGTATTCTCTTATTTTTTGACTCTCACTTCTTGTAACTCATGATTTTTAGTATAAATTAGTTCTAAGCTATTTTATTATTTGTTTATTTATTTATCAATTTGAATCAAATTAATTTGATTTAAATAATCATATAAATGATAATTTATCATGTATATATAAAATTCTACATTTAATATACAATGTGTTCCAACCATAAAACAATTAAAGGGGGAAAGAATAAAAATCCAATATTCTCTTCTCTTTCAACCCTCACTTATCGTGACTCAAGATCTTTAGTGTAAATTCATTATAAACTCCTTTATTGTTATTTCTTTATTTATTTATTTATGAATTGGAATCTAATTAATTTGATTGAAATATTATAAATATGCATTTGATATATAATGTATTCCAATTTGTTGGAATTCTTTGTTTTTTAAGTAATGATGTGTTGTCGTGTCGTGTCGTATCGTATCGTGACATGTAATGCGTTCCATATTGGTGTAAATGCATGTAAAACTTGAGTCCACTGTAGAGAAAGTAGAGAAAAAGTGTGTGAAATGATTATATATTACATATTAGACTGGTCAAAAAGTTAAACACGGTGGGAACAAAAGAAAACACGAGAAAGTGTGGCTAGTCACAAAAGGAGAAAGCGGACATAAATAATTGAGGTTCATTCGTGGAGACTTGGGTCTTTTGTGGTACTCTCACATGTAAGTTTTGCCAATAGATTCAATTGTTATGGACTTTAAAATCTCTAATGATAGAAAATCTCTAATTCTTATACTTTGGTGATGCATAAAAAAAATAGATTCACGCATATTGTGGTAATTAACCTTGATGTAGAACTTTATTTTATGTAATATAATTAAATTCGGAAAAAGAGATATGAGAATAAAATAGCATTTAACTTGCCCTGGATTTTTGATATGTGTAGCCTAAGAATCATCGACAGTCTCCGCAAGCCTTCTTGTCGTGTCCGATACTCTCCGACACATGTCCGACAGTTCTCAGAAAACTCTCTTTACACGATCCCATACACGAGTCTAGAAGTTTGACATGCGATTCGACACTCACATTGTTAATTTTAAAATTTTCAATAAATAATGGGTCAAAATGTAAATATGCAAAAAATAAAAAATAAAAAATGTAATAAAGGAGAAATGATAAAAACCTGGTATTCTCTTATTTTTTTGACTCTCACTTGCTGTAACTCATGATTTTTAGTGTAAATTAATTCGAAGCTCTTTTATTATTTGCTTATTTATTTATGAATTCGAATCAAATTAATTTGATTGAAATAATCATAGAAATGATAATTTATCATGTATATATAAAATTCTACATTTAATATACAACGTGTTCCAACGATAAAAATATTAAAGGGGAAAGAAAAAAATCTAATATATAAAATTCTACATTTCATTGTAAACTCTTTTTACTGTTATTTATTTATTTATGAATTTCAATCTTAAACATGCATTTGATATATAACGTATTCCAACGTACTGGAATTCTTTATTTTTAAGTAAGTATGTGTTATCGTGTCGTGTCGTGTCGTGTAGTGCGTTCCATATTGATATACATGCATGTGAAACATGGGTCCACTGTGGAGAAAGTAGGGAAAAAGTGTATGAAATGATTATATTTTACATATTAGATTGGTCAAAAAGTTAAACAGGTGGGAACAAAAGAAAAGTTGAGAAAGTATGCCTAGTCACCAAAGGAGAAAGCAGACGTGAATAATTGAGGTTCATCCGTGGAGACTTGGGTCTTTCGTGGTACTCTCACATGTGAATTTTGCCAATAGATTCAATTGATATGGACTTTAAAATCTCTAATGATAGAAAATCTCTAATTCTCATACTTTGGTGATGCACAAAAGAAAAAAGATACACGCATATTGTGGTAATAAACCTTGATGTAGCACTTTATTCTAATTATAATTATGAGATTTTTCATGTAATATAATTAAATTCAGAAAAAGAGATATGAGAATAAAATAGCATTTAACTTGCCTTGGATTTTTTATATGTGTAGCCTAAGAAGATCGACACTCTCCGGAAGCCTTCTTGTCGTGTCCGATACTCTCTAATACAAGTCCGACATTTCTCATAAAACTCTCTTTACACGCTCCCACACACAAGTCCAGAAGTTCGACATGCGATTCCGACACTCACATTGTCAATTTTGAAAATTTTCAATAAATAATGGGTCAAGATGTAAATATGCAAAAATAAAAAATAATAAAATTAATAAATGGGAAATGATAAAAACACGGTATTCTCTTATTTTTTGACTCTCACTTCTTGTAACTCATGATTTTTAGTATAAATTAGTTCTAAGCTATTTTATTATTTGTTTATTTATTTATCAATTTGAATCAAATTAATTTGATTTAAATAATCATATAAATGATAATTTATCATGTATATATAAAATTCTACATTTAATATACAATGTGTTCCAACCATAAAACAATTAAAGGGGAAAGAATAAAAATCCAATATTCTCTTCTCTTTCAACCCTCACTTATCGTGACTCATGATCTTTAGTGTAAATTCATTATAAACTCCTTTATTGTTATTTCTTTATTTATTTATTTATGAATTGGAATCTAATTAATTTGATTGAAATATTATAAATATGCATTTGATATATAATGTATTCCAATTTGTTGGAATTCTTTGTTTTTTAAGTAATGATGTGTTGTCGTGTCGTGTCGTATCGTATCGTGACATGTAATGCGTTCCATATTGGTGTAAATGCATGTAAAACTTGAGTCCACTGTAGAGAAAGTAGAGAAAAAGTGTGTGAAATGATTATATATTACATATTAGACTGGTCAAAAAGTTAAACACGGTGGGAACAAAAGAAAACACGAGAAAGTGTGGCTAGTCACAAAAGGAGAAAGCGGACATAAATAATTGAGGTTCATTCGTGGAGACTTGGGTCTTTTGTGGTACTCTCACATGTAAGTTTTGCCAATAGATTCAATTGTTATGGACTTTAAAATCTCTAATGATAGAAAATCTCTAATTCTTATACTTTGGTGATGCATAAAAAAAATAGATTCACGCATATTGTGGTAATTAACCTTGATGTAGAACTTTATTTTATGTAATATAATTAAATTCGGAAAAAGAGATATGAGAATAAAATAGCATTTAACTTGCCCTGGATTTTTGATATGTGTAGCCTAAGAATCATCGACAGTCTCCGCAAGCCTTCTTGTCGTGTCCGATACTCTCCGACACATGTCCGACAGTTCTCAGAAAACTCTCTTTACACGATCCCATACACGAGTCTAGAAGTTTGACATGCGATTCGACACTCACATTGTTAATTTTAAAATTTTCAATAAATAATGGGTCAAAATGTAAATATGCAAAAAATAAAAAATAAAAAATGTAATAAAGGAGAAATGATAAAAACCTGGTATTCTCTTATTTTTTTGACTCTCACTTGCTGTAACTCATGATTTTTAGTGTAAATTAATTCGAAGCTCTTTTATTATTTGCTTATTTATTTATGAATTCGAATCAAATTAATTTGATTGAAATAATCATAGAAATGATAATTTATCATGTATATATAAAATTCTACATTTAATATACAACGTGTTCCAACGATAAAAATATTAAAGGGGAAAGAAAAAAATCTAATATATAAAATTCTACATTTCATTGTAAACTCTTTTACTGTTATTTATTTATTTATGAATTTCAATCTTAAACATGCATTTGATATATAACGTATTCCAACGTATTGGAATTCTTTATTTTTTAAGTAAGTATGTGTTATCGTGTCGTGTCGTGTCGTGTAGTGCGTTCCATATTGATATACATGCATGTGAAACATGGGTCCACTGTGGAGAAAGTAGGGAAAAAGTGTATGAAATGATTATATTTTACATATTAGATTGGTCAAAAAGTTAAACAGGTGGGAACAAAAGAAAAGTTGAGAAAGTATGCCTAGTCACCAAAGGAGAAAGCAGACGTGAATAATTGAGGTTCATCTGTGGAGACTTGGGTCTTTCGTGGTACTCTCACATGTGAATTTTGCCAATAGATTCAATTGATATGGACTTTAAAATCTCTAATGATAGAAAATCTCTAATTCTCATACTTTGGTGATGCACAAAAAAAAAAAAGATACACGCATATTGTGGTAATAAACCTTGATGTAGCACTTTATTCTAATTATAATTATGAGATTTTTCATGTAATATAATTAAATTCAGAAAAAGAGATATGAGAATAAAATAGCATTTAACTTGCCTTGGATTTTTTATATGTGTAGCCTAAGAAGCATCGACACTCTCCGGAAGCCTTCTTGTCGTGTCCGATACTCTCTAATACAAGTCCGACATTTCTCATAAAACTCTCTTTACACGCTCCCACACACAAGTCCAGAAGTTCGACATGCGATTCCGACACTCACATTGTCAATTTTGAAAATTTTCAATAAATAATGGGTCAAGATGTAAATATGCAAAAATAAAAAATAATAAAATTAATAAATGGGAAATGATAAAAACACGGTATTCTCTTATTTTTTGACTCTCACTTCTTGTAACTCATGATTTTTAGTATAAATTAGTTCTAAGCTATTTTATTATTTGTTTATTTATTTATCAATTTGAATCAAATTAATTTGATTTAAATAATCATATAAATGATAATTTATCATGTATATATAAAATTCTACATTTAATATACAATGTGTTCCAACCATAAAACAATTAAAGGGGGAAAGAATAAAAATCCAATATTCTCTTCTCTTTCAACCCTCACTTATCGTGACTCATGATCTTTAGTGTAAATTCATTATAAACTCCTTTATTGTTATTTCTTTATTTATTTATTTATGAATTGGAATCTAATTAATTTGATTGAAATATTATAAATATGCATTTGATATATAATGTATTCCAATTTGTTGGAATTCTTTGTTTTTTAAGTAATGATGTGTTGTCGTGTCGTGTCGTATCGTATCGTGACATGTAATGCGTTCCATATTGGTGTAAATGCATGTAAAACTTGAGTCCACTGTAGAGAAAGTAGAGAAAAAGTGTGTGAAATGATTATATATTACATATTAGACTGGTCAAAAAGTTAAACACGGTGGGAACAAAAGAAAACACGAGAAAGTGTGGCTAGTCACAAAAGGAGAAAGCGGACATAAATAATTGAGGTTCATTCGTGGAGACTTGGGTCTTTTGTGGTACTCTCACATGTAAGTTTTGCCAATAGATTCAATTGTTATGGACTTTAAAATCTCTAATGATAGAAAATCTCTAATTCTTATACTTTGGTGATGCATAAAAAAAAATAGATTCACGCATATTGTGGTAATTAACCTTGATGTAGAACTTTATTTTATGTAATATAATTAAATTCGGAAAAAGAGATATGAGAATAAAATAGCATTTAACTTGCCCTGGATTTTTGATATGTGTAGCCTAAGAATCATCGACAGTCTCCGCAAGCCTTCTTGTCGTGTCCGATACTCTCCGACACATGTCCGACAGTTCTCAGAAAACTCTCTTTACACGATCCCATACACGAGTCTAGAAGTTTGACATGCGATTCGACACTCACATTGTTAATTTTAAAATTTTCAATAAATAATGGGTCAAAATGTAAATATGCAAAAAATAAAAAATAAAAAATGTAATAAAGGAGAAATGATAAAAACCTGGTATTCTCTTATTTTTTTGACTCTCACTTGCTGTAACTCATGATTTTTAGTGTAAATTAATTCGAAGCTCTTTTATTATTTGCTTATTTATTTATGAATTCGAATCAAATTAATTTGATTGAAATAATCATAGAAATGATAATTTATCATGTATATATAAAATTCTACATTTAATATACAACGTGTTCCAACGATAAAAATATTAAAGGGGGAAAGAAAAAAATCTAATATATAAAATTCTACATTTCATTGTAAACTCTTTTACTGTTATTTATTTATTTATGAATTTCAATCTTAAACATGCATTTGATATATAACGTATTCCAACGTACTGGAATTCTTTATTTTTAAGTAAGTATGTGTTATCGTGTCGTGTCGTGTCGTGTAGTGCGTTCCATATTGATATACATGCATGTGAAACATGGGTCCACTGTGGAGAAAGTAGGGAAAAAGTGTATGAAATGATTATATTTTACATATTAGATTGGTCAAAAAGTTAAACAGGTGGGAACAAAAGAAAAGTTGAGAAAGTATGCCTAGTCACCAAAGGAGAAAGCAGACGTGAATAATTGAGGTTCATCCGTGGAGACTTGGGTCTTTCGTGGTACTCTCACATGTGAATTTTGCCAATAGATTCAATTGATATGGACTTTAAAATCTCTAATGATAGAAAATCTCTAATTCTCATACTTTGGTGATGCACAAAAGAAAAAAGATACACGCATATTGTGGTAATAAACCTTGATGTAGCACTTTATTCTAATTATAATTATGAGATTTTTCATGTAATATAATTAAATTCAGAAAAAGAGATATGAGAATAAAATAGCATTTAACTTGCCTTGGATTTTTTATATGTGTAGCCTAAGAAGCATCGACACTCTCGGAAGCCTCTTGTCGTGTCCGATACTCTCTAATACAAGTCCGACATTTCTCATAAAACTCTCTTTACACGCTCCCACACACAAGTCCAGAAGTTCGACATGCGATTCCGACACTCACATTGTCAATTTTGAAAATTTTCAATAAATAATGGGTCAAGATGTAAATATGCAAAAATAAAAAATAATAAAATTAATAAATGGGAAATGATAAAAACACGGTATTCTCTTATTTTTTGACTCTCACTTCTTGTAACTCATGATTTTTAGTATAAATTAGTTCTAAGCTATTTTATTATTTGTTTATTTATTTATCAATTTGAATCAAATTAATTTGATTTAAATAATCATATAAATGATAATTTATCATGTATATATAAAATTCTACATTTAATATACAATGTGTTCCAACCATAAAACAATTAAAGGGGGAAAGAATAAAAATCCAATATTCTCTTCTCTTTCAACCCTCACTTATCGTGACTCATGATCTTTAGTGTAAATTCATTATAAACTCCTTTATTGTTATTTCTTTATTTATTTATTTATGAATTGGAATCTAATTAATTTGATTGAAATATTATAAATATGCATTTGATATATAATGTATTCCAATTTGTTGGAATTCTTTGTTTTTTAAGTAATGATGTGTTGTCGTGTCGTGTCGTATCGTATCGTGACATGTAATGCGTTCCATATTGGTGTAAATGCATGTAAAACTTGAGTCCACTGTAGAGAAAGTAGAGAAAAAGTGTGTGAAATGATTATATATTACATATTAGACTGGTCAAAAAGTTAAACACGGTGGGAACAAAAGAAAACACGAGAAAGTGTGGCTAGTCACAAAAGGAGAAAGCGGACATAAATAATTGAGGTTCATTCGTGGAGACTTGGGTCTTTTGTGGTACTCTCACATGTAAGTTTTGCCAATAGATTCAATTGTTATGGACTTTAAAATCTCTAATGATAGAAAATCTCTAATTCTTATACTTTGGTGATGCATAAAAAAAATAGATTCACGCATATTGTGGTAATTAACCTTGATGTAGAACTTTATTTTATGTAATATAATTAAATTCGGAAAAAGAGATATGAGAATAAAATAGCATTTAACTTGCCCTGGATTTTTGATATGTGTAGCCTAAGAATCATCGACAGTCTCCGCAAGCCTTCTTGTCGTGTCCGATACTCTCCGACACATGTCCGACAGTTCTCAGAAAACTCTCTTTACACGATCCCATACACGAGTCTAGAAGTTTGACATGCGATTCTGACACTCACATTGTTAATTTTAAAATTTTCAATAAATAATGGGTCAAAATGTAAATATGCAAAAAATAAAAAATAAAAAATGTAATAAAGGAGAAATGATAAAAACCTGGTATTCTCTTATTTTTTTGACTCTCACTTGCTGTAACTCATGATTTTTAGTGTAAATTAATTCGAAGCTCTTTTATTATTTGCTTATTTATTTATGAATTCGAATCAAATTAATTTGATTGAAATAATCATAGAAATGATAATTTATCATGTATATATAAAATTCTACATTTAATATACAACGTGTTCCAACGATAAAAATATTAAAGGGGGAAAGAAAAAAAATCTAATATATAAAATTCTACATTTCATTGTAAACTCTTTTACTGTTATTTATTTATTTATGAATTTCAATCTTAAACATGCATTTGATATATAACGTATTCCAACGTATTGGAATTCTTTATTTTTTAAGTAAGTATGTGTTATCGTGTCGTGTCGTGTCGTGTAGTGCGTTCCATATTGATATACATGCATGTGAAACATGGGTCCACTGTGGAGAAAGTAGGGAAAAAGTGTATGAAATGATTATATTTTACATATTAGATTGGTCAAAAAGTTAAACAGGTGGGAACAAAAGAAAAGTTGAGAAAGTATGCCTAGTCACCAAAGGAGAAAGCAGACGTGAATAATTGAGGTTCATCTGTGGAGACTTGGGTCTTTCGTGGTACTCTCACATGTGAATTTTGCCAATAGATTCAATTGATATGGACTTTAAAATCTCTAATGATAGAAAATCTCTAATTCTCATACTTTGGTGATGCACAAAAGAAAAAAGATACACGCATATTGTGGTAATAAACCTTGATGTAGCACTTTATTCTAATTATAATTATGAGATTTTTCATGTAATATAATTAAATTCAGAAAAAGAGATATGAGAATAAAATAGCATTTAACTTGCCTTGGATTTTTTATATGTGTAGCCTAAGAAGCATCGACACTCTCCGGAAGCCTTCTTGTCGTGTCCGATACTCTCTAATACAAGTCCGACATTTCTCATAAAACTCTCTTTACACGCTCCCACACACAAGTCCAGAAGTTCGACATGCGATTCCGACACTCACATTGTCAATTTTGAAAATTTTCAATAAATAATGGGTCAAGATGTAAATATGCAAAAATAAAAAATAATAAAATTAATAAATGGGAAATGATAAAAACACGGTATTCTCTTATTTTTTGACTCTCACTTCTTGTAACTCATGATTTTTAGTATAAATTAGTTCTAAGCTATTTTATTATTTGTTTATTTATTTATCAATTTGAATCAAATTAATTTGATTTAAATAATCATATAAATGATAATTTATCATGTATATATAAAATTCTACATTTAATATACAATGTGTTCCAACCATAAAACAATTAAAGGGGAAAGAATAAAAATCCAATATTCTCTTCTCTTTCAACCCTCACTTATCGTGACTCATGATCTTTAGTGTAAATTCATTATAAACTCCTTTATTGTTATTTCTTTATTTATTTATTTATGAATTGGAATCTAATTAATTTGATTGAAATATTATAAATATGCATTTGATATATAATGTATTCCAATTTGTTGGAATTCTTTGTTTTTTAAGTAATGATGTGTTGTCGTGTCGTGTCGTATCGTATCGTGACATGTAATGCGTTCCATATTGGTGTAAATGCATGTAAAACTTGAGTCCACTGTAGAGAAAGTAGAGAAAAAGTGTGTGAAATGATTATATATTACATATTAGACTGGTCAAAAAGTTAAACACGGTGGGAACAAAAGAAAACACGAGAAAGTGTGGCTAGTCACAAAAGGAGAAAGCGGACATAAATAATTGAGGTTCATTCGTGGAGACTTGGGTCTTTTGTGGTACTCTCACATGTAAGTTTTGCCAATAGATTCAATTGTTATGGACTTTAAAATCTCTAATGATAGAAAATCTCTAATTCTTATACTTTGGTGATGCATAAAAAAAATAGATTCACGCATATTGTGGTAATTAACCTTGATGTAGAACTTTATTTTATGTAATATAATTAAATTCGGAAAAAGAGATATGAGAATAAAATAGCATTTAACTTGCCCTGGATTTTTGATATGTGTAGCCTAAGAATCATCGACAGTCTCCGCAAGCCTTCTTGTCTTGTCCGATACTCTCCGACACATGTCCGACAGTTCTCAGAAAACTCTCTTTACACGATCCCATACACGAGTCTAGAAGTTTGACATGCGATTCTGACACTCACATTGTTAATTTTAAAAATTTTCAATAAATAATGGGTCAAAATGTAAATATGCAAAAACTAAAAAATAAAAAAAAGTAATAAAGGAGAAATGATAAAAACCTGGTATTCTCTTATTTTTTGACTCTCACTTGCTGTAACTCATGATTTTTAGTGTAAATTAATTATAAGCTCTTTTATTATTTGTTTATCTATTTATGAATTTGAATCAAATTAATTTGATTGAAATAATCATAGAAATGATAATTTATCATGTATATATAAAATTATACATTTAATATACAACATGTTCCAACGATAAAAATATTAAAAGGGGAAAGAATAAAAGTCCAGTATTCTCTCCTGTTTTGACTCACTTATCGTGACTCATGATCTTTAGTGTAAATTCATTATAAACTCTTTTATTGTTATTTATTGTTTTATTTATGAATTTGAATCTAATTAATTTGATTGAAATATTATAAATATGCATTTGATATATAATGTATTCTAACGTGTTGGAATTCTTTATTTTTTAAGTAATTGTGTGTAATCGTGTCGTGTCATATCGCGTAGCGTGTTCGATATTGGTATAGATGCATGTAAAACATTGGTCCACCGTGGAGAAAGTAGTGAAAAAGTGTATGAAATGATTATATTTTACAAATTGAGAAAGTATTGCTAGTCACAAAAGGGGAAAGCGGATGTAAATAATTGAGGTTCATCCATGGAGACTTGGGTCTTTCGTGGTACTCTCACAAGTGAATTTTGCCAATAGATTCAATTATTATGGACTTTAAAATCTCTAATGATAGAAAATCTCTAATTCTTATACTTTGGTGATGCACAAAAAAGGTAGATTCGTGCATATTGTGGTAATAAACCTTGATGTAGCACTTTATTCTAATTTTAATAATGAGATTTTTCACGTAATATAATTAAATACGGAAAAAGAGATATGAGAATAAAATAGCATTTAACTTGCCCTGGATTTTTTTATATGTGTAGCCTAAGAAGCATCGACACTCTCTGGAAGCGATCTTGTTGTGTTCGATACTCTCCGACACATGTCCGATAGTTCTCAGAAAACTCTCTTTACATGGATGCCGGTTGTAGTGGAGGCTGGACGAATGCTCCTGCAGGAATGCCATCTAGATGTAGACGTTGTCTTACTTGATGGTGCAAGACAATGCCCAGCTATGCCGGAAGATCGCTGACTGTTGAGTTAGCTATGACCAGTGGGTCGTAATTAATTGGAACGCATGAATGAAATGAGGGGCTTGATTTGGAGACAGAATTGTGTGGTGCGGTATGTGACGTAATATAATGGTTTAGTCTGGTAATCGGAACCCGTGTACTTGTGTTGATATATGTGGGAAGACGTTCCAATGATGCCGATTCAATACAATTATATGCGAATTGATTTGTACAAACGTGCAAGAAAATACTAGTGCGAAGTGAGTTTTGAGGATATGTAATTAGGATGCCCATGAGTGTATTTTCCTCCTAATTGAGATTTAGGGTGTAAACTTGCTAAGACGTCGTCTCACCCCATTGTGGGCTCAATTTTTCAAGTACCTAGATGGAGGAAGACCAGGTGAGGTATGGGGTTCTACTGGAAGTGGGGTTTAGGTTTTTCTTTATCCCTTGCTAGATGTTGACGGGTCTTCCGTCAGAGTTGGACAATGGGTGACTGTTGATACCTAAATTTTTGCCCAAAAATATTTCATCTAGGTGTTTAGTATATATATAAAAGATGTTTTTCCTTTTAAAAAATTAAAAATATTAAATTAATTAAAAATATTATAAAAAGAAAAAGAAAGACAAAAAAAGTTGGAGTTGATGATCTGAATGTGACCAGCCAAGGCCAAGAGGTCAGATTGGAATTAAAATGGTAAACTAGGGCCTAAATGCAATTTTCAAAAGTTGAGGGACTAATTCGCAAATTTTGCAAAATTTCATCCGAGCCCTTAAATCATCATCTTAGCCCCCAATTAAGTTGAAATTGAGCTTGGGCCAGGTCGAATCAATCAAATCGGGCAAAAATGACCAAATTTGCTTTGAATTGGATATTTTCGGATAAGAAAATGACCAAATTTGAGGGACTTTCTTGCAAAATTGGGTGGAGACAATTGCGAAAAATGGTCAAGATCTTAAACTACTACACATGAGCTTGCTAATTGATCAAAAAACGCAGCCAAATTGATGGATTAAAGTACTCAAATCAACAGCCAAAACTCAGTCCATGAGTTGGTCTCAATTTGGAGCTACTGAGTAAGCTTATTTATGGCCCTACCACATCCTACTCAGCATCTCAATCAGCCTGATTTTTGCACGTGATGGAAGACCATATATAGTAGTGCAAGTGGACTGAAATTGGCTAGGGATAAGCTGTTGAAAGCACGGGAAAATTGCAGCAAAGTCCGAACACTCAACAGTTGCAGAAGTTTAAAAAAAATTGGCTAAGTTAGAGAGTGGGTGAAGTAGCTCTGTTTGCAGGCTTAGTAGGTGGACAAAAGACCGACCAAAGATCCCTTAATTCAGGGGATAAGATCTATGAAGCAAGCTCTTTCAGGGTATGAGAGAAAGGAGACGAGAAGGAGAGGGGAGAGCTCGGAATCGTTCCTCAAAGAAGCCCTCAGAAGCAACTCCAAAAAAGGAAACCCAAAAAATTCCAGACCAACCTAGAGAGAGAAAAGTGAGATTTTCACACATCTGCGGCCAAAATTATCCAAAACCTTCAACTAGAGAGTTAAACTTTACTCAAAGATCTTTCCATCCATAGGTTGCACGTCCAAAATGGAATTCGGAAAGGTCTCCTAAAGCCCCCCGAAACCACCCTCCTGGCGGGCTAAGAAAGTCCGAAAATTTTCTGAAGTGTTGAGCCCGGTCAGTCAAGGGTGAGAGAAAGTGAATGTTTTTGAGAAAATTGAGACAAATGAGGAAAGGCTTGACTTTTACCCAAAACTAGAATACATGTCGTTTGGTTTGGCGTTATGCTTTCCAACAAAAGAGGTCTTGAAGTTTAATTTTAGAGGTTAACGAAAAGCTTCGTTGTTAGTTTTTTTTTTTTTTTTTTTTGCAGATCTCATTCCCAGTTAAAGAAGCCAACTCCCACAGGCCTTCGAGGATAATTTCTTGGTTTCTTGGGCCAAGAAGCACTTGAAAGGGAAACTAGGAAGCAAGGTAAGCATCCTAGATGTATTTTTTTTTTTTTTTTCGAGTTTGAGCATGTTTTGATCATGAAAATCAAGAGGAAAACTAGCCTAGAAAACTGATTTCTGAGGCTGAAATTTTTCTAAGTGTTTGAAATCTCTTCAAGAGTTTTACATGTGTGCTTCTTGAAGAGGTCGTTTTGATGTGCTCGGTTGATCATTCTCTATGATATTGGTTGCATTTGAAAGCTCATGTTACCTACTTTCACTCGGATTAAGTAGTGTTTCCCTTAGATCTTGTATGTGATGAGTGTCGGGGCTTGAATATGGGCATTCAACCTGTTTATTTGATTTGGGTTCAAACCTTGATTTGCAAAATCAGATCAAACTCGCATATTTGATGACGATTCCAGCTTGGTTTTCATGTGTTTTAAGCTGTGATTTCTATCTAATCCTACTCCTTGAATGTGGTAGTATGATCTTGATACTTTAGTTCCACATGAGGTCGCTTATGGGTTGAGATTGAAGGCCGCAAACATGGTCCGGAGAAGCTATTTTGGGATGATTTAATGCACACAAAGTGTTCGACGAAATGCGCAAACCAAGTTTCGATCTTGAAATGGTTGATTTAAGCTTGGTTCTTGTTATATTCATATACTGAGCAGTCCCATATTAGTATAAATTGGCATATATCGGTTTAGGGATTTAATTTTAAATTAAAATAAAAATTAAAAAATATGAAAATTTCAGAAAAATATAAAAATGATGGATGATATCAAATTATGATAGAAATGACATCTAGGAATTTTTTCTAATTTTTAAATGTCATTTTCTTAATTTAATGATATTTTGGTATTTTATAACCATTTTTGTAAATAATCTATTTGTGTAGATTAAAATTATTTAGAGTGATTTCATGCATCTAGAGTAATTTCATGCATATTTAAATTCTCATTTCGCTCATGGGGGTCCTGTCCTAGGGTGTGATAACAAAGTCATGTAATATTCCTTTTCCACATTTATTTTCAAGTCATTTCAATTTCTTGGATATTTACTTGCACACCGCTTTTCATTAATTTGAGTGTAAATTTCTCTTTTAAATTATGTTAGGATTATTCTAGACATTAAGAAAAAAAACCTTCAAAAACATTTGCACGGACGCTTAGCGGTTTTATAAGGATTATAATTAGTAATCAAGATTGTGTTGCCATTTAGATGAACAAGCTTTCAAGTTAGTGGTATTGCAAGGGTGCTAATAGAAATATTAGCGTAAACAAGTCCATGTTCCTAGAAATCTCTGGTTGCGTAGGTATCGAGACAACATTCCCGTGTCTCAATTGGTTTCTAGCCGACCCCAAGGCTAGTGGGGACTCCTAGAAATATTTAGGTTGTTAAGAACTAAAAAACAAAATCCAACGTCACGCGAGGTATGGGCTTGGGAGAGCTCGCGCCTAATTTAGGGCCATTGGTCCGCTTCTTTAGGCAAATACCCCTAAACTTTCTTCCTTTTCCCCCGGACGGAAAAAAAAAGAGGTGACAGCTTGGCGACTCCACTAAGGACTTGGTTGCAAACCTTAGAGGACTTAGGCCATAATAACTTGATTGGTTGTTCACTAATATGGTCTTCATTTGATAGCGTGTGTCAAAGTAGCGTGGAAAATAAGGTTAGTCCGCTAACAATGAAACGTTTTTGTAGGTTTGGAGTATAAGGGGTGGAGTGTCTGTTGACCCATTTCTTTTGCAGGGAGGCATATGAATGTATGTCTATATGGATGAAATTGAAGTGTTGTTTGGATATCAATTATTGTGCGTGCCTTCATACTTGCACTACACATTTACACACAACCCGTGATCTAAAACCCTGATTGCACTAGGAAGCTCATAAGAGGTGCCGAAAGATGGAACCCATGCAGGGAATGACCCATGGTTATCCACTTTTGGTCCCGCTCATTATAATTAATGATAAAAAGAACTGTCCGACGTAAGTGCGGAGTGGGGAAAACTCTTTTGATCTAATCAAAATGAGGACTTTAAGCCTTTAGAATTCTACCTTTATGCATCAAACCTCACAAGTTTACATCCGCATGTCTATGTGATTGAAAAAAAAAATGTCTCTTTACCCACTGTAAGTATGATTTCTCCATCTACTTGCTCACTTTGGATTGAAATTTTCATTTTTTGAGATTTGCGGAAATAAATGGAATGCCCTTGAAAATATAGGTTTGGCACTCACTCTTGATAAACAAACATTTCAAATGCATTTGATCTGGCCTAGATTAGAACATATGTTTTTGTTTAAATTTTCAATTACAAACTCAAAGTCACATTTTGTATAGAAATCCTTCCAAGTCAAGATTGCATTTTGGGGCATAGAATTAAAATCAAACTTTCAAGAAAATTCTTGGTCGCATTTCGAAATTCAAATCACATTTTGTGTATTGATTTCTCAAAGTAAAAATCACCCCACCTTTGCATGAGTGAAATTACAAATGAATCTTTCAAAATAAATGCCCCATTTGTGTATGAAACTTTTGGAACAAAGTGGGCATTCAATTGATAGCTGCGGATCGATCTTTTAATGAAATCTCCTCTTACTAATAGAATCTTGACGAAATACCAAATTCTCATAAGTGGATACTACGGAGAAGGTATTGTCGCCTTGATTTCATTATAAGAGGCGGCTTTATTGAAAGATCAAAATTTTGATTCATGTACTGACATTATCTTCCTTTTGCAGGTCATGCTCCTCTATGAAAGAGCTTCTTGTACTTTATCCTTGTCATTATTCCTATTAGGAACCGTGTTTTGCATTTTGGGTTTTGATTGTGGACCCAATCAAATGCTTTTGTAAATCATACAACTCACATTTTTGAATAATAAAGTTAGAGTTCGCAAAAATCATATCCTTTAAAAGACTTCAAATGGACCATTTGGGCTTTTTATGCCTTAGCTTCAAAATGTTTGAAAATGAGTTTCAAGAAGAACTTGCAAAATATTTTATCTCTTCACTTAATCGCTTTCGCAGGTTGATCTGTAGAATGATGCTTTGAGGGGGTAAGGTTGTAATCATTCCAATAGGAATTTCTTATTCAACAACTAACTCAACCATCCATTTTTGTCAAATAGGTAAAATGACGGTTTTGTTCAAGAATGACAAAAGTGCGGGCCTTCCCGTAATAGACATATGAATTCAAATATTGTGATTATGTGTGAAATGAACCATCAAAGTCTCGAAGATCACAAATCTACTGGCCTAATGAAGTTCCACATCTTGGACGAGCTCATATTAATTTGACATTCTTCGTGGAAGAAGAAATCTGTAGACATTCTTTGGCATCAAACTACTGCGTTGGTTGCAAACAAGAAGCAATTGTAATCCCTACACTTCCAACAGTTTCTTGGCTTCCAATCCTGTATGGAGATGATTATTGGTGGTCTGCAAGACCACACTTCAAGATGTAGATATACACAAACAAGAATCGATCATCAAATGTTGCCTTAAAATAAAAAGTTGTAATCGTTTCAAGTTAAATTCGATTTATTTTAGGAATGACTTGTCCTTGCACTTTGTGCAGGTTTTAGTGAGGCAAATTACTGGCAAACAACAAGATTACATGGGAAGGACAACCTGGTCCAGAATCACATGATCTCTAAAAGAAAGTGGTGTGTTCGTTTAAAAAGTCAAAACAACTCATTCATAAACTGACATAGCCACCCATGCATACAGATTGTGAAGTGGGAAATACATTGATGCACCAAAAATGGCAAAAAAAAAAATCACCTGGCCTAAAAGGGGTACGCGGGAAATTGAGTAAAGCATGAAGGATTCAAATGAAATGAAGATTCATCAATCCAACATAATGAAGCTGCATATGGACAAGTTGTCTAACTCAATGTGGCATAGATTCGACCATGAGGACAATATCTTCCCTTCTTCCACAAAGATATGATGAGATGCGGAATTGCCCCACTTTTGAAAAAGGGTGTACTTCGTTCCTAAGCCTAATGTACCTAAGAATAGAAATAATACATTGTTTCCATATGTGTAAGGAAATTTTAATTGGGGAAGATGGCCACAAAATGGATTGGGGGCACGCAATGCTTAAGTCACCCGACTTTTAAAAAGGAAACGATTCAAATGGAATAGACATTTGCCAAGTGAATTGTTGTCAATCATGAGAGCAAATCCCTCTCCATGGCCAAGGAAACGGGATGGAACGCATTCATCAGCTATGCTGTAAAAGGGAGTACCATTCCTAAAATGAATTACATCGAATATGAAAATATCATATTATGTCTATTTTTCCTTGCAGTTGATAAACGGGGCAAGTCACTCAAAGTAGAGTGACTCTCACTTGTGAAGCAAGATGAAACAAAGTTAATTGATTCAGCACAAAAAGGGAGTATCATCCCTAAATTAGTCCAATTCAATTGTGGAATATAAGTAACATGCCCCATTTCTTGTAGGAAAAGACCCACATTGACCGCTGAAGCAACACCTTATACCAAGAAGGCATGCTAAGGTCCAACCATCCTTTTTGATATAATAAATGGAGTAAAATATCTAAGGAGCAATGCCCTCACGTGTCGAACCAAGGAGTACCCCTCTCCTTTCATCTTTGATGCCCACTCAGAATGAGTGAATTCGATAACTTCTAAATGGCCCATTTGAAAGCAAGATCTTCAAGGAAATGTTAACACCTGAGGAGCAAAAGCACATGAAGAGGAAACACAAGACATTTAAAGTCAAATGTAGGAGAAGGGTAATTCGGTATTGTTTCCAAAATGCCTCATCTAAGCTTCATTTTTTGACGTAGTTCCCTTGTTTGACAGGAAGCGTCGGTATTTGAGGAACAAACTCGAGAAATTGATTTAAGCATAATCTATATTGACCAAGCAAGCGTGTGGAGTTAACACATGTCAAAGTCACCTAAGTGGGCTTAAAATATGCGTCATTCTAGAGCCGGTTCAATTAAATAAAAAAAGAAGCGCCCCATGGACACTACCAGCGCTTTGGCCTGGTGGTATGGGGAATGAAGTGGTCCAGAAACGACCAAGGTTCGATCCCTGGAAATGGCAACGAGTTTGCCATAAAATGTAAAAATATAAATAAAATTTTTAACATCTTTACTTTTGCAAAAGGAGGAAAGCACTCGAACTAATGAGACCAAAGACCTGAGAATCTCTTCAAGCCTTAAAACAATAGGTTCATGCTATTGTTTGCTGCCCAAATGGTAAAACTGACCAAGGTTAATGTTGTATCGTTCCTAGTTTTACGATCCTTGAGGATTCATGTACTAACACATTCCTTTTTTTTCTTCGTAGGGTCACTTGACTACTAAGGCACAGGTAAGTACCATTCTTCTCAAAATCAAATGGAAAACAAATGGAGAATTTTCATTGCAAGAAAGAACATTTAGTGTTTTTCTAGAAACAAGCACAAAAAATGGAAATTGAAGAAACAAGTTTTCCACAAAGTTTGCAAAAATCTTCTTTACCTTTAAATTGTCCATCCACTCGATGGATCACTTATTTCGAATCAAAATTCTCTATGGAGGTTAATCCACCCAGATGATCTCTCAACAAAAATGAAAGGCGATGTTACTTATGCCAAGCGAGAAACACTTAGGATGAGGAAAGGCAACCCATTTCCAAACATGTCCTTTAAGCACTCTGGGATTCGAGTGAAAAAGAAAACCCGTGTCGTTTAAGGTCAATGAATTCATTCACAAGCGGTACATAGATCAAGATGATAAGAGGCATTTCTTTCCTCTATCATACACACTACATGTGACAATAGTTAGCCCATTTGAGCCTTTTAATGTGAAGAATTTTCTACAAAATACCCCTGTCAAGAACCACCCCACAATGGGGCAATTATGGAGGTTTGGGTTGACATTATTTGGAGAGAAAAGATGATAAAGGTTTCTTTACTCTCACTTGCATAAATCTTTTTGTGGTAACTTTAGGTGAATTCTTATGGAAGCTCGAAGCATCCCAAGATGAAGAAGAACATTCTTTTCTCTACCCAAACACCGATACCCTTTGCTTAAACCAAGTTGAGCCTAATCTTTCATTTCCAAAACTCGAGTGGTGATTATCTCCCCACATTGGGGCAAGGCATATGATTTGCCAAGGCAAATGATGTTTACATGAAAATGCGGAAAGCATCTCGAAAGTCCCAATAGCTCAAAAAGTTCAAAAGAACAAAAGCCAAGTGAAAATTAAGGGGCATGAAAAAAGCAGTGTGCCTGGTAAAAGCAAGGCCAATGCCCGGAAAAAAAAAAGGGAGAGAGAGTGGAAGAAAAACAATTGCATCAAGAGGAATATCTCCATGAAAGCAAAAATGACAAAATGAAAAAAACTGCTTGTACCAAAAGGAAATCCCTGCAAATGCAAAAGTTATGATAGAAAAGAGCAAAGCTCTTATTTTGAGATGATTACTCAAGGGACTTTCGAGACAAATTCAAGTGCTTTCAAAAAGTCGGATGATATGGCAATGATGCTGTCATAATCACCAACTCTCAAATCCCTCTTCGAAAAAATGTTCAGCCTTTTGAGCCTTTCACCAAACCGACATTACAACCTACTCCCGAAGTCTCTTCAGATTGGGATGATTCAAAGTGGAAATAAGGACTTCCCAAAGAAGATGCCGCTCGAAGAAGTGAGAGCAAGGTTATTTTATCTCATCTTAAGGTTTCATGACTCGTAAACCCGGTGAAGATGTCGATCAGTGATTAATTCATTTCATAGCCAATGATGCTTATCCATTGCTAAAACCATGACCAAACCTGCACTACAGTCCTTCTAAAAGACCTCTTTGATTGGTCAATGTGTACTTATTGCGAATGATTCAAAGCCTTGCACACTGGGAGAGTGAGATTGAGTGATCAGTTTATTTCCCACATGAATAGATGGGATCAAATAACCCTTTTCTTGAGAATATGCGAGAAGCCCTTTCTGACTAGGGGTCCTTGCTTGGCATACTTAACAGACATTTCTCATAAGTCAAGGTTATTTCAACAAGGACTTTTCTCCCAAGAGAATTTGACGATTAATGATATCATCCAAGCATGATGATAGTTTTGTAAGTTTGTCAAGCGGTCGGAATTAGTTTGATTTGTTTATGCAATCATTGCCTTCACATTACCGAATACACTTTTGATATTGTTTCTAATGACATGTGTTGAAATTGACCTCATTTAGTATGCTTTCTCTACTAGAATACTTGTTATAATGAATACTACTTGATGTGCAGTATCCATTTTAGAATATTCTTGAATGACAGGTTCCTCCAGTGAAACCACACAACTTCAAAGGGTTCATGAGTTAGCCTTAAACCATGCATTTTCAAAAGGTTCTTGGTTATCCTTAAACCTTGCAATTTCAAAGGGTTCATGGGTTAGCCTTAAACCATGCATTTTCAAAAGTTTCTTGGTTATCCTTAACCTTTGCAATTTCAAAGGGTTCATGGGTTAGCCTTAAACCATGCATTTTCAAGAGGTTCTTGGTTATCCTTGAACCTTGCAATTCTAAAGGTTCATGGGTTAGCCTTAAATCATGCATTTTAAAAAGGTTCTTGGTTACCTTTAAACTATGCAATTCCAGAGGGTTCATGGGTTAGCCTTAAACCATACATTTTCAAGAGGTTCTTGACACCATGCCATTCCAAAGGGTTCATGGGATAGCCTTAAACCATGCAATTTCAAGAGGTTCTTGGTTACCCTTAAACCACACAATTCCAAAGGGTTCATGGGTTAGCCTTAAACCATGCATTTTCAAGAGGTTCTTGGTCATCCTTAAACTTTGCAATTCTAAAGGGTTCATGGGTTTTAGCCTTAAACCATGCACTTTCAAGAGTTCTTGGTTACTTTTAAACCTTGCAATTCTAAAGGATTCATGGGATAGCCTTAAGCCATGCACTTTCAAGAGGTTCTTGGTCATCCTTAAATCTTGCAATTTCAAAGGGTTCATGGGTTAGCCTTAAATCATGCATTTTGAAGAGGTTCTTGGTCATCCTCAAACCATATAATTTACATGGTTAGTGGGTCTGCCTTAAACCACAAGTTTAGTGGGACTGCCTTAAACCACACGGTTAGTGGTCTACCTTAAACCATAAGGTTAGAGGGACTGCCTTAAACCATACGGTTAGTGGGACTGCCTTAAATCACAAGGTTAGTGGAACTGCCTTAAACCACACGGTTAGTGGGATTGCCTTAAACCACACGGTTAATGGGATTGCATTAAACCACAAGGTTCGTGGGACTGCCTTAAATCACAAGATTAGTGGGTCTGCTTTAAACCACACGGTTAGTGGGATTGCCTTAAACCACACGGTTAGTGGGACTGCCTTAAACCACAAGGTTAGTGGGACTGCCTTAAATCACAAGATTCGTGAGACTGCCTTAAACCGCAAGGTTTGTGGGTATATTCTTAAACCACACTTTTCAAATTTTTCACAAGTACATCCCTAGATGACGCTCTTTACATTAAGCTCACTTGCATTTTTCATTTTGCTAATGTAAAAAAAAATTAATTAAAAAACCAAAAACAAAAAAAAATTAAAAAAAATTAGGTGTCACATTATCTTTGAAAGAAATTTCTTTGAGCTTCATTTCAAAGAGGGGCAGCTGTTGACAACTAAATTTTTGCCCAAAAATATTTCATCTAGGTGTTTAGTATATGTATATATATATATATATATATATATATATATATATATTTAATGGAAGATTTTTTTCGTTTAAAAAATTTAAAAAATTAAATTAATTAAAAATATTATAAAAAGAAAAAAGAAAAAGATTAAAAAAGAAAGAAAAAAAGCTGGAGCTGATGATCGAATGTGACTAGCCAAGGCCGGGAGGTCGAATGGAATTAAAACGGCAAATTGTGGCCAAAATGCAATTTGCAAAAGTTAAGGGACCAATTCATAAATTTTGTAAAATTTCACCCGAGCCCTTAAATCATCATCTTAGCCCCCAATTAAGTTGAAATTGAGCTTGGACTAGGTCGAATCAATCAAATCTGGCCAAAATGACCAAATTTGCGTTGAATTGGATATTTTCGGATAAGAAAATGACCAAATTTGAGGGACTTTCTTGCAAAATTGGGTGGAAAAAATTGCGAAAAATGATCAAGATCTTAAACTACTATACATGAGCTTGCTAATTGATCAAAAAATGCAGCCAAATTGATGGATTAAAGTACTCAAATCAACAGCCAAAACTCAGTCCACGAGTTGGTCTCAATTCGGAGCTACTGAGTAAGCTTATTTGTGGCCCCACCATATCCTACTCAGCATCTCAATCAGCCTGATTTTTGCACATGATGGAAGACCATATATAGTAGTGCAAGTGGACTGAAATTGGCTAGGGATAAGCTGCTAAAAGCATAGGAAAATTGCAGCAAAGTCCGGACACTCAATAGCTGCAGAAGTTCAAAAAATTGGCTAAGTTAAAGAGTGGGTGAAGTAGCTCTGTTTGCAGGCTTAGTTGGTGGACAAAAGACCGACCAAAAATCCCTTAGTTCAGGGGATAAGATCTATGAAGCAAGCTATTTCAGGGTATGAGAGAGAGGAGACGAGAAGGAGAGGGGAGAGCTCGGAATCGTTCCCCAAAGATACCCTCAGAAGCAACTCCAGAAAAGGAAACCCAAAAAATTCCAAACCGACCTAGAGAGAGAAAAGTGAGATTTTCACACAATTGCAGCCAAAATTATCCAAAACCTTTAACTAGAGAGTTAAACATCACTCAAAGATCTTCACATCCATAGGTTGCACGTCCAAAGTGGAGTTCGAGAAGGTCTCCTAAAGCCCCCATAAACCACCCTCTTGGCGGGCCAAGAAAGTTCGAAAATTTTCTAAGTGTTGAGCCCGGTCGGTCACGGATGAGAGAAAGCGAATGTTTTTGAAAAAATTGAGAGACAAATGAGGAAAGGCTTGACTTTTACCCCAAATTAGAATACATATCGTTTGGTTTGGTCTTATGTTTTCCAACAAAGAGGTGTTGAAGTTTAATTTTAGAGGTTAACGAAAAGCCTCGTTGTCGGTTCTTTTTTTCGAGATCTCATTCCCAGTTGAAGAAGCCAACTCCCACGGGCCCCGAGGATAATTTCTTGGTTTCTTGGGCCAAGAAGCACTTGAAAGGGAAATCAGGAAGCAAGGTAAGCATCATAGAAGTATTTTTTTTTTCGAGTTTGAGCATGTTTTGATCATGAAAATCAAGAGGAAAACTAGCCTGGAAAACTGATTTTTGAGGCTGAAATTTTTCTAAGTGTTTAAAATCTCTTCAAGATTTTTACATGTGTGCTTTTTGAAGAGGTCGTTTTGATGTGCTCGGTTAGTCATTCTCTATGATGTTGGTTGCATTTGAAAACTCATGTTACCTACTTTCACTTGAATTAAGTAGTGTTTCCCTTAGATCTTGTATGTGATGAGTGTCGGGGCTTGAATATGGGCATTCAACTTGTCTGCTTGATTTGGGTTCAAACCCAGATTTGCAAAATCAGATCAAACTCGCATATTTGATGATGATTCCAGCTTGGTTTTCGTGTGTTTTAAGCTGTGATTTCTATCTAATCTTACTCCTTGAATGTGGTAGTATAATCTGGATACTTTAGTTCCGCATGAGATTGCTTATGGGTTGAGATTGAAGGCCGCAAACATGACTTGGAGAAGTTGTTTTGGGATGATTTAATGCACGCCAAGCGTTTAACGAAATGCGCAAACCAAGTTTCGATCTTAAAACGGTCGATTTAAGCTTGGTTCTTGTTATATTCATGTACTGGGTAGTCCCATATTAGTGTAAATTAGCATATATCGATTTAGGGAATTAATTTTAAATTTTAAAAAAATAAAAAATACGAAAATTTCAAAAAAATATATAAAAATGATGGATGATATCAAATTATGATAGAAATGACATCTAGGAAATTTTCTAACAAAGCCATGTAATATTATTTGCCCGACTTGTATCGGTTTTTCCTTTTCCACATTTATTTTCAAGTCATTTCAATTTCTTGGGTATTTACTTGCGCACCGCTTTTTATTAATTTGAGTGTAAATTTCTCTTCTAAATTATGTTAGGATTAGTCTAGACATTAAGAAAAAAAAAACCTTCAAAAACATTTGCATGGACGCTTAGCGGTTTTATAAAGATTATAATTGGTAATCAAGATTGTGTAGCCATTTATATAAACAAGCTTTCAAGTTAGTGGTTTCGCAAGCGCTAATAGAAACATTAGCGTAAACAAGTCCCCGTTGCTAGAAATCTCTTGTTGCGTAGGTATCGAGACAACACTCCTATGTCTCGATTGGTTTCTAACCGCCCCCAAGGCTAGTGGCGACTCCTAGAAATATTTAGGTTGTTAAGAAATAAAAGAAAAAATTTAACGTCATGCGAGGTATGGGCTTGGGAGAGCCCGCACTCAATTTAGGGCCATTGGTCCGCATCTTTAGGCAAATACCCCTAAACCTTCTTCTTTTTTCCCCGACGAAAAAAGAAAGGCCGTGACAGTGACAGTTTACCCTATGGATATCGAGAAGTCTGACAAGGTCATAAGGAACTTTGGTCCTGTTGACGAGGAGCTCAGTGCGCAGATAGCCTAAAAGTTCTTTTTTTTGAAATAGACCCATGTTGTGTTGGACTTTTCTGTATATAAGCATTGCTGTATTTTAAGTATGTTTTGTGAAAATACTATCCTACGTTTCTATCCCATTTTTATGTTGTCTGGAGATTGTTATTACGCTTTCACATGTGGAATAAAATAAATGGGTCGGTGACACTTCCTGAAACGTCGCAAATTTTATCAACCATCGAGTGTTGTGCAAGCACTTGAGGTTCAGGGCGTGACATCCCTTCTAAAAGTGGCATCAGAGCTGGTCTGTGTATGGAGTAATAAGGTGCGATGGGTTATAGGATAGTTAGTAGGAAATGCCTTTTTTATTATGCTAATGTATGTGATTGATAGCTGATTGGTAGTTTGTGTGCGAGTATCACTCAAATTCTAAATCTATGTGGAATTGAAAAGCAGGTTTCTATAGAGAATCTGCATCATGAGTGAGCAAGATTAGAAAATGCCTAGAAAGAGGGCGATTGGACTCGTTACTCAGGCTAGGACGTCGACCAGAGTCAGTGCCTGAGGCAATAGAGGTAAAGTGCCAGCTTAGGCCGGCGCTAGTGAATTAACACCACCTCCAGTCGGTGCTAGTGTAGCAGCACCTGGTGATCCGGGAACTGTCGCGATCATGTAGGCGCTAGAGGCGATGAGAGACCTGATGGGGTAGCAGGCCCAGAATCAAGCCGCCACTATTACTGCCGCTACTAATGATGTGAATCATTGCGGAAAGATCATTCTATGAAGGTCCGAATGGTGCAAATTGCGAACCTTGACCTCCGATCAAACCTGTGATTTGCAATCTCGGTATGAACGTGACCTGTTGACGAACGTGTGTCAACTAACCAATGTTATAAATGCCACGAGCGAAACAATTCACTATCTCGCTCGATAAGTCGAATCGACCGTCACGAGGGAATCTTGATAAGGTCAAGTCCTCAAAAGAACTATAAAAAAGAATCTCTCAATTTTTTTCTCAAAGTAAAATATCGGTCCCCCAAAGAAAGTCAGCCGGTCCTCAATATAGGCTTTCGAGTTGCCAGATAATACGTCAAATATTCTAGAATATATCTAAATAAGAAGATAATTTTTTTGACTTGGTCAAATATTTGATGACCAGATAATCAAATTACACCAATATTTCCAAGATTCTTCAAGATTCAATCCATGGTCATCTCCACGCCAAAGATTACGCCAAGATTTCCAAGATTCTTCAAGATTTGATCCAAGGTCATCTCCATGCCAAAGATCACGAGCCATGATGCCAACAGCTTGCCTGAATTGCTTGGCCCACGCTTGAGTAATCGAACTAGTAGAAATAGACAATGGGTTCCTAGCACCTCTTCCTTGATATGGCTCAATGTCTACATCATTCCCTCCTCCGTGCAAAGGATTTGCCCTCAAATCATCATTAGCATTGAAAAGAGTCAAGTCAAAAACATTAAATGTAGCACCAATGTCATACTCACCTAGAAGATCAAGCTTGTAGGCGTCATTGTTAACTCTTTCTAACACCATGAATGGTCCATCCCCTCACGGTAATAACTTAAAATGTCGCTGCTCATGAAATCACTTCTTGCGCATATGAACCTAAACCCAATCACCGGGTTCAAACACCACTTCCTTGCGCCCTTTGTTGGCTTGCCTTGCATATTGCTCAGTTTTGCACTCAATATTTGCGTGTGTCTTTTTATGCAACGCCTTGACAAAGTCGGCTTTCTTTGCTCCATCTAAATCCACACGCCCATCAACAGGTAAAGGGGTTAAATCTAACGGAGTTAACGAATTAAAACCATAGACAACCTCAAATGGTGTAAATTTAGTAACAGAATGCATGCTCTTATTATATGCAAACTCAACATGTGGTTGACAATCTTCCCAAGATTTTATATTATTTTTAATAATAGCATGCAATAATACCCCTAAAGTTCTATTAACTACCTCGGTTTGACCATCGGTCTGTGGATGACAAGTAGTAGAAAATAACAACCGTGTTCCTAATTTTTTCCACAATGTTTTCCAAAAATAGTTAAGAAATTTAGAATCTCGATCTGAAACAATCAATCTAGACGTGCCATGCAAACGTACAACCTTCCTAAAGAACAAATTAGCAACATGAGATGCATCATCAGTTTTATGATAAGGTATAATATGAGCCATCTTTGAAAACCAATCAACAACCACATAAACTCTACTATACTTAGACCTAGGCAATCCTAACACAAAATCCATAGAAATATCAGTCCAAGGATGCGTTAGAATAGGTAATGCTGTATACAAGCCATGCGGTTTAGTTGTAGACTTCGATTACTTACAAGCAATGCATCTCTCATAGACACATGTGACATCTCTCCACATGAGGCCAATAAAAATGTTCATGCAGTATTTCATAGGCCTTATTAATGGCAAAATGCCCCATTAAACCACCACTATGTGCTTCTCGCACCAACAATTCACGCAAAGAACACTTAGGCAAACATAGTTTATTTTCACAGAAAATATAACTTTCACGCCTATAGAATTTATCAAATGCAGCATACTCACATGCTTCAAACACTCTCCCAAAGTCATCATCATTGGTATATAAGCCATTAATATGCTCAAAACCTAGACACTTTTCTTCTAAAGTAGTTAGAATCGCGTACTTTCGAGAAAGTGCATCGGCTACTACATCTCCTTACCTTTCTTGTACTTGATCACATATGGAAAAGTCTCGATGAACTCCATCCATTTGGCATGTTTTTGATTCAAATTTTGTTACCCTTTCAAGTACTTCAAGGTCTCATGATCGGTGTGGATCACAAATTCCTTCGAGCATAGATAATGTTGCCAAGTCTTCAAAGCTTGCACTAAAGCATACATCTCCTTATCATAGGTAGGATAATTCAATGTTGCTCCACTCAATTTCTTGCTGAAATAAGCTATGGGACACCCTTCTTGCATCAACACGGCCCCAATTCTTGTACCAGAAGCATCGCACTCTATCTCAAAAGTAGCACTAGAATTCGGCAAAGATAACAAAAGAGCATTAGTCAACTTATCTTTTAAAAAATTAAATGCTTTCTCTTACTCTTCTCCCCACGTGAAACCCACGTGCTTCTTGATAACCTCGGTCAAAGGTGCAGCAATGGTGCTGAAATCCCTCACAAATCGCCGATAAAAACTCGCAAATCCATGAAAGCTACGCACCTCTCCTACGGTCTTAGACGTTGGCCATTCACGGATTGCTTTGACCTTTTCTTCATCAACCTGTATACCATTAGCACTAACAACAAATCCTAAAAATACTAATTTGTTAGTAACAAAAGAGTACTTCTTTAGATTAGCGTATAATTGCTCAGCCTTTAAAACCTGCAAGACAGCTCACACATGCTCAATATGGTTATCAAGGCTTTGGCTATATATCAAGATGTCTTCGAAATAAACAACCACAAATTGATCAATAAAAGCACGCAAAACATGATTCATAAGTCGCATAAACGTGCTCGGTGTATTATTAATCCAAATGGCATGACTAACCACTAATATAATCCATACTTGGTCTTAAATGCAGCTTTTCATTCATCACATTCTTTCATCCTAATTTGATGATAGCCACTTTTCAAATCGATCTTAGTGAAAATGCAAGAACCATGCAACTCATCCAACATGTCATCTAACCTAGGAATATGATGTCGATACTTTATCGTAATGTTATTGATGGCTCAGCAATCGACACACATTCGTCAAGTTTCATCCTTCTTTGGCACCAACAAAACAGGGATAGCGCATGGGCTAAGACTGTCTCTAACATACCCCCGTTCCAATAGTTTGCTAACTTGCCGCTAAAATTCCTTTGTCTCATTGGGATTACTTCGATATGCGGGTCGATTAGGTAATTGCGCACCAGGAATCAAGTCAATTTGATGTTCTATGTCTCGAATTTGTGGTTTCCCTCCAGGAAGTTCATCAGGAAAGACATTTTCAAATTCCTACAATAAAGACACAATAGGACTAGGCAAACTTGGGTCAAGATAGTTAGTAGAAAACAAAACCTCATTGTACAAGAGTACAAGCATCGGTCGGTCTAGAACTAAAGCTCTTCTCATGTCACTCGATTTTGCATAAAAATTATTTTGCCTATTTTCTTTCCTCTCTTCTTTTCCCTTGATTTTTACCACAATCCTTCTCTCGGCCTCTCCTTTTCTTTGCATCTCAGACACACCACACAAGCCCTCGGATTTCTCACCTTTTTTCTCTCTCTTGGTTTCTCGTTGTAACTTTAATTGATCTTGATACACCTCACTAGGTGTCATTGGTACTAGGATATAAGTCTTTTGATTCATCACCAATGAATAATGATTAGTATACTCATCATGATGTACCTATCGATCATATTGCCATGGTCTTCCAAGTAAGATATGATCTGCTTGCATAGGTACAACATCACACTCTACCTCATCCTTGTATCTTCCTATCTTAAATGGGATTCGAACTTGCTTCAACACTTTCACCTCTCCACTATCATTTAACCATTGAAGTCTATAAGGCCTAGCGTGCTTTTTCTTCTTCAAACCCAACTTATCCACCATAATACAACTTGCCACATTTGCACAACTACCTCCATCAATTATTAAACTACAGATCTTACCATTCACCACACATCTTGTATTAAATAAGTTATCTCTTTGTTGATGATGCTCCTCCTCCTTTACTTGTACACTAAGAGAACGCCTAACCATCAATAAGTCTCATTTTATAGCTATTTTTCCATCACTACAATCCTCCAACAATGGCATTTCATCATCCTTTTCTTCCCTTTCACTTTCAGACTCAATAACACAATGTCCAATCATGATCATCACCCTCCTATTAGGGCATTGATTCGCCATATGACCCCTGCCCAAACACTTAAAACATTTAATCTCACGAGTTCTAGTGTTAGGGTTTTCGATTTTACTTGAAGTCGAATTCGTTCCAACTTTACCGTTCCTCTCCTTCTCCTTTGAGGTTTTGGTTTTTGTGTTGTTTTCTCTCCAATTTGGCTTATTATCTCTCTTTCAATTGGATCTCCAATTATGATTTAAACCTCCTCCACTCTTATGATTTTGGTCCAACTTTAATTGCTGCTCAACTTTGATGGCTTTGTCCACCAATTCCTCCAATTCAACATAGTGTTGCAGCTTTACCACCCTTGCTATGTCTCGGCTCAAACTACTCAAAAATCTTGACATTGTGGCCTCACGATCCTCCACTAAATTAGCACGGATCATGGCAATCTCCATCTCCTTGTGATACTCTTCCATACTGTTATTATTTGTAACTTTTGAAACAAATCTCGATGGTAATGACTTGGTACAAAACGCCTCCTCATCACCGCTTTCATCTCATCCCACGTCTCTATTGGTCTTTCACCATTACGCCTCCTATTAGTCACAAGTTGATCCCACCAAATTATAGCATAATCAATAAATTCAACATCTACAATTTTTACCTTTTTGAGCTCGGAGTATCGTTGGCAATCAAATACCATCTCTATACGTTTCTCCCACTCTAGATACGCATCGGGATCATTCTTCCCTTGGAAAGAAGGAATCTTCATCTTGATATTGCCAATTTCATTATCTTCTCAGTGTCTAAACCCTCGAGCTCCATTCGACCTTCCAAATCGAGCATCTCAATCATCCTCCATGTCGGCGCCATCATCATCATAATGTCGTTATCGTGTTCTAGAGGTGTCTCGCTGATATTGCGGCCTTCCCTGGGGTAGCTCTCAATCATTATCAACCCTCATGCCATGCCCCATCATTCGGCCACTAAGCTTCTCCACTACGGCCTTCAATTGCTAGATGCTTTTTACAAGTGCTTCATCCCTTAGTATGGAGCCAACCTCTCTTTGATTCACGCTTTCTTCATGCCACATATTTTAGACTTGCAAGTAAATGTTAGTCATAAAAATTTTCACCAATCGCTCCTTCACATGTTTCTCTCAAGGTGTTTGTCACTCCCCTTGTGTTTAACTCAAGTTTAGGCTTTTCCACCCTTAATTAAGCTTACACACTCTTGCATTTTCCCTCTCGTATTTTCTTTTCACAAGTTCTTTATTGGACTCAAAACCCGTCTCTCAACCCCTCACGACAATTAATCAAACTAATCAAACAAGATTAGATCACTACTGATTTTGTTTTAGTAAGTAACAATGTCAAACCAACAAGTACAATTTTCGAAATTCCAATTGAAACGCAAATCACTATTGATTTTGTTTCAATTCAATCCATTAACAAACGAGTCGCCTCCTTGATTTTCTTTTTTGTTAGGCTATTTTTTTCTACCGAATTTGTTTTTTTCTCTTGCTCACTTTTTTTTTTGTGTGCGTTTTCTTTCTCTTCTTTTTTTTTGACGAACTTTATCTTTTTTTTTCCTTTTTTTTTGATGAACTCAAATACAATTTAAGATGCTAGGAAAAAAATTAAAACTAACACAAACAACTACGTATGGAAGCACAAAAGCAATCAAATCCCTAAATTGGCTAGAACCGAAACCCTAGCTCAATAAATTTCAAATTGTTGAATATAAATAGAAAATTAAAAATAAATAGACCTTGTAGAACCAAGCTTTAATACCAAAATGATGTGAATCGTTACGGAAAGATTGTGCTACGAAGGCCCGGATGGTGTAAATTGCAAACCTCGACCTCTAATCAAACCTGTGATTGGAAATCTCGGCATGAACGTGACATGTTGACAAATGCGTGTCAACCAACCAACGTTATAGATGTCACGAGCGAAAGAATTCGCTATCTCACTCGATAAGTTGAATCGACCGTCACAAGGGAACTTTGATAAGGTTAAGTCCTCAAAAGAATAGTAAAAAAGAATCTCTCAATTTTTTCTCAAAGTAAAATATCTGTCCTCCAAAGAAAGTCGGCCAGTCCTTAATATAGGTCTTCTAGTTGCCACATAAACCTTAAAACGAGCCCTAGAAATCTAATACGTCATATTCTAGAATATATCAAAATAAGAAGATAACTTTTTTTGACTTGGTCAAATATTTGATGACCAGATAATCCAATTATGCCAAGATTTCCAAGATTCTTTAAGATTCAATCCAAGGTCATCTCCGTGCCAAAGATTATGACAGGATTTCCAAGATTCTTCAAGATTTGATCCAAGGTCATCTCCATGCCAAAGATCACGAACCATGACGCCAACAGCTTGCCTGAATTGCCTGGCCCGTGCTCGAGTAATCGAACCAGCAGGAATAGACAATGGGTCCCTAGCACCTCCTCCTCGATATGGCTCGATGTCCACATCAGCTATAGATGCCGCTATTGCCGCCGCCAATGCTGCTGTTGCTGTTGCCGTCAAGACCGCAACCACTATCGCATCGGTTGCTATACCTATTGAGGTTCCACTTGGGAATGCGGTCGTTATGAGACTGATGCACAAGCTGGTGGAACAGTTTTTAAAGTTGAACCCGCGAAAGTTTACTAGCGCAGGTGATCCCGAGGCTGCAGCCCTCTAGATCTAGGAATTGGAAAATGTCTTTCCACTGCTGATGTGCATCGAGGCCAAAAAGGTTATACTTGCAGTCTATCAACTGAAAGAAATTGCAGGCACATGGTGGAGAGCCACCAAAGGAACGATATTTCATGAAGGTGTAGTCCTAAAGTGGAACGCCTTTTATCGAGGCTTTTAACATAAATATTTTTCTGAGACTACTAGGGAACTGAAGATGGATGATTTGTTTGATCAGTTACAAGGAGCGTCGATATTTTCTAAGATCGACTTGAGGACAGGGTATCATTGGCTGAGGATCAGAAAGGAAGACATATCGAAGTCAGTGTTTCATATGCGATATAGCCATTACGAGTTCATGGTCATGCTGTTTGGATAGACGAACGCTCTAGCTACTTTTATGGATCTGATGAACCAAGTGTTCAAAGAATATTTGAATTAGTTCGTAATCGTGTTCATCAATGATATTCAGGTGTACTTGAGAATTCATGAGGAACACGAAAGGCATTTGAGAATAGTACTCCAGACCACGAGAACTCATGAGTTGTACATTAAGTTTAGTAAGTGCGAGTTCTAGTTGACTCGTGTGGCGTTTTTAGGTCACGTGGTTTCAGGTGAAGGAAATTCCGTGGACCCGAGCAAGATTGAAGCAGTAATCAACTGGCCAAGGCCGACCACAATGACTGAGATAAGAAGTTTTCTAGGGCTGGCAGGATACTACAAATGATTTGTGGAAGGATTTTCAGCTTGAGCATCGCCATTAACTTGACTATTAAAGAAGGAAGAGAAATTTGTCAGGACAGACAAGTGTGAGTGTAGTTTTCAAGAACTTAAGCAGAAGTTGACTACCGCACCTGTACTGACCATTGCTTTTGGTCTTGGAGGATATGATATCTATAGTGATGCGTCATTCAAAGGACTGGGTTGCGTGTTAATGCAACATGGTAGAGTCGTTGCATACGCATCCCGTCAGTTGAGACCTCATGAGCTAAATTATATGACGCATGACATGAAACTCGCAGTGATCACTTTTGCTCTGAAGAATTGGATACATTATCTGTGTGGAGAAAGATTCTAGATCTTCACTAACCATCAAAGTCTCAAGTATCTATTTTCTCATAAGAAGTTGAATATGAGACAATGTCACTGGATAGAACTCCTAAAGGACTATGATTGTGATATTCTGTATCACCTAGGAAAGGCAAATAAGGTCGCAGGTGCGTTGAGTCGGAAGTCTTCAGTTGTGCATATGATAGTTAAAGAGTGGACCCTACTCAAGAGAGCTCGACATTTAGACTTCAAGTTTGAGGTAGGCCACATTTTGAATCTTATGGCAATCCTTATAATTGAGCCGAAACTATAGATAAGGATCAAGACACTTTAGTGGATAGACCCAGAGATCCAGAAGATTGTACAAGAGGAGGTAGAAAAGAGAAAACCTGACTTTCTAATTTCTAATGATGGAACACTGAGGTTCCGAGGACGATTGTGTATACCTGACGATGCGGAGCTTAAAGAAGAGATCTTATCAAAGCTTATCATAACAATTACAGCATCCATCCTGGGAGTATGAAGATGTATTAGAATCTACGTCAACACTATTGGTGGTCTGGTATGAAAGCGGACATCACCAAGTATGTCAGCAAGTGTTCGACGTGTCAGCAAGTAAAGGCCCAGCACTGTAAACCAGTAGGACTTTTGCAACCTCTCGAGATCCCCGAGTGGAAATGGGAGCACACCACAATGCATTTTATGACAGGCTTACCGAGGAGTCAGAGGGGTAATGATTCCATTTGGGTAGTGGTCGACAAATTAACGAAGTCGGCTCACTTCATCGCAGTATGAAAGGATCTTGATTTGGACAGACATGCAGAATTATACGTACGCTAGATTGTTCATCTGCATGGAGTACCGGTGATGATTACATTCAACTGAGACCCAATGTTTACAGCTACATTTTTGGAAAAGTTTGCAGACCACCTTAGGATCTAAGCTGCGGTATAGTACGGCTTATCATCCTCAGACAGATGTCCAGTCAAAGAAGATGATTCAAACCATCGAAGACATGATGTGAGCTTGCATGTTGGATTTCAAAGGAAGCTGGGAAGAACAATTTCATCTTGTTGAGTTTGCCTACAACAACAGCTACCGACAGAGCATTCAGATGGCTCCTTTTGAAGCAGTATATGGTAGAGTGTGTAGAACGCCGGTGTGTTAGGATGAAGTTGGGGAAAAAAGATTACAGGCCTAGAGTTAGTCCAGCAATCAGTGGATGTTGTTGTAGTTATCAGAAACAGATTAAAGACTGCTCAGAGCCGCCAGAAAAGCTATGCTGATAAGCGTCGGAGACCATCGAAATTCCAAGTTGGTGAACACGTCTTTTTGAAGGTGTCGCCATTGAGGGGTACTTCACGCTTCGGCAAGAAAGGGAAACTAAGTCCGAGGTATGTAGGTCCCTTTGAAATTCTGAAAAGAATAGGGACTCTAGCGTATCATCTTGTGTTACCGCCGAGACTTGCTCAAGTGCATGATGTCTTCCACATGTCAATGCTAAGAAAGTACGAACCTGATCTGACCCACGTGCTAAGTTTTGAGAAAATTGACATGGACGAAAGAGTGTCGTACATAGAGAGATCGATTCGAATAGTGGACCGTGATATAGCTAGTACGAGTACCTAGAGGGGGGTGAATAGGTATATAAAAGATTTTTCTTGATAATTTCTTGATAATTGCGTAATACTTAGACAGTTGAAGGATTTGCGATAAGTAATAATCAACGTAAGACTAAGTAAAGGAAAGAGAGAATTGAACACGCGGTTTATAGTGGTTAGGCTTGATCCAAGCCTACGTCCACTCTTCTGCACTGACAGCCAATTGGCTGGATTCCACTATGAACAAAGAGATGTTACAGTGTTGATCTTCCTTGATTTCTAGGTGTAGATGATCTACCACACTCACTCAAGGTATCACCAAGTATGGACACTCTCTGTGTATATAATTTCGCTCGAGAATGAATCGACTAAAAATCAAGATGCTTGAGACTACTGGAATTTCTCTATCGATCACGTACTCAAAACAACTAGAACGTCTTCCTTTTTATACTCATTTATGCCATCATACCCGTTGGCACTTTCCAAAGGAATTCCTCCAATCTACCCGTTGGACAGAATCAATCAAGAAGATCATTCGAGCTATTAAAAGAACGACGATAGCCCATCAATCTGTTCGCCCATACAATCGGGATCTTGGTTTCCAAGAATAGAACATTCCAAGAATATTTCGTCGACCATCGGATCTTCAATTGATCTAGATACGAACAAAAGAATCCGTTATATTTATCCAACCAAAAGATCTTCTCAGACGATAGGATTAAATCCTCAACCATATACTTCGGCTCTGGATTTCCTTCGTCACGGATCGAACGATTGTCAATGAGAATAGTCTTGAGTCTTGAGTCTTAAGTCTTGAATCTTGAGTCTTGAATCTTGAGTCTAGTAATCGAAAGTCTTCAAACTTTAAACTAGACGATCTACGATGTCCAGACTAGGCGATAGAAACGTTTTGTCGCTTCAAAATATTCTGGAAAGATTTCTCCAACAATCTCCCCCTTTTTGATGGTGACAAAACTTTCCGTAGATTTGAACCATTTTGACCTGCAAAAACATTTCTCAAGCAATATGGCTATCTCATAAAGATTTAACAAAACAACCGGACTCGCATCCACAGAAAATTGGTTAGTCTTTCATGAGTAATACCATATAACAATACTTGAAATAAATGCAAACAGTCAAGTATCTAAATCCATAGTCAATTCAGTCAGATTCAAGTTCACATCCAAGTTCACTCAAGTCAAGAAAAAAACAAACACATTCAAAATAAATTTAAAGAAGGTTGGTTGGTTGGTTCAAATTGCTTTCTCCCCCTTTTTGTCATCATTAAAAGGTGAGAAATGAGTCATGTCCGCTGGGAATGCGCACGATCCGGAAATCTCCCATGGACTGGACTACGCCTTCTAGCCTCTTCAAGTCCTCCCTTAGTTGAGCTACCTCCTCTCCTTTGGCATTGGCTTGAAGTTGTAAAGCGGGGTCTTTCATTTTATCCTCCAGGGTAACTGAAGATGCTTGTCCAGCATTCTTCATGGCTTGAATTTCATAGTCCAAAGCATATATCTGGCCACGCATTTCCAGAAGAACATCCATAATACGACGAAAATCTGCAGAATTGTCCGTCTGAGTACTTGCATTTGCTTTCTCCAATGGAGTGAATGCAGACGATGGCGCTTCTGTATAGTCTTGCAGATTTGGAGATGACGTATCGTGTTCTTCTTCAGGCAATTGAGAAGCCTGAAATTCTCTGTTGGGGATTGTCTTAGACCTTCACTATTGGCAGCATGAGGTGTGGACCTTTGCTCGCCAACTCCCCCTATCTCTAGGATATCAAAAGGGGAAGAGTGATGATCATGCTCTTCTGTGTCTTGATTCTCCTTCTCTCCAGATTCAGCTGCAGACTTTTCTTGCTCTTTTTCTCCTTCTTTTTCAGCTTCTTTCTCCCTCTCTCGCTGCTCTTCTTCTTCTCTGTTCTTGGCTTGCTCCTCTTCTTCTCTCTGTTTCTTCTGTTGTTCTGTCGATTGGGGAATAGAACGTCTGGTCCTTATCAAGGCAGTGATTGTAAGATCTTCCTCCTCATCTTCATCCTCTAAGATGAGAGTTCTCTTCTTTTTGGATGGGGCACCAATGGCCTCCTTCCTTTTCGCTTTGAAGCGACGGAACCGGAGTCTTCACTCGAATTTCTCCATTGCCTTAGAAAGTTCTTGCAGACGCATCTTCGTTAACATCTTCAAACCTACCACCATCTTATCGCACGGTCGAACACAAAGTGTGTGTGGAGGTTCAATATTCATGTGTCTCGAAGATCTTGGTCACTGACTGGATAAGGCAATTGTCCCTTGTCCTTCGACATTGCTCGTACATGTGAAAGAGAATAGTGTGAGGAAGAGAGAACTTCATCCCCGAGTTGATTGCGTACATCAATTTTGCCTCGAATTTGACACATCGTCTTTGATGTAGACTTGGGCTCGATGCAATTGATCACAATTTTGTGCAGCACAACATTGATGGCACGCATCCTTGAATAGATGATTCTTCCTCTACATCTCTATCTTTGACAAGTTCCAGTGAGGCACAAGCAAGCGAGACTTTGATTGGTTGATAGCATCCTCGTTCAACTCCAATTATGTCCGCCAACATATCTACGTCTAACACATAATCCTGGTCTCGAACACGGAATGATATTCTATTCGGATATATAAAGCTGAGATTCGAGTAGAAATACGCAATCAGTTGAGCATAACCATCTGTGGTATCAGTGCAAAAACGTTTCAGTTGAAGCAGACTGAACTTTTCCCTTAAGTTCACATTGACAGCATCCAAGAAGTCGAAATCAACACTCCTAGGGTTTATCACCCCTCGTTTCAGCAGTCTGAAAAACAAATTCTCCTGTTCTTTCGATTTGAATAACTCCATCCTCTTTCCCTTCACCTTTGCAGCAATACCCATTCGAGGTTGAAAATCAGTGAACATTTTATCATCGTCGTTCCCATCAGTCAAATTTGGTCCCGACATATGAGGATCACTGGGAATATTCGCAAGCGCTTCCTCTGCTTTACCCTTGGGAGCAATTCCCAAATCCTCCATTTTTGGGTCTGCGTCCTCGATTATCTCTTCCTCTGGATGTTGAGTGACGTGGTGGAGAATGAGTCGGGTTCTGTTGCTGACTCGATAATTCTTCCTCTTCTGTGAGATCGAAGTGGGTAGGTCCCTCCTTCATCCTCTGTGGTCTCCTGTTCGCGATTCTTGAAGACTTCCTTGAAGAAGACATCCTTCTTGTTGCTGAAAGATTCCTTTACTTGCTTTCCCAAGAAAAGATGACAACTTTCTCGAAGATGAACATGAAGTAGAAACCGGATTGGGAGGAGAATGCTTTTTAGGGTTTTGAAGATTGAAAATGAAAACTGTATATATATAACTCAGTTTTGAAAAGGGAAGTTCAATCGGCACAAGGAAAGTGTACGAATACCTCTTTTCGAAATCAATAACTGCCAAAATTAATTCTTTTGAAAAGACAATTTTTCGTTTTTCACGGAGACTACAAAATAACTTAAAGAAAGATCATACCTTTTCGAATAACAACTTACAGTCTATAGACATCAATGTCTGAGTCTGAAGATTTAGAGTCTGAGAAATTAGAGTCTGATGATCATCAACTTTCGAGTCGAAGGTTGGAGAGTCTCTAGACTTTAACTTCTTCGAGCTTCAAAATGTTGAGTGCGGAACGGATAAAATCGAATTGATTTTTCTCCAAAGGCTTTGTGAATATATCCGCTAGTTGACTTTTTGAATCAACAAATTGAATCGAGATTTCTCCATTTTGAATATGATCTCTAATGAAGTGATGTCGAATTTCTATATGCTTTGCTCTTGAATGAAGAATTGGATTTTTGGTGAGATTGATTGCGCTGGTGTTGTCACATTTGATTTGTGCATGAGTCTTCAATCCCATAGTCTTGTAGCTGTTGTTTTATCCATAGAATTTGTGAACAGCAGCTTCCAAGGGCTACATACTCGCTTCGTTGTTGAGAGAGTTACAGTGCTTTGTTTCCTTGAAAACCAAGACATTGTCCTACTTCCAAGCAACTGGCAAGTTCCTGAAGTACTCTTTCTATCGACTCTGCAGCCGGCTAGATCTGCGTCTGAATATCCCAGAAGATTAAAGTCTCCCTTCTTAGGATACCAAAGACCAATGCTTGAAGATGAAGCAACGTATTTAATAATACGTTTTGCAGCACGAGATGGGATTCTCTAGGATCGATTGAAACCTAGCACGAGATGCAAACACTCAACAAAATGTCAGGTCTAGAAGCGTAAGATAAAGAAGTGAATCGATGATGCTCCTGTACAACTTTTGATCGACTTTCTTCCCTTCTTCATCTTTGTCTATCTTCAAAGAGCTTGACATTGGTATATCAGTCTTCTTGCAATTTTCCAATCCAAACCTTTTGACAAGATCATTAGCATATTTTTCTTGGTAAATGAAAGTTCCTTCCTTCAATTGCTTTATTTGAAGACCAAGAAAGAATGTTAATTCTCCCATCATACTCATTTCAAACTCATCCTGCATAGACTTAGAAAATTTCTTGCATAGACTTTCATTAGAGGATCCAAAGATAATATCATCCACATATATTTGAACAAGTAAAAGGCTTTTGTTTTCCTTTTTGATAAATAAAGTAGTATCTACTTTACCTTTGACAAAACCATTCTGTAATAAGAACTTACTTAGTCGTCGTACCAAGCTCGAGGTGCTTGCTTTAGACCATACAATGCCTTTTTCACCAAGGCGAGTCGGCTTCTTTAGGTCTTCAACCCGGGCGGTTGTTCCACATAAACTTCCTCTTGGATAAATCCATTTAGGAAAGCACTTTTGACGTCCATTTGGAATAACCTGAAATTTTTGTAACAAGCAAACGCAAGTAATAGACGAATAGCTTCTAACCTTGCTACAGGAGCGTAAGTCTCATCATAGTCTATTCCTTCTTCTTGCGTGTATCCTTTGGCCACGAGTCTTGCCTTATTTCGTACGACTTTTCCTTTTTCATTCATCTTGTTTCTGAACACCCATTTGGCTCCAATAATAGTTTTACCTTTTGGTTTAGATGTCAATTCACAGACATCATTAATGTTGAACTGTCGAGCTCCTCTTGCATAGCTTCGATCCAGCTTTCATCGATAAAGCTTCTTCTATGCTTTTTGGTTCAATTTCAGAAATGAGAGCCACAAAGCACTAGACTCTTCACGTCTTTTGGATCTGGTGCGAATTCCTTCATTAATTTCGCCGATAATGAGATCCTTGGGATGATGGACTTATGCTTCCGATTCTTGGATGATTTGTCCGGATGATGATCTCTTTCTTTATTTGAATCTTCATGAACATCTTGATGCTGGTTTTCTAGAGTCTCGAGATACTTCTTGAGTTGTAAGCTTTGGAAGGTGCGGAGCGAGGTTCGGACTCTTCATGCGAGTCGACTGGATTCATCTTGCGTAGAGTCTTGAAATTTGACATTCATTGACTCCTCCACCGACTAGCTCTTCTTGTTATAGACTCGTAGGCTTTGCTTGATGTAGAATATCCAAGGAAGATGCCTTCATCGATCTTTCTTCAAACTTACCAACTTGATCCTTTGCATTTTTCAATATAAAGCATTTGCAACTGAACACATGAAAGTATGAAACAATGGGCTTCTTACCTTTGAATAATTCATAAGGGGTTTTCTCAAGAATAGGTCTTAGGAAGACTCTATTGATGATATAGCATGCTGTTGAAACACTTCAGCCCAAAATCGTGAAGAAATTTTACTTTCAATTAAAAGAGTTCTAGCCATTTCTTGAAGAGATCTATTCTTTCTTTCCACAACTCCATTTTGCTGAGGAGTGTATGGAGAGGAGAACACATGCTTAAATCCAGATTCATCACATAATTTTGTAAAATATTGATTTACAAATTCACCTCCATGATCTGTTCTTATACTTGAGATAACACATCCTTTTTCATTTTGAACATTTTTAGCAAATTTTTCAAAATACGAAAAGGTTTCTGACTTACTTGCAAGGAAATATACCCAAGTAAAGCGGGAGTAATCGTCCACAATTACTAGGCAATATTTCTTCCCTCCAATACTCTGGGTTCTGGTTGGTCCGAAGAGATCCATATGCAGCAACTGAAGTACATGGTTAGTAGAGACATGATTTATTGGCTTAAATGAATTTCTTACCTGCTTTCCCAGAATACATGGAATGCATGGATCGGACTTTTGATATGGTAATTTGGGTAGACCTTGAACAAGCTGCTTTGATAAGATTTTGGCTAATTGCTTCATGTTGACATGACCAAGCTTTCTGTGCCATAAGCCTTCTTCATCTTGAATTGAGATTAGGCATTGTGATTCATTTAATTTCATGTCTAAGAGGTAGATATTTCCATGTCTTCGACCCATGAAAGGCGAGTAGAGTCTTTACCGATTCCGAGCAAATTCCTTCTTGAAAGGAGATCTTGAAACCGGTATCACACAATTGGCTAATGCTTTGAGAAGGTTATAGTTGAGTCCTTTCACTAGAGAAACATTGTTTATTGTGAGATTTCCAATTTTCACAGTTCCAAATCCCACAATGCTTCCTTTACCGTTTCCTCCAAATGAAACATTTCCACCGTTTACTTGAACAAGCTTTATGAAGCACTTTGAGTCTCTGTCATGTGTCTTGAACATCCGCTGTCAAGATACCACTTTACCTTTTTCTTGACGGAGACCGCATTTAAAAGAGAGTCTCAAGCTTTCTTTGGTACCCAAATTTTCTTGGGTCCTTTGGTGTTAGTAGGATAAACATTATTAGGCCATACTTTCTTAACAGGCTTCCAAACCATAGGACACTCTTTTTCAAAGTGATCCTTCTTTGTTACACTTTGAACACCTTAGAGCATTTCGACCTACGAGACTTTACAAAAACTTTCTTGAAATGATTTTTGTAAGCCTCTCTCGACGATCTTTTCTTAATTCTTTCTTTTACTTTAGGAAAATCAATCAAAGGAATTGTTTCTGCTGTCATGCCTAGACCAGACTTATTGAAGTAAGGTCTTTGAACGAAAGAACTTTTTCAAGTTTTTCGGATCCTATCGAAAATTTCTTTGAAATATTTGATAAGTCAGTTTTTAAGAAAACATTTTCTTTCAAAAGATTATCTTCTTTTTTTTTTTTTAAGAGTAGAAACATTCAAGTCTAAACTTTTAACTCTTTCTTCTAAAATATTTTCCTTTTGTTTTAGAGCTAAGTTTTCCTTTTTAAGTTCGGAAATCCTTTTGAGAGAAGTCTTAAGACTAAAACACAGTTCATCAATGTATTTAGAGACTTTGACAGGAATTTTAAAATCACTTACCTCAAATTCACATGTCGAGTCGATCCAATCCGAGTCCGAGTCCGAATGTGCCATCGGACATATGTTGGCATATTCATTATCACTTTCTTCACATTCTGTATCACTCCGGGTCTCGGCTTTGAGAGCTTTTCGAAACTTCTCAGCTTTTCCTCTTTTCTTCTTCAGAAGAGGACAGTTGGGTCTGATGTGTCCCTTTTTCTTACATTCGAAGCAGACTACATCTTTGTTTGGTTCCTCATCATCAATAGACTTGGTCCGTTGTCTCTGGAAACTTTGTTTCTTTGAGTTGAACCTTCTACCTTTTCTATTCAGTTTTCTGAATCTTCTTATCATGAGAGCAAGCTCCTCGTCGTCCATATCATCTCCCGAATCGTATCATCAGAATCATCATTTGATTTTAATGCAATGGATTTCTTACCTCTTGGATCTTCGTCTTCATTAATTCGTTCCACTTCATAAGACTGAAGAGTTCCGATCAGCTCGTCGACAGATAGAGGCATAATTCTTTGCGTCTCTCTTATTGAAGTCTTTATATGATTCCAATCCTTGGAGAGTCCACGCAAAGTAGCTTGTTCACCTTCATGGGATCAGAAATTTTTGTCCTTGGTTCTCAAGACCATTGACAATATCTGTAAAAACGACTAAACATGTCGGTTATAGATTCTCCTGGTTTCATTTTGAAGGCTTCATATTGACCGAGGAGAATGTTGATTCTGGTCTCCTTCACTCGTCTGTTCCTGCATAGGTGATATGTAATCTGTCCCATACTTCTTTTGCTGTAACACAAGAAGATATTCTGTTATATTCAGTTGGAGACAAGGCACAATATAAGGAGTAAATTGCTTTTGCATCGAGTGCTTGTCTCTTGTTTATTTCTTCCGAGTCATTCCGCTGGTCTCAACGGTTTCTTTCCCTCTTTCGAGGGGCGATGCAGCAATAGGAGTGATTCCTCTTTCCACAACGTCCCATTCCGAGAGGATCCTTTGATCGCGGGGAAAGCTTTCATCTTGTTCTTCCAGATGTTGTAATCCTTTCCATCAAAGTAGGGTGGGTCTGGTATTGCTTTGCCCTTCCACTAGCCCCGGTGCTAGCATACTAGCCATGGATCTTTTACTCGAAGTAAAACACTTCAAATAAAGTAAGAACACGGGCTCGATACCAATTGATATAGCTAGTACAAGTACCTAGAGGGGGGTGAATAGGTATATAAAAGATTTTTCTTGATAATTTCTTGATAATTGCGTAATACTTAGACAGTTGAAGGATTTGCGATAAGTAATAATCAACGTAAGACTAAGTAAAGGAAAGAGAGAATTGAACACGCGGTTTATAGTGGTTAGGCTTGATCCAAGCCTACGTCCACTCTTTCGCACCGACAGCCAATTGGCTGGATTCCACTATGAACAAAGAGATGTTACAGTGTTGATCTTCCTTGATTTCTAGGTGTAGATGATCTACCACACTCACTCAAGGTATCACCAAGTATGGACACTCTCTGTGTATATAATTTCGCTCAGAATGAATCGACTAAAAATCAAGATGCTTCAGACTCTGGAATTTCTCTATCGATCACGTACTCAAAACAACTAGAACGTCTTCCTTTTTATACTCATTTATGCCATCATACCCGTTGGCACTTTCCAAAGGAATTCCTCCAATCTACCCGTTGGACAGAATCAATCAAGAAGATCATTCGAGCTATTAAAGGAACCTCGACGATAGCCCATCAATCCTGTTCGCCCATACAATCAGGATCTTGGTTTCCAAGAATAGAACATTCCAAGAATACTTCGTCGACCATCGGATCTTCAATTGATCTAGATACGAACAAAAGAATCCGTTATATTTATCCAACCAAAAGATCTTCTCCAGATGATGGGATTAAATTTTCAACCATATACTTCGGCTCTGGATTTCCTTCGTCACTGGATCAGAACGACTGTCAATGAGAATAGTCTTGAGTCTTGAGTCTTAAGTCTTGAATCTTGAGTCTGGTAATCAGAAAGTCTTCAGACTTTAAACTAGACAATCTGTAGATGTCCAGACTAGACTGATAGAAACGTTTTGTCAGCTTCAAAATATTCTGGAAAGATTTCTCCAACAGACCGAAAAGAACAGGTGCTACTCAGCAAGACGATTCCCTTAGTAAAAGTAGTCTGGCAACATCATGTAATGGAGGGAGCCACGTGGGAAAGCGAAGAGTCGATGAGACGTCTACACCCTCATCTTTTTGTTGAAGAAGTGTAACAGTACAAATTTTGATGACAAAATTTTTATAAGGAGGGAAGAGTTATGACTGCCTGAATTTCTGCTTCTGTTTTCAATTGAATAAATTTGGCTTTTCATTGACGCGCCTATAGTGCTATTCTCTGAGCCGATCACTCATGAGATAATTAGACTAGTTCAAGTCATTAAGGGATTTTAAGACAATAGACTTGAGAATTCGACTAGGAATCTACTATTCGACCGTGTTAACATGCAAGGATCATTGCGGCACAGTCGAAAAGCTATTAGAGATCAGAGGTAGATTGATTCGATCGAGGTTTGTGATTTAGTGTGCATGATTCCACCTAATTGCAATATTTTCGTCGATTGTCATTAAATCGATTTTTCTGTCGTTTTGGTACCCTATGTCCGTATTTAAAATCTCGAGATTTTCATGACAACCGAGAGTCGCTAATGAGTCAAAAATGAACATTGTGGTTTGAAAAATAATTGACCACGGGTCAATTGCACCAAAAATCCCTAAAAACTACCTTGTACGTTGGATCACGCTAAAATCGCATCAGATCGAAATTAACCATGAAATTTAATTCAATTTCAGAAATAGAGAGTTTCACCGTGTTACAATCAATTCACGAACTTGAATTTTTAGCGGAAAATTCAAATGCAGCAGATTAACTGAAAATGGGAAAGACCACAATTTAAGTAGATTTTTGGTCATCAATGTGGAACGATTGGAGAGGGGAAGAGTAAGGATTTAATTGAGGCCTTGTCATTGTTACCTAAGGCTATTAAACTGCAAAATATAGAAGGGAAAAACTAATGTAAGGGCTGCAAAATTCGGATGACTACATGCCAAAGGGAAATCCACCTTCATTTGAGTTTCATTTGGGAAAGAGAAAGTTACTTTGGAGTGGTAGGTCCCTTGATAATGAGAGGGCCCTAGAATTCCATGGAAAATGGACAAAGTTGTGGAATTGAAGAAGGGGACCCTCCATAGGCTTTCTTTCGTCTTTTCTTTCCTTTTCCTTTCAATTTCCTTCCATAGACTCCCTTGTATTTGTCTTCTTTAAGTGTTCGGTCCCCTGCTTCTTCATTGCTGATTGAACATTAGCCAAAAAAAAGAGAGCAAAGCCTCTATTCTGTGCCGCTGGCTTTTGGACCAGCATAGCCACCATCGATCAAGCTTGTCCTTCATGTTCCATTTCTCTTTTTTCTAGCCTCTAGTTGATGCTTAGTCACCCCCACCAGTAGCTCATCAGTCCTCCAAAACTAGTGTGTCCCCGGTGTCCCTACGCCGAAGCTCCGATCCTCTATTTCAGGCTGTTGCAGCCACTCCATAGCTCACCCATCCTCTGTTTCGGCTCACCATCCCTATTGGAGACCACTACCCCTTCGCTGTTGTTGCTACCCTGTCGTCGGGACCCCAGCTGCGTCGGTTCACCCCACCAACCAACCAAACTGCCCCACTGTGCCACTACCTCACCCCCACGGATCCAGTACAGCTGCTGGTCGACCTCAACCAGCCAATAAGACCGCCTCTCAGCAGTGAGTTGAGGGCCTTGACCTCCTCTGGTGCCCCCCGGATGCAGAGGCTTGGTCGCCGTTGCTCTGCCACCACCAGAATCGTTAGTTTTTAATTTAGGTGAGTTAACTTCCTAAATTTGGATTATGGGTTAATTATGCTTATTAGAATGTGGATTATGCTTAAGTAGGTTTGGTAACTAGCCTAGTTAGAGTAAGTAGTAGTTAGTTAGGTTAGTTGTAAGAGAACTAAGTGGTTAGACTAGTTAGTTAATTTAGTTAGGCAATTTAGTTAGGAATTTTAGTTATTAGTTAGAACGGTAAGTTTGGGAAATTAGTTTAGTAACTTAATTGAGTAAGGCCTTTAAATAATTGATTGAGACTATAATTAAGTTAAATGGGTAGTTTAATTTGATGAGCGCGATTAATGAAATAATTAATTTAAATGATTTATAGATAATTTAATTAATTATTTAATATTTTTAAGAAATTATACCGAGATAGCCGGTGACTCGAATTTCGTGCTGATTTTCGTGGTGTGCTCAGTTTGTGCAATCAATTGTGAAATTGTGCAATTGGATGACGGTTGTTAATTTTGAGCATTTATTTCAAAATTATGAAATTTGCGGTATTTACTTGGAAAATACCGAGTGTCGGGTTTTGATGCCGAAAACTATTTTTAAATACTATATCAAACCGTGGGACTTTAAAATATACAATATCAAATTTTCTAGTTCGATCTAATCGTGTACCCACACACAATTATTTTACCATGTATTTTTAATATGAAGAAAATAGGTTAGGACCACCATTTTAATAGAGACATTTGAGTGCAAAACACGGTGTCCTGGGCCAAAATTGAGTGGATGCATGAAAGATTCGAGAAACCTGTCACGAGCCTTCGAGGCCGGATGATGCTCATTCGGGAATGCCCCAAGTCAACGGATGTTGGTCGCAGTGGAGGCTAGACCGATGCTCCTTTAGGAATGTCGTCTAGATGTAGACGTTGCCATGCCCAATGGTGCGAGACGATGCCTGACTATGCCGGAAGACCATTGACTATTGAGTTAGTCGTGGCCGGTGGGTTGTAATTAATTGGAACGCATGAATGATTGAAATAATGGGCTTGATTGGGAGACGGAATTGTGTGGTGCGGTATGGGACATACCATAACGGTTTAGTCTGGTAATCGGAACTCGTGTACTTGTATTGATATATGTGGAAAGTCGTTTCGATGATGCCGGATTCAATACAATTATATGCGAATTGATTTGTACTAACGTGCAATAAAATATTGGTGTGAAGTGAGTTTTGAGGATATGTAATTAGGATGCCCGTCGGTGTATTTTCCTCCTAATTGAGATTTAGTGCGTGAACTCGCTAAGGCATCGTCTCACCCTATTGTGGGCTCAATTTTTCAAGTCCTTAGATGGAGGAAGGCCAGGCGAAGTATGGGGTTCTACAGGAAGTGGGGTTTATGCTTTTTTTATCCCCTGCTAGAAGTTGACGAGTCTTCCGTCAAAGTGGACAGTGGGTGACAGTTCACCCTATGGATATTGAGAAGTCTGACAGGGTCGTAAGGGACTTTGGTCCCATGGATGAGGAGCTCAGTGTGTAGATAGCCTAGAAGCTCTTCTTTATGAAATAAACCCATGTTGTTTTGGACTTTTCTGTATATAAACGTTGCTGTATTTTAAGGTGTGTTTTGTAAAAATATTATCCTACGTTTCTATCCCACTTTTATGTCTGACAGGCTTTCGCATGTGCAATAAAATGAATGGGTCGGCGACACTTCTTGGGGTGTCGCAAATTTTATTGACCACCAAGGGTTGTCCACGCACTCGAGGTTCGGGGCATGACATCCCCTCCCGAAGTGTTATTAGAGCTGGTCTGTATATGGAGTAATAAGGTATGATGGGTTATGGGATAGTTAGTAGGAAATGCCTTTTTATTATACTAATGCATGTGATTGATAGCTGATTGGTAGTTTATTTGCAAGTACCACTCAAATTCTAATTCTGTGTGGAATTGGAAAGCAGGTTTCTATAGCGAATCTGCATCATGAGTGAGCAAGATTAGAGAATGCCTAGAAAGAGGGCGATCGGACTCGTTACTTAGGCTAAGACGCCGACCAGAGTCGGTGCCCAAGGCAATAGAGGTAAAGCGTCGGTTCAGGCTAGCGCTAGTGGATTAGCACTGCCTCCAGTCGGTGCTAGTGTAGCAACACCTGGTGATCTGGGAACTGTTGGGATCATGTAGGCGCTAGAGGCAATGAGAGACCTGATGGGGCAGCAGGCCCAAAATTAAGCCGCCACCATTACCGCCGCCACTACAGCTGCCGCCAATGCTGCTTTTGCTGCCACCACTATCGCACCGATTATTGTACCTGCTGAGGTTCCACCTGGGAATGCAGCCGCTATGAGACCGATGAACAAGCTAGTGGAACATTTTTTAAAATTGAACCCGCCAAAGTTTACTGGCGCAAGCAATCCCTAGGCTGCAGCCCTCTGGATCCAAGAATTGGAAAATGCCTTTGCACTGCTAATGTGCACCGAGGCCAAGAAGGTTACCCTTGCAGTCTATCAACTTAAGGGAATTGCAGGCACATGGTGGAGAGCCACCAGAGGAACAATATTTCCCGAAGGTGTAGTCCCGAAGTTGAACGCCTTTGTCGAGGCTTTTAGCAGTAAATATTTTTCTAAGACTACCAGGGAACTGAAGATGGCAAAATTCCATCACCTCTACCAGGGTACAATGATAGTGGATCAGTATGAAGCAAAGTTCGCGGAACTATCACAGTATGCTCCTAAGTTGGTCGAAGATACAATGAATTGAGCTAGAAGATTTAGAGATGGACTCAGGCTGGGATTGAGGTGTCCATTGATTTTACTTAATTTGAGATATTACAACGACCTATATGAACGGGTCCAGATGATAGAGAAAGATCAAAATGAGCAAGCCGCTGTATCTGGGTCACGATTTAATTCAAGCAGTGATGGAAAGCAGTTTAGAAAGAGGCTTATGACCGGAGGAAGATATCATATTCCACCTAACAGGAAGGGTGGGGTGGGTAAGTCGGCACCGAACCAAAATGGGTATGTCGCTTATGTGGAAGGCGGCATGGATCAGTCTCGTGCCATGCTAGAATAGGAGCCTGTTATGGGTGTGGCCAACAGGGCCACCAAGTCAGGGATTGTCCCCGCAGACCAATGGGACAGCAACTACCATCTCCACCACCAATGGGACAAAATCGGGGGTATGCACCCCTGAATGTACAATAAGGCGGATAGGTCAGACCCCCGGCACAAGGAAGGACGTACGCTATCACCAAAGGACAGGTAAAGGACTCACCTGATGTGGTCACAGGTACTGTTTCCCTGAATGACCATATTGCATACGCTTTATTTGACCCTGGTGCAACGCATTCATTTATAGCTGAACAATTTGTTAAGCTAGTGGGATTGAGTCCGAAACTATTGGATCAGCAGTTAGTATATCTACATTGTTAAATGATAAAGTATTGTCTACTATGGGTTTGTCATGGTTGGAAATTAGAGATTGGTGAGTGAGAGGGGAGGATAGACCTGATAGTTCTAGCCATGTATGATTTTGATATAATAATTGGCATGGATTGGCTCACCAAGCAACGAGCTAAGATGGACTGCTATCATAAAGCGATTCAGTTCAACCCGTTAGCGGATGAAAGTTTCAAGTTTGTTGGGAGTCGAGGAGGATCCTTGATTACCCTAATCTCGTCGCTCGAGGCAACCCGTTTGTTAGACAAGGGTTGTTAGGGTTACTTGGCGACTGATAGTTGGGGAGCTAAAGATTGAAGATATCGCAGTGGTACAAGAATTTTCTAATATGTTTCCAAAAGAATTGCCAAGCCTACTACCATAAAGGGAGATAGAATTCGTAATTGAGTTAGCCCCCGGGACAAAACCAATCTCTAAGGCCCTTTATCGGATGGCGTTATCAGAGTTGAAGGAACTGAAGGTGTAGATGCAGGAATTGTTGGATAAGATATTTATACGTCTGAGTGCATCACCTTGGGGAGCACTAGTTCCGTTCGTGAATAAGAAAGATGGTTCGTTACATCTGTGCGTTGACTATCATCAACTCAATCAGGTGACGATCAAGAACAAGTACCCACTGCCAAGGATCGATGATTTGTTTGATCAGTTACAAAGAGTGTCGATATTTTCTAAGATCGACCTGAGGACAAGGTATCATCGATTGAGGATCGGAAAATAAGACATACCGAAGTCAACGTTCCGTACTCAATACGACCATTACGGGTTCACGATCATGCCATTTGGATTGATGAATGCTCAAACTGCTTTTATGCATTTGATGAACCGAGTGTTCAAAGAATATTTGAATCAGTTTGTAATCGTGTTCATCAATGATATTCTAGTGTACTCGAGAAGTCCTGAGGAACACGAAAGGCATTTGAGAATGGTCCTCCAGACCTTGAGAACTCATGAGTTGTACACTAAGTTCAGTAAGTGCGAGTTCTGGTTGACTTGTATGACGTTTTTAGGTCACGTGGTTTCAAGTGAAGGGATTTTCGTGGACCCGACTAAGATTGAAGCAATAATCAACTGGCGAAGGCCGACCACAGTGACTGAGATCAGAAGTTTTCTAGGGTTGGCAGGATACTATAGATGATTCGTGGAAGGATTTTCAACTTTAGCATCACCATTGACTTGAATGTTAAAAAATGAAGAGAAATTTGTCTTAACAGACAAGTGCGAGTGTAGTTTTCAAGAACTTAAGCAAAAGCTGACTATCGCACATTTACTGACCATTCCTTATGGTCTTGGAGGATACGAGATCTATAGTGACGCATTGTTCAGAGGAATGGGTTGCGTGTTAATACAGCATGGTAGAGTCGTTGCATCGCGTCCTATCAGTTGAGACCTCATGAGCTTAATTATCCGACACATGACTTAGAACTCGCATCGATCATCTTTGCTCTGAAGACTTGGAGACATTATCTGTGTGGAGAAAGATTCCAGATCTTCATTGACCATCAAAGTCTCAAGTATCTATTCTCTCAGAAGGAGTTGAATATGAGACAATGTCACTGGATGGAACTCCTGAAAGACTATGATTGTAATATTTTGTATCACCTAGGAAAGGCGAATAAGGTCTCGGATACATTGAGTCGGAGGTCTTCAGTTGCGCATATGATGGTTAAAGAGTGGACCCTACTTGAGAGAGCTCGAAATTTAGACTTCAAGTTTAAGGTAGGTCACTTTTCCAATCTTATGGCCACTCTCAGAATTGAGTCGGAACTACAGATAAGAATCAAGACACTTTAGTGGATAGACCCAAAGATCCAGAAGATTGTACAAGAGGAGGTAGAAAAGAGAAAACCTATTCTAATTTCTGATAATGGAACACTGAGGTTCCGAGGACGATTGTGTAAACTTGACGATGCAGAGCTTAAAGAAGAGATCTTATCAGAAGCTTATCATAGCAATTACAACATTCATCCTGGTAGTACGAAGATGTATCAGAATCTACGTCAACACTATTAGTGGTTTGGTATGAAAGCGGACATCGCCAAGTATGTCGCCAAATGTTTAATGTGTCAGCAAGTAAAGGCCCAGCACTGTAAACCAGGAGGACTTTTGCAACCTCTCGAGATCCCTGAGTGGAAATGGGAGTACATCACAATGGATTTTGTGACACACTTATCGAGTAGTCAGAGGGGTAATGATTCCATTTGGATAGTGATCGACGGCATCGACGAAGTCGACTCACTTCATCGCAGTACGAAAGGATCTTGATTTGGACAGGCATGCAGAATTATACGTACGTCAGATTATTCGTTTGCATGGAGTATCGGTGACGATTACATCCAACCGAGATCCGAGGTTTACAGCTACATTTTGGAAAAGTTTGCAGACCGCTTTAGGAACTAAGCTGCAGTATAGTACAGCTTATCATCTTCAAACAGATGGCCAGTCGGAGAGGATGATTCAAATCATCGAAGACATGCTATGAGCTTGCGTGTTGGATTTCAAAGGAAGCTAGGAAGAACAACTTCATCGTGTCGAGTTTTCCTACAACAACAGCTATCGGCAGAGCATTCAGATGGCTCCTTTTGAAACGGTATATGGCAGAGCGTGTAGAACGTCAGTGTGTTGGGATGAAGTCGGAGAACGAAGGATCACAGGGCTAAAGTTAGTCCAGCATTCAGTGGATGTTGTTGCAGTTATCAGAAACAGATTAAAGACTGCTTAGAGCCGCCAAAAAAGCTACGTTGATAAGTGTCAGAGACCATTGGAATTCCAAGTTGGTGAACACGACTTTCTAATGGTGCCACCAATGAAGGGTACTTCACGCTTCGGCAAGAAAGGGAAACTAAGTCCGAGGTATGTAGGTCCCTTTGAAATTCTGGAAAGAATAGCGACTCTAGCGTAACATCTTGTGTTACCGCCGAGACTTGCTCAAGTGCATGATGTCTTCCACGTGTCAATATTGAGAAGGTATGAACCTGATCCCACCCACGTGCTAAGTTTCAAGGAAATAGACGCGGACGAAAGAGTGTCGTACGTGGAGAGACCGATTTAAATAGCGGACCGAAAAGAATAAGTGCTACGCAGCAAGATGATTCCCTTAGTCAAAGTAGTCTGGTAACATCATGGAACGGAGGGAGCCACGTGGCAAAGAGTCGATGAGACGTCTACACCCTCATCTTTTTGTTGAAGTAGTGTAATAGTACAAATTTCGAGGACGAAGTTTTTATAAGGAGGGAAGAATTGCAACAACCTAAATTTCTACTTCTGTTTTCAATTGAATAAATTAGGCTTTTCATCGATGCGCCTATAGTACTATTCTCTGAGCCGATCACTCATGAGATAACTAGACTAGTTTGGGAAGTCATTAAGGGATCTTAAGGCAACAGACTCGAGAATTCGACTAGGAATCAACTATTTGACCGTGTTAACCTACAAGGGTCATTATGGCACAGATGAAAATCTATCAAAGATAGGAGCTAGGTCAATTCAATCAAGGTTTGTGATTTAGTGTGGGTGATTCAACCTAATTGGAAAATTTTCATCGATTGGCATTAAATCGATTTTATGTCTTTTTGGTACCATATGCCCGTATTTGAAATCTCGAGATTTTCACAATAATTGATAGTTGCTAATGAGTCGAAGATGTACATTGTGGTTTGAAAATAATTGACCACGGATCAATTGCACCAAAAATCCCTAAAAACTACCCGGTAGGTTGGGTCATGCTAAAATCGCGTTAAATTGAAATTAACCGTGAAATTTAATCTTATTTCAAAAATACAGAGTTTCATCGTGTTACAATCAATTCTTGGAACATTGATGCATCCTCTCAAGACTTTTTGATGAACTTGATTTTTGGCGAAAAATTCAAATGGAGTAAATTAAGTGAAAATGGGAAAGACCACAATTTAAATGGATTTTTGGTCATCAATGTGGAACGATTTGAGAGGGGAAATGTAAGGATTTAATTGAGGCCTTATCATTATTACCTAAGGCCATTAAATTGCAAAATATAGAAGGGAAAAACTAATGTAAGGGTTGTAAAATTCGGATGACTACATGCCAAAGGGAAATCCACCTTCATTTGAGTTTCATTTGGGAAAGAGAAAGTTACTTTGGAGTGGTAGGTCCCTTGATAATGAGAGGGCCCTAGAATTCTATGGAAAATGGACAAAGTTGTGGAAGTTAAGAGGGGGACCCTCCATAGGCTTTCTTTTGTCTTCTTTCCCCATCCATCCGTACGAATCCTTCCCCCCCCTTTGGCTTGCTCGACCAACTCTCTCTCTTCCTCTCTCTTTCTTTTTCTTTCCTTTTCCTTTCATTTTCCTTCTGTAGACTCCCTTGTATTTGTCTTCTTTAAGTGTTCGATCCCTTGCTTCTTCATTGCCAACTGAACATCAGCCAAAAGAACATATTAAAGCCTCTGTTTTGTGCCGTTAGTTTATGGACCTGCACAGCCACCATCGATTAAGCTTGCCCTTCATGTTCCATTTCTCTTTTTTCTGGCCTCTAGTCGATGCTCGGTCACCCCCACCAATAGCTCATCAGTCCTCTAAAATCAGCGTGTCCTTAGCAACCCTATGCCAAAAGCTCCGGTCCTCTATTTCAGGCTGTTGTAGGCACTCCACAGCTCACCCATCCTCTGTTTCGGCTCACCATCCCTACCGGAGACCACCACCCCTTCGCCATTATTGCTGCCCTATCGTTGGGACCCCAGTTGCGCCAGTTCAGCCCACCAACCAACCAAACAGCCCCACTATGCCACTGCCTTGCCCCTGCAGATCTAGTGCAGCTGCTGCTCAGCCTCAACCAACCAATAAGAGCTCCTCTCAGCAGTGAGCTGAGGGCCTTGTGGTCCCATTCTGGGTTGACCCGACCTCTTCCAGTGCCCCCTGAACACCGAGGCTTGGTCGCCGTTGCTCTGCCACCACTGGGAACCATTAGTTTTTAATTTAGGTGAGTTAACTTCCTAAATTTGGATTGAGGGTTAATTATGCTTATTAGAATGTGGATTAAGCTTAAGTAGGTTTGGTAACTAGCCTAGTTAGAGTAAGCAGTAGTTAGTTAGGTTAGTTGTAAGAGAACTAAGTGGTTAGACTAGTTAGTTAATTTAGTTAGGCAATTTAGTTAGGAATTTTAGTTATTAGTTAGAACGGTAAGTTTAGGAAATTAGTTTAGTAACTTAATTGAGTAAGGCCTTTAAATAATTGATTGAGACTATAATTAAGTTAAGTGGGTAGTTTAATTTGATGAGCGAGATTAATGAAATAACTAATTTAAATTATTTAAAGATAATTTAATTAATTATCTAATATTTTCAAGAAATTATACCAAGATAGCTGGTGACCGGAATTTTGTGCTAATTTCCGTGGTGTGCTTGGTTTGAGCAATCAACTATGAAATTGTGCAATTGGATGATAGTTCTTAATTTTGAGCATTTATTTCAAAATTATAAAATTTGGGGTATTTAATTAGAAAATACCGAGTGTCGGGTTTTGATGCCGAAAACTATTTTTAAATACTATATCAAACCGTGGGACTTTAAAAGAGATGATATCAAATTTTCTGGTTCGATCTGATCGTGTACCCACACACGATTATTTTACAATGTATTTTTAATATGAAGAAAATAGACTAGGACCATCATTTTAACTTAGACATTTAAGTGCAAAGTACGGTGTCCTGGGCCGAAATTGAGTGAATGCATGAAAGATTTGAGAAACCCGTCACGAGCCTTTAAGGTAGGATGATGCTCCTTCGAGAATGCCCCAAGTTAATGGATGCTGGTCGCAATGGAGGCTAGACTGATGCTCTTTCGAGAATGTTGTCTAGATGTAAACGTTGCTGTGCTCGATGGTGTGAGACGATACCCGGCTACGTTAAAAGACCGCTGATTGTTGAGTCGGCCGTGGCCGGTGGGTCGTAATTAATTGGAATGCATGAATGATTGAAATGAGGGGCTTGATTAGGAGACGCTATTGTGTTGTGCGGTATGGGACGTACCATAACGGTTTAGTCTGGTAATCGGAATCCGTGTACTTGTATTGATATATGTGGGAAGACGTTCCAATGATGCCCGATTCAATAAAATTATTTGCGAATTGCTTTGTACTAACGTGCAAGAAAATACTGGTGTGAAGTGAGTTTTGAGGATATGTAAGTAGGACACCCCTAGGTGTATTTTCCTCCTAATTGAAAATAGGGCATAACTCGTTGAGACGTCATCTCACCCCATTGTGGGCTCAATTTTTTAGGTCTCTAGATGAAGGATGGCCAAGCAAGGTATGGGGTTCTGCAGGAAGTGGGGTTTAGGTTTTTCTTTATCCCTTGCCAGATGTTGACAGGTCTTCCGTCAAAGCTGGACAGTGGGTGACAGTTCACCCTATGGATACCGAGAAGTCTGACAGGGTCGTAGGGGACTCTGGTCCCGCGGACGAGGAGCTCAGTGTGCAGATAGCCTAGAAGCTCTTCTTTCTAAAATAGACCCATGTTGTGTTAGACTTTTCAGTAAATAAATGTTGATGTATTTTAAGGTGTGTTTTGTGAAAATGCTATCCTACGTTTCTGTCCCCCTTTAATGTTGTCTAGAGATTGTTATTACGCTTTTGCATGTGCGATAAAATGAATGGGTAGGTGACACTTCCTGGGACATCGCAAATTTTATCAACCTTCGAGGGTTGTGTACGCACACAAGGTTCGAGGCGTGACAGTTGGCACCATCCAGATCTAGAAAATAAATATAGAAAAGCAAGAGATACCTTACCAAATGAGTTTCATTACTGAGAGGCGGTAACGAAGAGACATTGTTGAGCAAGCTAAGACCTAGGTGTGAGAGTACAATAGATATGTATTAATCTTGCAATCTAAAAGCAGAATTAGGCTCACTTTACCTTCAACCCAAATGGATTTTTGAAATGTAAGTTATAAAAAACAGCACTAAGTTTTCCCTTTTGTTCTAGACAAAGAGTATGCATTTCATAAGTTGTGACAACGGCATACAAGTCTATGCAATGGGATGAATTGAGGGAAGAAATCAAGACTTTGGTTGCTCATATAGCCCCTTTAGATTGCCGGGGTGACGGATCAGTCTCGGACTTCTGTTTGCAGCATTAACACTTTCTTTGGCTGTACTCAATCAATCATAGAAAAATGCATCCACTTTCAACTGCTTGTTTGTTTTGTTTCTATCTTTGAAATAAATAGAAAACTAAGAAAACTAAACTATGTTGTCGGGAACATCAAGATCTTTCGTTCATTGTGCAAACAATGCTCATACGTTCACAGGGAACAACAAATTTATTACATTCAGTCCCATATTCAATCAAGGCAATTTGTTCAAACCTCAAGCTCCATTTATTTCTCGAAAAATGAACTTTGCCAGAAATTTTTCGAAAGGAACTTATTTTCAAGGCATGTTGGTCTGTATTTGCCAAACAATAGGAAAGTCATTTACTGATATTTGTTACAAGAAAATTACAAAATAGACATTTGAGAATAAGTCTTGAGTGCAATCAAAGTCCCAAGTTTGAGCACTCAGGACCTAGGCTCGAGCACCAGTCCCAGGCTGGGCCATGGGGAACAAACCTAGGAACATGGACCCACACACACTCAACCTTTTCGAGGTCCTCTACTTTAACCTTAATGACATCTCCACGCATTACGGTGCCGTAGAAAAGGTCCTCATTTGCTAAAGTAAGAAAGCATGAAATCTAAGGGAGAAAAATTGTTAAAAGAAAAAAAAATCCTAAATACTTCATTTTTCAGAGGAGAAAGAACAATCAAAGAACAAATATCTCCTTGATTTGGGCTTCACTCCATGGAGGACACATAACCATTCATGTTCTGCCATTTGCACAATCTATCACTAGTCTGCTGCAATTGGGAAAAATACCAAAAAAAATCCTAAACCTATTGCATTGGTACTAATTTAGTCCTAAACTTTTCAATTGAACCAATTTAATCCTAAACCTTTTAATATTGGTACAAATTCAGTCCATCCAGCCAATTTTGGCCGGTCGGCGCGACGTGAACGTCGGTCGATTAAAGTGACGTGACAATTTTTATGATTTTTTATTAATTTTTTGAATTTTTTTATTTTTCCTTTTCTTTTCGGGCAGTGGTCGGGGAGCCTCCAGTGAGGCTCGCCGGCCACTGGGTGAGGGTTGCGAAGCCCTCGCTCGGCCTCTCCTTGGGCCGTCCGCAAGGCAGCTTCACTAAGATCTAGGCGAGACCATAGCAGCCATCACCAAGGCAGAGGCGAGGGCCACAAAGCCCTCGCCAGCTGCCGGCGAGGGTCCCAACCCTCACTTGACCTCACCCAGGGCCGTAGGCGAGGTGGCTTAGCCCAGATTTAGGTGAGATTAACCTCCTTGGCCTTGCCATGGGCAAAGGCGACCATCACTAGGCTAGCCTCGCCCAGATCTAGGCTAAGCTGCCTCGTCTGCGGCCCTAGGCTAGGGCTTCACGGCCCTTGCCTCCTCTCTAGCGATGGCTGCCATGGCCTCGCTAGCCACGAGCAAGGCCACCTTCGCCCGCGGTAGGGCCAGGGTGAGGCTGGCCTCACCTAGATCCAGGCAAAGCTCCTCACCAGTGGCCTTAAGAGAGGTCAGGCGAGGGCCGCAACCCTCGCCAGTGGCAAGTGAGGGTTTCACAGCCCTCGCCTAGTGGCCAGAAAAGAAAATGAAAAATAAAATTAATAACAATTTGAAAAAAAATAATAAAAAATATTAAAAATTGTCACGTTAGCGTCCGGCCACCGACCAACATCCACGTCAGCGCCTGCTAGCCAAAATTGCCTGGATGGACTGAATTGGTACCAATATTAAAAGGTTTAAGACTAAATTGGTCCGATTGAAAAGTTTAGGACTGAATCGGTACTACTACAATAGGTTTATGACTTTTTCGGTACTTTTCTCACTACAACTTGGTAAGGATAGCAAGCCAAGATACAAAGCAAAATGTTGGCACAGATTAAACCACATTAGCCTATGCCGAGTTACCTTGGCCTTTTTCTCCCTGGTTAAGCTCCAAGCATTAGCATGAGTGAAATCACCAAGTTTAGAGCCTAAGAAGATCACTCTATCTAGTTGAGACATGCGAAAGGCATTAGAGTTCCACACAGCTCAGCCTGAATTTCAACCAGATCATTTGATTTAGCGGTGGTTTTGCCAAACTACTCATTTCCTCTTTATGCCGAGTTCACGCTCATTTCCTCTTTCAAAACATAGAAGTAATGACATTTAAAGATTTCGACGAGAATTTCAAAATCGACCTAGTTAGGCCGTAACCAAGCAGTTAGGCCTTATATTGAAACCAAAACATATGGCCAAGATTGTAATTACTACTATTCAAGAATGAAGTAAACATATATTTAAGGGCACATCTGCCAAGAAAGCAACAAATCATGTTACGACTAACGCGGAAGCGCGAACAAACGAAGAGATCTGAGTAAGAATAAATTAAAGCCTACGCCTCCATTTGATTTGCCATCCTCGCGATCTTCTCTAGCAGAGACAGCCCCCAAATCCGACAGTACCTCGTCCTCCTTCATGAATCGGAATAATCCATCGGCAAAGAGTCTGGATTGTAACTTCGTGGTGGACTTCCAATGCGATTTCTCATCTGGATTCCGCTTTGGCGGCGGAGAAATTGCATCCTCCGAGGAGCAACTCATGGCAGTGATTTGGCTCGACGATTAAGAGGTCCTTGCTCTGGGAAATGAGGTCTTCCACTGCGGAGTCACCTCATCACAGAGTTACCGGCGTCGAAAAGGTAGGAGAAATCAGCCATGGCTGCTCTTGTGATTGCGGTTGCGAGGGTTTTGTTGGGTTCTTGCAGACTCTGCTTCTGCTCTATTAACGTAAGCGGTGGGGAGATAATTGTGCTCAACTGGGAGCTTCTCGTCAACTTCCTCGAACGACTCTCGACCCAAGTGATCATGGCGACGTAGGCTCGGAGCTCAAAGCTATACGGGGAGGCAGATGACGATAGATATGGGAAATCACCCCCATAAACAAGGAGGAGGAGAGAGGCAGAGATTATAGCGGCAGAATATTTTTTCATAGGAATCGTTTGGTACAGTTCTGGTATGCGAATTGTGTCCTAAATGTCACTTCAAAAGTCGGATTAGAGCCCACTAAATTGCATTGAGTTATGAGAGCACCGTGATCTTGTTATTGATCGTTTTACTGGAATTTGTAATCAGGTGTTCAATAAAAGTACTTTTGCGTGAACATTGACATAAAGAGAAAAGGTGCACATAAGCTTGTTAGAGTTAATAATGGCTTTATGAAAAAACAAAAACAGAGAACTTAAATTTCCGTTAGAGAGGAGGTACACAAATGTGATTTATCCGAAGAAAGTGAAGGTTTGCGAGATATGTTAAGAGAAAAAGCCACTAAAAAGCCCAAATTTTGCTAACAAATTTACTTTAAACTTTTTTATAACACAAAAAATCCCAAACTTTACAAACTGTGATATATTTACCCAAAAAAATTTTCATGACATAAAAAACTCCAAACATGTACCTACATAACACATTTACTTCAAAATATAGGGCATTTTCCTCTTTTATTTTTAAAATTTTTTAAAATTTTTTTCTATTTTTTTCTTCTCTCTTCCCTCTACCTAGAGGAAAAAAAAAAAAAAGAAAAGAAAAAAACAGAAAAAAGGAAAAAAAAAATTTTAAAAAAAAAAAAAGAAGATGAAAATGCCCTTTGGTCATGGAGTTTAGCGTAAATGGATCACAGTTGGCAAAGTTTGGGTTTTTTTTTTTTAGTCACAAAAAAAAAAAAAGGATTAGGATAAGCTTGTCATACAAGGCAAAGTTTAAGATTTTTGGTAGCTTTTTCCTATATGTTAACTATAAAGATACTATGAAGGAACAAGTACATTTAAGAAAAGAATGAGATACATAACTTATCTTTTAGTGAAGTTCTAACATCTATAGAAATGAAAAACTTGCCTAACTAGGAATTCCTAGGCCTCCTAGGCTGTTTCCAACCAGATAGCTCTCCTTCTCCTGGCTTTTTTTTTTTTTTTTTTTTCAAACCAAACCTATTTCTAGGAGATGATTGCATTTCCAATGACCACTCCAATCATAAAGCCGCTTCCATATCCCATCAAAACAATTTTACAATCCAATTCAATTAACAATCCCAACCCTTCTTCTTCATGGGTTGAAGGTTGTCTTGCCGCATCCCCTAAATCTCGACATTTCCTAGATATGAATTCTCCACATAGCCCTAAGTTCCCTTCAAAGAATTGTTTGAAAAAGTATCGAGCCGTTTCCCTCTTGGCACAAATCCCATCAAGTTGTTGTAAAACACATCAAGAACAAAAGGAACCTGAGTTCTGTTAGCTTCTAGGGGATCTATCAGGAGAGTTTGTTCTTTGAAAGGTCCAATGACTCAAGTGTTGTGAGTTTCCCTAATGACGATGGGATGTGACCTGTGAAGAGATTGTTGGAAAGGTTCAATCCTTACAGTCCCTTAAGTTCACCTATGAGACTTGGTTTCTCTCCTTCGAACAAATTGCTGGAGAGGTTGACATCTGTGAAGACACGTGTGATCTTTTGGTAATACATTTCCAATCTGTAGGTCAATGTAATCATCGTAGGGTAATCACAATAGGAAAAGTACAATTTTGGCCACACATTCCCATCCATGAAGGTCAAGAAAGAATAACTTTTCTCACCTATGGTTTTTTCATAATAATTATTGTCATGCATGGTTCTGTGAGTGGATGTAGAGTTTCCCGTCTTAGATTTCAGGGCATTCCAAGACTAAAAGAATTCCCTCGGCAACTTATTGAAGAATGCATTATTAGAGAGGTTAAGTATCCGTAACTTAAGAAATGTGGAACTAGATTTAGGCCTCTATAGTGGCACTATGGGATTTATTGGATCACCAAATAAGGACATGGAGCTTCGACAAAGATCCCAACCATGATGAGAAGTTGTCCACGATAATATTGTTTGCAAAGTTGGTGAACTCAAGCATATTGCAATTGGCCAAGGATCTCAGTAACTTCCCTTGCAACTAGTTGTCACTCAAATCAATCATCGTCAGTTGCATCTGTCACGCCCCGATCCTCGGACACGCACCCATCCCTCACCTTGGTCAATTAAATAGTGACGTCTCAGGATGCATCGCCGACCCTTTCATTTTAATACGCATGCGGAAGCAAATAAAATCTCCAAACAATAAAGCAATGAGATAGGAAAGTAGGATTTCAAATTTCAATTCTGAAAATAACCACACTTATATATATTGCAAATCATAGTGCAAAAATATATACTAGTCAATTTGTTAAGTCAGGTTCTAAACCATAAGTTCCTACGAAGTCTACAGAAAGGAATCAATTTCATCAAAAGAGGCTTGTCCTATGACTAGCTAGTCAGACGGGACTGTCATTTCTTTAGGCTTCACTTTTTACTCTTCGGGCCTCTGGTCTTTTACCAACACCATCTAAGGATCTGAAAATGGTTATACAATAACCAGTGAGACAACGTCTCAGTGAGTTCTACCCCCAAAGACCCAATTAGGAAGCCAACACACTTTAGAGGCTGCCTAAGCACAATACAAGTCAGAGAACTTACCTTGGCCTCAATTCCTTCCTGCAAGTCAGTATATATATCAAATATACATTATCACATCACATCACATCACATCAATCAGATCGAATTATCGATTGATCGACTTAGTCGATTACATGTCACCACGACTCTTCCCTGGTCGGTACATTCAATATCATTTACTCTCCAAGATGGTATATCTATTCATCGAGCCCATGTGTATTTTCCAAGATGGTATATCTAATCATTGAGCCCATGTGCATTTTCCAAGTTGGTATATCTAGTCATTGAGCCCACGTGCATTCTCCAGGTTAACGTACTTAGTCACTGAGCCCACACACCTTCTCCAAGATGACCTATCTAATCACCGAGCCCACATGCATTCTCCAGGTTGACATACTTCGTTATCGAGCCCACGTGCTTTCTCTAAGGTGATATATCGAATTGCTGAGCCAACAAATTATGATATCTTTCTCTGAGATGACATCCTCAGCCATCGAGTCGACGTAGTATGGCATTGTTTCTCACATTCTATTATACCCGTTAAAACAGCCGTGTGTGGGTACACAGTTAGCCTTAGCCAAAATATAACAATTTCACTTTTCCTAAGTCTCACCATTTTCAACAGCCCATACTATACTTTTGGCGTTGTAAACCGACGCTCGGTTAATTTCCAATCAATTACCATTGATTAATTTAGGAATAAAATCCTAAAATCATAATTAAATCAATTCAACACGATTTAGCACCCAAATAAATAAATAGAGTGCATCACGATAATCAGCATAAAATTTCGGTCGTCGACTATCCCAGCCTAATTTTTGAAAATTAATTAATTAATTAATTATGAAAATTATGAAAATTATTAAATAAATTCAATAAATCCAACTTAGGCCAGTTATAGCCTAATCGGAAGCCGAGACGAGCCTGAAAAATTACCAAGACTTGTTCAATAAATACTATGACCTATTTCATTGCTAACTACACTAACCATTTACCTAACATGCTTCAATAAGTTACTAATTTAATTACTCCACTCTAATCTACCCATCTAATCACACTTAATTAAATCTAAACAACCCCTAAGCATCATAAGCCTACTAATAAGGAATTAGTGAGCAAAACTCACTTGATTAACGTGCGGGTCGGATCAAACCGACGGGAATATCGCGGGTCAATTTTTGTCCAAAGCGAGCCTAGGCTTCAAGGCCCAAAAGCACCTCAAAATAGGCCCGACACTTTGCTAGAAACCCACTATTTTCCCCCTTTGATTGAGCTGAAAACAAGGGAAATGAAGTTGGTTTGGTGCGAGAATGGCGACGGTGGACCGGTGGATGGCTTGGAGAGGTAACCAGTAGTCGAACGGTGAAGAAACGAGTTGATCGGAGCTCTAGCGAGTGGGTGGTCGGCAACCGATGGCTCCTGCGGTTAAAGAGAGATGTGCTGGTGGTTGGAACGGGCAAAGAAATGGTCGGAATTGAGAGAAACTCGTGAAAAACACGAAACAACGCAGGCGGGTAGGGACCCATGGACCGGCGACTAGTAACTTCACGCCGGCGTACTGAATGGCTGGCAGCTCCGTTTGAGGCAAGGTCAGGCTTGATGGAACGGTCTGGATGTCCTCGTCATGGTGATGGGTAGCTTGTTCACTGATTTATCTGAGAAGTTGACTTTTTACTCGGATCTTTGGCGAAAGGTCGGCTGGAGTAGAAATTGGAAGAAGTGAAAACATAGGAGGGAAAACGGTCTGGCGGTGGTGTGGCTGCTCTGGTGACTTCCTTGGCTGCTGGTGGGGTTCAAACAAGGTGAGAGGAGGGAGATGAAGAGGGTTTTGGCTGGCCAAGGGGGAGAGGATAAGAGGATAAGAGGGAAGACATGAGGTTGGGGTCACCTTGCCTTCATTTTCCACAAGGTTGTCCCCTTTGGACTCTTCCTCAACCATGCCATCTTTCTTGGCTGTCCATGAGCCACCAAGGCTCCCCCCACAACCTTGAATTGGTCCAAAAATGGCTAAGGGAAGGGGGCACACGAATTTGAGGGGCTTTGGCTTCAATTGGTCTTAATTTCATCTTCAATTCAATCTCACATGGCCTTTATAAATTCAATTGACATCTCAATGTTCCATTTGATATTTTTCCTCACCATGAATCCATCTTGCATCCCCATTTTTCAATCAAAACAATTTCGGCCTTTTTTGAACAAAAATGGTCCTATGCCGACTTTTTCCCAAAAAGTCTTGGGTTTCAGAAAAATCTTCTGAAATTGAGCTGACATTCCTAGAATTTATTGTGACATGACATAATCTTCAATTTCTGAAATCGAACTTAAATTCGTGGTTAATTTTACTCAGGCACGTTTTTAGCGTGACCTAGGCTTCCGGGCAATTTTCAAAGATTTTTAGTGCAAATGACCTATAGTCAATTTTCTTCGAGCCACAATAAAACCACTCTACACATTGGCGACTCTTGGTGGTCGTGAAAATCTCAAGGTTTCAATTACGAGCACAGGATACCCAAAACGACGGAAAATCGGTCTAGTACCGTTCGACGAGAATTTTGCCATCAAATGGAATCACCTACACTTTGATCACACATCTCTGTCAAATCAACCTATCCCAGATCTCTGATCGATTTTGATAATGCCGTAATGACCCTTGCAAACTAGCATGGTCGAGTAGTCGACTTTTGGTCGAATTCTCAAATCCATTGCATTGAAATCTCTTAATGACTTCCCCAAATAGTCTAGTTATCTCACGAATGATTGGCTCTAAGAATAGCACTATAGACGATCGATGAAAGACCCGATTTATTCAATTGAAAACAGTACTGGAAATTCAGGACGTCACAACTCTTCCCCTCTTATAAAAATTTCGTTCTCGAAATTTAAACATTTATCAATCCTTAAACAAAAATGTGGGGGTATCGTCATCTCTTCTAGTCTCACTTTCCGTAGTTGCTTCTTCAGTCATGTGGTGTTGTCAGACCACTTTGACCAAGGGTGACCATCTTGGTACACAGAATCTGTTTTGAACCACAATCTGAACCTAGCTTTCCACGTATGATACTCTATCATTCATGTCTAATTCTTCAAGATTTAGCACATGAGTCAGGTCAGGTTCATACATCCTCAACCTTGACACATGGAAGACATCATGCACTTGTGCCTACCTCGGCGACAATGCAAGACGATACGTTAGGATCCTGATTCTTTTTCTAGAATCTGAAATGGACCTACATACCTTAGTTTCAGTTTTTCCCTCATTGCTGAAGCGCAAGGCATCCCTCATTGGTGACACATTCAAAAAGATGTAATCATCAATTTAGAACTATAAGGATATTTGATGCTCAACAATACAACAATTCTAGCAGCTTTGAGCTGTCTTTAATCTATCTCTGATCACGATAACTGCAATCACTGACTGCTAAATAAACTCTGGGTTGCGATCTTTCATTCTCTTACCTCATCTTGACAAACTAAATTTTTGTACATTCTGCCTTGTCTTGTTTCAAAAGGAACCTTCTGACTATTTTGCTGAAACTGGGAATCCTCAAGTTTAGATCTGATATAATTGTCACTAGCACTTCATGTAGACGGACTATTTGCTGCACAAACACTTCTGCATGCCTATTCAAATCAAGATCCTTCCATACGGCGATAAAATGAGCCGACTTCATCACTCTGTCGACCACTGCCCAAATTGAATCATTACCTTTCTAACTTCTTAGTGAGTCCGACACAAAGTCCATCGTGATGTGCACTTATATCCACTCTGAGGTCTCGAGAGTTGGTAATAGTCCTCCCGGCTTACAAAGCTGTGGCTTAATTCTAATATGAACATCCAGCTCAATTCTGAGAGGGGCTATAAGATTTGGAAGGTAGCCAATCTCAAAATTGAAAATTGAACCTTGAACTTTCTCAAGTAAGGTCCATTCTTTAACTAGCATATGTGCCACTGAAGACTCCTAACTCAGCACATACGTGACTTAATTTTCCTTCCTAGGGTGATACAAAATATCACACCCTAGTCCTTCAAAAGTTCTGATCTACAGTGCTATCTCACATTCAATTCCTTCTAAAAGAATAAATACTAGAGACTTTGTTGATCAGTGAAGGTCCAGAATCTTTCTCCACACGACTAACGCCTCAAAGTCTTTAGTACGAAAAATTTATGCTGCGAGTTCCAAGTCACGCATCGGGTAGTTCAACTCATGAGGTCTCAACTAGCAAGACACGTATGCAATACTCTTACCATGTTGCATCAGCATGCAAACCAGTCTTTTGAACGACACACCACTATAGATCTCGAATCCTCCAAGACTAAATAGAATGGTTAGCATAAGTGTGGTAGTCGGCTTTTCCTTAAGCTCTTGGAAACTATTTTCACACTTGTCTGTCCACACAAATTTCGCCTCTTTCTTCAAGAGTCTTGTCAAAGGCGACGCTAACGATGAGAACCCTTCCACGAATCGTCTGTAATACCCTACCAAACTCAGAAAACTTCTTATCTTTGTCACTGTAATTGGTCTTGGCCAATTTATCACTGCTTCAATCTTACTCGGGTCCATTGAAATTCCTTCACCTGAGATCACGTGCCCTAAGAAAGTAACACGAGTTAACCAAAACTCGCACTTGCTGAACTTGGTGTACAACTGATGGACTCTTAGTGTCTGCAGTACTAGTCTTAAATGACTCTCGTGCTCTTCATCACTCCTCGAATACACCAAAATATCATCAATGAACACGATCACAAACTGATCTAGAAATTCTTTGAGTAATTGGTTTATCAAATCCATGAAGGCAGCATGAGCATTTGTCAACCCAAATGGCATCACTGTGAACTCATAGTGACCATACCAAATACGAAATGCTGCTTAGGAACATCCTCCTTCCTAATCATCAACTGATGATATCCTGTCCTCAAGTCGATCCTTGATTATAACTAGTCACACAATTCGTCGATCTTCAGCAATGAACACTTGCTCTTGATCGACACCTGATTGAGTTGGTGATAGTCTATGCACAAACGCAACAAACCATCATTCTTCTTTACAAATAGAGCTGGTCTCCTCCAAGGTGGTGCACTGGGACATATGAATCCCTTATCCAACAATTCCTTCATATTGACACCTAAATTTTGGCGATCCAGTCATGGATTTTTTGCATAAAAAATGGGTTAATTTTAACCCCTAAAAAAATGCATCATAACAAATAAAATGAACAAAAGGAAAATAAGGGGAAGATCGGTCTAATTTGATTATGAATGGAATGTGGAAATTCTGATTAGCCTCTTTGCTTCGGCGAATATTCAAATCATAGTAAATGTGGAAGCAAATTCTCGATCAGAGAAATTGGGTGAATAAAAAAAAAAAAAAAGCAAGGAGTTTGATAAAATGGAAGGAATCAAAACATTCAAGGAAAATTCAAACTAATTGCAAGATTTTGCTCCAATTTGCATACCATAAATTGAGGCAACGAAGAAAGAAAGCTCAAAAATTGCCATGGAAGATGGTGCTCGAAACCATAAAAGGGACCAAATTTTGTGGAAAAGGTGGGGAGCGGATTAAAAAAAAATCGAGAGAAAAATGGTGTGAAAAATTGGTGGAGGCTTTTTTTTCCTTCGGTCAAAAGTAAAAAGAATAAAAGAAAAGAGGGAAAGAGAGAGAATAGACGAGAGCAGCAGAGAGATGTGAGGAAGACGTGAAAAGCCAACAAAAAAAAAAAAGGAAAAGAAGAACACTGTTCTTCTTCTTCGTAGGAGCCACACCACCACCGCTGCAATCCCGAGTGCCGCGCCACCTCTCGCCTGTTTGCCACTGCTGCTACGTCTCGACCACTCGACACCAGCACCCGACGCCCCCTCGTTCGACACACCCGTAGCGTGCCGCGCCATGCCTCGACCGTCCCGCGTCCATCCCTTGCCGCGCCGGTTGCCGCCCCTCGTGTCACTGCATTTTTAGATATCTTTTTAAAATAGGTTAGGATCAGACCTAAATAACCTTTTTTTTTTTTTTTTAAATAGAGTCTTGGATAAAATTGGCATAACTTTTATATTCTCATCATCTTTTTTTTAAATAAATAAATAAAAGGTTTTCTAAGATAGGATAGGGTTTAAGTCAAATTAATCCATAGGATAAATTAGAAAATTATCCCTTTTTAGATAGTTTAATTAGGATTTTTATTAATTCCAAATTTCAATAAAAAAAATACAAAAATACTAGGTGCATGTTAATTAGTTTGCATAATAGGTACATTTAATTAGAAGTAGCCTGTTAGTAAAGTTAGGTTATGTAGTTAGAATGCATATTTTAATTTTGAGATAAAAGAAAACCCAAATAATAATAATAATAATAATAATAATAATAATAATAATAATAATAATAATAATAATTGCTTGCTTTGTTTGTTTATTTCCTTTGATGCAATTTATTTATTTATTTTTCATTGAATGTTTAATAGTGGATGAGCATCCATGTGGTCACCATATTTGCATGATAGTAAATTAGGTTAAAATAAATCTTAGCTACTTGCAAAAACATTTTTAAAAAATATCATTGAAAATGCATTAGAGAAATCTAGTGTAACCAAGTCTCCATACCCATAGTCTCTGGTTCGTAGGAGTAAAAAAATCCTCACATTATTTTACTTAGGTGTTTAATCGATCTACCATAAACCGATTAGTGGTGACTCCTAGTTAATAATCTTTTGCATGGTAAATATTTGAACCTTACGTCGTGAATTGGTATGGGCCGGGGAGAACCCGAGCTAAGTTTAAAGACTTAGTAATCCATTAACCTAGTTTTAGGGGGTGCACCCAAAATTTAGGTCACGACACTGCATCTGTACCTCTAGTTCTTTCAACTCGGATAACACCATTTTATAAGAAGCCTTAGAGATTAGCTCTATCCTAGGTGCTAACTCAATCACAAACTCAATTTCTCTCTCTAGCGGCAATCCTGGCAATTCCTTCGGGAATACATCTGGAAATCCTTACACAACTGAAGTATCTTCAATTTTCAATTCCTCAACTGTCAGACAACCCCCGTCTAACAATTTTCCTCTGACTTCTGATAAATTCACAATTTTCCTCTGTCGACGAATTAAACTATATCGCATCGTAACAACAATTCACTACAACAAAAGCTCCTCGAGCCAAACCTTTTTATATATGGTATCAAAGTTTAACATAGGCAAACCCATCAAGTACAACTATAATCAGAGATTCATCTTTCTACCACTTTATTACAACAACAGAAATTTTACAACCTTCACTCCATATCCCACTGTGCTACTCTGATATAAAAAAACACCTCAAAAGCATTCTTCCTTTGCTCAGTGCCTAGTCAATGCATTCATGTTCCTTTCATCATCCTAGTGGTGTTCTATCTGCGGTGCTTTCCATTTTTCTTGTCCTCCGATGATGGCGTACACTATGCCCTGAACTGGTGGTCTCAACTGACCTCTTTGCGACGCGTTATGAGGCGCATATCCCCTAATCTGGCCCATCGGCGGCGGCGATGGCAACTGCGATTGTCCTCTTGGCTTTCTAGGACAATTTCTAGCTAGGTGGCCCTGTTGACCACATTCAAAACACGCACTCGGCCTAGATGGGCACGGGACTGACCCGTGTCGTCTTCCACAAAAACGACACATTTCATTCCTATTGGGCATTGACCTACTAAATCCACCCTTCTTGTTGGGCGAGGCTTGGAACCTACCTCCAGGCATAGGCCTCTTTCCTTGGCGAATTCCCTCTTGGTGAGCATTAAACCTCAATCTAGACGAGGGGACTTGCTCAGTTAGGCTCATTTCGAGCAGTTGTGTTCGACAATAAACCTCTTGATAATCAATCAAATCAAATGGCACCAATGGCTATTTCAACTCGTGTCGAAGGCCATCCTTGAACCTTCGAGCTTTCTCCTCAAGGTTTTTGATCAATCTCGAAGCATACTAAGATAGCTTTGCAAATTTGACCCCATAATGGTCAATAGTCATTGACCCTTGACGAAGTTGTGGAAATTCTCAATCTTCTGCTGTCTCGCGTTCCTCGAGAAGTATTGTCCGTTGAATGCTCTGAGGAATGCATCCCACAATGGGACCACTCCTTCAAGAAACACTGTCTCTCTAGCAGCTCTCCACCAGGTGTTGGCATTACCCTGCAACTGATATACTACTAGGGTTACCTTTTCGATCTCAGTGCACATCAAGAGTGTGAAGGCTTTCTCTAGATCTTGTATCCATAATGAGGCGGCCTCGAGGTCTCTAGTACCCGAAAATCTTGGCAAACTCAATTTTAAAAACTGCTCCACTAACTTGTGCATCAATCTTTCTCTCTACACCTCTATGTTCTCAGCTGGAACATCAGCAGGTGCAGCAACAGCTGTGGCCTTAGCAATGGTGGCAACAGCAACTGTAGCGGCGGCTTGAGTGGCAGCTGCAACAACGGCAATAAATGCGGCAGCGTGATCCTGGGCCTGTTACCCTATCAACTCTCTCGAGGCATCTAAGGCCTAATTAATCCGGATAGTTTTTTTATCACCTAGGGTTGTAACCCCAGCACCAACAGGAGGTGGTGCTTCGCCACTAGAGCTAGCCTCTGCTAGCGCTTTACCGCGGCCTCCTTGGGTACCGACCCTAATCGATGACTTAACCCGAGCCGTAGGCCTAACGGTTCTCTTACTTGGAGTCCTCTGCTCTAACTCGCTCATGGTTCAGTCTTTTCTACTGAAACCTGTCTTCCAAATCCACATTGGATTAGAAGATGAGCAACACACAACAAGCAATATTATCACACAACTACCATCGACATGCACTAGTATGAATTTAAATGTCTTTCCTATCACTATCCCATGGTCCATCGCACCTTATTACTCCAATCCGTAACCATTGCTTTGATACCACTTAAACAGGAATGTCATGCCCCGATCCTCAGGCATGCACCCATCCCTCACCTTGGTCGATTAAATAACGACGTATCAAGATGCATTGCCGACCCTTTAACTTTTAATACGCATGTGAAGTATATAAAATCCCCAGATAATAAAATAATGGGATAGGAAAGTAGGATTTCAAATTTCAACTCTGAAAATAACAACACTTATATACATTGCAAGTCATAGTGCAAATATATACTAGTCGATTTGTTAAGTCAGGTAACCACAAGTTACTACGAAGTTTGAAAAAAGGAATCAACTTCCATCAAAAGAGGCTTGTCCTATGACTAGCTAGTTAGACAAGATTGTCATTTCTTCAGGCTTCACTTTCTACTCTTTGAGCCTCTAGTTCTTCACCAACGCCATGTAAGGACCTGAAAATGGTTATACAATAACCAGTGAGACAACGTCTCAATGAGTTCTACCCCCAAAGACTCGATTATAAAGCCAATACACTTTAGAGGCTGCCTAAGCACAACATGAGTCGGATGACTTACCTTGACCTCAGTTACTTCATGCAAGTTAGTAGATATATCAAATATACACGATCACATCACATCACATTAATCAAATTGAATTATTAATTGATCGACTTAGTCAATTATATGTCATCATGACCCTTCCCTGGTCGATACATTTAATATCATCTACTCTCCAAGATGGTATATCTATTCATTGAGCCTGCCTGTATTTTCCAAGATGGTATATCTAATCATTGAGCCCATGTGCATTCTCCAGGTTAACGTACTTAATCACCGGGCCCACGTGCATTCTTCAAGTTGGTATATCTAGTCATCAAGCCCACGTGCATTCTCCAAGTTAACGTACTTAGTCACTAAGCCCACGTGCCTTCTCCAAGATGACCTGCCTAATCACCGAGCCCATGTGCATTCTCCAGGTTGACATACTTAGTCACCAAGCCCACGTGCTTTCTCTAAGGTGATATATCGAATTGCTCAGCCAACAAATTATGACATTTTTCTCTGAGATGACATCTTTAGCCATCGAGCCGACGTAGTATGGCATTCTTTCTCACATTCTATTATACTCGTTAAAACAACCGTGTGTGGGTACACGGTTGGCTTTAGCCAAAATATAACAATTTCACTTTTCCTAAGTTCCACCATTTTTAATAGCCCATAATCAGCATTGATTAATTTATGAATAAAATCATAAAATTAGAATTAAATCAATTCAGCATGATTTAGCACTCAAATAAATAAACAGACTATACCACGATAATCAGCATAAAATTTTGATCGTTGGCTATCCCAGCCTAATTTTCGGAAATTAATTAATTAATTAATTAATTATTAAATAAATTCAATAAATCCAACTTAGGCCCGTTATAGCCTAATTGGAAGCCAAGAAGAGATCAGAAAATTACCAAGACTCATTCAATAAATACTAGGACCTATTTCCTTGATAACTGCACTAACCATTTGCCTAACATGCTTCAATAAGTTACTAATTTAATTACTCCACTCTAATCTATCTACCTAATCACACTTAATTAAATCTAAACAATCTTTAAGCATCATTAACCTACTAATAAGGGATTAATGAGCAAAACTCACTTGATTAATGTGCAGGTCGGATCAAACAGATGGGAACGTCACGGGGAACGTTTTTCTTCAAATCGGGCCTAAGCTTCGAGGCCCAGAAGAACCTCAAAACAAGCCTAACACCTTGCTGGAAACCCACTATTTTCCCCCTCTGATTTGAGTTGCAAACAAGGGAAATGAAGCTTGTTTGGTGCGGGAATGGCGACGGTGGACTGATGGATGGCTTGGAGAGGTAACCAGCAGTCAAACAGCAAAGAAATGGGTTGATCGGAGCTCTAGCGAGTGGGTGGCTGGCAACCTATGGCTCCTGGGGTCAAAGGGGGATGTGCTGGTTGTTGGAATGGGCAAAGGAAGGGTTGGAATTGAGAGAAACTCGCAAAAAACGTAAAATAGTGCAGGCAGGCAGGGGACCGATGGATCGGCGACTGGTAACTTCACACCAGCATACCGGACGGTCGACGGCTCCATTTGGGACGAGGTCAAGCTTGATGGAACGGTCTGGATGTCCTTGTCACAGCAATGGATAGCTTGTTCACTAATTCATCCGGGAAGTCGACTTTTTACTCAGATCTTTGGCGAAAGGTCGGTTGGAGCAAAAACTGGAAGAAGTGAGAGCAGAGGAGGGAAAACGGTCTGGCAATGGTGTGGCTGCTCTGGCGACTTCCTTGGCTGCTGGTGGGGTTCAAACAAAGTGAGAGGAGGGAGATGGAGAGGGTTTTGGCCGGCCAAGGGGGAGAGGATAAGAGGATAAGAGGATAAGAGGGAAGAGATGAGGTTGGGGCCACCTTGCCTTCATTTTCCACAAGGTTGTCCCCCTTGGACTCTTCCTTAGCCAAGCCATCTTTCTTGGCTATCCATGAGCCACCAAGGCTCCCCGCACAACCTTGAATTGGTCCAAAAATGGTTAGGGGAAGGAGGCACACAAATTTGAGGGGCTTTGGCTTCAATTGGTCTTAATTTCATCTTCAATTCAATGTCATACGGCATTTATAAATTCAATTGACATCTCAATGTTCCAATTGATATTTTTCCTCACCTATGTATCCATCTTGCATCCCCATTTTTCAATCAAAACGATTTCGGCCTTTTTTCGAACAAAAACAGTCTTATGCCAACCTTTTCCCAAAAAGCCTCGGGTTTTAGAAAAATCTTCTAAGACCAAGCTGACATTCCTAGAATTTATTGTGACATGAAAAAATCTTCAATTTCTGAAATCAGACTTAAATTCGTGGTTAATTTCACTTAGGGACGTTTTTAGCGTGACCTAAGCTATCGGGTAATTTTCAGAGATTTTTAGTGCAAATAACCCGTGGTCGATTTTCTTCGAACCACAATGAAATCACTCGACACATTGGCGACTCTCGGTGGTCGTGAAAATCGCAAGGTTTCAATTACAAGCATAGGATACCCAAAACGACGGAAAATCGGTCTAGTGCCGTTCGATGAGAATTTTGCCATCAGGTGGAATCACCCACACTTTGATCATACATCTCCGTCGAATCGACCTATCCCTTATCTCTGATCGATTTCGACAATGCTGTAATGACTCTTGCAAACTAGCACGGTCGAGCAATTGACTTCTAGTCGAATTCTCAAGTCCATTGCATTGAAATCTCTTAATGACTTCCCCAGATAGTCTAGTTATCTCACGAGTGATCGACTCTGAGAATAGCACTATAGACACGTCGATGAAAGACCTGATTTATTCAATTGAAAATAGTACTAGAAATTCAGGATGTCATAGCATCCCCCTCAATAATACCTCATGAATGCTTCCATGGAAATTGTTGCCTTTTAGGTTCAATATCATGAGAGATTCAATGATATTACTCAAACAAACCAGAAGCACACTAGTCAAATTGTTAGAAGACAAGTCTAGTGTGAGCACGGAACTCAAATTGTAGATCCATGCTGGTAATGCTCCCATTAGATTATTTTTGGATACTATATAGGACATTATGGACGGTGGTGCTTCAAGGGGTGGTCCTTTCAACATATTATGAGATAGGTCTATCATGTACATGTATAAAGGATTGATTAGGTAATATCAATCAAGACCAATTAAGAAGTTATGAGATAGATGTAAATAATGCATGTTATTAAAACTTTTTTTTCACACCCAAAAGGGTACTTCTCCCCTAATGTTGTTATCCGAAAGGTCCAAGCCAATCCACACTCTCTTGGTTTTGTAAGAATGCTAGAAACTCACTCAAATTGCCTGACGTCAGTCCTATGACTTGAAGCTGAGGAAGAATAGCCTGTTAGATGATAGGTGGAGTACTTCCAATTTTTTGAGCTTGAGAAAATTGTCTAGCTCAACAGTACCGTTGAAGTTGTTTTTTGCAAGGATGAGGGCTTGGAAATTATAGAGTTGATAGATTGATGAAGGTATCTTGCCATGGAATTTATTGCCTTCAAGGTCAAGCATGACCAGTCGAGTGAGGTTCATGACTTGAGATGGGATGGTACCGTTTAATTGGTTGCCAACAAAGCCTAATTCAACAAGCTGAGACAAGTTTCCGGTTGAACGTGGGATCTCGCCATATAAATTGATGCGACAGAGGCCTAAGTGGTGAGCTTTTTAATCTTCCAAACCCAAAACAAAGAGGAAATGGAATGGGCTAGGAATGGGTTCCCTGTGACATCTAGGTATTCAAGGTTGCTAAGATTAGCAAATGAAGCCAGGATTGATCTTGACAATTTGCAAACGGCTATATAAAGTTAGCTTAATGAAGCAAGGTTTCCAATTGACATGGGTAGCTCCCCAGAAAAGTTTGCGACTGACAGTTGCAGCTCTTCAAGAGGATTACTTGAGTTAAAGTCAAGCAAGTTGCCTGCGAGAGCATTATTGTGACTTGTCGCAAGAAATCGCAGCTTTGGTAAAGGAAAAATGACAGACGGAAATACACCGTGCAGGTTGCACTCATCCATGTCCAGCCTTTGCCAGAGTGTTGGGCACTTCGGACGACATGTCGATGGCACCTAGGAAAAGTTCTTCCGGGCTAGTTAGATTTTGAACTAGGCTTCTGAGGCCTGGCACTTTCATTTCCAACAAATTTGTAGAAGCATATGGATCTAGATTGCAACATAGGTTGAGCTACACCAACCTTGTCAGCTTGAAGATTTCTGATGGGACTCAACCGGAAAAGAAAAAAGGAAAATAGAAATTAAGATGAGTCAATCTCGATAGCTCTCCAACTCGGGATGGTACTTGAGAGTAGTTGAAGTGATTGTTGCTGAGATTGACATTTTTAAGGTGAGCAAGCTAAAAGAGGGTACCGTTGTTTTAGATAGAACCATAGAGAAAACTACTTCTTAGGCCAAGAACAACTAGATGGCTTGTGTTCTTGTTGCATTCTATCCCATCCCAGGAGCAGCAATCCTAATTGTTTTTCCAGATTAGTGTCTTGGAACAACCAAGAGAATCAGCCGAAACATTGACGATTTTGAATCTCTTTTTAAAAATTGTGACAGGACAGACATTTTGTCCTCGAGACACAGAGGTTTCGTAGAATGAGAGAGATTGTCAACGCCAATCGGCTGAGATGACAAGTACAAAAAAAGCAAGTATATGGGCATGTAGAAGCACGACCAGGAAACCATTTTGTTCCAAACAGAGACAACTTACTTAGTGATGAGCAGAGAATGAGAGTGGAGCAGATTTTATAGGTGGGTCTTGTTGACTTGGGATATGAACACGCCTCAACTCATGCTAGGATGCGTCGAGAATCAATGACTTTTAGAGTGATGAAACACAGACTATGTGCGGTACCTATGAATATTTAGGTGCGGGCGCATTATTTTGGCCAGAGCCTTAATGAATAGCCGCTGGGGAACATAATGAAAACTCAGCCAATAGATCTACATTTGCATCGAAGACCTGGGTCAACCGTAGAGAAAGCGGCAAAAAAGCATAAGAAATGGTAATAATTAAGGTCGAAGTTGAAGACTTAGGTTGCTCTGTGTTGGACTTCTTTGTTCGTGACGTTAGTTCTGTTTTGACTTTGAATTCATGATCTGTGGACATTTCCTTGGGTCACCGATTAGAAATGTAATTTTTGTTGTGCAATGCGTTTGGAGGAATCAAGGCTGTTTAGAGTTTGGAAGAGTCTTGCTTATTGAGAGCGAGAATAGAGGTAGAATAAATGTAATTGTATATGTTCAATATGGTTTGTATTGTGCGATAGACGAAGATTGTTGCCTTATATTTTCTTGTTGTTTGTTTTATCTATATCGTGGAAATAAATAGAAACCGCAGACAAAACTATTCTGTTGCTGGTTCCATCAAGATCTCAGACAAAGTAAACGGACAAAAGTGAAATGTACTAATGCCTCTCTAAATAAGTTTTATTACTAACTAAAAGTCTCTAATTTTCTTTTTTCTCACTATGTTATCATCAAAATCTTCAGAAAGGTGGCCCGGACATACATACACACATACATACATCCGTACAAACATGTAAGTGGGTAAGGTTCTGATGCAGCCCACATTGAAGACCGGCTCTCTCGACCAAGAAGATCGGCCCGCATTAAAGCTCGACGAAACCGAGAAGCCATAACGACATCTTGAGTCCATCCCGGAAGCTTGAAAGACACCTTGGAAGCTCGCGTGACGCTTTTACTAGTTTATAGTTTCCATGCCCTTTACTATATCTCCTAGTTTCAATGCTCCTTTATTTCTCCTAGTTTTCAATGCTCTATCTTTATTTCTTTGATGATATAAGCCCAATTTCTTGTAGAAGACAGATAGCTTTTGATGAATGAAAAACTTTGCTTGAAGCAAGTATCGTGAACCTTGTAGAGTTCAACCCTTGAAAACCTAGAAGAGTTTTCACTCCGTCCTTGAAGAGTCGGAGCTTTCGAAATCTGCATCCTTGAAGAGTTGCAGTCATCAATCTAGAAGAATCGGTGTCCCTTTCAACTTCCTTGGAGGCCTAGAAGAGCAACCAGCGAAGTTCCTATCTTTTCCTGTTCTGTTCGTTACTTCCAACCCAATTCGACTATCCTACAGTGCTTATTTCAGAAAACCCAAAACAGTAAAATTGTAGATCCAGAAGTCTTTGTTCATTTGGTTTTGGAATCAGGTTGATCCGATCTGTATCGACAAAGATACGACTGTTCTCCTGAGCTTGCGCAGTGCTGAAATTACTGTTCGTCCCGTTTCTTGTGCGCGAGTCACTCTCCCGATCCTATTGTTTGAGAAAGCCTCCCCTAGGCTTGCATCAAGTTCGCGCACGGGGTTGAATGATGTGCCACTCTCACATGTGAATTTTGCCAAGAAATTTAATTTTTTTATGACCTTAAAATCTCTAATGCTAGAAAATCTCTAATTCTTAATCGATGTACAAAAAACAATAGATTCACGCATATTGTGGTAATTGACATTTGAAAGTATATATAAGATCCAAGGCAAGTTAAATGTTATTTTATTCTCACATCTTTTATTCTGAATTTAAGTTATATCGCATGAAAAATATTATTACTAAAATGAGAAAAAAAAAGTCCTACATAAAGGTTTTAGTATACGATAATTACTTACCACTATGAATGAGGCTCGTCATATAATATTATGAGTAATTAACAAATAAAAAATGTTTTCATTATTGATAACAATTTATTATGGAGTATTAAAATATTTTTTATTTATTCATTTACTTAAATGATACAAATTATCACTTTTTTTTTCCTAAATCATTCGGTCTTTGCGAAACAAACTGAGTTAAGAAATCAGCCTGAGTTTTGCTAAAACTAGAGCAGGTATATTTGATTAGACATATCAATTGGATCTGAGCAAGGCAGTCGCAGAAGCAACTTGAAGACTGGAATGAACGAAAGAGTAAATGGCGAACGTGGCATGAGCTCTTCAGCAACAATGGCTGAGAATGGGGGTTGGCTTGAGGCGATGATCAATGGCGGTGAATGACGTCCTGAGAAGGTGAATCGACTATGAATTCTCCAGAATTTCGATTCTAGAGAGAAGGAACTTCTGATGAGGTCAATCCATGAGGTGCTCTATGGTGTATATGTTTTGCTGTTACCAATGAAGATCGAGAAAGCTTAAAAGAACTTCAAGAAATTTTACACTTGTGCTATTCTTACCCCTATTTTTTCTTTTTCTTTTCAAATCCCTCCATTAGTATCAAATTGGACAAGAACGCCGAAAGTGAGGAACTTTTGGTAGTTGAACTTTCGGTTTGTGTTGGAGATGTATTCATATTTTTTTTTTTTTTTATGGATTATAGAAACTAAAATATTTTGTTTTGACTTTGAGGTTGCGTACTACTGGTAAAGAGAATGATGGCTGAGTCATTATTCCTATTCCAATAGGATTTGGGGCGGGACAAAAACTATAGCACGCTCTCATCTATTGTTGACAGGATGAGCTCAAGATCCTTGTAATACAAAAAAAAAAAAAATCATGTCTTTATATGATTTGGTGTTAACTATATAATGTGCGAATTATCAAATGATTACCATTTTGCAAATGTTAGACATGACCTAAGTATTTGCACATATATCCATGTTGGTACTTAGACCTGAACATTTCGGCAGTCTGTTAGTTTGAAGACTTGGTCCTTGATGTTATGCTCTTTTCTAGACTTGATACTTTTCCCAAGGTGCAATTAAAGGAATTAAATGTAACATCCGGATGGTCCCGGATAAAAAAGGAAAATAAAATTTGCCACTCAAGACCGGACATAACTTATTTGGTAAGAGATGATCTAAGTTTACCTCTAGACAAGCCTACCATCATAAACCCGTGAGCAAAGTCTATGCAATGGCATGTCAAGGGTCAGTGCCAATGATTTTTTCGCTCATACGGGTCCAATTGACTAATCTGTGTTTTCTATCTTCTTTAGAAATTTTGTCTTTATCTCACTTCAAGCTAGGGATCTCTGAACCTTCTTCATGGATTAACGTTCAGAAGTACAAATTTTTCCTGGTGACCAGGAAAGTAATTGACATAATATAATGCCCTCAAAAGAGCTAAAATACATTCTCGGAGAGTTAAAATAGTTCACAAGGTGAACCTGTCCATTGATATAAACTGTATCACTCTTTTATTCTCTAATAAATAAAAACATCATACTGATCAAAAGTCTATGTTCTCATTATATCAATACTAACTGGAATCAAAATAGATCCTCCGACGATAAATTTCCCAGTTATGTTGTACCTGCAATAAGCGATGAGTGAAAAGCGAACTCAGGCTTCGCTAACTTGAAGCTATAAGAAAAAAGTAACCTTGAATTTGAGTAGCATGAACAAGCTTCTCAGGTTTCGTCTGTCAAAGGCGAGGCCAATAACTAGTCCAACGCATAGGCCAGTTCCATATCCTATGACAACTGCTTGCCAACTAAGACCAGGCAAAGACCTTGAATCTTCATCTTCTTTAGTTGGTGGCGATGAAGCCGAATCTCCGCATTCCTTTGATAATGGACTCCCACAAAGCCCCGAATTCTCCAAATATGAAGTATTGAGGAACGTATTGAATTGCCCTCCTTTTGGTATAGGTCCTGAAAGCAAGTTATAAGACCCGTTAAACAGGGCAAGGAAATTGAGCTGAGTCAGCTGCTGTGGGATTCGCCCTGTCAGCTTGTTCTGAGACAGATCCAGCGATTCGAGTACTTCGATGTTCCCCATCGAAGATGGGATTTGACCTGTGAGCACATTGTGAGAGAGATTAAGAGCGTGAAGTCCTATGAGATTCCCGATGGTTTCAGGAATCTCTCCTTCAAATTGGTTTGCGGACAAATCAATGGCCGTCAAAACATCCAAAATCTTCATGTATACCATTTGTATGCCCTTGTTGTTCATCGACAAGGAGTAGTCATAATCGCCGTAGTACGTGTATATGGGCACGGTGGTGGGCATGAGACTTTGTTGCATATATGCAAGTAGTTTTTTGTCAGATAATTTCATGGCTTCCCAAAGTTGGAAGTATTCAGATGGTAACCCTCCTGTAAACTGGTTGTGCGAGAGATCAATGATACGGAGCTTAGGGAAATCAGACTTGGTTTTGGGCTTCCCAATTGGACCGTGGAATGCATTTGATCGCAGGATGAGAATGCTCAATCTAGGACCAGTTCCCAACCAAGAAGGGAAAGTATCATTGACCAGATTGTCTCCGAGATCCAGAAACTCCAGCATTTCACAACTTGCTAATGATCTGGGTACCTGCCCCTCGAGTCTATTTTGACTCAGATCAACCATCTTTAGGCTTCTTGCATTCGTCCAGTTTCGAGGAATGGGACCCTGAAAGTTGTTGCTCCGAAGATTCAGTATTGAAAGAGAACCACTGATGTTGCCCAGACACGTTGGAAGCATGCCGCTTAATCTGTTATAAGACAAATCAAGCGCAACTAGGGATTCCAAGTTGCAGATCATTGGCGGTATCTCCCCCATAAATTTGTTGTTTGAGAGTAAAAAGTAGAGGCTGGATGCAGGTGGAATCAGGACCGGCCCTCGAAACATATTAAATCTGAGGTCTATAGTGTGCAGCCTAGTCCAAGGGAAGAACTTTGATTGCTGTTCAAATTCCGTGAGACGATTATGAGAAATATTCAGATACTGTAGGGTTCCTCTACTTATGCTTAAGAACCATCGAGGCACCTGACCGCTTATGGCATTGTACGATAAGTCCATCCATTCTAGCTCGTCTTGGCTCCGTAAAAAATCGGGGAACCTGTTTAAGTTGCACTTCAACAATCCCAAGACAGTCAGCTTGCTGAGTGTAGTATTGGCACTATTGTGCAAGAGCATGATATCGTTGCCCGAAAGATGCAGGATGCTCAGTTGTTTGAGGCAAGCGAGGGTGTCTAAGGACGGCGTTCCATTCAACATAGTCGAGTAAAGGTTAAGATACCTGAGATTTACAAGTCTGGAAAGCGAGGTTGGGATTGGACCTTCCAAATCATTGTACAAGAGCTGCAACCCGGTCAAGTGTGTCAAATTCATCAGCCATGGCGGAATGTGACCCCGTATATGACAGAAGCCTAGGCCTAAGTAAGAAATTTGGCTTAGATTTGCAAAAGAAGATGGAATTTCACCATTTAGGGCGATAGCACTGAGATCCAAAGTAGTTAGTCTGGATAGTCTCCCTATCCATTGGAAGCTCCCACTGGTAAAGTTATTGGTGTCAAGGGTCAAATAAGTGAGCTTGGTGAGGTTTTCCAAAGAAGGGATTCGGCCACTCAGGGTATTGTTTGAGAGGTCTAGGACCACCAGCTTAGTGAGATTGGTAATCGAAGATGGAACAGAGCCTGAGAAACAGCAATCTTTGATGGATAGCTCAGCTAAAAGGTTCAGAGCTCCAATCGAGCCCGGCAACTGGCCTGAAAGACTAGTTCCTGTTAGCCTCAAAGACCGGAGTGGACTTCCGCTAGGGAATTCAGGGAAATGGCCTGTGAGGTCCTGGTTATACCGAGCATCAAGAAAATGCAAATTCGGCAGATGAAAAACCCTCTCCGGGAGATCCCCATGTAACCCACAATCTGTCAGAAGGAGTGCTCTCAAAGAAGACAAGTTTGCCGTTAGATGAGGAATCGCAGAATTTATGGTGAGCCAACCAAGGTGAAGTTCCTCTAGTCTACTCAGGTTCTGAATTAGGCTCCTGAAAACAGGACCGCTCAGTTCCGACGGATGTTCAACAGACGAGACATTGTCCACGGACAAATCAAGAGACCTCAAGTCTGAGAGCATGGATATCTCTCGTGGGATTTGCCCCGAGAAGAAAGATTTTGAGAAGTTGAGGTACTTCAGCTTTGTCAACCGGGCAAGCGAGGATGGGATTTCGGAGAAATTGAAGTGGTTCTTAGCTAGATTAAGTTCTTGGAGGTGCACAAGGCTGAAGAGAGTGCTGTTTGGACTGAGAGAACCAAAGAGGCAACCGGAACTGAGATCAAGGCCAACCACATGGCCAGAATCCTCGTCGCAGTGGACCCCACCCCACGAGCAGCAATCTCTACTCTCCTCTGAGCCCCATGATTCTACTCTTGAGAAGTCACAAAATTCAGAAGTTTCAATAGCAAAGCTTTGCTTGAACTGCAACAAGGCAAGCTTCTCATGATCATTGCACAGTGGATGCTCGGCAGGAGGAGATGAATTCGCCATCACCAGTAGTGAGAATAGGGACAGCAAAAGCATGAAGAGACATTTTGAAGAAGGGGCCATTTGAATATCTTCGTCGTTGCTTAGTGCGAATTGGAAAGATTTGAGAACTTCAAGTGGAAGAGGGCCAAGGTGGATTCTTTCTATATTTACATGTAGGGGATGCAGCAAACTCCTTTTCTAATTCAGGGATGCAGAAGTAGCTTTCATGGCTTCGCAGGAGATGTGACCCCCCAAGTCTCTCCAGGGGCACACTGGAAGCTAATGCTACTAATAGAATAAGAATAGCCACAATTTCTCGTTGCCTTAGTCGTCAAGGTACTTGAAGATATAGAATGCTTGTCAAATAGAATCAAACCACATCGAATTTGAATGTGTGCAAGCTTGGATTTACCATCTATCGACATAGGCTCACTTTGTAATGCTTTCAAGACTCTTATCTATGGTCTGTTAGTTGACATCGTGATTCCCGGATTTGTCAATAGCTCCGACTTTCAGGACTCTTCCCTTAATTTCCTTGGACATTTCCCCTGGCGCGTTGTCAATCACTAATGTGATGACTTGGTCCTACGAAGACTGTAACAGCACGCACATGTCTAGGCCTCGAACATTAAGCCAACCCGTGGGGTCCAGATCTCATATTCGATAATATTTTACTCAGTCATATCACTCAAACATTCATGCAGGAAATTTCCAGAAGTGGGCCAAAGCAGTGCTGCAATAGCCAGCCGGTCTATCGTACATAATGCAAGGTCTCGATAACCTGTCCACTCAATTTGGCAATAGTCAACCACCAAACCACGTGCTTTCCCCGTTTGAATTTTCCTCGTTCACAATTGTTAATCTGATCACAAATATGGAGGCCATTAAAATTTGTATACTTGACACCTTGATTAAATACAATACATATCAATTTTTTAAGGAGGGGTCATGTTAACATTTTTACTAGCTTCAAAGCAAATATTCACTCATAAAAATACAAAATAAAAATCATATATATGTTTATTTTACGAAAATTACAAAAAAAAAAAAATCCTAATCCTAACGCAATTATATCAATTCAATCATTTTTTTTTTTTTTTTGGTGCAGTGAAGTAACGTGTACCCAAATCGACAATCGATTGACTGGAAATTCAGCCAGTAGATCTGTCACTTGCATGAAAGACTTGGGCCAGACAGTTTGTCCAAAAATTGCATAAAATTGCATACCCAATGGGTGATGTAGCAACATCTTGATGATCCACTTCACAAAAATCCTTAGGAGCTTGTATGGTTAAGAAATGGTCTGAGGTTGTTCCCTCCATTCTAGACCAAAAGTATCCATTCGTAAGTTGTTACAGCAGCAAACAATTCAAAAAAATCTATTCGTAAGTTGTGACAGCAGCAAACAAGTCCATGAAATGGTACGAATCGAGCATTGAAATTGAAGACTTTGCTTGCTCATTTGCATCCCTCTCATTCACCCAACAATCACTCTGCGTTAGACCTTTCTATTTGCGATTTTAGTGCCGTTTCCACTTTGAATTTATGATCCGTGAACACCTCCTTTGGTCAATGATGAGGAATGTGACTTACTTTATGTAGTGCCTTTGGAGAAACTATGACTATTAAGAGTTATGATTAGTCTTGCTTGTTGAGAGTGAGAATAGAGGTAGAATAGTGACGATTGTCTATAAGCAATTAGACATTTGTGTTGCATCCTAATATTTTCTCACCGCTCATTCTTTTTATATTGCCAAAAGAAATGGCAATTAGAGAAAAACTACAATATTGGCACCATTGAGGTCTAAATAAATTTAGCGAATAAAAGCAAAACATTTATCTTAAAAATACCGCTCTAAACAATTTTCATCAACGAAAATTTGAACTTAAAAGTAGCTATTCTTTTTTTTTTTCCTGGCTAAGTAACTATTAATATATATAAAAGAAGAAGATAAATGCACAAAAGCCATATACCACATGGCACTCTCAAGTGTGAGTTTTGACTAGCAATTATTTTTATGTTCACTTTATAAAATCTCTTATCTTGGCAACTCTCTCATTTTTATGCTTACTTTGGTAACACATCTCTAATCGCTCTGCAAGAAGTAATAAATTTATGTATTTTTGTAATCAAATTCTAGCAAATCTCTTATTCTCATGGATATTTGGTAATAAATATCTAAGCAATGTATAAAAGATGAAAGACCTTGTAAACTTTAAAACAGAACTCTTTATGTGTGTAGAGATTCTAGTTAGATGCACGATCAAAGATAGTGGGTAGGTTAAATCCTATTTTGTTCTCAAAACTGTTTTTTTTTCTTTTTTTATTGTGTTTAGAGCAATGCTACCGGGAAAGTAGGGCGCTTGGTGCGTAGGGGTAAGCGAGCATGCCAAAATTGACAAATAGATTTGTATTTGCACGGAAGATTTTGGGTCAACCAACAGTTAGTTCAAAAATTTGGAAACCAAAGGGTGCCGTATAGCAACATGTGATGGTCCCCTTCAAAAGAAGTTCCTCTGTGGGAAGATAAGATAAAGGGCTTGTGTGGTTGATAAAAAGGTTTGATGTTATTCCCTCCATTCTGAGCAAATGTATCCATTTATAAGTTATGACAGCAGCAAACAAGTCAATGAAATGATATGAATTGGGGTCAAAATTAAAGACTTTGAATGCTCATTTGGCCCCTCTCGTTTGCCCAATAACTGCTCTGGTTGGACTTGTTTGTTTGTGATATTAGCATTGTTTTCACTTTGAATACATGATGTGAGAACATTTCCCCTTGGTCACTGATAAGGAATGTAATTTCCATGATGTGATGTTTTGGAGAGATTAAGACTGTTCAACCAAAATTGACAAATAGATTTGTATTTGCTCGGAAGACTTTGAGTCCACCAATAATTAGTCCAAAAATTTGCAAACCATGGGGTGTCGCACAGCAACATATGATGGTCCCCTTCACAAAAAGTCCCTCTGTGGGAACATAAGATGAAGATAATATGTTATTCCCTCCATTCTAAGCAAATGTATCCATTCATAAGTTTGTGACAGCGAGAAACAAGTCAATGAAACGGTATGAATTCGGGGTCAAAATCAATGACTTTGAATGCTCATATGGCCCCTCTCGTTCGCCCAATAACTACTCTGGGTTGAACTTGTTTGTTTGTGATGTTAGCACTGTTTTCCCTTTGAATGCATGATCTGAGAACATTTTCTTTTAGTCACTGATGAGGAATGTAATTTTCATGATATAATGCTTTAGAGAAATTAAGACCGTTCAAACTTTGAACAATCTTCACTTATTGAGAGGGACGATAGAGGTGGAATTGGCCCTTGTCTTGTGGAAATTGATGGTACTAGACAATCATAGGCATTTGGATGTTGCAAGAGCCTAACATGGTTGCCCAATATTTTCCTAGTGCTCGTTTTGTTTATGCCAAAACGGCTAGAAACCAAAGACAAAAAATATATTGTCGTTGGCACCATCTAGATCTAGAAAATAAATACAAAAAAACAAAAGATACACTTCTAAATGAGTTTCATTACTGAGAGGCGGAAATGAAGAGACGTTGTCTAAGCAAGCTAAGATCTAGATGTGAGAGTATGGAAAATACGCATTGATCTTGCAATCTAAAAGTAGAATTAGGCTCACTTTACTTTTAACCCAAATGGATTTTTGAGATGTAAGTTATAAAAAAATGGCGCTAAGTGCTCCTCTTTGTTCTAGACAAAGAGTATGCATTTCACAAGTTGTGACAATGGCATACAAGTCCATGCAATGGGACAAATCAAGGGAAGAAATGAAGACTTTGGTTGCTCATATAGCCCCTCTAGATTGTAGGGGGGACGGATTAGTCTCAGACTTTTGTTTGCAGCATTAGAACTTTCTCTGGCTATACTCCATCAATCATAGAAAAATGCATCCACTTTCAGTTGCTTGCTTCTTCTGTTTGTCTTTGAAATAAATAGAAAACAAAGAAAACTAAACTGTGTTGTTGGCAACATCAAGATTGATCGTTCATTGTGCAAACAATGCTCATCGGTTCACAAGGAACAACAAATTTATTACATTTAGTCCTATGTTCAATCAAGGCAGTTTGTTCAAATCTCCAGCTCCATTTATTTCTCGAAAAATGGACTTTGCTAGAAATTTTTCGAAAGGAAATTATTTTCAAGGCATGTTGGTTTGTGTTTGCCAAACAATAGGAAAGTCATTTACTGATATCTGTTACAAGAAAATAATGAAATAGACATTTGAGAATAAGTCTTGAGTGCAATCGGAGTCCCAAGTTTGAGCACCGGGACACAGGCTTGAGCGCTAGTCTCGGACCCGACCGTGGGGAACAAATTTGGGAACATGGACCCTTACACGCTCAACCTTTTTGAGATCCTCTATTTTAACCTTCTTGACATCTCCACGCATTACAATGTAGCAAACAAGGTCCTCATTCGCCGAAGTAAGAATGCAAGTAATCTATGGGTGGAAAATTATTTAAAAAATCCTAAACCTATTACGCTTTTGCTAATTCAGTCATAAATTTTATAATTTTGCTAATTGAGTTCTAAACATTTTTCACATTTTTCTAATTAAGTTAATTTAGAAAATTTTAGTTGCAAATTGCTAAAATGGGTGCTAGCACACCAACCATTCCTATGTGACACAAGCGACATTGACATTGACAATTTTAAATTATATATATACACATTTTTTTTCTTCTGCTCTTTCACTTGTCATTATTTTCTTCTTCTTTTTCCCTTTTTTCCCTTTCCCCGGCCTCATTGATAGCTTATGGAGTTCGTTGGCCTTTAGTGTGCCTCAAGCCCTGGCCTACCTAGGCAACGGCGACCCTCCCCAAGGGTCGATGAGGACGGCCCTCACCCGAGGTTGACGACCTTCATTAGTCATCAATGAGGCATGGTAGTGGTCAGTGGAGGGAAAAAGAAAGAAGAAAAAGAAAAGGAAAAAAGAAAAAGAGAAGAGAAAGGGAAATAAGAAAAGAAAGAATAAGAAAAAAAAAGAAAAAACATATTTAAATATTATTAAAAAATGTCAATGTTAACATCGATTAGGTCACATAGGATGGTCAATGTCTACGTTAGTGTTATTCATCCAAAATTGGCCGACTGCAATTCAATTGTTAAAATGTGTTTAACACTCAATTGGTAAAATTGAAAGATTTAATAATGGATTGACAAAAGTGTAAAAGATTAATGACTTTTTAGACAATTTTCTCAATCTTTTATAGCCCATCAATCATCCATAAGCAAATCAACATTGATCTACTTTGCTTTGGGCTCAATCTTTATATCCATAATGCCTATTTGAGTATGAACAAAGCATATTGTTTGTGATTGTCTCTTTGGCATGGCATTTTATCGTGTAGTTACATGACGTTTTATCTTAACTAAGCACAAAAACACAGTGTAATGTGATTTCTTTCTAGGCTATATGACGTTTCATTATGTCTGAGTGAAAAAAGTACTTTTAACAAGAAAAAAATTGCACGGCAACCTTACCACAAACAAGATACTCTCAGAAACGTTTTCAGCACATGCAACTCTCCCATTGTGAACTATAGTATTTCTTTCCTTCCATGAAAAATAAATGACACCACTCCTTGCCACCTTTAATAAGACTTACCAAAGATCTCCCCTTGCAATGCCCACATAAACTCGGCATTCGAATCCCCAACAAAACCTCTTATATCACATAGCTGCAAAAGCCTACTTCATTTTTCAGAGGAGAAAGAGCATTCAAAAAACAAATGTCTCCTTGCTTTGGGCTTCAATCCACAGAGGACACAAATACCATTCACATTCTGCCATTTGCACAATCTATCACCAGTCTGCTGCAACTTGGTAAGGATAGCAAGCCAAGATACAAAGCAAAATGTCGGCACATTTGGATTAAACCAAATTAGCCTATGCCGAGTTACCTTGGCCTTTTTCTCCCTAGTTAAGCTCTAAGCATTAGCATGAGTGAAATCACCAAGTTTAGAGCCTAAGAAGACCACTCTATCTAGTTGAGACTTGAGAGAGGCATTAAAGTTCCACACGGCTCAACCTGAATTTCAACCAAATCATCTCGATCTAGCAGTGGTTTTGCCAAACTACTCATTTCCTCCTGCTAACGCTTATTTCCTCTTTCAAAACATAGAAGTAATGACATTTAAAGATTTTGACGAGAAATTCGAAATCGACCTAATTAGGCTGTACCTGTTGGATTATAATGTCTCAGTTGCTCTTTTCTGTTTTGTTTTTTTTTACTCTGTTTTCTGCTGTTTTCTGCTCTGTTTTACTCTGTTTTTTTATTAAAAAACAGCCAAGTTCAATTTAGTTATTTATTTAGTGTTTTTGCTATTTTCTAGGAAGTTAATAGCACGTTTGTGTGCAGTTATGTGTTGCACGTACGTGAGCAGTTTTTGCTTTGTTTAAGTTGTTATGTACTTGACAGTTTCCTTTAGAACAGACGTATGCAAGTTTGTGTTCTGTTTCTCTGCGCTTCTCTTCCTCATCACAAAAATATAGCTTCTGGTTTTCTATTTTCTTGTTTACTGTTTTGATCAGTAACAACATTGGTATCAGAGCGTGTATGATCTTGAGGGACTGTGAAGTGAAGCAAGTATCGAAGTGTAAAGAAGTTAAAGGGTGATGGAGACGGGGTCGAGTGGTTTCTCTGCGATGGCTTCTCCAGTATTTACTGGAGAGAATTATCAAGCATGGGCTGTCAAGATGACGGCATTTTTGGAGGGTCATGATTTGTGGGAAGCTGTGGAGGATGATTATGAGGTTGCTCCACTTCCAGGCAATCCAACTTTGAACCAAGGCAAAGTCATGCCTGTACGCTGCTGTTTCACCCACTATCTTCACAAGGATTATGAGATGTGATTCTGCAAAAGCAATATGGGATTTCTTGAAGGATGAATACGAGGGAGATGAGAAGATAAGAGGCATGAAGGTGCTGAATCTCTTGAGGGAGTTTGAGAGACAGCAGATGAAGGATTCAGAGTCAGTGAAGGAGTACTCGATAGGTTGGTTGGGATAGCTGAAAAAATCAGAGTTTTAGGGACCGACTTGAAGGATGAAAGGCTTGTTCGGAAGATTCAGTGTCTCTTCCGGAGAAGTTCGAAGCCACCATAGCGTCTCTGGAAAATACAAGAGACTTATCGATATAAAGCTTGTAGAATTGTTGAATGCTTTGCAGGCACGGGAGCACGAAGACCGATGAGAAAAGAAGAGTTTGTAGAGGGTGCGCCGCAAGCTAGAGTGAAATCAAATGATGGAGGCAAAGGGAAGAAATGGATTCAGTCCAGAGAAAATGCTGGTGACTCCAAGTTTGTAGCAAAAGAGGGAAATTCTAGTGGGTCTAGCAAATGGAAGATGAACAAAAAGCCTTGTCAATATCGTGGTGGAACTAATCATCGTTTTTAGATGTTGGAGAAAGCCCGATGCTAGATGCGTAAGATGTCACAAGTTGGGTCACATGGAAGCCATCCGCAAAGAAAAAAATTACCAGCAAGTAGGAAAAGCACGGGTAGCAGTAAATGAAAGCGAGGAAGAGCACTTGTTTGTAGCTTCTTTTCTGAATCTTTTGTTGGGAATGATGCATGGCTGGTGGATAGTGGCTGTACCAATCATATGACCGGCAATTGAAGTTGTTTAGGAGTCTAGACAGTCGTCGAGTCTAGAGTCAAAATTGGCAACGGACAGTATATCGAAGTGCAAGGGAAGGGTACAGTGGCTATTGAAGGAAATCAGGAGGTGAAGCTGATCAGTGATGTTCTCTTTGTGCCAAATATTGACCATAATCTGTTAAGTGTTGGTCAATTAGTTGAGAAGGGCTATAAAGTGAAATTCGAAGGGAAGGAATGTCTTATTAATAATGCGAGATAGCAAAGAAGTGCTAAGAATTCCAATGGAGGATAAGAGTTTCATGTTCAAGCCACAAGAGATGCAACAAATGGCTTTAAAGTGCAAAGAAGAAAATGCAGAGATATGGCATAAAAGACTTGGGCATGTTCACGGGAAGAGCGTGTTGTTTATGCAGAAAAATAGCTTGCGAGATGACTTGCCAAGTTTGGAGGAGGAATTTCCACAGTGCGAGAACTTGTCTTCTTGGCAAGCAAGCCAGATTTCCTTTCAAAGGAGGAGGCTGGAGAGCATGTGAAAAGCTGCAATTAGTCCACACAGATCTATGTGGACCTATGTCCGAGTCTTCTCTCAATGGTAGCGGTATTTCATTACCTTCACCGATGATATGACTAGGATGAGTTGGATTTATTTTCTGCGAGCCAAGTCTGAAGTTGCTGATGTGTTTGTGAAGTTTAAAGCCTTAGTTGAGAATCAGAGTGGGAAGAAAATTAAAATGCTCAGGTCTGATAATGGTTCTGAGTATACTGCTCACAAGTTTAAGTTGAATTGTGAGCAAGCAGGAATTGTGCAGCAGTTCACTGCTCCCTATTCACCTCAACAGAATGGGGTCAATGAGAGGAAAAACAGAAGTATTATGGAGATGGCCAGATGTATGATGCAGGAGAAGATGTTGCTTAAGAAGTTCTGGGCTGAAGCAGCTAATACTGCAGTGTTCTTGTTGAACAGATTGCCCACAAAGGCCTTAGAGAGGTCAACACCTTTTGAAGTCTGGTATGGTGTTAAACCTTCTATGAAAAATTTGAAGGTTTTTGGGTGTTTGTGTTACACTCATGTTCCTGAGGTCAAGAGGGACAAGCTGGATAAGAAGGCAGAGCTGGGAATCTTCATTGGGTACAGTCTCCAATCAAAGGCTTACAGAATTTTTCACCCTATGACAGGGAAGGTGACTGTAAGCAGAGATGTTGTTTTTCTAGAGGAAGATGAATGGAATTGGATGGAAGGAAAGAGTGCAAAACAGCAATAGTTCAAAAAACAACCTGCAACAGATGTAGAGGTTGATGAAGTTATAGATGGATTGGAAGACAGTGTGGATGATTTACCGATGAGAGGCACAAGGTCACTTGCTGAAATCTATGAAAGAAGCAATGTGGCAATGCTCGAACCATCTAACTTTGTGGAAGCTAAGGAGGATCAAAGGTGGATTGCAGCAATGCAGGAGGAGATTGCAATGATCCAAAAAAACCACACATGGGAGCTTGTTGACAGACCATCTGATAAGAATGTAATTGGGGTTAAGTGGGTGTTTAGAACAAAACTTAATCCCGATGGTTCTGTTAATAAACACAAAGCTAGACTGGTGGTGAATGGCTATGCACAAATATGGGGAATAGACTATTCTGAAACATTTGCTCCTGTTGCACGACTTGATACAATAAGGTTACTGTTAGCTATTGCAGCGGAGAAGGGGTGGCATATATTTCAGTTAGATGTCAAGTCTGCATTTCTGAATGGAGAGCTTGAGGAGGAGATTTTTGTTGAACAACCTGAAGGCTTTAGTATCAAAGGGCAAGAAGAGAGTGTATACGGAGTTGAAGAAAGCTCTATATGGATGAAAGGGCTCCAAGAGCTTGGTATGGGAAGATAGATCGATATTTGCAAGATTTTGGCTTTGTGAAAAGCTTAAGTGAGTTCACTCTTTATGTCAAGAAGGTAAATCACAGTGTTGTAATTCTGTCACTTTATGTAGATGATCTATTAGTGACAGGGAATGATATGGAATTGATAGAAAAGGTGAAGCAAGATCTATTTGCAGTTTTTGAGATGTCAGACTTGGGAAAGATGTCTTATTTTTTGGGTTTGGAAGTCAAACAGGCTTCATATGAGATCTTCATCTGTCAGAAAAAATACATGAAAGAAATTCTAAAAAAGTTTCAGATGGAAGATTGTCGAAGTGTAAGCACTCTTATGGCTGCTAAAGAGAAGCCGAGAAGAATGATGAAACTGATGCAGTAGATGCTTCTATGTATAGAAGTCTAATTGGGTGTCTCATGTATCTTACAGCAACCAGACCAGATATTCTATTTGCTGTGAGTGTTTTATCCAGGTTTATGAGTAGTCCTAGTCAGTTACATTTAATTGCAGCAAAAAGGGTCTTGAGATATCTCAAAGGAACATTGTTCTTTGGTGTGAAGTTTGAAAAAGGTCAGAAGTTTAATTTGCAAGGATTTTCTGATAGTGACTGGGCTGGTTCAGTGGATGACATGAAAAGTACATCGGGTATTGTTTGATCTTGGTTCGCTTGTTTCTCCCTGGTGTTCTAAAAGCAAGAAATTGTAGCTCGAGTCTCGTAGAGGCTGAGTTTATAGCAGCTCTTTGCAGCTGCAAATCAAGCTTTATGGCTGAAAAAGATAATGAAGGATCTGTGGTTGAATTCTAGTGATTGCATTGAAGTTAATGTGGATAATCAGGCTGCGTTAGCAATATCTCAGAATCCAGTTTTTCATGGCAAAACCAAGCATTTTAAAGTCAAATTTTTCTTTCTGCGTGAGGTGCAACAAAGTGGCGAAGTTAAATTGGTCTATTACAGATCTGAAGATCAGCTTGCGAGATATGTTCACAAAACCACTTCAAGCTGGAAAATTTAAAGTATTAAGAAAGAAAATTGGAGTATGCGGCAGCAAGAATCGATCCAAGGAGGAGTTTGTTGGATTATAATGTCTCGATTGCTGTTTTCTGTTTTGTTTTTTTTTACTCTGTTTTCTGCTGTTTTCTGCTCTGTTTTACTCTGTTTTTTTTTTATTAAAAACAGCCAAGTTCAATTTAGTTATTTATTTAGTGTTTTTGCTATTTTCTAGGAAGTTAATAGCACGTTTGTGTGCAGTTATGTGTTGCACGTACGTGAGTAGTTTTTGCTTTGTTTAAGTTGTTACGTACTTGACAGTTTCCTTTAGAATGAGACGTATGCAAGTTTGTGTTCTGTTTCTCTGCGCTTCTCTTCCTCATCACAAAAATATAGCTTCTGGTTTTCTATTTTCTTGTTTACTGTTTTGATCAGTAACAACAGTACCTAAGCAGTTTGCCGGCATCTATGGTTTGATTTTTGTTTCCGAATCATTGTTATGTGAAAAAGTTGCTCCTATATTGAAACCAAAACATATGGCCGAGATTGTAATCGCTACTATTCAGTAATGGAGTACACCGATATTTAAGGGCACATCTGCCAAGAAAGCAACACATCATGTTACTACTAAGCAGGAGCGCGAAACAAACGAAACGATTTGAGTAAGAATAAATTACAGCCTACCCCTCCATTTGCTTCGCCATCCTCGCAATCTTCTCTGCTCCTTCATTGCTTTCGTCAGCAACTTTTCTTCTGCTCTTTAGCGGAGACAACCACCAAATCCGACAGTACGTCGTCCTTCTCCACGAATCGGAATGATTCATTGGTGAAGAGTCTAGATCGTAATTCGTGGTGGACTTCCAACGCGATTTCTCGTCCGGATTCCGCTTTGGCAGCGGTAAAATTGCGTTCTCCGAGGAGCAGTTGATGGCGGCGATTTGGCCCGAGGATGAAGAGGTCCTTGGTCTGGGAAATGAGGTCTTCCACCGCGGAGTCACCTCACCGCAGAGTTGCCGGTGTTGGATAGGTAGGAGAAATCAGCCACGGCTGCTCTTGTGATTGAGGTTGCGAGGGTTTTGTTGGGTTCTTGCAGACTCTGCTTCTGCTCTGTTAACGCGAAAGGTGGGGAGGGAATTGTGCTCAACCGAGAGCTTCTCGTCGACTTCCTCAAACGACTCTCGATCCCAAGCGATCATCGCGTCGCAGGCTTGGAGCTCGAAGCTATGCGGAGCAGCAGATGACGACAGAGATGGGAAATCACCCCCATAAACAAGGAGGAGAGAGGCGAAGATTATGTCGGCAAAATGTTTTTTCGTGGGAATTGTTGGGTACAGTTCTGGTATGCGAATTGTGTCTTAAATGTCACCTCAAAGGTAGGATTAGAGCCTACTAAATTGCGTTAAGTCGTATGATGCTATTTTCTCTCTCGACATGAAGAGCTTTTTCTACCATCAATGGTAGTTTTACTTGTCAACCCTAAAAACTGTATTCCCATCCGTGTCTTCCATCTCTGCTTCTTCGCTAAACCCATATCATCAGCCCACGCCAAATTTCTTCATCTACATCTACAATGTCGTGCATGTTCAATCACCTCAATCAGAACTACATTATGGTTTTTCTCCCAAATACCCAATTATATACCTGAGGCCCTTCGCTATTTGCGAATGTATAATATCTTCTGCTGCTTCTCCATGGTGCTTTCTGCTTGAAGTCCCCATCTACGGCAGTTTTATCTTGGTGCTCTACTGGGCTCATCTCCTTGGATGCATGCCTTAATCTGCTGCGCCTATGCATTCCCAGGTGATTTACTAACATGGGTGTCCTGGTGACTGGCCGATTCATCCCTTATCACTTCTCAATTGTCCCATGGTTGGGTCCTCTGTTCTCTTTCAACGTAATTTGCCCGATTCACCTCTTTTAACTTCTGAACTTCACATCTACAGCTCCTAGTTATGAATCCTGAGGATGAATCTGTGCGTCTTGCTGCTTTGTGTCAACGTCTGGGTCGCCTTTGCTCTGAACAGGAAATAGAAATATGGGAGGAAGAGCCAACACCGACCACATTAGCAGAATGTCGTTTAACCCTGGTGGGTAAAGTTTTCACCCAATCACCTGTTAATTTCACAGCATTACAGAGCACTTTAAAAAGGATATGGAGGAATGACCATGTCGACTTTGCTCAAACAGAAAATGGTTTATATCTGGCGAAATTTAGGTCAGAAACTGAGAAAAAAAAAATTGCGTTAAGTCATGAGAGCACCGTAATCTTGTTATTGATCGTTTAACTGGAATTTGTAATCGGGTATCAGCTCGTGATGTGAACCCTGGGTGAAGATGAATCTCTGTGGCAATTTAGAATCAAGTGTTCGGTAGGAGTACTTTTGCTTGGACAATGATATAAAGAGAAAAGGTGCTTATAAGCTTGTTTTACAAGTTAATAATGGCCTTATATATATAACATAGAAATTAACTTTTAAGAAATGGTAAAAAAAGTCCATGAAATGGAACGATTTGAGGGTCAAAATTGAAGACTTTGGTTGATCATTAAGGCAATGGCAAAAAAGTCTATGAAATGGTACTATTTGAGAGTCGAAATTGAAGACTTTGATTGTTCATTAGGACAATGGATAGTAGTAAATGGTTCGATTTGAGAGTCAAAATTGAAGACTTTGATTGCTCGTTAAATCAGTGAATAGTGACAAATGGTACGATTTGAGGGTCGAAATTGAAGACTTTGATTTCTCTTTAGGACAGTTGACAATGGCAAATGGTACGTTGTGAGGGTCGAAATTAAAGACTCTAGTTGCTCGTTAGGACAGTTAGGATAGTGGATAGTGGCAAATGATACGATTTGAGGGTCGAAATTGAAGACTTTGGTTGCTCGTAAGGACAGTGGATAGTGGCAAATTGTATGATTCGAGGGTCGAAATTGAAGATTTTAGTTGCTCATTAGGAAAGTGGATAGTGGACAGTGGCATATGGTACGATTTGAGGGTCGAAATTGATGACTTTGGTTGCTTGATAGGACAATGGCAAATGGGATGATTTGAGGGTCGAAATTGAAGACTTTGGTTGCCCATCTGGCCCCTTTCATTCACTCGGCGGTTGTGCTGTGTGGGACCTTTTTGTTTGTCATATTAATGCTGTTTTCACTTGGAATTACGATCAGTGAACATTTTCTTTGGTCACTTATAACGAATGTAATTTCTGTTATGTAATGCATTCAGAGAAATTAAGATTGTTTAGAATTTTGAGAAGTCTCCCTTACTGAGAGGGAGACAAAGATGGAATTGGCCCTTGTCTTGTGCAGATTGTTACTCCCAGACAATCACAGTTGTCTGGATTGTGCATTAGCCTAACATTCCTGCCTACTATTTTCCTACTGCTGGGTTTGTTTATGCTGAAATGGATAGAAACCACAAACAAAAGTATATTGTCGTTGGCACCATCGATATCTAGGAAAATAACTTAATTTCAAAGTACAATTGGTTGTATTTTGCAATATTACGGAAGTCCGTTTGTTACAGGAAACTAATGAAGTCCCAGCATGTCGACAAAGGCACAACCGAGCTTTCATTGCTGTGACCAAAGGAACAAAACTTGAGATGTTTTGAATCATTTGAACGCAATTTAAGGAATAAATAGCTAGTCATGCATTTCTTCTTGTTCCATCAGTCTCAACTTTGTGTCGAGATAAATTATGTGCTCAAGGAGACTCGTTGAAGATAATTTCTACTCATAAGAATATTATATCGTTGCACGCCAGAGCAAATTTTTAGTACTTGCCGCACATCATCTATCATAACCGGCACTCAATCATCCATAGGCAATTCAATGATGCATCTACTTTTCCTTAGGTTTGGTCGTTTTGTTCATATTGCCTAGTTAAGTAAAACTAGAGCAAACTGTTTGCTATTGTGTATTCAGTACCCCATTTTATCATACAATTACACAAAGTTCTGTCTTAACAAAGCATAAAAGGTGAAGCAATTCGACTTCTTTTTGACTTTACGACGTTCCGTTATTTTCGATTGAAGAAATTAACTTTTAAGAAAAGATTGCACGGTACAACGTTGCACCATGCATATCCCCGTTACTGAGACCATTCAAGATAAGATCTCACAAACAACAAAAAAATTATTCACTCGTTGTGTAGAAATATACACATCGAAACGACTGGATGGGTCATTTCTCTATGTCCAAACCTTTTTAAAAAAATTTCTCGTTATTCATTTTAAAATGTGAATTCTTGGCGCAATTAAAATGCTTTGAGAGTGAATAATAATAGATCATGAATCTTTGCACTATTTCAATGGATACGGCAACTATAAGATAAAGATGCTCTTTTTACTATCCATATGACAAAAAAGCATGCTCATGCTCCGGAGCGGTTCCATTTAGTCCCTTTCCCTCCCTAGCGAGAGACGAGAACGAGATTTCACACTTTAGAGATGGGCATTTCCGTCGCCTGAGGTCTTTTCATTTTCCGGTGGTGGTGGGAATCGGCCTGATGGAATGTCATTTCCCCCCAGGCCTCATTAGGGATTTATGGTGCTTTTCTAAATTGATGGACAAATAAGTTAGCGGAGTAGTTTAATTCGTCGTCTTTAATCTTACTCATCGAGTCCATAAAAATCATTGCCAAAAGGTGGGCCATTCTTTAAGATACTTCTAGCTTCAAACAACGAAAATATTAGCCGTTTATTTGCCTAGCGCTTTTATTTGACTAGGGTGTTTTTAAAAAAAATTAATTTCAAATAAATTTATTATAAATGTACCGATTTTGAGTTTTTTTGTGATATCAACTCAATCTAATATTAGTCTGACAAAAAAATTACATGGCCTTGTTATTAAGTCCCTAAACGTGATCGCCATGAGCTAATACCTCACTTTACTCAAATGCGGTAAAAGAATTGACAAAAAAGGTGAAGTGCGGTAAAATAACTTGATATGAGTTGGGTAAAGAATATATATTATCTTATTATTGATCCAGGCATGACCACCGTGAGCTAATTTTCAAAATCAGAATCAAAGTCTAATTTCAACTAAAGAGAATTACATTGACAATATTAAAGACGGAAATCGACAAAATGACCGCTAAATGAGATTTTTCATTTTATCCTTTTCTTTGTTATTGTTTTTTTGTCTGTTAATCTAAAAGAAAATACAAGCTAAAAATTCAAATTGTTTTGAAATCTGAAGACAATGACTCTTAAACTAGATGACTTCAAATCAAATGAAATTCAGCCAAAACCATTTCTAAGATGCAACCGTCTAGCTAGGAATCACACTTTCCAATCGTTTTCCTTCCGCATTTTATTTTTCGTTTTTATTTATTAATTTTAATATACTATTTTATTTCCTTTCGTTTCTTGCTTAGTTCAGCGCCGTCACGCCACAACGCACGAGTTCGTCTTCTCCTTCGTCATGAATCTGCTACCGTTCCACTTCTTTTCTTTTGTTTTGCAAACATTCACAAACTATTACTCAATTGCAGAATCACAAAACTCTCCACTTCTTCAAGCCTCCATCGTTCCCTCTTTCATTTCCGTTCAACTTCCAAGCCAATCAATTTTATTTTTTACTAGATTTTGTGAGATCACTGCCTATTATTCTAAATATTAAGCTTTTAGACGACGGCGGTGTTTAATATTTAATTATTCTATCAATTTTCATATAGCTGATTCCTAGCCACCTCTAAAGATCAATCGGCATAAATTCAGGTTTGACAACAAGACTAATGAAATGGACTGAAACAGAGGTTGAAAATAAGCAGAGACACAGCAGGCAAAGTCTCGGGCGGAGCATCACAGCAGGTCAATTCAATGGTGCAATGAGAGGATCAAACACAGACGTCTCAGTCTGAACACGTAAGAATCAACCAAACATCAATACGCAAGGATTTTAATCAATTTCACACGCGGGTTTCACTCAAAAATTGTCGAACACATGGTAGACAATTTAATCTAATGATCTAAACGCAGGAACATGCCAAGAATTTGTCTCCATATCATCAACAAAACACGATGAGTTCAAATCGCTTGCGGAAGCTCGGCTACATAAGATCTGTACACAAGCAGTATGCAGGATTCGCGGCCTCTGTTTTTAAGAATAAACAGAGCAGATATGGTTCGTTAAGTAGGGATGTTTACCTGCAATAATTATCGATTGAACCAGAGCAAAACAGTCACAGAAGCAAAATTTGAAGGGGGGAATCAACGAAAGAGTAAATGGCGAACCGCGGCTCAAGCTCTTGAGCGACAATGACTGAGAACAAGGCGAACAGAGCCTTTTTCTCATGGCAGTGGAGATAGATTGAAGCGACCATCGAAGGCGGCAACTGCGAGTGATGTCCAGAGAAGAAGAATCGAGTGCGAATTCTCTGGAATTGGATTCTAGAGAGAAGGAATCACCAAAGTCAGTTGGATGAGAGAGGAAGCTGGAGGGAGAGCCGGTTCTTTTGCCAACGTCCCCTTGCCAGAATTCATTCTCTCTTCCCAGTTCCTGTACGCGCGCGCTTTATGGGCCAAACTCTCACGGGCTTTGTGGGCTCCGACTTAAACTTGTAAATCTGGGCCTGTGCAGAAGTTGCTTAATGCGACTTTAAATTTGGGCTTCATGGGCTAGGCTGGTGGGTAGCCAAATTCCTGATGGGCTTGGCTAGTGGTCTGGGTTAGTAGACCGGGCTGAAGTGAGCGACTTAGACTTAATAGATGGGCTCAGGCAAATGGGTTTAGGTCCTCGCATAAACGGCCGAATTGGACTCTTTCGTTTGTTGATTTATTATTATTTTTCTTGGTTTTACAAAGACTGAAACTTGACTTTTCGGCAAAAATTCAGGTGTCAATTCAGGTGTCAACAGTTCAACATATCAAATGATCATTCTTCGAGAAAAAAAGATTAGCAAGCATGGTAAGAACTTTAGGAAATTCTCCTGCGCCATGTTGGTTCTCAACATGATATGCTGCTTTACGAGAGAGAATTCGATTTTTTACCGCACAAACATAAAAGAATATCCAAAAAGCAAATGTGATATGTATATTTTTCACGAGAATCATTTGTCATGGTTCTTGTCCAATCAATCTCCAAATGCGGATTTTGTTTCAAATGTCAATACAACTGTTGTTTGTATAATTTGTGAGGTGACAAACAACTAAAGCAAATGATCGAGGTGTGGATAAGAGTCTAGTTTGCATAAAGTTATGAGAACAGTGTACCCTTGATTGTTTTACTAGAACCTGTAAACAGGTTTCAGCAAGTGATGTGAACCCCAGACAGAAAAAAAATCCTTGTGGCAATTCGGATAGTGTTCGATTGTAGTACTCTTGCCAGAACATTGATAGGAAAAGACGCACATGAGCTAGGTTTACAAGTTGACAATGGCTTTATAAATAGATGTGACGAGAGATTAGCTGAAGAAAATGAAGTTTGACATAAATAACTATAAAGATAATACGAAGCAAGTACATTTAAGAAAGAAAGGATATACCCAACTCAGTTTTTAAGGAAGTTCTAATATCTGCATAAATTGAAAAGCTTGCCTGACCAAGAGTTCCTACCTCTCCTAGGCTGCCTCCGACTAGGTCATCGCCTTCTCTTGGCGTTTCCTTCAAACCAATCATGTTTCCAAGAGATGAATGCATTTTCGATGACCACTCCAATCACTAAGCCGTTCCCATACCCCATAAGGACAATCTTCCAATTGAGTTCAATTGGTGATCCCAAGTCTTCTTCTTGGTAGGTTGAAGGTTGTCCTAACTTATCCGCTGAATCTCGATATTTCATGGATATGAATTCCCCACACAGTCCTAAGTTTCCTTCAAAAGAATTGTTCGAAAATGTAAAATAAAAAAAAAATGTATCGAACTGTTTCCCTCTAGGCACGGACCCAGTCAGATTGTTGTACGAGACGATCAAGAAAGAAAGGAACCCAAGTTCTGTTAGCTTCTAGGGGATTTGTCCCATGAGTTTGTTTCGAGAAAGGTCCAATGACTCAAGCACCGTGAGATTCCCTAATGATGATGGGATGTAACCAATGAGGAGATTGTTGGAAAGGTTCAACCCTTGCAATCCTCTAAGATCACCTATGGCATCGGGGATCTCTCCTTTGAACAAATTGCGGGAGAGGTCAATGATCGTGAAGGCTTCTAGTATCTTTGGGTAATACCATTTAAGCCCTTTGTAAAATGACTGTCATGGAAAAATCATACTGGCCATAGTAGTTGAGCGCATAGTACATTGGCGGATATAGATCTCTATGCATGTATGCAAAGTTTCGCATCTCAAATTTCATGGCATTCCAAGATTGAAAGAATTCCATGGGCAACTTACCGATGAATGCATTAGAAGAGAGGTCAAGTATCCGCAACTTAAGGAATGCATGACTAGATTTAGGCCTCTCTATGACATCGTGGAATTTATTGGATCGCAAAATAAGGACATGAAGCTCCGGTAGTGATCCTAACCATGATGGGAAGGTGTCCATGATAAGATTGTTTGCAAAGTTGATGAACTCGAGCAATTTGCAATTGGCCAAGGACCTCGATAAATTGCCTTCCAACTGGTTCACTCAAATCAATCATTGTCAATTGCGTCTCCCTCACCGAGAGCTCTGGAATGCTTCCGTAGAAATTGTTGCCTTTTAGGTTCAATACCATAAGTGATTCGCTGATATTGCCCAAACAAATAGGAAGCACACCGGTTAGACTGTTAAAAGACAAGTCTAGTGTGATTGCTGAACTCAAATTGCAAATCCATGCTGGCAATGCTCCTGTCAAGTTGTTGTTGGATACTATATAGGACATTATTGACGACGGTGCTTCGGGGGGCAAACCTTTCAACATGTTATGAGAAAGGTCTATTGTGTATGAATATGAAGCATGCATCGGGTAATATCGATCAAGACTGGTTAAGAAGTTACGAGAGAGATTCAAATAGATGATGTGATTAAAACTGCCATTCCACACCCAAAAAGGCACTTCCCTAATGTTGTTATCAGACAAGTCCAACCATTGAATATCAGCTTGATTTTGTAAGAATGTTGGAAACTCGCTCAAACTGCATGAACCCAGTCCTAGAGTATCAAGTTGAGGAAGAATAAGATTCGCGCTACTCATGCAGCTTAATAGCCTGTTAGATGAGAGTTGCAGCACTTCCAAATATTCGAACTTGTGAAAGTTGTCTAGCTCAAAAATACCGCTGAAGTTGTTTTCGAAAAGGCAGAGGACCGCGAGATTTTGAAGTTGAAAGATTGATGAAGGTATCTCACTGTGGAATTTATTGACTGCAAGGTCAAGCTCGACCAGTCGAGTCATATTCATAAGCCAAGACGATATAGAACCCGATAGTTGATTATTTGTGAGGTACAAAATAGTTAGCTGAGTGAGGTTCATGAGCTGAGATGGGATGACACTGCTTAATTGGTTGTCACTTAAGAATAACACATCAAGCTAAGACAAGTTTCCGATGAAGGTGGAATCTCGCCATATAAATTGATCTTTCGAAGTGTTAAAAATGTGAGCTTCTTCTTCTTCCAAACCCAAGAAAAAGAGGAAATGGACTGGGTAGTGAATGGGTTCATTGAGACAAGCAGGACTTTGAGGTTGCTAAGATTAGCGAGTGAAGCCGGGATGGATCCTGAGAATTCGTAGTTGGTTACGTCGATATAGCTCAAGGAAGGAAGGATTCCGATTGAAGAGGGTAGCTCCCCAGAAAAGCTCGTGAGTGGCAGTCTTAGCTCTTCAAGAGGACTGCTTGAGTTAAAGTCCGGCAATCGGCCCGTGAGAGCTTTGTTGGAACCTACCGCAAGATATTGCAGCTTCGGTCAATGAAAAATGGCAGACGGAAATACACCGTGCAGGTCGCACCTATCCATGTACAGCCTTCTCAGTGAAGACAGATTCGCCAGAGTGTTGAGCGCTTGGGACGGCATTTTGACTGAACCAAGAAGAAGTTCTTCCAAGCTGGTCGGATTTTGAGCTAGGCTTCTCAGGCCTAGCGCTTTTATCTGCAACAAATTTATATGAGGATATGGACCCTCATTACAGCATAGGTTGAGGTACACTAACCTCGTCAGCTTGAAGATTTCTGTGGGGACTTGGCCAGAATAAAAGGAAACAGAGAGATCGAGATGAGTCAGTCTCGAGAGATCTCCAGCTCGGGATGGTATTTGAGAGTAGTTGAAGTGATTGTAGCTGAGATTGAGCTTTTCAAGATGAGCAAGCTGGAAGAGGGTACTGTTGTTGTCGATAGAACCGTAGAGAAAACTACTTCCCAAGTCGAGAACAATTACATGGCCCGTATTCTCATCACACTCGATCCCATCCCAAGAGCAGCAATCTCGACTGTTTTTCCAGGATAAAGTCTTGGGACGAGCGAGAGGATCATCAAAAACATTGGTGATTTGGTATCTCTCTTTAAATTGTAGCAAGGCAGACATTTCATCCTCGAGACACAGAGGTTTCATGAAACGAGAGAGATTGTGCGCGTTAATCGGCTGAAATGACAAATACAAGAAAAGAAAGTGTATGGACATGTAGGAGCACGACGAGGAAGCCGTTTTGTTCTAAACAAAGACTACTTTGTTTTGATGAGCAGAGTACGAGAGAGGGAAGCAGATGAACACGGCTCATCTCATGCTAGGATGCATCGAACCAATGACTTTTAAAGTGATGAAACCCATGTGCAGTACCTACGAATATTCAGGTGCGTGCGCATTACCTTATGTAGTGCCTTAACGTGTAGCTTTATGGAGGACTCGGGTCAATCGTGGAGAAAGCAGCAAAAAAGTATGCGAAATGGTAATATATGACCATTGGATTGGTAAAAAAATCAGACATGGCTACATTAAAAGAAAAAATGAGAAAGTTTGACTAGTCAACAAAAGGATAAAGTAGACGCAAATAATTGAGGTTCATCCGTGGAGACTGGGTCAACCGAGGCACTCTCACATGCGAATTTTGCCTATAAATTCAATTTTTATGGACTTTAAAATCTCTAATGCTAGAAAATCTCTAATTCTTATACATATTTTGATGATTTAATTGATGCAAAAAAAAAAAAAAAGATTCACGCATATTATTACAGTAATTAACATTTGAAACTGGTCGACCATGTAAATATCAAGGATCCAAGGCAGGTTAAATGTTATTTTATTCTCATATCTCTTTATCTCAATTTAACTGATCTTACATGAAAAATCTAATTACTAAAGTGAGAATAAAGTCCTACATCAAGGTTTATTACACAATAATTACTTATCACTATCAATGAGGCTCATTTTATAATACTATAAGTAATTATCACAAAAATAAAAACACGACGAGTATGAGAGAGTGAAGCACATTTTATAGGTGGTGCTTGGTGCCTTGTGATATGAATGTGTGGGTCCTTGGGTCACTGATGAGGAATGCGATTTACGTTGTGTAATGTCATCAAGGAAATTAAGACGGTTCATAGTATTTTTGAACAGTGTTACTTAATTTTCTATCATGCAAATGCCCCCCCCCAAAAAATCTATTTCCCATCTATTTTATCAAAATTTCAAGCCTAATCATTAAAGCAACATCTTTTGTGTCCAAATGGACAAATACTTTCACTTGGCATTTCTCACATTCAATGAATAACAACCCCATATAACATAATGTAAAAGTTATCGATGCTAATAGCGAAGAAGAGGACAGACACATATCAAAACACGTTTATCAATGGAGCAATACGGTTTACGTTGTGTAGAATAAAGGAGATTGTCTAACACTTGAGCACATTTCATCATTGGATGGGTCAAAAAGTCAAACATGATGACAACAAAAGAAAAAATGAGAAAGTTTGACTAGTCAGCGAAAGGAGAAAATGGATGCGAATAGCCAAGTCGAGCCTCGCCCTATGCGGACGAGGCTCGCTTGAGATCGGCGAGGTCGACCTCACCAGTCCTCACCTTTGGCTAGTCATCCAAGCCGATGATCGACTAGAGGAAGAAGGGAAGAAAAGAATAAGAAAAAAAAAAAGAAAAAATATTAAAATATTATTTAAAATTGTTTACTCAACGCTGGCTAGGTCATATGGGACATTCAATGTCCACATCAGCGATTTTTGATTAAAAATGATTGGATGGACTCAATTGAAAAAATGTGAAAAAATTTATAACTCAATTGGTAAAATTGAAACATCTAGGACTGAACTAACAAATGCAATAGGTGTAGGACATTTGGACAATTTTTCCATCTATGTAACTAATTTTAAAATTTTTTTTTTTAAGGATAGATACACAAAAGCCATGTATTACATGGCACTCTCATGTGAGTTGCATAACAATTTAATTTTATGGTCACTTTATAAAATCTCTTATCCTAACATCTCTATTTGTTATGCTTATTTCATTAACAATTCTCTAACCGCTATGCAAGGAATAATATATTTCCGTATATTTCTATAATTAAATCCTATCAGATCTCCTATTCTTATGCATATTTTGGTGATAAAACGCAAAATTTGGCAATGCGCATGAATCTCTAGATGCATGACAGTAAGACTTTATGCTGTGCCGTAATGTGTGGAGCTACTCGGGAGCATAATAAAAACCTTCGAGGCCGAAAATTCAGCCCATAGATCTTGATTTGCCTGACGGTTTACGCTTTGCAGACCAATGGGTCATATAACAAAAGGATGCGACAACGGCTAAAAAAAGCCCATAAAATGAGATGATTTAAGGGCCGAAATTCAAGACTTTGATTGCTCGTTAGGACAGTGGCAAAAGAGTATGAAATGGTGCGATTTGAGAGTCGGAATTCAAGACTTTGGTTACCCATTAGGACAATGGCAAAAAAGTCAATGAAAGGATAGTAGCAAAAAAGTCTATGAAATGGTGCGATTTGAGGATCGAAATTGAAGACTTTGGTTACTCGTTAAGACAGTGGCAAATGGTTCGATTTGGGGTGGAAATTGAAGACTTTGGTTGCCCATCTAGCCCCTTTCATTCACCCGATGGTTGTGCTACGTGGGACCTTTTTGTTTGTGATATTAGTGCTGTTTTCACTTAGAATTGCAACCGGTGAAGATTTTTTGTGGTCACTTGTGACGAATGTAATTTTTGTTGTGTATTGCATTAAGAGAAATTAAGATTTTTTAGAATTTTGATCGGTCTCCCTTATTGAGAGGGAGATAGAGGTGGAATCTGCTCTTGTCTTGTGCAGATTGTTGCTCCCAAACAATTACAGTGGTTTAGATTGTGCATTAGCCTAACATTGCTGCTTACTATATTCCTACTGCTTGGTTTGTTTATGCCGAAACGGACAGAAACCAGAGACAAAAATAACCTGTCGTTGGCACAATCGGTATCTAGGAAAAGAACTTAATTTCAAAGTCCGATTGGTTGTATAATGTAAATATTATGGAAGTCCGTTTGTTATAGGAAACTAATGAAATCCCAACATGTCAACCAAGGCACAACCAAGCTGGCATTGCTGTGACCAAAGGAACAAAGCTTGAGATGTTTTGAACCATTTGAACGCAATTCAAGGAGTAAAATAGCCAGTCATGCATTTCTTCTTGTTCTATCTGTCTTAACTTTGTGTTGAGATAAATTATGTGCTCCAGGAGACCCGTTGAAGATAATTTCTACTCATAAGAATATTAATCGTTGCACTCCAGAGAGAATTTTTAGTACTCAGCGCTCATCATCTATCATAACCTGCACTCAATCATCCATAGGCAATTCAATGACATATCTAGTTTTCCTCGGGCTTGGTTGTTCTGTTCATATTGCCTGGTTAAGTGAAAACAAGGCAAACTGTTTGCTATTGTGTATGCGGTACCCCATTTTATCAAGCAATTACACATAGTTCTATCTTAACCAAGCATAAAAGGTGAAGCAATTCGACTTCTTTTTGAATTACGATGTTCCTTTATTTTCGATTGAAGAAATTAACTTTTAAGAAAAAAAATTGCCTGGTACAACGTTGCACCATGCATATCCCTTGTTAGTGGGACCATTCAAGACAAGATCTCACAAACGACAAAAAAATTCTTCACTTGTTGTGTAGAAATATACACATCAAAATGACTGGATGGGTCATTTCTATATTTCCAAACCTTTTCAAAATTTTCTCGTTATTCATTCTAAAACGTGAATTCTTGGCGCAATTTTAACGTTTTTGAGAGTGAATAATAGATCATGAATCCTCCCACTATTTCAATGGATACGGTAACTATAAGATAAAGATGCTCTTATTACTATTTATATGGCAAAAAAGCATGCTCATGGGTCCGGAGCGGCTCCATTTAGTCCCTTTCCCGCCCCTAGCCGGAGATGGGAACAAGATTTTACACTTTAGCGACGGCCATTTCCGTCGTGTGGTCATTTTCATTTTCCGGTGGTGTTACTTAATTTTCTATCATGCGAATGCCCAAAAAATTCTATTTCCCATATGTTTTATCAAAATTTCAAGCCTAATCGTTAAAGCGACATCTTTTGTGTCCGAATGGACAAATACTTTCACTTGGCATTTCTCACATTCAATGAATAACAACCCCATATAACATAATGTAAAAATTATCGATGCTAATAGCGAAGAAGTGGACAGACACATATCAAAATACGTTTATCAATGGAGGAATACGATTTACGTTGTGTAGAATAAAGGAGATTGTCTAACACTTGAGCACATTTGATCATTGGATGGGTCAAAAAGTCAAACATGATGACAACAAAAGAAAAAATGAGAAAGTTTGACTATTCAGCTAAAGGAGAAAATGGACGCGGATAGCCAAGTCGAGCCTTGCCATATGCGGGTGAGGCTTGCCTGAGATCAGCAAGGTCGACCTCACCAGTCGTCGCCTTTGGCCAGTTGTCCAAGCCTGATGATCGACTAGAGGAAGAAGGGAAGAAAAGAAAAAAAGAAAAAGAGAAAAAGAGAAAAAATATAAAAAAATATTATTTAAAATTCGTACTTAACACTGGCTAGGTCACATGGGACATTCAATGTCCACGTAAGCAATTTTCAATTAAAATTGATTGGATGGACTCAATTGACAAAATGTGAAAATATTTATGACTCAATTGGTAAAATTGAAACATCTAGGACTGAACTAACAATTACAATAGGTTTAGGACTTTTGGACAATTTTTCCATCTATGTAACTATTAATTTTTTTTTTTTAAACAGATAGATACACAAAAGCCATATATCGCATGGCACTCTCATGTGAGTTGCATAGCAATTTAATTTTATGGTCACTTTATAAAATCTCTTATCCTAGCATCTCTATTTGTTATGCTTATTTCATTAACAATTCTCTAACCGTTATGCAAGGAATAATATATTTCCGTATATTTCGATAATCAAATCCTATCAGATCTCCTATTCTTATGCATATTTTGGTGATAAAACGCAAAATTTGGGCAATGCACGTGAATCTCTAGATACATGACAGCAAGACTTTATGCTGTGCCGTAATGTGTGGAGCTACTGGGGAGCATAATAAAAACCTTCAGGGCCGAATTGACAAATGATTGGTTGACTGAAAATTCAGCCCATAGATCTTTATTTGCCTGGCAGTTTACGCTTTGCTGACCAAGGGGTGATATAACAACAGGATGCGACAGCGGCCAAAAAAAGCCCATAAAATAGTACGATTTATGGGCTGAAATTACGTGAAGGAACAAGTACATTTAAGAAAATATGGAAATACCAACTTATCGTTTAGCGAAGTTCTAATATTTGCATAAATGAAATACTTGCCTCATCAGGAATTCCCACGCCTTTTAGGGTGCCTCTGGCTCGGCCTTCATCTCCTTCTCGTGACATTTTTTTTTCATACCAAACATGTTTCGTGTGATATCCTGAAATTTGACCCCTTTCGAAATATATGAAATGGTTATTTCATCAATGCATTGATAGTTTAGGTTGTATTAAAATTGCATTTGATTGATTTCAACCATGGATTTTAATCCGATTTCAAGTATCCAACTTTTAAGGATTCCAAGATCAACCTATTAGACATCGCCTCATTTATCTGTCAATTTATCAGTAAGCCTTAATCTTTGGACAAGGATTAGTAGGTCGAGAATTGGAAGTTGGAAAGGGAGCCGGGCCAAGTGAAGGCCCAATGGGCCTCATTCCCAAATTAAAGGCCCAAATTGAATGAGTTAAGCCCAAGTCCAAGTTTGTCAAGCCCAAACCCAAGCCGTAATGAATAGTGTGCGTGAATAATAACCTAGCCTCTAGAAGCCTAATTTTAGGTTTGCCTTCAAAGTCTTGATTCATTAATACCCTCTAGAAGCTATGATTACAAGAGACAAAGACTTTGGTCTTGCAAGAAGACTTGCTACCTTTTGTTTCTTAAATTCTACTCTGATTCTAGTTTTTAAAATTCTTGGACCCTCACTATTTTCCAATTTTATAGAACTTCTTGTGGTTCGGATTTGGAGAAACTTCCTGCATGAAATATGTTCCAAACATCTTGATGTATAACATACTTTAATTTCATAATTTTCTGAGGTAAAATGGTTGGTACAAGAGCCTAATGTTTTATCATGTGAAAAATGTTCAGTGCAGTAAAAACAGTGACCAAGTTGCCTTCTCGAATTTTTATAAAGTCTTCCCTTTGGAATCTGAATATGATTCCTTCACAAAAATTGTAAAGGATATCTACACCATACTAAAATTTCAAGTGTTTTATGAAGATTTGGATGTCAAAATGAATTTTCTTCTGCGGTCGTTGAATCTGTCTGACGGACGAAATGTTGGGTTGTCTTTGGAGATTTTCTTCTCTTTATACAAAACGAATTGGGCTTGGCTTCCTTCATGAAAAATGTTATATAAGATCTTTTCTACAACATATGAAAAAATGTTATATAAGATGCTACTCTGTAGCATTGTTGTTCGTCAAGGCAACATCTTTGCTGCTGATGAATCCAGTTCATTAAGGATCTAAACGCCGCGGCCTGTAACCTTTCATATCCCTAGTGCATAGCATAGGAATATGCACTTCTTTGTCCTCAGCTCTCGTTTACCATCCTTAACATGGCCATATGCGGGGCACCCAAATGCTCACAGATTCGAGTAAATTAGCAAGTTCACCAGTTCACGCTTTCTGCACCATAGGTCAATACGTTCTCATCCATGTTCTTCATATCATTAATGAATCGGAAAAATTATCTTCAAAAGCAATTTTGACATATATAACGCTTCAAGTTTCACCAAACTGCAACTACATTCATCTCAAAAGCCACTTTAACCAAAACTTCGTTCCCTAAATACAACATAACAAAACTTGTTTTTTTTTTTTTTTTTTTCAAAAAATCACCTTTATTGCAGCTTTCATAGTTTGGGGAAATTTATCATTTTCCTTAGGGTCCGTTCATTTCGCGGAAAATATCACGTTTCTGGAAAATATTTTCTAAGAAGTCATTTTCCAAGAAAATAACTATATTTTCTTATGTTCAGCTAAAATTTGAAATTTGAATGGAAAATGTTTTTCATTGTTCGCTATCTAATTTGATTTTTTTGGGAAAAATTACCAAAAAAAATAATTTTTAATATTTTTAATTGGCCATAATTTAATTTTAATATATTATATATATATATATATTTTTTTTTTTTTAAAAAATTGAAATTTTAATTATTTTATTTTTAAAAATCGAATTTTTATTATTTTTAATTTTCTTTCTTTTTCTTTTCCTACCTCCTTCTTCCTCCTCCTTCCTTCGCCATTGCGTGCCTCAACGTGGCCGGTTGCCCGATGGCCAACCAAGACGCAATCGCCAGATTCGGCAAGCTCGAGGCTTGATCAATCCGGCGAGTCGGAGCTCAAGCTCGCTCGGATCGGGTGAAACGCGAGCTCACCGACCTAATCCAAGCAAGCCCGAGCTCTGCCAAGGTTGGTGAGCTTGTGGCTCGACAGATTTGGCAAGCTCAAGCCTTGCCCTCATCGGATCTGGCCTTGGGCGAGGCTGGAGTTGGCCTGTGGCCAGTTGCCGGCCATGGGTCGCCGGCCGCTATCATGGCCGACAATCGGCCAAGGAAGAAGAAAAAGAAAAGGGAAGAAAAAAAACGAATTAAAACTCAATTTTCAAAAAAGAAAAAAAAATGAAAAGGAAAACATAAAAAAAAAAAAGAAGAATAGGAAAAAAATAATTCGAATTAAAAAAAAAAAGGAGGAGGAGGAGGAAGTGAGGGCTTATAAGGGTGTGTAATAAGAAAGATCAAATCAGGAAAATATTTTTCACTTTTCAAAAGTAGAAAATATTTTCTCCTAACTTAAAGGACTCTTTTCCCTTCATGGAAAATGTTTTCCCCAAGCAATTCATTTTCTGTGAAATGAACACTAGAAAATTCTAAAAACATTTTTCGGGAAGTTATTTTCCGTGAAACGAACGGAGCCTTAAATGCTTAATCCAAATCCCGTCTCTCCAATAAAGTGCACATTTTAATGTATACGATATTGAAATTATGGATTTCTCTAAGCCGAATATCACATAGACCATAATGATTATTGTAGATGGACAAAATTCCTAGAACAACCTATCAACAATAAACTTAGTTTCTAATGCTGCTTTGTTACAACTAACACGGAAGGGTGAACACATGAAGCGATTCAAGCCTCCAATGAACTTTAAACTTAGTTTTCATTGCTACTTTGTCACGACTAATGCGGAAGTTTAAAAAAAAAATGCAGTGATTTGAGCGAGAAATAAATTGTGGAAATAAAACCTGAGCAAGGTTTAGCACTTTGGCTACTCCCGAGGAGAGTCAATGAGATGGTTCGATTAGAATGACAAAGGGAAGATTGCAATTGCTCGAACACACGACTCTCAAGCGTTTCCCAATCTTAGATATCACTTAAACTTGCAAGAATCAATCACCACAAATGAGTTCTCTCACCCTTAAGTTTCTAGCTAGAAGGCTTTCAATGCATTCTGTGTCTCTCGCAAGTTTTACATATATTAAGCGCACTCACTTTGTATCCAGACCGAACTAAGCAAGATTTATAGGCCAAAAAAGCAATAAGCCCATCTCCGAAGGACCTCAACTTCAATAAGGAAAGGAGGTCTTGCGGGCCTGTCAGCAAGAGTTCAATTCGGACTTTCTTGATATGGGCCAGGTTCCCTTACAATTCAATTATGCGTAGGCTTTCTAATCAAACGACATTTACTTCGACCCACAATCCACGTATCACTATTTGGGAACCCTTCCACTTGATTATATTAGCTGTAAAGAAGCATCCTCATCCAATGATCCATCTTTCGGGGGAAAAAGAAGAAGAGATTGGATAGAACAATCAAATGACATTACGGCTTCAATTATTTTGTGAAAATTTGATATTTTCCAAAAATATTTTTCAAGAAATTTTTTCCCAAATAAATAAGAATATTTTTCGGTATATGGCTGAAATCTAAAAATGAATTGAAAATTATATTGTTTGGAAAGAAAAAACTTGATTTTATTTTCCTAAAAAGTCATGCACTATTCATATTATATAAGAGATACCTAGCCGCCGGTGTCCCGGCGGCATGAGCAGTATCCATGCATGGATATCAGGGACTCGAGCATAGACACCGAGGTCTTTAGCACGATCTCGAGGGAGCTTCACTGTTGAGCGAGTTTGGGAGCTAGTGACTTGGGCATGGAAGTCAATTACCCAAGCATGGTGGTGGAGGACCTAGGCACTGGTACCGAGGTCTTTGGCATGGGCCATTGGGGACTTTTGTGACATCCTAGATTTTTTATTATGCTTTCAATTGAATAAATCAAGCATTTCATCGATGCGCCTATAATGTTATTCTCAGAGCTGATCACTCGTGAGATAAGTAGACTATATATGAAAGCCATTAAGGATTTTAAGGCAAATAAACTTGAGGATTCAACTAGGAATCGGCTGCTCGACCGTGCTCATCTGCCGAGATCATTACGGCATAGTTAAAAGTCGATTAGAGATCAAAGATAGGTTGGTTCGACTGAGATGCATGGTTAAACGTGGGTGTCGCGACCTACCCTTGAGGGAAGGGAACATGTTTAGGGGTATTGTCTAAAGGACAAGCCTAAGGCCTATAATTAGGCACGAGCTCTCCCAAGCCCATACCCCGCGTGACGTTGGGATATATTTTAAAGGAATTTTGCACAAAAGGAGTCGCCACTAGCTTATTGGGGTTGGCTAGAAACCAAGTGAGGTATGGGAGTGTACCTCACTTCTTACGCAACCAGAGAATCTAGGGTCGGGGACTTAATAACACTAGTTGGTCAATTAGTGCCTTTTCGGTACCTAATCTTGTTCATTTTAAAAGAAAATATTTTTATTAGGCAATTTGGATTGATTTTACACATATCCACTAACATGTGAGGTGATCATGCAGGTACACAGTCATTAAAGTAACAACCATAGCTACCAAGATCCTAATTGCAATAAAATTAAACATGTGCAATTCAGCATAATTAAACATGCAATTTAATCAATATACGAGTAAATAAAGGCCTAATTACACTAAAAAGGCAATACATGGCAATTCATAACCAAACCCTACATTTCTTAATTTTCGAATTTTTTTTTAAATTTTAAAATTTTTTGTTTTTAATTAATTAATTATTTTTAATTATTTTTAAAATATTTTTTTAATTAAAAAAGGGGCGAACCGGGTTGGGTCCGGTTGGGGCCGGGCCGAACCGGCCCGCCCGAAGGACAAGGCCCCACCAGCCTTGGTCGGGCCTTTCTTTGGTTCGGATTGGGCCCAACCAGCAGGCTCAATCTGGTCAAATCTTTTTTATTTTAAAAATGAAGCCCACAACAAGCCCACAAGTTCCTAAGCCCACTAGTTCATAAGTCCCTAAGCCCACTACCTAAAACAACCTAAACCAAGCCCTAAGTATACCCAGCCGGGATATGAGAAAAACCCTACCCGGTTCGTTTTCGCCCGACCCGGCCAAGATCTGGTTTGCCTCCTCTCTCCCTTGCTGTTTTGTGACTTCGGAGAAGGACGTTTGAGACGCCGGTGACTTGGCGGCGGCGGCGCAGTGGACGACGGCAGCAGCAGCGGGAACGGCGACGGCGACTCGGACGGGCGGCAGCTTGGCGAGGATTGCAAGCAGCGCGTCGAGACGAGGCACGGCGATGACTGGCGGAGACACGGCTAGGAGCAGCAGCGCGGAGGCGTGGGCTAGTGTGGGGCTCGCTCGGTGGGGAGTGACGACCAGCTCAGATCTGGTGCTTAGGCAGGAGGGCGGTGGCTTGGCGTAGTGGGTTGCTTGGATTGCAGCAGTGACGACGCGCAGACGCGCAGTGCCACGAGGTCGCGCTTCGGCATGGCAAATCTAGACAGAGGCGTGGCCGGCAAATCTGGGCAGAGGCGGCGTCGTGACTTTAGGGGCGCGGAGTAGCAATGGCCGGTAGAGCAGGAGCAGCGTCGGATCATCGGAGCAGAGGCGACGGTGGACGGCTGGCGAAGTGGCGGTGGTCGGTGCCGTGGTTAGCGAACGAGCGGCTCCGCCACGAGGCGGCCGATGCGGCGAAGGCTTCGAGCAGCTGAGAGGCGGAGCCGCTGTGAGTTCTCTCTCTTTGTTTCTCTGGGTTGTTTTTCTCTCTTCGGCTCTCTCTCCCTCGATTTCTCTCTCTATTTTTTTTTCTCTCTATGTTCTCCTGTTCTCTTCCCACTCTCGGTTCTCTGTGCCCTGTCTTTTTGCTGCGTGTGTTCTCCTCTTCTGTTTCCCTTTTTTCTTTTCCCTACTAGGGTTTCACGCACGAAGAGGAAGAGGGAGAAGGCGGCATGGGCCGGGCCAAGGCGAGATCCGGCCCGGCCCCTTTCCACATTTTTTTTTCTTTTTTTGTTGTTTTTGTTTTTGCTTTTGTTTTGTTTGTTTTTTCTTGTTTTTGTTTTTGTTTTCTTTTGTTTTGTTTGTTTTTTCTTGTCTTTTTCTTGTTTTTGTTTTTGTTTTAGTGACTAATTCCTAATCTTGTACATAATAAAATTGTAAAATTTAGGTGTCAACAGCTGCCCCTCTTTGAATGGGAGCTCGAAGAGGTTCCATTCAAAAACAAAAGACACATAAATTATTTTGGCGATAGAGTGAGCCTAGGTGCATAGGCACGTATCAGGCTGACGGAAAGGACTCATAACTACGGAAGTGCGTCTTGTCAATAAGAGGAAGAAAGACTCCGAGTTACAGAAGCACGCCGTGTCATAGGAAGAAGGACTCCAGGCTACAAAGCACTCCGGGCTACAAAGCTCTCCGTGTCATAGGAAGAAGGACTCCGGGCTACGGAAAGCCCACCGGGTCATAAGAAAGGGGTTGAAGGACTCTGGGCTACGGAAAGCCCATCGGGTCATAAGAAGGGGGTTGAAGGACTCCGGGCTACGAAAAGCCCATCGGGTCATAAGAAAGGGGTTGAAGGACTCTGGGCTACGGAAAGCCCACCGGGTCATAAGAATGGGGTTGAAGGACTCCGGGTTACGGAAAGCCCACCGGGTCATAAGAAGGGGGTTGAAGGACTTCGGGCTACGGAAAGCCCACCGGGTCATAAGAATTGGGTTGAAGGACTCCGGGTTATGGAAAGCCCACCGGGTCATAAGAAGGGAGTTGAAGGATTCCGGGTTACGGAAAGCCCACCGGGTCATAAGAAGGGGGTTGAAGGAAAGAGGTCTCATCGTATAATAACAGATTTAGACCGGGTGTGATAGTCTCACTGTGTATGAACAGGTTTCGATTGGGAGGAAGGTCTCATCGTGTACGAACAGGTTTCGATCAGGTGTGATAGTCTCACCATGTATGAATGGGTTTTGACTAGGAGGAAGGTCTCACCGTGTACGAACGGGTTTCGACCGGGTATGATAGTCTCACCGTGTATGAACGGGTTTTGACTAGGAGGAAGGTCTCACCGTGTACGAACGGGTTTTGACCGAGTATGATAGTCTCACCGTGTATGAACGGGTTTCGACTGGAAGGTAGGTCTCATCGTGTACGAATGGGTTTCAATCGGATATGAAATACATGATTTAAGAAAAACCAATGAACCTTTGTAGATGACATGGTTTAAGGTTGACCATAAACCTTTGGAGATGGCATGGTTTAAGGCTGAACCATGAACCTTTGAAGATGACATGGTTTAAGGCTAACTATGAACCTTTGGTGACGACATGGTTTAAGGCTGACCATGAACCTTTGGAGATAACATGGTTTAAGGCTAACCATGAACCTTTGGTTTTTAGGAAAGCACCCGCTAACTCCTTGAAACTACATGGCTTCACTGAGGAATCCTATCGAACTCAACTTGAGCAAATGTCATTAGAGATGTCATCAAGAGATGTATTGGCAATATTGCAGCATCAATTGAACAAGCTAATCAAGCTAAGTCCGACTGCTTTTAAAAAATATTCGATGTCAATCAGCATCAAGTGGCGCAAAACTGTCATCTTGCTTGTGGATATATCATTAATCATCAAATTCTCTAGGAGTCAAGTTCTTATTAGAACAGCTAAGACTTGTGAAAAAGGCTCATTAAGCATGCCAAACTAGAGCTTCTTTGTCAGAAAGGGCTTCTCACACACTCTTGATAAAACGGCTGCTTGATCGCATCTATTCGCGTGGGAAGTGACTAATTGCTGAGGGTATCTCACATAACCTATGTCGAAGGCTTCCAGAAACATTCGCAATGAGCACAATCTGATCTATCAAAAAGATCTTTTGAAAGGACCGCGATATAGGCTCGGTTAGGGCTTACACAAAGAAATGATTGCTTTGCGTCCATTAGAGGAACATTTGTTGCTATCTTCGTCGGGTTTACAAGTCGAGAATTTGGAAGATAAGACAAGATAGGATTACTTCCACTGCTTCAAACAATAGCTTCTTTGTGGCTTTCTCATTTTCACTCGAACCATCCCAATTATAAGAGACTTCGGCAGAGGGTTGTAATGTTGGCTTAGGAAAGGCTCAAAAAGCTTAAAATTTTCAAAAGGGTTTTTAAGAGTCGGTGATCATCATGGCATTGTGATCAGGTCACTCGATCTTTCGAAAGCATTTGGCTTTTGAACACAACGCATCTCGAAAGTCCCTTGACTAATCATTTTTGCAATGGAACTTTGCTCCTTTTTCTAATTTCATTTGCACTTGTGATGATTTTTTTACGCAGGCTCTTTGACTTTGACATTTTTTTTTTCACATAAGATGTAGCCTTTTGGCTTTCTTTTTTTTTTTTGCTTGACGGGCATTGACCTTGCTTTTACCAAGCACACTGCTTTTTCATGCCCCCTAGTTTGTTGAACTTTTTTTTTTTTTTTGAACTTTTGTAACTCTTATGACTTTCGAGATGCTTTTCACATTTTCTCATGAATGTCAATTGTATTTGGTCAATTCTTATGACTTGCCACAGTGAAGGGAGATGATCACCGCTCGGGGTTCAGAAATGAATAATCAGGCCCAAATTGATTAAAGCAATGGGTATCAGTGTTTGGGTAGAGAAGGAAATGCTCTTCTTCACCTTGGGATGAGTCAAGCTCTAATGAGAATTCCTCTGAAGCTATCACCAGAAGATTGATGCAAGTGAAAGTAATAGAATCTTTCTCAATCTTTCGCTCTACAACATGATCATAACTCCCTATGCTGCCCCACTGTAGAGTTGTTCTTGACAATGGTACTTTGAAGTATCATCTTTTTCTTATTCTTTTTTCGCCCAAAGGGATAGCAAGAGGTTAGTGCAATACTTTGGATTGATGAAGGAAATGCCTTTATCATTTCGATCTTTGTGCTCAATGCAAATGAATCCTTCGTCCTAAGAGAAGGTCGCCTTTCACTCAACTCTCAAAAGTGTTTGAAGGACGTGTTTGGAAATGACTTGCCTTTCTTCATCCTAAGTACTTTTTGTTTGGCATGATTAACGTTTCCATTTCACTCTGTCGAGATCATTTGAGTAGATCAATCTCCATAGGAAAGTTCGATTCAAAATGAATAACCCACAAAATGAGAAAACAATTTTGAGATAAAAATGATGCTAAAAAAGTTTGCAAAACGCTTTTTTTTTTTCAATTATTCATTTTAGTGCTTGTCTCTAGGAAAGCGCCAAAGGTTCTTTTTTGTAATGGAAATTCTCTATTTTTTTTAAAGAAAAAAAATGAGAAGAAGGGTGCTTACCTGCGGCATGGTGACTCGGTAACCCTGTAAAGAATGTGAAAGAATATGTTAGTGCAAAAATCTTTAGGGATTGAAATGTTGGAAACGATACATTATTACCCTTCATTCCCTTTCATCTTTTGGGCACTAACATCCCTTGGATTCACCTTCCCTTGCATTTGCCCTTAAGTGTTTGATATCTTCCTGATTCCTTGGTGGAAGGCACTGCTTCTATGGTCAAAGTGCAACTTTTCCATTTATCACCATTTGTTCCGTTCGAGTATCCCAAGGTATCTCTCATGGAGGAATGGATAATATTGCCCCTCTGTTTTTATTTGAATCCTTCTTTGTTTAAGATGAACAGGACTTAAAAATGCTCCACCACATTTGTTGGGAACGTTGCAAAACTTGGCACTCTTGATGTCTCCTCGACAATGAAAAGAAAGTCATGTCAAAAACGGTATCAGAAATGAATAACTGGAATCGATACAATTTACTCTTCCTTCAAATTCGCCTTTTGGATGCTTGGTAACCTCCTTCATTTGTTTCATCATGCAAAGTGAACGAGATTGATGGGTTGTTTTGGCATCTAAGCATTTGCAAATAACAAAACTTCCCAAAATGGAATTCAACTTTGTTCCACCTCTATGAAAATTGGCGCCAAGGATGCTTCGACGAATGCCTCGACGCATGCCTACTCCTCAAGCTCCATGAGCCTACACTTTTCTTTTAGAATGAGCAAATGTTAGATCTCAAATAAACTCATCGTCCTACCGAAGAAAGCGATTTCGTGAAGAGAGAGTCTTAAGCAAAGCTTTCTTGAAATTCATTTTGGAAGGTAAATGTAAAGATTCACTTGAAACACTTCCGAATTCTTTTTTTTTTTTTTAAAGGGATGATTTTCACTAAGTTGAATTCCATCATAAAAAAAATGAGTCGCATGATTTACAAAAGCATAAATTGGATTCACAATCAAAACCCAAAACGGAAAACATGATTCTTAACAAGAATAAAGGCAACGATAAAATACAAGAAACTCTTGCACTAATGAAAGTAAAATCCACTCATGTCCTAATTCTTGAATTCACTTCTCTGTGTGTTAAAAGGCAGGGATGTCATGGAGCATTTCGCATAACTTGCAAAAAGATGACAATGTCAGTACGTGAATGAGAGAAAGATATCTCAATGAGGTCACTTCTTACAATAAAATCAAGGTGACGGTACATGCCCCACAGTCCTTATTACAGGGTTTTAATATTTTGCAAAGATTTTTTCATAAGAGACATCATCAAAATAATCAATCCACGACCATCAATCGAATGTCCACTATTATTCCAAAAGTTTCGTATGCAAAAGTGGCATTGATTTTTAAAAGCTTGACTTGTGATTTTACTCCTAGAAAAATGAGTGACTTCTATTTTGAGAAATTTGTACGCAAAATGATTTGCATTTTAGTCCCAAAATGTGAGGATGAGAGAATTTCAATTTTTGTACCCCAATATAAAATCATGACTTAAAAGTTTTTTTTTTCAAAATATGATTTTAAGCCCATAACTAGGAATTTAAATAAAATCATGTGTTCACAGGGCCAAATCAAAATGTTTAGAACTTGCATTCAAATGTTCACTTGTCAAAAGTGATTGCCAATTTTTCAATCATAATCCTACATCACCAAGGGCATTCGATTGATTTCCGCGAATTTGAATATGAAAATGCAATACAAAATGAGCAAATAAAAAGGAAAATGACACTTACAATGAGTGCCGACCTTTGTCTTTTTTTTTTTTTTTACATAGACATGCACATGAGATGTGGTTCGATTTCTACTCTTAATAGCTCAAAATGGAGCCATGGGATCAAAGGACTAAACCAACAAGCTCGTGGCTAGGTCGTGTTACCCATGACTCCGACTTCGTCAAAGAACCGACCCGTGTCGCATGCTCGGAGACCAGGGTGGGTACCTTTGACGTGAAGAAAGAAATTTTGGGGTAAAGATGGGCGACTCGTACTACGCAGTTGTACTCGGAGTGATATCCACCTCATCACCATCCTAAGTGATCTTATGCGGCCCAGGTTCGGTGGCAGGTTGTGTGTGCTAATGTGTAGTGCAATGCAAAAGATACATGCACAACAATTTATAGGCAAACAACACTCTATACATAAAAAATAAACCATACATTCCCACACCTCACTGCAAGACAAAGGTGAGCAAACACTTCCCCTTACTCCCATTCTACAAAAACATTTAACACCTTTAATGTTAGGGACGTACCTGGAATCCTCGCAGCCAAACAAAAATATTTTTGAACAAGATTAATTTTGGCCTAAGTCCTCTAAGATTCAAAACCACATTCCCCAGTGGAGTCGCCAAGCTGTCGCGACCTACCCTCGGGGGGAGGGAATAGGTTTAGGGGTATTGCCTAAAGGACAGGCCTAAGGCCCATAATTAGGCACGGGCTCTCCCAAGCCCATACCTCACGTGACGTTGGGATATACTTTTAAGGAATTTTGCACAAAAGGAGTCACCACTAGCCTATTGGGGTCGGCTAGAAACCAAGTGAGGTATGGGAGTGTACCTCACTTCCTACGAAATCAGAGAATCTAGGGTCGGGGACTTAATTACACTAATTGGTCAATTAGTGCCCTTTCGGTACCTAATCTTGTTCATTTTAAAAGAAAATATTTTTATCAGGCAATTTGGATTGATTTTACACATATCCACTAACATGTGAGGTGATCATGCGGGTATACAGTCATTAAAGTAACAACCATAGCTACCAAGATCCTAATTGCAATAAAATTAAACACGTGCATTCAGCATAATTAAATATACAAACTAAACATGCAATATAATCAATATACGAGTAAATAAAGGCTTAATTACACTAAAAAGGCAATATACATGGCAATTCATAACCAAACCCTACATTTCTTAATTTTCGAAATTTTTTAATTTTTTTTTTAATTTTTTTAATTAATTAATTTTTTAAAATAATTATTTTGTTAATTTTTTTTTAATTTTTTAAATATTTTTTTAATTAAAAAAAGGGGCGAACCAGGTCGGGTCCGGTCTCCGACAAGACCCGGGTTCGGTCCGATTGGGGCCGGGCCGAATCGGCCCGCTCAAAGGACAAGGCTCGACAAGCCTTGGTCGGGCCTTTCTTTGGTTCGGATTGGGCCCAATCAGCGGGCCCAATCTGGTCAAATCTTTTTTATTTTAAAAATGAAGCCCACAACAAGCTCACAAGTTCCTAAGCCCACTACCTAAAATAGCCTAAACCAAGCCCTAAGTATACCCGGCCCGGATATGAGAAAAACCCTACTCGATTCGTTTTCACCCGACTCGGCCAAGATCCGGTTCGCCTCCTCTCTCCCCTGCTGTTTTGCGGCTCCGGGGAAGGATGTTCGGGATGCCGGTGACTTGGTCATGGCGGCGCAGTGGACGGCGGCAGCAACAGCGGGAACAGCGATGGCGACTCAGACGGGCGGCGGCTTGGCGAGGATTGCAAGCAGTGCGTCGAGACGGGGCATGGCGATGATTGGTGGAGACGCGGCCAGGAGCAGCAGTACGGAGGCGTGGGCCGGTGTGGGGCTCGCTTGGCGGTGGAGTGACGACTAGCTCAGATCTAGTGCTTGGGTAGGAGGGCGGCGGCTTGGCGCAGTGGGTCGCTCGAATTTAAGCAATGACGACGTGCAGACGTGCGGTGCCATGGGGTCGCGCTTCGGCACAGCAGATCTGGGCAGAGGCGTGGCCGGCAAATCTGGGCAAAGGCGGCATCATGACTTTAGGGGCGCAGAGTAGCCGTGGCCGGCAGAGCAGGAGCAGCGTCGGATTGTCGGAGCAGAGGCGACGGTTGATGGCTGGCGAAGCGGCGGTGGTCGGTGCCATGGTTAGTGAACGAGCGCCTCCACCGCGAGGTGGCCGACGGGCGAAGGCTTCGAGCAGACGCAAGGCGGAGCCGCTACGGGTTCTCTCTCTCTGTTTCTCTGGGTTGTTTTTCTCTCTTCAGCTCTCTCTCCCCCCGATTTCTCTCTCTGTTTTTTTTTCTCTCTATGTTGTCCTATTCTCTTCTTACTCTCGGTTCTCTGTGCCTTGTCTTTTTGCTGCATGTGTTCTCCTCTTCTGTTTCCCTTTTTTTTTTCCCTGCTAGGGTTTCACGCACGAAGAGGAAGAGGGAGAAGGTGGCATGGGCCGAGCCAAGGCGAGATCTGGCTCGGCCCCTTTCCACGTTTTTTTTTTCTTTTTTGTTGTTTTTGCTTTTGTTTTTTTATTTCTTTTTTTGTTTGTTTTCTTTGTTTTTTCTTGTTTTTGTTTTCTTTTCTTTGTTTGTTTTGTTTTTTTTCTTTTTTTTTTGTTTTTGTTTTAGTGACTAATTCCTAATCTTGTACATAATAAAATTGTAAAATTTAGGTGTCAATAGTGGGTGATCCCATTAAATTGCAAAATTCTCATCAATTGGCACTAGTTTGATTTTTCTGTCGTTTTGATACCTTGTGTCCGTATTTGAAAACTCGAGATTTTCACGACCACCGAGAGTCGCCAATGTGTCAAAGGGGTTCATTGTGGCTTGAAGAAAATTGACCACGGGTCATTTGCACTAAAAAGTTCTGAAAGCTACTTGGTAGCCTATGTTACGCTAAAATCGCGCCGTAGTGAAATTAACCGTGAATTTGAATCCGATTTCAGAAATTGAAAGTTCTGTCATGTCACAGGTCATTTTAGGAACGTCGACTCAGTCTCCGAAGATTTTTCTGCAAACTGAGACTTTTTGGGAAAAAAGTCGTCATAGGGCCGTTTTTGTCAAGAAAACGTCAGTGACCTTTTTTGATCACTCAATTGGGAAGCAAGTGGGATCAATTGGTGAGGAAAAATACAAATTTGATCATTGAGGTGCTAATTGAATTTATGAGGGCCAAATTGTATTGAATCAAGAGAGAATTGTTGTCCAATTGAGGGAGAAATGTGTGAAATCTGTAACCCCCCACCACTTAAGGCTTTTGGACCATTTTAAAGGTTGTAAAGTGAAGCCTTGGTGGCTGATTTGAGGCCAAGGGGTCAACTGGTGGTGGAGGAATGGTCAAGGGGACAATTTGAGAGAAAATAAGGCCAAGTGATCCCCCTTGGTCCCCTTAGCTCTTCCCTCTCTCTCTCCCTGTTGTTTGATCATCCCTCCCCCTTCCTTGGTGTGCTTTGAAGACTTCAAAACCTCAGCAAGCTTGCAAAGAAGCCACTAGAGCAGCCAACAAACCATCGGACCGCCCGTGACGCCACCGCCCTTCATTGTTCGCCGTTTCCGCCCCCGTCTGCGTGCCGCATGACCCCGACGTTCCCTGCTGCTTCCAGTAGTGTGTTCTGCTGTCCAAGGTGCTGCTAGGGCTGTGTGAAGGTCACCAGAGCCGCTTGGCCGCCTGTCCGTCACCGTGAAATCCCGCCAAAGCTCCACCTACCCGTTACCGGTCTTGCTTGCCTCGATCAGCCCTATCTCCTTTATTTTGCAGCCCAAAACAGAAGCAAGATCAGTGGGTTTCCAATAGTCTTCGACGCCCATTTTGAGGATGTTCCCGGCCCCGAAAGCTAGGCCCGCTTTGGAGAAAGTTGTCCCCCGTTGCGTCCCCGTCAATTTGAACCGACCGGATCGCGAAACAAATGAGTTTAACTCACTAATCCTTGCTTAGTAGGTTAATTATGCTTAGGGGTTGATTAGTTTAGGCTAAGATGGATTAGGTGGTTAGATTAGATTAGATTGGTAATTTAATTAATTGTCAATGCATGTTAGGTGGATAGTTTAGTGCAATTAAAGCCTAGACAAGCTCTAGTATTTAACTAGAGTGGTTTGGAAATTTTCTAGACTCGTCTCGGCTTCCAATTAGGCTTTAGCAGGCCTAAGTTTGCATTTATGCTATTTATTACATTTATTTAATAATTTCCATAATTAATTAATTAATTAATTATTTTCCAGAAATTAGACCAGGATAGCCGGTGACCGGAATTTCATGCTGAGTGCAGTGGTGCTCTTTGTTTATTTAATTGAGTACCTGATTGTGCAAATTGATTGTGATTGGTGTTTGTGGGTATTTATTTCAAAAAAATGGATAATTTTGGTAATTAAGTGGAAAATTACCGACGTCGGTTTACAGCGCCAAAAATCTATTTTTGGACTACTGAAAATAGTGGGGGGTTCAAAAGTGAAAACCTTGTATTTTGACTAAAGCCTGCCATGTACCAACACACGTGTATTTTTATTGAGTATGATAAAAATGGTAAATTGATTGTATGGTTCGGATTGGTATACTATATCAGCCTACAGACGATATGTCAGCTTAGATTGACAGTAGTATACTGGTATACTATATCATCCCATGGGCTCTGATATGTCAGCTTAGCGAGAGCAGTATACCTTATCAGCTTAGTGAGAGCAGTATTATCAGCTTATAGAGAGCATTAAAGGTATACTATATCATCCTACGGGCTCTGATATGTTAGCTTAGATTGCGAGCAATATATTTTATCAGTTTAGAGGGAGCATTATTAGTGTGCTATATCAGCTTACGGGCGATATGTCAGCTTAGATTGAGAACAATACACTATTCATTAGCTTAGAAAAAGCTATACTATCTATTTATCAGCTTAGAGTGAGTAGTCCTAATATGAGTGGACTTATAGATAGTATTGGATGGGCCAACCAAGAGATGGTCGTGATGACATGTAATCGACTGGGTCGATTGATTGATGATTCGATCTGATTTGATTGGGTGTTATGATTGTTAGTATTTATTAATTGAATTGACTTGCAAGAAAGAACTGAGGCCAAGGTAAGTCTGACGCTTGTTTGTGCTTAGACAGCCCTTATGGCGTATTTTCTTCCTAATCGGGTCTTAGGGGGTAGAACTCGCTGATATGTCGTCTCACCCTGTTGTGGGACAACATTTCAGGCTCATAAATGGCAGCTCTGCCGGATCATTTTGGACAATCTAAAAAGTTTACCGAAATGAGTTACCACATTCCTATACATGGACAGCGGGAGGGTCTCAAATATGTGCTGGGTCGGGTCGATGCGGGATTACCCTATAAGGTGCCCCATCGATACTGATCATGGTATCACCATTATCATAATGGCCAAAGGGTGGGCCCTGTACCGGAAAGTGAGGTACCTCTGCGGATTTTGGAGGTTGCTTTTGGAAAGGGTACAGTAGACCCTAAGGATGGTTCGGTGGAGGACACGAAGGACCCGGAGCTGGAAGAGTCAAAGTCCCTGGTGTACTCCACAGAAGACTCTAATGAGGACAAGGATGTGGAGCAAGAGGAGTTTGAAGATGGTGATGATGAGTAGCCGTGGTTGCTAGACCCTCCTTGTTTAAGAACCAACCTTTATGTATATGTTTATATACTTGGATCAGCTTGTATGATATATGACATGGTTTTTGGTTTGTGTGTGTGTGTGTGTGTGTGTGTGTGTGTGTGTGTATAAGTGTGGTTGTTATGGTTTGAAAAAGTTTGGGCCTGCTTTCCTATCCCATTGTTTTATTGTCTGGGGATTTATATCTGCTTCCGCATGTGTATTTAAAATGAATGGGTCGGCGATGCATCTTGGGACATCGCTATTATATCGACCAAGTAGGGATGGGCACGGGCTTGGAGGATCGGGTTGTGACAATTTTGATGAGAGCATTGAGTCCTCAAGCTTGACCTTGATCGACCTAGCCTTGTTCATCAGTCACTTAGGCGCGGGAGTAAGGCAAGGCCGTTAGGAACCCAAGTACTAGCACCTAGGTCTTGGGCAAAGCCTTAAAGGACCTAGGCCTAGTTGGCCTACCTGCTGAGGAATCACGTGTCTCCAGCACAATGAAACGTAGCTTTTTTTTTTTTCAAAATGTCACTTTTATTGCAGCTTTTATAGTTTGGGAAAATTTATCATCTCTCTTAAATGCTCAATCCAAATCTCGTGTCTCCAATAAAGTGCACATCTTAATGTGCACAAAATTGAAATTGTGGATTGCTCTAACTTGAATATCACAGACACATCCTAGATGAAATAATTCCTGGAACAACCAATCAACAATTTAGTTTCTAATGCCACTTTGTTATGAATAACAGGAAGCGTGAACAAACGAAGCGATTCGAGCCTCCAATTAACAATAAACTCAGTTTCTAATACCACTTTGTTATAACTACTTAGGAAGCATGAACAAATGGAGCGATTCAAGTAATAACTAAATTGCAGAAATAAAACTTGAACATGGTTTTGGTGGTATGCCTCCTCTATAGGGACAGATCAATGAGATGGTTCCATGACACTTGGAAGTTGCAAGAATCAATCGTAGCAAATGAATCCTCTCACACTCTTAAATTTTTTGCTTGAAGGTTTTTAATGCTCTCCATGTCTCTCGCAAGTTTTACATATATTAGGCACACTCACAGTGCATCAGGACCAAACTCAACAAGGTTTATATGCAAAGAAAAGCTATAAGCCCTTCTCCAATGTCAACGTGGACCTCAACTTCAATAAGGAAAAGTGGTCTTGCGAACCTGTTAGCACGAGTTCAATTCAAACTTTCCTAATATGGGCCAGGTTTCCTTACAATCCAATTATGTGTAGGCTTTCTAATCAATCGACATCTACTTTGGTCCATAATCAACAAATCACTATCTAGAAACCCTTCCCAAGTGATTATATTAGCTGTGAAAAAGCCACCTAATGAAATGGTCCTTCTTACCTACCAAAAAAAAAGGTCCTTCTTTGAGGGAAAAACAAAGATTATATATAGTGTAAAATGACATTAAGACTTTGTTTGTTTCGTTAAAAAATTGACATTTGGAAATTTTTTTTCAAGAAATCACTTTCCGAGAAAGTATGAATATTTTTCGATATTTAGATAACATATGAAATGAATTGAATATTATTTTCATCATTTGGAAATAAAACTTGATTTTATTTTTCTAAATAGATATCCATCATTCCTGTTATATAAGAGATGCCGGTTGCCAGTGTGACATCTTGAAAATTCAGTTATGTTTTCAATTGAATGAGTTGGGCTTTTCATCGACGCCACTATAGTGTTTTTCATAGTGTTTTTCTCTGATATGGCTACTCACGAGATAACTAGCCTATCAGGTGAAGCCGTTAAGGGATTCTAAACGCAATAGACATGAGAATTCGACCAGGAATTGACTGCTCGACCGTGCTAGTTTGTAAGGGTCATTACGGCATAGTTAAAAATCGATTAGAGATTAAAGATAAGTCGGTTCCACTGAGATGTGTAGCTAAACGTGGGTGATTCCATTAATTTGCGAAATTCTTGTCGATCGGCATTAGATTGATTTTTTTGTTGTTTTGGTGCATTGTGTCCGTATTTGAAACCTTGAGGTTATCACGACAACCGAGAGTCACCAATGTGTCGAAGAAGTACGTGTGGCTCGAAGAAAATTGACCACGGGTCAATTGCACCAGAAATTCCCAAAAGCTATCAAGTAGATTAGGTCACGCTAAAATTGCGTGTGATTGAAATTAACCACGAATCTGAACTCGATTTCAGAAATTGAAAGTTTTGTCATGTCACGAGTCATTTTAGGAACGTCGACTCATCTTTCGAGAAATTTTGGTGAATTCAGGATTTTTACAAAAAATTGATTCGGATGATTCGGAAAACGAATGGAAATTCGGATTGGCCAAATTGAAGGGATTTTAGCCTCCTGTGTGAACTACTTAGTGAAAGGAAGTGGTGTGAGCTTTTTCTTCGACAAAATTGGATGCCAATTGGAGAGGTTTGTTCAGAAATCGAATTCCGAGAAAAAAGAAATAGAATTCAGAATTGAGGGAAATTCGTAGACTTAATGGACTCTCACATTTTGATCCTTATTTAGACTTCAATTGAGACAAGTTGGTGTGGAAATTGGCCATGGATGACCATTTGTTAATGTTGTGAATTTGAGCTAAAATGTTTGAGTTTTAATTATTTTTTTTTCTCCTTCCCCATTCAACAACCCCCACTGGACTTTCTCTCTCTCTCTCTCTCTCTCTCTCTCTCTCTCTATTTCCCCCTCTCTCACGCGTCTTCTTCCCCCCCACCCAAATCGACAGCCCCTGCACATTTGGTCTCCCTTTGCTTTTTTCTTTCTTTGACTTTTCATTTCATCTTATCCTCTCTCATTTTCTCTCTCTCTCTCTCTCTCTCTCTCTCATGCATTCCCCTCCCCTCTCTTGGCCGACAACTCTCTGCCTCTCTTAGTTGTCTTCGGTTTCCTTCATCTTCATCCGCACCTGTAGCCTCGCGATTCCTCTCTCTCCTCTTTCCCTTTGCAAGTTCCTTGCTCATTCTTGCGGCCACGTCTTTCGCCTTTGCCATCTTTACCATCCTTGGTCTTCATCGAGCCCACGCAGTAGCTCCACTTGCCGAGCCCATTAGCCACTGTTCCTCGATCTCTCGGCCCGCTCCATTCAGTCACATGAAGGCCTGCCTCCATCGAAACAGCAAGGTCAGCAACGCGGGAGCTGAAAACCTAGCTCAACCGTGGGCTTGCGAGGCCGTTTTTGGCCGATTTCGGGCCCCGTTGGTGCTGCCGCTTTGGGGTTTATCGGCCGCCATCGCGTCTTCGTCATTTTGGTCCGAGCGGGTCACAAATCAAGTCAGTTAACTTACTAAACCTTGCTTAGTAAGTTAATTATGCTTAGATGGTAATTAGATTAAGTTAATTAAGGTTTATGTGGTTAGTTAGATTAGATTAGTTATTTAAATATCCAATTTTTGCATGTTAGGCTGTTAAATTAAGTTAACTAAGGCCTAGATAGGTTGTATTAATTATCTAGATTGGTTTAGGAATTTTCCGGGTCCGTCTCGGTATTTAATTTGGCAATTTCGGCCTAGGTTAGCAATTTTGGCATTTAATTGATTGATTTAATTAATTTTGGTAATTTAATTATTAAATATTTTCTAGAAATTAGACCAATATAGCAAGTGACCGGAATTTCATGCTAATTGCAATGGTGTGTTCAGTTTTCGCAATTGGATGTTAATTTGTGCAAATTGAGTGCTAATTGGATATTTGGTAATTTATTCCAAAATTTGGAAAATTCCAATATTTATTCAGAAAATCCTAGGTGTTGGGTTTTAACACCGAAAATAGTTTTATATACTATATAAAATAGTGAGATTTTAAATTGGAGGATATGAATTTTTCATATTCGATCTGACCATGTACCCACACACACAACTATTTTCACCACGTGTTTTTAATATGAAGAAAAATAGGCCAGGATCACTATTTTAATGGAGACATTTGAGTGCAATGCACGGTGTCTTGGGCCAAGATTGATTGGGCGTGTTTTGGTTAATGAGAACCCGCCTCGAGCTTTTATGCCGGACATTACCCTATATGAGATATCAATTCTTTGGATCATGGGTCGCAGTAGATTATGGACCTATGCCCCTTCGGGGAAGCCGTTTATTAAGATATGGATGTCGCCGTGCTCAATGGTGGTGAGACGACTCCTGGCTACGCCAGAAGGACACCGAACTTATGAGTAGGTGACTCGGGTTTTAGTAGATTCTGGATCTATGCTCCTTCAGGGAAGTCGTCTATTAAGATATAGACGTGGTCGTGCTCAATAGCGGTGAGATGATACCTAGCTGTGCTAGTAGACACTGAACCTATGAGTAGGTGGTACCCTTAATGGGCAAAATTAACAATTGGAACGCATGAATGTTTGATTGAGCTGATGAGACGTTTCAATTGTTGTATGCATTAATTATATGCAATTGGGATATGAACTGTGCTGACATGCGGGTAGGAACTATGGCGAGGTAAGTTCCCTGTTCTCATTGAGTAATTGTGTGGCTAGGTCACCCTTGGCGTATTTCCTTCCTAATAGGGGTTTAAGGGGTGGACTTGCTGAGACATTGTCTCACTGATTATTGTGTAACCATTTTCAGGTCCTTAGATAGTGGTTGTGGAGGATCGAAACCCCGGAGTCTGTGGAGGTGAAGTTTGGAGAATCGGCGTATGTGTCCTATTAGGATGTTGTAGGATGGCTTCTTTTGAGAGTCGATCGTTTTATAGACCTTTACCTAGACTCTTCTTGAATATAAACCCAGTTGTTTATAAAAGTGTGCTTTTGTGAAATGTTGCCCTACTTTCCTATCCCATGTTGTTTGTTGTCAAGGGTTATTGTTTGGCTTCTGAATGTGCAATTAAAAATGAAAGGGTCGACGACTAATCCTGAGAAGTCGCAAATGTATTGACTATAGTGGGATATGCGCGTGCTCGAGGGTTAGGGCGTAACATTCCCATTTAGTGGTATTAGAGTAGGTTTGTGTTTAGAGTGATAAGGTACGATGAGTCATAGGATAGTTAGTAGAACTGGCCTTTATTTTATGCTGGTGCATGTGATTGATAGCTAGTTGGTAGCTTGTCAGTGTGGGTCACTCAAATTCCAATATGGTATTGGAATTAGAAAACAGGTTTCTATAAAGATCCTGTAACATGAGTGATCAGGAGCTGAGGACTTTTAGTAAGAGGGTAGTAGCCTTTATGACTCAGGGTAGAACGCCGACAAGGGTTGGTGCCTGAGGTGGTTGTGTCAGAGTGTTGGCTCAGGCCAGCGCGAGTGTAAGAGTATCGTTGCAGGTCGGAACTAAGAGTGTAGTAGTACCGTGCGATCCTAGGTTTGATGGGATCGTCCCGGCGCTAGTGACTTTTTGGGAATTTGTCGAGCCAATAAGCTTAGGATCGAGCCGTCGTTGTTGCCACTGTCACTACCGCCGCCAGTGTCGTAACTGCTGTTGTTGCCGCACCTGCTGAAGTCCAATATGGAATTGTGATCAGGGAGCAAGTTACCGCATTTGGGTCAAGGTTCAAATTAGGTAGAGTTTGAAACTGGTTTGGAAAGGAGTCTATGACTAGAGAAAAATATTCTATTCCGCTCGACAGGAAGGGTGGGGTAGACAAGTTAGTGCCGAATCAGAATAGAGTTTGCCGTTCCTGTGGGAGGCGACCTGGATCGGCCTCGTGCCATTCTAGGACAGATGATTATTTTAAGTGTGGTCAACAGGGTCACCTGGTCAGAAACTATCCTAAAAGGTTGATGGGATCACAACATCTGTTGACGTCACTGCTGATGGGACATATCAGAATGAATGCGTCGCAAAGTGCGTATAGGGGTATTTGGAATAGACCCCGGTGCAAGAATGAGTGCATGCTGTCACCTGACGGGAGACAAATAACTCACCACTTGTGTGTCAAGTTGGTAGAAGGAAGCATGGATCAACCTAGTGTCTCGGTATAACTGGAGCATACTTTGATTGTGGCTAGCACGACCATTAGGTGAAGGACTGTCAAAGTGAGTCTAGGGGAGCAAAGGCACCACTACCACAGATAGAGCGCCACTAGGATGGCAAAAGGGATAAGAATGGAACCGACCATGTACCAATCAAAGGGAGAATGTTTTGGGGCAATTCTATCAGAGTAGCGTAGCAGAGAGTTTTAAGGTTAAGTTTGTGGATTTTCAGTTCATTGTGTTAAGGTTGTAGAAGAAGAACCATTGACTAGAGTTGTACTTGATGAGTCATTTGTGTATAACTTTGACATCAAGTGTGGAAAGAATTGGCTCCTGGAGCATCTTGTGGTAATGAATCATTGCCGTGGAGTAATCCAGCTTAATTCATTAGCATGTCGAAGTGTCAAGTTTATTAGGAGTCGAGAAGGACCACCGATTTCCTTAATCTCGTCGCTTGAAGGCAACCCATTTGTTAGACAGGGGTTACCAAGGATTACTTAGTGATTGTCATAGATAAGACAGTTGAGGAACTGAAAATAGAGGACATCTCAGTAATCCAAGAATTTCTAGATGTGTTTCCATAGGAATTGTCAAGCCTGTCGTCAAAGAAAGAAATAGAACTTACGATTGAATTAGCACTCGGGATAGAGCCACTCTCTAAGGCTTTTATCAGATGTAGTTGTCTGAGTTGAAAGAATTGATGGTGCAGATGCGAGAATTACGGGATAAGGAATTTATACGCACTAGTTTCATTCGTGGAAAAAGAAAGATGGTTCATTACACCTATGCATTGACTATCGTCAACCCGATCAAGTGACTATCAAGGACAAATGTTCATTGCCGAAGATCGACGGATTGTGATCAGTTACAAAGAGTGTCGATATTTTCAAAGGTTGACTTGAGGACAGGTTATCATCAGTTGAGAATCAGAAAGAAGATTATACATAAGACAACATTTCGTACTCGATACGACATTTATGAGAGTACTATAATGCCAATTGGTCTGACAAACACTCTAGTTGCTGTCATGGATTTGACAAACCGAGTGTTCAAAGAATATTTAGGTCAGTTCGTGATCGTGTCTATCGAATATATTTGGCTATATTCGAGGAATGTTGAGGAGCACGAGAGTCATTGAGAATGGTACGTTAGACCTTGAGGACCTAAGGATTATACGCTAAGTTTAGCAAGTGCGAGTTTTGGTTGACTCATGTTGCATTCCTAGGTCACGTGATTACAGGCGAAGAAATCTCCGTGAACTCGACCAAGATTGAAGCAGTTATCAGTGGACCAAGACCGACAATAGTATCAGAGAATAGAAGTCGTTTGGGTCGGACAGGTTACTACAGAAGGCTCATAGAAGGATTTTCAGCATCAGTGTCGCTGTTGACTCGATTCTTGAAGAAAGAAGAAAAGTTTGTGTGGACAGACAAGTGTGAGCATAGTCTCCAAGAGTTTAAGTAGAAGCTGATTGCCGCACCTGTGCTGACTATTTCATTTGGTCCTAGAGGGTACGAGATCTATAGTGATGCGTCATTTCGAGGATTGGGTTGTGTGCTAATGCAACATGATAGAGTTGTTGCATACGCCTCCCATTAGCTAAGACCTCACAAGCTAATTTACCTAACGTATGACTTAGAACTCGCATCAATAATTTTCACTCTGAAGATTTGGAGACATTATTTGTGTGAAGAAAGATTCCAGATCTTCATTGACCATCAAAGTCTTAAGTATTTATTCTCTCAGAAGGAGTTGAATATGAGATGGCGTGGTAAATTAAAACTTCAGAAGGACTGTGATTGTAATAACTTGTATTACTCTGGAAAGACGAATTAAGTCCTAGATGCGCTGAGTTAGGAATCTTTAGTTGCGCATGTACTTGGTAAAGAATGGATCTTACTTGAGGAAGTTCGAGATTCGATTTTCAAATTTGAGGTAGGCTACATTCCAAATTTTATAGCCACCCTCAGAATTAAGCCAGATGCTCAAATTAGAATCAAGGCACTTCAGTTGATAGACTTAAAGATTCAGAAGATCTTGCAAAAGACAACGATGAGGGAAAAGCTAACTTTCAGATTTTTGAAGACGGAACACTGAAGTTCTGAGGAGGATTGTGTGTACCTGATGATGTAGCACTCAGGAAAGAGATCTTGTCAGAAGCTCATCGTAGCAGTTGTAGCATTCATCCTGGCAGTACGAAGGTGTATCAGAAATTGCGTCAACGCTACAGATGGTCTGATTTGAAGGCGAACATCACTAAGTTTGTTGTCAAATATCTGACGTGTCAGCAGGTGAAGGCACAACAATGTGAGTCGAGCAGCACTTTTATAACCTCTCAAGATCCCTGAGTGGAAATGGGATCGTGTCACAATGGACCCTGTGATAGGCTTACCAAGGAGTCAGAGAAGTAATTATTCCAATTTGATAGGGGTTGATAGACTGATGAAGTCGACTCACTTCACCGCAGTACGAAGAGACCTCGATTTGAATAGGCATGCAGAAGTGTATGTGTGTCAGATAGTTTGTCTGCATGGAGTGCTAGTGACAAATCTATAGCAGATTTAGACTCAAGGTTTCGAATTTTAGTAGAACAGTCAGATGGTTCATTTTGAAGTAGTGCAAAGTAGGGGTACAGAACTTCAGTTTGTTGAGATGAGGTTAGAGAATGAAAGATTGCAGCCCAGAATTAGTTCAGCAGTTAGTGGACGCAGTTGCTGTCACGACCCGAACCCGGGGTACATGCACAACCCTCAATGGTCGATTTAAAATTTGCAACATCCCAGGAGCTGTTGCCGACCCATTTAATTATTTTGCACATGCGGAAACGTAAAACAATCTCCATACAACAAAACAATGGGATAGAAACGTAGTATATTGTTTTTAATAAGCCACACCTACAACATCATAGTACTTATACATATAAACCAGTTTAACACCCCAAGGTCTGATACAAAAGTGAAGCTGTTTGATTACCTACTAACTAAGCTTCTATCTATAAGACTGGGGTTTACTACTACAATACCTTAATTCTAGATATCTCGGGGGTGAGCTGTCACCCTACATCCAGTCTTGACGGAAACCCGTCATCACTTGGAAAGAGATAGCAGGAGTCCTATTCCTCCTTTACTGCAACCGATTGTACACGATCCGGCCTTCCTCCATTTAGGGACCTGAAAAATGTTAGCCCTCTAAGGGATGAGATCACATCTCAGCGAGTAAATCCCCTAAATCCATAGTAGGAGAAGGGTACATCATGCATGCAATCTAAGCACAATTCTTACCACTCTTTTAATACCAGCAAGTCCCTGTATATTAGCATCAAATAAAATATTCCTAACAATATCAAATTCACACATCACAAGAACACTTTAATATGAGCATAAGCAAGGGCGTGAATATCCATGTAAGCATACAGGCCACAGTCAATGCAACAGATAACAGTCTTCCGGCATAACCGGGCATCTCATATGTCACAAATGATGTCAATGCTCAGATAACAGTCTTCCAGCATAACCGGGCATCTCATATGTCACAAATGATGTCAATGCTTAGATAACAGTCTTCCGGCATAACCGGGCATCGCCTCACACCGTTGAGCGTGGCAACGTCTACATCTAGACGGCATTCCAATTAAGGAGCATCGGTCCAGCCTCCACTGCGACCGACATCCGTTGACATGCATTCCCGAAGGAGCATCGCCTGGCCCCAAAGGCACGTGACGGAATCATGTCGTGAATGCATATGATCGATGTCACATTTCAATAATCAATTATATACAGCATCCACAGCATCAATTGAGCAATTTCATAGCAAGAATTCTTCAAAACAAGTATATACTCTTATTCATCCAAATTGACAGAGAACTGCCCAATAATGCTCTCCTAATTTCGAAGTCAGAAACCCATCCATACGATCTCGAAAAATTCTCAAATTCGGACACGTGCTAGACAACATATAAAAAAACATTTTTCATGAAGACACCGAGATCCAGATCCCTCTGGATTCGGCCCAGAAATTGTTTCTATCCAGCACAAAAATCGGGTCCAGTTCCGGAAAGCCTAACTTATCGAAATCAGTTCTCTTTTGGATCGAAATCTGGTCCGTTTGACTTGAAATTTAAGTATGTTAAACTAAAAGTTATAACGAACAACTTTCATGAAGGAACCGATTGAAAATTCAACCTCTAAAGGTCATTAATAGCCCTCGGCATCATAACAGGTCACGGGTTACAAAACTGTCCGAATTACTGTTCCGAAGATGACGTCATTAAAATCGTCATCTTTTTAATTTCTAAAAATTAAAAGAAAAATATATGTTACTATTTAAGATGTCCAAAACATTTCTTCAGAACAAAATTCCTTTAAAATCGCAACACATAGTTGTCTACAAAATTAGTAAAATACACACGTCCTGGAAACTGTTTCAGAAACCAGCTACTGTTCTAGTCCGAATCTTCCTCCACGACCTTTGTTTTGCTCTCTAAACCCTATCTAAGCTTTTCTATGTCTATCCTAACATCCCTAACCAACATCTATCCATATATAACGTCATCTACATATTTTTAACTTGTACGAATTCCTAATAGAGGTACTCAACCCCTAGTCCAGATTTAGAAGACAACTCACCTAATCACCGCTAACGGCGACTCTCGTTGGTGGTTGGGCAGCACACAAAGAACAGCCTTGGTCCTTTTTGTGATGGTGTTGAGCCGAAGCCGCAGAAGAATCTGCTGGGGTGCGATGGCAACAGCAACACACGAACTTATATATTTTTCGGTAAAGGAAACTAAATATGGAGTTTGGTCGGTTGTGCGGTTCTTGTGCCGGTGAAGAGGCTCTTTCCTCACTCCAACTAAATGACTTATATACTAAAACCATGGTGGTAGGCGGTTGACGTTTATGTGGGTCCAAGAATATTTTTGGTAACGTAACGTTCACGCCTTGCTTTGTTTTGTTTCTTAGTCTCCGGTTTGTCGTTCAAGAGGGAGCAAAGATGGAAGTGGCACGTTCAAGGGAAAAGAAAACAACGGCTTGTACGTTGAAAAGGACAAGGGAGAAGAATAAACTAAGAGGAAGAAAGGGAAAGATGGAAGTTGCCGTGTAAAAGACAGCAGACAGATTTACAGCAGACAGACTTCTATGCGTGAGAAAAAGGGTGGGGAAGAAGAGTGAAAGTTGCTGGGAAGTTTCATTGAAGTTTCCTTTAGTCTTTGGCCTAATTTTCCATGGAAACTTTGGCCACCCATCACCCTCGTAGGCCCCCACAAAGTTTCCAACCTTGTCTCTTCTAAATGGGATGAAAGAAAAGGTTGAAGTCCATGTGCACCGCTGAATCCGAATTTTGGAGTGGATTCTCGTAGCTTTTTCCCATGGAGGTTGAGTCCTTTCCCTATCAAGTGGTCCCCCTATCTTTTCCAAGTCACTCTTCATTAAATACTAAGGAAATTGAGGTGAAGTTGTAGGAGAGAGGGATTCCTACGAATTTCCTTTTTGAGGAGACCTCTCTTCTTTATTTAATTACCAATCTAACATTTAATTCAATAGGGTCAAGTCCCTTAATATCAACTTATAATATCTCTTAAATTGTTTCACATTAAAGGTCTTAAAATCCTACTTAAAATGTGGCAATTTCCCTTGCTCTTTTTAATTTGCTAATCTTGCACATTTCATGAACAATTCCCATCATCAATAAATTTTGAGAAGACGTAACAATGTCCTTGGGATGAATTGTGACACGTGATAATTCTTAATTTCTGTAATCAACATCATTTCCTCGGTTAATTTCAGTCAAAATGTGATTTTAGCGCAACTTAAAATATCGGTTAGTTTTTGGGAATTTTTGGTGCACTAACCCGTGGTCGATTATTCCCGAGCCACAATGTACATCTTCGACGCATTAATGACTCTCGATTGTCTTGAAAAATCTTGATATTTCAATTCCGAGAATAGGGTACCAAAACAACAGAAAAATTGGTTTAGTGTCGATCAATGAAACTTCTGTAATTAGTTGGAATCACCCAAGCCTAATTTTATTTCTATCGAATCGACCTATTTCCGATTTCTGATAGATTTTCGACTGTGCCGAAATGATCCTTGTAGACTAACACGGTCGAGCAGTCGATTCTTGGTCGAATTCTCAAGTTTGTTGCATCAAAATCCTTTAATAACTTTCCCGATTAGTTAAGTTATCTCATGAGTGTCAGCTCAGAGAATAGCGCTATAAGCACGTCGACGAAAAGCCTGAATTATTTAATTGAAAACAGAAGCGAAAAATCAGACTGTCACAGTTGCAATCATCAGCGACAAGTTAAAGATTGCTCAGAGCCGTCAGAATGGTTACGCAGATAAGCGTCAAGGGCCGAAGTTCCAAGTTGGTGAGTACATCTTTTTGAAGGTGTCACCAATAAGGAATACTTCGTGCTTTGGCAAGAGAGGAAACTTGAGTCCAAGGTATGTAGGTCCCTTCTAGATTCTGGAAAGAATCGGAATCCTAGCGTATCGTCTTATATTGCCACCGAAGTTGGTGCAAATACATGACGTCTTTCACGTGTTGAGGTTGAGGACATATGAGCCTAACCTGACCCACATGCTAAATCTTGAAGAATTAGACGTGGATGACAAAGTGTCGTACGTGGAAAGCCTGGTTCAAATTGTAGATTAGAAAGAGCAGATTCTGTGTACCAAGATGGTTTCCTTGGTCAAAGTGGTATGACAACACCACGGGACTGAAGAAGCAACCAGGGAAAGTGAGACTCGATGAGACAACGATACCCCTCACCTTTTTGTTTAAGGATTGGTAAATGTTTAAATTTTAAAGAGAAAATTTTTATAAGAGGGGAAGAGTTGTGACATCCTGAAAATTCAGTTATGTTTTCACTTGAATAAGTCGGGCTTTTCATCGACGTGACTATAGTGTTTTTCTCTGAGATGGCCACTCACGAGATAACTAGCTTATCAAGTGAAGCCGTTAAAGGATTCTAAATGCAATAGACTTGAGAATTCGACCAGGAATCGACTGCTCGATCGTGCTAGTCTACAAGGGTCATTACGGCATAGTTAAAAATCAATCAGAGATCAGAGATAGGTCAATTCGATTGAGATGTATGGCTAAATGTGGGTGATTCCACTAATTTACGAAATTCTTGTCGATCGGCATTAGACTGATTTTTCTGTTGTTTTGGTGCCTTATGTCCGTATTTAAAACCTTGAGATTTTCACGATAATCGAGAGTCGTTAATGTGTCAAAGAGGTAAGTGTGGCTCGAAGAAAATCGACAACGGGTCAATTGCACCAGAAATTCCCAAAAGCTATCCTGTAGGTTAGGTCACGCTAAAATCGCATGCGATTGAAATTAACCACGAATTTGAACTCAATTTCAGAAATTGAAAGTCCTGTCATGTCACGAGTCATTTGAGGAACGTTGACTCATTTTTCGAGGAATTTTCGGCGAATTCGGGATTTTTATGGAAAATCGATTCGGACAATTCGGAAAAAGAACAGAAATTCGGATTGGCCAAATTGAAGAGAGTTTTGGCCTCCTGTGTGAACTACTTGGTGAAAGGAAGTGGTGTGGGCTTTTTCTTCGACAAAATTGGACGTCAATAGGAAAGATTTGTTTAGAAATCGGATTCCGAGAAAAAAAATTCAAAATTGAGGGAAATTCGTAGGCTTGAGGGACTGTCGCATTTTGATCATTATTTGGACTTCAATTGAGACAAGTTGGTGTGGAAATTGGTCTTGGATGACCATTTGTTAATGTTGTGAATTTAAGCTAAAATGTTTGAGTTTTAATTATTTTTTTCTCTTCCCCCATTCGACAAAACCCCCCCACCGGACTTTCTCTCTCTCTCTCTCTCTCTCTCTCTCTCTCTATTTCCCTCTCTCTATCACGCGTCTTCTTCCCCCCTTCCCCCCAAAAACCGACAGCCCTTCACATTTGGTCTCCCCTTACTTTTTTTCTTTCTTTGACTTTTCATTTCATCTTATCCTCTCTCATTCTCTCTCTCTCTCTCTCTCTCTTGGCCGACAACTCTCTGCCTCTCTTAGCTGTCTTCGGTTTCCTTCATCTTCATTCGCGCCTGTAGCTCCGCGATTCGTCTCTCTCCTCTTTCCCTTCGCACGTTCCTTGCTCATCCTCGCGGCCACATCTTCCACCTTTGCCATCTCCACCATCCTTGGTCTTCATCAAGCCCATGTAGCAACTCCGTTCGCCGAGCCCATCAGCCACCGTTCCTCGATCTCTTGACCCGCTCCATTGAGCGGCATGAAGGCCCGCCTCCATCGAAACAACAGGGTTAGTAACGCGGGAGCTGAACACCCAGCTCAACCATGGGCTTACAGGGCCATTTTTGGCCCATTCCGAGCCCCGTTGGCATCACTGCTTTGGGATTTATTGGCCGCCGTTGCGTCTCCATCATTTTGGCTCGAGCGGGTTGCAAATCAAGTGAGTTAACTCACTAAACCTCGCTTAGTAAGTTAATTATGCTTAGAGGGTAATTAGATTAAGTTAATTAAGGTTTAGGTGGTTAGTTAGATTAGATTAATTATTTAAATATCCAATTTTTAAATGTTAGGTTGTTAAATTAAGTTAATTAAGGCCTAGATAGGTTGTATTAATTATCTAGATTGGTTCAGGAATTTTTGGGCCCGTCTCGGTATTAAATTTGGCAATTTCGGCCTAGGTTAGCAATTTTGGCATTTAATTGATTTATTTAATGAATTTTGGTAATTATTTAATTATTAAATATTTTCCGGAAATTAGACCGGGATTGCTAGTGACCAGAATTTCGTGCTGATTGCAATAGTGTGTTTGGTTTTCATAATTGGATGTTAATTTGTGTAAATTGGGTGCTGATTGGATTTTTGGTAATTTATTTCAAAATTTGGAAAATTCCAATATTTATTCAAAAAATCCTAAGTGTCGGGTTTTAACATCGAAAATGGTTTTATATACTATATAAAATAGTGGAATTTTAAATTGGAGGATAAGAATTTTTTGTGTTCGATCTGACCGTGTACCCACATACGCGATTATTTTCACTTAGTGTTTTTAATATGAAGAAAAATAAGTCAGAATCACTATTTTACTAGAGACATTTGAGTGCAATACACGGTGTCTTAGGCCGAGATTGATTGGTTGTGTGTTGGTTAATAAGAACCCGTCTCGAGCTTTTAAGCCGGACATTACCCTATATGAGATATCATTTCTTTGGATCATGGGTCGTAGTAGTTGTAGTAGATTCTAGACCTACGCCCCTTCGGAGAAGCCGTCTATTAAGATATGGATGTCGCCGTGCTCAATGGTGGTGAGATGACGCCTGGCTATGCCCAAAGGACATTGAACTTATGAGTAGGTGACTCGGGTTGCAATAGGTTATGGACCTACGCCCCTTCGAGGAAGCTGTCAATTAAGATATAGACGTGGTCGTGCTCAATGACGGTGAGACGATACCTGTCTGTGCCAGTAGACACTGAACCTATGAGTAGGTGGTACCCTTAAGGGGAAAAATTAACAATTGGAACGCATGAATGTTTGATTGAGCTGATGAGATGTTTTAATTGTTGTGTGCATTAATTATATGCAATTGGGATATGAACTATGCTGACATGCAGGTAGGAACTAAGGCGAGGTAAGTTCCCTGTTCTCATTGAGTAATTGTGTGGCTAGGTCATCCTTGGCATATTTCCTTCCTAATAGGGGTTTAGGAGGTGGACTTGCTAAGACATTGTCTCACTAGTTATTGTATAACCATTTTCAGGTCCTTAGATGGTGGTCATGGAGGACCGAAGCCTCGGAGTCTGTGGAGGTGAAGTCCGGAGGATCAGCGTATGTGTCCTACTAGGATGTTGTAGGATGGCTTCTTTTGAGAGTCGATCGCTTTGTAGACCTTTACCTAGACTCTTCTTAAATATAAACCCAGTTGTTTATAAAAGTGTGCTTTTGTGAAATGTTGCCCCGTTTTCCTATCCTATGTTGTTTGTTGTAAGGGGTTATTGTTTGGCTTCCATATGTGCAATTAAAAATGAAAGGGTCGGCGACTAGTCTTAGGAAGTCGCAAATGTATGAATTGCAATGGGATGTGCGTGCGCTCGAGGGTCGGGGCGTGACAGCCCGAGTCTCAATCATAGGAGCAGGGATTCTTAAGTCCAACCACTAAGAACCTGAGCGCGGGTGTTGAGGACCTAGGACTGACCTTGATGGATTTAGGCATGGATGTTAGTGACTTGGGCGCTTGAGCCAAGCATCTAGGCATCGGTATTAGGGACTCGGGCATATGCACTAGAGTCTTGGGTCCAATCTCAAGAGGGTTGGGCCTAGTATCTATGGAATTGGGCTTGGCCATTGGGGACCCAGGCACCAGCACCAGGGTCCTGGGCATGGTCTCTGGGGACTCTAACATAAGCATTGTGTGACATCCCGATTTTCCAATTCTATTTTCAATAAATTGAGATGGGTATTTCGTTGGAACGCATATAGTTCTTTTCCTTGAGTCGGCCACTCATGTGAAAACTAGTCTATCAGGTGAAGCCGTTAAGATATTCTAATGCATCAGACTTGAGAATTTGACTAGGAAGCGACCTTTCGACCGAGCTAATCTGCAAGGGTCATTACGGCACAATTAAAAATTGATTAAAGACCGGAGATAGGTCGACTCGACAGAGGCATGCGATCGAGTGTGGGTGATTCCACCATATCGCACAATTCTTGTCGATCGGCACTGGACCGACTTTTCTGTCGATTGGGTACCTTGTGTCCGTATTTGAAACCTTGAGATTACCTCGACAACCGAAAGTCGCCAATGATTCAAAGATGTACATTGTGGCTTGAATTGATCATCCACAGATCAAATGCATGAAAATTTCTAAAAGCTACCCGGTAGATTAGGACGTGCTAATATCGTGCCAAAGTGAAATTAACCGTCAAATTGAGATGGAATTCAGAAATTGGAAGTCCTGGTGTGTGACAAATCATTTTAGGATCATTGACTTATCTTCGGAAGATTTTTCATGTAATCAGAATTTTTCAGTAATTAAATCAGAGAATGGCTATTTTGGCTCGAGAAATTAGTAGGCCCGTCCTTGGTCGTGCTTTTGGGACTTAAGTTGGTTCTATGGGCAAGTGAAGATGTGAATTGAAGTGTGGTAACATTGGATTAATTTTATGGACTTCAATTTGATTCAATTGGAAGAGAATCGAGTGGAATTGAAGAAGTTGTTGTACGAGATTTCATGCCACGGCAGAAAAATAAATTGCACCTATTGAATATTGTTGTGGGAGAAATTGAGATAGTGGAGTATGACATCACTTGGTGATGTCATGGTGTGGGGCAAGAATGGTTAGGATGTTGACAAGTGTAAGGTGGAGATTTGTTCTCCAAAAAGGTGACCCATCACCATCATCTTCAAGCTTGAGTCTTCTTGGAGTGGGAGAGGGAAGAGAGAGGGAAAAAGCGGTGCGAATCTGAAGGAGGAGTTGCGTCCGCTCGACCACCCGCTCGGCCACCCGCTTGCCCGTTACCGCCGTCGCCGCCTGTCCGCGCTCGCTTGCCACGTAACCAGCCAGCTCGCACTATTGCTCCGCCCTCGTCAGCTCGTCCGGGACGTCGTCTGTAGTCCATCAACCAGCTACTCGTCCGCCCCTTCGTCCGCTCACTCGACGCCGCCGCACGTTGCCAGAATTGTCGCCGTTGCCGCTCGCCGTCCCGTGCTTCGCCCGTCTTTGCTTGCTTCTCGCCAGCTCCTCTATTCTAGTGGCCATTTTAGATCTGGTGGAGCTTCGCTAGAGCCGTCCAGCCCACCTCCGGCCACCGTGAAGCCTCACCTAGGTCCGGTTTAGCTCCTCCGCCGTTTCCTCCGCCCGACCTAGCCCCAGAACCGCACTTCTCGGCCCCAAGCAACAGCTCACCGATTGGGTATGGCAGCGGCTATTTGGCCCGCTTCTCGACCTTGAATGCTCAGCCCGCCTTGAGGAAAGTCGATCCTCGTGTCGATCCCATCGTTTTGGTTTGCTCGGCTCGCTAATCGGGTGAGATTAGACAGTTAATGATGTCCTAAGTGTGCTTAGTCTAAGTTAAGTAAGTTTAGGTGGTTAGATTAATTTATTTGGTTGAGGATTAGATTAGGGGTTCAATTAAGTTAAAGTGTGTTTAGTTTAAAGTTAAGTATGTTTATTTTAATATAATCCTTGATGTGACATAATAGGTTTTATTTTTGATTTATTTAAATGTTTCGAAATTCTGGAATTTTTAATAATTTATTATATTCCGAAAATTATAAAAAATAATAAATTCAAAAAAATTATTTATGACCTCAATCGTTCAGAATTTCGTGCTGATCGCTGTTGTGCATTTAGAATTTGAATTTGATAAATGGATGTGGCAAATTGAGTGTTGATTGTGGTAAACAGAGATTTTATTCATAAAAACCCAAGTGTCAGGTTTTGATGTAAAAATTGGATTTTAATGATTATATTAAATAGTGGGGTTTGAAAAAGTGAGATATTGGCTTTCTGGTTCGAAATTAGCATGCCCCCACACACGTGAGTAATTTCTGGAATATTTTTAATATGAAGATAAATGGCCGGGATCACTATTTTAAGTGGAAGTATTGAGTGAAATGCAAAGTGTCCTGGGGCCAAGTATGATTTGACTGTGTGATAATTAAGAGGAATCGTCTTGGGTTGTTGAGCTGGACTTGCCCCTATATGGAATGCCCCTTACAACGGATGCGGGTCACAGTAGAGGCTAGGCCAACTGGACCTATCCTCCTTCGGGAATGCCGTCGACGTAGTGACGAAGCCGTGCTCCAAGGGGGGAGGCGATGCCTGGCATTAATGTCAGTAGATAGCCGAACTGCGAGTAGATTATGCCCTTGTGTGGTAGTGAATAATAATTGGAATGCATGCTAAGTGCGATTGTGGTTTATATGAAAGTGATGGCGTTGCAATTGTTTGAATTATTATTACTACCTGAGATTGTGTGATACAAATTGTGCTAATCTGCAGGAAGGAATTAAGACGAGGTAAGTCTTCTGTGTGATGTGGCTAGGCCACCCAGGGTGTATTTTCTTTATAATAGGGGTTTAGGGGGTTGAACTTGCTGAGATAATGTCTTACCCCATTGTGGGCCAAAATTTCAGGTCCCTAGATGGCGGTCGTGGAGGACCCGAAGCCCTAAGTCTGGAAAGGTGGAAACTGAAGGATCGGTGAACGTGTCCTGCTAGTTGGTCTTAGGATAGTTCCCCTTTTGTCGAGCTGGTATAATTTGTAGACAGTCCAGTGTTGTATTTAAACCTATGTGTTTATAAATGAGTGTTTGGTATTGTGATTGATTGCCTGCTTTTCTATCCCAAGTTAAATGTGGTCAGGGGATTTGTTTCGCTTCCGCATGCGTAATAACATGAATGGGTCGGCGACGTATCCTGGGATGTCGCATATTTGATCGACCACAGTGGGATGTGCGCGCGCTCGGGGTTCGGGGCATGACACATTGAGTTCTCGGTCCTAACTTCTATGGACCTCGCCTTGTTTGTTGGTGACTTAGGCGTGGGAGTAGGGCAAAGCCATTAGGGACCTACATACCAGTACCGAGGTCTTGGGCCAAGCCTTAAGGCAACTGGGCCTTGTGCTTTGCCGCTGAGGAATTGGGCTCGAGCACCAATGATTTGGGCATAGGAGTCGAGTACTTAGACATGGGCACCGAGTCTCGAGCCCGACCATTGTAGACTCAAGTTGGAGCGTTAGTGACTCGGGCGTGCAAGTCGAGTACCTAGGTATGGCCACTGGGGACTTAGGCACTAGCACCTGAGTCTCGAGTCCAACTTCCTTGGACTTGGGCCCGAAGGAGTTGGTGACTTTGTCATAAGAGACATGTACTCGAGAATGGCTCTTGGGGATCCAGGCACAAGCATCGAGGTTGTGGGCCCAGCCTTAGTGGACTCTGGCCTAAGCCTTGGGCTAGGGTGTTTGTGATTGACACAAGTCTCGAGTACTCAAATATGGCTATCAAGGACTTAGGCATGGGTACCAGGGTCCCGAGTTTGGCCTCTATAGACCTAAGCTAGGGTGTTAGTGATTCGACGTGGGAGCCAAGTACTCGGACAAGGGCACTAGTGTCTTGGGCTTAGGTTTAATGGACTTGGGTCAGGAACTAATGGCTTGGGCATAGGAGCAAGGTACCTAGGCAAAGGAAGTGAGGTCTTGGTCCAGCCATGAGGAATCTAGGCCCAAAATTTTTGGACCTAGGTTTGTTGTCAAGCAACTTGTCCTGGCCTCAATAGACTTAGGCTTGAGAGTCGGTTACTCGAGCATGGTCTCTAAGGACTCGGGTACAACATTGGGGTTTGGGCATAGCCTCCATGGATCTGGGAGTAGGCATAGACACAAGCCTTGGGGTCCTAGTCCTAACCTCTCTGGCCATCGAGGACATGGGCACTAGCATAAGGAATTCTCGTGCTCAAAAGCGAGAGTTCTAATCAAATGGCTAATATTGAGAAAAAATGATTTTTTATTTTTTTATTTTAAAAAATCAATTTTCTAAATTATTTAGATATATATCTTTTAATTATTTTCCCAAGTGATCCAAATGCCAAAAAATGAGAGAAATATTTTTCGACAAAAAATTGTTCATGAACAAATGGAGACTAACTTTGTAAATGCCGGAGGACAAGACCGTACAAACATTAGAAAATTCGAAAAGTAAAACTGAAATACATATTTATCCCTTAAGGAAAGTGAAACCGGTGAAAACAAGGTTTCTTTACATGGTTCACCTGCAGAATGCTTTATAGTTTAATCAATTGTTACGGTTCTTGTTCAGTCAAACTCCAAATGCGCATTGTGTCTCAAATTTCAATACAAAGGTTGTTTGACAGTTTGCGTGATGACAAACAAACAATGCAAATATTCGGAGCGTGGGTGAGAGCCTAGTTCTGCACTGGGCTGTAACCTTGCTATTGATCGCTTCACTAGAGTTTGTAAACGAGTTTCAATTTTATGTGAACCCTGGATAAAGAAGAATCCCCATGGCAATTTAGATTTGAGTTCCATAGGAGTACTTTTAGTAGTTTTTCTTAAATATTGATATTAAAAAGGGGCATGTGAGCTTGTTTAACAAGTAACATTGGCTTTATCAAAAAAATGAAAAAGTGTACGATTATGACCTAGATGCGATGAGAGATTGACTTAAGAAAGTGACGGTTTGATAGAAATGATAACTTTAAATATTATTAAAGTTGTACACTTAAGAAAAGAGGGAAATACATAGCTCATTTTGTAGGGAGGCTCTAGTATCTGTAGTAATTGGAAAACTTGCCTGACTAGGACTTCCTACCCCTCTTAGGCTGCCCCCAGCTAGCCCGTTGCCACCTCTTGCCATTTCCGTCAAACCACACCCATTTCCAAGATATGGATGCATTTCCAATGACCATTGCAATCACTAAGCCGCTTCCACACCCTATAAGAACAATTTTCAAATCGATTTCAATTGGTGATCTTGAGTCTTCTTCTTGGTGGGTTGAAGGTTGTTTCGACGCGCTCCCTGAATTTGGACATTTCCTAGATATAAATTCCCTACACAGTCCCAAGTTCCCTTCTAAAGAATTGTTTGAAAACACATTGAACTATTTCCCTCTTGGCACAGACCAATCAGATTGTCATAAGACATATTTAGGAAAGAAAGGAACCTGAGTTCTAGTAGCTTTTGGGGGATCTAGCCTAAAAGTTTGTTCAAATAAAAGTTCAATGACTCAAGTGCAGTGAGATTCCCTAATAATGACGGGATGTGACTTGTAAGGGAACTGTTGGAAAGGTTTAGTCCCTGTAACTCCTTTAGATCACCTATGACACTTGAGATCTCTCCTTCAAACAAGTTGATGGAAAGGTCAATGAATGTGAAGACTTCTAAGAGCTTAGGGTACTGCATTTCAATCCCTTTGTAGATCAATGTGATGGAGAAATCGCGATTGGTGTCATCCAAGGTTGAGTAAAGGTACCATTTCGACTTTACGTTGCTTTGCATGTACATAAAGTTTCCTGTTGCAGATTTCATGGCATTCAACGACTGAAAGAATTCCATGGGCAATTTACCGACAAATGCATTAATAGAAACGTCAATTATCTATAACTTAATGTGGCACCTGAGAGTTTCGACAACCTCGGATATGTGACGACCATGGCTGATTGATGGAAGTACCGTCGGATAGTGTCATTAGAATCATGTACGGACACCAAATTTTTTCATCGTCAGGCCGACATGTCATATTTAGAAATGGCTCCACCGTTGAATAAGATTTAGTCTCATCCCTACATACTATCATCAATGAGACCGAGGTTGTACTATAAGATGGATTGATTAGAAATTATCTATACTTGGCCGTGTACCCTACAAATCAAACTATCCTGGTGTATTGTTGTAATATTTATGGCTATGCGAATATTTGTGATTATGTAATTATAAGCGGGGCTTAAAGTGGAATATTAGGAGCAAATGTGGGCTTGATACTTAAGGCCCAAAACACCCAGGACAGCCCACATTTCCCCTCCCATTTAGTCGACCAAGGCCTGGCCGAATGAGGCCACATCCATGCAAGAAATCAACAAGTGGCAAGAGGGACTGCATGAGGTGTCGCTGCCCCTTGCTTCCACCAGAGATTTCCCATGCAAATCTAATGATTACTAGCTAATTCAGAAAACAAAACGAAAGAGAAGGGGGAGGAGTGAACGAGGGAGTGATCGAAAGAGAGAGTAACCGAGAGAAAAAGAGAGAGAGTCCGAGAGAAAGAGAGAGTTCGTGAGGGTGCATCGGCGAGGGAAAGAAGGAGACCTGCCCCACCGTGAGCACACCTGCTGCCGCCATCGACACCACCTAGCTTCGCCATCGATTGAGCCGCGCCCGAAGCCCGCAAGTTGCCATTTTGCTTGCTGTGGTTGCGTCGGACTTAAGGCAAGTGAAGTCCATTGATCTACAATATGCTGTGCTGTGGTTGTTTAGTGAAGTGTAATAGATTTTGGAGATGCTTGAATTTTGATGCTGGACGTTGGAATTTCGAAAGGATAGAAGTAGTTCTTTAGGACTAGTAAACTGTTTCATGGAAAAACAGCTTGACCTTTCGCGACTCCGTGAATTTTATGCAATTATCTAGTGGAAACTTGACTTTGTATCCTTGATGAAAGTTGTAGATGATATCTTGAGGAGTAACATACTAAAATTTTAGAAGAAACGGACAAGTATTGGTCGGTGAAAAGATTTTTCTTTAAAAGTGTTAAACCTGGAAACTGTTACAGAGGGTTAGGGAGAGTTATAGTGATTATAGCTTTTGATCTATAATGAATCTGACTTCGAGTTCTTCATGAAACTTTTATCTATAGGTTTTATATATAACATATTAAAATTTCCGAATTTTCTGAGTTCATTTAGGGGTTTTACTGAATTTGTTATTAAAACTGTGCAATAGTGATGTTTGAAGTTTTATGGCTGTGATGCACGGACCATTGTGATTCATACGAAATTTTCTTGACTTGGTGTTCTTCATAAAAAAATTTCCCCTAGATATTTTTTATAACTTGTTAAATTATTAGAATTTATTAAGATCTTTTACTAATTTTTCCAGAATTTCAATTAGTGGAGTGCATTCTGTTTTGTTCGAAAACTGTTTTATTTCAAAAACAATTGAATTGCTCTATGAGTTGTGATGCCTTGGGTCGTTATTTATACAATGGATGCGGTGACATTTAGCATATCATATAACATCAAAAATTGATGAGGCTTTATAAACTCATTGAAACTTTTGACATTATGGCATCAAATGTTATTTTCAAAGTGAGACATATATGTATATATCATGATGTTGATGATACCGTCGGACGGCTGAGTCAACGATGCCCCGGGAGTGTCGGGATGCCCATAGGGTCAAGTGAGTCGACGCCGATTGGATGCCCGGAGGTGTGTGCCGGAGGTCCTTGGGAGTTTCGAGATGCCCGGTTGTAAGTATTGTACGTAAATCCTGGATGGAAGGGGCAACCGTGTTCATGGCGAGCCCTGGATGTGCCTCGTGATGCCAGGTGGGGTGCGAGATTCCCGGAGGTGTGTGCCGGAGGTCTCACATGCCAGGTTGGATGCCAAAGCCCGGAGGGATGCAAATACTAGTCTTCGGGAAAATGAGAATTCTTTTGAATATCAAAATGGGAAATAAATCATGTGCATGTGTGTGTGCATATGGCATGGTACATGAGTTGTCTATGAATTTTGAGTTGGTAATATTTGGTATTGAAAATGTGGTTATAAAGGTATGGAATAAACCTTATGGATATATATTCATGGTTGCATAGATGTTATGCGCATTTCACATGAAATCTTGGTTGTCTTGCTTGTTGCATTGTGTAGTTTGATGGATCTTTTACTGCTAAGTGGTTGTACTCACCCCTTTTTGGGGACTAACATTTCAGACTAGAGACATGCCTCTGCTACCAGTCACCCCAGGCACGTTCTATGGCATACCGACCGATGTCGAGTGTGAGTGTACGGAGCATCATCACCCCGAGATACGGGGGTTAGTCTTTGTCCGTGTGCGGGTTCTGGTCTTGTATGATGTTGGTTCACCTGCCGACCCAGTCATTCAGGAATTTCTGTTTGTGCATGTCTGCTGTGATGGGATCATGCTGGGGATGCTGCCCCTACCAGCTGATGGATCGGGCTGGGTGTGACTGAGAGTGATGGGTAGCAAATGAAGCTTTTTGGATTGCCGACACTTACTGATAGACTCATGTATAGGACTTTTGAGAAAGAAAAGAAAAAGGGAGTCGGGTACTTTTGGTATATAGCCAAGCTTAGAAAAGCCTTGGCCTTTTGATGTACCGACTCATGATGTCCATCAAGTTATGTAAATAAAAGTGTTCGGCTCTAACTTATATAAGATGTGTCGTTGGTGTGCATTGCATTATTTTGTTTGAGTATGGGATAGGGAGATTTTGAATATGCTTCCGCTATATGAATTGCGCTGAGACCGATCTAAAGGATATAAACCCCCAAGACTTATGAACCCATTATAATTCTATGGTATCAGAGTGATATATTATTAGGCAAAGAGAAAGGTAAGCAAACTATGGCGATCCTAACGGATCGGGGGCCGTGTCAGGGGTGCCACACTTAAGGAATGTGGAATTGGATTTAGGCCTTTCTATGACACCGTGGAATTTATTGGATTGCAAAATAAGGCATGAAGCTTTTGTAGAGATCCCAACCATGATGGGAAGGTGTCCATGATACAATTATTTGCAAAGGCGATGATCCTAAGCATTTTGCAATTGGCCAAGGACCTCGGTGACTTACCTTGCAACTGGTTGTCATTCAAATCATGCATTGTTAGTTGTGTCTCTGTCACCAATACCTCAGGAATGATCCCATGGAAATTGTTGCCTTTTAGGTTCAACGTCATGAGAGATTTGCTGATATTGCCCAAACAAACTGGAAGCACACTAGTCAAATTGTTAGTATACAAGTCTAGTGTGATTGCTGAACTCAATTGGCAGATCCATGGCGGTAATGTTCCTATCAGCTCATTGTTGGATACTATATAGGACATTGTCGATGACGGTGCTTCAGGGGGTGGTCCTTTCAACATGTTATGAGAGAAGTCTATTGTGTACATATATTAAGCATGCATCGGGCAATATCAATCAAGACCAATTAACAGGTCATGAGAGAGATTCAAAAACAACATGTCATTAAAATTAACATTCCACAACCAAAAGGGCATTTCTCCCGTAATGTTATTATCCGACAGGTCCAACCAATCCATACCCTTTTGGTTTTGTAAAAATGTCGGAAAATTGCTCAAATTGCACGGTGCCAGTCCTAGGGCCCAAAGTTGAGGAAGAATAACATTTGCGCAACTCGTGCGGCATGATAGCTAGTTAGATGATAGTTAGACACTCCCAATTGCTTGAGCTTGAGAAAGTTGTCTAGTTCAACAGTACTGCTAAAGGTTTTTTCAAAGAGGCGGAGGACTTGGAGATTTTGGAATTGATAGATTGATGAAAGTATCTAGCCCTAGAATTAATTGCGTGCAAGGTCAAGCATGACTAGTTGTGTCATGGTCACAAGCCAAGACAGTATGGAACCCAATAGTTGATTGATTTAGAGATCCAAATCAGTCAGGGTCTGTTTGGTAATGCTTTTGTTTCAGGGAACAATTTCTTTTAAGAAATAGTTTTTTCCATTTTTATTCCTGGGAACAATTTCTCAATAAAAGAATGTGTTTGGTAACTACATAAAATTTCTATTCTTGAAAAAAAAAATGCGTTTGGTATATGATTCACAATGTATAATTTCTTTTAATTTTTTTCTTATTCTTCTTTATCACTGCCACCACCGATCGTCATTGCTAGCCAATAATGATCGCTGACGACGGACCACCGCTCGCCGCTACCAACTGCCGTGGTCAACTGTTGATCGGGGCCAACTCGGATCGACAGTTGATCGTGATGGTTGGTGGCGGCGGGCGATGATCCATCGTCAGCGGTCATCAGTGGCTAGTAAGGATGGTCAATGACAGCGGCGGTTATTGGCGGGCGGCGGTGACAGTTGTCAACGCCGGTCAGTCAATTAGCTAACCGGCGACAACGACAGCCGGCTGTCGGCCAGCCAATGAGCAGTGGCCTCAATGGTCATTGGCGGTGGGCCGTGGCGGGCGGTAGCGACGGTGACGGCAGCCGACCGGCAGTCGATCAGTCGATGGGCGGCAAGAGGTAGTCGATTGATGGGCGACTGGCGGTGGCAAGAGGTAGGCGATCGCGGTGGGCGATGACGGTCAGCTAGCGATGGCGGCAGTGGCCAAACAGCAAGGGCAACGGCAAAGGGAAGGGGCGGCAAGGAAGAAGAAAAGAAAAAATAACTTATTTCTAGAAATTGTTCCCGAGAAGAAGACGCTACTTTTTTTTACTTTTTGTTTCTGTTCCAAATCTATTCCCTAGCCACTTTTCTATTCCAAGGAATAGAAAAATCAATTGATGTTACCAAACGGATTTATGTTCTTTTTTTGTTCCTAGGAACAAAAGATCATAAATTGGGAGAAATAGAAACGTTACCAAACAGGGCCTCAGTCGAGTGAGGTTCATGAGTTGAGATGGGATGGTACTGCTTAATTGGTTGCCAACAATGCCTAATTGCACAAGTTGAGATGAGTTTTCGATTGAAGGGGGAATCACGTCATATAAATTGATCATCCTGAGGTTCAAAGTGACGAGCTTTTTTATCTTCCAAACCCAAGACAGAGGAAGCAGGCTGGGCAGCGAATGGGTTCACTACGACATCAAGGTATTCAAGGTTGCTAAGGTTAGCAAATGAAGCCGGGGTAGATCCTGAGAAGTCGTTACCACCGATGTCAATATAACTCAACAAAGGAAGGTTTCCGATTGACATGGGTAGAGATCCTGTCAAATTGCAGAAATTCAGATTCAATATCTACAAGGAACGGAGATTACCTACTGAAGTTGATAGCTCCCCGTAAAAGTTCATGCTTATCAATTGCAGCTCTTCAAGAGGACTACTCGAGTTGAAGTCATGCAGCCGTGAGAGCTTCATTGTAACCCACCCCAAGATATCGCAAATTCGATAAATGAAAAATGGCAGATGGAAATACACCATGCATGTCACACTCATCCATGTTCAGCCGTCTCAGTGAGGACAGATTTGCCAAGGTGTTAGGCACTTGGGACGGCATTTTGACGAAACTAAGGAGAAGTTCTTCCAGGCTGGTCAGATTTTGAGCTAGGTTCTCAGGTCCGGTGCTTTCACCTGCAACAAATGTCTATATGGATCCCAATTCCAACATAGGTTGAGGTACACTAACCTCGTCAGCTTGAAGATTTTTGTGGGGACTCGGCCAGAATAAACGAAAGCAGAGAGATCGAGATGAGTCAATCTTGAGAGATCTCCAAGTCGGGATGGTATTTGAGAGTAGTTGAAGTGATTGTTGCTGATATCGAGCTTTTCAAGATGAGCAAGCTGGAGAGTGTACTATTGTTGTCGATAGAACCATAGAGAAAACTACTTCTCAGGTCGAGAACTATTATATGGCCCGTGTTCTTGTCGCACTCAACCCCATCCCAGGAGTAGCAGTCTTGACTGTTTTTCCAAGGATAAAGTCTTGGGACGAACGGGAGGATCATCCGACAAATTGGCAATTTCATATATCTCTTTAAACTGTAGCAGGGCATTCATTTTATCCTCGAGACACAGAGGTTTCGTAGAACAAGAAAGATTGTGCGCGCCAATCGGCTGAGACGACAAGTACAAGAAAAGCAAGTGTATGGACATGTAGAGGCACGACGAGGAAGCCATTTTGTTCCAAAAAGAGACAACGTACTTTGTGATGAGCAGAGTATGAGAGAGTGAAGCAAATTTTATAGGGGGGCTTGGTGCTTGGGGGTATGAACACGCCTCATCTCATGGTAGGATGCGTCGAATCAATGACTATGTGCAGTACCTATGAATATTTAGGTGCGGGCGCATAACTTAGTCCAGTGCTTTAACGTGTAAGTACCGGGGAACATAATGAGAACTCAGCCAATAGATCTACATTGGCATGGAAAACTTGGGTCAACCATGGAGAAAGCAGCAAAAAAGTATATGAAATGGTAATAATTAAGGATCGAAATTGAAGAGTTAGGTTGCTCTATGTTGGACTTTTTTGTTTGCGGCATTAGTGCTCTTTTGACTTTGAATTCATGATCTGTGGACATTTCCTTGGGTCACTGATTAGGAATGTAATTTATATTATGTAATGCGTTTGGAGAAATCAAGACTGTTTATAGTTTGGAGCAGTCTTGCCCATTGAGAGTGAGAATAGAGGTGGAATAAAGGTAATTCTCTATGTTCAATATGGTGTTTGTATTGTGCCATAGATGAATATCGTTCCCTAATATTTTCTTGTTGTTTGTTCTAACTATATCGTTGAAATAAAGAGAAACCGCAGACCAAAACTAGACTGTTGCTGGTTCCATCAAGATCTAAGATAAAGTAAACAGACAAAAGTGAAATGTACATTTTTAGAATACCTCTCTATATAAATTTTATCACTAACTAAAATTCCTTTTTGTTTTCGCTACTTAACCATCAAAATCTTCAAAAGGGTACCCCGGACATACATACACACACACACACACACACACACAAACATGTAAGTGGGTAAAATTCGCGCGTAGGGTTGAATGATGTGCCACTCTCACATGTGAATTTTACCTAGAAATTTAACTTTTTAAGACTTTAAAATCTCAAATGCTAGAAAATCTCTAATTCTCAATTGATATACAAAAAACAAGAGAATCACGCATGTTGTGGTAATTAACATTTGAAAGTGATCGACCATATATATATAAGATCCAAGGCAGGTTAAATGCTATTTTATTCTCACGTCTCTTTTTCTGAATTTAAGTTATATCACATGAAAATTCTTATTACTAAAATGAGAACAAACTCCTATATAAAGGTTTTATTTTACGAGAGTTACTTACCACTATCAATGAGGCTCGTGGTATAACACTACTAGTAATTATCACAAATTCAAAAACTAAACGGACGAATTCACATATGGTCACGTACGACAATGAGCAGGCAAAATACGTGGTCTCGGCAGATCAATTCAAAGTTGCAATTGAAAGGATCAAACATAAATGTCTTATTCAGAACACGTAACGATCAACCGAACGCCAATGTGCAAGAGTTCTACTCAAAGTCGTACGCAGATTCCCTCAAAAAATCATCGAACACTTAGTTGACATTCTAATCAAATGATCCACGCACCAGAATGTGTCAACATTCGTCTCCCTATCATCACCGAGGCAACACAATGAGTTCAAATCGATAGCAGAAGCTAACATTTTTCTAAAAATGATTGATTGCTTGAAATAATTAATCAAATGAAAAATACTTTCCTTATTGATAACAATTTATCATGCAGGATGAAAATATTTTTCATTCATTCATTTAATTAAATGATACAAATGATCTTCTTTTTTTTTTTAAAAATTGTTTTCGAAATCATTTAGTCTTTGCGAAACAAATTGAGCTAAGATATCGGCCTGAGTTTTGCTAAAACGAGAGCAGATACCATTCGATTAAACATATCAATTGGATATGAGGAAGGCAATCACAGAAAAAAGCTCGAAGACTTGAATGAATGAAAGAGTAAATGGCGAATGTGGCACGAGCTCTTCAGCGACAATGGTTGAGGATAGGGGTTGGCTTGAGGCGACAATCAACGGCGGTGAATGACGTCCTAAGAAGGTGAATTGACTATGAATTCTCTGGAATTTCAATTCTAGAGAGAAGGAACTTCTAGAAATTTCACACTTAAGGTATTTTTACCCCCGTTCTTTCTTAAATTTTTTTTTTCAGATCTTTCTGTTAGTATCAAGTAGGACGAGCGCTGATAGCGAGGAACTTTTGGTAGTCGAATTATGGGTTTGTGTTGGAGATGTATTCATATGTTTTATTGGATTATATAAACTAAAATATTTTGTTTTGACTTTGAGACTGCATCCTTCTGGTGAAGAGAATGATGGCTGTATCACTACTTCTACTCTAGTAAGATTTGGGGTGTGACAAAAACTATAGCAAGCTCTCCTCTGTTATTGACAGGATGAGCACAATATCCTTGTAATACAGAAAATGCATGTCTTTATATAATTTGGTGTTGAGTATATAATGTGCGATTTATCAAATCATTACCATTTGCAGGTGTTAGACATGACCTAAGTATTTGCACATACATGCAGTGTTGGTACTTAGACCTGAACATTTCGGCAATCTGTAAGTTAGTTTGAAGACTTGGTCCCTGATTTTCTGCTCTTTTCTAGACCTGACACTTTTTCCAAGGTGCAAGTCAAGGAATTAAAAGTTTAATTCCTATTAAATTTCGATAAAAAAGTCTAGGAATTAAAAGTAACATCCGGATGGTCCTGAATAAAGAAGGAAAATACAAATTTGCCACTCGAGATCGGACAGAACCTTCTTGGTAAAAGATCATCTACGTTTACCTCTAGACAAACCTACCGTCATAAACCTGTTGACAAGTCTACGCAGTGGCATGTCAAGGGTCAGTGCCAGTGATTTTTTTCGCTCTTACGGGTCCTATTGACTAATCCGTGTTTTCTTTCTTCTTTTGAAATTTTGTCTTTTATCTCACTTCAAGCTAGTGATCTCTGAACTCTTCCATGGATTAAAGTTCAGAAGTACAATTTTTCCTGGTGATCAGGAAAGTAATTGACATAATATGATGCCCCGGGAAGAGCCAAAAGACATTCTCGGAGAGTTGAAATAGTTCATAAGGTGAACCTGTCCATTGATATAAACTGTATCACTCTTTCATTCTCTAATAAAAAAAAGCATCATACTCCAACAATAAATTTCCCAGTTATGTTGTGCCTACATTATTCGATGAGTGAAAAATCGAACTCGGGCTTCGCTAACTTCAAGCTATAAGAAAAAAGCACCCTTGAATTTGAGTAGCATGAAGGAACTTCTCAGGTTTCGTCTGTCAAAGGCGAGGCCAATAACTAGTCCAACGAATAGGCCAGCTCCATATCCTGTGACAACTGCTTGCCAACTAAGATCAGGCAAAAACCTTGAATCTGCATCCTCTTTACTCGGTGGCGATGAGGCCTAATCTCCGCATTCCTTTGATAATGGCCGCCCACAAAGTCCCACATTCTCAAGATATGAAGTATTGAGGAACGTATCGAACTGCCCTCCCTTTGGTATGGGTCCTGAAAGTAAGTTATGAGACACGTTAAACAGGCCGAGGAAATTGAGCCGAGTCAGCTGCTGCGGGACTTGCCCTGTCAGCTTGCTCTGAGACAGATCCAGCGATTCGAGTGCTTCGATGTTCCCCAACGAAAATGGGATTTGACCTGTGACCACATTGTCAGAGAGATTGAGAGAGTGAAGTCCTATGAGATTCTCGAGTGCTTCAAATTGGTTTCTGGACAAATCAATGGCCGTCAAAACATCCAAAACTTCATGTATACCATTTGTATGCCCTGGTTGTTCATCGACAAGGAGTAGTTATAATCGCCGTAGTAATTGTACATGGGCACGGTGGTGGGCATGAGCTTTGTTGCATACATGCAAGTAGTTTTTTGTCAACTTGCTGATGATCTTGGTACCTGCCCCTCAAGTCTATCTGTCTCAGATCAACCATCATTAGGCTTCTTGCATTCGTCCAGTATTCAAAGAGAACCACTGATGTTGCCCAGACATGTCGGAAGCATGCCGCTTAAACTGTTATAAGACAAATCAAGCGCAACTAGGGAATCAAAGTTGCAGATCGTTGGCAGTACCTCCCCCGTAAATTTGTTGTTTGAGAGTAAATAGTAGAGGCTGGATGCAGGTGGAATGACGACTGGCCCTCAAAACATATTAAATTGAAGGTCTACAGTGTGCACCCTAGTCCAAGGAAGAACTTTGGCTGCTGTTCAAATTCCGTGAGACGATTATGAGAAACATTCAGATACTGTAGGTTTCCTCTACTTATGCTTAAGAACCATCGAGGCAACTGACAGCTTATGCCATTGTACGATAAGTCCATCAACTCTAGCTCGTCTTGGCTCCGTAGAAAATTGGGGAACCCGTTTTAGTTGCACTATGACAATCCCAAGACGGTCAGCTTGCCCAGTGTAGTTTTGGCACTCTTGTGCAATAGCATGATATGGTTGCCCGAAAGATGCAGGATGCTCAGTCGTTTGAGCAAGCAATTGTGTACAAGGACAGCGTTCCATTCAACATATTCGAGTAGAGGTTAAGATACCTGAGATTCACAAGTCTAGAGAGCGAGGTTGGGATCGGACCTTCCAAATCATTGTATAAGAGCTTCAACCCAGTCAAGTGTGTCAAATTCCCATGGCGGAATGTGACCATGTAAATGACAGAACCCTAGGTCTATCTAGTTTAAACTATTCTTCTAGGCTGACCCATGGGCTTTGTAAGTAGAGACCTTACCAAGGGGGCAATCTTAGTCATTTTGTCACAAGACTTTGTGTTGTGACCATAATTTGATATTGAACAAAAGACTGGTCGATAGATAGACCATCGATGTGTGTTTTGATAAGAGATGAATCAATGAATGGACCATTGACGTGATTTTTGAGATAGAGATTAATCAATGGATTTGACCATTGATGCTTGAATCCATTGATGCTTGAATTCTAAATATGGTTTAAATGAGTATTTTCTAAATTGGAGAAAGCTTGTTGAACTGGAACAAACCATATATGACTTGACTTGTGTATTAAAGTGTTGGACTATGAATTCATGGTATTGTTTTAGTATGCATAGTGATTGCTCGATTTGCTTAGAAGAGTTACGTACTACTCATTGAGCTTGTGGTTGCTCATCTCTCTCTTTCCTAACCTTTTCAGATTATTGGGTTAGCAGCTAATAGAGCAAGAGTGCTATTGATAGGGACTTTGGAAGTGGACTTTGGGTGACTAGAGGCTGCATGTTTCGGGGGGAAGGATGGCCATGTGATCCCCTTTTCTACTCAAATTCGGGGTGTGATGCGATCGACGGGGCGGGTGATGTTCGAAGAAGAAGAATGGACTACGAAATCTCAAGAATTGGATTCTAGAGAGAAGGAAATTCTGTCAGCCCGTAAGATGCTATCAGGTGTAGTATGGTCCGTTGTTACATGTCCCCTAGCCAGAATTCCTTCGCTCTTCTCAGTTCCTGCGCGCGCGCGCTTTATGGGCCAAACTCTCACGGGCTTTAGAGGCTCCGACTTAACCTTGTGAATTTGGGCCTGTGCAGAAGTCGCTTAATGTGACTTTAAATTTGGGCTTGGCTAGTGGTCTGGGTTAGTGGACCAGGCCAAAGTGAGCGAGTTAGACTTAATAGATGGGCTCAGGAAAATGGATTTAGGTCCTTGCATAAATGGCCAAATTGGACTCTCTCGTTTATTGATTTATTATTATTTTTCTTGGTTTTACAAAGATGGAAACTTGATTTATCGGCAAAAATTCAGGTGTCAATAATAAGTCAACATATCAAATGATCCTTCTTTGAGGAAAAATAAAAGATTAAACAGACAAATCAAATGACATTAACTAAGTACATGACTAGCAAGCGTGATAAGAAGTTTAGAAAATTCTCTTGTGCTATGTTGGTTCTCAGCATAATATACTGCTTTGTGAGAGAGAATTTGATTTTTTTTACTGTACAAACATAAAAGAAGATCCGAAAAGCAAAAGTGATATGTATATTTTTCACGAGAATCATTTGTTGTGGTTCTTGTCTAATCAATCTCCAAATGCAGATTTTGCTTCAAATGTCAATACAACCATTGTCTATATAACTTGTGAGGTGACAAACAACTAAAGCAAATGATCGAGGTGTGGATGAGAGTCAAGATTTGCATAAAGTTATGAGAACATTGTACCATTGCTATTTAATGTTTTACTAGAATCCGTAAACGGGTTTCAGCAAGTGATGTGAACCCTGGACAGAAAAAATCCTTGTGGCAATTCAGATTTGAGTATTCACTAGTAATACTCTTGCTTCATCATTGATAGGAAAAGGCACACATGAGCTAGGTTTACAAGCTGACAATTGCTTTAAAAATAGATGTGATGAGAGATTAGCTGAAGAAAATGAAGTTTGACGTAATAACTGTAAAGATACTACCGAGAAGCAAGTACATTTGAGAAAAAGAAGGAAATACCTAGCTCAATTTTTAAGGGAGTTCTAATATTTGCATAAATTGAGAAACTTGCTTGACCACGAGTTCCTACCTCTCCTAGGCTGCCGCCGACTAGGCCATCGCCTTCTCCTGGCATTTCCTTCAAACCAATCATGTTTCCAAGAGATGAATGCATTTCCGATGACCACTCCAATCACTAAGCCGCTCCCATACCCCATAAGAACAATTTTCCAATTGAGTTCAATTGGTGATCCCAGGTCTTCTTCTTGGTAGGTTGAAGGTTGTCTTGACTTATCTGCTGAATCTTGACATTTCGTGGATATGAATTCCCCACACAATCCCAAGTTTCCTTCAAAAGAATCGTTTGAAAATGTATCGAACTGTTTCCCTCTAGGCACAGACCCGGTCAGATTGTTATAAGACAGGTTTAGGAAAGAAAGGAACCCGAGTTCTATTAGCTTCTGAGGGATTTGTCCTGAGAGTTTATTTTGAGAAAGGTCTAATGACTCAAGCGCCGTGAGATTCCCTAACGATGATGGGATGTAACCAGTGAAGGAATTATTGGAAAGGTTAAGCCCTTGCAGTCCTTTGAAATCACCTATGACACTGGGGATCTCTCCTTTTAACAAATTGTTGGAGAGGTCGATGATCGTTAAGACTTCTGGTATCTTTGGGTAATACGATTTGAGCCCTTTGTAAATAACCATCATGGAAAAATCGTAATTGCCATAGTAGGTGAGCATAAGGTATTGTGGCGGATATAGAGCTTTGTGCATGTATGTAAAGTTCCGCGTCTCGAATTTCATGGCGTTCCAAGACTGAAAGAATTCCATGGGCAACTTACCGATGAATGCATTAGAAGAGAGGTCAAGTATCCGCAACTTAGGGAACGCATGACTCGATTGAGGTCTCTCTATAACACCATGGAATTTATTGGATCGCAAAATAAGGATACGAAGCTCCGGTAGTGATCCCAACCATGATGGGAAGGTGTCCGTGATAAGATTGTTTGCAAAGTTGATGAACTTGAGCTTTTTGCAATTGGCTAAGGACCTCGGTAAATTACCTTGCAATTGGTTATCACTCAAATCAATCATCGTCAATTGCATCCCCCTCACTGAGAGCTCTGGAATGCTCCCGTGGAAATTGTTGCCTTTTAGGTTCAATACCAGGAGTGATTCACTGATATTGCCCAAACAAATAGGAAGCACACCGGTCAAATTGTTAGAAGACAAGTCTAGTGTGATTGCTGAACTCAAATTACAGATCCATGCTGGCAATGCTCCCGTCAAGTTGTTGTTAGATACTATATAGGACATTGTTGACAATGGTGCTTCGGGGGGTGGTCCTTTCAACATGTTATGAGAGAGGTCTATCGTGTACGTATATAAAGCATGCATCGGGTAATATCGATCAAGACCAGTTAAGAAGTTATGAGAGAGATTCAAGTAGACCATGCTATTAAAACTGCCATTCCATACCCAGAAGGGCACTTCGCTAATGTTGTTGCTGGACAAGTCCAACCATTGAATATCCTCTTGGTTTTGTAAGAATGCCGGAAACTCGCTTAAATTGCATGAAGCGAGTCCTAAGACTAAAAGCTGAGGAAGAATAAGATTTGCACTACTCGTGCAGCCTAATAGCCTGTTATATGATAGTTGCAGCACTTGCAATCGTTTGTACTTGTGAAAGTTGTCTAGCTCAATAGTACCATTGAAGTTGTTTTTGAAAAGGCGGAGGAACCTGAGATTTTGAAGTTGAGAGATTGATGAAGGTATCTCACCGTGGAATTTATTGACTGCAAGGTCAAGCGCAACCAGTTGAGTCATGTTCATAAGCCAAGACGGTATAGAACCCGATAGCTGATTACTTCTGAGGAACAAAAAAGTTAGTTGAGTGGGGTTCATGAGCTGAGATGGGATGGCACCGCTTAATTGGTTGCCACTTAAGTATAACTCATTAAGCTGAGACAAGTTTCCAATCGAAGGTGGAATCTCTCCATATAAATTGATCTTTTCGAGTGCCAAATTTGTGAGCTTCTTCTTCTTCCAAACCCAAGAAATAGAGGAAATGGACTGGGTAGTGAATGGGTTCGCTGAGACATCCAGGTATTTGAGGTTGCTAAGATTAGCAAGTGAAGCCGGGATGGATCCTGAGAATTCGCAATAACTTACGTCGAGATAGCTCAAGGAAGGAAGGATTCCAATTGAAGAGGGTAGCTCCCCAGAAAAGCTCGTGGGTTGCATTCTTAGTTCTTCAAGAGGACTGCTTGAGTTAAAGTTTGGTAATCGGCCTGTGAGAGCTTCGTTGGTACCCACATCTAGATATCGCAGCTTCGGTAAATGAAAAATGGCAGATGGAAATACACCGTGCAGGTAGCACCAATCCATGTCCAGCCTTCTCAGTGATGACAGATTTGCTAGAGTGTTGGGCACTTGGGATGACATTTTGACGAAACCAAGGTGAAGTTCTTCCAGGCTAGTCATATTTTGAGCTAGGCTTCTCAGGCCCAGTGCTTTCATCTCCAACAAATGTGTAAAACTATAATGATACGGATCATCTGGAGATTGATTGCAACACAAGCTGAGGTACACCAACCTCGTCAGCTTGAAGATTTCTGTGGGGACTTGACCAGAATAAACGGAAGCAGAGAGGTCGAGATGAGTCAATCTCAAGAGATCTCCAACTCGGGATGGTATTTGAGAGTAGTTGAAGTGATTGCCACTGAGATTGAGCTTTTCAAGATGAGTAAGCTGGAAGAGGGTACTGTTGTTGTCGATAGAACCATAGAGAGAACTACTTCCCAGATTGAGAACAATTACATGGCCCGTGTTCTCATCACACTCGATCCCATCCCAGGAGCAGCAATCCTGACTAATTTTCCAGGATAGAGTCTTGGGATGACCGAGAGGATTACTTGAAAAATTTGCGATGTGATATCTCTCTTTAAATTGTAGCAATGCAGACATTTCATCTTCGAGACATAGAGGTTTCATAGAAAGAGAGAGATTGTGCACGCCAATAGGCTGAGACAACAAGTATAAGAAAATAAAGTGTATGAACATGTAGAAGCACGATGAGCAAGCCATTTGTTTCGAAATAGAGATAATTTTGTTTTGATGAGCAGTGTTAGAGAGGGTGAAGCAGATTTTATAGGTGGCGCTGGGTGCCTAGGGATATGAACACGCCTCATCTCACGTTAGGATGCATCGGACCAATGACTTTTAGAGTGATGAAACACGTGCTGTACCTCTGAATATTCAGGTGCGTGAGCATTGCCTTGCGCAGTGCCTCAACGTGTAGCTGCGTGGAAGACTTGCGTCAATCGTGGAGGAAGCAGCAAAAAGGTATGTGAAATGGTAATATTTGACCATTGGATTGGTAAAAAAATCTGACATGGTGACAGTAAAAGAAAAAATGAGAAAGTTTGACTAATCAACAAAAGGAGAAAGTGGACATATAAATAATTGACGTTCATCCGAGGAGACCTGAGTCAACCGAAGCGCTCTCACATATGGATTTTGCCCATAAATTCAATTTTTATGGACTTTAAAATCTCTAATGCTAGAAAATCTCCAATTCTTATCCATATTTTGGTGATTTAATTGATGTACAAAAAAAAAAAAAAGATTCAGGCATTTATGGTAATTAACATTTGAAACACGGGGTCAATTTTACAAATGTTCAATAAATGAGAGATCAAAATATAAATATACAAAACATAAAAATAATAAAATAATAAAGGGGGAAAAATAAAAACTAAATATTCTCTTCTCTTTTGACTCTCACTTGTCATGACTCATGATTTTCAATGTAAATTCATCCTAAACTCTTTATTATTTATTTATTTATTTGTCAATTTGATTCAAATTAATTTGATTGAAATAATCATAAAATATATATTTAATATATAACAGTCCTAACATGTTAGAATGCTCTATTTTTTGAGAAATAAAGTGCCGGCGTGTCGTGTTTAGTCGTGTTGTATGTCCTATATCAATATCAATGCTACTTAGCATGTAGTTGCATGGAAGACTTGGGTCAACCGTGGAGAAAGCTGTCAAAAAGTGTATGAAATGGCAATATATGACCATTGGATCGATCATAAAGTCAAACATAGTGAGAACGAAGGAAAAAATGAGAAAGTACGACTAGTCACAAAAGGACGAAGCGGATGTAAATAATTGAGGTTCATCCGTGGAGAGACGGATCTCCCGTGGCGGCCTTATATGCGAATTTTGCTCGCAGATTCAATTTTTATGAACTCTAAAATCACTAATGATAGAAAATCTCTAATTCTTATACTTGGTAATTTAATTGACGTACAAAAAAATAGATTCACTCACATTGTGGTAATAAACCTTGATGTAGGACTTTATTCTCATTTTAGTAATAAGATTTTTCATGTAACATAATTTAAATTCAGAAAAAGAGATGTGAAGATAAAATAGCATTTAACTTGCCTTGTATCTTTGATACAAGCAGCCTAGGAAGCATCGATTATTTCCGGGAGCCTTCATGTTGTGTCCGACACTTTGACACGTGTCCAATACTTTTCGACACTTTCCGACACGCATTCAACATGTGTCAGAAAGCTCTCTCGACACGCCCTAACTCGAGAGTCTAGAATTTCAACACACAACCGGGCATTCAATTTTAAAAATTTTCAATAAATGATTGATCAAAATGTAAATATGTGAAAAATAAAAAATGATAAAAATATTAAAGGGGGAAAGAATAACAACCCAGTATTCTCTTCTCTTTCGACTCTCACCCATTGTGACTCATGATGTTTAGTGTAAATTCATTATAAACTCTTTTATTGTTATTTATTCATTTATTTATGAATTTTAATATAATTAATTTGATTGAAATATTATAAATATGCATTTGATGTATAACGTATTCCAACGTGTTGGAATTCTTTATTTTTTAAGTAATGATGTGTTATCGTGTGGTGTGGTGTGGTGTCGTGTAATGTGTTCCATATTGGTATAGATGCATGTAAAACTTTGGTCCACCGTGGAGAAAGTACTGAAAAAATGTATGAAATGATTATATTTTACATATTAGATTGGTCAAAAAGTTAAACACGGTGGGAACAAAAGGAAAAATGAGAAAGTATGACTAGTCACAAAAGGAGAAAGCGGACCTAAATAATTGAGGTTCATCCGTGGAGACTTGAGTCTTTCATGGTACTCTCACATGTGAATTTTGTCAATAGATTCAATTTTTATGGACTTTAAAATCTCTAATGACAGAAAATTTCTAATTCTTATAGTTTGGTGATGCACAAAAAAAAGAAAGAATAGATTCACGAATATTGTGGTAATAAACCTTGATGTAGCACTTTATTCTAATTTTAATAATGAGATTTTTCATGTAATATAATTAAATTCGGAAAAGAGATATGAGAATAAAATAGCATTTAACATGCCCTAGATTTTTTATAAGTGTAGCCTAAGAAGCATCGACACTCTACGGAAGCCTTCTTGTCGTGTCTGATACTCTCCGACACATGCTCGACAGTTCTCAGAAAACTCTTTTTACACGCTCCCATACATGAGTCAAGAATTTCGACAAGCGATTCTGACACTCACATGGTCAATTTCAAAAATTTTCAATAAATAACAGGTCAAAATGTAAATATGCAAAAAAAAAAAAAGTAATTAAGGGGAAATGATAAAAACCAGGTATTCCCCCTTTTTTTTTAATTGTCACTTGTTGTAACTCATGATTTTTAGTGTAAATGAATTCTAACCTCTTTTATTATTTGTTTATTTATTTATGAATTTGAATCAAATTAATTTGATTGAAATAATCATAGAAATGATAATTTATCAAGTATATATAAAATTCTAAATTTAATATACAACGTGCTCCAACAATAAAAATATTAAAGGGGGAAAGAATAAAAATCCAGTATTCTTTTCTCTTTCGACTCTCACTTATCGTGACTTATAATGTTTAGTGTAAGTTCATTACAAACTCTTTTATTGTTATTTATTTATTTATTTATGAATTTGAATGTAATTAATTTGATTGAAATATTATAAATATGCATTTGATATATAACGTATTCCAACATGTCGGAATTCTTTATTTTTTAAAGTAATTTTGTGTTATCGTGTCGTGTCGTGTAGTGTGTTCCATATTTGTATAGATGCATGTGAAACATGGGTCCACCATGGAGAAAGTAGTGAAAAAGTGTATGAAATGATTATATTTTACATATTAGGTTGGTCAAAAAGTTAAACACGGTGGGAACACGGTGGGAACAAAAGAAAAGATGAGAAAGTATGCCTAGTCACAAAAGGATAAAGCGGACCTAAATAATTGAGGTTCATCCGTGGAGACTTGGGTCTTTCGTGGTACTCTCACATGTGAATTTTTCCAATAGATTCAATTGTTATGGACTTTAAAATCTCTAATGATAGAAAATCTCTAATTCTTATACTTTGGTGATGCACAAAAAAAAAAAAAAAAATAGATTCACGCATATTGTGGTAATAAACCTTGGTGTAGCACTATATTCTAATTTTAATATTGAGATTTTTCATGTAATATAATTAAATTCAGAAAAAGAGATATGAGAATAAAATAGCATTTAACTTGCCCTGGATTTTTCATATGTGTAGCCTAAGAAGCATCGACACTCTCCGGAAGCCTTCTTGTCATGTCCGATACTCTCCGACACATGTCCGACAGTTCTCAAAAAACTCTCTTAACACACTCCCACACACGAGTCAAGAAGTTCGACATGCGATTCTGACACTCACATTGTCAATTTTAAAAATTTTGAATAAATAACGGGTCAACATGTAAATATGCAAAAAATAAAAAATAATAAAAGTAATTAACGGGAAAAGATAAAAACCCAGTATTCCCTTATTTTTTTTACTGTCACTTGCTGTAACTCATGATTTTTAGTGTAAATTAATTCTAAGCACTTTTATTATTTGTTTATTTATTTATGAATTTGAATCAAATTAATTTGATTGAAATAATCATAGAAATGATAATTTATCATGTATATATAAAAATCTACATTTAATATACAACGTGTTCGATAATAAAAATATTAAAGGGGGAAATAATAAAAATCCAGTGTTCTTTTCTCTTTCGACTCTCACTTATCGGGACTCATTATGTTTAGTGTAAATTCATTACAAACTCTTTTACTGTTCTTTCTTTATATATGAATTTCAATCTTAAATATGCATTTGATATATAACATATTCCAACGTGTTGGAATTGTTTATTTTTTTAAGTAATTATGTGTTATCGTGACGTGGCGTGACGTGTGGCGTCGTGTCGTGCCGTGTCGCGTGTTCCATCTTAAATATGCATTTGATATATAACCTATTCCAACGTGTTGGAATTCTTTATTTTTTAAGTAATTATGTGTTATCGTGACGTGACGTGACGTGTGGCGTCGTGTCGTGTCGTGTCGCGCATTCCATATTAGTATAAATGCATGTGAAACATGGGTCCACCGTAGAGAAAGTAGCGAAAAAGCCGTAGAGAAAGTAGCGAAAAAGTGTATGTAATGATTATATTTTACATATTAGATTGGTCAAAAAGTTAAACACGGTGGGAACAAAAGAAAAGATGAGAAAGTATGCCTACTCACAAAAGGAGAAAGCGGACATGAATAATTGAGGTTCATCCGTGGAGACTTGGGTCATTCGTGGTACTCTCACATGTGAATTTTGCCAATAGATTCAATTGTTATGGACTTTAAAATATCTAATGATAGAAAATCTCTAATTCTTATACTTTGGTGATACAAAAAAAAAAAAAAAAAGATTCACGCATATTGTGGTAATAAACCTTGACGCAGCACTTTATTCTAATTTTAATAATGAGATTTTTCATGTAATATAATTAAATTCGGAAAATGAGATATGAGAATAAAATGGCATTGAACTTGCCCTAGATTTTTCATATGTGTAGCCTAAGAAGCATCGACACTATCGGAAGCCTTCTTGTCGTGTCGATACTCTCCAAAGCACACGTCCGACAGTTCTCAGAAAACACTATTTACACGCTCCCACACACGAGTCCAGAATTTTGACAGGCGATTCGACACTCACATGGTCAATTTTAAAAATTTTGAATAAATAACGGGTGAAAATATAAATATGCAAAAAATAAAAAATAATAAAAGTAATTAAGGGAAATGATAGAAACCTAGTATTCACTTTTTTTTTTTTTTTTTTTTACTTTCACTTGCTGTAACTCATGATTTTTAGTGTAAATTAATTCTAAGCACTTTTATTATTTATTTATTTATTTATGAATTTGAATCAATTTAATTTGATTGAAATAATCATAGAAATGATAATTTATCATGTATATATAAAAATCTACATTTAATATACAACGTGTTCGATGATAAAAATATTAAAGGGGGAAATAATAAAAATCCAGTGTTCATTTCTCTTTCGACTCTCACTTATCGGGACTCATTATGTTTAGTGTAAATTCATTATAAACCTTTTACTGTTGTTTCTTTATTTATGAATTTCAATCTTAAATATGCATTTGATATATAACATATTCCAACGTGTTGGAATTGTTTATTTTTTTAAGTAATTATGTGTTATCGTGACGTGGCGTGACGTGTGGCGTCGTGTCGTGCCGTGTCGCGTGTTCCATATTAGTATAGATGCATGTGAAACATGGGTCCACCGTAGAGAAAGTAGCGAAAAAGTGTATGTAATGATTATAATTTACATATTAGATTGGTCAAAAAGTTAAACACGGTGGGAACTAAAGAAAAGATGAGAAAGTATGCCTACTCACAAAAGGAGAAAGCGGACATGAATAATTGAGGTTCATCCGTGGAGACTTGGGTCTTTCGTGGTACTCTCACATGTGAATTTTGCCAATAGATTCAATTGTTATGGACTTTAAAATCTCTAATGATAGAAAATCTCTAATTCTTATACTTTGGTGATGCACAAAAAAAAAAAAAAAAATAGATTCACGCATATTGTGGTAATAAACCTTGATGCAGCACTTTATTCTAATTTTAATAATGAGATTTTTCATGTAATATAATTAAATTCGGAAAATGAGATATGAGAATAAAATGGCATTGAACTTGCCCTAGATTTTTCATATGTGTAGCCTAAGAAGCATCGACAATATCTGGAAGCCTTCTAGTCGTGTCAGATACTCTCCAGCACACGTCCGACAGTTCTCAGAAAACACTATTTACACGCTCCCACACACGAGTCCAGAATTTTGACAGGCGATTCTGACACTCACATGGTCAATTTTAAAAATTTTGAATAAATAACGGGTGAAAATATAAATATGCAAAAAATAAAAAATAATAAAAGTAATTAAGGGGAAATGATAGAAACCCAGTATTCACTTTTTTTTTTTTTTTTTTACTTTCACTTGCTGTAACTCATGATTTTTAGTGTAAATTAATTCTAAGCACTTTTATTATTTATTTATTTATTTATGAATTTGAATCAATTTAATTTGATTGAAATAATCATAGAAATGATAATTTATCATGTATATATAAAAATCTACATTTAATATACAACGTGTTCGATGATAAAAATATTAAAGGGGGAAATAATAAAAATCCAGTGTTCATTTCTCTTTCGACTCTCACTTATCGGGACTCATTATGTTTAGTGTAAATCCATTATAAACTCTTTTACTGTTGTTTCTTTATTTATGAATTTCAATCTTAAATATGCATTTGATATATAACCTATTCCAACGTGTTGGAATAGTTTAGTTTTTTAAGTAATTATGTGTTATCGTGACGTGGCGTGACGTGTGGCGTCGTGTCGTGCCGTGTCGCGTGTTCCATATTAGTATAGATGCATGTGAAACATGGGTCCACCGTAGAGAAAGTAGCGAAAAAGTGTATGTAATGATTATATTTTACATATTAGATTGGTCAAAAAGTTAAACACGGTGGGAACAAAAGAAAATATGAGAAAGTATGCCTACTCACAAAAGGAGAAAGCGAACATGAATAATTGAGGTTCATCCGTGGAGACTTGGGTCTTTGTGGTACTCTCACATGTGAATTTTGCCAATAGATTCAATTGTTATGTACTTTAAAATCTCTAATGATAGAAAATCTCTAATTCTTATACTTTGGTGATGCACAAAAAAAAAAAAAAAAAATAGATTCACGCATATTGTGGTAATAAACCTTGATGCAGCACTTTATTCTAATTTTAATAATGAGATTTTTCATGTAATATAATTAAATTCGGAAAATGAGATATGAGAATAAAATGGCATTGAACTTGCCCTAGATTTTTCATATGTGTAGCCTAAGAAGCATCGACACTATCTGGAAGCCTTCTTGTCGTGTCGATACTCTCCAGCACACGTCCGACAGTTCTCGAAAACACTATTTACACGCTCCCACACACGAGTCCAGAATTTTGACAGGCGATTCTGACACTCACATGGTCAATTTTAAAAATTTTGAATAAATAACGGGTGAAAATATAAATATGCAAAAAATAAAAAATAATAAAAGTAATTAAGGGGAAATGATAGAAACCCAGTATTCACTTTTTTTTTTTTTTACTTTCACTTGCTGTAACTCATGATTTTTAGTGTAAATTAATTCTAAGCACTTTTATTATTTATTTATTTATTTATGAATTTGAATCAATTTAATTTGATTGAAATAATCATAGAAATGATAATTTATCATGTATATATAAAAATCTACATTTAATATACAACGTGTTCGATGATAAAAATATTAAAGGGGGAAATAATAAAAATCCAGTGTTCATTTCTCTTTCGACTCTCACTTATCGGGACTCATTATGTTTAGTGTAAATCCATTATAAACTCTTTTACTGTTGTTTCTTTATTTATGAATTTCAATCTTAAATATGCATTTGATATATAACCTATTCCAACATGTTGGAATAGTTTAGTTTTTTAAGTAATTATGTGTTATCGTGACGTGGCGTGATTGTGTCGTGTCGTGCCGTGTCGCGTGTTCCATATTAGTATAGATGCATGTGAAACATGGGTCCACCGTAGAGAAAGTAGCGAAAAAGTGTATGTAATGATTATATTTTACATATTAGATTGGTCAAAAAGTTAAACACGGTGGGAACAAAAGAAAAGATGAGAAAGTATGCCTACTCACAAAAGGAGAAAGCGGACATGAATAATTGAGGTTCATCCGTGGAGACTTGGGTCTTTCGTGGTACTCTCACATGTGAATTTTGCCAATAGATTCAATTGTTATGGACTTTAAAATCTCTAATGATAGAAAATCTCTAATTCTTATACTTTGGTGATGCACAAAAAAAAAAAAAAAAAAAAATAGATTCACGCATATTGTGGTAATAAACCTTGATGCAGCACTTTATTCTAATTTTAATAATGAGATTTTTCATGTAATATAATTAAATTCGGAAAAAGAGATATGAGAATAAAATAGCATTTAACTTGCCCTAGATTTTTGATATGTGTAGCCTAAGAAGCATCGACACTATCCGGAAGCCTTCTTGTCATGTCCGATACTCTCCGACACATGTCTAACGGTTATCAGAAAACTCTCTTTACACGCTCCCACACACGAGTCTAGAATTTCGACAGGCGGTTCTGACACTCACATGGTCAAGTTTAAAAAATTTCAATAAATAACGGGTCAAAATGTAAATATGAAAAAAAATAAAAAATAAAAAAAGTAATTAAGGGAAATGATAAAAACCCGGTATTCCCTTTTTTTTTACTTTCACTTGCTGTAACTCATGATTTTTAGTGTAAATTATTCTAAGCACTTTTATTATTTGTTTATTTATTTATGAATTTGAATCAAATTAATTTGATTGAAATAATCATAGAAATGATAATTTATCATGTATATATAAAATTCTACATTTAATATACAACTTGTTCCAACGATAAAAATATTAAAGGGGGAAAGAATAAATCCAGTAGTCTCTTCTGTTTCGACTCTCACTTATCGTGACTCATGATGTTTAGTGTAAATTCATTGTAAACTCTTTTACTCGTATTTATTTATTTATGAATTTCAATCTTAAATATGCATTTGATATATAACGTATTCCAACGTGTTGGAATTTTTTTTTAAAAGTAATTATGTGTTATCTTGTCCTGTTATGTCGTGTCATGTAGTGTGTTCCATATTGGTATAGATGCATGTGAAACATGGGTCCACCGTGGAGAAAGTAGGGAAAAAGTGTAGGAAATGATTATATTTTACATATTAGATTGGTCAAAAAGTTAAATACGGTTGGAACAAAAGAAAAGATGAGAAAGTATGCCTAGTCACTAAAGGAGAAAGTGGACGTGAATAATTGAGGTTCATCCGTGGAGACTTGGGTCTTTCATGGTACTCTCACATGTGAATTTTTGCCAATAGATTCAATTGTTATGGACTTTAAAATCTCTAATGATAGAAAATCTCTAATTCTCATACTTTGGTGATGCACAAAAAAAATAGATACACGCATATTGTGGTAATAAACCTTGATGTAGCACTTTATTCTAATTTGAATAATGAGATTTTTTATGTAATATAATTAAATTCTGAAAAACAGATATGAGAATAAAATAGCATTTAACTTGCCCTAGATTTTTGATATGTGTAGCCTAAGAAGCATTGACACTCTCCGAAAGCCTTCTTGTCGCATCCAATACTCTCCGACACATGTCCGACAGTTCTCAGAAAACTCTCTTTACATGCTCCCACACACGAGTCTAGAAGTTCCACATGCGATTCTGACACTCCCATTGTCAATTTTAAAAATTTTAATAAATAACGGGTGAAAATGTAAATATACAAAAAATAAAAAATAATAAAATTAATAAAGGGAAATGATAAAAACCCGGTATTCTCTTATTTTTGACTCTCACTTGCTGTAACTCATGATTTTTAGTGTAAATTAATTCTAAGCTCTTTTATTATTTGTTTATTTATTTATGAATTTGAATCAAATTAATTTGATTGAAATAATCATAGAAATGATAATTTATCATCGTATATATAAAATTCTACATTTAATATACAACGTGTTCCAACGATATAAAAATATTAAAGGGGGAAAGAATAAAAATCCAGTATTCTCTTCTGTTTCCACTCTCCCTTATCGTGACTCATGATCTTTAGTGTAAATTCATTATAAACTCTTTTATTGTTATTTATTTATTTATGAATTGGGATCTAATTAATTTGATTGAAATATTATAAATATGCATTTGATATATAATGTATTCCAATGTGTTGGAATTCTTTATTTTTTAAGTAATGATGTGTTGTCTTATTGTGTCATGTCGTGTAGTGCGTTCCACATTGGTATAGATGCATGTAAAACTTGAGTCCACTATAGAGAAAGTAGTGAAAAAGTGTATGAAATGAGTATATATTATAAATTAGATTGGTCAAAAAGTTAAACACGGTGTGAACAAAAGAAAACATGAGAAAGTGTGGCTAGTCACAAAAGGAGAAAGCGAACGTCAATAATTGAGGTTCATCCGTGGAGACTTGGGTCTTTCGTGGTACTCTCACATGTGAATTTTGCCAATAGATTCAATTGTTATGGACTTTAAAATCTCTAATGATAGAAAATCTCTAATTCTTATACTTTGGTGATGCACAGAAAAAAAATAGATTAATGCATATTGTGGTAATAAACCTTGATATAGCACTTTATTCTAATTTTAATAATGAGACTTTTCATCTAATATAATTAAATTCGGAAAAAGAGATATGAGAATAAAATAGCATTTAACTTGCCCTGGATTTTTTATATGTGTAGTCTAAGAATCATCGGCACTCTCCACAAGCCTTCTTGTTGTGTCCGATACTCTCCAACACATGTTCGACAGTTCTCAGAAAACTCTCTTTACACGCTCCCACACATGAGTCCAAAAGTTCGACATAAAATCCTGACACTCACATTGTTAATTTTAAAAAATTTTCAATAAATAACGGGTCAAAATGTAAATATGCAAAAAATGAAAAATAATAAAATTAATTAAGGGGAAATGATAAAAACCCGGTATTCTCATATTTTTTGACTCTCACTTGCCGTAACTCATGATTTTTACTGTAAATTAATTCTAAGCTCTTCTATTATTTGTTTAATTATTTATTTATGAATTTGAATCAAATTAATTTGATTGAAATAATCATAGAAATGATAATTTATCATGTATATATAAAATTCTACATTTAATATACAACGTGTTCCAACGATAAAACAATTAAAGGGGGAAAGAATAAAAATCCAGTATTCTCTTCTCTTTCAACTCTCACTTATCGTGGCTCATGATCTTTAGTGTAAATTCATTATAAACTCTTTTATTGTTATTTATTTACTGATTTATGAATTTGAATCTAATTAATTTGATTGAAATATTATAAATATGCATTTGATATACAATGTATTCCAATGTGTTGGAATTCTTTATTTTTTAAGTAATGATGTGTTGTCGTGTCATGTCGTGTTGTGTAGTGTGTTCCGTATTGGTGTAGATGCATGTAAAACTTGAGTCCACTATAGAGAAAGTAGTGAAAAGGTGTATGAAATGATTATATATTACATATTAGACTGGTCAAAATGTTAAACACGGTGGGAACAAAAGAAAACATGAGAAAGTGTGGCTAGTCACAAAAGGCGAAAGCGGACATAAATAATTGAGGTTCATCCATGGAGACTTGGGTCTTTCGTGGTACTCTCACATGTAAATTTTGCCAATAGATTCAATTGTTATGGACTTTAAAATCTCTAATGATAGAAAATCTCTAATTCTTATACTTTGGTGATGCAAAAAAAATAGATTCACGCATATTGTGGTAATAAACCTTGATGTAGAACTTTATTCTAATTTTAATAATGAGATTTTTTATAAAATATAATTAAATTCGGAAAAAGAGATATGAGAATAAAATAGCATTTAACTTGCCCTGGATTTTTTATATGTGTAGCCTAAGAATCATCGGCACTCTCCACAAGCCTTCTTGTTGTGTTCGATACTCTCCGACACATGTCCGATAGCAGTTCTCGAAAACTCTCTTTACACGCTCCCACACACGAGTCCAAAAGTTCGACATGAAATTCGACACTCACATTGTTAGTTTTAAAAATTTTCAATAAAAACGGATCAAAATGTAAATATGCAATATTACCAAAAAAAAAAATGTTAATATGCAGAAAATAAAAAATAAAAAAGTAATAAAGGGGAAATGATAAAAACCCAGTATTCTCTTATTTTTTGACTCTCACTTGCTGTAACTCATGATTTTTAGTGTAAATTAATTCTAAGCTCTTTTATTATTTGTTTATTTATTTATGAATTTGAATCAAATTAATTTGATTGAAATAATCATAGAAATGATAATTTATCATGTATATATAAAATTCTACATTTAATATACAACGTGTTCCAACGATAAAACAATTAAAGCGGGAAAGAATAAAAATCCAGTATTCTCTTCTCTTTCAACTCTCACTTATCGTGGCTCATGATCTTTAGTGTAAATTCATTATAAACTCTTTTATTGTTATTTATTTATTTATGAATTGGGATCTAATTAATTTGATTGAAATATTATAAATATGCATTTGATATATAATGTATTCCAATTTGTTGGAATTCTTTATTTTTTAAGTAATGATGTGTTATCGTATCATGTCGTGTCGCGTAGTGTGTTCCCTATTGGTGTAGATGCATGTAAAACTTGAGTCCACTGTAGAGAAAGTAGTGAAAAAGTGTATGAAATGATTATATATCACATATTAGACTCGTCAAAATGTTAAACACGGTGGGAACAAAAGAAAACATGAGAAAGTGTGGCTAGTCACAAAAGGAGAAGCGTACGTAAATAATTGAGGTTTATCCGTGGAGACTTAGGTCTTGCGTGGTACTCTCACATGTGAATTTTGCCAATAGATTCAATTGTCATGTACTTGAAAATCTCTAATGATAGAAAATCTCTAATTCTTATACGCTGGTGATGCAGAAAAAAATATAGATTAATGCATATTGTGGTAATAAACCTTGATATAGCACTTTATTATACTTTTAATAATGAGACTTTTCATCTAATATTATTAAATTCGGAAAAAGAGATAGGAGAATAAAATAGCATTTAACTTGCCCTGGATTTTTTATATGTGTAGTCTAAGAATCATCGGCACTCTCCACAAGCCTTCTTGTTGTGTCCGATACTCTCCAACACATGTTCGACAGTTCTCAGAAAACTCTCTTTACACGCTCCCACACACGAGTCCAAAAGTTCGACATAAAATCCTGACACTCACATTGTTAATTTTAAAAAATTTTCAATAAATAACGGGTCAAAATGTAAATATGCAAAAAATGAAAAATAATAAAATTAATTAAGGGGAAATGATAAAAACCCGGTATTCTCATATTTTTTGACTCTCACTTGCCGTAACTCATGATTTTTACTGTAAATTAATTCTAAGCTCTTCTATTATTTGTTTAATTATTTATTTATGAATTTGAATCAAATTAATTTGATTGAAATAATCATAGAAATGATAATTTATCATGTATATATAAAATTCTACATTTAATATACAACGTGTTCCAACGATAAAACAATTAAAGGGGGAAAGAATAAAAATCCAGTATTCTCTTCTCTTTCAACTCTCACTTATCGTGGCTCATGATCTTTAGTGTAAATTCATTATAAACTCTTTTATTGTTATTTATTTACTGATTTATGAATTTGAATCTAATTAATTTGATTGAAATATTATAAATATGCATTTGATATACAATGTATTCCAATGTGTTGGAATTCTTTATTTTTTAAGTAATGATGTGTTGTCGTGTCATGTCGTGTTGTGTAGTGTGTTCCGTATTGGTGTAGATGCATGTAAAACTTGAGTCCACTATAGAGAAAGTAGTGAAAAGGTGTATGAAATGATTATATATTACATATTAGACTGGTCAAAATGTTAAACACGGTGGGAACAAAAGAAAACATGAGAAAGTGTGGCTAGTCACAAAAGGCGAAAGCGGACATAAATAATTGAGGTTCATCCTTGGAGACTTGGGTCTTTCGTGGTACTCTCACATGTAAATTTTGCCAATAGATTCAATTGTTATGGACTTTAAAATCTCTAATGATAGAAAATCTCTAATTCTTATACTTTGGTGATGCACAAAAAAAAAATAGATTCACGCATATTGTGGTAATAAACCTTGATGTAGAACTTTATTCTAATTTTAATAATGAGATTTTTTATAAAATATAATTAAATTCGGAAAAAGAGATATGAGAATAAAATAGCATTTAACTTGCCCTGGATTTTTTATATGTGTAGCCTAAGAATCATCGGCACTCTCCACAAGCCTTCTTGTTGTGTTCGATACTCTCCGACACATGTTCGACAGTTCTCAGAAAACTCTCTTTACACGCTCCCACACACGAGTCCAGAAGTTCGACATGAAATTCTGACACTCACATTGTTAGTTTTAAAAATTTTCAATAAAAACGGATCAAAATGTAAATATGCAATATTACCAAAAAAAAAATGTAAATATGCAAAAATAAAAAATAAAAAAAGTAATAAAGGGGAAATGATAAAAACCCAGTATTCTCTTATTTTTTGACTCTCACTTGCTGTAACTCATGATTTTTAGTGTAAATTAATTCTAAGCTCTTTTATTATTTGTTTATTTATTTATGAATTTGAATCAAATTAATTTGATTGAAATAATCATAGAAATGATAATTTATCATGTATATATAAAATTCTACATTTAATATACAACGTGTTCCAATGATAAAACAATTAAAGCGGGAAAGAATAAAAATCCAGTATTCTCTTCTCTTTCAACTCTCACTTATCGTGGCTCATGATCTTTAGTGTAAATTCATTATAAACTCTTTTATTGTTATTTATTTATTTATTTATGAATTTGAATCTAATTAATTTGATTGAAATATTATAAATATGCATTTGATATATAATGTATTCCAATTTGTTGGAATTCTTTATTTTTAAGTAATGATGTGTTGTCGTGTCGTGTCGTGTCATGTAGTGTGTTCCGTATTGGTGTAGATGCATGTAAAACTTGAGTCCACTGTAGAGAAAGTAGTGAAAAGATGTATGAAATGATTATATATTACATATTAGACTGGTCAAAATGTTCAACACGGTGGGAACAAAAGAAAACATGAGAAAGTGTGGCTAGTCACAAAAGGCGAAAGCGGACATAAATAATTGAGGTTCATCCGTGGAGACTTGGGTCTTTCGTGGTACTCTCACATGTAAATTTTGCCAATAGATTCAATTGTTATGGACTTTAAAATCTCTAATGATAGAAAATCTCTAATTCTTATACTTTGGTGATGCATAAAAAAAATAGATTCACGCATATTGTGGTAATAAACCTTGATGTAGAACTTTATTCTAATTTTAATAATGAGATTTTTTATGTAATATAATTAAATTCGGAAAAAGAGATATGAGAATAAAATAGCATTTAACTTGCCCTGGATTTTTTATATGTGTAGCCTAAGAATCATCGGCACTCTCCACAAGCCTTCTTGTTGTGTCCGATACTCTCCGACACATGTCCGACAGTTCTCGAAAACTCTCTTTACACGCTCCCACATACGAGTCCAGAAGTTCGACATGAAATTCTGACACTCACATTGTTAATTTAAAAAAATTTTCAATAAATAACGGATCAAAATGTAAATATGCAATATTACAAAAAAAATGTTAATATGCAGAAAATAAAAAATAAAAAAAAAAGTAATAAAGGGGAAATGATAAAAACCCAGTATTCTCTTATTTTTTGACTCTCACTTGCTGTAACTCATGATTTTTAGTGTAAATTAATTCTAAGCTCTTTTATTATTTGTTTATTTATTTATGAATTTGAATCAAATTAATTTGATTGATCATAGAAATGATAATTTATCATGTATATATAAAATTATACATTTAATATACAACGTGTTCCAACGATAAAAATATTAAAAGGGGAAAGAATAAAAGTCCAGTATTCTCTTTTGTTTTGACTCACTTATCATGACTCATGATCTTTAGTGTAAATTCATTATAAACTCTTTTATTGTTATTTATTTATTTATTTATTTATGAATTTGAATCTAATTAATTTGATTGAAATATTATAAATATGCATTTGATATATAATGTATTCCAACGTGTTGGAATTCTTTATTTTTAAGTATTTGTGTGTTATCGTGTCGTGTGTGTCGTGTGTAGTGTGTTCGATATTGTTATAGATGCATGTAAAACATGGGTCCACCGTGGAGAAAGTAGTGAAAAAGTGTATGAAATGATTATATTTTACAAATTAGATTGGTCAAAAAGTTAAACACGGGTGGGAACAAAAGAAAAAAAATGAGAAAGTATTGCTGGTCACAAAAGGGGAAAGCGGACATAAATAATTGAGGTTCATCCATGGAGACTTGGGTCTTTCGTGGTACTCTCACATGTGAAATTTGCCAATAGATTCAATTATTATGGACTTTAAAATCTCTAATGATAGAAAATCTCTAATTCTTATAATTTGGTGATGCACAAAAAGAGTAGATTCGCGCATATTGTGGTAATAAACCTTGATGTTGCACTTTATTCTAATTTTAATAAGGAGATTTTTCATGTAATATAATTAAATACGGAAAAAGAGATATGAGAATAAAATAGCATTTAACTTGCCCTGGATTTTTATATGTGTAGCCTAAGAATCATCGGCACTCTCCACAAGCCTTCTTGTTGTGTTCGATACTCTCCGACACATGTTCGACAGTTCTCAGAAAACTCTCTTTACACGCTCCCACACACGAGTCCAGAAGTTCGACATGAAATTCTGACACTCACATTGTTAGTTTTAAAAAATTTTCAATAAAAAACGGATCAAAATGTAAATATGCAATATTACCAAAAAAAAAATGTAAATATGCAAAAAATAAAAAATAAAAAAAGTAATAAAGGGGAAATGATAAAAACCCAGTATTCTCTTATTTTTTGACTCTCACTTGCTGTAACTCATGATTTTTAGTGTAAATTAATTCTAAGCTCTTTTATTATTTGTTTATTTATTTATGAATTTGAATCAAATTAATTTGATTGAAATAATCATAGAAATGATAATTTATCATGTATATATAAAATTCTACATTTAATATACAACGTGTTCCAATGATAAAACAATTAAAGCGGGAAAGAATAAAAATCCAGTATTCTCTTCTCTTTCAACTCTCACTTATCGTGGCTCATGATCTTTAGTGTAAATTCATTATAAACTCTTTTATTGTTATTTATTTATTTATTTATGAATTTGAATCTAATTAATTTGATTGAAATATTATAAATATGCATTTGATATATAATGTATTCCAATTTGTTGGAATTCTTTATTTTTTAAGTAATGATGTGTTGTCGTGTCGTGTCGTGTCATGTAGTGTGTTCCGTATTGGTGTAGATGCATGTAAAACTTGAGTCCACTGTAGAGAAAGTAGTGAAAAGATGTATGAAATGATTATATATTACATATTAGACTGGTCAAAATGTTCAACACGGTGGGAACAAAAGAAAACATGAGAAAGTGTGGCTAGTCACAAAAGGCGAAAGCGGACATAAATAATTGAGGTTCATCCGTGGAGACTTGGGTCTTTCGTGGTACTCTCACATGTAAATTTTGCCAATAGATTCAATTGTTATGGACTTTAAAATCTCTAATGATAGAAAATCTCTAATTCTTATACTTTGGTGATGCATAAAAAAAATAGATTCACGCATATTGTGGTAATAAACCTTGATGTAGAACTTTATTCTAATTTTAATAATGAGATTTTTATGTAATATAATTAAATTCGGAAAAAGAGATATGAGAATAAAATAGCATTTAACTTGCCCTGGATTTTTTATATGTGTAGCCTAAGAATCATCGGCACTCTCCACAAGCCTTCTTGTTGTGTCCGATACTCTCCGACACATGTCCGACAGTTCTCAGAAAACTCTCTTTACACGCTCCCACATACGAGTCCAGAAGTTCGACATGAAATTCTGACACTCACATTGTTAATTTAAAAAAATTTTCAATAAATAACGGATCAAAATGTAAATATGCAATATTACAAAAAAAAAAATGTTAATATGCAGAAAATAAAAAATAAAAAAAGTAATAAAGGGAAATGATAAAAACCCAGTATTCTCTTATTTTTTGACTCTCACTTGCTGTAACTCATGATTTTTAGTGTAAATTAATTCTAAGCTCTTTTATTATTTGTTTATTTATTTATGAATTTGAATCAAATTAATTTGATTGATCATAGAAATGATAATTTATCATGTATATATAAAATTATACATTTAATATACAACGTGTTCCAACGATAAAAATATTAAAAGGGGAAAGAATAAAAGTCCAGTATTCTCTTTTGTTTTGACTCACTTATCATGACTCATGATCTTTAGTGTAAATTCATTATAAACTCTTTTATTGTTATTTATTTATTTATTTATTTATGAATTTGAATCTAATTAATTTGATTGAAATATTATAAATATGCATTTGATATATAATGTATTCCAACGTGTTGGAATTCTTTATTTTTTAAGTATTTGTGTGTTATCGTGTCGTGTCGTGTCGTGTAGTGTGTTCGATATTGTTATAGATGCATGTAAAACATGGGTCCACCGTGGAGAAAGTAGTGAAAAAGTGTATGAAATGATTATATTTTACAAATTAGATTGGTCAAAAAGTTAAACACGGGTGGGAACAAAAGAAAAAAAATGAGAAAGTATTGCTGGTCACAAAAGGGGAAAGCGGACATAAATAATTGAGGTTCATCCATGGAGACTTGGGTCTTTCGTGGTACTCTCACATGTGAAATTTGCCAATAGATTCAATTATTATGGACTTTAAAATCTCTAATGATAGAAAATCTCTAATTCTTATAATTTGGTGATGCACAAAAAGAGTAGATTCGCGCATATTGTGGTAATAAACCTTGATGTTGCACTTTATTCTAATTTTAATAAGGAGATTTTTCATGTAATATAATTAAATACGGAAAAAGAGATATGAGAATAAAATAGCATTTAACTTGCCCTGGATTTTTTATATGTGTAGCCTAAGAAGCATCGACACTCTTTGGAAGTGTTCTTGTCATGTCCGATACTTTCCGACACATGTTCGACAGTTCTCAGAAAACTCTCTTTACATGGATGTCGGTTGCAGTAGAGGCTGGACCAATGCTCCTTCGGGAGTGCCATCTAGATGTAGACGTTGTCATGCTCGATGGTGTGAGACGATGCTCGGCTATGCCGAAAGACCGCTGACTATTGAGTCAGCTATGGCCGGTGGGTCGTAATTAATTGGAACGCATGAATGATTGAAATGAGGGGCTTGATTTGGAGACAGAATTGTGTGGTGCGGTATGGGACGTAATATAACGGATTAGTCTGGTAATCGGAACCCGTGTACTTGTGTTGATATATGTGGGAAGACATTCCAATGATGCCGATTCAATACAATTATATGCGAATTGATTTGTACTAACGTGCAAGAAAATACTAGTGCGAAGTGAGTTTTGAGGATATGTAATTAGGATGCCCATGAGTGTATTTTCCTCCTAATCGAGATTTAGGGCATAAACTCGCTGAGACGTTGTCTCACCCCATTGTGGGCTCAATTTTTCAGATACCTAGATGGAGGAAGACCAGGCAAGGTATGGGGTTCTATTGGAAGTGGGGTTTAGGTTTTTCTTTATCCCTTGCTAGATGTTGACGGGTCTTTCGTCAGACTTGGATAGTGGGTGACAATTCACCCTATGGATATCGAGAAGTCTGACAAGGTCATAGGAGACTTTGGTCTTGTGGACGAGGAGCTCAGTGCGCAGATAGCCTAAAAGCTCTTCTTTTTGAAATAGACCCATGTTGTGTTGGAATTTTTTGTATATAAACATTGTTGTATTTTAAGTGTGTTTTGTGATAATACTATCCTACGTTTCTATTCCACTTTTATGTTGTCTGGAGATTGTTATTACGCTTTCACATGTGCAATAAAATGAATGGGTCGGTGACACTTCCTAGGACATCGCAAATTTTATCAACCACTGAGGGTTGTGCACGCACTCGAGGTTCGAGGCGTGACATCCCTTCTCGAAGTGGCATTAGAGCTAGTCTGTGTATGGAGTAATAAGGTGCGATGGGTTATGGGATGGTTAGTAGGAAATGCCTTTTTATTATGCTAATGTATGTGATTGATAGCTGATTGGTAGTTTGTTTGCGAGTATCACTCAAATTCTAAATCTGTGTGGAATTGGAAAGCAGGTTTCTATAGAGAATCTGCATCATGAGTGAGCAAGATTAGAAAATGCCTAGAAAGAGGGCGATTGGACTCGTTACTCGGGCTACGATGTCGACCAGAGTCAGTGCCTGAGGCAATAGAGGTAAAGCGCCAACTTAGGCCAGCGCTAATGGATTAGTACCACCTCCGGTCAGTGCTGGTGTAGCAGCACCTGGTAATTCGGGAACTGTCGAGATCATGCAAACGCTAGAGGCGATGAGAGACCTGATGGGGCAACAGGCCCAGAATCAAGACGCCACCATTACTGCCGCTGCTACTGATGTGAATCGTTGTGGAAAGATCGTTCTATGAAGGTCCGGATGGTACAAATTGCGAACCTTGACCTCCGATCAAACCTGTGATTTGCAATCTTGGTATAAACGTGACCTGTTGACGAACGCGTGTCAACTAACCAACGTTATAGACGCCACGAGCGAAAGAATTCGCTATCTCACTCGATAAGTCGAATCGACCGTCACAAGGGAACCTTGATAAGGTCAAGTCCTCAAAAGAATAGTAAAAAAGAATCTCTCAATTTTTTCTCAAAGTAAAATATTGGTCCCCCAAAGAAAGTCAGCTGGTCCTCAATATAGGCTTTCTAGTTGCCACACAAACCCTAAAACCAGCCCTAGAAATCTAATACGTCATATTCTAGAATATATCTAAATAAGAAGATAATTTTTTTGACTTGGTCAAATATTTGATGACCAGATAATCAAATTACATCAATATTTCCAAGATTCTTCAAGATTCAATCCAAGGTCATCTCCACGCCAAAGACTACGCCAAGATTTCCAAGATTCTTCAAGATTTGATCCAAGGTCATCTCCATGCCATAGATCACGAACCATGACGCCACCAGCTTGCCTGAATTGCTTGGTCCACGCTCAAGTAATCGAACCAGTAAAAATAGACAATGGGTCTCTAGCACCTCTTCCTCGATATGGCTCGATGTCCACATCATTCCCTCCCCTGTGCAAAGGATTTGCCCTCAAATCATCACTAGCATCGAAAAGAGTCAAGTCAGAAACATTAAATGTAGCACCAATGTCATACTCACCTAGAAGATCAAGCTTGTAGGTGTTATTGTTAACTCTTTCTAACACCATGAATGGTGATCCCCTCGCGGTAATAACTTAGAATGTCGCTGCTCATGAAATCGCTTCTTGCGCATATGAACCCAAACCCAATCGCCGGGTTCAAACACCACTTCCTCGCGCCCTTTGTTGGCTTGCCTTGCATATTGCTCAGTCTTGCGCTCAATATTTGTGCGTGTCTTTTTATGCAACGCCTTGACAAAGTTGGCTTTCTTTGCTTCATCTAAATCCACACGCTCATCAATAGGTAAATGGGTTAAATCTAACGGAGTTAACGGATTAAAACCATAGACAACCTCAAATGGTGTAAATTTAGTAATAGAATGCATGCTCCTATTATATGCAAACTCAACATGTGGTAGACAATCTTCCCAAGATTTTATATTCTTTTTAATAATAGCATGCAATAATACCCCTAAAGTTCTATTAACTACCTCATTTTGACCATCAATCTGTGGATGACAAGTAGTAGAAAATAACAACCGTGTTCCTAACTTTTTCCACAATGTATTCCAAAAGTAGCTAAGAAATTTAGAATCTCGATCTGAAACAATCGATCTAGGCATGCCATGCAAACGTACAACCTTCCGAAAGAACAAATCAGTAACATGAGATGCATCATCAGTTTTATGATAAGGTATAAAATGAGCCATATTTGAAAACCGATCAACAACCACATAAATAGAATCTCTACCATACTTAGACCTAGGCAATCCTAACACAAAATCCATAGAAATATCAGTCCAAGGATGCGTTGGAATAGGTAATGGTGTATACAAGCCATGCAGTTTAGTTGTAGACTTCGATTGCTTACAAGCAATGCATCTCTCATAGACACATGTGACATCTCTCTTCACATGTGGCCAATAAAAATGTTCATGCAGCACTTCATAAGTCTTATTAATGCCAAAATGCCCCATTAAACCACCACTATGTGCTTCTCGCACCAACAATTCACGCAAAGAACACTTAGGCAAGCATAGTTTGTTTTCACGGAAAAGATAACTTTCACACCTATAGAATTTATCAAATGCAGCATGCTCACATGTTTCAAACACTCTCCCAAAGTCATCATCATCGGTATATAAGCCCTTGATATGCTCAAAACCTAGACACTTTTCTTCTAAAGTAGTTAGAATCGCGTACCTTCGAGAAAGTGCATTGGCTACCACATTCTCCTTACCTTTCTGGTACTTGATCATATATGGAAAATTCTTGATGAATTCCATCCATTTGGCATGTCTTTTATTCAACTTTTGCTGCCCTTTCAAGTACTTCAAGGTCTCGTGATCAGTGTGGATCACAAATTCCTTCGGCCATAGATAATGTTGCCAAGTCTCCAAAGCTTGCACTAAAGCATACATCTCCTTATCATAGGTAGGATAATTCAATGTTGCTCCACTCAATTTCTCGTTGAAATAAGCTATGGGACACCCTTCTTGCATCAACACGACTCCAATTCCTGTACCAAAAGCATCGCGCTCTATCTCAAAAGTAGCATTGGAATTCGGCAAAGATAACAAAAGAGCATTAGTCAACTTATCTTTTAGCAGATTAAATGCTTTCTCTTGCTCTTCTCCCTACGTGAAACCCACGTGCTTCTTGATAACCTTGGTCAAAGGTGTAGCAATGGTGCTGAAATCCCTCACAAATTGCCGATAAAAACTCGCCAATCCATGAAAGCTACGCACCTCTCCTACGGTCTTAGGCGTTGGCCATTCACGGATTGCTTTGACCTTTTCTTCATCAACCTGTATACCATCAGCACTAACAACAAATCCTAAAAATACTAATTTGTTAGTAACAAAAGAGTACTTCTTTAGATTAGCGTATAATTGCTCAGCCTTTAAAACCTGCAAGACAGCTCGCACATGCTTAATATGGTCATCAAGGCTTCGGCTATATATCAAGATGTCATCGAAATAAACAACCACAAATTGATCAATAAAAGCACGCAAAACATGATTCATAAGTCGCATAAACGTGCTCAGTGCATTATTAATCCAAATGCCATGACTAACCATTCATATAATCCATACTTGGTCTTAAATGCAGTTTTCCATTCATCACCTTCTTTCATCCTAATTTGATGATAGCCACTTTTCAAATCGATCTTAATGAAAATTCAAGAACCATGCAACTCATCCAACATGTCATCTAACCCAGGAATAGGATGTCGATACTTTACCGTAATGTTATTGATTGCTCAGCAATCGACACACATTCACCAATTTTCATCCTTCTTTAGCACCAACAAAACAGGGACAACGCATGGGCTAAGACTGTCTCTCACATACCCCCGTTCCAATAGTTCGCTAAGGGCCTGTTTGTTTGTATTTCTTTATTCTGTTTTTGAACACTTTTTCTGTTTTTTTGTTCTGGGAACAAAAAGGAACAGAAACGCGTTTGGGTGCGTTTCTGTTCCTTTTTTTTTTTTTGTTACCAAAAACAAAAGGAAACAGAAATAAGAAACAACAAAAAGTTGTTTCTTATTTCTGAAACAAAACTTAGAAACACTTTCTTATTTTCTTTTTCTTTTTCTTCTTCTTTTCTTCTTCTTTTTTTCTTTCTTTTTTTTCTTTCGCCGGTCGCCGGCCTCGGCCATGGCCAGCGACCGGCCGACGAGGGCCGGCGGCCTCGCCCAGATCTAGCGAGGCCGAGCTCGCCCAGCGCCAGCGAGGCTCTACCTCGCCGGATCCGGGTGAGCTCGAGCTCGCCCAGCCAAGGCGAGGCCGAGCCTCGCCTAGCTACGGCGAGCCTCGCCGTGGCGGGCGAGGCCGTCGGCCAAAAGAAGAAAAAAAAAAAAAAAAGAAAAAGGAAAAAGAAAAAGAAAAAAAGGAAAAATAAGAAAAATAGAAAAATAAAATAAAAATATTAAAAAATAAAATAAAAAAAAAAATTATACAAATTTACCAAACGTGTTTCTGTTTATTTTTTATTCTTGGAACAAGTTTACCAAACGCGTTTTTTTGTTCAAAAATTTTTCCCCGGAACAGAAACGTTTTTTTCTATTTCTGTTTACTGAAACAATTTTTAAACAGAAACGCAAACAAACGCACCCTAACTTGCCGTTGAAGTTCCTTTGTCTCCTCGGGATTGCTTTGATATGCGGGTCGATTACGTAATGGCGCACCAGGAATCAAGTCAATTTGATGTTCTATGCCTCAAATTGGTGGTATCCCTCCAGGAAGTTCATCAAGAAAGACATTTTCAAACTCCTACAATAAAGACACAATAGGACTAGGCAAACTTGGGTCAAGATCGTTAGTAGAAAACAAAACCTCATTGTACAAGAGTACAAGCATCGGTTGGTCTAGAACTAAAGCTCTTCTCACGTCACTCGATTTTGCATAAAAATTCTTTTGCCTATTTTCTTTCCTCTCTTCTTTTCCCTCGATTTTTACCACAATCCTTCTCTTGGCCTCTCCTTTTCTTTGTGTCTCAGACACACCACGCAAGCCCTCAGATTTCTCACCTTTTTTCTCTCTCTTGGTTTCTCGTTGTAACTTTAATTGATCTTGATATACCTCACTAGGTGTCATTGGCACTAAGGTATAAGTTTTTTGATTCATCACCAATGAATAATGATTAGTATACCCATCATGATGTACCTTTCGATCATATTGCCATGGTCTTCCAAGTAAGATATGACCTGCTTACATAGGTACAACATCACACTCTACCTCGTCCTTGTATCTCCCTATCTCAAATGGGATTCGAACTTGCTTTGACATTTTCACCTCTCCACTATCATTTAACCATTGAAGTCTATAAGGCCTAGCGTGCTTTGTTATTTTCAAACCCAACTTATCCACCATAATACAACTTGCCACATTTGCACAACTACCTCCATCAATTATCAAACTACATATCTTACCATTCACCATACATCTTGTATTAAACAAGTTATCTCTTTGTTGATGATGCTCCTCCTCCTTTACTTGCACATTAAGAAAACGCCTAACCATCAATAAGTCTCATTTTATAGCTATTTTTCCATCACTACAATCCTCCAACAATGGCATCTCATCATCCTCTTCTTCCCTTTCACTTTCAAACTCAATAACACAATGTCCAGTCATGATCATCCCTCTCCTATTAGGGCATTGATTCGCCATATGACCCCTGCCCAAACACTTAAAACATTTAATCTCATGAGTTCTAGTGTTAGGGTTTTCGATTTTACTTGAAGCCGGATTTGTTCCAACTTTACCGTCCCTCTCTTTCTCCTTTGAGGTTTCGGTTTTGGTGTTGTTTCCTCTCCAATTTGGCTTATCATCTCTCTTCCAATTGGATCTCCAATTTTGATTTAAACCTCCTCCACTCTTGTGATTTCGGTCCAACTTTAATTGCCACTCAACTTTAATGGCTTTGTCCACCAATTCCTCCAATTCAACATAGTGTTGCAGCTCCACCACCCTTGTTATGTCTCGGCTCAAACCACTCAAAAATCTTGACATTGTGGCCTCACGATCCTACACTACATTAGCACAGATCATGGCAATCTCCATCTCCTTGTGATACTCTTCCATACTCTTATTGTCTTGTGTGAGATTTTGTAACTTTTGAAACAAATCTTGATGGTAATGACTTGGTGCAAAACGCATCCTCATCACCGCTTTCATCTCATCCCACGTCTCCATTGGTCTTTCACCATTGCACCTCCTACTAGTCACAAGTTGATTCCATCAAATTATAGCATAATCAGTAAATTCAACATCTGCAATTTTTACCTTTTTGAGCTCGGAGTATCATCGGCAATCAAATACCATCTCTATACGTTTCTCCCACTCTAGATACGCATCGGGATCATTCTTCCCTTGGAAAGAAGGAATCTTCATCTTGATATTGCCAAGTTCATTATCTTCTCGGTGTCTAAACCCTCGGGCTCCATTCCACCTTCCAAATCGAGCATCTCAATCATCCTCCATGTCGGCCTCATCATCATCATAATGCCGCCGTTGTGTTCTAGAGGTGTCTCACTGATATTGCGGCCTTCCTTGGGGCAGATGTCGATCATTATCAACCCTCATGCCATTCCCCATCATTCGGCCACTAAGCTTCTCCACTACGGCCCTTAATTGTTGGATGCTTTTTACAAGCGCTTCATCCCTTAGTATGGAGTCAACCTCCCTTTGATTCATGTTTTTTTCGCGCGACATATTTTAGACGTGCAAGTAAACGTTAGTCATAAAAATCTTCACCAATCGCTCCCTCACGTGTTTCTCTCAAGGTGTTTTTTTTTTTTTTTTTTTTGGTAAAAGTTAAGAATATTATAGCTATAGAACCAAAGAGTTACACAAAGGCACAACAACCAACCGACTCCAAGCATACACTCAAGATGACATAGGCGTCAAATTGAGTGGACGGGAGGCGGATGAGCTACATAGCAGAAAAGAAGCACCAGCAACAAAAGGCCAAACATATGGCCAAGAGAAAGGAACAGGCAAGAGCCAAGAGCCCGGGAGCCACAACCTGCCAAGACGATAAATGGGGGAACCCAAAAGCAGCCGAGGCACCAAGGCAACCGAAAGAGGAGCATAATGATGTAACGGGCCAGAGATTAATAACAGAGTTATTCAAAGATTGCAGGATGGATTCCCCAGGCCATTTGGATCCTTCGGTTACACGGAATGTTTGGGATTCTTGAAAATGTGGAGACTCTATCTTTGACAGCTTTCTGAAGATTTTCTTTGAGGGCGGGCAGGAATAATGTCTGATTCCGAAAGATTATATTATTTCGCTCCTTCCATATGAGGTAGCACATAGCAGCAAATGCAAAGCGAGAAATGGAGTGATGGAAAGACGAGTCCGAGAGGTGGCTGACCACCCACTGAAGATTGTCCTTCCAAGGACCATTTCGCCAATTCAAGTGACAATTTAGAGCCCAAAATGAAACCATCCTACCCATGACTGAGCATCCAAAGTATAAGTGATCGATTGAGTCTGGCCTACTTGAGTAGAAGGCACAGGAACCATCCGGGATCCTCCCATATGACAAAAGCAAGACCTGGGTTGGCAATCTATTCCGGGTGATGAGCCATATATGGGTTTGATAGCGCGGGGGAAGAGTGGAACTCCAAATAAATCGAGACCAATTAACCAAGGAGCCCCTAGCTCGAAGCATACTCCATGCAGAAGCAGTAGAGAACTGACCTGAAGAGTGGCCAATCCACACCAGACGGTCTTCATGGTTGTTAAGGGTGGGGAGTGGATCATCCCAAGTACCGATAACTGCAGCGATGTTAGACGGGATAGAGAGGGCAGCAATACCCTTAGCAACGGAAGCATTCCGAGGGATACGTGAGTAATAAATGTCACGATCGAAGAATAATTTGTTGAATGGACCACGAGGGTGCCAGGTATCAAACCAGAATGAAGCCGATAGCCCATTACCAATGTTCCAGACAAAATACCTCTGAATCAATTCACGCAGACCAAAGAGTTTCTTCCAAGACCAAGAACAAACGGTCGGCCTAGGCGCAATCCAGAAATTCTTGTCCTTTAAAAAGATCGAATGGATCCATTTGGTCCAAAGTGATTCCTTATCAGAGAAAAGCAGCCATAAATGTTTAGTCATGGCAGCAATATTACTTACTCGGAGTGAACAAATACCTAATCCTCCTTCCACTTTAGGAAGATAGACTTGCTCCCAAGAAACTCTAGCACCACTAGATCCAAGATTCGGGCCACGCCAGAGAAATTGGCGAAAAATCTGCTCAATTCGATTAAGAACTGCGGAAGGGAGGATAAAAACCGAAGACCAGTACACCTGAATGGAATGGAGAACAGATCTAATAAGTTGGAGCCTACCAGCAGTTGAGAGGAAGCGATTGGTCCATGACTGGACTCTCTTCATTATAGCATCAACCAGAGATACACAATCTTCCTTGCCTAATCTTGAGGAAATAATGGGGACGCCAAGGTACCGAAAAGGCAAGGATCCAAGGTTGAAACCCGATGCATTAACCATGGCACTCTTCAAAGATTCAGGCCCTCCAGAGATAAAAATTTCACTCTTGTTAAGATTGGGGATGAGACCAGACCAGGCAGCAAAAGTGTTAACTCCATCCATTAACAGGCTAAGAGACGGCATGTTTGCTTCCGAGAAGAACAGGACATCGTCAGCGAAGAATAGATGGGATAACTTGGTGGGTTTACACCGCCAGAAGAACCGAAATCCAGGCTTGCAGGTGCGGGCATTAATAATGCCAGTGAAGACTTCCATTACAAGAGTAAAAATATATGGGGATACAGGGTCCCCCTGGCGGATACCTCTCCCACTTGGGAAAAAACCATGTAAATCGCCATTTAAAGCTATAGAGAATTTGGGGGTTCTGATGCATGTCATAATTCGATCAATGAAAATAGAAGGGAAGCCAAATGCTTGGAGAGACAACTCAATAAACTTCCAATCAAGCGAGTCATAAGCTTTGGAGAAATCAACCTTGATAATGTTTTTCGGAAAGTATGGCTCATGGTGGAAGTGAGCAAATAATTCTTGAGCAAGCATGATATTATCACTTATTCTCCTCCCTTTAACAAATGCACTCTGGGAACCACTAATGAAAGAAGGGAGGATAGAAGCTAACCTGTTGGCTAATAGTTTTGTGATACACTTGTATACGATGTTGCAACAAGCAATAGGACGGAAATCATTTACCGTGGAGGCATTGGGGGTCTTTGGGATCAAGGTAAGAATAGTCGAATTGATCTCACGAAGCAGCTTACCCGTAGAGAAGAACTCCCGAATTGCCAACAGAACGGAAGGGCCCACAATATCCCACGACCGCTTGAAGAAATCAACATTAAAGCCATCCGGGCCAGGGGCTTTTCCGCTGGCCAAAGAAAATAAAGTAGATTTGATTTCTTCATCAGTGAATGGCTGAGAGATGGCTTGGATGTGATTATCATTGAGAGTAGAAGCCAGATTTGCACGGATCTCTTCAACAGACGGAATGGCGGAGGGGTAGAAGCTGACAGCAAATTTTGAAAATGATCAACAAAGAGTCGCTGCACTTCAGCTTCATCAGTAATTACATTACTACCATCATAAATCGAAAGAACTCTATTTCGAAGATGGCCACGCTTTACCGAATGGTGGAAGAACTTGGTGTTTAAGTCACCTTCTTTAAGCCATCTGATCCTGGATTTTTGTCTGTAGAAGGATTCTTCCTTGAGGCGAAGGTCAGAGAAGATATGGAGGTGATTCTTTTCAGCATCAGCTAGAGCTTGATTATGAGGGTCAAGCTGGATAGCGTTCTGAGCTTCCAACAGAAGGCGTCTGGCTTCAGAAGTTCTAGCCGAAATATCAAAGTAAGCCTCCTTGTTTAATAACTTGAGTCTGCGTTTGAGGGCTCAAAGTTTACTACAAAGAACAAACATAGGCGTACCATAAATACGTAGCTCCCAGATTTGCCGGACCAATTTTTAAAAAATTGGGGTGGGACATCCAGTAATTGAAGAACTTGAAGGGTTTGCGCAAGTTAGGAATAGGGAGAACCCTGACCACCATAAGAGAGTGATCGGACACTCCAGGGGCGAGAAAGTTGGCTTCCGAATAGGAGAAGGCGGTGTTCCAAGCCACATTAGTAAGCACTTTGTCTATCTTTCTTTGTCTTTGATTAGGGCCAGAAGAAGCAGACCAAGTAAATCTGTTACCCACAAAATGAAGATCATCTAGACCAGCTTGGATGAGGCAATCTCCAAAATCCTCAAAGGCTGGAATCCAGTAATTAGATCTATCTGCTCTGTCAGAAGCATACCGAATGGCATTGAAGTCACCAACAACAATCCAAGGGATGTCTAGACAAATGGAGCTAGTGGAGATCAGGTCATTCCAGAGCGGTCTTCTCAAGACAAAAGAATGCTCCGCATAGACCACCGAAAGATTAAAAGCAACACCAGAAATAAAACACTCCAACCGACCATGAATGGCCTGAGCAGTACAAGCTGAGGTACAAAAAGAAGCAACCAAGGGATTCCAACCCACCCAAATACGACCCCTGAAGGAATGAGAATAATTCGTAGACCAAGACCACCCAGGAATAAGGGAGGCCGAAACAGGGGAATGGGCATCAGGGGAAATTTTTGTCTCTAAAATACCAATACAACATAGTCCTCACAAAATTCTTAATCTCAGCTTGTTTGAGGGCTTGTCCAAGACCCCTAATATTCCAAACACCAAAAAACATAGGATGGGGATAATAGAATTACCTTTTCCTGCCACCTCGTTTCCTCACCGAGGGTGGCACAGGCTTCGGACCAGCAGGAATACTTGCCTCAGCAGATTCAGAGCGAAGGATACCTTTTTGACGAACAGGGGCCTCCTGAATGAGCTTTGGAGGGGTTTTATCGCGTTCCTCCGGTATAGATGAGGGCACCTTACACGGGGATACAGATTGACTATCACCGGAGCTGATATCTTCAAACTCTTCATCTAAATGTCCAGACTTATTCGAGGTAGGGGAATCCTGCCTTTGTATCACAGCAGCAGATCTTGGGATAGAGGTGCGAAGGAGCAACTCAAAGGAAGGCTGATGATCCTCCTACCTGGTTAACTCTGGATGCATATCAGGGGCCACCGGAGTTTGAGGTAGCGGATCTTCCATCTGATTTCCATCAAAACGGGGGGGTTTGGGTTGATTCGGAATCGGATCATTCATCAGGCCATCATTTGCAGGCACAGAGGTGTGTTTATTGCGTTTTCCACGCACTTCACGCCATTCATTTGGACGAGGGGCAGGGGCCTTTGGGACTAAGGGGGCAACTTTAGAAGGACCTGAGGAAATGGGAGCAAGAAATCTATGGCCAAATGAAGAGCAGGTTGGACAGAGTGTCGGGATCCACTCATATTGGACTGATACTGATCTAAGCTCACCCTTCATCATAAACTCTATAACTTCAGGGAAGGAGTTAGATGTATCGATCTCAATACACACTTGAGCAAAAGCCACCATTGCCATCTGTTCTGTTCGGTTATCAACGAATAGGGGCTTACCAATACCACTTGCCAGAAAACTGATCCTAGCAGCAGAGCATAGTGCCACAGGAACGTTCCTGAGACGAATCCAAATGGGGACAGTATTATGAGCTGATTTCTTGAGCTCCAACATAGGGTGCCATTGTTGCAGGATCAAGGGGATTTTAGCTACTGTGATCGGGCCTCCATCCAATATTTTCCTCCTGAATTCACTATCTGGAATATGGAAGAAGTAAAAACCAAGGTCAGCAGCAATGACTTCAACCAAATGATGACCCCAAGCGTTCTTGAGGGCGTCCTCTGTGAGCTGGAAGGGCAACCGCTTACCAATATAATATCCAACCAGACATTCCTCCCATTTCGGGTGAGTAGATTCCAGAATCTCCTCTGGCATCTGCAGAATTTTAGAGTTTTCAATCGTGGCCGGAGGGATAAAGGATAAACCATAGCCTTTGGTTGCCGATCGGGTTACAGCCGCCCATGAGAGCGCATAGGGGAGAACCTTCGCAGGGGGGCTTACAAGGTCCCAGAGGGCTTCTCCAATGCCTTAGACGGGATCTTCGGACGGTCTTCAGGCTCTCGATCGTGCAGAACAGAGATAGCAGAGTCTCGGCTGAACGAGATACTCTTGTCCTTACAATTTTTACGAGCAGAAGAGACGTTATCACGCCCAATAGCATGAAGGCGAGCAAGTATACCCAGCAAAGGTCGAGCTCTTCTAGCTGTACTTCTTCCTCTGCTTCGCGACCGCCCATAATGGGGTCGAGATCCTCTCAGAGCCGAGGAATAACGCATGATAGGGATGCGAGCGGGTGCGGGGGAGTGTGGGTGCTCATCCAGAGCAACAATATGGGTTTTACCTCTGGTATCATCCGCTAGATCAGAGGACGACGCCATACAGGAACAGCGAACCCAAAGTTTCGAGCCCTAAGAACTCAAATCTAAGATTCCAGATGAGGAAGACATACCATGGGAAATCGATCGGTAGAAAGGTAGCTTAGATGTAGAGGAATGATGTCTCCAAGAATGGGCGCGATCGGTCGGCCAGAACGGCCGAAAACAGAGGGCGCGCAGGCAGGTGAACGGTAGCCACGCGAACCAGTCGAGAGCTTCAGCGTGTACAGTGCCTTTTTCTATTTCTCTCAAGGTGTTTGTCACTCCCTTTGTGTTTAACTCAAGTTTAGGCTTTTTCCACCCTCAATTAAGCTTACACACTTTTGCCTTTTCCCTCTCGTATTCTCTTTTCACAAGTTCTTTATTGAACTCAAAACCTGTCTCTCAACCCCCTCACGACAATCAATCAAACTAATCAAACAAGATTAGATCACTACTAATTTTGTTTCAGCAAGTAACAATTTCAAACCAACAAGTACAACTTTCGAAATTCCAATTGAAACGTAAATCACTATTGATTTTGTTTCAATTCAGTCCATTAACAAATGAGTCGCCTCCTTGATTTTTTTTTTTTGTTCGGCTATTTATTTCTACCGAATCTGTTTTATTTTTCTCTTGTGCACTTTTTTTTTGTGTGTGTTTTCTTTCTCTTCTTTTTTTTTGACGAACTTTCTTTTTTTTTTTCCTTTTTTTTGATGAACTCAAATACAATTTAAGATGCTAGGAAAAAAAAATTAAAACTAACAGCAAACAACTAAGTATGGAAGCACAAAAGCAATCGAATCCCTAAATTGGCTAGAACCAAAACCCTAGCTCAATAAATCTCAAATTGTTGAATATAAATAGAAAATTAAAGATAGATAGACCTTGTAAAAGCAAGCTTTAGTACCAAAATGATGTGAATCGTTACGGAAAGATCGTTTTACGAAGGCCTGGATGGTGCAAATTGCGAACCTCGACCTCCAATCGAACCCGTGATTGGCAACCTCGGTATGAACGTGACCTGTTGATGAATGCGTGTTAACCAACCAATGTTATAGACGCAACGAGCGAAAGAATTCGCTATCTCACTCGATAAGTCGAATCGACCGTCACAAGAGAACCTTGATAAGGTCAAGTTCTCAAAAGAACAGTAAAAAAGAATCTCTCAATTTTTTCTCAAAGTGAAATATCCGTCCCCCAAAGAAAGTCGGCTAGTCCTTAATATAGGTCTTCTAGTTGCCACATAAACCCTAAAACCAGCCCTAGAAATCTAATACGACATATTCTAGAATATATCAAAATAAGAAGATAACTTTTTTTGACTTGGTCAAATATTTGATGACCAGATAATCAAATTACGCCAAGATTTCCAAGATTCTTCAAGATTCAATCCAAGGTCATCTTCGTGCCAAAGATTACGCCAAGATTTCCAAGATTCTTCAAGATTTGATCCAAGGTCATCTCCACGCCAAAGATCATGAACCATGACACCAACAGCTTGCCTGAATTGCTTGGCTCGCGCTTGAGTAATTGAACCAATAGGAATAGACAATGGGTCCCTAGCACCTCCTCCTCGATATGGCTCGATGTCCACATTAGCTACAGCTGCCACTATTGCCACCGCCAATGCTGCTATTGCTGCTACTGTCGAGACCGCAATTACTGTCGCACCGGTTGTTGTACCTGTTGAGGTTCCACCTTGGAATGCGGTCGTTGTGAGACCGATGCACAAGCTAGTGGAACGGTTTTTAAAGTTTAACCCGCGAAAGTTTACTAGCGCAGGTGATCCCGAGGCTGTAGCCCTCTGGATCCAGGAATTGGAAAATGTCTTTCCGTTGCTAATGTGCACCGAGCCCGAGAAGGTTATACTTGCAGTCTATCAACTGGAAGGAATTGCAGGCACATGGTGGAGAGCCACCAGAGGAATGATATTTCCCGAAGGTGTAGTCCTGGAGTGGAACGCCTTTGTCGAGGCTTTTAACATAAATATTTTTCTGAGATTGCCAGGGAACTGAAGATGGATGATTTGTTTGATCAGTTACAAGGAGCATCGATATTTTCTAAGATCAACTTGAGGACAGGATATCATCGGCTGAGGATCAGAAAGGAAGACATATCGAAGTCAGTGTTCCGTACGCTATACGGCCATTACGAGTTCACAGTCATGCCGTTTGTATTGACGAACGCTCCGGCTGCTTTTATGGATCTGATGAACCGAGTGTTCAAAGAATATTTGAATCAGTTCGTAATCATGTTCATCAATGATATTCAGGTGTACTTGAGAAGTCATGAGGAACACGAAAGGCATTTGAGAATAGTGCTCTAGACCTTGAGAACTCATGAGTTGTACACTAAGTTCAGTAAGTACGAGTTCTGGTTGACTCGTGTGGCAGGTGAAGGAAATTCCGTGGACCCGACCAAGATTGAAGCAGTAATCAACTGGCCAAGGCCGACCATAGTGACTGAGATTAGAAGTTTTCTAAGGTTGGCAGGATACTACAAATGATTTGTGGAAGGATTTTCAGCTTTAGCATCACCATTGACTCGACTATTAAAGAAGGAAGAGAAATTTGTTAGGGCAGACAAGTGTGAGTGTAGTTTTCAAGAACTTAAGCAGAAGTTGACTACCGCACTTGTACTGACCATTCCTTCTGGTCCTGGAGGATACGAGATCTATAGTGACGCGTCGTTCAAAGGACTAGGTTGCGTGTTAATGCAGCATGGTAGAGTCGTTGCATACGCATCCCATCAGTTGAGACCTCATGAGCTAAATTATACGACACATGACATGGAACTCGCAGTGATCACCTTTGCTTTGAAGATTTGGAGACATTATCTGTGTGGAGAAAGATTTTAGATCTTCACTGACCATCAAAGTCTCAAGTATCTATTTTCTCATAAGGAGTTGAATATAAGACAACGTCACTAGATGGAACTCCTAAAGGACTATGATTATGATATTCTATATCACCCAGGAAAGGCAAATAAGGTCGCAAGTGTGTTGAGTCGGAAGTCTTCAGTTGCGCATATGATAGTTAAAGAGTGGATCCTACTCGGGAGAGCTCGAGATTCAGACTCCAAGTTTGAGGTAGGCCACCTTTCGAATCTTATGACCACCCTTAGAATTGAGCTGAAACTATAGATAAGGATCAAGAGACTTCAATGGATAGACCTAGAGATCCAGAAGATTGTACAAGAGGAGGTAGAAAAGAGAAAACCTGACTTTCTGATTTCTGATGATGGAATACTGAGGTTTCGAGGACGATTGTGTATACATGATGATGAAGAGCTTAAAGAAGAGATCTTATCAGAAGCTTATCATAGCAATTACAGCATCCATCCTGACAATACGAAGATGTATCAGAATCTACGTCAACACTATTAGTGGTCTGGTATGAAAGCAAACATCGCCAAGTATGTTGCCAAGTGTTTAACGTGTCAGCAAGTAAAGGCCCAGCACTGTAAACCAGTAGGACTTTTGCAACCGCTCGAGATCCCCAAGTGGAAATGGGAGCACACCACAATGGATTTTGTGACAGGCTTACCGAGGAGTCAGAGGGGCAATGATTCCATTTGGGTAGTGGTCGACAAACTGACGAAGTCGGCTCACTTCATCACAGTACGAAAGGATCTTGATTTGGACAGGCATGCAGAATTATACGTACGTTAGATTGTTCGTTTGCATGGAGTATCGGTGATGATTACATCCAATCGAGACCCGATGTTTACAGCTGCATTTTGGAAAAGTTTGCAGACCACCTTAGGAACTAAGTTGCGGTATAGTACGGCTTATCATCCTCAGACAGATGGCCAGTCGGAGAGGATGATTCAAACCATCGAAGACATGCTGTGAGCTTGCGTGTTGGATTTCAAAGGAAGCTGGGAAGAACAACTTCATCTCATCGAGTTTGCCTACAACAACAGCTACCGTCAAAGCATTCAGATGGCTCCTTTTGAAGCGGTATATGGCAGAGCGTGCACAATGCCGGTGTGTTGGGATGAAGTCGGGGAACGAAAGATCACAGGCCCAGAGTTAGTCTAGCAGTTAGTGGATGCTGTTGCAGTTATCAGAAATAGATTAAAGACTGCTCAGAGCCGCTAAAAAAGCTACGCCGATAAGCGTCGGAGACCATTGGAATTCCAAGTTGGTGAACACATCTTTCTGAAGGTGGCACCAATGAGGGGTACTTCACGCTTCGGCAAGAAAGGGAAACTAAGTCCGAAGTATGTAGGTCCCTTTGAAATTCCGAAAAGAATAGGGACTCTAGCGTATCGTTTTGCATTACTGCCGAGACTTGCTCAAGTGCATGATGTCTTCCACATGTCAATGCTAAGAAAGTATGAACCTGATTTGGCCCACGTGCTAAGTTTCGAGAAAATTGACGTGGACGAAAGAGTCTCGTATATGGAGAGACCGATTCGAATAGTGAACCAAAAAGAATAGGTGCTACGCAGCAAGACGATTCCCTTAGTCAAAGTAGTCTGGCAACATCATGGAATGGAGGGAGCCATGTGGGAAAGCGAAGAGTCGATGAGACGTCTACACCCTTATCTTTTTGTTGAAGAAGTGTAATAGTACAAATTTCGAGGACAAAATTTTTATAAGGAGGGAAGAGTTGTGACAGCCTGAATTTCTGCTTCTGTTTTCAATTAAATAAATTGGGCTTTTCATCGATGCGCCTATAGTGCTATTCTCTGAGCCGATCACTCATGAGATAACTAGACTAGTTGGGGAAGTCATTAAGGGATTTTAAAACAACAGACTTGAGAATTCGACTAGGAATCTACTATTCGACCGTGTTAACGTGCAAAGGTCATTGCGGCAAAGTCGAAAATCTATCAGAGATCGGAGGTAGGTCGATTCGATCGAGGTTTGTTATTTAGTGTGGGTGATTCCACCTAATTGCAATATTTTCATCAATCGGCATTAAATCGATTTTTCTATCGTTTTGGTACCTTGTGCCCGTATTTGAAATCTCAAGATTTTCACGACAACCGAGAGTCGCTATGAGTCAAAGATGTACATTGTGGTTCGAAAATAATCAACCAAGGGTCAATTCCACCAAAAATCCCTAAAAACTACATTGTAGGTTGGATTACGCTAAAATCGTGTGAGATCGAAATTAACCGTGGAATTTAATCCGATTTCAAAAATAGAGAGTTTCACCATGTTACAATCAATTCTAAGAACATTGGTGCATCCTCTGAAGACCTTTTCACGAACTTGAATTTTTAGCGGAAAATTCAAATGCAGCAAATTAACTGAAAATGGGAAAGACCACAATTTAAGTGGATTTTTGGTCATCGATGTGGAACGATTGGAGAGGGGAAATATAAGGATTTAATTGAGGCCTTATCATTGTTACCTAAGGCCATTAAATTGCAACATATAGAAGGGAAAAACTAATGTAAGGGCTGTAAAATTTGGATGACTACATGCCAAAGGGAAATCCACCTTCATTTGAGTTTCATTTGGGAAAGAGAAAGTTACTTTGGAGTGGTAGGTCCCTTGATAGTGAGAGGGCCCTAGAAGTCCATGGAAAATGGACAAAGTTGTGGAAGTTAAGAGGGGGACCCTCCATAGGCTTTCTTTTGTCTTCTTTCCCCATCCATTTGTGCGAATCCTTCCCCCCCCTTTTGGCTTGCTCGACCAACTCTCTCTCATTCCTTTTCTTTCATTTTCCTTTCCTTTTCCTTTCGTAGACTCCCTTGTCTTTGTCTTCTTTAAGTGTTCGGTCCCCTGCTTCTTCATTGCTGACTGAACATCAGCCATAAAAAGAGAGCAAAGCCTCTATTCTGTGCTGCTGGCTTTTGGACCAGCACAACCACCATCGATCAAACTTGTCCTTCATGTTCCATTTCTCTTTTTTTTTGGCCTCTAGTCGATGCTTAGTCACCCCCACCAGTAGCTCATCAGTCCTCCAAAACTAGCGTGTCCCCGGTGTCCTTGCCCCAGAAGCTCCGGTCCTCTGTTTCAAGCTGTTGCAGCCACTCCATAGCTCACCCATCCTCTGTTTCGACTCACCATCCCTATGGAGACCACCACCCCTTCACCGTTGTTGCTACCCTATCGTCGGGACCCTAGCTGCGTCGGTTCACCCCACCAACCGACCAAACTGCCCCACTGTGCCATTGCCTCGCCCCCACGGATCCAGTACAGTTGCTGCTCGGCCTCAACCAGCCAATAAGACCGCCTCTCAACAGTGAGCTGAGGACCTTGACCTCCTCCGGTGCCCCCCGGATGCAGAGGCTTGGTCGCCGTTGCTCTGCCACCACCGAGAATCGTTAGTTTTTAATTTAGGTGAGTTAACTTCCTAAATTTGGATTAGGGGTTAATTACGCTTATTAGAATGTGGATTATGCTTAAGTAGGTTTGGTAACTAGCCTAGTTAGAGTAAGTAGTAGTTAGTTAGGTTAGTTGTAAGAGAACTAAGTGGTTAGACTAGTTAGTTAATTTAGTTAGGCAATTTAGTTAGGAATTTTAGTTATTAGTTAAAACGGTAAGTTTAGGAAATTAGTTTAGTAACTTAATTGAGTAAGGCCTTTAAATAATTGATTGAGACTATAATTAAGTTAAATGGGTAGTTTAATTTGATGAGTGTGATTAAAGAAATAATTAATTTAAATGATTTATAGATAATTTAATTAATTATTTAATATTTTTCGGAAATTATACCGAGATAGCTGGTGACTCAAATTTCGTGTTGATTTCCATGGTGTGCTCAGTTTGTGCAATCAACTATGTAATTGTGCAATTGGATGACGGTTGTTAATTTTGAGCATTTATTTCAAAATTATGAAATTTGCGGTATTTACTTAAAAAATACCGGGTGTCGGGTTTTGACGCCGAAAATTATTTTTAAATACTATATCAAACTGTGGGACTTTAAAATAGATAATATCAAATTTTCTGGTTCGATCTGATCGTGTACCCACACACAATTATTTTACCATGTATTTTTAATATGAAGAAAATAGGTTAGGACCACCATTTTAACTGAGACATTTGAGTGCAAAACACGGTGTCTTGGGCCAGAATTGAGTGAATGCATGAAAGATCCGAGAAACCTGTCACGAGCCTTCGAGGCCAAATGATGCTCCTTTGGGAATGCCCCAAGTCAACGGATGCCGGTCGCAGTGGAGGCTAGACTGATGCTCCTTCGGGAATGTTGTCTAGATGTAGACGTTGCCATGCTCGATGGTGCGAGATGATGCCCGGCTACGCCGAAAGACCATTGACTGTTGAGTTGGTCGTGGCCGGTGGGTCATAATTAATTGGAACGCATGAATGATTGAAATAAGGGGCTTGATTGGGAGACGGAATTGTGTGGTGCGGTATGGGATGTACCATAACGGTTTAGTCTGGTAATCGGAACCTGTGTACTTGTGTTGATATATGTGGGAAGACGTTCTGATGATGCTAGATTCAATACAATTATATGTGAATTGATTTGTACTAACGTGCAGGAAAATATTGGTGTGAAGTGAGTTTTGAGGATATGTAATTAGGACGCTTGTGGGTGTATTTTCCTTCTAATCGAGATTTAGTGCGTGAACTCGCTGAGGCGTTGTCGCACCCCATTGTGGGCTCAATTTCTTCAAGTCCCTAGATGGAGGAAGGCCAGGCGAGGTATGGGGTTCTACAGGAAGTGGGGTTTAGGCTTTTTTTTTTATCCCCTGCTAGATGTTGATGAGTCTTCCGTCAGAGTTGGACAGTGGGTGACAGTTCACCCTATGGATATCGAGAAGTCCGACGGGGTCGTAAGGGACTTTGGTCTCGTGGATGAGGAGCTCAGTGTGTAGATAGCCTAGAAGCTCCTCTTTATGCAATAGACCCATGTTGTTTTGAACTTTTATGTATATAAATGTTGCTGTATTTTAAGGTGTGTTTTGTGAAAATATTATCCTACGTTTCTATCCCACTTTTATGTTGTCTGGAGATTGTTATTAAGCTTTCGCATGTGCAATAAAATGAATGGGTCGGCGACACTTCTTGGGGCGCCGCAAATTTTATCGACCACTGAGGGTTGTTCACGCACTCGAGGTTCGGGGCATGACATCCCCTCCCGAAGTGTTATTAGAGCTGGTCTGTGTATGGAGTAATAAAGTATGATGGGTTATGGGATAGTTAGTAGGAAATGCCTTTTTATTATGCTAATGCATGTGATTGATAGCTGATTGGTAGTTTATTTGCAAGTATCACTCAAATTCTAATTCCGTGTGGAATTGGAAGGCAGGTTTCTATAGAGAATCTGCATCATGAGTGAGCAAGATCAGAGAACGCCTAGAAAGAGGGCAATCAGACTCGTTACTCAGGCTAGGATGTCGACCAGAGTCGGTGCCCGAGGCAATAGAGGTAAAGCGTCGGCTTAGGCCAGTGTTAGTGGATTAGCACTGCCTCCAGTTGGTGCTGGTGTAGCAACACTTGGTGATATGGGAACTGTTGGGATCATATAGGCGCTAGAGGCAATGAGAGACCTGATAGGGCAGCAGGCCCAGAATTAAGTTGCCGCCATTACTGCCACCACTACAGCTGCCGCTATTGCTGCCGCCAATGCTGCTAATGTTGCCGCCACTGTCGCACCGGTTGCTGTACCTGCTGAGGTTCCACTTGGGAACGCAGTTGCTATGAGACCGATGCACAAGCTGGTGGAACATTTTTTAAAATTGAACCCGCCAAAGTTTACTAGCACAAGCGATCCCGAGGTTGCAACCCTGTGGATCCAAGAATTGGAAAATACCTTTGCACTGCTGATGTGCACTAAGGCCAAGAAGGTTACCCTTGCAGTCTATCAACTGAAGGGAATTGCAGGCACATGGTGGAGAGCCACCAAAGGAACAATATTTCCCGAAGGTGTAGTCCCGGAGTGGAACGCCTTTATCGAGGCTTTTAGCAGTAAATATTTTTCTGAGACTGCCAGGGAATTGAAGATGGCAAAATTCCATCGCCTCTGCCAGGGTACAATGATAGTGGATCAGTATGAAGCAAAGTTCGCGGAACTGTCACAATATGCTCCTAAATTGGTCAAAGATCCAGTGGATCGAGCTAGAAGATTCAGTCATGGACTCAGGCCGGGATTGAGGAGTCCATTGATTTTACTTAATTTGAGATATTACAACGACTTGTATGAACGGGTCCAGATGATAGAGAAAGATCAAAATGAGCAAGCCGTTGCATCTGGGTCACGATTTAATTCAAGCAGAGATGGAAAGCGGTTTGGAAAGAGGCTTATGACCGGAGGAAGATATCATATTCCACCTAACAGGAAGGGTGGGGTGGATAAGTCGGCACTGAACCAAAATGGGATATGTCACTTATGTGGAAGGTGGCATAGATCAGCCTCGTGCCATGCTAGAACAAGAGCCTGTTATGGGTGTGGCCAACAGGGCCACCAAGTCAGGGATTGTCCCTACAAACCAATGGGACAGCAGCTACCACCTCCACCACCAATGGAACAGAATCGGGGGTATGCGCCCCTGAATGTACAGCAGGGCGGACAGGTCAGACCCCCGGCACAAGGAAGGACGTACGCCATCACTAGAGGACAAGCAAATGACTCACCTGATGTGGTCACAGGTACTGTTTCCCTGAATGACCATATTGCATACGCTTTATTTGACCCTGGTGCAACGCATTCATTTATAGTTGAACAATTTGTTAAGCTAGTAGGGTTGAGTCCGAAACTATTAGGATCAGCGGTTAGTATATCTACATTGTTAAAGGATAAAGTATTGTCTACTATGGGTTGTCATGGTTGCAAGTTAGAGATTGGTGAGTGAGAAGGGAGGATAAACCTGATAGTCCTAGCCATATATGATTTTGATGTAATAATTGGCATGGACTGGCTCAACAAGTAATGAGCTAAGATGGACTGCTATCATAAAGCGATTCAGTTCAACCCGTTAGCGGGTGAAAGTTTCAAGTTTGTCGAGAGTCAAGGAGGATCCTTGATTACCCTAATCTCATCGCTCAAGGCAGCTCGTTTGTTAGACAAGAGTTGTTAGGGTTACTTGGCGACTGTTGTAGACACGACAGTTAGGGAGCTAAATATTGAAGATATTGCAGTGGTACAAGAATTTATTGATGTGTTTCCGAAAGAATTGCCAAGCCTACTGCCAGAAAGGGAGATAGAATTCGTAATTGAGTTAGCCCCCAGACGGAGTCAATCTCTAAGGCTCCTTACCGGATGGCGTTATCAGAGTTGAAGAAACTGAAGGTGCAGATGCAGGAATTGTTGGATAAATGATTTATACGTCCCAGTGCATCACCTTGGGGAGCACTAGTTTTGTTCGTGAAGAAGAAAGATGGTTCGTTACGTTTGTGCATTGACTATCGTCAACTCAATCAGGTGATGATCAAGAACAAGTACCAACTAACAAGGATCGATGCTTTGTTTGATCAGTTATAAGGAGCGTCGATATTTACTAAGATCGACTTGAGGATAAGGTATCATCGGTTGAGGATCAGAAAGGAAGACATATCGAAGTCAGCATTCCGTACGCGATACGGCCATTACGAGTTCATGGTCATGCCATTTGGATTGACGAACGCTCCAACTGCTTTTATGCATCTGATGAACCGAGTGTTCGAAGAATATTTGAATCAGTTCGTAATCGTGTTCATCGATGATATTCTAGTGCACTCGAGAAGTCCTGAGGAACACGAAAGGCATTTGAGAATGATACTCCAAACCTTGAGAACTCATGAGTTGTACGCTAAGTTCAGTAAGTGCGAGTTCTGGTTGACTTGTGTGGCGTTTTTAGGTCACGTGGTTTCAGGTGAAGGAATTTTCGTGGACCCGACCAAGATTGAAGCAGTAATCAACTGGCCAAGGCCGACCACTTTGACTGAGATCAGAAGTTTTATGGGGTTGGCAAGATACTATAGACGATTCGTGGAAGGATTTTCAGCTTTAGCATTGCCATTGACTTGATTGTTAAAGAAGGAAGAGAAATTTGTCTTGACAGACAAGTGCGAGTGTAGTTTTCAAGAACTTAAGCAGAAGCTGACTACCGCGCCTGTACTAACCATTCCTTCTGGTCCTGGAGAATACGAGATCTATAGTGACGCGTCGTTCAGAGAACTGGGTTGTGTGTTAATGCAGCATGGTAGAGTTGTTGCATACGCGTCTCGTCAGTTGAGATCTCATGAACTGAATTATCCGACACATGACTTAGAACTCACAACGATCATCTTTGCTCTGAAGACTTGGAGACATTATCTGTGTAGAGAAAGATTCCAGATCTTCATTGACCATCAAAGTTTCAAGTATCTATTCTCTCAGAAGGAGTTGAATATGAGACAATGTCACTGGATGGAACTCCTGAAGGACTATGATTGTGATATTCTGTATCACCCAAGAAAGGCGAATAAGGTCTCAGATGCGTTGAGTCGAAAGTCTTCAGTTGCGCATATGATGGTTAAGGAGTGGACCCTACTTGAGAGAGCTCGAGATTTAGACTTCAAGTTTGAGGTATGCCATATTTCCAATCTTATGGCCACTCTCAGAATTGAGTCGGAACTATAGATAAGGATCAAGACACTTCAGTGGATAGACCCAGAGATCCAAAAGATTGTACAAGAGGAGGTAAAAAAGAGAAAACCCGACTTTATGATTTTTTATGATGGAACACTGAGGTTCCGAGGACGATTGTGTATACTTGACGATGCAGAGCTTAAAGAAGAGATCTTATCATAAGCTTATTGTAGCAATTACAGCATTCATCCTGGCAGTACGAAGATGTATCAAAATCTATGTCAACATTATTGGTGGTCTGGTATGAAAGCGGACATCGCCAAGTATGTCGCCAAGTGTTTGACGTGACAGCAAGTAAAGGCCCAGCACTGTAAACCAGGAGGACTTTTGCAACCTCTCGAGATCCCCGAGTGGAAATGGGAGCACATCACAATGGATTTTGTGACAGGCTTACCGATGAGTCAGAGGGGTAATGATTCTATTTGGATAGTGATTGATAGACTGGCGAAGTCGGCTCACTTCATTGCAATACGAAAGGATCTTGATTTGGACATGCATGCAGAATTATACGTACGTCAGATTGTTTGTCTGCATGGAGTACCTGTGACAATTACATCCAACCGAGACCCGAGGTTTACAGCTGCCTTTTGGAAAAGTTTGCAGATCACCTTAGGAACTAAGCTGCATTATAGTACAGCTTATCATCCTCAGACAGATGGCCAGTCGGAGAGGATGATTCAAACCATTGAAGACATGCTACGAGCTTGCGTGTTGAATTTCAAAGGAAGCTGGGAAGAACAACTTCATCTCGTCGAGTTTGCCTACAACAACAGCTACCGGCAAAGCATTCAGATGGCTCCTTTTGAAGTGGTATATGGCAGAGTGTGCACAACACCGGCGTGTATGGATGAAGTCGGGGAACGAAGGATCACAGGGCTAGAGTTAGTTCAGCATTCAGTGGATGCTGTTGCAGTTATCAGAAACAGATTAAAGACTGCTCAAAGCCACTACAAAAGCTATGCCGATAAGTGTCGGAGACCATTGGAATTCCAAGTTGGTGAACACGTCTTTCTGAAGGTGTCACCAATGAGGGGTACTTCACGCTTCGACAAGAAAGGGAAACTAAGTCCGAGGTATGTAGGTCCCTTTAAAATTCAGGAAAGAATAGGGACTCTAGCGTAACATCTTGCGTTACCGCCCAAGTGCATGATGTCTTCCACATGTCAATGTTGAGAAGGTACGAACCTGATCCCGCCCACGTGCTAAGTTTCGAGGAAATAGACATGGACGAAAGAGTGTCGTACATGGAGAGACCGATTCAAATAGCGGACCGAAAAGAATAAGTGCTACGCAGCAAGACGATTCCCTTACTCAAAGTAGTCTGGCAACATCATGGAACGAAGGGAGCCACGTGGGAAAGCGAAGAGTTGATGAGACGTCTACACCCTCATCTTTTTGTTGAATTAGTGTAATATTACAAATTTCGAGGACGTAGTTTTTATAAGGAGGGAAGAGTTGCAACAGCATAAATTTCTGCTTCTGTTTTCAATTGAATAAATTGGGCTTTTCATCAATGTGCCTATAGTGCTATTCTCTAAGCCGATCACTCATAAGATAACTAGACTAGTTGGGGAAGTCATTAAGAGATTTTAAGGCAACAGACTCGAGAATTCGACTAGGAATCGACTATTCGACCGTGTTAACCTACAAAGGTCATTACGGCACAGTTGAAAATCTATCAAAGATCGGAGGTAGGTCGATTCAATCAAGGTTTGTGATTTAGTGTTGGTGATTCAGCCTAATTGCAAAATTTTCATCGATTAGCATTAAATCGATTTTCTGTCGTTTTGGTATCCTATGCCCGTATTTGAAATCTCAAGATTTTCTCAATAATCGATAGTCGCTAATGAGTTGAAGATGTATGTTGTGGTTCGAAAATAATCGACCACGGGTTAATTGCACCAAAAATCCCTAAAAACTACCCAATAGGTTGGGTCACGCTAAAATCGCGTCAAATCGAAATTAACCGTGAAATTTAATCCGATTTCAGAAATAAAAAGTTCCATCGTGTTATAATCAATTCTAGGAACATTGATGCATCCTCTCAAGACTTTTTGATGAACTTGAATTTTTGGCGGAAAATTCAAATGGAGCAAATTAAGTGAAAATGGGAAAGACCACAATTTAAATGGATTTTTGGTCGTCAATGTGGAATGATTGGAGAGGGGAAATGTAAGGATTTAATTGAGGCCTTATCATTGTTACCTAAGGCCATTAAATTGCAATATATAGAAGGGAAAAACTAATGTAAGGGTTGTAAAATTCGGATGACTACATGCCAAAGGGAAATCCACCTTCATTTGAGTTTCATTTGGGAAAGACAAAGTTACTTTGGAGTGGTAGGTCCCTTGATAGTGAGAGGGCCCTATAATTCCATGGAAAATGGACAAAGTTGTGGAAGTTAAGAGGGGGACCCTCCATAGGCTTTCTTTTGTCTTCTTTCCCCATCCATCCGTACGAATCCTTCCCCCCCGCCCTCTTTTGGTTTGCTCGACCAACTCTCTCTCTTCCTCTCTCTTTCTTTTTCTTTCTTTTCCTTTCCTTTTCCTTCCGTAGACTCCCTTGTCTTTGTCTTCTTTAAGTGTTCGATCCCCTGCTTCTTCATTGCCAACCGAACATCAGCCAAAAAAATAGATTAAAGCCTCTGTTTTGTGCCGCTAGTTTCTGAACCTGCATAGCCACCATTGATCAAGCTTGCCCTTCTTTCTCTTTTTTCTGGCCTCTAGTCGATGCTCGGTCACCCCCACCAATAGCTCATCAGTCCTCCAAAACCGGCGTGTCCCTAGCAACCCTACGCCAGAAGCTTCGGTCCTCTATTTCAGGCTGGTGCAACCACTCCATAGCTCACCCATCCTCTGTTTCGGCTCACCATCCCTACCGGAGACTACCACCCCTTCACCATTATCGCTGCCCTGTCGCTAGGACCCCACCTGCGCCGGTTCAGCCCACCAACCGACCAAACAGCCCCGCTGTGCCACTGCCTTGCCCCTGTGGATCTGGTGCAGCTTCTGCTCGGCCTCAACTAACCAATAAGACCTCCTCTCAGCAGTGAGCTGAGGGCGTTGTGGTCCCGTTCTAGGTCGACTGGTCCTCTTCCAGTGCCCCCCAAACACCGAGGCTTGATTGTCGTTGCTCCGCCACCGTTGGGAACCATTAGTTTTTAATTTAGGTGAGTTAACTTCCTAAATTTGGATTGAGGGTTAATTATGCTTACTAGAATGTGGATTAACCTTAAGTAGGTTTGGTAACTAGCCTAGTTAGAGTAAGTAGTAGTTAGTTAGGTTAGTTGTAAGAGAACTAAGTGGTTAGACTAGTTAGTTAATTTAGTTAGGCGGTTTAGTTAGGAATTTTAGTTATTAGTTAGAACAAGTAAGTTTAGGAAATTAGTTTAGTAACTTAATTGAGTAAGGCCTTTAATAATTGATTGAGACTATAATTAAGTTAAATGGGTATTTTAATTTGATGAGCGCGATTAATGAAATAATTAATTTAAATGATTTAAAGATAATTTAATTAATTATCTAATATTTTCCACAAATTATACCGAGATAGCTGGTGACCGGAATTTCGTGCTAATTTCCGTGGTGTGCTCGGTTTGTGCAATCAACTGTGAAATTGTGAAATTGGATGACGGTTCTTAATTTTGAGCATTTATTTCAAAATTATAAAATTTGGGGTATTTAATTAGAAAATACCGGGTGTCGGGTTTTGATGCCGAAAATTGTTTTTAAATACTATATCAGACCATGGGACTTTAAAAGAGATATCAAATTTTCTGGTTCGATCTGACTGTGTACCCACACACGATTATTTTACAATGTATTTTTAATATGAAGAAAATAGACCAGGACCATCATTTTAACTGAGACATTTAATTGCAAAGTACGGTGTCCTGGGCCGAAATTGAGTGAATGCATGAAAGATCTGAGAAACCCATCATGAGCCTTTGAGGTAGGATGATACTCCTTCGAGAATGCCTGAAGTCAACAGATGCCGGTTGTAGTGGAGGCTGGACTAATTCTCCTTCGAGAATGTCGTCTAGATGTAAACGTTGTTGTGCTCGATGGTGTGAGACAATGCCCAGCTATGCCGGAAGACCGCTGATTGTTGAGTCAGCCGTGGTCGGTGGGTCGTAATTAATTGGAACGCATGAATGATTGAAATGAGAGGCTTGATTATGAGACAGAATTGTGTGGTGCGGTATGTGACGTACCATAACGATTTAGTCTAGTAATCGGAACCCGTGTACTTGTGTTGATATATGTGGGAAGACATTCCAATGATGCCCGATTCAATAAAATTATATGCAAATTGATTTGTACTAACGTGCAAGAAAATACTGGTGTGAAGTGAGTTTTGAGGATATGTAATTAGGACGCCCCTAGGTGTATTTTCTCTTAATCGAAAATAGGGCGTAACTCGTTGAGACGTCGTCTCACCCTATTGTGGGCTCAATTTTTTAGGTCTCTAGATGGAGGATGGCCAGGCGAGGTATGGGGTTCTGCAGGAAGTGGGGTTTAGGTTTTTCTTTATCCCCTACCAGATGTTGACAGGTCTTCCGTCAGAACTGGATAGTGGGTGACAGTTCACCCTATGGATATCGAGAAGTCTGACAGGGTCGTAGGGGACTCTGGTCCCGTGGACGAGGAGCTCAGTGCGCAAATAGCCTAGAAGCTCTCTTTTTTAAAAAAAAAAAATAGACCCATGTTGTGTTAGACTTTTCAGTAAATAAACGTTACTGTATTTTAAGGTGTGTTTTGTGAAAATACTATCCTACATTTCTATCCCACTTTTATGTTGTCTAGAGATTTTTATTACGCTTTCGCATGTGCAATAAAATGAATGGGTAGGCGACACTTCTTGGAACATCGCAAATTTTATCAACCTCTGAGGGTTGTGCACGCACGCAAGGTTCGGGGCATGACAGTTGACACCATCCAGATCTAGAAAATAAATATAGAAAAGCAAGAGATACCTTACCAAATGAGTTTCATTATTGAGAGGCGGTAACGAAGAGACATTGTCTGAGCAAGCTAAGATCTGGATGTGAGAGTACAATAGATATGTATTAATCTTGCAATCTGAAAGCAGAATTAGGCTCACTTTACCTTCAACCCAAATGGATTTTTGAGATGTAAGTTATAAAAAACAGCACTAAGTTTTCCCCTTTGTTCTAGACAAAGAGTATGCATTTCATAAGTTGTGACAACGGCATACAAGTCTATGCAATGGGATGAATTGAGGGAAGAAGTGAAGACTTTGGTTGCTCATTTAGCCCCTTTAGATTGCCGGGGTGAGGGATCAGTCTCGGACTTCTGTTTGCAGCATTAAAAACTTTCTTTGGCTACACTCAATCAATCATAGAAAAATGCATCCACTTTCAATTGCTTGTTTGTTTTGTTTCTATCTTTGAAATAAATAGAAAACTAAGAAAACTAAACTATGTTGTTGGGAACATCAAGATCTTTTGTTCATTGTGCAAACGATGCTCATCGGTTCACAAGGAACAACAAATTTATTACATTCAGTCCCATATTCAATCAAGGCAGTTTGTTCAAACCTCAAGCTCCATTTATTTCTTGAAAAATGAACTTTGCCAGAAATTTTTCGAAAGGAACTTATTTTCAAGGCATGTTGGTCTATATTTGCCAAACAATAGGAAAGTCATTTACTGATATTCGTTACAAGAAAATTACGAAATAGACATTTGAGAATAAGTCTTGAGTGCAATCAAAGTCCCAAGTTTGAGCACTTAGGACCTAGGCTCGAGCACTAGTCTCAGGCTGGGCCACGGGGAACAAACCCGGGAACATGGACCCACACACGCTCAACCTTTTCGAGGTCCTCTACTTTAACCTTAATGACATCTCCACGCATTACGGTGCCGCAAAAAAGGTCCTCATTTGCTAAAGTAAGAAAGCATGAAATCTTCGAGTGAAAAATTGTTAAAAAAAAAAAAATCCTAAATACTTCATTTTTTAGAGGAGAAAGAACAATCAAAGAACAACTATCTCCTTGATTCGGGCTTCACTCCACGGAGGACACATAAGCATTCATGTTCTGCCATTTGCACAATCTATCACTAGTCTGCTACAATTGGGAAAAGTACCAAAAAAATCCTAAACCTATTGTATTGGTATTAATTCAGTCTTAAACTTTTCAATTGGACCAATTTAGTCCTAAACATATTAATATTGGTATAAATTCAGTCCATCTAGCCAATTTTGGCCGGCCGGCGCTGACGTGAATGTCGGCTGGACAGTGACGTGACAATTTTTATGATTTTTTAATTATTTTGTCGAATTTGTATTAATTATTTTTTTTTCCTTTTCTTTTCTGGCGGTGGTCAACAAGCCTCACTGGAGGCTCTCGCCTGGCCTCTCCTAGGGCCATCGGCAAGGTGGCTTCACCCGGATCTGGGCAAGGCCCTGGTGGCCATTGCCAAGGCGGAGGCGAGGGCCGCGAAGCCCTCGCCAGCCACTGGCGAGGGTCACGGCCCTCCCTCGACCTCACCCAGGGCCGTAGGAGAGGCGGCTTAGCCCAGATTTAGGTGAGCTTAGCCTCGCGCTGGCCTTGCCACGGGAAAAGGCGACCATCACCAGGTCGGCGTACTGGCGATGGCTACCTTCGCCCGTAGCAAGGCCAGGGCAAGGTTGGCCTCGCCCAGATCTAGGCTAAGCCGCCTCGTCCGCGGCCCTAGGCGAGGGCTTCACAGGCCTTGCCTCCACGCTGGCGATGGCTGCCATGGCCCCGCCAGCCACGGGCAAGGCCGCCTTCGCCCGTGGTAAGGCCAAGGTGAGGCTGGCCTCACCCAGATCCAGGCGAAGCTCCTCACCGGTGGCCCTAGGAGAGGTTGGGCGAGGGCCACGACCCTCACCGATGGCAAGTGAGGGCTTCACGGCTCTCGCCTAGTGGCCGGAAAAGAAAAGGAAAAATAAAATTAATAAAAATTTGAATAAAATAATAAAAAAATCATAAAAATTGTCACGTCAGTGTCCGACCAACGTCCACGTCAGCGCCGGCCAGCCAAAATTGCCTGGATGGACTGAATTGGTACCAATATTAAAAGGTTTATGACTAAATTGGTTCAATTGAAAAGTTTAAGACTGAATTGGTACTAATACAATAGGTTTAGGAATTTTTCGGTACTTTTCTCACTGCAACTTGGTAAGGATAGCAAGCCAAGATACAAAGCACAATGTCGGCACAGATTAAACCACATTAGCCTATGCCGAGTTACCTTGGCCTTTTTCTCCCTGGTTAAGCTCCAAGCATTAGCATGAGTGAAATCACCAAGTTTAGAGCCTAAGAAGACCACTCTATCTAGTTGAGACTTGAGAAAGGCATTAGAGTTCCACACAGCTCAACCTGAATTTCAACCAGATCATTTGATTTAGCAGTGGTTTTGCCAAACTACTCATTTCCTCTTTATGCCAGTTCACGGTCATTTCCTCTTTCAAAACATAGAAGTAATGACATTTAAAGATTTCGACGAGAATTTTGAAATCGACCTAGTTAGGCCGTACACATATGGCCGAGATTGTAATCACTACTATTCAGTAATGAAGTAAACAGATATTTAAGGGCACATCTGCCAAGAAAGCAACAAATCACGTTACGACTAACGTGAAAGCGCGAACAAACGAAGAGATCTGAGTAAGAATAAATTAAAGCCTACACCTCCATTTGATTCGCCATCCTCGTGATCTTCTTCGGTCCTCCGTTGCCTTCTTCAGCAACTTTTCTTTTGCTCTCTAGCAGAGACAGCCCCCAAATCCGACAGTACCTCGTCCTCCTCCACGAATCGGAATAATCCATCGGCAAAGAGTCTGGATCGTAACTTCGTGGTGGACTTCCAACGCGATTTCTCGTCCGGATTCCGCTTTGGCAGCGGGGAAATTGCATCCTCCGAGGAGCAGCTCATGGCAATGATTTGGCTCGACGATGAAGTGGTCCTTGCTATGGGAAATGAGGTCTTCCACCGCGGAGTCACCTCATCGCAAAGTTACCGGCATTGGAAAGGTAGGAGAAATCAGCCATGGCTGCTCTTGTGATTGCGGTTGCGAGGGTTTTGTTGGGTTCTTGCAGACTCTGCTTCTGCTCTATTAATGCAAGCGGTGGGGAGATAATTGTGCTCAACCGGGAGCTTCTCGTCGACTTCCTCGAACGACTCTCGACCCAAGTGATCATGGCGACGTAGGCTCGGAGCTCAAAGCTATACGGGGAGGCAGATGACGATAGATATGGGAAATCACCCCCGTAAACAAGGAGGAGGAGAGAGGCAGAGATTATAGCGGCATAATGTTTTTTCGTGGGAATCATTTCGTACAGTTCTGGTATGCGAATTGTGTCCTAAATGTCACTTCAAAGGTCGGATTAGAGCCCACTAAATTGCATTGAGTTATGAGAGCACCGTGATCTTGTTATTGATCGTTTTACTGGAATTTGTAATCAGGTGTTCAATAAAAGTACTTTTGCTTGAACATTGACATAAAGAGAAAAGGTGCACATAAGTTTGTTAGAGTTAATAATGGCTTTATGAAAAAACAAAAACAGAGAACTTAAATTTTCGTTAGAGAGGAGGTACACAAATGTGATTTATCTGAAGAAAGTGAAGCTTTGAGAGATATGTTAAGAGAAAAAGCCACTAAAAAGCCCAAATTTTGCTAACAAATTTACTTTAAACTTTTTTTTATAACACAAAAAATCCCAAACTTTACAAACTGTAATATATTTACCCGAACTTTTTTTTCATGACATAAAAAACTCCAAACCTATACCTACATAACACATTTACTTCAAAATATAGGGCATTTTCCTCTTTTACTTTTTTTCTATTTTTTTAAATTTTTTTCTATTTTTTTCTTCTCTCTTCCCTCCACCTGGAGGAAAAAAAAGAAAAAAAAAAAAAAAAAAAAGAAAAATTAAAAAATTAAAAAATATAAGATGAAAATGCCCTTCGGTCATGGAGTTTAGGGTAAATGGATGACAGTTGGCAAAGTTTGGGTTTTTTTTTAGTCACAAAAAAGAAAAAAGATTAGGATAAACTTGTCATACAAGGCAAAGTTTAAGATTTTTGGTAGCTTTTTCCTATATGTTAACTATAAAGATACTATGAAGGAACAAGTACATTTAAGAAAAGAAGGAGATACATAACTTATCTTTTAGTGAAGTTCTAACATCTATAGAAATGAAAAACTTGCCTGACTAGGAATTCCCAGGCCTCCTATGTTGTTTCTGACCAGATAGCTCTCCTTTTTTGGCTTTTTTTTCAAACCAAACCTATTTCTAGGAGATGATTGCATTTCCAATGATCACTTCAATCATAAAGCCACTTCCATATCCCATCAAAACAATTTTACAATCCAATTCAATTAACAATCCCAACCCTTCTTCTTCATGGGTTGAAGGTTGTCTTGACGCATCCCCTAAATCTCGACATTTCCTAGATATGAATTCTCCACATAGCGCTAAGTTCCCTTCAAAAGAATTGTTTGAAAAAGTATCGAGCTGTTTCCCTCTTGGCACAAATCCTGTCACGTTGTTGTAAAACACGTTCAAGAACAAAAGGAACCTGAGTTCTATTAGCTTCCAGGGGATCTATCAGGAGAGTTTGTTCTTTGAAAGGTCCAATGACTCAAGTGTTGTGAGTTTCCCTAATGATGATGGGATGTGACCTGTGAGGAGATTGTTGAAAAGGTTTAGTCCTTGCAGTCCCTTAAGTTCACCTATGAGACCTGGTTTCTCTCCTTCAAACAAATTGCTGGAGAGGTCGACATCTGTGAAGACATGTGTGATCTTTTGGTAATACATTTCCAATCTGTAGGTCAATGTCATCATTGTAGGGTAATCACAATAGGAAGAGTACAATTTTGGCCACACATTCCCATCCATGAAGGTCATGAAAAAATAACTTTTCTCACCTATGGTTTTTTCATAATAATTATTGTCATGCATGGTTCTGTGAGTGGACGTAGAGTTTCCCGTCTTAGATTTCATGGCATTCCAAGACTAAAAGAATTCCCTCGGCAACTTACTGAAGAATGCATTATTAGAGAGGTTAAGTATCCGTAACTTAAGAAATGTGGAACTAGATTTAGGCCTCTATAATGGCACTATGGGATTTATTGGATCACCAAATAAGGACATGGAGCTTCGACAAAGATCCCAACCATGATGAGAAGCTGTCCACGATAATATTGTTTGCAAAGTTGGTGAACGCAAGCATATTGCAATTGGCCAAGGATCTCAGTAAATTCCCTTGCAACTAGTTGTCACTCAAATCAATCATCGTCAGTTGCATCTATCACACCCCGATCCTCAGGCACGCACCCATCCCTCACCTTGGTCAATTAAATAGCAACATCCCAGGACGCATCGCCGATCCTTTCATTTTAATACACATGCGGAAGCATATAAAATCTTTAAACAATAAAGCAATGGGATAGGAAAGTAGGATTTCAAATTTCAACTCTGAAATTAACCACACTTATATACATTACAAATCATAGTGCAAAAATATATACTAGTCAATTTGTTAAGTCAGGTTCTAAACCACAAGTTCCTACGAAGTCTGCAGAAAGGAATCAACTTCATCAAAAGAGGCTTGTCCTATAACTAGCTAGTCGGATGGGACTGTCATTCTTCAGGCTTCACTTTCTATTCTTCGGGCCTTTAGTCTTTCACCAACGCTATTTAAGGACCTGAAAATGGTTATACAATAACCAGTAAGACAACGTCTCAGCGAGTTCTACCCCCAAAGACCCGATTAGGAAGCCAACATACTTTAGAGGTTGCCTAAGCACAACACGAGTCAGAGGACTTATCTTAGCCTCAATTCATTCCTGCAAGTCAGTATATATATCAAATATACATGATCGCATCACATCACATCAATCAGATCGAATTATCAATCAATCGACTTAGTCGATTACATGTCACCACGACCCTTCCTAGTCGGTACATTCAATATCATCTACTCTCCAAGATGGTATATCTATTTATCGAGCCCACGTGTATTTTCCAAGATGGTATATCTAATCATTGAGCCCATGTGCATTTTCCAAGTTGGTATATCTAGTCATCAAGCCTACGTGCATTCTCCAGGTTAACGTACTTAGTCACTGAGCCCATGTGCCTTCTCCAAGATGACCTACCTAATCACCGAGCCCACATGCATTCTCCAGGTTGACATACTTCATCGCCGTGCCCCCGTGCTTTCTCTAAGGTGATATATCGAATTGCTGAGCCAACAAATTATGATGTCTTTCTCTGAGATGACATCTTTAGCCATCGAGCCGACGTAGTATGGCATTCTTTCTCACATTCTAATATACCCGTTAAAACAGCCGTGTGTGGGTACACAATTAGCCTTAGCCAAAATATAACAATTTCACTTTTCCTAAGTCCTACCATTTTCAACAACCCATAATATACTTTTGGCGTTGTAAACCGACGCTCGGTTAATTTCCAATCAATTACCAAAATTGATTAATTTAGGAATAAAATCCTAAAACCATAATTAAATCAATTCAGCATGATTTAGCACCCAAATAAATAAATAGAGTGCACCACGATAATCAGCATAAAATTTCAGTCGTCGACTATCCTAGCCTAATTTCCAGAAAATAATTAATTAATTAAATAATTACGGAAATTCTTAAATAAATTCAATAAATCCAACTTAGGCCCGTTATAGCCTAATTGGAAGCCGAGATGAGCCCGAAAAATTACCAAGACTTGTTCAATAAATAATAGGACCTATTTCCTTGCTAACTACACTAACCATTTGCCTAACATGCTTTAATAAGTCACTAATTTAATTACTCTACTCTAATCTATCCATCTAATCACACTTAATTAAATCTAAACAACCCCTAAGCATCATTAGCCTACTAATAAGGGATTAGTAAGCAAAACTCACTTGATTAACGCGCGGGTCGCGTCAAACCGACGGGAATATCGCGGGGGACATTTTGTCCAAAGCGGGCCTAGGCTTCGAAGCCCAGAAGCACCTCAAAACAGGCCCGACACCTTGCTGGAAACCCACTATTTTCCCCCTCTGATTGAGCTGCAAACAAGGGAAATGAAGTTGGTTTGGTGCGGGAATCGCGACGGTGGACCAGTGGATGGCTTGGAGAGGTAATCGGCAGTCGAACGGTGAAGAAATGGGTTGATCGGAGCTTCGGCGAGTGGGTGGTGGACAACCAATGGCTCCCGGGGTCAAGGGAAGATGTGCTGGTGGTTGGAATGGGCAAAGGAAGGGTCGGAATTGAGAGAAACTCGTGAAAATCGTGAAACAATGCAGGTAGGTAGGGGACCGATGGACCGGCGACCGGTAACTTCACGCTGGCGTACCAGACGGCCGGCGGCTCCATTCAAGGCAAGGTCAGGCTTGATGGAATGGTCTAGATGTCCTCATCACGGTGATGGGTGGCTCATTCATTGATTCATCCGAGAAGTCGACTTTTTACTCGGATCTTTGGCAAAAGGTCGACTGGAGCAAAAACTAGAAGAAGTGAAAATAGAGGAGGGAAAACGGTCCGGCGGTGGTGTGGCTACTCCAGCGACTTCCTTGGATGCTGGTAGGGTTCGAACAAGGTGAGAGGTGTTAGGGAAATCCCTTATGATGTTTTGAAGATGACAAAATAAATCAAAGGCTACTAACATGTTTAATGGTTAAGTAATAGACCATGCAGATGATAGAACATGTAAAGGATATTGTCAAAGTGTGAAGACGACCAGAAGACTTAACGTAACATATGCCCAAAGTATATTCTGAAGATTTCTAGACTTCCGTGTCAAAGTCTGAAGACTGCCAGACTCAAGACTCAAAGTCTGAAGATTGCCAGACTTTAGTGTCAAAGTCTGTTCTACATCAGAAGTCTATCAACTCTGACTAATTCTAGACTAAACGTGAATGATGAACCAGAAGACAGACTCTATTCTGAAGCTGAACTGGAAGATAGACTCTATGCTGAAGCTAAACTGGGTACAGACTTTAAAGTTAAATCTGTTCAGAAGCAGATATGTTCAAACCCAGATTGTAAAGTCTACAGACTCAGATTGTAAAGTCTATGGCTATCAGACTTTACATCCAAATTCGACAGATCGTAACTCAAGCCCAATCATATAACGGCTAGTGATCTGGTTTGGATTCCACATCAAGATTGATTTGATTGATTCAATCTAATTGATTGACGATTGGATCTTGAGGATAAGAACTTTCTATACGAAGAAGCTTTACTTATGGAAACCAAGATTTCGTTTGTATGGGCGATCGGAATCAATTTGGGATTTTACCTTTGTCACTCAACGGCTACCAAATCTTCTAGATACAGAGTTGTCCAATGGGTATATTGGAAGACGATTCTCCGGGATACTGTCCAACGGGTAGTTTGGAAGTGGAAGAGTATTTAAGGAGATCATGGACCGATGAGCAAGTAAGAGACGGAGCGTAGAATTTATAATTCCAAAGTCGAGCGACTTTCGATCATATACTTGTCTCTTGAGAGCTTAAACGTTTGTAATCGTGAGAGAAATACCAAAAGAGTGACTTAGTGAGATAGTGTGATCTACTACTCAGTGTTTGCACTCAAAGTTGTAATCTCTTGTTGATTGCATAGTGGAATCCAGCCAAGAAGGTTGTTATCGTGGGAGAGTGGACGTAGGCTTGGATTAAGCCGAACTACTATAAATCTTGTGTTCTTATTCTCTTCCCTAACTCCTTTATTTTGTTCATACTAGCACTCTCAAGAGGAGGGAGATGAAGAGGGTTTTGGCCGGCCAAGGGGGAGAGGATAAGAGGATAAGAGGGAAGACATGAGGTTGGGGCCACTTTGCCTTCATTTTCCACAAGGTTGTCCCATTTGGACTCTTCCTCAGCCAAGCCATCTTCCTTGGTTGTCCATGAGCCACCAAGGCTCCCCCAACAACCTTGAATTGGTCCAAAAATGGCTAGGGGAAGGGGGCACACGAATTTGAGGGGCTTTGGCTTCAATTGGTCTTAATTTCATCTTCAATTCAATTGACATCTCAATGGTCCAATTGATATTTTTCCTCACCATGGATCCATCTTGCATCCCCATTTTTTGATCAAAACAATTCCGGCCTTTATCTGAACAAAAACGGTTTTATGTCGACTTTTTCCCAAAAAGTCGGGTTTCAGAAAAATCTTCTAAAATCGAGCCGACATTCCTAGAATTTATTGTGACATGACAGAATCTTCAATTTCTGAAATCGGACTTAAATTCATGGTTAATTTCACTTAGGCACGTTTTTAGCGTAACCTAGGCTACCGGGTAATTTTCAAAGATTTTTAGTCCAAATGACCCGTGGTCAATTTTTTTCGAGCCACAATGAAACCACTCTACACATTGGTGACTCTCGGTAGTGGTGAAAATCTCAATGTTTCAATTACGAGCATAGGATACCCAAAATGACGGAAAATCGGTCTAGTGCCGTTCGACGAGAATTTTGCCATCAAATAGAATCACCCACACTTTGATCACACATCTCTGTCGAATCAACCTATCCCTAATCTCTGATCGATTTTGACAATGTCGTAATGGCCCTTGCATACTAGTACGATCGAGCAATCAACTTATGGTCGAATTCTCAAATCCATTGCATTGAAATCTCTTAATGACTTCCCCAAATAGTGTAGTTATCTCACGAGTGATTGGCTCTGAGAATAGCACTATAGACGCGTTGATGAAAGACCCGATTTATTCAATTGAAAACAGTACTAGAAATTCAGGATGTCACAACTCTTCCCGTCTTATAAAAATTTCGTCCTCAAAATTTAAACATTTACCAATCCTTAAACAAAAATGTAGGGGTATAATTGTCTTATTTAGTCTCACTTTCCCTAGTTGCTTCTTCAATCCCGTGGTGTTATCAGACCACTTTGACCAAGGGTGACCACTTTGACCAAGGGTGACCATCTTGGTACACAGAATCTGTTCTGAACCACAATCTGAACCTAGCTTTCCACATACGATACTCTATCGTCCATGTCTAATTCTTCATGATTTAGCACGTGAGTCGGGTTAGGTTCATACGTCCTCAACCTTGACACGTGGGAGACATCATGCACTTGTGCCTACCTCGGCGACAATGCAAGACGATACATTAGGATCCTGATTCTTTTTCTAAAATCTTAAATGGACCTACATACCTCGGTTTCAATTTTTCCCTCCTTCCTGAAGCGCAAGGCATCCCTCATTGGTGACACCTTCAAAAAGATGTAATCATCAATTTGGAACTCTAAGGGTCTTTGATGCTCAACAATATAACAATTCTGGCAGCTCTGAGCTGTCTTTAATCTATCTCTGATCACAGCAACTACAATCACTGACTGCTAAACAGACTCTGGGCTGCGATCTTTCATTCTCTGACCTCATCTCGACAAATTAAAGTTTTGTACATTCTGCCCTGTCTTGTTTCAAAAGGAACCTTCTGACTGTTCTGCTGAAACTAGGAATCCTCAAGTTTAGATATGATATAATTGTCACTGGCACTTCATGTAGATGGACTATCTGTCGCACAAACACTTCTGCATGCTTATTCAAATCAAGATCCTTCCATACGGTGATAAAGTGAGCCGACTTCATCAGTCTTTCGACCACTACCCAAATCGAATCATTACCCTTATGACTTCTTAGTGAGTTCGGCACAAAGTCCATCGTGATGTGCACTCATATCCACTCTGAGGTCTCGAGAGTTGGTAATAGTCCTCCTGGCTTACAAAGTTGTTCCTTAATTCTAATCTGAACATCCAACTCAATTCTAAGAGTGGCTATAAGATTTGGAAGGTAGCCCATCTCAAAATTGAAAATCGAACCTTGAACTTTCTCAAGTAAGGTCCATTCTTTAACCAGCATATGTACAACTGAAGACTCCTAACTCAGCACATATGTGACTTAATTCACCTTCCTAGGATGATACAAAATATCACACCCTAGTCCTTCAAAAGTTCTGATTCACAGTGCTATCTGACATTCAATTCCTTCTAAAAGAATAAATACTAGAGACTTTGTTGATCAGTGAAGGTCCAGAATCTTTCTCCACACAACTAACGCCTCAAAGTCTTCAGTACAAAAAATTTATGCTGTGAGTTCCAAGTCACGCATCGGGTAATTCAACTCATGAGGTCTCAACTAGCGAGATGCGTATGCAATACTCCTACCATGTTGCATCAGCACGTAACCCAGTCTTCTGAACAACACGCCACTAAAGATCTCGAATCCTCCAGGACTAGATGGAATGGTCAGCACAAGTGCGGTAGTCAGCTTTTCCTTAAGCTCTTGGAGACTACTTTCACACTTGTCTGTCTACACAAATTTCTCCTCTTTCTTTAGGAGTCTTGTCAAAGGCGACGCTAACGATGAGAACCCTTATATGAACCGTTTGTAATACCCTACCAAACTCAGAAAACTTCTTATCCCTGTCACTGTAATTGGTCTTGGCCAATTTATCACTGCTTCAATCTTGCCCGGGTCCATTGAAATTCTTTCACCTAAGATCACATGCCCTAAGAAAGTAACACGAGTTAACCAAAAGTCGCACTTGCTGAACTTGGCGTACAACTGACGGACTCTCAGTGTCTGCAGTACTAGTCTTAAATGACTCTCGTGCTCTTCATCACTCCTTGAATACACCAAAATATCATCAATGAACACGATCACAAACTGATTTAGAAATTCTTTGAATAATTGGTTTATCAAATCCATGAATGCAGCATGAGCATTTGTCAACCCGAATGGCATCACTGTGAACTCATAATGACCATACCAAGTACGAAATACTGACTTAGGAACATCCTCCTTCCTAATCCTCAACTGATGATATCATGTCCTCAAGTCGATCCTTGAAAACATCGACATTCTTTATAACTAGTCACACAATTCGTCGATCTTCAGCAATGAACACTTGCTCTTGATCGACACCTAATTGAGTTGGCGATAGTCGATGCACAAACGCAACAAACCATCATTCTTCTTTACAAACAGAACTGGTGTCCTCCAAGGTGGTGCACTGGGACATATGAATCCCTTATCCAACAATTCCTGCATGTTGACACCTAAATTTTGGCGATCCAATCATGGATTTTTTGCATAAAAAGGGGTTAATTTTAACCCCTAAAAAATGCATCAGAACAAATAAAATGAACAAAAGGAAAATAAGGGGAAGATAAGTCTGATTTGATTATGAATGGAATGTGGAAATTCTGATTAGCCATCTTTGCTCCAGCGAATATTCAAATCATAGTAAATGTGGAAGCAAATTCTCGATAAGAGAAATCAGGTGAATAAAAAAAAAAAAAAGCAAGGAGTTTGATAAAATGGAATGAATCAAAACATTCGACGAAAATTCAAACCAATTGCAAGATTTTGCTCCAATTTGCATACCATAAATTGAGGCAACGAAAAAAGAAAGCTAAAAAATTGCCATGGAAGATGGTGCTCGAAACCACTATAAAAGGGACCAAATTTTGTGGAAATGGGGGGGGAGCGGATTCAAAAAAAAAATCGAGAGAAAAATGGTGTGAAAAATTGGTGGATGCTTTTTTCCTTCGGTGAAAAGTAAAAAGAATTAAAGAAAAGAGGGAAAGAGAGAGAATAGACACGAGCAGCAAAGAGATGTGAGGAAGACGTGACAAGCCAACAAAAAAAAAGAAAAAGAAAGGGAAAGAAGAACACTATTCTTCTTCTTCGGAGGAGCCGCACCACCACTGCTGCAACCCTGAGCGCCACGCCACCTTTGCATGTTCGTCGCTGCTGCTACGTCTCTGACCGCTCGAAACCAGCACCCGACACCCCCTCTGTTCAATGCCTGTAGCTAACGCCGCGCCATGCCTCTGACTGTCCGACGTCCATCCCTTGCCGCGCCGGTTGCCGCCCCTCTACGTCACTGCTCTGCCTCGACATCCGCCTCTACTCCGCGCACCAGCACCTGCGAGCATTGCCATGTAGCAACCTGCGACCCGCAACACCCGCGAGCCCTCTCGCTGCTCGACCCGACTCCCGTGCCTGCACCTCCGCCGCGACAAACCGACGCCTTAGCCGACCCAGTGCCCGATGCCCACCGCCTCTACCTCGCCGCTCTGCTCGCGCTGCTTGCCACCGCCAGCAACCTGCAGCACCCCGTCTGGCGTTGCTCGATTCCTCACTCGTCGTCCCACAATCTGCTGCTCGCGCCTCAGCTGTGAGCTCACCTCTGCCCGACGCCGCGAGCTCACCACCGCCTATCCTTACTCCACCTCTGCCAAGCCGGACTCTCTTCTATTGCAAGCTCCGCGACGCCCTCACTCTGTGCCGCACCGCTGCCGACGTCGCCGCCCAGCTCCGCTGACGCCGCACCTCCATCCAGCCTCATCGTAGTCGTCCGCCAGCCCGCAACGCCGCACCTCCACCAGTCCCCTCGCCAGAGCTCCGACGCCGGTCAAGCAACCGCCCGACGCTGCCCACCATCGCTGCCCCCTTCTCAAGCTTCCATAGGCGGTTTAGTTTAGTTTTTATTTCTCTTGTTATTTTATTTTATGTTTTTTTTTCAAGTTTTGTTATTATTATTTAAATTAGAACATAGTATGTCAATATTCATTTCATGAATTTTGTAGGCATTAACCACATGAGTTTTCTCTGGAATTATTGTAATTATTAATTGGGTTAATACCCCGAAAAACTCTAAACTGGTACACTTGTGACAAATTTACCCCAAACTATTTTTTTGACCACAAAAAACCCCAAACTGGTATACATTTGACAAATTTACCCCAAACTAGTATACTTGTGACAAATTTACCCTCTGTTAGTTTTCGTTAAATTTTATTCTCAAATTATTAAGTTAAATGACACATGATAGTTGATCGGTATACCAATTTAGGATTTTACGCTCCGTTTGTCACCGTTTACAATTTTTTTGATTTTTTTGTGATATTAATCAAATTTAGCATATGGTATATTTTTCACAAATTTACCATTTTTGAGTTTTTTGCAGTCGAATAAATTAGTTTAGGGTAAATTTGTCATAAATGTACCAGTTTAGGGTTTTTTATAGCTAGTCGGGGTAAATTTGTCACAGGTATACCAGTTTGGGGTTTTTCATGGTCAAAAAAATAGTTTGGGGTAAATTTGTCACAAGTGTACCAGTTTGGGGTTTTTCAGGGTATTAGCCCTTATTAATTTGATTCGAGAGACGTCGGACCATTTTTTTAATTATATTAATTTTTGGGCTTTTTGGTAGAATTTCAATTGTTAAATCATTATAATTAATAATTTGATCCGTAAGACTTCGGATCAGATTTTTAATTATTTTGAACTTTTTGTCATGATGATTAGGGCTAGAATAATCATTAATTTGACCTGTGAGATGATAGCTTTTTTTTTTTTTTTTTACTATTTTAATCATTTATTGGTTGACTATGTTGATTATTTAGGTTTAATATTACTCATCTTAAGAAAAAACTAAAAGGAAGCAATTTTTTTTTTTCAAAAAATCAAAATCTTGCATGAGCATATAGGACATGTAGGTTTAATAGATTAGACACGTAGTTTTAGTAAATTAATTTTTTTAGGATTATATTTTTAGGACTGCATTTTTAGATATCTTTTTAAAATAGGTTAGGATCAGACCTAAATAACCTTTTTTTTAAAAAAAAATAGAGTCTTGGATAAAATTGGCATATTTTTTATATTCTCATCATTTTTTTAAAAATAAAAAAAAAAATTCTAAGATAGGATAGGGTTTAATTAAATTAATCCATAGAATAAATTAGAAAATTATCCCTTTTTAGATAGTTTAATTAGGATTTTTATTAATTCCAAATTCCAATAAAAAAAATACAAAAATACTAGGCGCATGTTAATTAGTTTGCATAATAGGTACATTTAATTAGAAGTAGCTTGTTAGTAAAGTTAGGTCATGTAGTTAGAATGCATATTTTAATTTTGAGATAAAAGAAACCCCAAAAAAAAAAAATTGCTTGCTTTGTTTGTTTATTTCCTTTGATACAATTTTTTTTTTTATTTTTCATTGAATGTTTAATAGTGGATGAGCATCTGTGTGGTCACCATATTTGCATGATAGTAATTTAGGTTAAAATAAATATTAGCTGCTTGCAAAAACATTTAAAAAAAATAAAAAGAAATGTTATCGAAAGGGCATTAGAGAAATCTAGTGTAATTAAGTCCCCGTACCCATAGTCTCTGGTTCATAGGAGTGAAATAATCCTCACATTATTTTACTTAGGTGTCTAATCGACCTACCATAAATCGATTAGTGGCGACTCCTAGTTAATAATCTTTTGCATGGTAAATATTTGAACCTTAAGTCGCGAATTGGTATGGGCTTGGGAGAGCCCGGGCCAAGTTTAAAGATTTAGTAGTCCATTAACCTAGTTTTAGGGGGTGCACCCGAAATTTAAGTCACGACACTGCATCTGTACCTCTAGTTCTTTCAACTCGGATAACAGCATCCGGTAAGGAGCCTTAGAGATTGGCTTTGTCCTAGGTGCTAACTCAATCACAAACTCAATTTCTCTCTCTAGCGACAATCCTGGCAATTCCTTCAGGAATACATCTGGAAATCCTTACACAACTGAAATATCTTCAATTTTCAGTTCTTCAATTGTCTAACAAACGGGTTGCCTCTTGCAACAGGATTAGGGAAATCGAGGGTCCTCCTCGACTTCTGATAAATTCACAATTTTCCTCTGTCGACGGATTAAACTGTATCGCATTGTAAGAACAATTCACTACAACAAAAGCTCCTCGAGCCAAACCTTTTTATATATGGTGTCAAAGTTATACATAGGCAAACCCATCAAGTACAACTATAGTCAGAGATTCATCTTTCTACCACTTTATTACAACAACGGAAATTTTACAACCTTCACTCCAAATCCCACTGCGCTACTCTAATAAAAAAAAACACCTCAAAAACATTCTTCCTTTGCTCGGTGCCTAGTCAATTCATTCATATTCCTTTTATCATCCTAGTGGTGTTCTATCTGCAGTGCTTTCCCTTTGTCCTGTCCTCCAATGATGGCGTACACTATGCCTTGAACTGGTGGTCTCAGCTGACCTCCTTACGGCGCGTTATGAGGCGCATATCCCCTAATCTGCCCATCGGCGGCGGCAGTGGCAACTGCGATTGTCCTCTTGGCTTTCTAGGACAATTTCTAGCTAGGTGGCCCTGTTGGCCACATTCAAAACACGCACCTGGCCTAAATGGGCACGGGACTAACCCGTGTCGTCTTCCACAAAAACGACACATTTCATTCCTATTGAGCATTGACTTGCTAAATCCACCCTTCTTGTTAGGCGGGGCTTAGAACCTACCTCCAGGCATAAGCCTCTTTCCTTGGCGAATTCCCACTTAATGAGCATTAAACCTCGATCCAGACGAGGGGACTTGCTCGGTTAGGCTCATTTCCGAGCAGTTGTGTTCGACGATAAACCTCTTGATAATCAATCAAATCAAATGGCACCAATGGTTATTTCAACTCGTGTCAAAGGCCATCCTTGAACCTTCGAGCTTTCTCCTTAGGGTTTTTGATCAATCTCGGAGCATATTGAGATAGCTCTGTAAATTTGACCCCATATTGGTCAATAGTCATTGACCCTTGATGGAGTTGCGGAAATTCTTCAATCTTCTGCTGTCTTGCGTTCCTCGAGAAGTATTGTCCGTTGAATGCTCTGAGGAATGCATCCCACAATGGGACCACTCCTTCAAGAAACACTGTCTCTCTGGCGGTTCTCCACCAGGTGTTGGCATTACCTTGCAACTGATATACTGCCGGGGTTACCTTTTCTACCTCAGTGCGCATCAGGAGTGCGAAGGCTTTCTCCAGATCTTGTATCCACAATGAGGTGGCCTCGGGGTCTCTAATACCCGAAAATCTTGGTAGACTCAGTTTTAAAAACTGCTCCACTAGCTTGTGCATCGGTCTTTCTCTCTGCACCTCTATGTTCTCAGCTGGAACATTAGTAGGTGCGGCAACGGCTGTGGCCTTAGCGATGGTGGCAACAACAACTGTAGCGGTAGCTTGAGCGGCAGCTACAACAGCGGCAATAAATGCGGCAGCTTGATCCTAGGCCTGTTGCCCCATCAACTCTCTCATGGCATCTAAGGCTTGATTAATCCTGATAGTTCTCTAATCACCTGGGGCCGTAACCCCAGCACCAACAGGAGGTGGTGCTTCGCCACTAGCGCTAGCTTGTGCTAGTGCTTTACCGTGGCCTCCTCGGGTACCGACCCTAATCGGCGAGCTAACCCGAGCAGTAGGCCTAATGGTTCTCTTACTTGGAGTCCTTTGCTCCGACTCGCCCATGGTTCAGTCTTTTCTACTGAAACCTGTCTTCCAAATCCTCATTGGATTAGAAGATGAGCGACACACAATAAGCAATATTATCACACAACTACCATCGACATGCACCAGTATGAATTTAAATGTCTTTCCTACCACTATCCCATGGTCCATCGCACCTTATCACTCCAATCTGTAACCATTGCTCCGATACCACTTAAATGGGGATGTCATGCGCCAATCCTCGGGTATGCACCCATCCCTCACCTTGGTCGATTAAATAACGACGTCCCAAGACGCATCGCCGACCCTTTAACTTTTAATACGCATGCGGAAGTATATAAAATCCCTAGACAATAAAGCAATGGGATAGGAAAGTAGGATTTCAAATTTCAACTCTAAAAATAACCACACTTATATACATTGCAAATCATAGTACAAATATATACTAGTCGATTTGTTAAGTCAGGTTCTAAACCACAAAGTTCCTACGAAGTTTGTAGAAATGAATCAACTTCCATCAAAAGAGGCTTGTCCTATGACTAGCTAGTCAGACAAGACTGTCATTTCTTTAGGCTTCATTTTCTACTCTTCGAGCCTCTGGTCCTTCACCAACGCCATCTAAAGACCTGAAAATGGTTATATAATAACTAGTGAGACAGCGCCTCAGCGAGTTCTACCCCCAAAGACTCGATTAGGAAGCCAATACACTTTAGAGGTTGCCTAAGCACAACACGAGTCAGAGGACTTACCTTGGCCTCAGTTACTTCCTGCAAGTCAGTATATATATCAAATATACACGATCACATCACATCACATTAATCAAATTGAATTATCGATCGATCGACTTAGTCGATTACATGTCATCACGACCCTTCCCTGGTCGGTACATTCAATATCATCTACTCTCCAAGATGGTATATCTATTCATCGAGCCCGCGTGTATTTTCCAAGATGGTATATCTAATCATTGAGTCCACGTGCATTCTCCAAGTTAATGTACTTAATCATCGGGCCCACGTGCATCCTTCAAGTTGGTATATCTAGTCATCGAGCCCACGTGCATTCTCCGAGTTAACGTACTTAGTCACCGAGCCCATGTGCCTTCTCCAAGATGACCTGCCTAATCACCGAGCCCACATGCATTCTCCAGGTTGACATACTTAGTCACCAAGCTCACATGCTTTCTCTAAGGTGATATATCAAATCGCTCAGCCAACAAATTATGACGTCTTTCTCTAAGATGACATCTTTAGCCATCGAGCTGACGTAGTATGGCATTCTTTCTCACATTCTATTATACCCGTTAAAATAGCTGTGTGAGGGTACATGGTTGGCCTTAGCCAAAATATAACAATTTCACTTTTCCTAAGTCCCACAATTTTCAACAGCCCATAATATACTTTTGGCGCTGTAAACCGACACTCGGTTAATTTCCAATCAATTACCAACATTGATTGATTTAGGAATAAAATCCTAAAATCAGAATTAAAACAATTCAGCACGATTTAGCACTCAAATAAATAAACAGACTGCACCACGATAATTAGCTTAAAATTTCAATCGTCGACTATCCCAGCCTAATTTTCAAAAATTAATTAATTAATTAGGAAAATTATTAAATAAATTCAATAAATCCAACTTAAGCCCGTTATAGCCTAATTGGAAGCCAAGACGAGCCCGGAAAATTACCAAGACTTCTTCAATAAATACTAAGACCTATTTTATTGATAACTACACTAACCATTTACCTAACATGCTTCAATAAGTTACTAATTTAATTACTCCACTCTAATCTATCCACCTAATCACACTTAATTAAATCTAAACAACCTCTAAGCATCATTAACCTACTAATAAGGGATTAATAAGCAAAACTCACTTGATTAACGCACAGGTCGGATTAAACTGATGGGAACGTCGCGGGGAACATTTTTCTCCAAAGTGGGCCTAAGCTTCGAGGCCCATAAGCACCTCAAAACAAGCCCAACACCTTGCTGGGAACCCACTATTTTCCCCCTCTGATTTGAGCTGCAAACAAGGGAAATGAAGCTGGTTTGGTGCGGGAATGGCAACGATGGACCGATGGATGGCTTGGAGAGGTAACCGGCGGTCAAACGGCGAAGAAACGGGTTGATCGGAGCTCTGGCGAGTGGGTGGCTGGCAACTGATGGCTCCTGGGGTTAAGGGGGGATGTGCTGGTTGTTGGAACGGGCAAAGGAAGGGTTGGAATTAAGAGAAACTCACGAAAAACGTGAAACAGTGCAGGCGGGTAGGGGACCGATGGACCAGCGATCGGTAACTTCACGCCAGCATATCGGACGGCCGGCAGCTCTGTTTGGGACGAGGTCAAGCTTGATGGAACGGTCTGGATGTCCTTGTCACGGCGATGGGTGGCTTGTTCATTGATTCATCCGGGAAGTCGACTTTTACTCAAATCTTTGGCGAAAGGTCGGTTGGAGCAGAAACTGGAAGAAGTGAAAGCAGAGGAGGGAAAACGGTCTAGCGATGGTGTGGCTGCTCTGGCGACTTCCTTGGCTGCTGGTGGGGTTCGAACAAAGTGAGAGGAGGGAGATGGAGAGGGTTTTGGCTGGCAAAGGGGGAGAGGATAAGAGGATAAGAGGGAAGAGATGAGGTTGGGGCCACCTTGCCTTCATTTCCAACAAGGTTGTCCCCCTTGGACTCTTCCTCAGCAAAGCCATCTTCCTTGGCTGTCCGTGAGCCACCAAGGCCCCCCACAACCTTGAATTGGTCCAAAAATGGCTAGGGGAAGGGGGCACACGAATTTGAGGGGCTTTGGCTTCAATTGGTCTTCATTTCATCTTCAATTCAATCTCACACGACCCTTATAAATTCAATTGACATCTCAATGTTCCAATTGATATTTTTCCTCGCCTATGGATCCATCTTGCATCCCCATTTTTCGATCAAAACGATTTCGGCCTTTTTCTGAACAAAAACGGTCCTATGCCGACTTTTTCCCAAAAAGCCTCGGGTTTTAGAAAAATCTTCTAAGACCGAGCCGACGTTCCTAGAATTTATTGTGACATGACAAAATCTTCAATTTCTGAAATTGGATTTAAATTCGCGGTTAATTTCACTTAGGAACATTTTTAGCGTGACCTAAGCTACCGGATAATTTTCAAAGATTTTTAGTGCAAATAACCCGTGGTCGATTTTCTTCGATCACAATGAAACTACTCGACACATTGGCGACTCTCGGTGGTCGTGAAAATCGCAAGGTTTCAATTACGGGCATAGGATACCTAAAACGACGGAAAATCGGTCTAGTGCCGTTCGATGAGAATTTTGCCATCGGGTGGAATCACTCACACTTTGATCACACATCTCTGTCGAATCGACCTATCCCTAATCTCTGATCGATTTCGACAATGCTGTAATGACCCTTGCAAACTAGCACGGTCGAGCAATTAACTTCTAGTCGAATTCTCAAGTCCATTGCATTGAAATCTCTTAATGACTTCCCCAGATAGTCTAGTTATCTCACGAGTGATTAGCTCTGAGAATAGCACTATAGACGCATCGATGAAAGGCCCGATTTATTCAATTAAAAATAGTACTGGAAATTCAGGATGTCACAACATCCCTCTCAATAATACCTCGTGAATGCTTCCATGGAAATTGTTGCCTTTTAGGTTCAATATCATGAGAGATTCAATGATATTACTCAAACAAACCAAAAGCACACTGGTCAAATTGTTAGAAGACAAGTCTAGTGTGAGCGCGGAACTCAAATTGTAGATCCATGCTGGCAATGCTCCCATTAGATTATTTTTGGATACTATATCGGACATTATGGACGGTGGTGCTTCAAGGGGTGGTCCTTTCAACATATTATGAGATAGGTCTATCATGTACATGTACAAAGGATTGATCGGGTAAGAAGTTATGAGATAGATGTAAATAATGCATGTTATTAAAACTTTTTTTTCACACCCAAAAGGGTATTGCTCCCCTAATGTTGTTATCCGAAAGGTCCAAGCCAATCCACACTCTCTTGGTTTTGTAAGAATGCTAGAAACTCACTCAAATTGCCTGATGCCAGTCCTATGACCTAAAGCTGAGGAAGAATAGCATTCATGCTACTCATGCAGCATGATAGCCTGTTAGATGATAGTTGGAGTACTTCCAATTTTTTGAGCTTGAGAAAATTGTCTAGCTCAACAGTACCGCTGAAGTTGTTTTTTGCAAGGATGAGGGCTTGGACATTATAGAGTTGATAGATTGATGAAGGTATCTTGCCATGGCATTTATAGCCTCTAAGGTCAAGCATGACCAGTCGAGTGAGGTTCATGACTTGAGATGGGATGGTACCGCTTAATTGGTTGCCAACAAAGCCTAATTCAACAAGCTGAGACAAGTTTCCGGTTGAACGTGGGATCTCGCCATATAAATTGATGCGACAGAGGCCTAAAGTGGTGAGCTTTTTAATCTTCCAAACCCAAGACAAAGAGGAAATGGACTGGGCTAGGAATGGGTTCCCTGTGACATCTAGCTATTCAAGGTTGCTAAGATTAGCAAATGAAGCCAGGATTGATCTTGAGAATTTGCAAACGGCTATATAAAGCTAGCTTAATGAAGCAAGGTTTCCAATTGACATGGGTAGCTCCCCAGAAAAGTTTGCGACTGACAGTTGCAGCTCTTCAAGAGGATTACTTGAGTTAAAGTCAAGCAAGTTGCCTGCGAGAGCATTATGGTGACTTGTCGCAAGAAATCGCAGCTTTGGTAAAGGAAAAATGACAGACGGAAATACACCGTGCAGGTTGCACTCATCCATGTCCAGCCTTTGCCAGAGTGCTGGGCACTTCGGACGACATGTCGATGGCACCTAGGAAAAGTTCTTCCGGGCTAGTTAGATTTTGAACTAGGCTTCTGAGGCCTGGCACTTTCTTTTCCAATTTGTAGAAGCATATGGATCTAGATTGCAACATAGGTTGAGCTACACCAACCTTGTCAGCTTGAAGATTTCTGATGGGACTCGACCGGAAAAGAAAAAAGGAAAATAGAAATCAAGATGAGTCAATCTTGATAGCTTTCCAACTCAGGATGGTACTTGAGAGTAGTTGAAGTGATTGTTGCTGAGATTGACATTTTTAAGGTGAGCAAGCTAAAAGAGGGTACCGTTGTTTTAGATAGAACCATAGAGAAAACTACTTCTTAGGCCAAGAACAACTAGATGGCTCGTGTTCTTGTTGCATTCTATCCCATCCCAGGAGCAGCAATCCTGATTGTTTTTCCAGATTAGTGTCTTGGGACAAGCAAGAGAATCAGCCGAAACATTGACGATTTTGAATCTCTTTTTTAAAATTGTGACAGGACAGACATTTTGTCCTTGAGACACAGAGGTTTCGTAGAATGAGAGAGATTGTCAACGCCAATTGGCTGAGATGACAAGTACAAAAAAAGCAAGTGTATGGGCATGTAGAAGCACGACCAGGAAACCATTTTGTTCCAAACAGAGACAACTTACGTTGTGATGAGCAGAGAATGAGAGTGAAGCAGATTTTATAGGTGGTGCTTGTTGACTTGGGATATGAACACGCCTCAACTCATGCTAGGATGCGTCGAGAATCAATGACTTTTAGAGTGATGAAACAGAGACTATGTGCGGTACCTATGAATATTTAGGTGCGGGCGCATTATTTTGGCCAGAGCCTTAATGAATAGCCGCCGGGGAACATAAAGAAAACTCAGCCAATAGATCTACATTTGCATCGAAGACCTGGGTCAACCGTAGAGAAAGCAGCAAAAAAGCATAAGAAATGGTAATAATTAAGGTCGAAGTTGAAGACTTAGGTTGCTCTGTGTTGGACTTCTTTGTTCGCGACGTTAGTGCTGTTTTGACTTTGAATTCATGATGTGTGGACATTTCCTTGGGTCACCGATTAGAAATGTAATTTTTGTTGCGCAATGTGTTTGGAGGAATCAAGGCTGTTTAGAGTTTGGAAGAGTCTTGCTTATTGAGAGCGAGAATAGAGGTAGAATAAATGTAATTGTATATGTTCAATACGGTTTGTATTGTGCGATAGACGAAGATTATTGCTTAATATTTTCTTGTTGTTTGCTTTATCTATATCGTGGAAATAAATAGAAACCGCAGACAAAACTATTATGTTGCTGGTTCCATCAAGATCTCAGACAAAGTAAACGGACAAAAGTGAAATGTACATTTTTAAAATGCCTCTCTAAATAAGTTTTATTACCAATTAAAAGTCTCTATTTTCTTTTTTCTCACTATGTTATCATCAAAATCTTCAGAAAGGTAGCCCGGACATACATACGTACATACATCCATACAAACATGTAAGTGGGTAAGTTCGCGCACGGGGTTGAATGATGTGCCACTCTCACATGTGAATTTTGCCAAGGAATTTAATTTTTTTATGACTTTAAAATCTCTAATTCTTAATTGATGTACAAAAAACAATAGATTCACGTTAATTGTGGTAATTGACATTTGAAAGTGAGCGACCATATATATAAGATCCAAGGCAAGTTAAATGTTATTTTATTCTCACATCTCTTATTCTGAATTTAAGTTATATCACATGTAAAATGTTATTACTAAAATGAGAATAAAGTCCTACATAAAGGTTTTAGTATACAATAATTACTTACCACTGTCAATTTTATTATGGAGGATGAAAATATTTTTTATTCATTCATTTATTTAAATGATACAAATTATCACTTTTTTTTTTTTGCTAAATCATTCAGTCTTTGCAAAACAAATTGAGCTAAGATATCAGCCTGAGTTTTGCTAAAACTAGAGCAAGTATATTTGATTAGACATATCAATTGGATCCGAGCAAGGCAGTCGCAGAAGCAACTCGAAGACTGGAATGAACGAAAGAGTAAATGGCGAACGTGGCAAGAGCTCTTCAGCGACAATGGCTGAGAATGGGGGTTGGCTTGAGGCGATGATCAATGGCGGTGAATGACGTCCTGAGAAGGTGAATCGACTATGAATTCTCCATAATTTCGATTCTAGAGAGAAGGAACTTCTGATGAGGTCAATCCATGAGGTGCTCTGTGGTGTATATGTTTTGCTGTTACCAATGAGATCGAGAAAGCTTAAGAGAACTTCAAGAAATTTGACACTTGTGCTGTTCTTACCCTCATTCTTTCTTGTTCTTTTTCAAATCCCTCCATTAGTATCAAATTGGACAAGAGCGCCAAAAGTGAGGAACTTTTGGTAGTTGAACTTGGGGTTTGTGTTGGAGATGTATTCATACGTTTTTATGGATTATAGAAACTAAAATATTTTGTTTTGACTTTGAGGTTGCGCACTTCTAGTGGTGAAGAGAATGATGACTGAGTCATTATTCCTATTCTGATAGGATTTGGGGCGTGACAAAAACTATAGCAAGCTCTCATCTATTGTTGATAGGATGAGCTCAATATCCTTGTAATACAAAAAAATCATGTCTTTATATGATTTGGTGTTAACTATATAATGTGCGACTTATCAAATGATTGCCATTTTGCAGATGTTAGACATGACCTAAGTACGCACACATATATATTAGTGTTGGTACTTAGACCTAAACATTTCGGCAGTCTGTTAGTTTGAAGACTTGGTCCTTGATTTCATGCCCTTTTCTAGACCTGATACTTTTCCCAAGGTGCAATTCAAGGAATTAAATGTAACATCCGGATGGTCCCGGATAAAAAAGGAAAATAAAATTTGCCACTCAAGACCGGACATAACTTTTTTGGCAAAAGATGATCTAAGTTTACCTCTAGACAAGCCTACCGTCATAATCCCATGAGCAAAGTCTACGCGATGGCATGTCAAGGGTCAGTGCGAATGATTTTTTCGCTCATACGGGTCCAATTGACTAATCTGTGTTTTCTTTCTTCTTTTGAAATTTTTTCTTTATCTCACTTCAAGCTAGGGATCTCTGAACCTTCTTCATGGATTAACGTTCAGAAGTACAAATTTTTCCTGGTGATCAGGAAAGTAATTGACATAATATAATGCCCTCGGAAGAGCCAAAAAACATTCTCGGAGAATTAAAATAGTTCATAAGGCGAACCTGTCCATTGATATAAACTGTATCAACTCTTCTATTCTCTAATAAATAAAAGCATCATACCGAGCAAAAGTCTATGTTCTCATTATATCAATTTTAACTGGAATCAAAACAGATCCTCCGACGATAATTTTCCCAGTTATGTTGTACCTGCATTAAGCGATGAGTGAAAAGCGAACTCAGGCTTCGCTAACTCGAAGCTATAAGAAAAAAGTAACCTTGGATTTGAGTAGCATGAACAAGCTTCTCGGGTTTCGTCTGTCAAAGGCGAGGCCAATAACTAGTCCAACGCATAGGCCAGTTCCATATCCTATGACAACTGCTTGCCAACTAAGACCATGCAAAAACCCGGAATCTTCATCTTCTTTAGTTGGTGGCGATGAGGCCGGATCTCCACATTCCTTTGATAATGGACTCCCACAAAGCCCCGAATTCTCCAAATATGAAGCATGGAGGAACGTATTGAATTGCCCTCCTTTTGGTATAGGTCCTGAAAGCAAGTTATAAGACACGTTAAACAGGGCGAGGAAATTGAGCCGAGTCAGCTGCTGTGGGATTCGCCCTGTCAGCTTGTTCTGAGACAGATCCAGCGATTCGAGTACTTCGATGTTCCCCATCGAAGATGGGATTTGACCTGTGAGCACATTGTGAGAGAGATTAAGAGCGTGAAGTCCTATGAGATTCCCGATGGTTTCAGGAATCTCTCCTTCAAATTGGTTTGCAGACAAATCAATGGCCGTCAAAACATCCAAAATCTTCATGTATACCATTTGTATGTGTTAGGGAAATCCCTTATGATGTTTTGAAGATGACAAAATAAATCAAAGGCTACTAACATGTTTAATGGTTAAGTAATAGACCATGCAGAGATAGAACATGTAAAGGATATTACCAAAGTCAGAAGACTCAAAGTCTAAAGACTGCCAGACTCAAGACTCAAAGTCTAAAGACTGTCAGACTCGAGACTCAGATTGTAAAGTCTAGAGACCCAGATTGTAAAGTCTCGAGACTCATATTGTAAAGTCTAAAGACTCAGACTTTACATCCAGATTACGATGAATCGTAACTCAAGCCCAATCTTATAACGGCTAGTGATCTGGTTTGGATTCCACATCAAGATTGATTTGATTGAAGACAAGAACTTTCTATTCGAAGAAGCTTTACTTATGGAAACCAAGATTTCGTTTGTATGGGCGATCGGAATCAATTTGGGATTTTACCTTTGTCACTCAACAGCCACCAAATCTTCTAGATACAGAGCTGTCCAATGGGTATATTGGAAGACGATTCTCCGGGATGCTGTCCAACGGGTAGTTTGGAAGTGGAGGAGCATTTAAGGAGATGAAGGACCGATGAGTAAGTGAGAGACGGAGCGTAGAATTTATAATTCCAAAGTCTGAGCGATCTTTGTTCATACACTTGTCTTTGGAGAGCTTAAACGTTTGTAATCGTGAGAGAAATACCAAAAGAGTGTCTTAGTGAGATAGTGTGATCTACTACTAAGTGTTTGCACTCGAAGTTGTAATCTCTTGTTGATTGCATAGTGGAATCCAGCCAAGAAGGCTGTTAGCGTGGGAGAGTGGACGTAGGCTTGGATTAAGCCGAACCACTATAATTTCTGTGTTCTTATTCTCTTCCCTAACTCCTTTATTTTGCTCATACTAGCAACATCAATTGGTATCAGAGCCAAGTGCTCGGTTTATAAAAGTGTTTTTACTTTTGAGCTAAAGATTCTTTATGGCTAGTATGTTGGCACCAGGACTTATGGAAGGGCAAAGCAACACAAGGCCACCATATTTTGATGGAAAGGAATACGACGTATGGAAGAACAAAATGAAAGCATTCCTAAGATCCAGAGATCTCTTACAATGGGATGTTGTGGAAAGAGGAATCAACCCCATTGCTGCGTCTACATCAAATAAGAATGGCAAAGACAAAGAAAGCAAACCCCCGCTCCTATGTCTCGGACGGAGATGTCCAAAAGAGAAGCTTTTGATGCGAAAGCAATTTATTCTTTATATTGTGCTTTATCTCTTGCTGAATATAACAGAATCTCTTCATGTGAAACAGCAAAAGAAGTTTGGGATAAACTTCATGTTACATATGAAGGGACCGATCGTGTAAAAGAGACAAAAGTAAACTTCTTGCTTGGCCAATATGAATCATTCAAGATGAAGCAAGGAGAGTCAATTGGAGATATGTTCAACCGTTTTACAGAAATTGTAAATGGTTTAGCATATCAAGGTCAGCAAATTTCTACCCCGATGAAGGTCAACAAACTCTTGCGAGGTCTCTCAAAAGATTGGAATCATGTCAAGACCTCAATCCGGGAGACTCAAAGGATTATGCCACTCTCCGTTGATGAATTGATTGGCACTCTTCAATCATATGAAGTGGAACAACTCAATGATGAAGATCCCGAAGGTAAGAAGTCCATCTCTTTAATATCTAATGCTGTTTTTGATGAAACAGATTCAGAAAATGACATGGACGACGAAGAACTTGCCTTTATGGTCAAGAAATTCAAAAAGTTGAGTAGAAAAGGAAGGAACTTCGATGGAAGAAGTCAATACAAGCATAATGGCCATAAAAGAATCATGAAAGAAGATGATGATCAAGAAAATATATGCTTGATGGCACATTCAAAATCTGAGTCTGATTCAGACATAGACTCAGAATCAAAGTCTGACTCAGACATAGACTCAGAATCAGAGTCTGACTCAAACAAAGACTCAAAATCAGAGTCTGACTCAGACACAGACTCAGAATACGATGAGGAAATCAAGGTAAGTCATTCAGCAATTCCTTTCAAAGTTTCAAAGTATATAAATGAGCTTTGTTCAAATCTTAAATCTCCTCTTAAAAGGATTTTCGAACTTAAAAAGGAGAATTCTCGACTTAGGCAACAAGATCTTTCTCAAGTCTGGAGACCTATTAAGAAAAATTGGATAAAAGCAACATATTCTGCTAACTCTCATGGACCCAAGAAAAATGGGTACCAAAGAAAAGATAAGTTATTTTTGCAGGATATAAAGAAGAAAGAAGAAAGAGGATTTGGTAAGGAATTTTTTTATTCTCAATTTGATTTGGGCAATAATTCTCATTATGCTTGATATTCGATATATCCTTGATTGATTGAGATTTTATAATGATCATATTTTGCTTTATAGAAGAAAGAATCGTATAATTTGTTTTTGTGATTTGTGAGTTGAGATTTGATTTATTACGTGTGATTATTTGAGATAATTCAGATTATTTGGTTTAATTTTATGCTCTCAAATTGTCATATTTTGCAAAGTAAAAATTTGATTCTACGTGATACTAATTTTGCAATATATGTTTCTGCGATACTCAAGGATTTTATTTTCTCTGATTTTATTGTGCTTTGACTAAGTGAGAATTTATTTTTCAAAATATCATTGTGCATAATATTCTTTCTTTGAATACTCTGTTATGATGAATTAAGAAAGAATATTTGATGATTATATATTTTGCTCTAACGTCAAGGAAGGATCCAAATTAATGGATACCAAAAAGGGAAATGAGTTGATTGCAGGAAATTCTTTAAGGGAATGATGATTGCGAATCTACGCAAACTTTGGTGCAATCAGCAAATATCTCCTGCGACAATTGAAGATATATTCTATCCAAGGGGAGAAATCAAATCCAAAAGAAAAGGAAAAGAATCGTGATCATCTCAAAAAGGCAACAAATTGAGGGGGAGCTTTGATCAATTATGGAAAGATCTTTTTGGATTGATCGTGATCTTATTATGAATGGAAGGAAAGGTAAATGTGTCAGAATTTATTCTAAAAATCCGGTTAGTGCATCTTTTATTACCTTTTGTCATTAACAAATCTCTTATTGATATTATCATTTTATTATGACAAAAATGGTACGTGCAAGTTATGATGCATCCGTGATTTTTATTGAATATTTGCTGATATATATGATCGAAATAAGCTATATTGCATATCTTTAATATTCGACTTACTTTATAAAAGCTGATTTTTAAAAATTGTGATTCATGCAAAATATTTATTATCATTCTCTACGTGAATCCATTATTATCGCCTTTTGATTATGACAAAAAGGAGGAGAAGATATGAATATGCATATGTGTTGATTGGTTGATATTATTTATTGCATAATATTGAGCTGTGATTATTTTTTATATATTGTTATGCTCAATCTATTTGCTATATTATGATATCCTTTTATTTAAATTAATATTTTTAAAAGTATGTTTACAAATCTGCATATTCAGAGATTGTTTTGTCATCATCAAAAAGGGGGAGATTGTTAGGGAAATCCCTTATGATGTTTTGAAGATGACAAAATAAATCAAATGCTACTAACATGTTTAATGGTTAAGTAATAGACCATGCAGAGATAGAACATGTAAAGGATATTACCAAAGTCAGAAGACTCAAAGTCTAAAGACTGCCAGACTCAAGACTCAAAGTCTAAAGACTGCCAGACTCGAGACTCAGATTGTAAAGTCTAGAGACCCAGATTGTAAAGTCTCGAGACTCATATTGTAAAGTCTAAAGACTCAGACTTTACATCCAGATTACGATGAATCGTAACTCAAGCCCAATCTTATAACGGCTAGTGATCTGGTTTGGATTCCACATCAAGATTGATTTGATTGAAGACAAGAACTTTCTATTCGAAGAAGCTTTACTTATGGAAACCAAGATTTCGTTTGTATGGGCGATCGGAATCAATTTGGGATTTTACCTTTGTCACTCAACGGCTACCAAATCTTCTAGATACAGAGCTGTCCAATGGGTATATTGGAAGACGATTCTCCGGGATGCTGTCCAACGGGTAGTTTGGAAGTGGAGGAGCATTTAAGGAGATGAAGGACCGATGAGTAAGTGAGAGACGGAGCGTATAATTTATAATTCCAAAGTCTGAGCGATCTTTGTTCATACACTTGTCTTTGGAGAGCTTAAACGTTTGTAATCGTGAGAGAAATACCAAAAGAGTGTCTTAGTGAGATAGTGTGATCTACTACTAAGTGTTTGCACTCGAAGTTGTAATCTCTTGTTGATTGCATAGTGGAATCCAGCCAAGAAGGCTGTTAGCGTGGGAGAGTGGACGTAGGCTTGGATTAAGCCGAACCACTATAATTTCTGTGTTCTTATTCTCTTCCCTAACTCCTTTATTTTGCTCATACTAGCAACATCAGTATGCCCTTGTTGTTCATCGACAAGGAGTAGTCATAATCGCCGTAGTACGTGTATATGGGCACGGTGGTAGGCATGAGACTTTGTTGCATATATGCAAGTAGTTTTTTGTCAGATAATTTCATGGCTTCCCAAAGTTGGAAGTATTCAGATGGTAACCCTCCTGTAAACTGGTTGTGTGAGAGATCAATGATACGGAGCTTGGGGAAATCGGACTTGGTTTTGGGCTTCCCAATTGGACCGTGGAATGCATTTGATCGCAGGATGAGAATGCTCAATCTAGGACTAGTTCCCAACCAAGAAGGGAAAGTATCATTGACCAGATTGTCTCCGAGATCCAGAAACTCCAGCATTTCACAACTTGCTAATGATCTGGGTACCTGCCCCTCGAGTCTATTTTGACTCAGATCAACCATCTTTAGGCTTCTTGCATTCGTCCAGTTTCGAGGAATGGGACCCTGAAAGTTGTTGCTCCGAAGATTCAGTATTGAAAGAGAACCACTGATGTTGCCTAGACACGTTGGAAGCATGCCGCTTAATCTGTTATAAGACAAATCAAGCGCAACTAGGGATTCCAAGTTGCAGTTCATTGGCGGTATCTCCCCCATAAATTTGTTGTTTGAGAGTAAAAAGTAGAGGCTGGATGCAGGTGGAATCAGGACCGGCCCTCGAAACATATTAAATCTGAGGTCTATAGTGTGCAGCCTAGTCCAAGGGAAGAACTTTGATTGCTGTTCAAATTCCGTGAGACGATTATGAGAAATATTCAGATACTGTAGGGTTCCTCTACTTATGCTTAAGAACCATCGAGGCACCTGACCGCTTATGCCATTGTACGATAAGTCCATCCACTCTAGCTTGTCTTGGCTCCGTAAAAAATTGGGGAACCTGTTTAAGTTGCACTTCGACAATCCCAAGACAGTCAGCTTGCTCAGTGTAGCATTGGCACTATTGTGCAAGAGCATGATATCGTTGCCCGAAAGATGCAGGATGCTCAGTCGTTTGAGGCGAGTGAGTGTGTCTAAGGACAGCGTTCCATTCAACATATTCAAGTAAAAATAAAAGATACCTGAGATTTACAAGTCTGGAAAGCGAGGTTGGGATTGGACCTTCCAAATCATTGTAACAGAGATCCAACCCGGTCAAGTGTGTCAAATTCATCAGCCGTGGCAGAATGTGACCCCGTAAATGACAGAAGCCTAGGCCTAAGTAAGAAATTCGGCTTAGATTTGCAAAAGAAGATGGAATTTCGCCATTTAGGGCGATAGCACTGAGATCCAAAGTAGTTAGTCTGGATAGCCTCCCTATCCATTGGAAGCTCCCGCTGGTAAAGTTATTGGTGTCAAGGGTCAAATAAGTGAGCTCGGTGAGGTTTTCCAAAGAAGAGATTCGGCCACTCAGGGTATTGTTTGAGAGGTCTAGGACCACCAGCCGAGTGAGATTGGTAATCGAAGATGGAACAGAGCCTGAGAAACGGCAATCTTTGATGGATAGCTCACCTAAAAGGTTCAGAGCTCCAATCGAGCCCGGCATTTGGCCTGAAAGACTAGTTCCTGTTAGCCTTAAAGACCGGAGTGGACTTCCGCTAGGGAATTCAGGGAAATGGCCTGTGAGGTCCTGGTTATACTGGGCATCGAGAAATTGCAAATTCGGCAGATGAAAAACCCTCTCCGGGAGATCCCCATGTAACCCACAATCTGTCAAAAGGAGTGATCTCAAAGAAGACAAGTTTGCCATTAGATGAGGAATCGCAGAATTTATGGTGAGCCAACCAAGGTGAAGTTCCTCTAGTCTACTCAGGTTCTGAATTAGGCTCCTGAAAACAGGACCGCTCAATTCTGATGGATGTTCAACAGACGAGACATTGTCCACGGACAAATCAAGAGACCTCAAGTCTGAGAGCATGGATATCTCTCGTGGGATTTGCCCCGAGAAGAAAGATTTTGAGAAGTTGAGGTACTTCAACTTTGTCAAACGGGCAAGCGAGGATGGGATTTCAGAGAAATTGAAGTGGTTCTTAGCTAGATTAAGTTCTTGGAGGTGCACAAGGCTGAAGAGAGTGCTGTTTGGACTGAGAGAACCAAAGAGGCAACCGGAACTGAGATCAAGGCCAACCACATGGCCAGTATCCTCGTCGCAGTGGACCCCACCCCACGAGCAGCAATCTCTGCTCTCCTCTGAGCCCCATGATTCTACTATCGAGAAGTCACAAAATTCAGAAGTTTCAATAGCAAAGCTTTGCTTGAACTGCAACAAGGCAAGCTTCTCATGAGCACCGCACAGTGGATGCTCGGCAGGAGGAGATGAATTCGCCATCACTAGTAGTGGGGATAGGGACAGCAAAAGCATGAAGAGGCATTTTGAAGAAGGGGCCATGTGAATATCTTCCTCGTTGCTTAGTGCGAATCGGAAAGATTTGAGAACTTCAAGCGGAAGAGGGCCAAGGTGGATTCTTTCTATATTTACACGTAGGGGACGCAGCAAACTCCTTTTCGAATTCACCAATGCAGAAGTAGCTTTCATGGCTTCGCAGGAGATGTGACCCAAGTCTCTCCAGGGGCACATTGGAGGCTAATGCTACTAATAGTATAAGAATAGCTTTAGTCCTCAAGGTACTCGAAGATATAGAATACTTGTCAAATAGAATCGAACCACATCGAATCTAAACGTGTGCAAGCTTGGATTTACCATCTATTGACGGAGGCTCACCTTGTAATGCTTTCAAGACTCTTATCTGTGGTTTGTTATTTGCTATTAGCACCAACACGAACACGCGACACGACACGACACAACACGCCAACACGTCATTTCTTAAAAATAGAGAATTTCGACACGTTCCGACACGTTATATATTAAATATATTTTATATATAAATACATAAATAAATAATAAGCATAGCCTAGAATTAATTTACACAAAAAAATATTAAATAATATCATTCATTATTTTAATTTGTTATAATAATACATAAAACTTAGAGGAAAAAAACATTGTTTAAAGAAAAACGCTGAAATGATATTTTTAAATTTAATTATTTATCATATATAGCATTTTTTATTACTTCTTTCATAGTAAAAGACTTTTAAAAAATTAAAACAATTATAAAAAAAAAAACTGAAAAAAAAAAAAAATTGACCCAGTGCATGTATATTTATAGCAATTTTATTACTTCTTTTATTACTTTTTTTGTGTATATTTATATTTTGACCCCTCAAGGATTAGAAAATTTTAAAATTGACCCCGTGCGTGTCGGAATCGCGTGTCGGATTTCTGGACTCGCGTGTCGGAAAGAGTTGATCGCGTGTCGGATTTTTCGACACTCGTTGACCGTGTGTCGAAACGTGTCGGGACGTGTCAGAGCGTGTCAGACACGTGTCGGAGTGTCGGACACGACACAAAGGCTTCCAGAAAGTGTTCGTGCTACATAGGTCATTTGACATCGTGATTCCCGGATTTGTCAATAGCTCCGACTTTCGGGACTCTTCCCTTAATTTCCTGGACTTTTCCCCCGGCGCGTTGTCAATCACTAATGCAATGACTTGGTCCTCGGAAGATTGTAACAGCATGCACATGTCTAGGCCTCGAACATTAAGCCAACCCGTGGGGTCCAGATCTCGTATCCGATAATATTTTACTCAATCATATCAGTCAAACATTCATGCAGGATATTTCCAGAAGTGGGCCAAAGCAGTGCTGCAATAGCCAGCCGGTCTATTGTGCATAATGCAAGGTCTCGATAACGTGTCCACTCAATTTTGCGATAGTCAACCATCAAAGCACGTGCTTTCCCCGTTTGAATTTTCCTCGTTCACAATTGTTAACCTGATCACAAATATGGAGGCCATAAAAATTTGTATACTTGAAACCTTGATTAAACACAATACATGTCAATTTTTTTAAGGAGGGGTCCTTTTACTAGCTTCAGAGCAAATATTCACTCATAAAAATATAAAATAAAAATCATAATATATGTTTATTTTATGAAAATTACCAAAAAAAAATCCTAATCCTAATGCAACTGTATCAATTCAATCATAAACTTTCTTGTTGGCCAATTTAGTCTTAAACATTTTGCAATTGTGTTAATTTAATCTATTCGGCTAATTTTGGTCGGCCAACGCTAACGTGGATGCCAACCAATTTAGGACTTCTCTGGTAATTCTCCACATTATTGTCACATCCCCAACTCTACAAGTATAGGTGCAATGGCAAGGTAGTCCTTTCATCCAAATGACGTTGTCTCAAACATAACCATCAATAATTTGTTATTGACATATATATATATATATATATATATATATATATATATATATTCATATCTTTTGTTTTTATGAGATTTTATGAGACTACTGTCAATTATTTAAAATTTTAAATTATTAGATGAAAGTGCGGTTTAATATTTAATTATTCTATAAATTTGCATATTAGTTATTCTCAATCACCTCTAAAGATCAATAGGCATATATTCACGTTTGACAATAAGACTAGCGAAATGGACCGAAATCGAGGCTGAAATACGCAAAGACAGAGCAGGCAACATCTCGGAGCATCACAACAGGTCAATTCAATGGTGCGATGAGAGGATCAAACACAGATGTCTTATTTTGAACATGTAAGAGTGAACCAAACGTCAATATGCAAGAATTTTACTCAAATTCACAAGCAGGTGTCACTAAAAAAATTGTCAAACAAATAGTAGACATTTTAATCTAATGATCTAAACGCTGGAATATGCCAACGATTTTTCTCCATACCATCACCAAAACACGACGAGTTCAAATCGCCAGCAGAAGCTCGGTTACACAAGACTTATACACAATCAGTATGTAGGATTCACGGCCCCTGCAATGAATATCGATTGAACCAGAGCAAGACAGTCAAAGAAGCAAACTTCGAAGACCGTAGGAATCAGCGAAAGAGTAAATGGCGAATCGTGGCTCAGGCTCGTCAGCGACAGGATCTGAGAACAGGGGGAACAGAGCCTTTATCTCGCGGAGTGGAGATGAATTGAAGCGACCATCAACAGCGGCGACGGCGAGCGATGTCCGGAGAAGAAGAATGGACTACGAATTCTCCGGAATTGGATTCTAGAGAGAAGGGAATTCTGTCAGTCCTTGACCATCAATATCTGGTGCGGTATGGTCCGCTGTTGCGTGTCCCCTTGCCAGAATTCCTTCGCTCTTTTCAGTTCCTGCACGTGCGCGCTTTATGGGCCAAACTCTCACGGGCTTTATGGGCTCCGACTTGAACTTGTGAATCTGGGCCTGTGCAGAAGTTGCTTAATGCCACTTTAAATTTGGGCTTCATGGGCTAGGCTGATGGGTCGGCCTAATTCCTGATGGGCTTGGCTATGGTCCGGGTTGGTGGACCCGGCCGAAGTGAGCGAGTTAGTCTTAATAGATGGGCTGAGGCAAGTGGGTTTAGGTCCTTGCATAAATGGCCGAATTGAACTCTCTCCTTTATTGATTTATTATTATATTTCTGAGTTTTACAAAGATGGGTGCTTGACTTATCGGCAAAAAATCAGATGTTAACAATAAATCACCATATCAAATGATCCTTCTTTGAGTAAACAGAAAAGATCAAACAGATGAATGAAATGATATTGACCAAGTACATGACTAGCAAGCATGATAAGAACTTTAGGAAATTCAACTGCGGGATGTTGGTTCTTAGCATAATATACTACTTTATGAGAGAGAATTTGATTTTCTACCGCACAAACATAAAAGAAGATCCGAAAAGCAAAAGTGATATGTATATTTTTCACGAGAATCATTGGTCCCGGTTCTTATCCAATCAATCTCCAAATGTGGATTTTGCTTCAAATGTCAATACAACCGTTGTCTTTACAATTTGTGAGGTGACAAACAACCAAAGCAAATGATTGAGGCGGCGATGAGAGCCTAGTTTGCATAAAGTTATGAGAACATTGTACCATTGCAATTGATTGTTTTACTAGAATCGGTAAACGGGTTTCAGCTTGCAATGTGAACCCCGGACAAAGAAGAATCCTTGTGGCAATTAATATTTGAGTGTTTGATAGTAGTACTTTTGCTTGAACATTGATAGGAAAAGGCATACATGAGCTGGGTTACAAATTGACAATGTCTTTATAAATAGATGTGATGAGAGATTAGCTGAAGAAAGTGAAGTTTGACATAAATAACTATAAAGATACTACGAAGAAACAAGTACATTTGAGAAAAAGAAGGAAATACCCAGCTCAGTTTTAAGTCAGTTCTAATATCTGCATAAATTGAGAAACTTGCCTGACCAGGAGTTCCTACCTCTCCTAGGCTGCCTCCGACTAGGCCGTCGCCTTCTCCTGGCATTTCCTTCAAACCAATCATGTTTCCAGGAGATGAATGCATTTCCGATGACCACTCCAATCACTAAGCCGCTCCCATACCCCATAAGAACAATTTTCCAATTGAGTTCAATTGGTGATCCTAGGTCTTCTTCTTGGTAGGTTGAAGGTTAACTTATTTGCTGAATCTTGACATTTCGTGGATATGAATTCCCCACACAATCCTGAGTTTCCTTCAAAAGAATCATTCGAAAACGTATCGAACTGTTTCCCCTAGGCACAGACCCGATCAGATTGTTGTAAGACATGTTCAAGAAAGAAAGGAACCTGAGTTCTATTAGCTTCTGGGGGATTTGTCCTGAGAGTTTGTTTTGAGAAAGGTCCAATGACTCAAGTGCTATGAGATTCCCTAACGATGATGGGATGTGACCAGTGAGGAGATTGTTGGAAAGGTTCAGCCCTTGCAATCCTTTGAGATCACCTATGGCATTGGGGATCTCTCCTTTGAACAAATTGCTAGAGAGGTCAATGATCGTGAAGGCTTCTAGTATCTTTGGGTAATACCATTTAAGCCCTTTGTAAATCACTGTCATGGAAAATTCATAATAGCCATAGTAGGAGTACCCAATGACTTGTGGCGGAGTTAGATGATTGCCCATGTATGTAAAGTCCCGCATCTCGGATTTCATGGCATTCCAAGACCAAGAGAATTCCACAGGCAACTTACCGATGAATGCATTAGAAGAGAGGTCAAGTATCCGTACTTTAAGGAATGCATGACTAGATTTAGGCATTTCTATGACACCGTGGAATTTATTGGATCGCAAAATAAGAATATGAAGCTCCGGTAGTGATCCCAACCATGATGGGAAGGTGTCCATGATAAGATTGTTTGCAAAATTGATGAACTTGAGCTTTTCGCAATCAGCCAAGGATCTCGGTAATTTGCCATGCAATTGGTTGTCACTCAAATCAATCATCGTCAATTGTGTCCCCCTCATCGAGAGCTCTGGAATGCTTCCTTGGAAATTGTTGCCTTTTAGGTTCAATACCACGAGTGATTTGCTGATATTGCCCAAACAAATGGGAAGCACACCGGTCAAATTGTTAAAAGACAAGTCTAGTGTGATTGCTGAACTTAAATTGCATATCCATGCTGGCAACGCTCCCGTCAGGCTGTTGTTGGATACTATATAGGTCACTGTCGATGGCGGTGCTTCAGGGGGTGGTCCTTTCAACATGTTATAAGAGAGGTCTATCGTGTACATATCTAAAGTGTGCATCGGGTAATATCGATCAAGACCAGTTAAGAAGTTATGGGAGAGATTCAGGTGCTGCATGCTTTTAAATCTTCCGTCCCACACCCAAAAGGGCACTTCTCCCGTAATGTTGTTATCGGACAAGTCCAACCACCCAATATCCTCTTGGTTTTGTAAGAATGCCGGAAACTCACTCAAATTGCATGAAGCCAATCCTAGGGTAAATAGCTGAGGAATAATAAGATTTGCGCTACTCATGCAGCCTGATAGCCTGTTAAATGATACGTGCAGCGTATTCAAATGTTTGCACTTGTGAAAGTTGTCTAGCTCAATAGTACCGCTGAAGTTGTTTACGAAAAGGCTGAGTTCCTTTAGATTTTGAAGTTGAGAGATTGATGAAGGTATCTCACCGTGGAATTTATTGATTGAAAGGTCAAGGTAAACCAGTTGAGTCATGTTCATAAGCCAAGACGGTATAGAACCCGATAGTCGATTGCCTCCGAGGTCTAAAGAAGTCAGTCGAGTGAGGTTCATGAGCTGAGATGGGATGGCACCGCTTAATTGGTTGTACTGTAACCATAAAAAATCAAGCTGAGACAAGTTTCCAATTGAGGGTGGAATCTCACCATATAGATTGATGCTTCCGAGTGTCAAAGATGTGAGCTTCTTCTTCGTCCAAACCCAAGAAATAGAGGAAATGGACTGGGCAGTGAATGGGTTCTCTAAGAAAGCCAGGTCTTTGAGGTTGCTAAGATTAGCAAGTGAAGCCGGGATGGATCCTGAGAATTCGCAACCCGTTACGTCGAGAGAGCTCAAGGATGGAAGGATTCCAATTGAAGCGGGTAGCTCCCCGGAGAAGCCCGTGGCCATCAGTTGCAGCTCTTCAAGAGGACTACTCGAGTTGAACTTAGGCAAGCGGCCCGTGACTTCATTGAAACCCACATCTAGATATCGCAGCTTCGGTAAATGAAAAATGGCAGACGGAAATACACCGTGCAGGTCGCACGAATCCATGTCCAGCCTTCTCAGTGAAGACATATTCGCCAGAGTGTTGGGCACTTGGGACGACATGTTGACGGAACCAAGGAGAAGTTCTTCCAGGCTGGTCAGATTTTGAGCTAGGCTTCTCAGGCCCGGTGCTTTCATCCGCAACAAATTTCTATAAGTATATGGATCCACATTGCAACACAGGTTGAGGTACACCAACCTCGTTAGCTCGAAGATTTCTGTGGGGACTTGGCCGGAATAAAAGGAAGCAGAGAGATCGAGATGAGTCAATCTCGAGAGATCTCCAACTCGGGACGGTATTTGAGAGTAGTTGAAATGATTGTTGCTGAGATTGAGCTTTTCAAGATGAGCAAGCTGGAAGAGGGTACTGTTGTAGTCGATAGAACCATAGAGAAAACTACCTCCCAAGTCGAGAACAATTACATGGCCCGTATTCTCATCACACTCGATCCCATCCCAAGAGCAGCAATCTCGACTGTTTTTCCAGGACAGAGTCTTGGGACGAGCGAGAGGATCATCGGAAGCATTGGTGATTTCGTATCTCTCTTTAAATTGCAGCAGGGCGGACATTTCTTCCTCGAGACACAGAGGTTTCGTGGAACGAGAGAGATTGTGCGCGCCAATCGGCTGAGATGACAAATACAAGAAAACAAAGTGTATGGACATGTAGAAGCACGATGAGGAAGCCATTTTGTTCGAAACAAAGACTCCTTTGTTTTGATGAGCAGAGTACGAGAGAGTGAAGCAGATGAACACGGCTCATCTTATGCTAGGATGCATCGAACCAATGACTTTTAAAGTGATGAAACACGTGCAGTACCTACGAATATTCAGGTGCGTGCGCATTACCTTGTGCAGTGCCTTAACGTGTAGCTGCATGGAAGACTTGGGTCAATCGTGGAGAAAGCAGCAAAAGCGTATGTGAAATGGTTATATTTGACCATTGGATTGGTTAAAAAGTCAGACATGGTAACAATAAAAGAAAAAATGAGAAAGTTTGACTAGTCAACAAAAGGAGAAAGTAGACGCAAATAATTGACGTTCATCCGTGGAGACTGGGTCAACCGAGGCACTCTCACATGTGAATTTTGCCTATAAATTCAATTTTTATGGACTTTAAAATCTCTAATGCTAGAAAATCTCTAATTCTTATACATATTTTGGTGATTTAATCGATGCAAAAAAAAAAAAAAAAAAAAAAAAAAAAGATTCACGCATATTATTGTGGTAATTAACATTTGAAACTAGTCGACCATGTATATATCAAAGATCCGAGGCAGGTTAAATGTTATTTTATTCTCATATCCCTTTTTCTCAATTTAAGTTATATTACATGAAAAATCTTATTATTAAAGTGAGAGTAAAGTCCTACATCAAGGTTTATTACACGATAATTACTTATCACTATCAATGAGGCTCATTCTATAATACTACAAGTAATTATCACAAACATAAAAACACAACGAGTATGAGAGAGTGAAGCACATTTTATAGGTGGTGCTTGGTGCCTTGTGATATGAATGTGTGCGTCCTTGGGTCACTGATGAGGAATGTGATTTACGTTGTGTAATGTCTTCGGGAAATTAAGACGGTTCATAGTGTTTTTGAACAGTGTTACTCATTTTCTATCATACGAATCTCAAAAAAAATTTCTATTTCCCATCTATTTTATCAAAATTTTAAGCTTAATCTTTAAGGCAACATCTTTTGTGTCCGAATGGACATATACTTTTACTTGGCATTTCTCACAATCCATGAATAACAACCCCATATAACATAATGTAAAAATCATCGACGCTAATAGCAAGGAAGAGAACAGACACATATCAAAACACGTTTATCAATGAAGGAATATGATTTATGTTATGTAGAATAAAGGAGATTGTCTAACATTTGAGCATATTTGATTATTGGATTGGTTAAAAAGTCAAACATGATGACAACAAAAGAAAAATGAGAAAGCTTGACTAGTCAACGAAAGGAGAAAATGGATGTGAATGGCCAAGTCGAGCCTTGCCATATGTGGGCGAGGCTCGCTTGAGGTAGGTGAGGTCAACCTCACCGGTTCTTCTAGCCGGTCGTCCAAGCTTGATGATTAACTAGAGGCAAAAGGGAAGAAAATAAAAAGAAAAGAAATAAAAAATCGAAAAATATTAAAATATTATTTAAAATTATTTACTTCAAGTGCTGGTCAAGTCATTGGAATGTCTAATGTCCACGTTAGCGATTTTCGATCGAATTGATTGGATGACTCAATTGGCAAAATATGAAAAGATTTATGACTAAATTAGTTAAATTGAAAAGTTTAGGATTAAATTAACAAATACAATAGGTTTAGGATTTTGGACAATTTTTCCATCTATGTAACTATATATATATATATATATATATATATATAAAATAAAAAAGAACGATACACAAAAGCCACGTACCACATGGCGCTCTCATGTGAGTTTTGGGTAACAATTTAATTTTAGGTAACTTGATAAAAGCTCTTATCCTAACATCTATTTTTTATGCTTATTTCATTAACAATTCTCTAACTGCTATGCAAGAAATAATATATTTACATATATTTCTATAATCAAATCCTATCAAATCTTCTATTATTATGCATATTTTGGTGATAAAATGCAAAATTTGGGCAATGCTGATGAATCTCTAGGTGCATGACAACATGACTTTGTGCTATGCCATAATGTGTAGCTACAGGGCGAATTGACAGATGATTGATTGACAGAAAATTCAGCCCATAGATCTTTATTTGCAGTTGCAGACCAACGGGTCATATAACAAATGGATGCGACAGCCGGCTAAAAAGTCCATATGAAATGGTACGATTTGAGAGCCAAAATTGAAGACTTTGGTTGCTTGTTAGGACAATGGTAAAAGAGTCTATGAAATGGCAAGGGTTGAAATTGAAGACTTCGGTTACTTGTTAGGACAATGGCAAAAGAATCTATGAAAGGACAATGGGAAAAGAGTCTATGAAATAGTGTGAATTGAGGGTCAAAATTGAAGATTTTGGTTTTACTTGTTAGAGTCTAGCAAAAAGTCTATGAAAGGACAGTGGCAAAAAGTCAATGAAATGGTGTGAAATGGTGCAATTTGAGGGTCGAAATTGAAGACTTTGATTACTCGTTAGGGCAATGGCAAAAGAGTCTATGAAAGGACGATGAGAAAAGAGTCTATGAAATAGTGTGAATTGAGGGTCAAAATTGAAGATTTTGGTTACTTGCTAGGACTGTAGCAAAAAAGTCTATGAAAGGACGGTGGCAAAAAAGTCTATGAAATGGTGTGATTTTAGGGTCGAAATTGAAGACTTTGGGAGCCCATTTGAACCCTTTCGTTCGCCTGACGATTGCGCTATGTGGGTCCTTTTTGTTTGTGATATTAGTGCTATTTTCATTTAGAATTACGATTGGTGAACATTTTCTTTGGTCACTTATGACGAATATAACTTCTTTTGTGTAATGCATTCAGAGAAATTAAGAGTGTTTAGAATTTTGATCAGCCTCCCTTGCGAGAGGGAGATAGAGGTGGAATTGGCCCTTGTTTTGTGCTGATTGTTACTCTTACTCCCACATAATTATAGTTGTTTGGATTGTGCATTAGCCTAACATTGTTGTCTCCTATTTTCCTACTGCTTGGTTTGTTTATGCCAAAATGGATAGAAATTAGAGACAAAAATATATAGTTGTCGGCACCATCGGTATCTAGGAAAATAACTTAATTTCAAAGTACGATTGGTTGTATTTTGCAAATATTACAGAATTTCGTTTGTTATAGGAAATTAATGAAATCCCGGCATGTCGACAAAGGCACAACCAAGCTTGCATTGCTGTGACCAAAGGAACAAAACTTGACGTTTTGAATCATTTGAACGCAATTCTAGGAGTAAAATAGCCAGTCATGCATTTCTTCTTGTTCCATCAGTCTTAATGTCATGTCGAGATAAATTATGTGCTCAAGGAGACCAGTTGAAGATAATTTTTACTCATAAGAAGATTATGTTGTCGCACGGCAGAGCCAATTTTTAGTACTTGCTGCACATCATCTAACATAACCCGCACTCAATCGTTCAACAACGCATCTACTTCTCCTTGGGCTTGGTCATTCTGTTCATATTGCCTAGTTAAGTAAAAACACAGCAAACTGTTTGCTATTGCGTATGCGGTACCCCATTTTATCGTGCAATTACACAAAGTTCTGTCTTAACTAAGCATAAAAGGTGCAGCAATTCATCTTGTTCTTGACTCTAACGACGTTATTTCCGAGTGAAGAAATTAATTTTTAAGAAAAAATTGCTCGGTACAACATTGCACCATGCATATCCCATATTACTGGGACCATTCAAGACAAGATCTCACAAACAACAATTTTTTTTTTCACTCGTTGTATAGACATATACACATCAAAATAAGTGGATGGGTCTTTTCTCTATCTCCAAACCTTTTCAAAATATTTCTCGTCATATATTCTAATACGTGAATTCTTGGAGCAATTTAAACATTTTGAGAGTGAATAATAGATCATGAATTCTTGCACTATTTCGATCGATACAGTAACTATAAGATAAAGATGCTCTTATTACTATTTAAATGACAAAAAAACTTGCTCATGCTCTGGAGCAGTTCCATTCAGTCCCTTTTCCGTCCCTAGCGAGAGACGGGAACGAGATTTTACGCTTTAGCGATGGGCATTTCCGTCGCCTGAGGTCTTTTCCATTTTCTGGTGGTGGTGGGAATCGGCCTAATGTGTAGCTACTAGGGAACATAATAAAAACCTTCGGGGCCGAATTGACAAATGATTGACTGAAAATTCAGCCCATAGATCTTTATTTGCCTGCCAGTTGGCAAACCAATGGGTCATATAACAACAGGACGCGACAACGGCAAAAAAAGTCCATGAAACAGTACAATTGGAGAGTGAAAATTGAAGACTTTGGTTGCTTGTTAGGACAGCGGTAAAAAAGTCTATGAAATGGTACGATTTGAGGGTCGAAATTGAAGACTTTGGTTACTCGTTAAGATATTGACAAAAGAGTATGAAATGCTGCAATTTGAGGGTCGAAATTGAAGACTTTGATTACTCATTAGGATAATGACAAAAGAGTCTATGAAATGGTGTGATTTGAGGGTCGAAATTGAAGACTTTGATTACTCGTTAGGACGGTAGCAAAAAAGTCTATGAAAGGATAGTGGCAAAAAAGTCTATGAAATGTGTGATTTTAGGGTCAAAATTGAAGACTTTGGGTGCCCATCTGACCCCTTTCGATGATTGCACTATGTGGGTCCTTTTTGTTTGTGATATTAGTGCTATTTTCATTTAGAATTACGATTGGTGAACATTTTCTTTGGTCACTTATGATGAATGTAATTTCTATTGTGTAATCCATTAAGAGAAATTAAGATTGTTTAGAATTTTGATCAGTCTCCCTTATTGAGGGGAGGTAGAGGTCGAATTGGCCATTGTCTTGTGCAGATTGTTACTCCCACACAATTATAGTTGTTTGGATTGTGCATTAGCCTAACATTGCTGTCTACTATTTTTCTACTGCTTGGTTTGTTTATGACAAAACGGATAGAAACCAGAGACAAAAATATACTGTTGTGGGCACCATTGATATCTAGGAAAAGATCTTAATTTCAAAGTACGATTGGTTGTATTTTGCAAATATTATAGAAGTCCGTTTGTTATAGTAAACTAATGAAATCCTGGCATGTCGACAAAGGCACAACCAAGCTTGCACTGCTGTGACCAAAGGAACAAAACTTGACATTTTGAATCATTTGAACGCAATTCTAGGAGTAAAATAGCCAGTCATGCATTTCTTCTTGTTCTATCAGTCTTAACTTCACATCGAGATAAATTATGTGCTCAAGGAGACCAGTTGAAGATAATTTCTACTTATAAGAATATTATGTCGTTGCATAGTAGAGCAAATTTTTAGTACTTGCCGAACATCATCTAACATAACCCGCACTCAATCATTCAATGACGCATCTACTTTTTCTTGGGCTTGGTCATTCTGTTCATATTGCCTAGTTAAGTAAAAACAGAGCAAACTGTTTGCTATTGTGTATGTGGTACCCCATTTTATCGTGCAATTACACAAAGTTCTGTCTTAACTAAGCATAAAAGGTGAAGCAATTCGTCTTCTTCTTGACTCTATTGACGTTTCGTTATTTCCGAGTGAAGAAATTAACCTTTGAGAAAAAAATTGCTCGGTACAACGTTGCACCATGTATATCCCATGTTACTGGGACCATTCAAGACAATATCTCATAGACAACAAAAAAATTCTTCACTCATTGTGTAGACATATACACATCAAAATAAGTGGATGGGTCATTTCTCTATCTCCAAACCTTTTCAAAATATTTCTCGTTATTCATTCTAAAACATGAATTCTTGGCACAATTTAAACATTTTGAGAGTGAACAATAGATCATGAATTCTTGCACTACTTCAATCGATTCGGTAACTATAAGATAAAGATGCTCTTATTACTATTTAAATGACAAAAAAAACTTGCTCATGCTCTGGAGCGGTTCCATTTAGTCCCTTTTCCGTCCCTAGCGAGAGACGGGAACGTGATTTTATGCTTTAGCGACGGGCATTTCCGTCGCGTGAGGTCTTTTCCATTTTCTGGTGTCGTGGGAATCGGTCTGATGTAATATCAACCCGTACGAACCTCACCCCGCAAAAGGTCTCATTAGGAATTTATGGTGCTTTTCTTGATTGATGGACAAATAAGTTAGCGGAGGAGTCCAATCCGTGGTCTTTAATCTTACTTATCGAGTCCATAAACATCATGGCCAAAAGGTTGGTCCATTCTTTAACGTACTTCTAGCTTATGCATTTATTTAACTAGGTTATTTTTGTCACGCCCCGATCCTCGGACGCGCGCACATCCTTCTACTTGGTCGATTTTAGAATGCGATATCCCAGGACTATGTATCGCCGACCCTTTGTTTTTATTAAGCACATGCGGAAGCAGTTATAAATCCCCAGACAATAAAACAATGGGATAGGAAAGTAGGCCATATTTTTCATATTGAAATTCACAACCACACTTTCATTAACAGCACAACTCATAGTATATTTACAATACTATTCATAACATACTTGTCTCACACCTATCTATGCTAAGACAGGATTTACAAAAGAGATGGGATTTCAGTCCACATCTGGGTTATATTCAAGATCCCTCTCTGGATCATCTACTTCTTCAAAAGTCTTTCTCCCCTTCAGGTTCCTCTTCCTTAGCTTCTCCTCAGGGTCCTGAAATGGTTATTCAATAACCAATGAGACCACGTCTCAGCGAGTCCTACCCCCTAAGACTCGATTAGTAAGCCAATACACTATAGGCTGCCTAAACACGGCACGAGTTAGAGGACTTACCTTGGCCTCAGATTCCATCTGCATATTAGTACGAGTTCAATAGGTATTCAAATAATCACATCACCGATCGAAGTATCGATCGAATCGACCTAGTCGATTTCATGTCAGACAGACCATTTCTAGGTCATTCATCCTACACCAAGCAATTCCTTAGATTTAGTGGCTTTACGGTCCCACCCGACCCTCTCAAGATCTAATGGCTTTACGGTCCCACCCGACCCTCTCAAGATCTAGTGGCTTTACGGTCCCACCCGACCCTCTCAAGAACTAGTGGCTTTACGGTCCCACCCGACCCTCTCAAGAACTAGTGGCTTTACGGTCCCACCCGACCCTCTCAAGAACTAGTGGCTTTACGGTCCCACCCGACCCTCTCAGATTCAATTTAGGAATAAACCTTAAATCCATTCATAAATTACTTTAGCACCAAATAAAGCTCAAATAAATAAACGGACTGCACCACGACAATCGGCACGAGATTCCGGTCCTTGGCCATCCCGGTTGAATTTCCGGAAAAATAAATAATTAAATAATTAATTTCGAAAATTAAATAAATAATCATGAAAAATCCAATTTAGGCTTGTAATGCCGAATTGGACACCAAGACGAGCCCGGAAAATTACCGAGACTCGTTCCATAAATAACATGGCATGTCTACTTGCTAATGTCTATTTCTAACCACCTAACATGCATCATTAAGTCTCTAATTTAATTGACCTAAACTAATCTAACCACCTAATTGCATTTAATTAAATCTAACCAACCCTAAGCATATTAGCAAACTAATAAAGCTTTAGTGAGTAAAACTCACTTGGTTAAAAACGGAGATCGAAACACCGCGACGGCGACGCGACGACGGCCGAAAACGGGCTCGCGACGACTCCCACGAGCTTGGACCGGGCCTCGACTTTGGCCCAACAAATCTCAGCCTAAATGAGATTTGTTCTTGCACTGAAATGGGCTTGCTCTTGGACTTGGGCCTAGCTGCAATTGGGCTTCAAAACTGGGCTTGAAGACTACAATTGCTGAAAATGGGCTTGAAACAAAACTGAATTGGGCTGTCTTTCTTTGGGCCCAAAAGACTGAAATTACCTGGGCTTCTAATCCAATTTATCTTTGGGCTAGAAATGCCTCTGCAGATGGGCTGAAGATACACGGACGAGTGGGCTTGGAATTCGCTGGGCTGGACTTGCGGCTTCGGTGGTCCAAGGAGCGATGACGTGCGGTTCGGTGAGGCGTGGAGATGCTTCGAGGTTTCGGTTGACGATGAAGAAAATTCTCGGACAGCTTGCTGGCTTCGTGGCCGACCAACCTCAGTGGAGAAGGGGCATCTGCTGGCAGCTTCAGTCAACAGAAGAGAAGAAGCTGCTGGTTCCGTTGACTCCGTTGAAGACAAACCGAAGTGGGGCTGCAGCATCGACGTGGGGTTGCTACTTTGGGGGTGGTGACTTCGGTTGAGACAACCGGCCCGGCGAGAGAGGAGCTCGGCTCGGTGGGCGTGTGAGGGAGGCATCGACGGAAGGCCTCACGGCCAAGTGGCGGTGAACAAAGCTGCTCGGTCAACCACCGACTTTCGGTGGGCTTCTTTGCGGTTTTGAAGGAGCTCGGTTGAGGACGCGTGGAGGCGCGCGGCTGAAGCGAAGGTCTTCGATGGTGGAGACGTGCGGCCGCTCTTGCTTCGTAGATTTCCTTGCTTCGGTGGAGGCTTCGCTCGGTGGAGAATTTGGCCGAGATGACTTGTGGAGAAGCGCCTGGCTTCTCTACGGGACGTCGTGGCCGTGCCGACAAAAGGGCGTGGAAGATGGAGCAGGGTGAGCTGCAAGGGAAACGGCGCTCGTTCTTTCTTTGCTGGTCTCTCGGTCTTCAAGCAGCGGTAAAGAAGGGCAGGAAAGAGGTTGTCGCACGAAGGAAATGAGAAGGGAGAGAGAGAGAAGTAGTTCACGGCAGCAAGATGGAGAGGATGAGGAAGAGTTGGGCTCCACTTGGTTGGATCTTTTGCAAAATATCTTCCAAAGGCCATTCTTAGCCATGCATTAATACTTGGCCTTCAATAAGCCACCCAAATGTCCTATATAACCTCCCAAGTGGTCCAATTTTGCTAGGCTAAAGGGGGATTACGAATTTCACTATTTGAACTTCAATTTCTCCAATAAATTCCCAAATTGAGATCCAATTTCGACGTAGAAAAATCCCAAATGATTTTCTATAAATCCCCGACACACAACGGCTTAGTCCGAAAGTCCAATTTCCCATTAGTTTAGCCAATCAACTTCGCCAAATTTCCGCGACGTCCGAACCCAATTTCCGTAAAATTTCCCGAATCTCCGAAAATTTTCTGAGACTGAGTTGATGCTCCTAAAATTTATTGTGACATGGCCAAAACTTCAATTTCTGAAATCGGACTCGAATTGGCGGTTAATTTTCATTTGGCGCGTTTTTAGCGTGACCTAGACTATCGGGTAGTTTTCAGAACTTTTTAAGGCAAATGACCCGTGGTCGATTTTCTTCGAGCCACTATGAACCCACTCGATTGAATGGCGACTTTTGATTGTCGTGAAAATCTCGAGAATTCAATTACGGACACAGGGTACCAAAACAACAAGAAAATCAGTCTAGAGCCAGTCGACGAGAATTTTCCAATTTAGTGGAGTCACCCACGATCGGCCACACATCTCGGTCGAACAGACCTATCTTCGATCTCAAATCGATTTTTAAGCGTGCCGTAATAGCCTCTAAAGATGGACACGGTCGAGAAGCCGATTCATGATCGAGTTCTCAAGTTTAATTGCCTTAAGATTCTAATAATTTCCCCATAGATAGTCTAGTTATCTCAAGAATGATCGCCCGAGAATAGCCCTATAGACGCGTCAATGAAATGCCCGATTTATTCGGTAGAAGACGGGGTTGAAAATCTGGATGTCACAACTCTTCCCCTCTTATAAAAATTTCGTCCTCGAAATTTAAACCTTACAAGACTTATAAAAAGGCGGGGTACAATTCTCTCATTGACTCCTCAGTCTCCCATGTTGCTCCTTCTGTACCGTGGTGTTGCCAAACCACTTTGACTAAGGGAATAGTCTTTGTACGCAGAACTTGCTCCTTGCGATCGACAACTGGACCGGTCTTTCTACGTATGGCACACGGTCATCCACGTCCAATTCTTCAAAATTGAGCACGTGGGTCGGGTCAGGCTCATACTTCCTTAACATCGACACGTGAAAGACATCATGCACTTGCGCCAATCTTGGCGGCAACGCAAGACGATACGCTAAGGTCCCGATTCTCTCAAGAATCTCAAACGGACCTACGTACCTCGGACTCAGTTTGCCTTTCTTACCAAAGCGCGAAGTTCCCCTCATTGGTGACACCTTCCGAAAAACGTGATCACCAACTTGGAATTCCAAAGACCTTCGACGCTTATCTGCATAACTTTTCTGCCTGCTTTGCGCTGTCTTTAATCTGTCTCGATCTTTGTCACGGCATCTACCGACGCTTGAACCAACTCGGGCTGTTATCTTTCTTTCCCGACTTCATCCCAACATACTGGAGTTCTGCACGCTCTGCCATACAGTGCTTCAAAAGGAGCCATCTGAATACTCGTTGATAACTGTTGCTGTAGGCGAATTCTACCGAGATGAAGCGATCTTCCCAACTTCCTTTGAAGTCTATAACACATGCTCTCGGCATGTCCTTGAGGGTCGAATTGTTCTCTCGGGATGGCCATCTGTCCGAGGATGATATGCCGTACTACACCGAAGCTTTGTATCAAGAGCACTCGCAAGCTCTTCCAAAAAGCAGCAGTAAATCTTGAGTCTCTATTAGATGTTATCATAACCGGCACTCCATGCATTCGAACTACTTGGCGCACATATAGGTCTGCGTGCCTATCCAAATTGAGGTCCTTTCGAACTGCAATGAAGTGAGCCGACTTTGTCAGTCTATCGACTACCACCCAGATCGAATCATTCCCTCTTTGACTCCTTGGTAGTCCAGTCACGGAATCCATCATGATATGCTCCCATTTCCATTACGGAATCGCGAGAGGTTGCGAAGTCCTCCGGCTTGCAATGCGAGCTTTCACTTGTTGACATGTCAAACACTTGGCCACACATTTGGTGATATCCGCCTTCATACCGACCACCAATAGTGTTGACGTAGGTTACGATACATCTTAGTGCTTCCGGGATGAACGTCGAATCGCTACGATGTGCTTCAGATAAAATTTCTTCTTTAAGCTCTACATCGTCAGGTACAACCAATCATCCTTGGAATCTTAGTGTCCCGTCATCAGCAATCTGAAAATCAGCATTTCTTTTCTCTGCGTCCTCCTGAAGAATTTTCTGCACATCTGGGTCTGTCGGTTGGAGTTGTTTAATTCTGACCTGGACATCCGGTTCAATTCTGAGGGTGGCCATAAAACTTGAAAGGCGGCCTACCTCAAATTTGAATACCGAATCTCGAGCTCTCTCGATTAAGTTCCACTCCTTAATCAGTATATGAGCCACCGAAGACTTTCGACTTAAAGCATCGGCGACCCTGTTCGCCTTTCCTGAGTGATATAAAATATCACAGTCGTAGTCTTTCAACAATTCCATCCATCTGCGCTGTCTCATGTTTCACTCTTTCTGAGAGAACAAATACTTGAGACTCTGATGGTCCGTGAAGATCTGAAACTTTTCCTCGCACACGTAGTGCCTCCAAATCTTCAAGGCAAAGATAATTGCTGCGAGCTCTAAGTCATGCGTCGGATAATTCAATTCATGAGGTCTCAACTGCCGGGAAGCGTATGCAACAACTCTGCCATGTTGCATTAGCATGCAACCCAATCCCCGAATGACGCATCACTATAGATCTCGAATCCTCCGGGACCGAGATGGAATCGTCGGCACAGTGCGGTAGTCGGCTTTTCCTTCAGCTCTTGGAAACTACGCTCGCACTTGTCGACCATATAAACTTTTCGTCTTTCTTCGTGAGCTTAGTTAGAGGCGATGCTAACGCGAGAAACCTTCTACAAACCGTCCGTAATATCCTCGCCAATCCCGAAAACTTCGTCGCGATGTCGGTCTCGACCACTTGATCACGGCTTCTATATTGCTTGAGTCGACAGAGATTCCTTCTCAGGAAATCATATGACCTAAGAACGTAACACGAGTCAACCAAACTCGCATTCGCTAAACTTAGCATACAGGTGATGAGTTCTTAAGGTCTGAAGCACTAATCTCAGATGATTCTCATGCTCTTCGTCATTTCTCGAATAGACCAAGATGTCATCAACGAACACAATCACAAACTGATGATCCACTCATTCATTGAACGTTCGATTGTCAAATCTATGACAGAAAGCGGAGTGTTCACCAAGCCAAATGATCTTACAATACTCTCGTAAAGACCATATCAAGTACGAACAACTGTCCTTCGTACAACCTTCTTCCTGGTTCGTAACTAACGACTTCATAATCTCAAGTCGACCTTTAAAACATCGATACTCTTTATAACTAGTCACACCATTCATTGATCTTTGGCAAAGAACACTTGTCCTTGATCTTCACCTAATTGAGTTGACGATAGTTGATGCACACTCGCAATAAACCATCTTTCTTCTTCTCACAAACAAAACTGATGATTCCCAAAAGTGATGCACCGATATACACGAATTCCTCATTCATCAATCTTCACATCTGCATCTTCAATTCTACTACTTTAGACAACAACAGCTGGTAAGAAGTCTTCGAGAGTAGCTCTATCTTGGTGCTAGCTCGATCTCATTTTCTATCTCTTTTCTCGACGGCGGTAACCCAAGCGGTTCTAGTGACAACACATCTAGAAATTTGTAGACCACTGAGATGTCCTCCATCTCTAGTTCTCCAATCTGTCTTACCCAAGACACTCGCGCAAGCAACCTTGGTAACCTCCGTCTAACAAACAAGTTACCTTCAGCCAGCAAGATTAATGAAATCGAAGGTTCTTTTCGACTCCCAATAACCTTGACACTTTCATATGCTAATGGACTAAACTGGCTTACTCCATGATCGTGATTCATTATCACTAGATGCTCCATGAGCCCACACTATTCATGTGGCATCAAACTCACACTTCAGCAACTAGTCAAGCACGACTATTGCTAGTGATTCCCTCTCTTTCACTTTTACGTCAACAATTTAAGTTCTACCAACTCAGCACAAAACTTTGCTACGCTGCTCTGATAAAATCACTTCCAACACATTCTTTCTCTGATAGATGCAAGGTCCATTCTACTCCCATTCCTTCCTTGCCACAGTAGCAATGTCTATGCTACCTTAGACTTCCACTGACAGTCCGTCACCTGATGGCCATATTGGTCATCAACACAACAGGTTCTCGTCATACTCAGACACTGGATTTATCCATACTTCTTTCTACAATTCTGACACCTTTCTGGTGCATCTTCTATCTTCTATTAGGCGAAAGCATGCACTCTTTTCGGTTATCCATCATTCTCGCTAGGATCACTCCCGACCGGATATCCCCGTTAGCTATACTTTATACAAATTCGCGTCCTAGGAAGTACATAATGCCGATCTCCATCATCACTTCCGGAAACAACCTGATCTATTTGACTCGGTGCCGACTTGACTATCCCACCCTTCCTCGAGAGTGGAATAGAATACCTTTTCTCTCGACCTCGGTCTTTTCTCCGATTGATTCACATTTCTGCTTGAACTGGATCTATACCTTGGCTCGAATGCAATGACTCGCTCCTGGATCACATCTCCACTGGATCTCGGCATGGGAAGCGACAACGGCGGTAATGATAACGACAACAACAGCGGCTTGATTCTGAGCTTGCTAGCTCATCCAATTCCCAATGAACACTAGCATCAGAACGATCCTATCGAACTTAGGATCATTCGACGCTACTACACTAGTACCAACCTGCGGTGGTACTCTTACACTCGAGCTGGCCAGAGTCAACACTCTGCCACAACCACCTCGGGTACTGACCTTAGTCAGTGCATCATCCCGAGTTACAAAGGACATTGTCCTCTTACTAGGAGTTCTTAGCTCCTGCTCGCTCATGGTTCAGTCTTTACACTGCAACCCGACTTCCAAACCCACATTGGATTAGAAGGTGAGCGATCCACACACCACAAACAATTTTAGCATTAAGCTAACACAGACATGCACCAGCATGAATTTAAAGGCCTTTCCTACAAACTATCCCATGGTCAACGCTCCTTATCACTCCAATCTTGAACTTCGCTCTGATACCACAAAAAGGGGATGTCACGCCCCGATCCTCGGACGCGCGCACATCCTTCTACTTGGTCGATTTTAGAATGCGATATCCCAGGACTATGTATCGCCGACCCTTTGTTTTTATTAAGCACATGCGGAAGCGATTATAAATCCCAGACAATAAAACAATGGGATAGGAAAGTAGGCCATATTTTTCATATTGAAATTCACAACCACACTTTCATTAACAGCACAACTCATAGTATATTTACAATACTATTCATAACATACTTGTCTCACACCTATCTATGCTAAGACAGGATTTACAAAAGAGATGGGATTTCAGTCCACATCTGGGTTATATTCAAGATCCCTCTCTGGATCATCTACTTCTTCAAAAGTCTTTCTCCCCTTCAGGTTCCTCTTCCTTAGCTTCTCCTCAGGGTCCTGAAATGGTTATTCAATAACCAATGAGACCACGTCTCAGCGAGTCCTACCCCTAAGACTCGATTAGTAAGCCAATACACTATAGGCTGCCTAAACACGGCACGAGTTAGAGGACTTACCTTGGCCTCGATTCCATCTCGCATATTAGTACAATTCAATAGGTATTCAAATAATCACATCACCGATCGAAGTATCGATCGAATCGACCTAGTCGATTTCATGTCAGACAGACCATTTCTAGGTCATTCATCCTACACCAAGCAATTCCTTAGATTTAGTGGCTTTACGGTCCCACCCGACCCTCTCAAGATCTAGTGGCTTTACGGTCCCACCCGACCCTCTCAAGATCTAGTGGCTTTACGGTCCCACCCGACCCTCTCAAGAACTAGTGGCTTTACGGTCCCACCCGACCCTCTCAAGAACTAGTGGCTTTACGGTCCCACCCGACCCTCTCAAGAACTAGTGGCTTTACGGTCCCACCCGACCCTCTCAAGAACTAGTGGCTTTACGGTCCCACCCGACCCTCTCCAGATTCAATTTAGGAATAAACCTTAAATCCATTCATAAATTACTTTAGCACCAAATAAAGCTCAAATAAATAAACGGACTGCACCACGACAATCAGCACGAGATTCCGGTCACTGGCCATCCCAGTTGAATTTCCGGAAAAATAAATAATTAAATAATTAATTTCGAAAATTAAATAAATAATCATGAAAAATCCAATTTAGGCTTGTAATGCCGAATTGGACACCAAGACGAGCCCGGAAAATTACCGAGACTCGTTCCATAAATAACATGGCATGTCTACTTGCTAATGTCTATTTCTAACCACCTAACATGCATCATTAAGTCTCTAATTTAATTGACCTAAACTAATCTAACCACCTAATTGCATTTAATTAAATCTAACCAACCCTAAGCATATTAGCAAACTAATAAAGCTTTAGTGAGTAAAACTCACTTGGTTAAAAACGGAGATCGAATCACCGCGACGGCGACGCGACGACGGCCGAAAAACGGGCTCGCGACGACTCCCACGAGCTTGGACCGGGCCTCGACTTTGGCCCAACAAATCTCAGCCTAAATGAGATTTGTTCTTGCACTGAAATGGGCTTGCTCTTGGACTTGGGCCTAGCTGCAATTGGGCTTCAAAACTGGGCTTGAAGACTACAATTGCTGAAAATGGGCTTGAAATAAAACTGAATTGGGCCTGTCTTTGCTGGGCCCAAAAGACTGAAATTACTGGGCTTCTAATCCAATTTATGCTGGGCTAGAAATGCCTCTGCAGATGGGCTGAAGATACACGGACGACTGGGCTTGGAATTCGCTGGGCTGGACTTGCGGCTTCGGTGGTCCAAGGAGGCGATGACGTGCGGTTCGGTGAGGCGTGGAGATGCTTCGAGGTTTCGGTTGACGATGAAGAAAATTCTCGGACAGCTTGCTGGCTTCGTGGCCGACCAACCTCGGTGGAGAAGGGGCATCCGCGGCAGCTTTGAGTCAACAAAAGAGAAGAAGCTGCTGGTTCCGTTGACTCGTTGAAGACAAGCCGAAGTGGGGCTGCGGCGTCGACGTGGAGTTGCTACCGGGGAATTGGTGACTTCGGTTGAGACAACTTCGGCCCGGCGAGAGAGGAGCTCAGCTCGGTGGGCGTGTGAGGGAGGCATCGACGGAAGGCCTCACGGCCAAGTGGCAGCTGAACAAAGCTGCTCGGTCAACCACCGACTTTCGGTGGGCTTGCTTTGCGGTTGACCGAAGGAGCTCAGTTGAGGACGCGTGGAGGCGCTGGCTGAAGCGAAGGTCTTCGATGGTGGAGACGTGCGGCCGCTCTTGCTTCTGTAGATTTCCTTGCTTCGGTGGAGGCTTCGCTCGGTGGAGAATTTGGCCGAGATGACTTGTGGAGAAGCGCCCGGCTTCTACGGACGTCGTGGCCGTGCCGACAAAAAGGGCGTGGAAGATGGAGCAGGGTGAGCTGCAAGGGAAACGGCGCTCGTTCTTTCTTTGCTGGTCTCTCGGTCTTCAAGCAGCGGTAAAGAAGGGCAGGAAAGAGGTTGTCGCACGAAGGAAATGAGAAGGAGAGAGAGAGAAGTAGTTCACGGCAGCAAGATGGAGAGGATGAGGAAGAGTTGGGCTCCACTTGGTTGGATCTTTTGCAAAATATCTTCCAAAGGCCATTCTTAGCCATGCATTAATACTTGGCCTTCAATAAGCCACCCAAATGTCCTATATAACCTCCCAAGTGGTCCAATTTTGCTAGGCTAAAGGGGGATTACGAATTTCACTATTTGAACTTCAATTTCTCCAATAAATTCCCAAATTGAGATCCAATTTCGACGTAGAAAAATCCCAAATGATTTTCTATAAATCCCCGACACACAACGGCTTAGTCTGAAAGTCCAATTTCCCATTTATTTAGCCAATCGAACTTCGCCAAATTTCCGCGACGTCCGAACCCAATTTCCGTAAAATTTCCCGAATCTCCGAAAATTTTCGAGGCGAGTTGATGCTCCTAAAATTTATTGTGACATGGCCAAAACTTCAATTTCTGAAATCGGACTCGAATTGGCGGTTAATTTTCATTTGGCGCGTTTTTAGCGTGACCTAGACTATCGGGTAGTTTTCAGAACTTTTTAAGGCAAATGACCCGTGGTCGATTTTCTTCGAGCCACTATGAACCCACTCGATTGAATGGCGACTTTTGATTGTCGTGAAAATCTCGAGAATTCAATTACGGACACAGGGTACCAAAACAACAAGAAAATCAGTCTAGAGCCAGTCGACGAGAATTTTCCAATTTAGTGGAGTCACCCACGATCGGCCACACATCTCAGTCGAACAGACCTATCTCTGATCTCAAATCGATTTTTTTAACTGTGCCGTAATAGCCTCTAAAGATGGACACGGTCGAGAAGCCGATTCATGATCGAGTTCTCAAGTTTAATTGCCTTAAGATTCCTAATAATTTCCCCAGATAGTCTAGTTATCTCAAGAATGATCAGTTCTGAGAATAGCCCTATAGACGCGTCAATGAAATGCCCGATTTATTCAGTAGAAGACAGGGTTGAAAATCTGGATGTCACAACTCTTCCCCTCTTATAAAAATTTCGTCCTCGAAATTTAAACCTTACAAGACTTATAAAAAGGCGGGGGTACAATTCTCTCATTGACTCCTCAGTCTCCCATGTTGCTCCTTCTGTACCGTGGTGTTGCCAAACCACTTTGACTAAGGGAATAGTCTTTGTACGCAGAACTTGCTCCTTGCGATCGACAATCTGGACCGGTCTTTCTACGTATGGCACACGGTCATCCACGTCCAATTCTTCAAAATTGAGCACGTGGGTCGGGTCAGGCTCATACTTCCTTAACATCGACACGTGAAAGACATCATGCACTTGCGCCAATCTTGGCGGCAACGCAAGACGATACGCTAAGGTCCCGATTCTCTCAAGAATCTCAAACGGACCTACGTACCTCGGACTCAGGTTGCCTTTCTTACCAAAGCGCGAAGTTCCCCTCATTGGTGACACCTTCCGAAAAACGTGATCACCAACTTGGAATTCCAAAGACCTTCGACGCTTATCTGCATAACTTTTCTGCCTGCTTTGCGCTGTCTTTAATCTGTCTCTGATCACTGTCACGGCATCTACTGACTGCTGAACCAACTCTGGGCCTGTTATCTTTCTTTCCCCGACTTCATCCCAACATACTGGAGTTCTGTACGCTCTGCCATACAGTGCTTCAAAAGGAGCTATCTGAATACTCTGTTGATAACTGTTGCTGTAGGCGAATTCTACCAGATGAAGCTGATCTTCCCAACTTCCTTTGAAGTCTATAACACATGCTCTCAGCATGTCCTTGAGGGTCGGAATTGTTCTCTCAGACTGGCCATCTGTCTGAGGATGATATGCCGTACTACACTGAAGCTTTGTATCAAGAGCACTCTGCAAGCTCTTCCAAAAAGCAGCAGTAAATCTTGAGTCTCTATTAGATGTTATCATAACCGGCACTCCATGCATTCGAACTACTTGGCGCACATATAGGTCTGCGTGCCTATCCAAATTGAGGTCCTTTCGAACCGCAATGAAGTGAGCCGACTTTGTCAGTCTATCGACTACCACCCAGATCGAATCATTCCCTCTTTGACTCCTTGGTAGTCCAGTCACGGAATCCATCATGATATGCTCCCATTTCCATTCTGGAATCGCGAGAGGTTGCAGAAGTCCTCCTGGCTTGCAATGCTGAGCTTTCACTTGTTGACATGTCAAACACTTGGCCACACATTTGGTGATATCCGCCTTCATACCTGACCACCAATAGTGTTGACGTAGGTTCTGATACATCTTAGTGCTTCCAGGATGAACGCTGTAACTGCTACGATGTGCTTCAGATAAAATTTCTTCTTTAAGCTCTACATCGTCAGGTACAACCAATCATCCTTGGAATCTTAGTGTCCCGTCATCAGCAATCTGAAAATCAGCATTTCTTTTTCTGCGTCCTCCGAAGAATTTTCTGCACATCCGGGTGCATCGGTTGGAGTTGTTTAATTTCGACTGGACATCCGGTTCAATTCGAGGGTGGCCATAAAACTTGAAAGGCGGCCTACCTCAAATTTGAATACCGAATCTCGAGCTCTCTCGATTAAGTTCCACTCCTTAATCGTATATGAGCCACCGAAGACTTTCGACTTAAAGCATCGGCGACCCCTGTTCGCCTTTCCGAGTGATATAAAATATCACGGTCGTAGTCTTTCAACAATTCCATCCATCTCGCGCTGTCTCATGTTTCACTCTTTCTGAGAGAACAAATACTTGAGACTCTGATGGTCCGTGAAGATCTGAAACTTTTCCTCGCACACGTAGTGCCTCCAAATCTTCAAGGCAAAGATAATTGCTGCGAGCTCTAAGTCATGCGTCGGATAATTCAATTCATGAGGTCTCAACTGCCGGGAAGCGTATGCAACAACTCTGCCATGTTGCATTAGCATGCAACCCAATCCCCTGAATGACGCATCACTATAGATCTCGAATCCTCCAGGACCAGATGGAATCGTCAGCACAGGTGCGGTAGTCAGCTTTTCCTTCAGCTCTTGGAAACTACGCTCGCACTTGTCTGACCATATAAACTTTTCGTCTTTCTTCGTGAGCTTAGTTAGAGGCGATGCTAACGCTGAGAAACCTTCTACAAACCGTCTGTAATATCCTGCCAATCCCAGAAAACTTCTGTCACTGATGTCGGTCTCGACCACTTGATCACGGCTTCTATATTGCTTGAGTCGACAGAGATTCCTTCTCAGGAAATCATATGACCTAAGAACGTAACACGAGTCAACCAAACTCGCATTTGCTAAACTTAGCATACAGGTGATGAGTTCTTAAGGTCTGAAGCACTAATCTCAGATGATTCTCATGCTCTTCGTCATTTCTCGAATAGACCAAGATGTCATCAACGAACACAATCACAAACTGATGATCCACTCATTCATTGAACGTTCTGATTGTCAAATCTATGACAGAAACTGGAGTGTTCACCAAGCCAAATGATCTTACAATACTCTCGTAAAGACCATATCAAGTACGAACAACTGTCCTTCGTACAACCTTCTTCCTGGTTCGTAACTAACGACTTCATAATCTCAAGTCGACCTTTAAAACATCGATACTCTTTATAACTAGTCACACCATTCATTGATCTTTGGCAAAGAACACTTGTCCTTGATCTTCACCTAATTGAGTTGACGATAGTTGATGCACACTCGCAATAAACCATCTTTCTTCTTCTCACAAACAAAACTGATGATTCCCAAAAGTGATGCACCGATATACACGAATTCCTCATTCATCAATCTTCACATCTGCATCTTCAATTCTACTACTTTAGACAACAACAGCTGGTAAGAAGTCTTCGAGAGTAGCTCTATCTTGGTGCTAGCTCGATCTCATTTTCTATCTCTTTCTCTGACGGCGGTCTGACAGTTCTAGTGACAACACATCTAGAAATTTGTAGACCACTGAGATGTCCTCCATCTCTAGTTCTCCAATCTGTCTTACCCAAGACACTCGCGCAAGCAACCTTGGTAACCTCCGTCTAACAAACAAGTTACCTTCAGCCAAGCAAGATTAATGAAATCGAAGGTTCTTTTCGACTCCCAATAACCTTGACACTTTCATATGCTAATGGACTAAAGCGGCTTACTCCATGATCGTGATTCATTATCACTAGATGCTCCATGAGCCCACACTATTCATGTGGCATCAAACTCACACTTCAGCAACTAGTCAAGCACGACTATTGCTAGTGATTCCCTCTCTTTCACTTTTACGTCAACAATTTAAGTTCTACCAACTCAAAGACAAAACTCTGCTACGTTGCTCTGATAAAATCACTTCCAACACATTCTTTCTCTGATTGATGCAAGGTCCATTCTACTCCCATTCCTTCCTGGCCACAGTAGCGATGTCTATGCTACCTTAGACTTCCACTGACAGTCATTCACCCGATGACCATGCTGGTAATCATCACAACAGGTTCTCGTCATACTCAGACACTGGATTTATCCATACTTCTTTCTACAATTCTGACACCTTTCTGGTGCATCTTCTATCTTCTATTAGGCGAAAGCATGCACTCTTTCTGGTTATCCATCATTCTGCTAGGATCACTCCCGACCAGATATCCCCGTTAGCTATACTTTATACAAATTCGCGTCCTAGGAAGTACATAATGCCGATCTCCATCATCACTTCCGGAAACAACCTGATCTATTTGACTCGGTGCCGACTTGACTATCCCACCCTTCCTCGAGAGTGGAATAGAATACCTTTTCTCTCGACCTCGGTCTTTTCTCCGATTGATTCACATTTCTGCTTGAACTGGATCTATACCTTGGCTCGAATGCAATGACTCGCTCCTGGATCACATCTCCACTCTGGATCTCAGCATGGGAAGCGACAACAGCGGTAATGATAACGACAACAACAGCGGCTTGATTCTGAGCTTGCTAGCTCATCCAATTCCCAATGAACACTAGCATCAGAACGATCCTATCGAACTTAGGATCATTCGACGCTGCTACACTAGTACCAACTGCGGTGGTACTCTTACACTCGAGCTGGCCGAGTCAACACTCGCCACAACCACCTCGGGTACTGACCTTAGTCAGTGCATCATCCCGAGTTACAAAGGACATTGTCCTCTTACTAGGAGTTCTTAACTCCTGCTCGCTCATGGTTCAGTCTTTACACTGCAACCCGACTTCCAATTCCACACTGGATTAGAAGATGAGCGATCCACACACAATAAACAATTTTAGCACTCAGCTAACACAGACATGCACCAGCATGAATTTAAAGGCCTTTCCTACAAATTATCCCATGGTTAACGCTCTTTATCACTCCAATCTTGAACTTCGCTCTGATACCACAAAATGAGATGTCGCGCCCCGATCCTCGGTCACGTGCCCATCCTTCTTACACTTGGTCGATTTTAAACTTGCGATATCCCAAGACTACGTATCGCCGACCTTTTCATTTATTAAGCACAAGCGGAAGCGATTATAAATCCCCGCACAATAAAACAATGGGATAGGAAAGTAGGCCATATTTTCATATTGAAATTCACAACCACACTTTCATTAACAGCACAACTCATAGTATATTTACAATACTATTCATAACATACTTGTCTCACACCTATCTATGCTAAGACAGATTTACAAAAGAGATGGGATTTCAGTCCACATCGGGTTATATTCAAGATCCCTCTCTGGATCATCTACTTCTTCAAAAGTCTTTCTCCCCTTCGGGTTCCTCTTCCTTAGCTTCTCCTCGGGGTCCCGAAATGGTTATTCAATAACCAATGAGACCACGTCTCGCCGAGTCCTACCCCCTAAGACTCGATTAGTAAGCCAATACACTATAGGCTGCCTAAACACGGCACGAGTTAGAGGACTTACCTTGGCCTCAGATTCCATCTGCATATTAGTACAGTTCAATAGGTATTCAAATAATCACATCACCGATCGAAGTATCGATCGAATCGACCTAGTCGATTTCATGTCAGACAGACCATTTCTAGGTCATTCATCCTACACCAAGCAATTCCTTAGATTTAGTGGCTTTACGGTCCCACCCGACCCTCTCAAGATCTAGTGGCTTTACGGTCCCACCCGACCCTCTCAAGATCTAGTGGCTTTACGGTCCCACCCGACCCTCTCAAGAACTAGTGGCTTTACGGTCCCACCCGACCCTCTCAAGAACTAGTGGCTTTACGGTCCCACCCGACCCTCTCAAGAACTAGTGGCTTTACGGTCCCACCCGACCCTCTCAAGAACTAGTGGCTTTACGGTCCCACCCGACCCTCTCCAGATTCAATTTAGGAATAAACCTTAAATCCATTCATAAATTACTTTAGCACCAAATAAAGCTCAAATAAATAAACGGACTGCACCACGACAATCAAAGCACGAGATTCCGGTCACTGGCCATCCCAGTTGAATTTCCGGAAAAATAAATAATTAAATAATTAATTTCGAAAATTAAATAAATAATCATGAAAAATCCAATTTAGGCTTGTAATGCCGAATTGGACACCAAGACGAGCCCGGAAAATTACCGAGACTCGTTCCATAAATAACATGGCATGTCTACTTGCTAATGTCTATTTCTAACCACCTAACATGCATCATTAAGTCTCTAATTTAATTGACCTAAACTAATCTAACCACCTAATTGCATTTAATTAAATCTAACCAACCCTAAGCATATTAGCAAACTAATAAAGCTTTAGTGAGTAAAACTCACTTGGTTAAAAACGGAGATCGAAACACCGCGACGGCGACGCGACGACGGCCGAAAACGGGCTCGCGACGACTCCCACGAGCTTGGACCGGGCCTCGACTTTGGCCCAACAAATCTCAGCCTAAATGAGATTTGTTCTTGCACTGAAATGGGCTTGCTCTTGGACTTGGGCCTAGCTGCAATTGGGCTTCAAAACTGGGCTTGAAGACTACAATTGCTGAAAATGGGCTTGAAACAAAACTGAATTGGGCCTGTCTTTCTTTGGGCCCAAAAGACTGAAATTACCTGGGCTTCTAATCCAATTTATGCTGGGCTAGAAATGCCTCGCAGATGGGCTGAAGATACACGAGCACGATCGGGCTTGGAATTCGCCGGGCTGGACTTGCGGCTTCGGTGGTCCAAGGAGCGATGACGTGCGGTTCGGTGAGGCGTGGAGATGCTTCGAGGTTTCGGTTGACGATGAAGAAAATTCTCGGACAGCTTGCTGGCTTACGTGGCCGACCAACCTCGGTGGAGAAGGGGCATCCGCGGCAGCTTGGTCAACAAAAGAGAAGAAGCTGCTGGTTCCGTTGACTCCGTTGAAGACAAGCCGAAGTGGGGCTGCGGCGTCGACGTGGAGTTGCTCTTGGGAATTGGTGACTTCGGTTGAGACAACTTCGGCCCGGCGAGAGAGGAGCTCGGCTCGGTGGGCGTGTGAGGGAGGCATCGACGGAAGGCCTCACGGCCAAGTGGCAGCCGAACAAAGCCGCTCGGTCAACCACCGACTTTCGGTGGGCTTGCTTTGCGGTTGACCGAAGGAGCTCGGTTGAGGACGCGTGGAGGCGCGGGCCGAAGCGAAGGTCTTCGATGGTGGAGACGTGCGGCCGCTCTTGCTTCGTAGATTTCCTTGCTTCGGTGGAGGCTTCGCTCGGTGGAGAATTTGGCCGAGATGACTTGTGGAGAAGCGCCCGGCTTCTCCGGGACGTCGTGGCCGTGCCGACAAAAGGGCGTGGAAGATGGAGCGGGGTGAGCTGCAAGGGAAACGGCGCTCGTTCTTTCTTTTGCTGGTCTCTCGGTCTTCAAGCAGCGGTAAAGAAGGGCGGGAAAGAGGTTGTCGCACGAAGGAAATGAGAAGGAGAGAGAGAGAAGTAGTTCACGGCAGCAAGATGGAGAGGATGAGGAAGAGTTGGGCTCCACTTGGTTGGATCTTTTGCAAAATATCTTCCAAAGGCCATTCTTAGCCATGCATTAATACTTGGCCTTCAATAAGCCACCCAAATGTCCTATATAACCTCCCAAGTGGTCCAATTTTGCTAGGCTAAAGGGGGATTACGAATTTCACTATTTGAACTTCAATTTCTCCAATAAATTCCCAAATTGAGATCCAATTTCGACGTAGAAAAATCCCAAATGATTTTCTATAAATCCCCGACACACAACGGCTTAGTCTGAAAGTCCAATTTCCCATTAGTTTAGCCAATCTGAACTTCTGCCAAATTTCCGCGACGTCCGAACCCAATTTCCGTAAAATTTCCCGAATCTCCGAAAATTTTCTGAGACTGAGTTGATGCTCCTAAAATTTATTGTGACATGGCCAAAACTTCAATTTCTGAAATCGGACTCGAATTGGCGGTTAATTTTCATTTGGCGCGTTTTTAGCGTGACCTAGACTATCGGGTAGTTTTCAGAACTTTTAAGGCAAATGACCCGTGGTCGATTTTCTTCGAGCCACTATGAACCCACTCGATTGAATGGCGACTTTTGATTGTCGTGAAAATCTCGAGAATTCAATTACGGACACGGGGTACCAAAACAACAAGAAAATCGAGTCTAGAGCCGGTCGACGAGAATTTTCCAATTTAGTGGAGTCACCCACGATCGGCCACACATCTCGTCGAACAGACCTATCTCGATCTCAAATCGATTTTTTTTTTTTTTTTTTTTTGATGACCCGGGGAACCTCCGAACGCCGCTTCGCGGGAGAGTAAACCCGGGAGCGCCGGGGCCCCCACCGCCGACCCCCAAGCGCGGGTAAGACGCGTTATGCATTGAAGCATCGCTTCCACGGAGGTTCGAACTCTTCCCCCTGCGTTTGGGGTACCAAGCCCTAACCAACGCTTCCACCGCGGGCGGTGGTTCAAATCGATTTTTTTAACTGTGCCGTAATAGCCTCTAAAGATGGACACGGTCGAGAAGCCGATTCATGATCGAGTTCTCAAGTTTAATTGCCTTAAGATTCCTAATAATTTCCCCAGATAGTCTAGTTATCTCAAGAATGATCGGCCCGAGAATAGCCCTATAGACGCGTCAATGAAATGCCCGATTTATTCAGTAGAAGACAGGGTTGAAAATCTGGATGTCACAATTTTACAAAAAAATTGTTTTAGATAAATTTATTACAAATATACGATTTGGGGTTTTTCGTGATATTAATCCAATATGAGTCAAACAAAAAAATTATATGGTCTTGTTATTAAGTCCCTAGACATGATCCCCATGAGCTAATACCTCACGTTACTCAAATGCGGTAAAAGAATTGACAACAAAAACTAGAGTGCGGTAAAATAATCCGGTACAAATCGAGTAAAGTATATTTATTGTCTTGTTATTGAGCCGGGCATCACGGGGCATGACCACCGTGAGCTAATTTTCAAAATCAAAGTCAAAGTCTAATTTCAACTAAAGAGAATTACACTAACGATATTAAAGATGAGAAATAAATAAAATGACCCATAACAGTAATTCTAATATAAATGCAAATGAGATTTTTTTCTTTTATCCTTTTCTCTGTTATTGTTTTTTTTTTTTTGTCTGTTTATCCATTTCATCTAAAAGAAAGAAAATTATTTCGAAATCCAAATATAATTACTCTTAAACTAGATGAATTCGAATCAAATGAAATTCGATTAAAACTATTTCCAAGCTGCAACTGTCTAGTTAGGACTCACACTTTCCAATCATTTTTATTCCACATTTTATTTTGCGTTTTTTTATTTATTATGTTCAATATATTAATTTTACTTATTGTCTTTTTATTTCCTTTCGTTTCTTTCTTAGTCCAACGCCGTCACACCACAAGGCACCACACCACAAGGCATGAGTTCTTCTTCGTCGTGAATCTGCTACCGTTCCACTTCTTTTCTTCTGTTTTGCAAACATGCATAAACTATTACTCAATCGCAGATCTCAAAACTCACTTCTTCGAGCCTCCATCGTTCTCACTTTCATTCTTGTTCAACTTCCATATGCAGAACATTATCCTCGACGAAATCAATTAGAACAGCAGAAAGGATTCGAATGTATCTAAACCGGATCCTACGAACATATAAACAAAGAAAAAAAAACACTTGAAAGAAATTAATTTCAAAATTTTGTGAAACCACTATCAGCTATTTAAAAACTTAAGTTTTTAGATGAAGATGCCGTTTAATATGCAATTATTCTATCAATTTTCATACAGGTGATTCTCAGCCACCTCTTCGGCGGTGGAGATAGATTGAAGCGATGATCAACCGCGGCAATTGCAAGCGATGTCCGGAGAACAAGAATGGACTACGAATTTTCTGGAATTGTAACCAGAGAGAAGGAAATTTTGTCAGTCCGTGAAGTGCTATCTGGTGTAATATGGTCCTTTGTTACGTATCCCTTGCCAGAATTCCTTCGCCCTTCTGAGTCCCTGCACGTGCTCGCTTTATGGGCCAAACTCTCCCGGGTTTTATGGGCTCCGACTTAAAATTGTAAATCTGGGCCTGTGCAGAAGTTGCATAATCCGGCTTTAAATTTGGGCTTCATAGGCTAGGCTGATGGGCTGGCCAAATTCCTGATGGGCTTGGCTAGTGGCTGGGTTGGTAGACCGGGCCAAAGTGAGCGAGTTAGACTATGGGTTTAGATCCTTGGATAAATGTCCAAATTGGGCCCTCTCGTTTATAGATTTATTATTATTTTTCTTGGTTTTACAAAGATGGAAGCTTGACTTATTGCAAAATTTCAGGTGTCAACAATAAATCACCAATCAAATGATCCTTCTTTGAGAAAAAAATGAAAAAATTAAACAGATAAATCAAGCGACATTAACCAAAAAATGACTAGCAAGCATAGTAAGAACTTTAGAAAATTCAACTGTGCTATGTTGGTTCTCAGCATAATATGCTGCTTTATGAGAGAGAATTCGATTTCCTACAGCACAAACATAAACGAAGATCCGAAAAGCAAGACTGGTATGTATATTTTTCATGAGAATCATTTGTCACGGTTCTTATCTAATCAATCTCCAAATGCAGACGATAATGCCAACTCGAGCCAACTGTTCCAGCACAGCATACTGCACAGTAAATACGGCTACAAAACTCTAATTGAGTTGCTTTCTCATTCCGGCACAGCATACTGCGCAATAAATACAGCTACAAAACTCTAATTGAGTTGCTTTATCATTTCCCCATGCAATCAAACCGACTAATCATGCATCACATCCAGATAATCTCAACGTCGCAAAAGACCAAGGAAGAGTCAGCGGGCTTTGACGTAAAACCTGAAGTCACAGAGACAGAACCGGAAAACATTAAAACCGTACAGAGCAGTGAGCAGCACCAGCTAAAAACCCTAGAAAGACTCGCCTAGTACTTCTCTACCCTACCTCGAAAGTCAAAACGCCAAAAGCCCGAGTGTCCACGACTTATACTTGACCTCAATTACACCGATACTCCACTAGCACCGAGCAAAGGCGAAGTAACACAAAACCCTAGCGGAACCGAGCATTTCACGCGGAAATCGACCCGAACGACTGTAATCAACAGCAAAAAGCATCATTTCGCAGTTCAGAATCAGCTAGGGCGCCAAATCACCAAGATCCTGGCACAGAATCACCGGATGAAAGCCGGACAACGGCGAATTCCGCCGTATCCGGCCCAACCGCGATTCGGCGAGCGATTAACCGAGAAGATTACGGAAGGGATTAAGCAGATAATCAACACTCACAGTGACTCCAGCTGAGACTCGAGCTCGGGGGGCCTCGGATCGCGGCGCTGCGATCCGGAGCTCGAGCGAATCGAGGTCGAGTTCAGGTCGCGAATCTCGGTGGGGTTACGCACCACCAAAAGCACGCACGCACGCCCACGCGCACACAAAACACACTGAAGGAACCGCTTTTCAAGGCGGCCGCAGCACAGAGACGGGGGCCGCGAATGGAGGACTCACCGTGCACGGTGGGGGAGGGCGGCGAGCTTCAGGGCGGCGCGGCGGAGCAGCTCCGGCGATCGGCGGCGCGGACCGGGAGATGCCGGTGGATCGCCGATGGGTGGGGGATGTGGTCTTTAGAGGAAGAGGGCCCCAAAAAAGGGAGTTAATAAAACGGAGGAAAAAAAAAAAAATTATTATGAGATTGAGTGAAAGTAAACGGGGAGGGGCGGGCGTTAATATAAAGTTTATTTATATATAACATTTTGATTTTAATTTTGATTTTAATTTAATTTAATTTAATTAAATCGGAAAGTGAAGGGGGTGTTTGCTAAAATGTGCGGGGGTGCATTTGCTGTTGGTTAGGGCTGGGTTTGGTAGAGAGAGAGAGAGAGAGAGAGAGAGGGGAAGATGATGATGATGAGGTAGATGTGTACTTTTTTGTATTTTATTTTTTTATTATTTGTCATTATTAATTATGGTGTCATTTAATAATATGTGATTTGATGTGATATATATATTTTTTTATACCATATATATCTATACTGGCTATACTATTATTTAAAGCAAGGAGAATCTGATACTTTTATGGCATTTTAATTAATTTCCTCTCTTTTTTAAATAACCTTAGTTACTTATTTTACAAATATCATAGCCATTAGTAAATGCATGAATGGATAATCTACCTTATATTCCCCCATTTCAAATCTAATCTATCTTACAACAAACTTTCAAGAAAAGCTGCAAAGTAATTTTCTCATAATTTTTTTGTGTATTTTTCATCTTACATTTCTATTATTTAGTTTTATCAAAGTATTTTTTGATATGGTGATTTTTCTTAATTATTCGAATGTCTCTTTCGTTTATACGCGTACATCATTGCTAGCGTATTTTTTGTGTTGTTGTTTGTATATGAGGGCGAAAGAAAATATTTAAATTATAATTCGAAAGGATGAATAAGATAATGGAGGAATAAAAGGGGCAAAAAGTGGGGTGAGTCTTTGACAAAGTCATTTACAATCTCAAGTGTATTGGTAATGGACAGCTGGGATGGAGAGAGAGGTCGTGTGGATTTTATTTTATTTTTTGTCATTAAGTGCTCTCTGGATTTTATTATCTGCTATTTTATTTTTTTTCAGTAAGTGCTTGCTGGATTTTATTTTTTTGGTCATGTTGGTAATAGGAATGGTCACTTCCAAAGGATGATTGTAATTTTTGGAAATGTGCAAGTAATTGTGTGTAAAGCTTTGTCATTAAATTAGTAACTTGTAAAAGAAAACCACGAAGTTTCTGATTCTGTTCTTGTAAGAATTTCTAATTTTTATTATATTATCTCTGAAGGTGTAGGTGATTTTTGTTTTGCAAATGCACCACAATTGTTTTTTGTGTTTCTCGAGTCCATTTTTGAGGCATTTCAGCCATCCATCTTCTATATTACATTCGTAGGAAAGTATCAATTTAGTCACTTTGCTAACATAATTCTCAATATTTGAGCAAGATTCGAAGATAGTCCTTTTGGCAAATTGGCACTAAAAATCGAAGGTTGAGGACTATGTTAGTAAACTTGAAAGTTTAAGATTAAATTGGCATCCAAACGATAGATTTAAAACTAATTTATTAATTATCCTCTACATTCTCATTAGTGTAACATTTAACATAGTTCATAGGCATATGTATATGTTTATCTAAATATAAGCAAGACTAACTATTGTATAGGTAATTTACACACAATCGAAACTGAATTAACTTGTCTTTAATTAGACCTAATTAAGTTAGGTACAATGGTGAACTAGGGAATTGCAAGATGATAATTGGAGAAGTTTTTTTTTTTCCTTTTTTAATCATGAAAATTAGGGGTGAGCATGGTTTGAGGATATGACCGGGAATTAGAGCAAAAACCAAACCTATTGGAATTGGTCTGGTTTTAGGGTACGCAAGGTAACTTTCGAGTTCAAAAAATTGGGGAACTTGTTTATATAAATAGGTCGGTTGTAGAATCTAAAATCCACAATAAGTTTTTGTGTTTTTCTTGTTCCAAGTCTTCGAGCAATTTTGTGAAATTCCTATGTAATCTAAAACCACTACTTTGAGTATGAGTTTCCATTTCCAACATGTGTATGATTAGAACTTTTACTTTATTGATGTTTCATATTTTTGCGTGTCTAAATATGAGTTATAGTTAGTTAATTATAATAACAAATAGTGATTATTAGAGGTGTTTATTGCAATCTTTAATTAATGATGCATGGGAAACCTAGATAGACTTTATAATTAACCTTGAAATTTGTAACAGATTAGGTTCTGAGTTTCAAAGTATGTATGATAGTTCTATATTTCAAAAATTTGCGAATCGGTTCTAAAGGGTAGATACCATATGGAAGCTGGACCAATTTCAGAACTACACTCCCCTAGTAATAATGACGAGAAAGATGGTTTGTAAATTGAAATGATCCATTTTATTAAGAAGTGCCTTCAATTCCATATTGGTATTTGCTTTGGGAACATTTTCGAAGGTTTTAAATTAATCCTGTAATTAATCTTATTGTACATTGGTTTCTTGTTATATATATTATTTAACTCCATGCACAATATTTAAGTAAGGATACTAAAGCAGATTCATTCGAAAAAGAAGAGAAAAAGAAGAATAAAGAGTACAAGCAAAGAGGGTTACGTTTTTTTTTTTGTTTTTGCTTTTTCTTTGGTGCAGGCATGGTATATATAATAATCCATCTTTTAAAATTATTTCAAAAATGGTCATATGATAATATGAGGTTGGGCCTTTTCCGATGGTTTGGTTGGCTTGAAAATGAATATTCGTCCGTGGTCATTCTGGACCGTTCATTGTTGATGAAGGAGTATGCACCGTTGGATCGAGGGAAAAAAACAAATGACTTGTTCGGCCGATTAATGTATTATTTGTGAAGGTGCTCAGTCAAAACTAGCCACTAGTTATTGGGATGTCCAAACATATCTTTAGTTATGATATTAGTGAATTTCAATACGTTCTTAATTATTTCTTTTATATGAAAAGTTATGGATACAATGAAGATAATATAAATATCACTAATTACATGTAGATTTTCCACTATAGAGAAGGGTACCTTTCGACTTGCCAACATAAGCGATCAATGGGCGGGACAAGGCTTAGTTAGGTATTTATGTTGAACCTAACTTGTTATTTAGGCCTCCCCTCGGGTAGACTCGAGCTTTCTAACTAAATAGTCTTACATAGCTTGCCGAGAAATGCTTTTGAGACCCCTTCGGCTTGAGTGAGACTTATATTCCATCTCATCCTCCGATTTTGGTCTAAAGTCAGGTGAAACCGTGAAGTATGCAACTAGTGAGAAAATCACCGGTTCAATATTTTGCATAGTAAGTCGCCTTAGAACTTTACATATGTAATCACCTTGTGATAGCCAAAAGCATCGTTGCAAACCTATCTCTATAGATCTTCATACCGACTATCTTTTTTGATGCACCAAAATCTTTCATCTTGAAATTATTCCTCAATTGGTGTCTCAACTCATCAATGTAAAACATGTTCGTAGTTGCTATCAATATATCATTAGCATATAACATTAAATAAATGTAATTGTATAGCCTCCTAGAGTACATGCAATGATCATGAGCACTCTTATATAACGTTGAATGGAATCAAATCGTTTGTACAACTATAAGATTGCTTAAAGCCATAAACAGATGATTTGAGCAAGCATGCATTGCCTTAATGAACCGAAACGACAAAGCCTGCTGGCTATTGCATGAATATCCGCTCCTCTAATTCCTTGTCTAGAAACACCGTCTTAACATTGAGCTACTCCAACTCCAAGTCGTCCGCCGCAACTAGTCCCAACGCCACCTTGATTGAACTATGCTTCGCCGCAAGTGAGAATATCTCGTGCAACAAACCCCTTCGCCAAGCGGGTCTTGTATCTGGTCGCTCGTGAATCAAAACTATCATGCGCCTTTCTGGATGCCCACCTGCACCCTATCTTCTGCCAGATGCCACTGATTACCGTGTTTGATTCCACTCAAGCGACTCCAATCTCCTCTCTCGTTGCACCAATCCATTGCTGAAGCTGTACACCTGACATCGCTTTTGAAGAATACTACTGGCTACCATGTCTCCTTGCAACATCTTTGCTGATGATGAAATCCGGGCGATTTGAGGAGCCCAACGCCACGGCCTGTAACCTTTCATCCCTAGTGCATAAGGCATATGCACTTTTTTGTCCTCGGTTCTAGCTTACCGTCCTAAACATGGCCATATGCGGGGCTCCCAAATGCTCGCAGACTCGAGAAAAGTAGCAGGTTCACCAGTTCACGCTTCCTCCACCATCGGTCGATACGTTCTCATCCACATTCTTCATGTCATTAATTACTATTAAACTTATAAAGGTGATCTTGGATTGATGTTCCTCATTAATCTGGAAAGTTAAGAAACGTTGAATCGGGAAAAGTATCTTCGGGACGGCTTTGCAGCCCAAACTGCAGCTACATTAAACTCATCAACCACTTCAACCAAAAACATCGTTTCCTAAATTTGGCAGAACAAAACCTGCAGCTTTTTTCAAAATATCAGCTTTTTTTGCAGCTTTCATAGTTTGGGGAAATTTATCGTGTCCCTTTAATGCTCAATCCAAAATCTTGTGTCTCCAATAAAGTGCGCATCTTAATGTGCACAAAATTAAAATTATGAATTTCTCTAATTCAAATATCACAGAGACCATAATGATTATCATAGATGGACAAAATTCCTAGAACAACCAATCAACAATCAACTTAGTTTCTAATGCCGCTTTGTTACAACCAACACGGAAGTATGAACACATGAAGCAATTCAAGCCTCAAGTGAAATTTAAACTTAGTTTCCATTGCCACTTTGTCACGACTAATGCGGAAGTGTGAACAAATGAAGCCATTAGAGCCAGAAACAAATGGTAGAAATAACACCTGAGCACGGTTTGGCACTTTGGCTACTTCACGAGGAGAGTTAATGAGATGGTTCCATTATAATGGCAAAGAGAAAGAGAAGATTACAATTGCTTGAACAGACAAGTCTCAAGCGTTTCTTAATCTTAGATGTCACTTGAACTTGCAAGAATCAATCACCGCAAATGAGTTCTCTCACTCTTAAATTTCTAGCTAGAAGGCTTTCAATGCATTCTGTCTGTCGCCAGTTTTACATGTATTAGGCGCACTCACTTTGTATCCAAACAGAACTCGACAAGAGTTATATGCCAAAACAAAAGCTGTATAAGCCCTTCTCCGACGACGGACCTCAACTTCAATAAGAAAAGGAGGTCTTGTGGGCCTGTCAGCAAGAGTTCAAGTTGGACTTTCTTGATATGGGCCAGGTTCCCTTACAATTCGATTGTGTACAGGCTTTCTAATCAAACGACACTTACTTCGACCCGCAATCCCCAAATCACCATCTGGGAACCTTTCAGAGGTGATTATATTAGCTGTAAAGAAGCGTCCTCATCCGATTATCCATCTTTCGGGGAAAAAGATGAAGAGATTAGAAAGAAAAATCATATGAAATCAAGGCTCCATTTGTTTTGCGAAAAATTTGATATTTTCTAAAAAAAATTTTCAAGAATTTTTTTCCCAAATAAATAAGAATTTTTTATGGTATTTGACTGAAATTTAAAAATGAATTGAAAATTATATCATTTGAAAAGAAAAACTGGATTTTATTTTCCTAAAATTTCATGCACTATTCATAGTATATGAGAGATACCCAATTGCCGGTGTCCTGGCGGCATGAGCAGTATCCAAGCATGGGTATCAAGGACCTGGGCATAGATACCTAGGTCTTTGGCATGATTTTGAGGGAGGTTGGCTGTTGAGGGAGTTCAAGAGCTAGTGACTTGGGTGTGGATGTTAGTTACCCAAGCATGGCAGTCAAGGACCCATGTACTAGTACCAAGGTCTTGGGCATGGGTCATTGGGGACTTTGATGGGAGCATTGAGTTCTCAGGCCCAACCTTGATGGACCTAGCCTTGTTCGCTGGTGACTTAGGTGTGGAAGCAAGGCAATGCCGTATAAAATTTTGTAACTACCATCGTATAACCTCCTAAAGTACATGCGATTTTTATCAGCACTCTTATCATAGCATTGAATGGAGTCAAATCGCTTGCACCACTACGGCATTGCTTAAAGTCATAAAGAGATTGCTTGAGCAAGCATACATTGTCTTCAGGACCAGAACAACAAAGCCTTCCAGCTATTGCATGTATATTTGCTTTGATTCACCGAAAAGCCGTCTTTAACATCTAGCTACTTGTCCATTGCAACTAATCGCAACACCACCCCGATCAAACTATGTTTCATCACAAGTGAGAATATCTCGTACCATGAACCCCTTCACCACCACCAGGCACGTCTTATATCTAGTTGCTCATGAGTTGAAACTGTCATGCTTCACTTGCACCCTATCTTCTGCCCTTTTGAAGATACTAGTGACTGCCATGTTTGATTCCACTAGAGAGACCCCTTCTCCTCTCTCATTGCACCAATCCATTGCTGAAGCTCTACACCTGACACTGCTTCTCAGTATGAGAGTAAATCCTCGACATCCTCCTCAGCAGACATGGCATAAGTAACACTTATCTGAAGTAACGCAAGCTGCATGGCTCCGTGGTTCTCTGATCTCCCCGCGTTCTCTACTTGTCGCTATGGAGGATGAGGTCTTTGCGAGCTCCACCTCTCCACCAGTACTATCTTCTGCTCTAGACTGACTAGTGCCCTCACTGACGCCTGGCTTGGGGCCTCTCTCCTCACTTCCTATCTGCGTTTTCCGCTGAGCCTCCAACTGAAGCTCCGCTTGTCTCGTGGCACCTCTGTACTTACTGAGTTTCCTTGCAACATCTCTGCTGCTGATGAATCCGGGTGATTTTAGGATCTGAACACCACGACCTGTAACCTTCCATCCCTAGTGCATGCTGCGTAGCATAGAAATATGCAATTCTTCATCCTCAGTTCTAGCTTACCGTCCCTAACATCGCCATATGCGGGGCACCCAAATACTCGCAGTCTTAGTAAATTAGCAGGTTCACCAGTTTACGCTTCCTCCACCGTTGGTCAACACGTTCTCATCCACATTCTTCATATCATTGATGACTCTATTGAACTTATACAGGTGATCCTGGATTGATGTTCCCTCAATAATCTGAAAAGTTTAAAAATGCGAAATGTACCGTCGAGAGCGATTTTGACATATATAACATTTTCAAGTTTCGCCGAAACTGCAGCTACATTCCTCTCATATGCCACTGAAACCAAAACATTGTTCCCTAAATTCAGCAGAATAAAACCTAGAACTCTTTTCAAAATATCTGCTTTTTTAGCAGCTTTCATAGTTTTGGGAAATTTATCATCTCCCTTAAATGCTCAATCCAAATCCTGTGTCTCCAGTGCAAATCTTAATGCGCACAAAATTATAATTGTGGATTTCGCTAACTTGAAGATCACAGAGACCATAATGATTATCATAGCTGACAAAATTCCTGGAACAACCAATTAACAATGAACTTAGTTTCTAATGACACTTCGTTACAACTAATGTGGAAGCATGAACAAACGAAGCGATTCAAGTAAGAAATAAACTGCAAAAATAAAACCCGAACCCAGTTCAGTGGTGTGCCTACTCTACAAGGAGAGATCAACGAGTTGGTTCCATCATAAATGGTAAGGAGAAGATTCCCATTGCTTAAACACTCGATCTCAAGCATTTCTCAATTTTAGATAACACCTGAACTTGCAAGAATCAATCACCGCAAATGAGTTCTCTCACTCTTAAATTTCTTGCTAGAAGGCTTTCAATGCTTTTTGTGTCTCTCGCAAGTTTCACATATACCAAGCGCACTCACTTTGTATCCAGACCGAACTCCAGAAAATTTATATGCATAAAAAGCCATAAGCCCTTCTCCGACGTCAGCGTCGACCTCAACTTCAATAAGGAAAGGACGCCTTGGGGGCCCGTTAGCAAGAGTTCAATTTAGACTTTCTAAATATGGGCCAGGTTCCCTTACAATTCAATTATGTGTAAACTGTCTAATCAAACGACATTTACTTCGACCCATTATCCACAAATCACTATCTGGGAACCCTTCCGAGTGATTATATTAGCCGTAAAAAAGCAACCTCATGAAATGATTCTTCTTTTCTGACCCCCCAAAAAAAAAAAAAAAGATCTTTCTTCAAGGGAAAAAAAGAAGAAGAGATGGTATAGAAAGATATTAAGGTCCCGTTTGTTTTGCGAAAAATTTCACATTTTTGGAAAATATTTGTTAGGAAGTCATTTTTCAAGAAAATAGGAATATTCTCATTTGTTTGTTTGAAATCTGAAAATGAATTGAAAATTATTCTTATTGTTTAGAAATGAAAACTTGATTTTATTTTCCTAAAAAGACAAGTGCTATACGTGTTATATAAGAGATACCAATTGTCGAAGTCTCAATTGAGGGAGCAAAGTTCACGAGCCCAACCACTAAGAACCCTGAATTTTATGGACCTAGGTCTGGACACGGTGACTTGGGTGTAGGAGCCGAGTTTCTAGGCATGGGTATCAAGGACTTGGGAATAGGCACCAAGATCTTGGTCCCGATCTTGAGGGAGCTAGGCCTAATCTCTACAGATTTGGGCTTGCTCATCGAGGAATTGAGTTTTAGAGCTAGTAACTTGGGGGCAGTGCAGTCAATTATCCAAGTAAGGCTATCTGAGAACTAGGCATTGCATCGGGGTCTTGTCCTAAGCATGGCTTCTGGGGACTCCAACATAGGCATTGAGTTCTCAGGCCCAACCTATATGGACTTGTTTGTCGATGACTTGGGAATGAGAGTAGGGGAGGGCCATTAGGGACTTGAGTACAAGCGTCAAGGTCTTAGGCCTGATTGGCCTAGCTGATGAGAAATTAGGCTCAAGCATCATTAATGACTTGGGCGCAGGAGTTAGGGCCTTGGGCATGGGCACCGTGGCCTGGAGCTCGATGGTTGTGAACCAGAGCCTAAGCGCTAGTGTCTCGAGTGCGTGAGCTGAGTAATGGGGCATGGCTGTTGACAGCTTGGGTGCAGGCACTTGGGTCTTGAGTCCAACTTCCTTGGACTCGGGCTTGGGAGACAAGTACTTGGGAATCATCATTGGGGATCTAGGCATGGGCGCTAAGGTCACGAGCCCACCTCCGTGGAATTTAGCCATGGACTTAGGCCAGGGCATTGGTGAATTGGCATAGGTCTTGGGTGCCTGGACATGGGCACCTAAACCTTTTGAAGTTCTATTTTAAAATTTTGCCAATTTAGTCATAAACAAATTATATGAATAATTAGTTGAAAGGGGTATATTGACAAATTGTCAGAGGTTTGTGACTAAATTGGCAAATCATGAAAATGCTTAGAATTAAATTGGCACGATTGAAAGATTTATGACTTAATTGGTAAATCGTTTAAATTGGCAGAATTGAAAGATTTATAATTGAATTGACCGCTATTGTTGACACCTAAATTTTGGCGATCCATTTAGTCATTTATTGTATTAAAAAAATTAGGGGTTAATTTTATTCCTGAAAAAATAGTTAATTGCATAGCATATAATTTTAGGTGTATTTATTTATTAATTTGCATTTACATTGGGTCGGTGACAAATGGGTTTGATTTAGTAGTTCTAAGCTTTAATTTAGCAGGTTGGACTAAGCCCACGAAGCAAGTAAATTGGCTCGAGCCCGTTTTCTTTTAATGACAAAAATTACCTAAATGGAGATTTGAAATAATATTACGGTGAATTTTTGGAATTTAAGAAAATCGGGTTGCAATCTTATCTTTAGGTGATAAAATCAGGAGATGTGGAAAATAAAAAAGTGATATTGCGTGTGAAAAAGAAATCTTTGCGGATGTTGATTTGAAAAGGAAAATAAAACCCTAATATTCAGCCTATAAAAAGGTTTTTCGTGTAGGGTTTTGGGAGGCCACACAATCAATACATACGGCCACACAAAAAAAAAGGAGAACTCACGTTCTCCATGGTGAGGGTCGGCAAATCAGAAATCTCGAAGCATATTGAGAGAAAACACGTTGAGAATCGAGAGAGGAGAGGGAGCTCTGCCAAAAGCTCTTCATGGCCGTGACTTTGCTGAGTTCTTGGCCACACCTTGACACCGACCTTGCTGCTGATCGTCCGTTGCATGCATTGACAACGACCAGCTTTCCAGTGATCCTCCCCGATGATAGAGCAACAGCGTTCACTTCCTGTCAAGCCGTGATCAATAACCACGAAGTTCTGGGGGCTTCACAGAATACATATACGGCTATTGAGAGAGCAAAGTAACTAGAGAGTGTGAGAGGAAGAGATAATTTGTCATCATCCGCAGGGAGCTTTTGACCCAAAAAGATAAAAAAAAAAGAACTTGAGGGGGAGCAGCAAAGAAAAGACACGAAGAAGAAAACAATAGAAAAAAGACGAAAGAGGCTGTTCGTGTTCTGAAATTCATGATCATTGTCTTTGCTTTTTGACCACCGAACAAAGAATTCTGCAGGTTATCCCCGACGGTGCTGATCTTCCTCGTTGTCACCTTGAATGCCGTCTTGCTCCAACCGGCCACTGTGAGCTGCACTAGCGAACCCTCATCGTTAAACCTGCAATTCCAGTGAAGCACCTTCACTGACGCACCGGATCAGTCGCTCCTTCGTCCGGTGACGTCGCTCACCGCAACCAGCAACCTCAGCAGCTTCCTGGCGAGCCTCAAAATTCACATAATTACGGCAACAAACCGAAGGATTCTCGGCAAAGGTCTGGCTTTAAATTTGTAGATTTCTTTTCCACTGGTTGCAATGTGGAATTTGCGTGCGTGCAGGTTACTTGGGTCAGGGGGACATGTGAACCCGGTCAAAATGACCATGTCAGTTTGAAGCCCAAGAGAGCCTTCGTGAGCTAGGCCCATCTCCTGGAACTTCAGGCACTCACCGTGATTTCCATGACCCATCATCCATCCGAATTTGGAGACGTCACCTGTGTGACATTGTGAATTAGGTAAGACTCTCGATCAATTTGATTTTCATATATCTCGCTGCCTAATTCGTAATATCACAATATTTCTTTGAATGTTCGATCGATATTGCCATATCCAAAAGATCTCTTGATCCCTCATGAATTAGGAAATTTTTCTAATTTCACAACGTGCGTATGATTGACAGTCCGATTTCACGCTCGAAATATGACTTACAATCGCACAGAAAAATCGCCAATCCGATCTCAGGCTCGAGATACGATTCGTGATTTTATTTGAAATTGGCCAATCCGATCTCATGTGCGAGATACGATTCGTCAATTTATTTCCAAAATGGACGTGGATGATATCTTGCTTCTGATTTGTTGTCGTGCTGTTCTTGATGTCTTATTTTGATTGCTCCCGTAAAAGAAGTGAAAAATCCAAAAAAAATCTGAGTTAGATTAGGTTCGTCTTAGGATATTCATCATTTTAGGGTTATCTTGCATGTTTAGAATAGGAAATTTATTTATTTAGAATTTTCGAAAAAATGAAAAATCCAAAAAAAATGTGTTCATTTAGGATGTTAATCTTTTTAAAAATATGAATTGCATGTTTAATTATTTGGCAGTTTAATTTCGAATTTCATAATAAAAAAGAAAAAATTAGAACTAGGTCATTTTGGTTAATTTAGACTGCATATTTAATTATTGCATGTTCATTAAGAAATCACAAAATTTTTTACTCATTCATATAGTTTAGGACATGTTGCTATGCCATATGCATGTCATTAGGGTTAGATTCACCGAGATGCATGTCATTTAGTATTTTTGCTAGGCCCATTTAATTAGAAATTACATGTCATTAGAATCAAGTTATTTAGTTAACATTGCATTGCATATTGCATGATTTTCATTAATTAAGTGAAAACAAACAAAAAAAAGAAATTGCGTGTTAATTAGAAACCATATCTAGGGTTATTGATGTGAATTCTGATTTAATATTGCAGATGCTTTCGTTGTTATGAGGTAAGTCCTGCATTTTATTTATTGCTTTACTTGGGTGTTAGATTGGCACCTGCATGACAACCACACATGTTAAGGAGATAAATTAAAATTAATTCAAGCTGCTTGCCAAACATTTTTCAAAATAAAAGAGAAAGGTACCGAAAGGGCGTTCAAGAAATCTAGCGTAACCAAGTTCCCGAACTCATAAATCTCTGGTTCATAGGAGTAAAATAAATCTCTCGTTACTTTACTCGGGTTTCTAATCGACCCACTAAAAATAGATTAGTGGCGACTCCTAAATAAAATTCACCCGCATGTTAAGAATTTGAACATAAGTCGTGAATTGATATGGGCTTGGGAGAGCTCGAGTTAAGTCTAGGCTTAACAATCCATTAGCCAAATCCTAGGTGGTTCACACCCGAAAATTTTGGTCGCGACAGCTATATAATAGGTTTAGGAGTTTTTAAACAAATTTTCCCATTCTCATGTGTGAGGTTTGCCTAGAAATTTAGTTTTTATGGACTTTAGAATATCTCCAATTTTAGAAAGTCTTTAAGTTTTATGCATATTTTGATAATCTAATTGATGTGCAAAAAGCAATAGACTTGTGCAGATTTTGGCAATGAGACATTTTAAAAATTTAATTGATGTATATATAGATTCAAATTAGATGAATGATCAAAGATCCATGGCAGGGTAAATTATATTCTGTCCTCGAATATCTTTTTCTGAATTTAAATTGTACATGAAAATACTCATTACTGAAATGAGAATAAAGTCCTAAGTTTAGGTTTTGTTACATGATAATCACTTGTCGCTATATAAGTAATGACATTAACAAGTTTTGACAAGAAATTCAGTAATGAACCTTCTAGTTACGCTGCACCCAAGCAGTTCCCAGGCACCAATGGTTTAATTTTTGTTTCTGAATTAGGGCTTTGGAAAATGTTGCTTCCTTATCTTGAAACCAAAACAAGTGGCGGTCTACTCAATAGTGAAGTATACGAATATTTAAGGGCATATCTACAAAGAAAGAAACGCAAATCACGATACGACGAATGCGGGACCGACAATTAAGGAAACAATTCAAGCGAGAACTATGTTACAGAAGTTCAATCTAAAACCCAATGGATTTACATGGTTCGAAGGTGTGCATACCCACGAAGAGATCGATGGCATGATTTCACTATAATCAGCAAAAAGAAGATTACAATCCTTTGAACGTTCTAATCTCTAGCGTTTCCAAGTCTTAGATAGCACCCGAACTTAAAAGAGTCTATCCCTACGAATGAGTTTTCTCAAAATCTCAGTTCTCTTGTTAGAACGCTCTCGATGCTCTGTGACTCTAGCAAATTCCGCACATTTTAGCGTGCTTTAGCGCACTACTGGGCACCAGAGATGAAACTCAACAACAGAATAATTTTATACATAAATACTATGAGCCCTTCTCCGACGTCAACATATACTTCAATAAGGAAACGAAGGCTACGGGAAATCGGATTTCATATTTTCCATCACCCACGATCTTATTGGCAAGAGTTCAATTCGGACTTTCCTAACGTTAGCCATATTTCCTTAAGATTCAATTACGTGTTGGATTTTGAATCGATCAACGTTAACTTCGAGCCATAATCAACCAATCACTATCTTGAGAACCATTCCAAGTGATTAAATTAGCTGTAGAGAAGCCATCCCATCAAACTATCCTTTCAGGGGAAAAAGAAATGGATGTAGAGAAAATCAAATGGATTTACTGTGTAGATTCTAGAGTACGTGATTAGCAGGCAGACATAGCATGAGCTTTAAGAACTTCAACCATGCCATGTTCGTTCTCTGCATAACATAATATACTGCTCTATGAGAGAGAATCCTATTTCCAACCGCAAAAACGTAAAAGAAGATCGGAGAGAATACTTTGTTACAATTCTTGTCCAGTCAACCTCCAACTGCGGATTTAGTTTCAAATGTTAATGAACAGTGTCTGCATAATTTGTGTGGTGACCGAAAAAAAGAAAAAGAAAAAAGCAAATGATTGAAGTGCGTAAATTTCAACCGTGCCATGTTGGTTCTTTGCATAATATACTGCTCTATGAGAGAGAATCCTATTTCCAACAGCCAAAACGTAAAAGAAGATCGGAGAGAATAATTTGTTACAATTCTCGTCCAATCAACCTCCAACTGCGGATTTTGTTTCAGATGTTAATACAACAGTGTCTGTACAATTTGTGTGGTGACAAAAAAACAAAAAAAGCAAATGATTGAAGTGCGGACGAGAGCCTAGATTCACATAAAGTTATGAGGACACTGTGGTCTTGCTATTGATCGTTTTACTAGAATCTGTAAACGGGTTTCACGTTTTAATCTGAACCTTGGATAAAGAAGAATCCATGTGACAATTTAGATTTGATTGTTAGATAGGAGTACTTTTGCTTCAACATAAATAGAAAAAAGGCGCATATGAGCTTGGTTTACAAGCTAACAATGGCTTTGTAAAAAAGAACAAAAAGTGTAATTTTACATGAGAGAGGTGGGGAACAGAGGTGATGAGAGATTAATTGAAGAAAGCGAAGGTTTGACATAAATATTTGTAAAGATACTATGAAGAAACAAGTACATCTAAGAAAAAGAAGGAAATACTTAGCTTATTTTTCCAGTAAATTCTAACATCTACCGGAATTGAAAAACTTGCTTGACCAAGAGTTCCTACCCCTCTTAGGCTGCCTCCGACTAGGCCATCGCCTTCTCTTGGCATTTCCTTCAAGCAAAACATGTTTCCAGGAGATAATGTGTTTCCAATGACCACTCCAATTACTAAGCCGCTCACATACCCAATGAGAATAATTTTCCAATTGAGTTCAATTGGTGATCCCAAGTCTTCTTCTTGGTGGGTTGAAGGTTTTCCCATCTTATCCCCTGAGTCTTGACATTTCCTGGATATGAATTCCCCACAGAGTCCCGAGTTCCCTTCAAAAGAATTGTTTGAAAACGTATCGAACTGTTTCCCTCTTGGCACAGACCCAGTTAGATTGTTGTAAGAGATGTTCAGGAAAGAAAGGAACCTTAGTTCTATTAGTTTTGGGGGGATTCGTCCCGAGAGTTTGTTTAGAGAAAGGTCCAATGACTTGAGTGCCGTGAGATTTCCCAACGATGATGGGATGTGACCACTGAGGGAATTGTTGGAAAGGTCCAGTCCTTGCAATCCTTTGAGATCACCTATGACACTAGGGATCTCTCCTTTGAAAAAATTGCTGGATAGGTCAATGATCGTGAAGACTTCTGATATCTTTGGGTAATACCATTTAACCCCTTTGTAAATCACTGTCATGGAGAAATCGTAATTGCCATAGTAGGTGAAAACAAGGTAACCTGATGGCTGTAGGTTTCTTTGCATGTATGTAAAGTTTCCCGTCTCGGATTTCATGGCATTCCAAGACTGAAAGAATTCCATAGGCAACTTACCGGCGAATGCATTAATAGAGAGGTCGAGTATCCTTAACTTAAGGAACGTGGAACTAGATATAGGTCTTTCTATGACACCGTGGAATCTATTGGATCGCAAAATAAGGACACGGAGCTCTGGTAAAGATCCCAACCATGACGGAAAAGTGTCCACGATAAGATTGTTCGCAAAGTTGATGAACTCGAGCATTTTGCAATTGGCCAAGGACCTTGGTAACTTGCCTTGCAACTGGTTGTCACTCAAATCGATCATCGTTAGTTGCGTCCCCCTCAGCAAAACCTTGGGAATGCTCCCACGGAAATTGTTGCCTTTTAGGTTCAATATCGTGAGAGATTCGCTGATATTGCCCAAACAAACCGGAATCACACCAGTCATATTATTAGAAGACAGGTCTAGTGTGATTGCTAAACTCAAATTGCAGATCCATGGTGGCAATGCTCCCATTAGCTTGTTGTTGGATACTATATAGTATAATATGGACGCTGGTGCTTCTGGGGGTGGTCCTTTTAACATGTTATGAGATAGGTCTATCGTGTACATAAATGAAGGATTGATTGGGTAATATTGATCAAGGCCAGTTAAGAAGTTATGGGAGAGATTCAGGTACTGCATGCTTTTAAATCTTCCATCCCACATCCAAAAGGGCACTTCTCCTGTAATGTTGTTATTCGACAGGTCCAACCAATTCATATCCTGTTGGTTTTGCAAGAATGCCGGAAACTCGCTCAAATTGCATGATGCCAGTCCTAGGACCCAAAGTTGAGGAAGAATGACATTTGTGCTACTCGTGCGGCATGATAGCCGGTTAGATGATAGTTGGAGCACCCACAATTGTTTGAGCTTGAGAAAGTTGTCTAGTTCAACAGTACCGCTAAAGTTGTTTTCGAAAAGGCGGAGCACTTGGAGATTTAGGAGTTGATAGATTGATGATGGTATCTGGCCGTGGAATTTATTGCGTGAAAGGTCAAGCACAACTAGTTGAGTCATGTTCACAAGCCAAGAAGGTATAGAACCTGATAGTTGATTGGTTCGGAGTTCCAAATCAGTTAGCTGAGTGAGGTTCATGAGTTGAGATGGGATGGTACCGCTTAATTGGTTGCCAAGAAAGGATAACTCCACAAGTTGAGACAAGTTTCCGATTGAAGGGGGAATTTCGCCATATATATTGATCCTCCAGAGGTTCAAAGTGGTGAGCTTTTTTATCTTCCAAACCCAAGACAAAGAGGAGACGGACTGGGCAGCGAATGGGTTCATTCCGACATCTAGGTATTTTAGGTTGCTAAGGTTAGCAAATGAAGCCGGGATGGATCCTGAGAAGTTGTTATGACTTATGTCAAGATAACTCAACAAAGGAAGGTTTCCGATTGACATAGGTAGGGACCCCGTCAAATTGCAGGAATAAAGATCCAACATCTCCAAGGAGCGGAGATTACCGATTGAAGCCGGTAGCTCCCCATAAAAGCTTGTGCCTCCCAGTTGCAGCTCTTTAAGAGGACTACTCGAGTTGAAGTTAGGCAAGCGGCCCGTGAGATCCTCATTGTCATCCACACTAAGATATTGCAGCTTCGGTAAATGAAAAATGGCAGGCGGAAATATACCGTGCAGGTCACACTCATCCATGTTCAGCCTTCTTAGTGAAGACAGATTCGCCAGAGTTTTGGGCACTTGGGACGACATGTTGACGAAACCAAGGAGAAGTTCTTCTAGGCCGGTCAGATTTTGAGATAGCCTTCTCAGGCCTGGCGCTTTCATCTCCAACAAAAGTCTATCATGATGTGGATCCAGATTGCAACCCAGGTTGAGGTACACCAACCTTGTAAGTTTGAAGATTTCTGATGGAACTTGGCCAGAAAAAAAGGAAGCAGAGAGATTGAGATGAGTCAATCTTGACAGATCTCCAACTCGAGATGGTATTTGAGAGTAGTTGAAGTGATTGTTGCCAAGATTGAGCTTTTCAAGATGAGCAAGCTGGAAGATGGTACTGTTGTTGTCGATAGAACCATAGAGAAAACTACTTCCCATATCGAGAACAATTACGTGGCCTGTGTTCTCATCGCACTCGATCCCATCCCAAGAGCAACAATCCTGACTATTTTTCCAGGATAGAGTCTTGGTATGAGCAAGAGGACCACCCGAAACATTGGCGATTTCATACCTCTCTTTAAACTGTAGCAGTGCAGACATTTCATCCTCGAGACAAAGAGGTTTCACAGAACGAGAGAGGATGTGCGCGTCAATAGGCTGGCACGACAAGTGCAAGAAAAGAAAGTGTATGGACATGTAGAAGCACGGCGAGCAAGCCATTTTGTTCGAAATAGAGACAAATTTGTTTTGATGAGCAGAGTATGAGAGGGCAAAGCAGATTTTGGGCCCGTTTGGTTCGGCTTTTAGGGGATGCATTTGCCAAAATGCAAATACCTTTGGGTGAATGGGGTTTTCCGAAATGCAAATGTCGTTTGGTAAAATTTACATTGAGATGCAACTTTGGCCAAAATACCGTTTGGTAAAATTTGCATTTGCAAAGGACTTTTATTAAATTAAAAAAACAAAAAAACATTTCTCTTATTTTTTTTTGAAGTCCGGCCACCGGACCGCCGGATCCGGCGGCCGGATCTCGGCCGCCCGGGTCGCGCGACCTCGGGCGACCGTTACTGGGTCGCGCGACCTCGGGCGGCCGCGGGTCGCGCGATTCAGGCGACAGCCGCCTGGTTCGCGCGACCCAGGCGTCGCCTGAGGTCCGGCGACGGTCGCCGGGGTCGGGGGACCCTTGGCCGGCGGTCGCCGGCGCATTGCCGGCGCGCGCGACCCCTTGGCCGGCGGTCGTCGGCCTCCGATCGGCTTCTCTCCGGTGAAGATGAACAGTAGAAGTTGCATTCCACAAATGCAACTTCCCAATGGACCTCTCCCCCTCCATTCCCCTAAAGTCCCTTCAAGCCCTTTGGAGATGCAATTGCATCTCCCCAAAGTCTCCAAAATATTGAACCAAACACCTTCAGCATTTGGCCAAACCCCTTTAGAGCCCCAAAGTCCCTTCCAAATGCCGAACCAAACAGGCCCTTTATAGGTGGCGCTGGGTGCCTGGGGATATAAACACGCTTCATCTCGTGTTACGATGCATTGAATCAATGACTCTACGTGTGATGAAACGCACAATGTGCAGTACCTATGAATATTTTATGTACATGCGCATTACTTTCCGCAATGTCGTAACTGGTAGCTGCCGGGCACCTACTCAGAACTCAGCCAATCGATCTACATTTGCGTGCAAAGACTTGGTCAACCATGGAGAACGCAGCAAAAAAGCGTATATATATATATATGTAAATTGTGCGCGCGCGCGCAGCACCTATGAATATTTTATGCGCGTGCGCATTACTTTCCGTAGTGCCGTAGTAGGTAGCTGCTGGGCACATATTCTGAACTTAGCCAATCGATCTCCGTTTGTGTGGAAGACTCGAGTCAACCGTGGAGAAAGCAGCAAAAAGCACATATATATTATATCATATTATATTATATACATATATATTTGCATTTTGCATGGAAGACTTGGGTCAACCATACTGAAAGCAGCAAAAAAGTACATGTAATAAAAAATAATAAAGGGTAGCTGAAGACTTGGGTTGTGCTGTGTTGGCTTCTTTGTTTGCAATGTTAGTGCTGTTTCGACTTTGGATTCATGATCTGTATACATTTCCTTGAATCACTGATTAGGAATGTAATTTATGCCATGTAATGCATTCGGAGAAATTAAGATTAATTAGAGTTTGGAACAGTCTTGTTTCTGTCTTTGAAATAAATAGAAAACAAAAGAAAACTAAACTGTGTTGTTGGCAACATCAAGCTCCTTTGTTCATTGCGCAAACAATACTTATCGGTTCACAAGAAACAACAAATTTATTACATTTAGTCCCATATTCAATCAAGGCAGTTTGTTTAAACTCAAGTTTAATTTATTTCTCAAAAAATGAACTTTGCTAGAAATTTTTCGAAAGGAGCTCATTTTAAAGGCATGTTGGTTTGTATCTACCAATCATTAGGAAAGTCATTTATTACAAGAAAATTACGAAATAGACATTTGGCAATAAGTCTTGAGTACAATTGGAGTCCCAAGTTTGAGTGTCGGGACTCGGCTTGAGCACCAGTCTCGGGCCCAGCCGTGGGAACAAACTTCTTGGGAACATGGACCCACACACACTTAACCTTCTTGAGATCCTCTATTTTAACCTTCTTGACATCTCCACGCATTACAATGCAGCAAACAAGGTCCTCATTTGCTGAAGTAAGAAAGCATGAAATATATGGGTGGAAAATTGTTAAAAAAATCTTAAATCTATTACGATTTTGCTAATTTAGTCATAAATATTTTAATTTTACCAATTGAGTTTTAAATATTTTTCATATTTTGCTCATTGAGTTAATCAAGTCAATTTTGGCTACAAATTGCTTAAGTTGGTGTTGGCACGCCGATCTAAACATTTTTCATATTTTGCTTATTGAGTTAATCTGGCTAATTTTGGCTGTAAATTGCTTAAGTGAGTGTTGGCACACCGACCATTCCTATGTAGTACGATTGACATTGACATTGACAATTTTAAAAAATATAATTTTTATTTTTTCTATCCTTCACTTTTCATTCTTTTCTTTTTTCATTTTCTTTTTCTCTCTTCGCCAAGCCAGTGGAGGCCGCTGGCCTTTGGTGTGCCTCAAGTCCTTGCCTACCTTGGCGAGGTTGACCTTTGCCAAGGGTTGATGAGGGCGGCCCTAGCCTAAGGCTGGTAACTTCAACAAACCATCAATGAGTCTTGGTAGTGGCCAGTGGAGGGAAAAAGGAAAAAGGAAAGAAGGAAAAAGAAAGAAAAAAGACAGAGAGAAGAGAAAAGGAAAAAGTAAAAGAAAGAAAAGAGAAAAAAAAAGACGAAAAATATTTAAATATTATTAAAAAATGTTCATGTTATCATGGACCATGTCACGTAAGATGATCAGCGTCTATGCTAGTAGTATTTATCTAAAATTGGTTGAATGCACTTTAATTGATAAAGTGTGAAAATTTTTAAGACTTAATTGATAAAATTGAAAGATTTAGAATGAATTAATAAAAGTGTAAAAGGTTGATGACTTTTTGAATAATTTTCCCAATCTTTTGTAGCCTATCAATCATCCATAGGCAATTCAATGATGGATCTACCTTTCTTTAGGCCCAATCTTTATACCCCTATTGCCTATGAGTAGAAACAAAGCATATTGTTTGTGATTGTCTCTTTGGTACGGCATTTTATTGTGTAGTTACATGACGTGTTATCTTAACTAAGCACAAAAACGCGGTATAATGTGATTTCTTTCTTAGCTATATGACGTTTCGTTGTGTCTGAGTGAAAAAAGTACCTTCAACGAAAAAAAAAAATTGCACGGCAACCTTACCACAAACAAGATACTCTCGGAAACTTTTCAGCACAGGCAACTCTCATATTGTGAACTATAGTATTTCTGTCCTTCCATGAGAAATAAATGACACCATTCCTTGCCACCTTTAATAGGACTTTCTAGAGATCTCCCCTTTGATGTTTGCAACACCCACATAAACTCAGAGTCCCAATCTCCCACAAAACCTCTTATACCGCATAGCTACAAAAGCCTACTTCATTTTTCAGAGGAGAAAGAACTATCAAAGAACAAATGTCTCCTTGATTCGGGCTGCGATCCACAGAGGACACAAATACCATTCGCGTTCTGCCATTTGCACAATCTATCACCAGTCTGCTGCAACTTGGCAAGGATAGCAAGCCAAGATATAAAGCCGAATCTCGGCACATTTGAATTAAACCAAATTAGCCTATGCCAAGTTACCTTAGCCTTTTTCTCCCCAGTTAAGCTCCAAGCATCAGCCTGAGCGAAATCACCTGATTTAGAGCCTTAGAAGGCCACTCTATCTAGTTGAGACTTGAGAGAGGCATTAAAGTTCTACACAGCTTAGCCTGAGTTTCAACCAGATCATTTAATTTAGCAGTGGTTTTGCCAAACACTCGTTTCCTCTTATTGCTAGTTCACGCTCATTTCCTCTTTCAAAACATAGAAGTAATGACATTTAAAGATCTCGATGATGAGAAATTCAAAATCGACCAAGTTAGGCCGTACCCAGTTTGCCGGCATCTATGGTTTGATTTTTGTTTCCGAATCACGGTTATGTGAAAAAGTTGCTCCTTACAGTGAAACCCAAAACATAGGGCCGAGATTGTAATCACTACTATTCAGTAATGAAGTAAACAGATATTTAAGGGCACATATGCCAAGAAAGCAACAAATCATGTTACGACTAACGCGGAAGCGCGAACAAACGAAGAAATGTGAGTAAGAATAAATTACAGCCTGCACCTCCATTTGATTCGCCATCCTCGCGATCTTCTCCGTTCCTCCGTTGCCTTCTTCAGCAACTTTTCTTCTGCTCTTTAGCGGAGACAGCCCCCAAATCCGACAGTACCTCGTCCTCCTCCACGAATCGGAATAATCCATCGGTGAAGAGTCTGGATCGTACTTCGTGGTGGACTTCCAACGCGATTTCTCGTCCGGATTCCCTTTTCTTTTCAGTTTTGCCTTTTAAAATAATTTTTTAGCTTTTTTTTATTTTATTATTTTAATCTAATTTAAAAAAAAATTGGCTAAAAATTATTTAAAAAATGTCATGTGGAATTTTAAAAAGTTACATTAGTGTTTTCTGCTAGTTAAATTGACAGTATTAATTTTATGACTTGATTGCATAAATTTAATAAGTTTTAAGACTTGATTAAACTTTTTTGCAAATTTTAATATTCAATTATATTTTTGTAACAAGTTTTATGATTTGTAGTGAACATATCCTTTCTATATTTACATGAAGGGGACATGGCAAACTCCTTTTCAAATTCAACGATGCAGAAGTAGCTTTTATTGCTTCACAGGAGATGTGAACCCCCAAGTCTCTCCAGGGGTACATTTGGAGGCCAATGCTACAAATAGAATAAGAATAGCCACAATTTTCTTTGTGCCTTAGTCATCAGGGTACTCGGAACTCGTGGTCATAAAGATAGAGAATACTTGTCGAATAGAATCCAATGAATGCCTGCGAGCCTAGTTTTACCACCCATCAACATAGGTTCACCTCCTAATGCTTTTGAGACTCTTATTCGCGATCTGTCATTTGACATTACGTTCCTTTGATCTGTCAATAGCTACCACTTTCAGGACTTTTCTCTTGATTCTCTAGACTTTTCACCTACGCGTTGTTGATCATCCACACGATGACGTGGTCCTAGGAAGATTGTAACAGCATACACATGTCTAGGCCTCGACCGTTAAGCCAACTCGTGGGGTCGAGATCTCGTATTCAATAATTTTTTACTCGATCATATCATTCAAACAGCCATGCAGGATATTTCCAGGACTGGGCCAAAGCAGTGCTTCCAGCCAGTCTATTGTGCATAATGCAAGGTCTCAATAACGGGTCCACTCAATTCTGCAAAAGTCAAGCACCAAGGCACGTGCTTTCCCCGTTTTAATTTTCCTCGTTCACAATGGTTAATCTGATCACAAACATGGAGGCCATAAAAATTTGTATACTTGACACCTTGATTAAATACATTACATATCAATTTTTTGAGAAGGGGTCTTGTCAACATTTTACCAGCTCCAAAGCAAATATTCACTCATAAAAAAATATAAAATAAAAATCCTATGTATGTTTATTTCATGAAAATTATTAAAAAAATCCTAAACTTATTACAATTGTATCAATTTAGTCATAAACTTTTTTTTTTTTTGCCAATTTAGTCCAAAATTTTTGCATTAATGCCAATTTAGTCCATCGACTAGTGCTGATATGGACACCGGTCGGTTTAGGACTTTTTATGTAATTTTCCAAATTACTATCACACCCCCAACTTTACAGGTACAGGTGCAATGGCATGGTAGTCCTTTTATCCAAATGACACAGTTTCAAACATAAAAATCAACAACCTGTTATTATATGTGTGAGATTTTGTTAGACTATTAACTATTTAAAATGTTAAACTTTTAATTATTTTATCAATTTTCATATTGGTTATTCTGAGCCGCCTCTAAAGATCAATCAACATATATTCACGTTTGACAATAAGACTAGCGAAATGGATTGAAATCAAGGCTGAAATAAGCAAAGACAGAACAGGCAACGTCTCGGATGAGCATCACAGCAGGTCAATTCAATGGTGCAATGAGAGGATCAAACACATACGTCTTATTCTGAAGACGTAAGAATCAACCAAACGTCAATATGCAAGATTTTTACTCAAATTTTCACATGTAGGTTTCACTAAAAAAATTGTCAAGCACATGGTAGACATTTTAATCTAATGATCTAAACGCAGGAATTGACAAAACACGAGGAGTTCAAACTGCTAGCAGAAGCGCCGGTTACATAAGATTCAGACACAATCAGTACGAAGGATTCTCGGCCTCTCTTTTTAGCAAAAACAGAGCAGATACGGTTCGTAAACTAGGATGTTTGCCTGCAATGATTATCGATCGGACCAGAGCAAGACAGTCACAGAAGCAAACTTCGAAGACAGGAGGAATCGGCGAAAGAGTAAATGGCGAACTGCCGCTCAAGCTCTTCAGCGACCAATGACTGAGAACAGGGGGAACAGAGTCTTAATCTCGCGGCGGTGGAGATGGATTGAAGTGACGATTGACGGCGGCGACGGCAAGCAATGTCCGGAGAAGAAGAATGGGCTACGAATTCTAGAGAGAAGGGAACTCTGTCAGTCCGTGAGGTGCTATATGGTGTAACATGGTCCCCATGCCAGAATTCCTTCGCTCCTCAGTTCCTGCACATGCGCGCTTTATGGGCCAAGCTCTCACAGGCTTTAGAGGCTCCGACTTAAACTTGTGAATGTGGGCCTGTGTATAAGTCGCTTAATGCGATTTTAAATTTGGGCTTCATGGGCTAGGCTGATGGGCCGGTCAAATTCCTGATGGGCTTGGCTAGTGGTCTGGGTTGGTGGAATGGGCCGACTTGAGCGAGTTAGACTTACACGAATGGCCGAATTGGACTCTTTCGTTTATTGATTTATTATTATTTTTCATGGTTTTACAAAGACAGAAACTTGATTTATCTGCCAAAATTCAGCTGTCAACAATAAGTCACCATATCAAATGATCCTTCTTTGAGAAAAAAAGAAAAGATTAAACACATAAATCAAATGACATTAACCAAGGAAATGACTAGCAAGCATAGTAAGAACTTTAGTAAATTCAACTTTGCCATGTTGGTTCTCAGCATAATATGCTGTTTTATGAAAGAGAATTTGATTTCCTACTGCATGAACATAAAGGAAGATTTGAAAAGCAAAACTGATATGTATATTTTTCACAAGAATCATTTGTCACGGTTCTTGTCCAATGAATCTCCAATTGCGGATTTTGTTTCAAATGTCATTACAACCGTCGTATGTACAATTTGTGAGGTGACAAACAACCAAAGCAAATAATCAAGGCATGGATGAGAGCTAGGATTTGCATAAAGTTGTGAGAACATTGTATCATTGTTTTATGAGAATCCATAAATGGGTTTTAGCTAGTGATGTGAGCCCTGGATAAAGAAGAATCCTTATGGCAATTCAGATTTGAGTGTTCAACAGTAGTACATTTATAGGAAAAGGCGCAAATGACCTGGGTTTTCAAGTTGATAATGGCTTTATAAATAGACGTGTTGAGAGATTAGATGAAGAAAATGAAGTTCGACATAAATAACTATAAAAATACTATGAAGAAACAAATGCATTTGAGAAAGAGAAGGAAATACCTAGCTCATTTTTTTTTAGGGAAGTTCTAATATCTGCAGAAATTAAAAAAACTTGCTAGACCAAGAGGTCCTACCCCTCCTAGGTTGCCTAGGCCGTCGCCTTCTCCTGGCATTTCCTTCAAACCAATCATGTTTCCAGGAGATGAATGCATTTCCGATGACCACTCCAATCACCAAGCCACTCCCATAACCCAAAAGAACAATTTTCCAATCAAGTTCAATTGGCAATCCCAGGCGTTCTTCTTGGTGGGTTGAAGGTTGTCTTGACTTATCCCTTGAATCTTGACATTTTGTGGATATGAATTCCCCACATAGTCCCAAGTTTCCTTCGAAAGAATCATTCGAAAACGTATCAAACTGTTTCCCTTTAGGCACAGACCCAGTTAGATTGTTGTAAGACATGTTCAAGAAAGAAAGGAACCCGAGTTCTGTTAGCTTCTGGGGGATCTGTCCCGAGAGTTTGTTCAAAGAAAGGTCCAATGACTCAAGTGCTTTGAGATTCCCTAACGATGCTGGGATGTGACCAGTGAGGAGATTATTTGAAAGGTTCAATCCCCGTAGTCCTTTAAGATCACCAATGGCACCCAGGATCTCTCCTTCAAACAAATTGCTGGAGAGGTCAATGACTGTGAGGGCTTCTGATATCTTCGGGTAATACAATTTAAGGCCTTTATAAATCACTGTCATGGAGAAATCGTAATTGCCATAGTAGGTGAAGGAAAAATACCATCTCGGCTGTAGGTTTTTGTGCATGTATGTAAAGTTTCCTGTCTCAAATTTCATGCCATTCAAAGATTGAAAGAAATCCACGGGCAACTTACCGACAAATGCATTAATAGAGAGGTCAAGTATTCGTAGCTTAAGGAACGTCTGACTAGATTGAGGCCTCTCTATGACATGGTGGAATTTATTGGATCGTAAAATAAGGACACGAAGTTCCGGTAGAGATCCCAACCATGATGGGAAGCTGTCCACGATAAGATTGTTTGCAAAGTTGATGAACTTGAGCATCTTGCAATTGGCTAAGGACCTTGGTAAATTGCCTTGCAACTGATTGTCACTCAAATCAAGCATCATCAGCTGCGTCCCCTTCACCAGTAGCTCAGGAATGTTTCCGCAAAAATTGTTGCCTTTTAGGTTCAGTATCATGAGAGATTTGCTGATATTGCCTAAACAAACTGGAAGCACACCAGTCAAATCATTAGAAGACAAGTCTAGTGTGATTGCTAATCTCAAATTGCAGATCCATGGTGGCAATGCTCCCGTCAGCCTATTGTTGGATACTATGTAGAACATTATGGGCGACGATGCTTCTGGGGGTGGTCCTTGCAACATGTTATGAGATAGGTCTATTGTGTACATATGTAAAGGATTGATCGAGTAATATCGATCAAGACCAGTTAAAAAGTTATGAGAGAGATTCAGGTATTCCATGCTATTAGAACTGCCGTTCAACACCCAAAAGGGCACTTCTCCCCTAATGTTGTTATTCGATAGGTCCAACCAATGCATGCTCTCTTGGTTTTGTAAGAATGTCGGAAGCTCGCTCAAATTACATGATGCCAGTCCTAGGACACGAAGCTGAGGAAGATTAACATTCGTGCTACTAGTGCGGCATGATAGCCTGTTAAATGATAGTTGTAGCACCATCAATTGTTTGAGCTTGAGAAAGTTGTCTAGCTCAACAGTGCCGCTGAATTTGTTTTTAACAAGGAAGAGGACTTGGAGATTTTGGAGTTGAGAGATTGATGAAGGTATCTCACCGTGGAATTTGTTGACCGCAAGGTCAAGAATGACCAATCGAGTCATTCTCATAAGCCAAGACGGTATATACCCTGATAGTTGATTACTTCGGAGGTACAATGTCGTCAGCCGAGTGAGGTTCCTGAGCTGAGATGGGATAGTACCGCTTAATTGGTTGCCAAGAAAGCTTAACTCCACTAGTTGAGACAAGTTTCCAATTGAAGGTGGAATCTCGCCATATAAATTCATTTTCTCGAGATACAAAGCGGCAAGCTTCTTAATCTTCCAAATCCAAGACAAAGAGGAAATGGTCTGGGCAGTGAATGGGCTCATGCCGACACCCAGGTATTCGAGGTTGCTAAGATTAGCAAATGATGCCGGGACGGATCCTGAGAAATTGCCACCACCTATGCCAAGGTGACTCAAGGAAGGAAGGTTTCCAATTGATGAGGGTAATGACCCTGAGAATTGGCAACCGCTTATGTCAAGATAACTCAAGGAAGGAAGTTTTCCAATTGACGCGGGTAACGACCCTGTCAAATTGCATGTTTCGGGTCCAAGAATTCCAAGGAACGGAGATTATCGATTGAAGCGGGTAGCTTTCCAGAAAAGCTCGTGCCAGGCACTCGCAGTAGTTTAAGAGGACTACTTGAGTTGAAGTAAGGCAATTGTCCTATGAGAGCTTTATTGTCAGCCACCCCGAGATATATCAACTTTGGTAAATTGAAAATGGCGGACGGGAATACACCGTGCAGGTCGCACACATCCATTTGCAGCGCTCTTAGGGAAGACAGATTGGCCAAAGTGTTGGGCACTTTGGCCGACGTAGCAACGACACCAAGGGACAGTACTTCCAGGCTGGTCAAATTTTGAGCTAGGCTTCTCAGGCCTAGTGGTTGCATTTCCAACAAACGTGTAGAAGTATATGGATCGAGATTGCAACACAGGTCAAGGTACACCAACCTTGTCAGCTTGAAGATTTCTGATGGGACTCGACCGGAAAATACGGAATGAGAGACATCGAGATAAGTCAATCTCAATAGATCTCCAATTCGAGACGGTATCTGAGAATAGTTGAAGTGATTGTTGCTGAGATCGAGCTTTTCAAGGTGAGCAAGCTGGAAGAGGGTACTGTTGCTGTCGATGGAACCATAGAGAAAACTACTTCTCAAGTTGAGAATAATTACATGGCCGGTGTACTCGTCACACTCGATTCCATCCCAGGAGCAGCAATCCCGACCTTTATTCCAGGATAGAGTCTTGGGACGAGCGAGAGGACCCCTCGAAACATTGGCGATGTCGTATCTCTCTTTAAACTGCAGCAGTGCAGATATTTCGTTCTCGAGACACAGAGGTTTTACAGAACGAGAGAGATTGTGAGCACCAATAGGATGTAACCACAAGTACAAGAAAATCAAGTTTATGGACATGCAGAAGCACGAGAAGCGAGCCATTTTATTTCAAATAAGATAACTCTGTTTTGATGGGTAGAGCATATGAGAATGAAGCAGATTTTATAGGTGGTGCTTGGAGTCTAGGGGTCTGAACACGCCTCATCTCATGCTATAATGCGTCAAACTGATGACTTTGCGAGTGATGTAATACGTAGAAATATGTGTAATACATCTGAGTCAATGGAATGGTACGAATCAAGAGTCAAAATTGAAGACTTTGATTGCTCATCTGGCTCCTCTCGTTCACACAATGATCACTCTGCATTGGACCTTTCTGTTTGCAACGTTAGTGCTGTTTCCACTTTGAATTTATGATTTGCGGTCACTTCCCTTGGTCACTGATGAGGAATATAACTTTATGTTATGTAATGCGTTTAGAGAAACTATGACAGCTAAGAGTTTTGAACCGTCTTACTTATTGAGAGTGATATTAGAGGTAGAATAAAGACAATTATCTATGAGCAATCAGACATTTGTATCGTTGCTTAATATTTTCTTATTGCTTGTTCTATGTATATTCCGAAACAAATGGAAAACGGAAACAAAATAACATTGTTGTTGGCACCATCAATTCTTATGCATACTTCGTTTATAAATCTCTAATCCATGTATGAGAAATAAAAGAGATATACATTTTTGGTGATAAACATTTAAAAAAAAATTAGTTTTCTTGTTTCGTATAGCGATTGTAATTAGATGACCCAACAAATTTTAAGGCAGATTTCTATTTTATTCAAATGTGTCTTTCTGACTTTGTGCAGTAATGCTACCGGGGAAGTAGATTTTATAGGCGGTGCTTGGTGCATAGGGGTAAGAGCATCCCGCATAGCACGCTATGATGCATCAAAATCAATGACTTTGCTAGTGACAAAAGACGCAAAATACGGGTAATGCATATGAATATTTTAGCACATGGCAGCATGACTTGTGCAGTGCCATAACGTGTAGCTACCGGGGAGCATAAGAAAACACTTCAGGCCGAATAAACAAATGGTTGATTGACTGAAAATTCAGCCAATAGATTTGTATTTGCATGGAAGACTTGGGTCAGTAGTTAGGCCAAAAATGTCAAATCGAGGGGTCATATAGCAATAGTAAGATGGCTCCCTTTACAAAAAGTATCTCATTGAGAAGATAAGATGAAGAGTCTGCATGGTTAATAGAGAGTCAGAGGTCATTCCCTCCATCATAGGCAAATGTATCCATCCACAAGTTGTGACAACGGGAAAAAAGATTTTGGTTTATTTTGGTGCATGACAGCATGACTTGTGCAGTGCCGTAACGTGTAGCTACCGGGGAACATAAGAAAACACTTTAGGCTGAATAAACAAATGGTTGATTGACAGAAAATTCAGCCAATGGATTTGTATTTGCATGGAAGACTTGGTCAGCAGTTGGGCCAAAAATGGCAAATCAAGGGCTCATATAACAACAGTAAGGTGGCCCCCTTTACAAAAAGTATCTCACTGAGAAGACGATGAAGAATCTACAAGGTTAATAGAGAGTTAGAGGTCATTCCCTCCATCATAGGCGAAATTGAAAGTTTGGTTGCTTATTTGGCCCGTTTCATTCACCCAGTAGTTGCTTTGGGTATGACCATTTTGTTTGCAACATTAGTGCTATTTTCACTTCAAATTCAAATTGGCGAATATTTCCTTTGGTTCTAATAAGGAATGCACTTTCTATTGTATAATGCTTTTAGAGAAATTAAGATTGTTCAAAATTTGGAACAGTCTCCCTTATTAAGAGAGAGAGAGAGAGAGAGAGAGAGGCGGAATTGGCCGTTATCTTGTGTAGATTGTTGCTCCCAAACAATCACAGGCGTTTGGATTGTGCATTAGCCTAACATCGTTGCCTAATATTTTCCCATTGCTTGGTTTGTTTATGCCGAAAATAATAGAAAGCAGAAAATATACTGATATCTAGAAAAGAACTTAATTTCAAAGTATGTTTGGTTGTAGTTTGCAAATAATATGGAAATCCGTTCGTTGTAGGAAAATAATGAAATTCACATTTGAGAATAAGTCTCGAGTGCAACCCTGGTCCCAAGTTCGGGCGCCAGAAACCCAGGCCCGGGCACCAATCCCTAGCCCGGCCTCGGGGTAAAAATTCTGAGAACATGGATGCACGAACGCCTCAACCTTCTTGAGATCCTCTCTTTCAGTCTTCTTGGCATCTTCAAGCATTACCATACCGCAAACGAGGTCCCCATTTGCCGATGGATAAAACACGAGTTTTTCAGACTATAATACTTATGATACGTGGAGTTAAACCTCTTATAGCACTAAAGTCCTCATCAGTGGCGATCCAGTCATAGGCTATAGTACTTAATCGGACAAACGTGAATTAAAGCCTCTAAAATTTGTACTTAAGGTAGTGACACTTTGGTATTTCTTACGTGATCTCAGTACAAATAGAATTAAAAACCAAATAAGTACCTAAACGGAAATCCGGGCATGTCGACAAAGGCGCAATCAAGCTTGCATTGCCGTGATCAAAGGGAAAAAAAACTTGAGATGTCTTAAATCTTTTGAACGCAATTGAAGGAACAGAATAGGCACTCATGCATTTCTTCTTGCTCAATAAGTCTTAACTTCGTGTCAAGATTAATTAAACTCAAATAGACATGTTGAAGATAAATCATTCACAGGCAATTCAATGACGCATTTACTTTTCCTTGGGCTTAGCCGTTCTGTTCATATCGCCTAGTTGAGTAGAACCAGAGCAAACTGTTTGTGATTGTGTATGCGGTACCACATTTTTTCGTGCAATACACGAAGTTTTGTCTTAACTAAGCATAAAAGATGATTGTGTATAAGCAATTAGACATTTGTATTGTTGCTTAATATTTTCTTACTGCTTGTTCTATGTATATTCCGAAACAAAATAACTTTGTTGTTGGCACCATCAATTCTTATGCATATTTCGGTTATAAATCTCTAATCCATGTATGAGAAATAAAAGAGATGCATTTTTGGTGATAAGCATTTAAAAAAACATTAGTTTTCTTGTTTCGTATAGTGATTGTAATTAGATTACCCAACAAATTTTATGGATTTCTATCTTATTCTCAAATGTGTCTTTCTGACTTTGTGCAGTGCAATGCTACCGGGGAAATAGATTTTATAGGCGGTGCTTGGTGCATAGGGGGTAAGAGCATCCCACATAACACGCTATGATGCATCAAATCAATGACTTTGCTAGTGACAAAAGACGAAAAATATGGGCAATGCATATGAATATTTTAGCGCATGACAGCATGACTTGTGCAATGCCGTAATGTGTAGCTACCGGGGAACATAAGAAAACACTTCAGGCCGAATAAACAAATGGTTGATTGACTGAAAATTCAGCCAATAGATTTGTATTTGCATGGAAGACTTGGGTCAGCAGCTAGTAAGATGGCCCCCTTTACAAAAAGTATCTCACCGAGAAGAAAAGATGAAGAATCTGCATGGTTAATAGAGAGTTGGAGGTCATTCCCTCCATCATAGGCAAATGTATCCATCCACGAGTTGTGACAACGGGAAAAAGGTCTATGAAAGTGAAGGCTTGATATGGTACGACATGGCACTCGGAAGTGTGAGTTTTGCATAGCCATTGTTTTTATGTTCACTTTGTAAAGTCTCTTATACTAGCAAATCTCTGCTTTTATGCTTAATTTGGTAACAAATCCCAATCACTAAGCAATAAATAATAGATTTATTTATTTTTGTAATAATATCCAAGCAAATTACTTGTTCTTATGCATATTTGGTAATAAATCTCTAACGATATATTGAAAATAAAAGACCTGACAACATTAAAACATAATTCTTTCATGTATAAAGAGATTCTAAGTAGATGTGCGATCAAAGTTATTGGGTAGGTTAAATTCTATTTTTGTTCTCAAATCTGCTTTCCTGCGTGTGTTCAGAGCAATGCTACTAGGGATGTAGGGCGCTTGGTGCACAGGAGAAAGCGAGCGTGCGGCATTGCACGCTACGATGCATCAAAATCAATGACTTTGCCGGAGATAAAACACACAAGACACGGACAATGCGACACGGGCAATGCACTTGAATCTTTAGGTGCATGAGAATGACTTTGTGCAGTGCCGTATAGGGTTAACTCTTGGGGAACATAAGGAAAATCTTCCTGCCGAAATTGACAAATAGATCTGCATTTGCATGAAAGACTTTGAGTCAACAATTAGTCCAAAACTTTGCAAACCAAAGGGTGTCATTTAGCAGCATGTGATGGTTCCCTTCACGAAAGGTCATTATGTAGGAAGATAAGATGAAGGGTTTCTGTGATTCATAAGACCGTTTGAGGTTATCCCTTCATTCTAGGGAAATGTATCCATTCATAAGTTGTGACAGCAGGAAACAAGTTGATGAAAGGTTACGAATCAAGGGTCGTAATTGAAGACTTTGATTGCTCATTTACAAAAGGTCATGTAGCAACATGTGATGATCCCCTTCACGAAAGGTCCCCCTATAGGAAGATAAGATGAAGGGCTTATGTTCATAAGACAGTTTGAGGTCATTCCCTTCCTTCTAGGGAAACGACCGCAGCAAACAAGTTGATGAAAGGTTACAAATCAGGGGTCAAAAATCGAAAACTTTTGTTGCTCATTTTCAAAGAGTCATATAGCAAAAACCCCTTCACGGCCGTGACTTTGCTGAGTTCGTGGCTGCCCGTCAATGCTATCCCTGCTGCCGATTGTCCGCTGCAGTGACACATCAGTCTTCGACGACCTTCGCAGCCTCCAAGCAAGACCCCACAGCAATTCTAATGATTTTCAGTCCAGTGGTCATCCAGTGACGCCAGCAAGTCCCGTCCAGCGAGCCCCGCTGTCCAGCGAGGAGCACCGCGTCCCTACCCGCCTTGTGTTCCAGTTCGTGTCCGCAAAACCCAATTCAAGGTCAACAAAGGACTTTGTCCTCATTCTGATAAGGTGAGGACGTGAGCAAAAGGGAGAGAGAGAAAGTTAGAGGGAAAAGAATAAAAAAGACGAGAGGGAGGATTTTCCTTCTCAGAGGAATACACAATTCACGATTGAGAAGCCCAACACATTCGAAAGTCATGATTCATGAAGTCTTCATGAGCTTTTCTTGACCGCTGTGAAGACCACGTTCATGGACACCTTATCCGCATGTCCTGCAAATAAAAAAGAAAAGGCCAAAGGAGGAAAACTTGGAGATAGAGGAGAGAGCTTCCCTACACCCTCGGAGACGATTTCAACATGCAGAAAGTTCCAAAGGAGAAGGCCCGCCGAGACGACCAACAGCCTGTCATTGAACCACCTGTCCGTGACCCGCATGGAACCCTTTGCCTGCTGCACCCCCGTGAACCAGGCCCTTCGTCACGCCGTCCCTGAAGCGTGATCAAGTCGCAAATCAGGGACCCATCATCATGCATCATTGACGATGAAGCTGTTCTAGTCCCGAGCCGTGAGTCCCTACGTGATCTCGCAAATCATCCATGAACCATCACCGTTGACGCCACCGAGAAGCTGATCGCCAAGTCATCCGTTGAGTGGATTCCATTCGATTCAAATTTGGTAACATTATTTACGAAATTAGGTAATTATCTTATCTAAATTTGATTAGGATATTTTATTGCTTAATATATGCTTTTCAATATCTTATGTGCATATTTGAATTATCGGCGTATTCCTAATTATGATTTATGGCCTAATCCACAATCGCACATCAATTTTTTATTCCATCTATAAGGCTTTAGATGGAATAATTAATTGCGGGAATAAAATTGATATCTTGATCTTTAAGACTTAAAATTAATTTATCGGTTTTATTAGCGAAACAATCAATATTGTTTCCAAATTCGAACAATGGATAATATTTTTGATGACCATGGATGATTTGGTGTTTATCTTTTAATTTTTTTATTTATTTCAAAAATACAAAAAAATTGCATTTGCATATCATGTTGATTAGAATTGATTTCCTAGATAAAGTTGCATGGTAGAATAGTTTTTTTAAAAATGCATGTAGTATCTAGGTTAGATAATTTTTTTTTTTTGGATTAAATTGCATGATGAGATAATTTTCTAAGTTAAGATAGGATTCATAATCCTAACTTAAATTAGATAATACCTTGCTTTAGGTAGATTTTTATTTTTATTAATTTTTAATTTCGAATTTTTATTAAAAAAAAATCATGCATATGTCATCTAGAATTAGGTTCATGAAATTGTTGCTAGGTCCATTTGATTAGAAATTGCTCGTCATTAGAATTAGGTCATTTGGTTAATTTAGATTGCACATTTAATTATTGCATTTCTTTAGAAATTACTTTACTTATGTCATATAGCTTAGGTTATATTGTCATGCCATATCATTTCATGTTAGATTAGTAACATTGTATTGCATATAGATCAGATTCTCATTAAATAAATAAAAACAAAAATTGAGTGATTGCGTATTAATTAGAAATCATATCTAGGACTGTTGATGTGAATTCTGATCTAACAACATTGCATTTTTTTTATTTGCTTTCTTGGGTATTAAATTAGTGATTTGCGCACCTGCATGATCACCTCACATGTTAAGGAAGTGAATTAAAATTAATTCAATTTGCTTGCAAAATATTTTTTCGAAATAAAATAATGTAACCAAATCCCCGTACCCAAAGTCTCTAGTTCATAGAAGTAAAATAATTCTCTAATTATTTTACTTAGGTGTCTAATCGACTTACACTAAACTGATTAGTGGCGACTCCCTTTTGCATGCTAAATATTTGAACCTAAGTCGCGAATTGGTATGGGCTTGAGAGAGCCTGAGCTAAGTCAGACTTAGTAGTCCATTAACCTAATTTTAGGTGGTGCACCCGAAATTTAGGTCACAATAATGGTCTCCTTCACAAAAAGTCCGAAGATAAGATGAAGGCGTTATGTGGTTCATAAGACCATTTGAGGTCATTCCCTTCATTCTAGGGAAATGTATCCCAAACAAGTTGATGAAAGGTTACGAATCGGGGGTTGAAATCAAAGACTAGTTGCTCATTTAGCCCCTTCCTTTCGCTCAATAATTGCTCTGGGATGGACCTGGTTGTTTGCAATATTAGCATTGTTTTCAAGTTGAATGCATAATTTGCATGAGGAATGTAATTTATATCGTGTAATGCTTTGCAAAAAGGGATAAATACATAAATAGTCTATGAACTTTAGCTCAATGCGCTATGGTTATCCCTAAACCTTTAATTTATTCAATGCGTATCTAAATTTTTTGTACATACTTAATCAAGTCCCTAAACTATAGAGAAAAGTTCAATATTGTCCATGAACTTGAATTAATGGAATGACAATATTAATTTTTTTTTTTATATAATTTATGGACTAGATCGAATGTGTATTAAAAGTTCATGAATCGCATTGAATTAATTTAAAAGTTTAGGGATGATAGTACACACTAGGTTAAAGTTCATGGATTACATTGAACAAATTAAATGTGTGTTTGGTTAAGCATTTTGAAAACCCATTGGGAAAATGCAAAGTAGTTTAGCCTAAAGGACTTTAGGCAAATATAAATGTTGTTTGGTAAACTATGCTTTGAGAAGCAAGTTTGAGAGAAATGCCGTTTGGTAGAAAACACATTGAAAAGCCCTTTAGGCGATTAATATTATTTTTTTAATTTCATTTGTTTAAAATTGAAAAAAAAAAAATAATTTATGTAACTTTTTAAATATAAATTTTGACAATAATACTAAAAAAATCAAATACATATACAATTATTTTTTTTTTAAAAAAAAGACCGAACACTTCATCGGAATTTTTCAATTTTTATTTTCTTAAAATTGAAAAAAATAATGTATGTAAATTTTTAAATATAATTTTTGACAATAATGTTAAAAAATATCAAATACAAATATATAATTTTTGTTTAAAAGATCAAATCCTTCGTCGAAATTTTTTAATTTTTCTTTCTTTAAAATTGAACAAATAATGTATGCAACTTTTTAAATATAAATTTGAAAATAATGCTAAAAAATCAAATATATATTAAAAATTCATTGGAATTTTTTAATTTTTATTTTTTTTAAATTGAAAAAATAATGCGTAGAACTTTTTAAATATAAATTTTGACAATAATGCTAAAAAATCAAATACATACATACATATATACATATATATATAATTTGAAAAAAAAAACCAAATCCGTCGTCGAAATTTTTTAAAAATTGAAAAAATAATGTATGTAACTTTTTAAATATAAATTTGAAAATAATGCTAAAAATCAAATACATATATATATATATATATATATAATTTAAAAAAAAAAACAAACCCTTCTTCGGAATTTTTTAATTTTTAATATTTTAAAATTGAAAAAAATAATGTATACAACTTTTTAAATATAAATTTCGACAATAATACTAAAAAAATCAAATATATATGCTAAAAAAATCAAATATATAAAATATATTTTTTTAAAAAGACTAAAATATATTTAATTTTTTTTTAGCATTTATGTAAATTTGATTTTTAGCATTATTTGGACATTTTAAAAAATAATAACAAGGGCAAAATAAGGAATTTGAAAAATGAGTGATGATAGTTTTGGAAAAAAATAAGTTTAAGCATTTGGCCAAATGCTGAAAGCTCAAAGCTAGTCCCTACTAGCATTGGGTTTTAAGCATTCTCAATGCCGACTTTCACTTGAACGCTTGTTTAAAATGGTTGTCAAACGGTCTAATATTTCCTAAGGGGCTTTGAAGGCTGAAAGTTCATTGGGAATACTGAACCAAACCCACCCTAAAAGTATTGGTAGGACATTACACATAGGATCAAAGTTTATAGACCACTTATCTCAAAATTAGGATTATTCAGAGTTTTGAACTGTCTCATTTAGTGAGAGGGAGAATAAAGGTGGAATTGGCCCTTGTCATTCTTCAGATTGTTGCTCATGGGGTGATTGTTTGTGTTATAAAGTGTTTGTATTGCTCAATAGCCTACGTTGTTGCCTAATACTTTCCTAGTGCTTGTTTTGTTTATGCCAAAATAGATAGAAACCAAAGACAAAAATTATACTAATGTTGGCACCATCAAGATCGAAAAAAATAAGTATAGAAAAGCTATAAAAAAAAACCCAAGTTTCATCATTGAGAACTGGTAACAAAGAGATGTTGTTTGAGCAAGCTAAGATCTAGATGTGAGAGTACAATAGATACATATTAATCTTGCAATCTACAAGCAGAATTAGGCTCACTTTACCTTCAATCCTAATGGATGTTTGGGATGTGTTGAAGAAAACTCATTTATTGTTTTAAAGTTGACAAAACGTTTTCATCAGTCTAGTTTGAAGATTTCCAGACTCTGTCATCAAAGTCTAAAGATCGCCAGACTCAAGACTCAAAGTCTGCCCTCATTTACAGTTTCCAAAATGAAGATTGAAAACTTAATCAAATGCGAATTTATCTTCAAGGGATTCGGTTCATATGATTTTGGAAAGACCTTATGGCTAGATATAGCATCTATTTATATTTGTTGGATCAATTTCAATATGCAAATCTTTTGAATAGCGAAGTATACTTGGAAAGTTCTACTTACGGAAACCAAGATCTTGATTGTATGGGTGAATAGGATTGATGGGCTATTATCACATTCCTTAAACGACTCAAGATATCATTAATTGATTATGTCCAACGGGAAGATTGTAAGAACTCTTTTGGTAAGTGCTAACGGTTGTAAAGGCATGGAGGAGTATTTAAGGACGACTCTTTGGTTGTTTGTGAGTGTGTGAGAAAAATTTCAAAATCCGAAACTTCTTAGTTCTTTGATATATTAATCGTTGAGCTTTACTTGTACTCAAAAGAGAGATAAAATACTTGTGACACTTTGAGAAAGCGTAATAGAGTCTCTACACTATAAAGTTCAGGACGTGAGACTGTAACATCTGTTTTGATTCCTAGTGAAATCCAGCCAGTGGGCTGTCAGCACGGGAGAGTGGACGTAGGCTTGATCTAAGCCGAACCACTATAAATATTATGTTTTCATTCTCTTATCCTTAAACTCCTTACTTTAATTACAACTTCATATAATTGTTCATTACTGTTCATGTTGCTTGCAAATTATTTTGAAATTTCGTAAAAATTACATTGTCACCTATTCACCCCCCTCTAGGTGATCTTACTAGCTCTTTCAATTGGTATCAAAGCTTGTGTACTCGTTTTATTGAAGTGTTTTTACTTATGAGCTAAAAAGCTATGGCTAGTATTTTAGCTCCAGGTTTGGTTGAAGGTCAAAGTAACACCAGACCTCCTTACTTTAATGGAAAGAAACACAATGTTTGGAAAAATAAGATGAATGACTTCCTAAGATCGAAAGATTCCCTGGAATGGGATGTGGTAGAAAAATGAATTATTTCTAAAGCTACATCAGTCTCAGAAAGAGGAAAATAAGTTGTAGAAGCTGGCGAAATGGCACAAGAAGAAATAACCAAGAGACAAGTTATTGATGCTAAAGCGATCTACTCTTTTTACTGTGCTTTATCTCCTACTAAGTATAACAGAATTTCATCTTATGAAATAGCCAAAGAAGTTTGGGATAGGTTGCATGTTACCTATGAAGGAATTGATCGAGTTAAAGAAACAAAAATTAATATCTTGTTTGGATAGTATGAAGCCTTCAAGATGAAACTAGGAGAATCAATTACTGACATATTTAGTCATTTCACAGAAATTGTGAATGGTCTATCATATCAGGGACAGCAAATCTCAGGACCAATGAAGGTCAATAAATTGCCATGTTGACTCTTCAAAGATTGGAATCACGTGAAGATTTCCACAAGAAAAACCCAAAGGATCATGCCTCTTACAGTTGATGAACTTGTAGGCACACTTTAATCTTATGAAGTGGAGCAACTCAATGAAGAAGAAGATCCCAAAGGTAAGAAGTCAATTGCTTTAAAGTCTAACGATGATTCTGATGATACAGATTCTGAAGATCACATGGATGATGAAGAGCTAGCACTCATGATAAGGAAATTCAGGAAACTGAACAAAAATGGAAGAAGATTTAATTGGAAGAAGCAAGGCACTCAAAAATTTCAGAATAAATCAACTAAAGATGACGAGGTTAACATAAATGTGGTCTGTTTTGAATGTAAGAAAAAAGGATACATTAGACCTAACTGCCCACTGTTGAAGAAAAAGAAAGAAAGAATTGAGAAATTCAAGAAGGCTCTCAAAGCAGAGATATGGAGTGATACAGAATGTGAGGAAAGTGATGAAGATTATGCCAACATATGTTTAATGGAAAACTCAGAATCGGACTCAAATTTTGGAACAGAGTCAGATTTAGACTCAGACAGTGAAATTAAGGTTAGTAAGGAAGCATTTGGTAATGATTCTATTATCGGGAGCTGATTTTGACTAGAAATGATTATTTTTTATTATATTCCCGAGAACTAATTTTGAGTAAAAACGAGTTTGGTAACTGTCCAAAATTTTTGATTCGGAATAGAATTGCGTTTGATACCATGCTAATTGACTATGTTCCAAATTAATTTATTTCAATTTTTAAATAATTTTTTTACTTTTTTCCTTTTATTTTTTTTTTTTTCTTTTTCTCCATTTTCTCCTATTCTTCTTCTTCATGTGGCCGGTCACCGGTCTAGTGACCCTCACCGGAGCGTCACTGGCCCTCAGCGAGGTTGGCCCTCATAGATCGAGCCTCGCCGGCAACTCGGTGAGGCTTGCCTAGCCCCGTCGAGGCTCGGGCTCGCCAAATCTGGCAAGGTCGAGCCTTGCCAGTGGCCAAGCTGGCCTCACCGGGGCTGGGTGAGGCCGGCCCGGCCACCGACGGGGCTGTGCGAGTCTCACCAATGGCCAGGCAAGCCTCGGCGGGGCTGGGCGAGGCTAAGCCTTGCCGGTGGCTAGGCCGGCCTTCTTGCCGGGCTGGGCGAGGCCGCTTGGCCACCGACGAGGCTCGGCCTCGCCGGTGGCTGAGCTTGCCTCCGGTGAGCTCACCGATCTCGCCCCGGCCAAGCGAGCCTCCGGCGAGCTTGCCGGATCGGTGGACGGCGACCGGTAGCGGCAAGCGGTGGTGGACGGCAATCGCGGGATGTCGGAAGGGAAGAATGAGACTTTCACTGTTTTGATTTTTTTTTTGATTCTCGGACGGAGAATTACATTTTTTTTCTCAATTCTCTTCCCAATCTGTTCTTGGGAACAAAAATTTTACCAAATGCGATTCTCGTCCCAAACTGAATGGGAACAAAAAATCAAAATCAGGCACTTTGTTTGACACGTTGCCAAACATGCCCTAATTTAAAAATTCCTACTAAAGTATCGAAGTATATAGATGAACTTTTTCTTAGTCTCAAAACCTCTCTTAAAAGTTACTCTGAGCTAAAAAGGGAAAATTTTAAACTGAAGTAACAAGAAATCTTTTTAAAAGAAAAGTTTGAAAATCTAGATAAAAATTTTGTTGTTTTAAAAGAAAATGCATACTCTATTTCAAAGGAAAACACATTATTGAAAGAGGATATTTCAAATATTACAAAAAGGTTTTCAATATGATCTGAAAAGTTGGAAAAGATTCTTTCAATTCAAAAACCGTATTTCAACAAATCCGGTTTGGGTGTGACACCATAAACTATTTCTTTAATTGATTTTCTAAATGTAAAGGAAAGAATCAAACAAAGACCTATAAAAACATTTTACAAAAATCATTTTCAAAGAGTTTTTGTAAAACCCGTTGGCCAAAATGCTCTCAAATGTTCAAAGTGTAATAGCTCAGAACATTTTAAGAAAGAATGTCCTATGGTTTGGAGACCTGTTAAGAAGGAATGGGCAAAGATTGTATTTCGTACCAACTCCCCTGGATCCAAGAAAATGTGGGTACCAAAAAAAAAAAACTGGAATTCTTTTTATAAAATCAAGTCACTATCAAGAAAAAGATTAAGTGGTATTTGGATAGTGGCTGCTCGAGACACATAACATGAGATTCAAGTTGTTTTATAAAACTCATGCAAATTAATGGAGGAAAAATTTCTTATAGTGGAAATAGTAAATGAAGAATTGTTGGATATTGAACTATGAAGATTGAAAGTCTTACAATAAAAAATGTCTCTTTGGTGGAAGGATTGAATTACAATCTACTCAGCATCAGTCAATTGTGTGACATTAGATTCAAAATTAACTTCCAAGAAGGCATTTGTTCGGGAACTAGTAAAGATTTGTCTCAATCTTTTACTGGACGAAGACATAGAAATATTTATCTTCTGGATATAAAATCAGAAAGTTCTCAGTGTTTCATATCTATTGGTAGAAGTCCAGTACAAGTGCCATAACTTTTGGCAGGACACTTAAGTGCCATAACTTCAAAACTGGTACATTTAAGTGCCATCTTTTTTTTCTTTCGAGTGGGACACTTAAATGCCACCTCCGGCGACCCTTGCCGGAAATCTTACGTGGCAATATTTTATTATTATTTTTTGCTTTCACGTGGGCTCATTTGGAGCTCCAAATCAGCATAAAACTTAAAAAAAAATTTAAAAAAATTTAAAAATTTTAATTTTAAAAATTAAAAAAATAAAAAAAAAAAGAAAATTTTAAAAATTTTATTTTTAAAAAATTAAAAAAATTAAAAAAAATAAGAAAATTTTAAAAATTTTAATTTTTAAAAATTAAAAAAAAAAAGAAAAATTTAAAAATTTAAATTTAAATTTTTTTTTTAAAAAATAAGAAAATTTTAAAAATTTTAAAAATTTTTAAAAAATAAGAAAATTTTTAAAATTTAAAAAATTTAAAAAGGGGGAGGCGGTGGCGGAGGTGGCGGTGGTGAGGGAGCCGGCGGCAACGGCAAGGGAGCCGCCCGTTCGGCCTCCCACCCCCCTTTTTATAATTTTTTTATAATTTTAATTTTTTAAAATTTTTCTTAATTTTTAAAAAAAAAATTAAATTTTCTTAATTTAAAAAAAATTAAAATTTTTTAAAATTTTTAAAATTTTCTTAATTTTTAAAATTTTTTAAAATTTTTCTATTTTTTTAAATTTTTAAAATTTTAAAATTTTCTTAATTTTTTAAAATTTTTAAATTTTTCTTATTTTTTTAAAGTTTTTGAATATTTTAAATCTAATTTAATTAATTTATATACTATTATTTACACGTAGACGCGAAATGGCGTCGTTTTGCATTTTCTCCGCCACGTTAGCGTGTAAAACGACGCCGTTTTGGACCGAGCTTGCCGGAAAGTCACCACGTCAGCCATTTGGCCGGATTTTCGCCGGAGTGGCACTTAAGTGTCCCATTTTACTCCGATGATGGCACTTAAGTGTGTACCATTTTAAAGTTATGGCGACTTAAAGTCCCCGGCGTCAAGATTATAAGACTCAGGGTGTCCTTACCTCCATATCTATTTAAGATGAAGCAAATCTTTGGCATAGAAAACTTGGCCATGTCAATATGAAGCAAATTGCCAAGATCTCCACTAAGAAGCTTGTTTGTGGATTGCCCAACCTGACGTATCAAAAGCCTGACTTATGTACACCATGTGTTCTAGGAAAATAGGCTAGAAGTTCTTCTAGACCAATAAATAAAGTTTCTACTAATTGAGTTTTGTAGCTTCTGCATTTGGATCTCTTTGGACCAACTAGAACTCAAATTATTGGTGGAAAGAGAGATCGTTTAGTAATCGTGGATGATTATTCTCGTTTTACACGAATATACTTCTTGGCAAGTAAGTCTAAAACCTTTTCTTATTTTTCAAAATTTGCAAAGAAAGTTCAGAATGAAAAATGATATGTTATTTCAAGGTATTAAGACAGACCGTTGAGGTAGGTTTGAAAATCAAGACTTTGCAAAATTCTGTGATGACTCTAGTTTTCAACATATTTTCTTTTGTCCATTTACTCCAAAACAAAATGGGGTTATGGAAAGAAAAAATAGATCTTTGCAAGAAATGGTTAGAATTCTTTTAATTGAAATTAACATTTCATCTCATTTTTGGGCTGAAGTAGTTTCTACAGCTTGTTATATCATTCATAGAGTATTCTTAAGGCTTATTTTGGAGAAAACTTCTTATGAGTTATTCAAAGGAAAGAAGCCAATTGTTTCTTATTTCCATGTGTTTGGTTCAAGTGTTTTATTTTAAAGAATGCAAATGATCGAACTAGTAAGTTTGAAGAAAGATCAGGTGAATGACTTTTTCTTGGCTACTCAACTTCAAGCAAAGCCTACAGAGTATTCAATAAGAAGAGTAAGTCTGTGGAAGAATATATGAATGTCAAGTTCCAAGACTTAATGTAGAATCAACTGAATCAGGCTCAACTTGAAGAATCTGAACCTACTCCAAATTCTACAAAGTCTACTTCCCTCGAAGTGGTTTAGAAGTTCAACAAGAAGATGAACTAGAAGATTCAACTAAAACAGAGGAATAGCATACTCACAAATCAACCAACAATTGGAAGTATAAGTCAAGTCATTTCAATGAACTTATCATTGGCAACATTGATCAAGGAATTCGTACCAGATCCAAAAGGCGTGAAGAGTCTAGTGCTTTAGCACTTGTTTTTGAAATAGAACTTAAAAGTATAGAATAAGCCTTAGTTGATGAAAGTTGGATTGAAGTCATGCAAGAAGAGTTCAAACAGTTTAACATTAATGATGTTTGAGAACTTATTGCTAAACCCAAAGGTAAGTCTATTAGTGGAATTAATGGATGTTCAGGAACAAGATGGACGAGAAAGGAAAAGTGGTTAGCAACAAAGCAAAACTTGTAGGTAAAGGATATACACAAGAAGAAATGATAGATTATGATGAGACGTATACACAAGTAGTGAGGTTAGAAGCAATTAGATTATTACTTGCTTTTACTTGCTATAAAATTTTTAGGTTATTCCAAATGAATGTAAAAAGTGCATTCCTAAATGGATTTATCTAAGAAGAATTTTTTGTGGAACAACCACTTGGTTTTGAAGATCCAAGAAAGCCAGACTCAGTTTTTAGATTGAAAAAGGCTTTTTATGGATTAAAGCAGACACCTCGAGCTTGGTATAATAGGTTAAGTAAATTCCTAATTCAAAATGGTTTTGATAAAGTTAAAGTAGACATTACCTTGTTCATTAAAAGAGAAGGTAAAGATTTTCTACTCGTTCAAATCTATATTGATGATATTATTTTCGGATCACTTAATGAAAATCTATGCAAGAAGTTTTTTAAGTCTATGCAGAATGAATTCGAGATGAGCATGATGGGTTGATTAACCTTCTTTCTCGGATTACAAGTCAAACAATTGAAGGAATTTTTATTCACCAAGAGAAATATGCAAAAGATCTCATCAAGAAGTTCTGATTGGAAAATTGCAAAAAAAAACTGAAATACCTATGTCAAGTTCTTCAAAGCTGGATAAAGATAAAGAAGGAAAGAGTGTAGACTAGAAGCTATATATGAGTATACTTGGTTAACTTATTTACCTTACTGCATCTAGACCTGACATTTTGTTTAGTATTTACGTTTGTGCTAGATTCTAATCAAATCCCAAAGAATCTTACTTAACTGCTGCAAAGCGCATCATCAAATACGTTGCAACAACTCTGAAGCTATGACTGTGGTATCCCAAAGAAGGAGATTTTACTCTTCTTGGATACTCAGATGCAGATTTAGCAGGATGCAAAGTGGACAAAAAGAGTACTTCTGGTACATGTCAATTGCTTAGAAACAAACTAGTATCCTAGTTTTCAAAAAAACAAAATATCGTAACTCTTTCAACAGTTGAAGCAGAATATGTAGCTCTTAGAAGCTGCTGCTCTCAAATCTTATGGATAAGGCAACAGCTAAGAGACTTTGGAATTGAAGAATCATGTACCGAGATCAAATGCGACAACACCAGTGCCATCAATCTCACAAAGAATCCAATTCTTCATTCAAGAGCAAAACACATAGAAATTCGACATCATTTTATTAGAGATCATGTTTAGAATGGAGAAGTGTTGATACAGTTCATTGACTCGAAGAATCGGTTAGCAGACATATTTACAAAGCCATTGGAGAAAAGCTTATTTTAGACTTAGAGGTAAAATTTGAAAGTGTTCAGACTCAGAGCAACCAAGTTACGACTGTAAGTTTGTTATTTTTCTTTACAAGTAATTTAAATTTGAGGATAATATTTTTGAAAAGGTACGGTTACTTTTCAGTCGCTAATTGATTACTGTATTTTTAGAAATTGTCTTTTCAAGCTTTTAATTTAAGGCAGTTTTTTCATTTTCAAAAGGCAGTTATTCATTTTCAAAAATGGGTAGTTTTTCATTTTCAAAAAGGAAGTTTTTACTTTTTCCTTTATGACGATTCATTTATCCCGCTTCATTTGCTTTATATACTGTCAAGATTTGTCTTCTTCGTTCTCACTCTCAAACCCTAGAATACAAAAATCCCACTTGCTCTCACTTTCTCTCTAGTTTATATAAAAAAGTTCTCACCTTTTTGGCGATCAAGTTTGAGATTTCTCCCATAAAGCGACAATGTCTTCAAGAAAAGTCTTCCAAATCGTAAGCAGGAGATCATAGCACATGCCTGAGGGTCCTATGCACTTCAACTTGATTGAGGAAGAATATTCTTCTCATCAGCAGCGACCAAGTTAACAACAATCTTCTCAACAGCGTCAGTCTCCTCCACCGACTTAACCAAAAAAAGAAATAATTGAAGAAATTGAACCTGTAAGAACGCTGAGACCTCAAGTTGCTTTTAAACTTTATTCTAAGTTAAAAGAAGGAGGGACTACTATGTCTTTGATCGATGCGTTTCTAAGAGAGAAAAGCTACAAGAATGAAACTCTATTTTTTCGCAATATGGAGAAGTTCATGGGTGAAAAGGCCTTTGCCAACTTTCCTATTGACCCTCGTTTTGGCACTTTTAATCAGCCAGAAGGAAAGGACAATGATGGAAGAATGTTCACACATTTCCAGCCTAGGATGGGAGTGGCTGCGAATGTGAGTAGTGATAGAGTGAGTCTATTCCGGTCAAAGGATCATAAGAAAGTTTATTCAAAATTGATGAAGATAGGGGTTATGAACCCTAGAAGCGTTGATTTTGATTTTCTTAATTCTGTGCAAGTGAATCTGAGGGAGAAGTTTACACTTCTACAATTGGAGCGTTTTTGTTTTGAGACAACAGCAGCTTATCTAGAACTCACAGCCTATTTCTATTCGAGTCTATCATTTTTGGATGCGAATAGATTCTCTTTTACTGTTAAGGATGAGGAATTTTTGGTCGATGTGGACATTTTGGCTGACTTGATTGGGGGTGGAAAGAGCGTGTTTTCAACCAATCAGTGTGTTCGTTGCGCATGCTACTCTGAATTTGGTACAAGATAGGATTGCTGAAGGCAAGATCTCCTACTCTAGGATGAATGCTTCTAACATCTTGCTGCATAAAATCGTGATCAATTGCTTCGTCCAAAATCAACATCCAAGAGTGATGTGTCTCATTCTGAAGCGAAATTGATGCATGCTATCAATATTGGATACAAGTTCTCTCTACCTCACACCATCCCGATGCACATGTATAGGACAGTGGTGAAAGACAAGAGACAACTCCCATACTCTGCTCTTATCACAGGAATCTTTAGACACTTCAACATTCATTTGCATGTTCCTTTGTGCTTGCGAAGCATTGCTCCTATGGTAATTGGATTGAAAATGGTCACCAAGATGCGTTTGAAGGAGCTCAACAAGGCATTAGAGCAAATGAAGGAGAAATTCCCTATCAAGGCAAAGCAAACCTTTGCAGCATCAAAACGGAAAGGCAAAGAACCCATGACTGAACCTATCAAGAAGATGAGAACATTCATCTTGCAAGATGAAGAAGATGAGGATGACGTTACCATCTCCGCCTTTGCCCTTCACAATTTACAAAGTTTTGTTAGCTTTCAAGAGACAGAAGAATAAGAGACCAGAGAAGAGATAGAGAAAAGAGATGAAGGAAGAAGAAGTGAAGAAAAAAAGAGAATAGAGGAAGAAGAAGAAGAAGGAAGAAGAGAAGAAGAGGAAGAAGAAGAAAGAAGAGAAGAAGAGGAAGAAGAAGGAAGAGGTGAAGAAGAGGAAGAAGAGGCTCAAGATGATTCCCTTGAGCCTACCTTGCTATTATCACATTTCTTAAATGACTCAAGATATTCTTAATTGATTTTGTCCAAATGGAAGATTGAAAGAACTCCTTTGATAAGTACTAATGGTCGTAAAGGCATGGATGAGTATTTAAGGACGACCTTTTGGTTGTTCATGAGTGTGTGAGAGAAAAATTTCAAAGTCTGAAGCTTTTTAGTTCTTTGCTATATCAATCGTTAAGTTTTACTTGTACTTAAAAGAGAGATAAAATACTTGTGAGACTTTGAGAAAGTGTAGTAGAGTCTCTACACTATAAAGTCTAGGACGTGAGACTGTAACATCTCTTTTGATTCCTAGTGAAATCCAGCTAGTGGCTTGTCAGCGCGGGAAAGTGGACGTAGGCTTGATCTAAGCCGAACCACTATAAACATTGTGTACTTTAATTTACAGCTTCATATAAATGTTCATTGCTATTCATGTTGCTAGCAAATTATTTTGAAGTTTCATAAAAGTTTCGTTATCACCTATTCACCCCCCTCTAGGTGATCTTACTAGCCCTTTCAGGATGTAAGCAATAAAAAATGGCACTAAGTTTTCCCGTCCACTTTAGACAAAGTACGCATTTTATGAGTTGTGACAATAGCAAACAAGTCTATGTAATGGGCCGAATTGAGGGGAGAAATGAAGACTTTGGTTGCTCATAGAAAAATGCATTTACTTTTCAATTGCTTGTTTGTTTAGTCTATGTCTCCGAAATAAATAGAAAACAAAGAAAACCTAAACTATGTTGATAGCACCATCAAGATCCTCCATTCATTGTGCAAACAACACTTATCGGTTCACAAGGGAACAATGAATTAATTGCATTCACTCCCAAATTCAATCAAGGGAGTTTCTCTAAACCTCAAGCTTCATTTAGTTCATGGAAAATGAACTTTCCTAGTAATTTTTCCAAAGGAACTTGTTTTCAAGGCATGTCGGTCTGTATTTGCCAAACAATAGGAAAGTCGTTTTGTTGATATTTGTTATGGGAAAATTATGAAATAAACGTTTGATAATAAGTCTTGAGTGCAATCGGAGTCCCAAGTTTGGGCTTTGGGAACATAGGCTCAAGCCCAGTTCCAAGCCCGGCCATGGGGAGCAATCCGGGTATCATAGACCCATACACGGTCAGCATTCTTGGGATCCTTTGTTTAATCTTCTTGGCATCTTCACACATTAGAATGCAACAAACAATGTCTCCATTTGCCGATTTTTTTTTTTTTTTTAAAGTGAAATGTATGGGGATAAAATTGTTCAAAAAATCCTAAACTTATTACGCTTTTACCAATTCAATCTTAAATCTTTCAATTTTACCAATTGAGTCAATCTGATTAATTTCAATTGAAAATTGTTGAAGTAGGTGTCAGCACACCCGGTTATCCTATGTGGAATGGCCGACATTAACGTAAATAATTATTAATAATATTTTTTAAATATTTTCTTTTATTCTCTTTTCATTTTTTTTCCCTTTTTTCTCTTTGCCAAGCCTCATTGATGACCAGCAGAGGTCATTAGCCTCGAGCACAGCCTCAAGCCCTTGCTTGCTTGGGTGAGGGTGACCCTTGTTATGGGTTGATGAGGACGGACCTCACCTTAAGTTGGCAACCTTTGTAGGCCATTGATGAGGCCCGGTGGTGTTGAAGAAGGGAAAAAGTAAAAAAAAAGAAAGAAAAAAAAAAAGACAAGAGAAAAGGGAAAAAAATAAAAGAAGGAAAAGAGACAAAAAAAATGAGGGAAAAATAATAATTCAAAAAAATTAAAATATTATTAAAAAATGTCCACATTGGCACCAATTATGTCATGTACGATAGTCGGCATCATCTATGTTAGCAATTTTTGGCCAAAATTGACCAAATGCATTCGATTAGCAAAACATGAAAATGCTTAGAACTCGGTAAAATTGAAAGATTTAAGACCGAATTAACAAGAATGCAAAATGTTTATGATTTATTGGACAATATTCCCAATTTTTTGTAGGCCATCAATCATCCATAGGCAATTCAATGATGGATCCACTTTGCATTTGGCTCGATCCTTGTATCCGTCTCACCCATTTGAGTAGAAACAAAGCATAATGTTTGGGACTGTCAACGTAACACGACGTTTCATCTTAACATAGCACAAAACAAGGTGAAATCTGATTTTTATCTTGACTTTATAACGTTTCGTCATGTTTGAGTGAAAAAAGTATCTTTAACAAAAATAAATCGCACGGCACAACATTGTGCCATACATATCCCGTGTTGTGAGCACCATTCGATACAAGATCTCGCAGAAGAAATTCCTTCACTCGTTGTGTAGACTAATAAACATCAAAAGGACTGGATGGGTCACTTCTCTATCTCCAAACCTTCTTCAAACTTTTCTTGTTTTTGATTCTAAAACATGGTTTCTTGTTGCAATTAAAACGGTTCAAAAGTGAAGAAAATTTGCACTGTTTCATTCAACATGGTAACTACGAAATGAAATGCTCTTATCACTATTTAAATGACAAAAAAGCATGCTCATGCTCTGGGACGTTCGTCGACCACTGTGGTAACCACCTGGAATATAGGTAACGACGTAGCCAATGAATCATCAGACAAATATCCCTGATGATTTCTGGAAATTAAGACATGGTAACAACATCGCCAATGAATCATCAAACCGTTGTACATCTACTTCCCACAACTTCAATGTAAGGTCTTAATCTCGAAACAAGATGCCAAGCAAAAACATCAAGCCCAAGAATTTCACTTCCCCCGCAACTAAACTAATACAACTAAGGCATTATAGCACGATGAAACAGACAAAAGAGAGACTAAATCCTTCTCCTGCTCAATCTCAAATATTTATATGCCCCAAAAAAGCACACAAATTGTTATCAGCTCTCGCCAAAGCAGCTCATTTCTCCTTTCTCCTTGCGGCAAACCAGCAACCTTACCACAAACAAGACACTCTTGAAAACCTTCTCAGCACATGGAACTCTACCATTGTGAACATAGTATTCCTTTCTTTCCATGAGAAATAAATGACACCATTCCTTGCCACCTTTAACAAGACTTTCCAGAGATCTGCCCGTTGATGTCTGCAACGACCACATAAACTCAACGTCCGAATCCCCAGCAAAACCTCTTATACCACATATCTGCAAAAGCCTACTTCATTTTCCAGAGGAGAAAGAGCAATCAAAGAACAAATGTCTCCTTGATTCAGGCTTCAATCTACAGAGGACACAAATACCATTCACATTCTACCATTTGCACAATCTATCAACAGTCTGCTGCAGCTTGGTAAGGATAGCAAGCCAAGATACAAAGCAAAATGTCGGCACATTTGGATTAAACCAAATTAGCCTATGCCAAGTTGCCTTGGCCTTTTTCTTTCTAGTTAAGCTCCAAGCATTAGCATGAGTGAAATCACCAGGTTTAGCGCCTAAGAAGACCGCTCTATCTAGTTGAGACTTGAGAGAGACATTAAAGTTCCACACAGCTCAACCTTAATTTCAACCAGATCATCTGATCTAGTAGTGGTTTTGCCAAACTACTGATTCCCTCTGTCAAAGCATAGAAGCAATGACATTTAAAGACTTTGACGAGAAATTTGAAATCGACCTAGTTAGGCTGTACACAAGCAGTTTGCCGGCATCTATGGTTTGATTTTCATTTCCGAATCGTGGTTATGTGAAAAAGTTGCTCCTTATATTGAAACCAAAACATACGGCCAAGATTGTAATCACTACTATTCAGTAATGAAGTTTACTGATATGTAAGAGCACACCTGCCAAGAAAGCAGTCTTGTAAGAATGTAGGAAACTGGTTCAAATTGCATGATGCCAGTCCTAAGACAAGAAGTTGAGGAGGAGTAACATTCGCGCTAATCTTGCGGAATGATAGCCTATTAGATGATAGTTGCAGCACTGTCAATTCTTTGAGCTTGAGAAAGTTGTCTAGTTCAACGGTACCGCTAAAGTTGTTTTTTGCAAGTATGAGGACTTGGAGATTTTGGAGTTGAGAGATTGACGAAGGTATCTTGCCATGGAAGTTATTGACTGCAAGGTCAAGCGCGACCAATTGAGTCATGCTCATAAGCCAAGACGGTATGGACCCGGATAGTTGATTAGTTCGGAGGCACAATCTCGTCAGCCGAGTGAGGTTCTTGAGCTGAGATGGGATAGTACCGCTTAATTGGTTGCCAAGAAAGCTTAACTCCACTAGTTGAGACAAGTTTCCAATTGAAGGTGGAATCTCGCCATATAGATTGATTTTCTCGAGATAGAAAATCTTCCAAATCCAAGACAAAGAGAAAATGGTCTGGGCAGTGAATGGGCTCATGCTGACACCCAGGTATTCGAGGTTGCTAAGATTAGCAAATGAAGCTGGGATGGATCCTGAGAATTTGCAACCATCTATGTCGAGGAAACTCAAGGAAGGAAGGTTTCCTATTGACGGGGGTAGGGACCCGGTCAAATTGCACGTCTCGGAATCAAGATTCAATGTTTGCAAGGAGTGGAGATTACCAATTGAAGAGGGCAGCTGCCCAGAAAAACTCGCTTCAGGTAGTTGCAGATATTCAAGAAGACTACTCGAGTTAAAGTCAGGCAATTGGCCCGTGAGATCATTGTAACCCACCCCGAGGATTCGTAGCTTCGGCAAATGAAAAATGGCAGATGGAAATACACCGTGAAGGTCGCACACATCCATGTTCAGCCTTCTTAGGGAAGACAGATTCGCCATAGTGTTTGGCACTTTGGACGACATGCTGACGACACCAAGGAAAAGTACTTCCAAGCTGGTCAGATTTTGAGCTAGACTTCTCAAGCCTAGTGGTTGCATTTCCAACAACCTCGTAGAGCCAGATGGATCCAGATTGCAACACAGGTTAAGGTACACCAACCTTGTCAGCTTGAAGATTTCCGATGGGACTCGACCAGAAAAAAAGGAAAAGAGACATCAAGATGAGTCAATCTCGACAGATCTCCAATTCGGGACGGTATTTGAGAGTACCTGAAGTGATTGTTGCTGAGATTGAGCTTTACAAGACGAGCAAGTTGTAAGAGGGTACTGTTGTTGTTGATAGAGCCATAGAGAAAACTGCTTCCTAGATCGAGAACAATTACATGGCCAGTGTTCTTGTCGCACTCGATCCCATCCCAGAAGCAGCAATCCTGATTGTTTTTCCAAGATTGAGTCTCGGGATGAGCGTGAGGATCATTTGAAACATTGGTGATTTTGGCCCTATTTGGTTCAGCATTTGAAATGCTCTTTGGAGCTCTAAAGGGGTTTGGCCGAATGCTATGGAATTTGGTTCAATTTTTTGAGAACTTTGGAGAGATGCAATTGCATCTCCAAGGAGCTTCAAAGGCCTTTGAGGGAATGGGGTAAAGGTTTCGGAATGCAAGTTATATTGTTCATCACTATTCATGCAACCGGTGGAGAAGCCGATCGGAGGTTGACGACCGCCGGCCAAGGGTCACGCGCATCGGTGACGCGCCGGCGATCACCGCCTGAGGGTTGCCTGACCCCGATGATCATCGCCGAACCTCAGGCAACTCCTGAGTTGCGCGACCCAGGTGATTGATGGCCTAAATCGCGTGACCCTAGGCGAAGGCTGCCTGGGTCGCGACCCAGCAGCTCGTCGCCCGGGTTTGCGCAACCCAAGCAACGGCCACCTGGAGTCACGCGACTTCGGACGATGGCTGCCTAGGTCACGCAATTGTCCGGGGTCATGACCCGGGCGGCCGTCGCCCGGGTTTGCGCGACCCAAGCAACGGCCACCTGGGGTCGCGCGACCTCGGGCGGCTGTCGCCGGGGTCGCCCGACCTCGACGACCGTCCGGGGGCCAAATCCAGCCATCCAATCGCCGATCCGGCGGTCCGGTGGCCGAACTTCGAAAAAAATACAAATATATTTTTGCTTTTTTAATTTAATAAAAGTCAATTACAAATGCAAATTTTACCAAACGGTATTTTAGCAAAAATTATTTTTCAATGTAAATTTTACCAAACGATATTTGCATTTCGGAAAACCCCCTTCACCCAAAGGTATTTGCATTTTTGCAGATATATTTCCCAAAAGCCGAACCAAATGGGCCCTTTGTATCTCTCTTTAAATTGTAGTAGGGCAGACATTCGTCCTTGATACACAAAGGTTTCAGAGAACGAGAGAGATTGTGTGCACCAATAGAATGTGACCACAAGTACATGAAAAGCAAGTGTATGGACATGAAGAAGCATGACCAGCAAGCCATTTTGTTTCAAAGAAAGACAACTTTGTTTTGATGAGTAGAGTATGAGAGAGTGAAGTAGATTTTAGAGGCGGTGCTTGGTGCCTAGGGGCATAAACATGCCTCATCTCATGCTATGATGCATCAAGTCGATGACTTTGTTCGTGATGTAACATGCAGAAGTTTGTGAAAATACATATGAATCTTCAGGTGCACGAGCATGACTTTGTGCAGTGCCGTAACGTGTACCTACCTGGGAACATAAGGAAAAACCTCAGGCCCAAATCGACAATTGATTGATTGACTAGAAGTTTGTGAAAATACATATGAATCTTCAGGCGCACGAGCATGACTTTGTGCAGTGCCGTAACGTGTACCTACCTAGGAACATAAGGAAAAACCTCAGGCCCAAATCGACAATTGATTGATTGACTAGAAATTCAGCCAATCGATCTGTCATTTGCATGGAAGACTTGGGCCGAACGATTAGTCCAAAAATTGCGTACGCGAGAAGTAATATAGCAACAGCATCATGGTCCACTTCACAAAAATCCTTCTTTGCGGGGAGAAAAGGTAAAAAGCTTGGATGATTAAGAAATGGTTGAAGGTTATTCCCTCCATTCTATACCAATCCATTCGTAAGTCGCAACAGCAGCAACACAAGTCCATGAAATAGTACCAATCGAGGGTCCATATTGACGACTTTGCTTGCTAATTCGAGCCCTTTTCGTTCGCTCAACAATCACGCTAAGTTGAACCTTTCTGTTTGCGAAGTTAGTGCTGTTTCCACTTTGAATTTATGATCTGTGAACACTTCCTTTGGTCATTGATGAGGAATGTGACTTACTTTATGTAGTGCCTTTAAAAAAATTACGACTGTTAAGAGTTATGATCAGTCTTTCTCATTGAGAGTGAGAATAGAGGTAGAATGAAGGCGATTGTCTGTGAGCAATTAGACATTTGTATTGCCACCTAATATTTTCTTGCCGCTTGTTCTAGTATCTTGCCAAAATGAATGGCAATTGGAGACAAGCTACATTGTTGGCACCATCAAGATCCAAAACAAGTTTAGTGAATAAAAGCAAAACATTTATAAATAAAATACCTCTCTAAACATTGTTCATCACCGAAAATTGGAAATTAGAAGTCGCTATTCTTTTTTTTTTTTCCGGCTAAATAACTATTAATATATAAAAAAGAATAAGATAAGTACACAAAAGCCATATTACCACAAGGCACTTTTAAATGTGAGTTTTGTGTAGCAATTATTTTAATGTTCAATTTATAAATTCTCTTATCTTGGCAACTCTCTAATTTTTATGTTTATTTTGGTAACGGTTCTCTAATCGCTCTGCAAGAAATAATAGATTTAGTATTTTTTTAATTAAATCCTAACAAATCTCTTATTCTCATGCATATTTGGCAATAAATCTCTAACGGATGTATAGAAATAAAAGACCTGATTAACTTTGAAACGTAGCTCTTTATGTGTATAGAGATTTTAGTTAGCTGTATGACCAAAGTTATTGGGTGGGTTAAATTCTATTTTGTTCTTTTTTTTTTTGGTTGGAAATTCTATTTTGTTCTCAAAGCTGTTTTTCTGACTGTGTTCATGGCAATGCTACCGGGGAAGCAGGGTGCTTGGTGCGTAGGGGTAAGCGAGCATGCCGCATCGCATGTTACGATGCATCAAAATCAATGACTTTGTCAGCGATAGAACACTCAAAATACGGGCAATGTATATGAATGTTTAGGTGCATGAGGATGACCTTGCGTAGTGCCGTGTGGGGCTAGCTACCGGGTAACACGAGGAAAAGCTTCGTGCCCAAATTGACAAATAGGTTTGTATTTGCATGGAAGACTTTGGGTCAGCCATAGATTAGTCCAAAAATTTCCAAGCCAGAGGGTGTCATACAACAACATGTGATGGTCCCCTTCATAAAAAGTCTCTCCGTGGAAAAATAAGATGAAGGGCTTGTGTGGTTAATAAGAAGGTTTGAGTTTATTCTCTCCATTCTAAGCAAATGTATCCATACATAAGTTGTGACAGCAGCAAACAAGTTAATGAAATGGTATGAATTGGGGGTCGAAATCGAAGATTTTGAATGCTCATTTATCCCCTCTCTTTTGCCCAATAATTACTTTGGGTTGGACCCATTTGTTTGTGATATTAGCGCTATTTTCAATTTGATTGCATGATTTGCAATGTTTTCATTTGGTCATTGCTGATGAATGTAATTTTCATGATGTAATGCTTTGAAGAGATTAAAACCGTTCAAAACTTTGAACAGTCTTCACTTATTGAGAGGGACAATAGAGGTGGAATTGGCCCTTGTCTTGTGCAAATTGTTGGGATCAGATAATCACGGACGTTTGGATGGTGCAATAGCCTAACATTGTTGCCTAAGATTTTCCTAGTGCTTGTTTTGTTTATGCCAAAATGAATAGAAACCAAAGGCAAAAAATATATTGTCGTTGGCACCATTAAGATCTAGAAAATAGAAGCAAAAAAGCAAAAGATAACCTTTCCCAATGAGTTTCATCATCGAGAGTCGGTAACGAAGGGACGCTATCCGAGGAAAGCTAAGATTTGGATGTGAGAGTACGTTAGATATGTAATAATTTTTGCAATCTAAAAGCAGAATTAGGCTCACTTTACCTTCAACCCAAATGGATGTTTTGACATGTAAGTAATCAAAAATAGAACTAAGTTTTCCCCACTGCTCTAGACAGAGTATGCATTTTATAAGTCGTGATAACAGCAAACAAGTCTATGCAATGAGACAAATCAAGGGGAGAAATAAAGACTTCGGTTGCTCACAGAAAAATGCATTTACTTTTCAATTGCTTGTTTGTTTTGTCTCTGTCTCTGAAATCAATTAAAACAGAGAAAACCTAAGCAATGTTGTTGACACCATCAAGATCCTTCATTCATTGTGCAAACAATGCTTATCGGTTCACAAGGGAACAGTAAATTTATTACATTCACTCCCAAATTCAATCAAGGGAGTTTGTCCAAATCTCAAGTTCCGTTTTTTTCAGAAAAAAAAAAAAAAAAAAAAAAAGAGGAACTTTGCCATAAATTTTTCTGAAGGAACTTACTTTAAAGGCACGTTGGTCTGTATTTGCTGAACAATAGGAAAATCATTTGCTGATATTAGTTACGGGGAAATTAGGAAATAGACGTTTGAGAACAAGTCTCGAGTGCGACCGGAGTCCCAAGTTTGGGCGTCGGAGACCTAGGTTCAAGCGCAAGTTCCAGGCCCGGCCATGGGGAACAATCCGGGTAACATGGACCCACAGATGCTTGACCTTCTTGAGATCCTCTGTTCTAACCTTCTCGGCATCCCCAGGCATTACAATGCAGCAAACAAGGTCCACATTTGCCGAAGTGAAAAAAGGTGAAATTTATGAGAGGAAAAGTTATTCAAAAAATCCTAAACCTATTACACTTTTGCCAATTCAGTTATAAGTTTATTAATTTTGCTAATTAAATTCTAAATATTTTCACATTTTGTCAATTGAACCATCTGATCAAATTTGGTTGGAAATTGTTGAAGTGGGTGTCGGCATGCCAGCCATCCTACATGGTATGACCGACGTTGACATAGATAATTTTTAATAATATATATTATTTATTCATTTATTTATTTTGATACCAAGGATTCGGCCTAACTTACCTTACGGGAATACAACACCGACTATACCTCGGGGAAAATTGGCCCAGCAACCTACCGCCGAGGCCCCCCGCTTAAATCATGAAATCATACTTGGGAGTCGAACCCCGACATGGTGGCCAAATTCGGGGGCAAGCTTCCACCAGCGCAGTCATGCGTGGGTTATATATTTTTTATTTTGTTCTTCTCTTTTCATTCTTTTTTTTTTCTTTTTCCCTTCACAAGGCCTCGTCGATAGTTAGCATAGGTCGTTGGCCTCAGGCATGACCTCAAGCCTTGGCCTACCTAGGCGAGGGCGACCATTGCCAGGGGTCGATAAGGGTGGTCCTTGCCTAAGGTTGGTGACCTTTGTTGCCCATCGACAAGGCACGGTGGAGGCTAACGAAGGAAAAGGGGGGAAGGAAGAAAAGCTAAAGAAAAAAATGAGAAGAGAAAAGGAAAAAAAAAATAAAAGAGAAAAAAATGAAAATATTAATTAAAAAATTTGAAAATTTGAAAATATTATTAAAAAAATATTTGCATCATCGCCAATTATATCACATAGGATAGTCGGCATTTACGTTAGCCATTTCTGGTCAAAATTGGACGAATGTACTTAATTAATAAAACTTAAAAATGCTTATGACTCAATTGATAAAATTGAAAAATTTATGACTAAATTGATAATAATACAAAATATTTATGACTTTTTGGACACTTTTCTTAAATTTTCGTAACCCATCATCAATCATCCATCATAGGCAATTCAATGATGGATCTACTTTGGTCTGGGCTCGATTGTTATATCCATATTGCCTATTTGAGTAGAAACAAAAAAGCATAACGTTTGCGATTGTCTATTTGGTACGGCATTTTATTGTGCAATTACACAACGTTTCGTCTTAACTAAGCACAAAGACACGTGCAATGTGATTTCCTTCTCGGCTATATGACGTTTCATTATGTTTGAGTGAAATAGTACCTTTAACCAAAAAAATTTCCACTATTTCATTCTGACAAGGTAACTGTAAAATGAAAATGCTCTTATCACTATTTAAATGACAAAAAAAAAAAAAAAATACGCTCATGCTCCGGGACGGTCGTCGACCACCATGGTAACTACCTTGACAATGAGGTAACAGCGTAGCCAATGAATCATCAGACAAAAATATCCCTGATGATTTCTGGAATTTAAGACATTGGTAACAACATCGCCAATGAATCATCAAACCATTGGACATCCACTTCCCACTACAACTTCAATAAGGTCTAAATCTCAATACAAGATGTCTAGCAAAAACATCAAGCCCAAGAATTTCACTTCCCCTGCTACCAAACTAACACAACTAAAGCATTATAGCACGATGAAAAAAGAGAATAATCCTTCTCCTGCCCAATCTCAGGTATTTATATGCCCCAAAAAACCACACAAATTATTATCAGCTCTTGTCAAATGAGCTCCTTTCTCCTTCAGCAAACCAGCAACCTTACCACAAACAACATACTCTCGAAAAGCTTCTCAGCGCAGGGAACTCTACAAATGTGAACTATATAGTATTTCTTTCCTTCCATGAGTAATAAATGACACCATTCCATGCCATCTTTCATAAGACTTTCCAGAGACCTCCCCTTTGATGTCTGCAACACCCACATAAACTCAGCATCACAATCGCCAACAAAACCTCCCACACCACATAGCTGCAAAAGCCTACTTCATTTTTCAGAGGAAATAGAACATTCAAAGAACAAATGTCTCCTTGATTCGGGCTTCAATCCACAGAGGACACAAATATCATTCACATTCTGCCATTTGCAAAATCTATCACCAGTCTGCTGCAACTTGGTAAGGATAGCAAGCCAAGATACAAAGCAAAATCTCGGCACATTTGGATTAAACCAAATTAGCCTATGCCAAGTTAACTCGGCCTTCTTCTCCCTAGTTAAGCTCCAACCATCAGCCTGAGTGAAGTCACCAGATTTCAAGCCTAAGAAGACCACTCTATCCAGTTGAGACTTGAGAGAGGCATTAAAGTTCCACACAGCTCAACCTGAATTTCAATCAGATCATCTGGTCTAGCGGTGGTTTTGCCAAACTACTCATTTCCTCTTGTTCACGCTCATTTCCTCTCTCAAAGCATAGAAGTAATGACGTTTAAAGATTTCGACAAAAAATTCGAAATCGACCTAGTTAGGCTGTACCCAAGCAGTTTGCCGGTATCTATGGTATGATTTTTGTTTCCGAATCGTGGTTATGTGAAAAGGTTGCTCCTTATATTGAAACCAAAACATATGGCCGAGATTGTAATCACTACTATCCAGTAATGAAGTATACTGATATTTAAGGGCACATCTGCCAAGAAAGCAACAAATCATGTTCCGAAGCGCGAACAAACGAAAATATTCGAGTAAGAAATAAATTACAGCCTACCCCTACATTTGAATCGCCATCCTCGCGATCTTCTCTGCTCCTTCATTGCCTTCTTCAGCAACTTTTCTTCTGCTCTTTAGCGGAGAAAGCCCCCGAATCCGACAGTACCTCGTCCTCCTCCACGAATCGGAACAATCCATCGGCGAAGAGTCTGGATCGTACTTCGTGGTGGACTTCCAACCGATTTCTCGTCCGGATTTCACTTTGGCAGCGGGAAAATTGCGTCCTCCGAGGAGCAGTTGATGGCGGCGATTTGGCTTGAGGATGACGAGGTCTTCCACCGCGGAGTCACCTCACCGCGGAGTCGTCGGTGTCGGAAAGGTAGGAGAAATCAGCCATGGCTGCTCTTGTGATTGCGGTTGCGAGGGTTTTGTTGGGTTCTTGCAGACTCTGCTTCTGCTCTGTTAACGCGAACGGTGGGGAGGGAATTGTGCTCAACCGGGAGCTTCTCATCGACTTCCTCGAAGAACTCTCGATCCCAAGTGATCATGGCGTCGCATGCTTGGAGCTCGAAGCTACGCGGGGCGGCAGATGACGACAGGGATGGGAAATCACGCCTGCAAACAAGGAGGAGAGAGGCGGAGATTATAGCGGCAGAATGTTTTTTTATGGGAATCGTTTGGTACAGTTCTGGTATGCGAATTGTGTCCTAAATGTCACTTCAAAGGTCGGATTAGAGCCCACTAAATTGCATTGGGTTGTGAGAGCACCGTAATCTTGTTATTGATCGTTTTACTGGAATTTGTAATCTGGTGTTCAATAAAAGTACTTTTGCTTGAACATTGATATAAAGAGAAAAGGTGCACATAAGCTTGTTAGAGTTAATAATGGCTTTATGAAAAAACAAAAACAGAGAACTTAAATTTTCGTTAGAGAGGAAGTGCACAAATGTGATTTATCCGAAGAAAGTGAAGGTTTGAGAGATGTTAAAGGAAAAAACCACTAAAAGCCCAAATTTTGCTAACAAATTTACTTTAAATTTTTTTTATATAACACAAAAATTCCAGACTTTACAAACTGTGATATATTTACCCGAACTTTTTTTTTTTCATGACATAAAAAACTCCAAACCTGTAGAGAAAGCAGCAAAAAAACATAAGAAATGCTAATAATTAAGGTCAAAGTTGAAGACTTAGGTTGCTCTGTGTTGGACTTCTTTGTTCGTGACGTTAGTGCCGTTTTGACTTTGAATTCATGACCTGTGGACATTTCCTTGGGTCAACGATTAGAAATGTAATTTTTGTTGTGCAATGCGTTTGGAGGAATCAAGGCTGTTTAGATTTTGGAAGAGTCTTGCTTATTGAGAGCGAGCATAGAGGTAGAATAAATGTAATTGTATATGTTCAATACAGTTTGTATTGTGCGATGGACGGAAACTTGATTTATCAGCAAAAATTCAGGTGAACATATCAAATGATCCTTCTTTGAGAAAAAGAAAAGAAAAGATTAAACAGACAAATCAAATGACATTAACTAAGTACATGATTAGCAAGCGTGGTAAGAAGTTTAGAAAATTCTCTTGTGCTATGTTGGTTCTCAGCATAATATGCTGCTTTGTGAGAGAGAATTTGATTTTTTTTTACTGTACAAACATAAAAGAAGATCCGAAAACCAAAAATGATATGTATATTTTTCACGAGAATCATTTGTTGTGGTTCTTGTCTAATCAATCTCCAAATGCGGATTTTGCTTCAAATGTCAATACAACTATTGTCTGTATAACTTGTGAGGTGACAAACAACTAAAGCAAATGATTGAGGTGTGGATGAGAGTCAAGATTTGCATAAGGTTATGAGAACATTGTACCATTGCTACTGAATGTTTTACTAGAATCCGTAAACGGGTTTCAGCAAGTGATGTGAACCCTGGACAAAAAAGATCCTTGTGGCAATTCAGATTTGAGTATTCAATAGTAATACTCTTGCTTGATCATTGATAGGAAAAGGCATACATAAGCTAGGTTTACAAGCTGACAATTGCTTCAAGAGATTAGCTGAAGAAAATGAAGTTTGATGTAAATAACTGTAAAGATACTACCGAGAAGCAAGTACATTTGAGAAAAAGGAGATACCCAGCTCACTTTTTAAGGGAGTTCTAATATCTGCATAAATTGAGAAACGTGCCTGACCACGAGTTCCTACCTCTCCTAGGCTGCCTCCGACTAGGCCATTGCCTTCTCCTAGCATTTCCTTCAAACCAATCATGTTTCCAAGAGATGAATGCATTTCCGATGACCACTCCAATCACTAAGCCGCTCCCATACCCCATAAGAACAATTTTCCAATTGAGTTCAATTGGTGATCCCAAGCTTCGGGGGGTGGTCCTTTCAACATGTTATGAGAGAGGTCTATCGTGTACTCATATAAAGCATGCATCGGGTAATATCGATCAAGACCAATTAAGAAGTTATGAGAGATTCAAGTAGACCATGCTATTAAAACTGCCATTCCATACCCAAAAGGGCACTTCGCTAATGTTGTTGCTGGACAAGTCCAACCATTGAATATCCTCTTGGTTTTGTAAGAATGCCGGAAACTCGCTTAAATTGCATGAAGCGAGTCCTAAGGCTAAAAGCTGTGGAAGAATGAGATTTGCACTACTTGTGTAGCATGATAGCCTGTTATATGATAGTTGCAGCACTTGCAATCGTTTGTACTTGTGAAAGTTGTCTAGCTCAAGAGTACCATTGAAGTTGTTTTTGAAAAGGCGGAGGTAGTTGAGATTTTGAAGTTGAGAGATTGATGAAGGTATCTCACCGTGGAAGTTATTGACTGCAAGGTCAAGCTCGACCAGTTGAGTCATGTTCATAAGCCAAGACGGTATAGAACCCGATAGTTGATTACTTCGAGGTTCAAAGTAGTTAGCTGAGTGAGGTTCATGAGCTGAGATGGGATAGCACCGCTTAATTGGTTGCCATCTAAGTTTAACCAATAAAGTTGAGACAAGTTTCCAATTGAAGGTGGAATCTCGCCATATAAATTGATCGTTCCGAGTGCCAAATATGTGAGCTTCTTCTTCTTCCAAACCCAAGAAAGAGAGGAAATGGACTGGGTAGTGAATGGATTCCCGAGACATCCAGGTATTTGAGGTTGCTAAGATTAGCAAGTGAAGCCGGGATGGATCCTAAGAATTCGCAGTTGCTTACATCGAGATTGCTCAAGGAAGGAAGGATTCCAATTGAGGAGGGTAGCTCCCAGTAAAAGCTCGTGGCTGGCAGTCCCAGCTCTTCAAGAGGACTGCTTGAGTTAAAGTCCGACAATCGGCCCGTGAGAGCTTCGTTGCCACCCACATCTAGATATCGCAGCTTCGGTAAATGAAAAATGGTAGATGGAAAAACACCGCGCAGGTCGCACCGAGACATGTCCAGCCTTCTCGTGATGACAGATTCGCTAGAGTGTTGGGCACTTGGGATGAAATTTTGACGGAACCAAGGCAAAGTTCTTCCGTGCTAGTCATATTTTGAGCTAGGCTTCTCAGGCCCAGTGCTTTCATCTCCAACGGATGTGTAGAAATAGGATGATATGGATCATATAAAAAATAATTGTCACACAAGTTGAGGTACACCAACCTCGTCAGCTTGAAGATTTCTGTGGGGACTTGGCCAGAATAAATGGAAAAAGAGAGGTCGAGATGAGTCAATCTCGAGAGATCTCCAACTCGGGACGGTATTTGAGAGTAGAAGTCATTGTGACTGAGATTGAGCTTTTCAAGATGAGTAAGCTGGAAGAGGGTACTGTTGTTGTCGATAGAACCATAGAGAGAACTACTTCCTAGATTGAGAACAATTACATGGCCCGTGTTCTCATCACACTCGATCCCATCCCAGGAACAGCAATCCTGACTAATTTTCCACGATAGAGTCTTGTCGATGTCATATCTCTCTTTAAATTGCAGCAATGCAGACATTTCGTCTTCGAGACACAGAGGTTTCTGTTGACACCTAAATTTTGACTAATAATTTAGTAATTAATTGCATAAAAATTTAGGGATTAATCTTTAACCCCTAAGAAAAAATAGTAAAATTGCATTTCATGTAGCCGCATTTGCATTTGTACTAAGAGGACAACAAGAAGCAGGGGCTCGCGGTCGATTGCATGCACAAAAGGATAGTCTCTCTTTCGCTGGTCTGAACATGCATAACATGCAAAAAAAAAAAAATGATGAGGAAAGAAGCTATCGCACGTCAATTATCTATTCCTTATTAAGGCATGCACAAATTCGGTGGATGTGCGGATTCTGGGGAAATCTTCAAAGAAGCAAAAGCAACCCATAATATTATATAATATATCAGCTTTGGTGGCACCAAGAAGAAACCTCCTCATTAATGCATCGCCATACACGCACGAAATGGGACAGGCGCTTGTTAGAATATTTCTTTGCTGAAGAACAGGGGGGGAAGAAGAGTGTCAGAGAGAGAGCTAAAAAATATTCATTGGGAAGGGGCTCCTCCTTCGGACAAGAAAAAATGAAGTCAGGGGAAGATATTAAAAAATGAAGGGAGAGTTTGTCAGAAGAAAAGAAGATTAAAAAAGGGCAACCTTCAGCTTAAATTCTGGAAAAGTTGCGCTACATCTTGTCACAATAATGTTGGCTATCTTCGAGAGGCAATGGACGGCCTATAAATAAGACCACAAGAAGCCGCGTAGAGAGAAAGAAGAGGAACGAAAAATTTCCTTGAGAGGATTGTGAGAGCTATTTAAAAAAGAGATCCAGTGCGGAGAGAACTTGCAAAAAGAAAATATGAAGTCGGGGGGAGGAGATTAAAAAAAGAAAGGGAAAAAGCAGAGAGGGGGAGGGAGAGAGAGAAGTGACGTACAATAGAGAGGGAAGAAAAAGAAAATAAAAAGAAAAGGGGACTGTTCACCGTCTTCTTCGTGGAAGCCTCCCGTCGCCCCCTCCCTCGTTCGCCGCGCCCAGGCCGCCGGGGCCGAGCTCCTGCACCGCCGGCCCTCTTCGCGCCACCACCGTGCTAGCGCCACCGAACGCCGGCAGTCGAGCCACCTCCACAACTTTCCTCCTGCCGTTCGCTAGCCGTGCCGATCCATCGCGAGCCTCCTCGCCGCACCACCGAGCCCGCTTGCTGTTCTGCACCACCTGATACCCGCCGAAGTTCTGAGCTCCTCACCGAGCCCCCTGCTGCCGATTGCCTCGCTCGCCGACTCCCCGCCCATACCACGCGACGACCCCGACGCCGCTGCCCCGGCCCACTCGTCGCCCACCGACAGCAAGCCTCGCTCCACTACCAGCAGCTCGCGCCTCTGCCCGCGGATACCCTTCGCCGGAGCTCCTTGCCGGTGTCATTCCCCACCAAAGCTCGCCGAGACCCACTCGAGGCAAATCTACCTCAACGCCGCCCCCGCTCAGCCCGCGTAGACCCGCGACGACCAGGTGCCCCCGTAGCTGCTACCGCCCGCCTTGGCCGCTCGCAGCCCCCGCGTCCGCAACGCCCGGCCGCCCGTGTTCCACCGCCCGCCGCCCTTGCCGGACCCCCTCACCGGACCGACGGCGGCTTCCGCTTGGAGACCCACGAGCAAGCCGTGCGTGGAAGCAAAACAAAAAGGAAAAAAAAAGAAAAAGCAAAAGGGGAACATTAGGTAGTTTTTATTATTATTATTATCATCTTATCTTTATTTTTATATAGTTTATAGTTTGTTTTTATATAGTTTTTTAGTGTGATTATTCATTAATGCATGATTGAGGTTCCAATGTAAAATAACCCCTCAAACTAGGGATTAGGAGTTTGATTTTCGCGCCCGAAATCCGACTCACGATCTTGTGCAAAAATCGACAATCCAATCTCATGCCCGAGATTCGATTCGCGATTTAATTTAAAATTGACCGACCCGATCTCATGTGCGAGATATGGTTCGTCAATTTCGGGTATTAATCTTATCTTGATTGAATTGGATATTTTGCATAAAAAAAAAATTCAAAAAAAATGCAAGTTAGATTAGGTCTAGGGTTGGCGTATTTAGTTTTTTTTTAAAAATAAAATAACAAAAATAAAAAAAAAAGCATTCATTCGAGATATTAGTCTTTTAGTTTTTTTTTTCTAGAATTGCACGTGTCAATCTAGAATTAGACTTTTACTTCAAATTTTTATAAAAAAAATCCCAAAAAAAATTAATTAATTTAGGTTGCTAGTTTTCTTAGGATGCATGTTTAATTGTGTGCAAATTTTTAAAATTTCGAATTATATATATATATAAAACAAAAAATCATCATGCATATTAGAATAGAATGCATGTCTCATAAATTAATTTCAATTTTTAGGATATATTGCATTTTTAGGAATAGAAATATCATGTGCACGTCATGTGGGATTAGGTTCATAAAATGCATGCCACGTAGAATTAGGCTCATTTAATTAAGAATTGACCGTCATTATAATTATGTCATTTTAATTTGCATATTTAATTATTGCATGTTCATTAAGAAAACAAATAATAATATTTTACTCATGTCATGTAGTTTAGAACACATTGTCATTCCATTCCATGTTAGATTAGTAGCATGCATTGCATATTGCATGATCCTCATTAAATAAGTGAAAACCAAAAAAAAAGGGGAAATTGCCTGTTAATTAGAAATCATATCTAGGTCTGTTGATGTGGATTCCGATCTAACAATGCATATGCTTTCGTTGCTATGAGGTAAGTCCTGCAATTTATTCATCGCTTTCTTGGGTGTTAAATTGGTGGTTTGCGCATCCGCATGATCACCTCACATGTTAGGAAAGTGAATTAAAATCAATCCAAGCTGCCTGCAAAGCATGTTTTTTTTAAAAGAGAAAGGTACCGAAAGGGCGTTAGAGAAATCTAGCGTAACCAAGTCCCCGAACTCATTTAATCTCTGGTTCGTAGAAGTGAAGTAATTCTCCCATTACTTTACTTGGGTTTTTAATCGACCTACCAAAAATAGATTAGTGGCGACTCCTAATTGAAAAATCAATTGCATGTTAAGAACTTAAACCCTAAGTCGCGAATTGGTATGGGCTTGGGAGAGCCCGAGCTAAGTCTAAGCTTAGCAATCCATTAGCCGAACCCTTAGGTGGTCCAAACCCGCTTCGGGGAGGTCGCGATAGCTTGGCGACTCGCTGGGGACTTGAGTTAAAACTCTTAGTGGACTTAGGCCATTTTTTTTTCTTTTGAAAAATGTTTTTGTTTGGCAGCGAGGATCCTGTGTACGTCCCTAACATTTAAAGTGTTAAATGTTCTTGCAGAGTGGGAGGTATAAGGGGAAGTGTTTGCTGACATTTGTTTTACAGGGAGGTGTAGATATGTATGGTTTACTTTCACTTGTGAAGTGTTGCTTGATATAAATTGTCGTGCATGCCTTGCATCTAGCACTACACTATTGCACATACAACCCGCCGCCGGACCTGGGCCGCATAGGATCATCTAGGATGGTATTGAGATGGATACCACTTCGACCGCATGCTTGCGGTATGAGTCACCCATCTCAATCCCGAAGTTTCTTTTAAGGCGTCGGGAGTACCTACCTCGGTTTGCATGCCCGCAACCAGGTCGGCTCTTTGACCAAGTCGAAGTCATGAGGACCCGACTTAGTTCGCACGCCCGCGGCTAGTCGATCATTCTTGTGGCTTCACTTTGTTAAGCCCGATAGACTAGAAATCGAGCCACTTACCATGCGCATGTCTATGTGATTGCCCTTTGTTTATTGGTAAAGTAAGTCTTCTAAATTCGCACTCTTGCAATCTACTTACTTTATTATATCATTTTGTCGGTCCATGGCATTAGGATTGTCTGAGTCTTAATCAATATACAATGGGAATACTGGACATTCGAATTATTCTCCCTCCAAAGGAAGAGCTTAGCGCATGGTGGGACAAGTTAGACCAAGCTGGCTGTCAATTTGTAGAGTCACACATTAGTCGACTACTTCCATTGCTACGTATCAACATCCATGGTGGCCTCATTCAAGCACTTGCTCATTGTTGGTGCCCCGAGACTTCTACTTTCATCTTCGGCGGTAAGCATGAACTCACACCCACCTTGGAAGAGTATAGCATTGCCATAGGAAAGTCTTTGAAAGCTGAATTAATTAGTCCACCTATCGGAATAGACCCCGTTGTGGCCTTATCCGATTTTCTGAGAATTAAGGAGGATAATGTAAGAAAGGTTTTAAAAGCTCATCGCAATACATGTCATTTATCTTTTCTGAAAGAATGTTTTGAAAATGGCAATTTATTTCAAATGAGAAGAGTTTTCCTTTTAGCTTTCTTTGGGTTTATACTTTTTCCTCATTGCAAGAATGCTATTAACCCTTTGATGGCTCACTTAGTTGAACAAGTGTTGGGAGGAAAAAATTTCGTAAACACTATTTTGGCTGAAACCTTTCTTTCCCTCACTCGATTTAAAGGAAGCGGTGATAAGACATTCCATTCCTCTCCCGAGCTTTTACAAATTTGGTTTCTTTCTCATATAAAAGGGTTTGGTGGTTCAATGACTATACTTGATGTTAATAACTCTAATCACCCTATTATGAGATTTGAGAACAACCAAAAACAGGCACCGGATTACCATTACTCTAGGTGGCTAGCTTTCATGAAAAAACCAACTTCCGAGGGTTTCCTATGGCATGCTAAGTGGTTCCAAGTTCGTGTGGCGAGACTTTCATGTGGAGGTGTTGACCCAATCCCTCTACTGGGATTCACTGGAGCAACGGAGTACTATCCAACTAGAGTAACCCGTCGGTATCAAGTTGTGCAAGAGCTTCCCCGGTATTGCAAGCAGATCCACTCCGAGTCAGCTTCATTGATCGAGACCGAGGCCATGAAGATTCCATTCTCACAATTAAATCAATGTGGGATATGTGCCAGCCACGAAAACTCAAATGGCCTGAGGAGGAGCTCAAGGGCAAAGAAATGAAGTACTATGCCTCAATTAAGTACATTCAACAACACAAGATTCCAGAGGAGTTACTTCCAAAGATACCAAAGGTGCCACTAAAGATCACCAACCGCGCTGAGAATAAACGCCTCAAAAGGGTTGCTGAAAAAGCTCAAAAGGAGAATAAGCGATTGCGCCGAGTGGTGTCCCGAGTGTATATTGATCAAGCTAGATGAAGTGTTTGAGTCAATCTTGTTGTTTCATTTCTAGATTAATGTTTAGGAAGTTGAGTCATTTACTTTCCTAGTTCGTTTGTTTAGGGCATTTTAAGCTTCTTGCTTCTATTTTGTTAGGATTGTCAAAAACTTCCATTAATGAATAAAAGTTTTAGACCATTGCCATGGACCGGTGTATTTCATATGAGATACTTATTTTTGTTCGTTTCTTCAAATTAGGTGATAACGGATCCTCCACGTTCGCCCATCATTACACGATCAAGAGCAAAAATGGCCGACCAAATCGAAATGCGTGATCGTATGACCGCTGTGGAAAATCAACTCCAGCAGGTTGCTCACCTCTATGCAACTCGATGACAGATCAAATGCAATCCCTCCAAGTGAATCGAGACTCTTGCATCCGCTCTCCCGAGATAGTAGTCCCAAAGCGGACGAACAAGGCCCAAATAGGTGATGATGACATGCCGGAACTGAAGGATGACCCACTGTTCGTCACAGCTGAAAAGGCTAAGCCCGACAATGTCCCTAAGGCGGAGCAAGATGAACGCTTCGCCAAACTTGAAGAGAAACTGAAACAATTGCAAGAATCGCAGAATTCACTCCCATTCGACTTGTCAGTTTATGAGAAAGTCAAAGTGCCGAAGAAGTTTAAGATGCCGGAGTTCGAGAAATACGATGGTACTTCCGCCCAAAAGCTCATTTGCAAATGTACCACGTACGCATGGCCCAATACGTCAAGAACGAGCCTCTCATGATCCAATCGTTTCATGCAAGCTTGACGGGGCCCGCACTCAACTGGTACATAATGAAGAATGTAAACCTTCTCGACACGGAATGAAGTGCCCGACGCTTTCCTAAAAAAAGTATAAGTTCAACATGGACATTGCACCTTCTCGAGAGGATCTTGAGCGGATGGAGAAGAAGAAAAGTGAGTCATTTAAGGAGTACGCTGTAAGGTGGCGAAACTTGGCAGCTCAAATCACTCATGAGCCTACAAACAAGGAGTTGATGAAGTTGTTCGTCAAGACTCTCCCATATGAGTTCCGTAACCGGATGGCTAGCACATACGTTGAGAACTTCAACCAGCTTATCCCGGTGGGTGAACAGATCGAGATGGGGCTAAGGGATGGATGGTTCAATGAACCAACTCTTCAGGCAAAAGGTTCACCATGAAGAAAGATAAAGAACCAACCACTGAAGTCAATGTTGCATATGTGCAACCAGCCCCTAGTAAGCCTCCGATGGTTCGTGTCCCCGGGAATCAGCAAGATGGAGGCCGAGTGCCTGCACAGCGGCAATTCACCAAAAGGCAGTTCTCTCCTCTTCCTGGCCCTCTATCTCAGGTTTTACCGATACTCCGAAACAAGAGATTGATCTCCCACGAACCAAAGCGGCCCAATGCTGAAAAATTCTCCAACTATGACCCCTCCAAAAAATGTGACTATCATATGGGAGAGGTCGGCCATTCAACTGATGAATGTTTGACTTTGAAACACAAGATCCAAAATTTGTTGGATACTAAGGCATTTTCTTTCCGTACCACCCAACCGAATGTCAAGAAGAATCCGTTGTCGGAACATCAAGGAAACGTGAATGCAATCTTCGAGTTCAATACTGGCAAAAAGATGAACTTGAAGGTGTCTGTCAAAGATATCTATAGCGGATTAGTTAGAGTTGGTTATTATCCGACAGATGAGGATCCTCCCTTGCCTACCATGAAGGAAAAGGTTCAAGAAATGGTTAAGGCTGGCATGATCATATATGTTGACCAAGCTGGAACAGTGTCAACTATCTCCGAGGTCGTCATTGATTGGGAGAAGGAATTTGCTAAGCTAAGTGCTGAAAATAGTGAATCGATCCATTGATCGAGGACATGCCCCCACTTGAGGACGCTCCGACCATGAAGGATTGGTAGTGGAAGTGCCTTCAACGATGAAGAAATAATTATTGAGATGCCCGGCCTATATGAGTACAAGGATAACAAAGCAAAGTCCCTTGGTCATACGAGCTAGATGTTGACTCGATTACAAGGTTTGGTCGGACCTATGCTCAAGCTAATGCCTAACCCGCAAAGCCGATTCGACGAAGAGGCCAAGGAATTTTTGGCTATAATCAAAGCAAGTGAGTATAACGCGGTCGACCGCCATGGAAATTGCCTGCTCGATCTCTTTACTTGAACTCTTGCAAACATCTCCTACACATCAAAAGTCTCTAATGAAAGTTCTAAGCGAAGTTCGTGTACCAGAGACGATCGAGGTAGACAGGTTGGAGGAATTCATAGGATCGATTCTTCTTAAGGATTTAATAGCCTTTTCTGATGAAGAATTCCCTCTTGAGGGGAGGGGACATACTAAGGCATTATATATATCCGTCAAGTGCAAGGCTTCCCATGTGGCTCGAGTACTCATTGATAATGGGTCCGCCTTGAATATCTGTCCATTGGCGACTCTTCACCGCCTGAAAATAGACCCTTCAAAAATAAGTGCTGCAAAGACCTCCGTCCGAGCTTTTGATGGTACGAGAAAGGAGGTGATAGGGGAGACCCACTTTGATCTGCAAATAGGGCCAGTGATGTTTAACGTCCTTTTCCAGGTGATGGCTATTCCTACCGCATTCAATTTCCTATTAGGGCGTCCTTGGATTCATACTGCTGGAGCTGTGCCATCAAGTCTCCACCAAAGTGTGAAATTTGTTGTCAAAGGAAAGCTAGTCATTGTTCATGGCGAGGAGGATCATTGGATCTATCATGAGACGGCTATCCCCTATGTCGAGCCGGAACGTAGGGAGGAGTCGAGCTACCAATCATTTGAGCTCGTATCCACTATTCATGCATCTCGAGGATCGACAGCACCTATCCCTGATGTGTCAAATGCGGCAATTATGGTAGCAAGAGTGATGGTTGGAAATGGCTTTATTCCTGGCCGTGGACTTGGTAAAAGAGAACAAGGTATCCGGAACCCTATTGAAGCCCCTCGAAGGTCTCGTTCCGCCGGATTAGGGTACCATGGAAAAGGTGGAGGACATGAGCAAGAGAGGAAAAAATCATTACTCCTCGATATCCGCGAGACATTCCTGTGCCCCGCTAGAATGATGCATGATGAGGGAGGAATGATCGACACCCGAGGTATCGTGCTCGATGGATGGAGTGGCATGGACGACCCGACAACTTCAAAGACAGAGGATCCAGATGATGGGATGGAAGGGATCACGACTCTATTCGATGATCTCCTCATAGGTGCCATTGATGAAGAACTATCGGAAGAAATGGGTGCTAGCCCACAAGAGTAACACATTTACTTTTCTGCACTCCCCTGCGTGGGAATCCTATCTCTTTTAGGATGTGATGTTTTCTAGGGTTTGCTTATCGTATTTTGTATGTCGTTTGTCAGGAGTTGATGTTTGTTAGGGTTTGATTGTTAGGGTTTCGTTTCACTTTGATTGCCGTACTTTTCAATCCAATAAATGTAATTTGGTTGATGAATATCAATTATGATTACAAGTTTTATTTTGAGGGCATGATGGGGTATACCAAACCAGCCCGTTGATGATATCCAACCGATGAAAGAAAAGAAAAATCCAAGGAGAATTCCGAGGCCCGGGCTTCATCATGCTTCCTCGTGTCAAAAAATTTTTCCAAAATATTTTGCCAAAATTCTTTAAATAAAAATTCAAAAAAAAATCAATCAAAAAATTCAAAAGGAAGAAAAGAAATTCATGCCTTTTAGCCCCGTTTGTCTTTCTGAACTATCCTTTTTATGTTTCAGGAGCAGCCTTATGATAGGCAAAGAGGAGAAAATGGTCCAATCTAATGTCATGAGTGATGACGGTGATGACCCTGATGATCCAAATGGTGACTCCATTGGAGTACAACAAAGTTGGGAGCAACATGAAAAACCCAAAGTTCTCACCTCGAGCAAACCGTCACTATCAATCCGAGTAATGCCGAGGAGCCCAAAGAGATAAAGATTGGGGCAAATCTTCCCAAAGATGAGGCCGAGCACCTGACTCAATTGCTAAAAGAATATCAAGATATCTTTGCTTGGACATACGCTGATATGCCAGGTTTAGATCCATCAATTGTGGAACATTGTCTGCCCACTAATCCAGACGTGCATCCCAAGAAGCAGAAGCTTCGGAGGACTAAACCAGGGCTCTCGAAGAAGATAGAAGAGGAAGTAATGAAACTTCTCAAAGTGGGATTCATTGAAGTCTCGCAATACCCTGAATGGGTGGCCAACATAGTACCGGTCATGAAGAAAGACGGTCGAGTCCGAGTGTGTGTTGATTACCGGGATTTGAACAAGGCCAGCCCAAAGGACGACTTCCCATTGCCACATATCGATGTTCTCGTGGATAGTACCGCCGGATTTGAATTATTCTCTTTCATGGATGGTTTTTCTGGCTACAACCAGATAAGAATGAAGGATGAAGACAAAGAGAAGACGGCATTTATCACCCTATGGGGAACCTTTCATTATAAGGTCATGCCATTTGGACTAAAAAATGCAGGGGCAACTTACCAACGAGCCATGGTTACGTTGTTCCATGACATGATGCATGAAGAAATCGAGGTCTATGTTGACGATATGATTGCAAAAACCCGGCCTGGGAAAAGTCATGTTGAAACCCTCAAGAAGTTATTTGATCGTCTCCGTGAATTCAAACTCCGTTTAAACCCTGCCAAGTGCGTGTTCGGGGCAGCATCAGGAAAATTACTTGGGTTTACGGTGAGTAGTAAAGGGATCGAGATTGATCCATCTAAAGCCAAGGCAATATGTGAATTGCAACCTCCGTCGACAGTGAAGGAGGTCCGGAGTCTCCTAGGGAGACTGAATTACATTGCACGATTCATTTCCCAACTCTCGGAGACCGCTAAGCCATTCTTCAAACTCTTGAGGAAAAATGTACGAGTTGAGTGGAATGATGAATGTCGAGAGGCGTTCGATAAGCTGAAGCAATATTTGATGAATCCACCGGTTCTTGTCCCACCAATATCGGGGCATCCTTTGATTTTATACCTCACAATCCATAGTGAGTCACTCGGCGCAATGTTAGTTCAGAAAAGTCCTGTGGATCAGAAGGAACGGGCCATTTATTACCTCAGTAAAAAGTTCACTGTCTCGGAGCTAAAGTATTCTGATGCTGAAAAAACTTGTGTTGCGTTAGTATGGGTATTGCATAGACTGCGACAGTACATCTTGCATTACCAAACGTTTCTCGTGACTGAGAACGATCCCATCAAGTATTTATTTAATCAACCAGCTTTGGTGGGTAAGCTAGCCAAATGGCAGGTCTTGATTTCGGAATTCGACGTGCGGAGTCATGCCACAAAAATCGTTAAAGGCCGAGTGATTGCTGATTTATTGGCTGAGAATCCTAGAACCTTCAATGATGATGATTGTCCTCTCCGGATGATCGTATTTTGGCCATAAATGAAGATGCATGGTCCATGTTCTTCGATGGAGCGTGAACTTGTCCGGCCTGCATCGGGGCGTACTAATATCTCCAGACGGACAACACCACCCAGTTGCCGCGAAATTAATATTTCCATGCACTAACAATATTACTGAATACGAAGCTTGTATTCTCGGACTTCAAGCCGCAATTGAAATGGGAGTGGCCAAATTGAAGGTATATGGAGATTCTGCGCTGATCAAACTGTAGGTGAATGGAAGACCAGGGATGCCAAATTATTGCCATATCATAAGTACCTCGAAGAGTTGGTGAAAGAGTTCGATGAAATTTCATTTGACTACTTGGCTAGATCTCATAATCAGTTTGCCGATGCCTTGGCAACGTTGTCATCTATGTTGCAAGTTACTAATGGTTTAGAAGTTGAGCCTTTGAAAATTGAGGTTCTAGCCAAACCTTCTTATTGCATGGCCGTGAATGAAGAGCTTGATGAGAAGCCATGGTATGATGACATCATGAACTATATTCAAAAGCAGGAATTTCCTGAAGGGAGCACTCTAGCCGATAGAAAATACATAATGAAGATGGCCTCAAAGTTCTTCGTTAGTGGTAAGAATTTATACAAGAGATCTTATGATTCAGTTTTATTGAGATGCGTAGATGAAGCAGAAGCCACCCAAATCACGCAAGAAGTGCATGAAGGAGTTTGTGGCCCACACATGAATGGGCACATGTTGGCCAAGAAGATCATGAGACTAGGTTACTATTGGCTTGCACTGGAAAGCGACTGCATACAGCATGTTAGAAGTTGCCATCGTTGCCAAATTCATGGGCATAAAATAAATGTTCCTCCAATGGAGTTGCACCAGCTATTTGAACCATGGCCTTTCTCAATGTGGGGGATTGATGTAATTGGCCCAATAAACCCCAAAGCTTCAAATGGGCACCGATTCATATTTGTGGCAATAGATTATTTCTCAAAGTGGATTGAAGCCGCATCATATGCTAATGTCACGGCTCGAAACGCTGTGAAGTTTATTAAGCGTGACATAATCGCCCGTTATGGTGTCCCCGAAGCAATTGTCACTGACAATGGGACAAATCTGAATAACAAGTTCGTTGATGAGTTGTTCAGTGAGTTCAAAATCAAGCATTTGAATTCATCACCTTACCGCCCACAAATGAATGGAGCCGTTGAGGCAGCTAATAAGAACATCAAGAAGATCCTAGCTAAGACAGCCGAGAATTATCGAGATTGGCATGACAGTTACCCTTTGCTCTAATGGCGTATCGGACATCGATCCGAACATCTACCGGGGCAACCCCTTTCTCCTTAGTTTATGGCATGGAGGCAGTCTTGCTCGTGGAAGTAGAAATCCCCTCTTTGAGAGTCTTATCCCAAGTGGAATTGTCCGAGGCGTAATGGACACAACAAAGGTTTGAGCAGTTAAACCCGATTGATGAAAAAAGATTAAAAGCTCTTTGCCATGGTCGACGTATCAACAAAGAATAGCCAAGTCTTTCAATCGGAAGGTACGGCCGAGACACTTCGAAGTGAATGATTTAGTTCTAAGAAAGGTGTTGCCAATTTTTCCTGATCTTGGAGGCAAATTTGCTCCAAATTATAGCGGCCCGTATATGGTGAAGAGGGTACTCCCGGAGGTGCCTTAATCCTTACGTAAATGGATGGTCGTGAGTTTTCTAAACCCGTTAACTCGATGCTTTGTGAAGAAGTACTACCCTTGAAAGAATTTGTTGAAGGTACTCATTTCTTCGTTGAATTGTGTGGGAATGGATTGAATGAGATGAGAAGTAAGCCATGTTCCATACACATATCGAATTCATTTGATTCGGTATATCGACGTGTTGACCCAAAGTGTCGGTTCAATTAAATAAAAAGGAAATGCCTCGAGGACACCACCAGCGCCTTGGCCGGTGGCACGGGGAATGAAAAGGTCCGAGAGCGACCAGGGTTCGATCCTCGGAAATGACAACAAGTTTGCCAAAAAAACAAAAAAACAAAAAAACAAAAAAAAAAAATAATATTTTTTTTTACTAACCCTTTTCTTTCTTTTTGAGCTGCAAACTCTTTGTGTTCAAAGCTGATGAGTTCATGAAGTACTTGTGACCTTTCAAAGGAGAATTTTCCATTGATAGTTTTACCTGTTTAATTACCAATTTCACTGAGGATCGTCACCATCGATCAAGTTAATGAATGATGTGGAATGCATTGAACATGCTAAATGAGACATGTCGGGAAAAGAAAGGCAAGCCTTATCCTATACACAGTCCCTTGCTCATATACTGGTGAGACGAGTGTAGGAAATTTCATGTTTCTAAGGTAAAGAGTTTTCTCGCGAAAGGTACAATGATCGAAATAATGAGAGGCAGTTCATTCTCTATCCCAAACACTATGTGATCATCCATTGTTTAAACCCTTTTGAGCCCACGCACGTGAATAATTTTAAATTACCCCTGTCAAGAACCACCCCACATTGGGGCAAGTTGGAGGTAAGTCGACATCATGAGGTGAGGAATTTGATAGGAATATTCTTGCTCTCACTTGCATCAATCTTCAAGTATTGCTATTACATTGAATTCATACGATAATTCAAGTGCCTTAGGATGATGAAGAGCAGTTCTTTCTCTATCCTACACACTTTATCCATTGTGTAGCCCCTTTGAGCCTGTAAATTCATTTCATTTAAACCCAATTGGTGATCATCCCCCACCGGGGGCAAGACAAAAGGCAAATGTCCAAGCAACAAAATCCCAGTGCTGACAAAAATGAAAACTCTTCAAGAACCCAAAATGTTAAAGCATTACGTGGTTATTCAAAAACAAAACAAAACAAAACAAAACAAAACAAAGGGGGCATGAAAAAGCAGTGTGCCTGGTAAAAGCAAGGCCAATGTCCATGGAAAATGAAATGAGTCAAGATAAATGATTATCAGTTGTAAAAGGGTGTATTCCCAATGGAGTGGTACTCAAAGAACTCAAATGCTAAGTTTTTATAGTACCTACGAGGAAAATCCCAATGATGAAGAAGAAGACCGGTGACAATGCCAAGATGATCACCAATTCTCATCCCCCTATACACATTTTGGGCCTAATGATCCGTTCACTTCTTAATCCATGAACTTAACCTACGCTACGTCCCTTACAAAGTCTCTTCAGATTAGGGCACCGAAATTAACGTAGGAATTCATATGCTTAAAAGCATCGCTCGAAGAAGTGCGAACAAGACCATTTCTATCTCATTTCGCAGGTTTCTTGACTTGTAAACCCGAAGATGATTGCGAAGTATTGTTCTTTCATTAGCCTTGACTCGAAGAGTCCCTCTTTGTTGAACCATTGACCGAGCCTACATTACGGTCCGATAAAGACCTCTCAGATTGACCAGGTCGTACCGCTTGCGAGAATACTCGAACCCTTGTTGACATGATGAAAGTAAGATTGAGTGATTCCTGTGATCCGACATTAATGGTCGGGACAAAATAGCCTTCTTAATGAGAGTGAGCGAAAGTCCTTTCTAATTGAAAGTCTCTCATTTGATATTCTTAAAAATCCATGTCATGAGTGAAAATTGTCTTAAACGATGATTCTCCCCAGTGAAAATTTGGTGGTGCGAATATGGTAAAACCATCATGCATAAATCTTCATGGAATGGATAAAAGCTTCAGTGGATTTAGGAGTGTGCTGAATTGCTTACTTTTTTGGCAAATGCATGTATTTTTGCTCTAATCATGTCTGACAGGTAATGTTTCCTTGAAGACCCAAGAGCTCCCGACATTTATGTTGCCTTTCGTAAGCCTCGAGGTGAGAAACCTCCATGAATATTTGAAGTACATCCTCGATGTTCCAAAATTTCTGTTTACCAAGAGGTAAGTGACCTCACGAATATCCCAGGTTTGTCCTAGGTATTCCCAAATTCTTGATATATGCCTCAAAACTCTTCGTTAAGCATTTCACTCAGGATGTGAATGCTTTCCGATCTTTTTCGTTATACCTTAGTCTGGATCTAGGTATTTCGAATCATCTTAATCCAATATTCATCTCACCTAACATTGAGTGTCTATTGGTTAAGTTCCAAAATTCTTGACATCTCAGTCTGGATCTGGATGTCTTAAAACTCTTCGTTAAACATTTCACTTTGGATGTGAACGTTTTTCGATCTTTTTTGTTATACCTTAGTCTGGATCTAGGTATTTCGAATCATCTCAATCCAATATTCATCTCAGCTAACATTGAGTGTCTATTGGTTAAGTCCCAAAATTCTTGACATCTCGTCTAGATCCGGGATGTCTCAAAACTCTTCGTTAAACATTTCACTACGGATGTGAATGTTTTTCAATCTTTTCGTTATACCTTAGTCTCGGATCTAGGTATTTCGAATCTTCTTAATCCAATATTCATCTCACCTAACATTGAGTGTCTATTGGTTAAGTCCCGAAATTCTTGACATCTCACGGATCTCGGATGTCTCAAAACTCTTCGTTAAACATTTCACTCGGATGTGAATGTTTTTCGATCTTTTCGTTATACCTTAGTCTGGATCTAGGTATTTCGAATCATCTTAATCCAATATTCATCTCACCTAACATTGAGTGTTTATTGATTAAGTCCCAAATTTTTTGACATCTCAGTCTGGATCTGGATGTCTCAAAACCGTTCGTCAAGCATTTCATTCTGGATATGAATGCTTTCTGATCTTTCTCATTATACCTTAGTCTGGATCTAGGTATTTCGAACCCTCTTAATCCAATATTCATCTCACCTAACATTGAGTGTCTATTGGTTAAGTTCCCAAATTCTTGACATCTTAGGCTGGATCTGGATGTCTCAAAATTTTTCCCGTTTAGGCGACCGTAGAATGGTACGGGTCTTGGGAAAGCAGTTTCTTTGTGAAGTCATGTTACTATTCTAGGCGACCGTAGAATGGTACGGGTCCCTGGACATGTAACACCAACTATCTCGACTTACTCTACCCTCCTCGAAGGTAAGTTATTCCAGGTAAGTTCCTTTTATCACTGGCATTAGCATTTCCATGCATCATATAAATTGCATTTCAAAAAAAAAAAAAAAAAAAAAGCCAAAGTATCATCCATTGCATGTTCATGGTCAAAATTTAGGTATCATATCGTCTTTGAATGCAACCTCTGCGAGCTCACCTTCAAAGAGGGGCAGCTGTTGACACCTAAATTTTGACTAATAATTTAGTAATTAATTGCATAAAAATTTAGGGATTAATCTTTAACCCCTAAGAAAAATAGTAAAATTGCATTTCATGTAGCCGCATTTGCATTTGTACTAAGAGGACAACAAGAAGCGGGGCTCGCGGTCGATCGCATGCACAAAAGGATAGTCTCTCTTTCGCTGGTCTGAACATGCATAAAAAAAAAAAAATGATGACGAAAGAAGCTCTCGCACGTCAATTATCTATTCCTTATTAAGGCATGCACAAATTCGGTGGACGTGCGGATTCTGGGGGAAATCTTCAAAGAAGCAAAAGCAACCCATAATATTATATAATATATCAGCTTTGGTGGCACCAAGAAGAAACCTCCTCATTAATGCATCGCCATACACGCACGAAATGGGACAGGCGCTTGTTAGAATATTTCTTTGCTGAAGAACAGGGGGGGAAGAAGAGTGTCAGAAAGAGAGCTAAAAATATTCATTGGGAAGGGGCTCCTCCTTCGGACAAGAAAAAATGAAGTCAGGGGAAGATATTAAAAAATGAAGGGAGAGTTTGTCAGAAGAAAAGAAGATTAAAAAAGGGCAACGTTCAGCTTAAATTCTGGAAAAGTTGCGCTACATCTTGTCACAATAATGTTGGCTATCTTCGAGAGGCAATGGACGGCCTATAAATAAGACCACAAGAAGCCGCGTAGAGAAAAAGAAGAGGAACGAAAAATTTCCCTGAGAGGATTGTGAGAGCTATTTAAAAAAGAGATCCAGTGCGGAGAGAACCTGCAAAAAGAAAATATGAAGTCAGGGGGAGGAGATTAAAAAAAGAAAGGGAAAAAGCAGAGAGAGGAGGGCAGAGAGAGAAGTGACGTACAGCAGAGAGGGAAGAAAAAGAAACTAAAAAGAAAAGGGGACTGTTCATCGTCTTCTTCATGGAAGCCTCCCGTCGCCCCCTCCTCTCGTTCGCGCCGCCAGCCGCCGGGGCCGAGCTCCTGCGCCGCCGGCCCTCTTCGCGCCACCACCGTGCTAGCGCCACCGAACGCCGGCAGCCGAGCCACCTCCACAACTTTCCTCCTGCCGTCCGCTAGCCGTGCCGATCCACCGCGAGCCTCCTCGCCGCACCACCGAGCCCGCTTGCTGTTCTGCACCACCTGATACCCGCCGAAGTTCCGAGCTCCTCACCGAGCCCCCTGCTGCCGATTGCCTCGCTCGCCGACTCCCTGCCCATACCACGCGACGACCCCGACGCTGCTCCTGGCCCGCTCGTCGCCCACCGACAGCAAGCCTCGCTCCACTACCAGCAGCAGCTCGCGCCTCCGCCCGCTGATCCCCTCCGCCGGAGCTCCTTGCCGGTGTCTTTCCCCACCAAAGCTCGCCGAGACCAGACTCGAGGCAGATCTGCCCAACGCCGCCCCTGCTCAGCCCGCGTGGACCCGCGACGACCAGGTGCCCCCGCAGCTGCTACCGCCTCGCCTTGGCCGCTCGCCAGCCCCGCGTCCGCAACGCCTGGGCGCAGAGTGTTCCGCCGCCCGCCGCCCTTGCCGGACCCCCTCACCGGACCGACGGCCGGCTTCCGCTTGGAGACCCACGAGCAAGCCGTGCGTGGAAGCAAAACAAAAAGGAAAAAAAGAAAAAGCAAAATGGGAACATTAGGTAGTTTTTTATTATTATTATTATCATCTTATCTTTATTTTTATATAGTTTATAGTTTGTTTTTATATAGTTTTTTAGTGTGATTATTCATTAATGCATGATTGAGGTTCCAATGTAAAATAACCCCTCAAACTAGGGATTAGGAGTTTGATTTTCACGCCCGAAATCCGACTCACGATCTTGTGCAAAAATCGACAATCCAATCTCATGCCCGAGATTCGATTCGCGATTTAATTTAAAATTGACCGACCCGATCTCATGTGCGAGATATGGTTCGTCAATTTCGGGTATTAATCTTATCTTGATTGAATTGGATATTTTGCATAAAAAAATTCAAAAAAAATGCAAGTTAGATTAGGTCCAGGGTTAGCGTATTTTTTTTTTAATAAAATAACAAAAATCCAAAAAAAGCATTCATTCGAGATATTAGTCTTTTAGTTTTTTTTCCAGAATTGCACGTGTCAATCTAGAATTAGAATTTTACTTCAAATTTTTATAAAAAAAATCCCAAAAAAAATTAATTAATTTAGGTTGCTAGTTTTCTTAGGTTGCATGTTTAATTGTGTGCAAATTTTTAAAATTTCGAATTTTATATATATTAAAAAAAAAAAAAACAAAAAATCATCATGCATATTAGAATAGAATGCATGTCTCATAAATTAATTTCAATTTTTAGGATATATTGCATTTTTAGGAATAGAAATATCATGTGCACGTCATGTGGGATTAGGTTCATAAAATGCATGCCACGTAGAATTAGGCTCATTTAATTAAGAATTGACCGTCATTATAATTATGTCATTTTAATTTGCATATTTAATTATTGCATGTTCATTAAGAAAACAAATAATAATATTTTACTCATGTCATTTAGTTTAGAACACATTGTCATGCCATTCCATGTTAGATTAGTAGCATGCATTGCATATTGCATGATCCTCATTAAATAAGTGAAAACCCAAAAAAAAAAAAGGGGAAATTGCCTGTTAATTAGAAATCATATCTAGGTCTGTTGATGTGGATTCCGATCTAACAATGCAGATGCTTTCGTTGCTATGAGGTAAGTCATGCAATTTATTCATCGCTTTCTTGGGTGTTAAATTGGTGGTTTGCGCATCCGCATGATCACCTCACATGTTAGGAAAGTGAATTAAAATCAATCCAAGCTGCCTGCAAATCATGTTTTTTTTAAAAGAGAAAGGTACCGAAAGGGCGTTAGAGAAATCTAGCGTAACCAAGTCCCCGAACTCATTTAATCTCTGGTTCGTAGAAGTGAAGTAATTCTCCCATTACTTTACTTGGGTTTCTAATCGACCTACCAAAAATAGATTAGTGGCGACTCCTAATTGAAAAATCAATTACATGTTAAGAACTTAAACCCTAAGTCGCGAATTGGTATGGGCTTGGGAGAGCCCGAGCTAAGTCTAGGCTTAGCAATCCATTAGCCGAACCCTTAGGTGGTCCAAACCCGCTTCGGGGTGGTCGCGATAGTTTCATAGAAAGAGAGCGATTGTGCACGCCAATAGGCTGAGACGACAAGTATAAGAAAAGAAAGTGTATGAACATGTAGAAGCACGACGAGCAAGTCATTTTGTTCGAAACAGAGATAACTTTGTTTTGATGAGCAGTGCAAGAGAGGGTGAAGCAGATTTTATAGGTGCGCTGGGTGCCTAGGGATATGAACACGCCTCATCTCAAGTTGGGATGCATCGAACCAATGATTTTTAGAGTGATGAAACACGTGCTGTACCTCTGAATATTCAGGCGCGTGAGCATTGCCTTGTGCAGTGCCTTCGCGTGTAGCTGCATGGAAGACTTGCGTCAATCGTGGAGGAAGCAGCGAAAAAGTATGTGAAATGGTAATATTTGACCATTGGTTTGGTAAAAAAATCTGACATGGTGACAGTAAAAGAAAGAAATGAGAAAGTTTGACTAATCAACAAAAGGAGAAAGTGGACGTAAATAATTGAGGTTCATCCGAGGAGACTTGAAGGGTCAACCGAGGCACTCTCCATGTGGATTTTGCGTATCAATTCAATTTTTATGAATTTTATGAACTTTAAAATCTCTAATGCTAGAAAATCTCTAATTCTTATCCATATTTTGGTGATTTAATTGATGTACACAAAAAAAAAAAATAGATTCAGGAATATTATGGTAATTAATATTTGAAAGTGGTCGACCATATATATCAAAGATCCGGGGGAGGTTAAAAGCTATTTTATTCTTATATCTCTTTTTCTCAATTTAAGTTATATTACCTGAAAAATCTTATTACCAAAATGAGAATAAAGTCCTACATCATGGTTAATTATACAATAATTACTTATCACTATCAATGAGGCCCATTTTGTAATACTACAAGTAATTGTCACAAAAGTAAAAACATGACGAGTATGAGAGAGTGAAACACATTTTATAGGTGGTGCTTGGTGCCTTGTGATATGAATGTGTGTGTCCTTGGGTCACTAATGAGGAATGTCATTTACGTTGTGTAATGTCTTCGGGAAAATTAAGACGGTTCATAGTGTTTTTGAATAGCGTTACTTATTTTTCTATCATACGAATATCCAAAAAAAAATTCTATCACCCATCTATTTAATCAAAATTTCAAGCTTAATCTTTAAGGCAACATCTTTTGTGTCCGAATGGACAAATACTTTTACTTCATTTCTCACATTCAATGAATAACAACCCCATATAACATAATGTAAAAATCATCGACGGGTAATAGCAAAGAAGAGAACAGACACATGTCGAAACACGTTTATCAATGAAGGAATACGATTTACGTGTGTAGAGTAAAGGAGATTGTCTAACATTTGAGCATATTTGACCATTGGATTGGTCAAAAAGTCAAACATGGTGACAACAAAAGAAAAATGAGAAAGTTCGACTAGTCAACAAAAGGAAAAAGGGATGTGAATGGCCAAGTTGGCCTCGCCTGAGGTTGGTGAGGTTGACCTTGCTAGCCTTCACCTCTGGCTAGTCGTCTAGGTTTGGCGAGCCAAATCAACTAGAGGAAGAAGAGAAGAAAAGAAAAAGAAAAAGAATGAAAAAATCGAAAAAATATTAAAATATTATTAAAAATTATCCAGATCAGCAACAATAATGTGAGATGCCTAACATTTATGTTAGTGTTTTTCGGTCAAAATTGATGTAATGAACTTAATTGGTAAAACTGCTGACTTTGGACTTTCTCCCTCTCGTGAAGGGGAGAAGTTCGAATCCCCAAGACATCGTAGGTGGACTTACCCACTTCACGGAGGTGGTAGGTTCCTCCGTGGGGCCCCGTGTTTGCCCCGCCGCCCATCGGCTTATGGGTTTTCCTAGGTCATCAAAAAAATAAAAATTAATTGGTAAAATGTAAAAAGATTTATGACTCAATTAGTAAAATTGAAAAGTTTAGGACTAAACTAGCAAATGTAATAAGCTTAGGACTTTTGGACAATTTTCCATCTATGTAACTATTAATTTTTTTTTTTTTTAAAGAAGAAGATGGATACACAAAAGCCATTTACCACATGGCACTCTCATGTGAGTTTTGCGTAACAAATTAATTTCATGATCACTTAAAAATCTCTTATCCTAGAATCTCTATTTTTTAATGCTTATTTCATTAACAATTTTCTAACAGCTATGCAAGAAATAGTATATGTGCGTGTATTTCTATAATCAAATCCTATCAAATCTCCTATTCTTATGCATATTTTGGTGATAAAACGGAAAATTTGGGCAATGCACATGAATCTCTCGGTGCATGACAGCATCACTTATTGATTGAAAATTCAGCCCATAGATCTGTATTTTCCTAGAGGTTTGCAGACCAAGGGATCATATAACAACAAGATGTGACAGCAGCAAAAAAAAAAAAAAAAAAAGTCCATGAAATGGTACAATTTGAGGGTGGAAATTGAAGACTTTGGTTGCTTATTAGAATAGTAGCAATAAAGTCTATGAAATGTGCGATTTGAAGGTTGAAATTAGGGGTAAGCGAGCATGTTGCATTGCACGTTACGATGCATCAAAATCAATGACTTTGTCAGTGATAGAATACTCAAAATATGGGCAATGTATATGAATCTTTAGGTGCATGAGGATGACCTTGCGCAGTGTCGTGTGGGTCTAGCTACCGGGGACCACGAGGAAAAGCTTCGTGCCCAAATTGATAAAGAGGTTTGTAATTGCATGGAAGACTTTGGGTCAGCCAACGGTTAGTCCAAAAATTTCCAAATCAGAGGGTGTCATACGCAATATGTGATGGTCCCCTTCACAAAAAGTCTCTCCGTGGAAAAATAAGATAAAGGGCTTGTGTGGTTAACAAAAAGTTTTGAGGTTCTTCCCTCCATTCTAAGCAAATGTATCACATTCATAAGTTGTGACAGCGGCAAACAAGTTGATGACAGGTTACGAATTGGGGGTTCAAATCGAAGACTTTGAATGCTCATTTAGCCCCTCTCTTTTGCCCAATAACTACTTTGGGTTGGACCTATTTGTTTGTGATATTAGTGCTGTTTTCAATCTGAATGCATGATCTACAACGTTTTCATTTGGTCATTACTGAGGAATGTATTTTCCATGATGTAATGCTTTGAAGAGATTAAGACTCTTCAAAACGTTGAACAGTCTTCACTTATTGAGAGGGACAATAGAGGTGGAATTGGCCCTTGTCTTCTGCAAATTGTTGGGATCAGACAATCATGGACGTTTGGATGGTGCAATAGCCTAACATTGTTGCCTAAGATTTTCCTAGTGTTTGTTTTGTTTATGCCAAAATGAATAGAAACCAAAGGCAAAAAATATATTGTCGTTGGCACCATTGAGATCTAGAAAATAAAAACAAAGAAGCAAAAGATAACCTTTCCCAATGAGTTTCATCATCGAGAGTCAGTAACGAAGGGACGTTATCTGAGCAAAGCTAAGATCTGGATGTGAGAGTACGGTAGATATGTAATAATTTTTGCAAGAAAAAGAAGAATTAGGTTCACTTTACCTTCAACTCAAATCGATGTTTGACATGTAAGTAATCAAAAACAGAACTAAGTTTTCCCCACTGTTCAAGATAAAGAGTATGCATTTTATAAGTCGTGATAACAGCAAACAAATCTATGCAGTGGGACAAATCGAGGGGAGAGATAAAGACTTTGGTTGCTCACAGAAAATGCATTTACTTTTCAATTGCTTGTTTGTTTTGTCTCTGTCTCTGAAATAAATAGAAAACAGAGAAAACCTAAACTATGTTGTTGGCACCATCAAGATCCTTCATTCATTGTGCAAACAATGCTCATCGGTTCACAAGGGAACAATAAATTTATTACATTCACTCCCAAATTCAATCACGATAATTTGTGCAAATCTCAAGTTCCGTCTTTTTCAAAAAAAAAAAAAAAGGAACTTTGCTAGAAATTTTTCCGAAGGAACTTACTTTAAAGGCACGTTGGTCTGTATTTGCTGAACAATAGGAAAATCATTTACTGATATTAGTTACAGGGAAATTAGGAAATAGATGTTTGAGAACAAGTCTCGAGTGCAATCGGAGTCCCAAGTTTGGTGTCAGAGACCTAGGTTCAAGCGCAAGTTCCAGGCTCGGACATGGGGAACAATCCAGGTAACATGGACCCACAGACGCTTGACCTTCTTGAGATCCTCCGTTCTAACCTTCTTGGCATCCCCAGGCATTACAATGCAGCAAACAAGGTCCCAATTTGCCAAAGTGAAAAAAAGGTGAAATTTATGGGAGGAAAGATTATTCAAAAAATCCTAAACCTATTACACTTTTGCCAATTCAATTATAAATTTATTAATTTTGCTAATTAAATTCTAAACATTTTCATATTTTGTCAATTGAACCATTTGATCGAATTTGGCTAGAAATTGTTGAAGTGGGTGTCGGCACACCGGCCGTCCTACATGGTATGATTGACGTTGACGTACATAATTCTTAATAATATTTATTTATTTATTTTAATACCGAGGATCTGGCCTAGCTTACTTTACGGGAACACAACACCAATTATACATCGAGGGAAACTGGCCCAGCAACCTAACGCCAAGCCCCCTCGCTTAAATCAGAGAACCATTCAACTGACCTAGTGGGGCAAGCCTCCACTAGGAAAAAGGGGGAGGAAGAAAGGGAAAAGAAAAAAATGAGAAGAGAAAAGGAAGAAAGAAAAATAAGGAAAAAAGATAAAAGAGAAAAAAAAAATGAAAAATTAATAAAAAATTTGAAACTTTGAAAATATTATTAAAAAATATTTGCTTCATCGCCAATTATATTACATAGGATAGTTGGCATTTACACTAACCACTTCTGGTCAAAATTGGACGAATGTACTCAATTAATAAAACGCGAAAATGTTTACGACTCAATTGATAAAATGAAAAATTTATGACTAAATTGATAATAATACAAAATGTTTATGACTTTTTGGACAATTTTCTTAAATTTTCGTAACCCATCATCAATCATCCATCATCCATCATAGGCAATTCAATGATGGATCTACTTTGCTCTGGGCTCGATTGTTATATCCATATTGCCTATTTGAGTAGAAATAAAGCATAATGTTTGCGATTGTCTATTTGGTATGGCATTTTATTGTGCAATTACACAACGTTTCATCTTAACTAAGCACAAAGACACGGTGCAATGTGATTTCTTTCTCGGCTACATGATGTTTCATTATGTTTGAGTGAAATAGTACCTTTAAGCAAAAAAAATTGCACTATTTCATTCGGACAAGGTAACTGTAAAATGAAAATGCTCTTATCACTATTTGAATGACAAAAAAACACGCTCATGCTCCGAGACGGTCGTCGACCACCATGGAAACTACCTTGACAATGAGTTAACAACGTAGCCAATGAATTATCAGACAAAAATATCCCTGATGATTTCTGGAATTTAAGACATGGTAACAACATCGCCAATGAATCATCAAACCATTGGACATCCACTTCCCACTACAACTTCAACAAGGTCTAAATCTCAATACAAGATGTCAAGCAAAAACATCAAGCCCAATAATTTCACTTGCCCTGCTACCAAACTAACACAACTAAAGCATTATAGCACGATAAAACAAGAGAATAATCCTTCTCCTGCCCAATCTCAGGTATTTATATGCCCCAAAAAACCACACAAATTATTATCAGCTCTTGCCAAATGAGCTCCTTTCTCCTTCAGCAAACCAGCAACCTTACCACAAACAACATACTCTCGAAAAGCTTCTCAGCGCAGGGAACTCTACAAATGTGAACTATAGTATTTCTTTCCTTCCATGAGTAATAAATGACACCATTCCATGCCATCTTTCATAAGACTTTCCAGAGACCTCCCCTTTGATGTCTGCAACACCCACATAAACTCAGCATCACAATCGCCAACAAAACCTCCCACACCACATAGCTGCAAAAGCCTACTTCATTTTTCAGAGGAAAAAGAACATTCAAAGAACAAATGTCTTCTTGATTCGGGCTTCAATCCACAGAGGACACAAATATCATTCACATTCTGCCATTTGCAAAATCTATCACCAGTCTGCTGCAACTTGGTAAGGATAGCAAGCCAAGATACAAAGCAAAATGTCGGCACATTTGGATTAAACCAAATTAGCCTCTGCCAAGTTAACTCGGCCTTCTTCTCCCTAGTTAAGCTCCAACCATCAGCCTGAGTGAAGTCACCAGATTTCAAGCCTAAGAAGACCACTCTATCCAGTTGAGACTTGAGAGAGGCATTAAAGTTCCACACAGCTCAACCTGAATTTCAACCAGATCATCTGGTCTAGCAGTGGTTTTGCCAAACCACTCATTTCCTCTTGTTCACGCTCATTTCCTCTCTCAAAGCATAGAAGTAATGACGTTTAAAGATTTCGACAAGAAATTCGAAATCGACCTAGTCAGGCTGTACCCAAGCAGTTTGCCGGTATCTATGGTATGATTTTTGTTTCCGAATCATGGTTATGTGAAAAGGTTGCTCCTTATATTGAAACCAAAACATATGGCCGAGATTGTAATCACTACTATCCAGTAATGAAGTATACTGATATTTAAGGGCACATCTGCCAAGAAAGCAACAAATCATGTTCCGAAGCGCGAACAAACGAAAATATTCGAGTAAGAAATAAATTACAGCCTACCCCTACATTTGATTCGCCATCCTCGCGATCTTCTCTGCTCCTTCATTGCCTGCTTGAGCAACTTTTCTTCTGCTCTTTAGCGGAGAAAGCCCCCGAATCCGACAGTACCTCGTCCTCCTCCACGAATCGGAACAATCCATCGGCGAAGAGTCTGGATCGTACTTCGTGGTGGACTTCCAACCGATTTCTCGTCCGGATTTCACTTTGGCAGCGGGAAAATTGCGTCCTCCGAGGAGCAGTTGATGGCGGCGATTTGGCTTGAGGATGAAGAGGTCTTCCACCGCGGAGTCACCTCACCGCGGAGTCGTCGGTGTCGGAAAGGTAGGAGAAATCAGCCATGGCTGCTCTTGTGATTGCGGTTGCGAGGGTTTTGTTGGGTTCTTGCAGACTCTGCTTCTGCTCTGTTAACGCGAACGGTGGGGAGGGAATTGTGCTCAACCGGGAGCTTCTCATCGACTTCCTCGAAGAACTCTCGATCCCAAGTGATCATGGCGTCGCATGCTTGGAGCTCGAAGCTACGCGGGGCGGCAGATGACGACAGGGATGGGAAATCACGCCTGCAAACAAGGAGGAGAGAGGCGGAGATTATAGCGGCAGAATGTTTTTTTATGGGAATCGTTTGGTACAGTTCTGGTATGCGAATTGTGTCCTAAATGTCACTTCAAAGGTCGGATTAGAGCCCACTAAATTGCATTCGGTTGTGAGAGCACCGTAATCTTGTTATTGATCGTTTTACTGGAATTTGTAATCTGGTGTTCAATAAAAGTACTTTTGCTTGAACATTGATATAAAGAGAAAAGGTGCACATAAGCTTGTTAGAGTTAATAATGGCTTTATGAAAAACAAAAACAGAGAACTTAAATTTTCGTTAGAGAGGAAGTGCACAAATGTGATTTATCCGAAGAAAGTGAAGGTTTGAGAGATGTTAAAGGAAAAAACCACTAAAAGCCCAAATTTTGCTAACAAATTTACTTTAAATTTTTTTATATAACATAAAAATTCCAGACTTTACAAACTATAATATATTTACCCGAACTTTTTTTTTTTTTTCATGACATAAAAAACTCCAAACCTGTAGAGAAAGCAGCAAAAAAACATAAGAAATGGTAATAATTAAGGTCAAAGTTGAAGACTTAGGTTGCTCTGTGTTGGACTTCTTTGTTCGTGACGTTAGTGCCGTTTTGACTTTGAATTCATGACCTGTGGACACTTCCTTGGGTCAACGATTAGAAATGTAATTTTTGTTGTGCAATGCGTTTGGAGGAATCAAGGCTGTTTAGAGTTTGGAAGAGTCTTGCTTATTGAGAGCGAGAATAGAGGTAGAATAAATGTAATTGTATATGTTCAATACAGTTTGTATTGTGCGATAGACGGAAACTTGATTTATCAGCAAAAATTCAGGTGAACATATCAAATGATCCTTCTTTGAGAAAAAAAAAAAAAAGATTAAACAGACAAATCAAATGACATTAACTAAGTACATGATTAGCAAGCGTGGTAAGAAGTTTAGAAAATTCTCTTGTGCTATGTTGGTTCTCAGCATAATATGCTGCTTTGTGAGAGAGAATTTGATTTTTTTTTACTGTACAAACATAAAAGAAGATCCGAAAACCAAAAATGATATGTATATTTTTCACGAGAATCATTTGTTGTGGTTCTTGTCTAATCAATCTCCAAATGCGGATTTTGCTTCAAATGTCAATACAACTATTGTCTGTATAACTTGTGAGGTGACAAACAACTAAAGCAAATGATTGAGGTGTGGATGAGAGTCAAGATTTGCATAAGGTTATGAGAACATTGTACCATTGCTACTGAATGTTTTACTAGAATCCGTAAACGGGTTTCAGCAAGTGATGTGAACCCTGGACAGAAAAGATCCTTGTGCAATTCAGATTTGAGTATTCAATAGTAATACTTTTGCTTGATCATTGATAGGAAAAGGCATACATAAGCTAGGTTTACAAGCTGACAATTGCTTCAAGAGATTAGCTGAAGAAAATGAAGTTTGATGTAAATAACTGTAAAGATACTACCGAGAAGCAAGTACATTTGAGAAAAAGGAGATACCCAGCTCACTTTTTAAGGGAGTTCTAATATCTGCATAAATTGAGAAACGTGCCTGACCACGAGTTCCTACCTCTCCTAGGCTGCCTCCGACTAGGCCGTTGCCTTCTCCTAGCATTTCCTTCAAACCAATCATGTTTCCAAGAGATGAATGCATTTCCGATGACCACTCCAATCACTAAGCCGCTCCCATACCCCATAAGAACAATTTTCCAATTGAGTTCAATTGGTGATCCCAAGTCTTCTTCTTGGTAGGTTGAAGGTTGACATTTCGTGAATATGAAGTCCCCACACAATCCCAAGTTTCCTTCAAAAGAGTCATTTGAAAACGTATCGAACTGTTTCCCTCTTGGCACAGACCCGGTCAAATTGTTATAAGACAGGTTTAGGAAAGAAAGGAACCCGAGTTCTATTAGCTTCTGAGGGATTTGTCCAGAGAGTTTATTTCGAGAAAGGTCTAATGACTCAAGCGCCGTGAGATTCCCTAACGATGATGGGATGTAACCAGTGAAGGAATTATTGGAAAGGTTAAGCCCTTGCAATCCTTTGAAATCGCCTATGACACTGGGGATCTCTCCTTTTAACAAATTGCTGGAGAGGTCAATGATCGTTAAGACTCTGGGTACCTTTGGGTAATACGATTTGAGCCCTTTGTAAATCACCATCATGGAAAAATCGTAATTGCCATAGTAGGTGAACGCAAGGAATGCTGACGGATATAGATCTTCATACATGTATGTAAAGTTCCGCGTCTCGAATTTCATGGCATTCCAAGACTGAAAGAATTCCATGGGCAACTTACCGATGAATGCATTAGAAGAGAGGTCAAGTATCCGCAACTTAGGGAACGCATGACTCAATTGAGGTCTCTCTATAACACCGTGGAATTTATTGGATCGCAAAATAAGGATATGAAGCTCCGGTAGTGATCCCAACCATGATGGGAAGGTGTCCATGATAAGATTGTTTGCAAAGTTGATGAACTCGAGCTTTTTGCAATTGGCTAAGGACCTCGGTAAATTACCTTGCAACTGGTTATCACTCAAATCAATCATCGTCAATTGCATCCCCCTCACTGAGAGTTCTGGAATGCTCCCGTGGAAATTGTTGCCTTTTAGGTTCAATACCAGGAGTGATTCGCTGATATTGCCCAAACAAATAGGAAGCACACCGGTCAAATTGTTAGAAGACAAGTCTAGTGTGATTGCTAAACTCAAATTGCAGATCCATGCTGGCAATGCTCCCGTCAAGTTGTTGTTAGATACTATATAGGACATTGTTGACGACGGTGCTTCGGGGGGTGGTCCTTTCAACATGTTATGAGAGAGGTCTATCGTGTACTCATATAAAGCATGCATCGGGTAATATCGATCAAGACCAATTAAGAAGTTATGAGAGAGATTCAAGTAGACCATGCTATTAAAACTGCCATTCCATACCCAAAAGGGCACTTCGCTAATGTTGTTGCTGGACAAGTCCAACCATTGAATATCCTCTTGGTTTTGTAAGAATGCCGGAAACTCGCTTAAATTGCATGAAGCGAGTCCTAAGGCTAAAAGCTGTGGAAGAATGAGATTTGCACTACTTGTGTAGCATGATAGCCTGTTATATGATAGTTGCAGCACTTGCAATCGTTTGTACTTGTGAAAGTTGTCTAGCTCAAGAGTACCATTGAAGTTGTTTTTGAAAAGGCGGAGGTAGTTGAGATTTTGAAGTTGAGAGATTGATGAAGGTATCTCACCGTGGAAGTTATTGACTGCAAGGTCAAGCTCGACCAGTTGAGTCATGTTCATAAGCCAAGACGGTATAGAACCCGATAGTTGATTACTTCTGAGGTTCAAAGTAGTTAGCTGAGTGAGGTTCATGAGCTGAGATGGGATAGCACCGCTTAATTGGTTGCCATCTAAGTTTAACCAATAAAGCTGAGACAAGTTTCCAATTGAAGGTGGAATCTCGCCATATAAATTGATCGTTCCGAGTGCCAAATATGTGAGCTTCTTCTTCTTCCAAACCCAAGAAAGAGAGGAAATGGACTGGGTAGTGAATGGATTCCCTGAGACATCCAGGTATTTGAGGTTGCTAAGATTAGCAAGTGAAGCCGGGATGGATCCTAAGAATTCGCAGTTGCTTACATCGAGATTGCTCAAGGAAGGAAGGATTCCAATTGAGGAGGGTAGCTCCCCAGAAAAGCTCGTGGCTGGCAGTCCCAGCTCTTCAAGAGGACTGCTTGAGTTAAAGTCCGACAATCGGCCTGTGAGAGCTTCGTTGCCACCCACATCTAGATATCGCAGCTTCGGTAAATGAAAAATGGTAGATGGAAAAACACCGCGCAGGTCGCACCGAGACATGTCCAGCCTTCTCAGTGATGACAGATTCGCTAGAGTGTTGGGCACTTGGGATGAAATTTTGACGGAACCAAGGCAAAGTTCTTCCAGGCTAGTCATATTTTGAGCTAGGCTTCTCAGGCCCAGTGCTTTCATCTCCAACGGATGTGTAGAAATAGGATGATATGGATCATATAAAAAATAATTGTCACACAAGTTGAGGTACACCAACCTCGTCAGCTTGAAGATTTCTGTGGGGACTTGGCCAGAATAAAAGGAAAAAGAGAGGTCGAGATGAGTCAATCTCGAGAGATCTCCAACTCGGGACGGTATTTGAGAGTAGAAGTGATTGTCACTGAGATCAAGCTTTTCAAGATGAGTAAGCTGGAAGAGGGTACTGTTGTTGTCGATAGAACCACTGAGAGAACTACTTCCCAGATCGAGAACAATAACATGGCCCGTGTTCTCATCACACTCGATCCCATCCCAGGAGCAGCAATCCTGACTAATTTTCCAAGATAGAGTCTTGGTGGTGTCATATCTCTCTTTAAATTGCAGCAATGCAGACATTTCGTCTTCGAGACACAGAGGTTTCGTAGAAAGAGAGAGATTGTGCGCGCCAATAGGCTGAGACGACAAGTATAAGAAAAGAAAGAGTATGAACATGTAGAAGCACGACGAGCAAGCCATTTTGTTCGAAACAGAGATAACTTTGTTTTGATGAGCAGTGCAAGAGAGGGTGAAGCAGATTTTATAGGTGCGCTGGGTGCCTAGGGATATGAACACGCCTCATCTCACGTTAGGATGCATCGAACCGATGACTTTTAGAGTGATGAAACCCGTGCTGTACATCTGAATATTCAGGCGCGTGAGCATTGCCTTGTGCAATGCCTTAACGTGTGGTTGCATGGAAGACTTGCGTCAATCGTGGAGGAAGCAGCATAAATGTATGTGAAATGGTAATATTTGACCATTGGATTGGTAAAAAAATCTGACATGGTGACAGTAAAAGAAAAAATGAGAAAGTTTGACTAATCAACAAAAGGAGAAAGTGGACGTAAATAATTGAGGTTCATCCGAGGAGACTTGAAGGGTCAACCGAGGCACTCTCCATGTGGATTTTGCGTATCAATTCAATTTTTATGAATTTTATGAACTTTAAAATCTCTAATGCTAGAAAATCTCTAATTCTTATCCATACTTTGGTGATTTAATTGATGTACGGGATAATAATCAGGATAGGGAAAAAAAAAAAATAGATTCAGGAATATTATGGTAATTAATATTTGAAAGTGGTCGACCATATATATATCAAAGATCCGGGGAGGTTAAATGCTATTTTATTCTTATATATCTTTTTCTCAATTTAAGTTATATTACGTGAAAAATCTTACTACCAAAGTGAGAATAAAGTCCTACATCATAGTTTATTATACAATAATTACTTATCACTATCAATGAGGCTCATTTTATAATACTACAAGTAATTGTCACAAAAATAAAAACACGACGAGTATGAGAGAATGAAACACATTTATAGGTGGTGCTTGGTGCCTTGTGATATGAATGTGTGTGTCCTTGGGTCACTAATGAGGAATGCCATTTATGTTGTGTAATGTCTTTGGGAAAATTAAGATGGTTCATAGTGTTTTTGAATAGCATTACTTAATTTTCTATCATACGAATACCCAAAAAAAATTTCTATCACCCTTATATTTTATCAAAATTTCAAGCTTAATCTTTAAGGCAACATCTTTTGTGTCCGAATGGACAAATACTTTTACTTGGCATTTCTCACATTCAATGAATAACAACCCCATATAACATAATGTAAAAATCATCGACGGGTAATAGCAAAGAAGAGAATAGACACATGTCGAAACACGTTTATCAATGAAGGAATACGATTTACGTGTGTAGAGTAAAGGAGATTGTCTAACATTTGAGCATATTTGACCATTGGATTGGTCAAAAAGTCAAACATGGTGACAACAAAAGAAAAAATGAGAAAGTTCGACTAGTCAACAAAAGGAAAAAGGGATGTGAATGGCCAAGTTGGCCTCGCCTGAGGTTGGTGAGGTTGACCTTGCTGGCCCTCATCTCTGGCCAGTCGTCTAGGTTTGGCGATCGACTAGAGGAAGAAGAGAAGAAAAGAAAAAGAAAAAGAAAAAGAAAAAAAATGAAAAAATCGAAAAAATATCAAAATATTATTAAAAATTATCCAGATCAACAATAATGTGAGATGCCTAACATTTATGTTAGTGATTTTTGATCAAAATTGATCTAATGAACTTAATTGGTAAAACTGCTGACTTTGGACTTTCTCCCTCTCGTGAAGGGAGAAGTTCGAATCCCCAAAGCATATCGTAGGTGGACTTACCCGCTTCACGGAGGTGGTAGGTTCCTCCGTGGGCCCCAGTGTTTGCCTGCCAGCTATCGGCTTATGGGTTTTCCTAGGTCATAAAAAAAAAAAATTAATTGGTAAAATGTAAAAAGATTTATGACTCAATTAGTAAAATTGAAAAGTTTAGGACTAAACTAGCAAATGTAATAAGCTTAGGACTTTTGGACAATTTTCCATCTATGTAACTATTAATTTTTTTTTTTTTTTAAAGAAGAAGATGGATACACAAAAGCCATATACCACATGGCACTCTCATGTGAGTTTTGCGTAACAAATTAATTTCATGATCACTTAAAAAAATCTCTTATCCTAGAATCTCTATTTTTTAATGCTTATTTCATTAACAATTTTCTAACAGCTATGCAAGAAATAGTATATGTGCGTGTATTTCTATAATCAAATCCTATCAAATCTCCTATTCTTATGCATATTTTGGTGATAAAAGGAAAATTTGGGCAATGCACATGAATCTCTCGGTGCATGACAGCATCACTTATTGATTGAAAATTCAGCCCATAGATCTGTATTTTCCTAGAGGTTTGCAGACCAAGGGATCATATAACAACAAGATGTGACAGCAGCAAAAAAAAAAAAAAAAAAAAAGTCCATGAAATGGTACAATTTGAGGGTGGAAATTGAAGACTTTGGTTGCTTATTAGAATAGTAGCAATAAAGTCTATGAAATGTGCGATTTGAAGGTTGAAATTAGGGGTAAGCGAGCATGTTGCATTGCACGTTACGATGCATCAAAATCAATGACTTTGTCAGTGATAGAATACTCAAAATATGGGCAATGTATATGAATCTTTAGGTGCATGAGGATGACCTTGCGCAGTGTCGTGTGGGTCTAGCTACCGGGGACCACGAGGAAAAGCTTCGTGCCCAAATTGATAAAGAGGTTTGTAATTGCATGGAAGACTTTGGGTCAGCCAACGGTTAGTCCAAAAATTTCCAAATCAGAGGGTGTCATACGCAATATGTGATGGTCCCCTTCACAAAAAGTCTCTCCGTGGAAAAATAAGATAAAGGGCTTGTGTGGTTAACAAAAAGGTTTGAGGTTCTTCCCTCCATTCTAAGCAAATGTATCACATTCATAAGTTGTGATAGCGGCAAACAAGTTGATGACAGGTTACGAATTGGGGGTTCAAATCGAAGACTTTGAATGCTCATTTAGCCCCTCTCTTTTGCCCAATAACTACTTTGGGTTGGACCTATTTGTTTGTGATATTAGTGCTGTTTTCAATCTGAATGCATGATCTACAACGTTTTCATTTGGTCATTACTGAGGAATGTATTTTCCATGATGTAATGCTTTGAAGAGATTAAGACTCTTCAAAACGTTGAACAGTCTTCACTTATTGAGAGGGACAATAGAGGTGGAATTGGCCCTTGTCTTCTGCAAATTGTTGGGATCAGACAATCATGGACGTTTGGATGGTGCAATAGCCTAACATTGTTGCCTAAGATTTTCCTAGTGTTTGTTTTGTTTATGCCAAAATGAATAGAAACCAAAGGCAAAAAATATATTGTCGTTGGCACCATTGAGATCTAGAAAATAAAAACAAAGAAGCAAAAGATAACCTTTCCCAATGAGTTTCATCATCGAGAGTCAGTAACGAAGGACGTTATCTGAGCAAAGCTAAGATCTGGATGTGAGAGTACGGTAGATATGTAATAATTTTTGCAAGAAAGAAGAATTAGGTTCACTTTACCTTCAACTCAAATCGATGTTTGACATGTAAGTAATAAAAAACAGAACTAAGTTTTCCCCACTGTTCAAGATAAAGAGTATGCATTTTATAAGTCGTGATAACAGCAAACAAATCTATGCAATGGGACAAATCGAGGGGAGAGATAAAGACTTTGGTTGCTCACAGAAAAATGCATTTACTTTTCAATTGCTTGTTTGTTTTGTCTCTGTCTCTGAAATAAATAGAAAACAGAGAAAACCTAAACTATGTTGTTGGCACCATCAAGATCCTTCATTCATTGTGCAAACAATGCTCATCGGTTCACAAGGGAACAATAAATTTATTACATTCACTCCCAAATTCAATCACGAGAATTTGTGCAAATCTCAAGTTCCGTCTTTTTCAAAAAAAAAAAAAGGAACTTTGCTAGAAATTTTTCCGAAGGAACTTACTTTAAAGGCACGTTGGTCTGTATTTGCTGAACAATAGGAAAATCATTTACTGATATTAGTTACAGGGAAATTAGGAAATAGATGTTTGAGAACAAGTCTCGAGTGCAATCGGAGTCCCAAGTTTGGTGTCAGAGACCTAGGTTCAAGCGCAAGTTCCAGGCTCGGACATGGGGAACAATCCAGGTAACATGGACCCACAGACGCTTGACCTTCTTGAGATCCTCCGTTCTAACCTTCTTGGCATCCCCAGGCATTACAATGCAGCAAACAAGGTCCCAATTTGCCAAAGTGAAAAAGGTGAAATTTATGGGAGGAAAGATTATTCAAAAAATCCTAAACCTATTACACTTTTGCCAATTCAATTATAAATTTATTAATTTTGCTAATTAAATTCTAAACATTTTCATATTTTGTCAATTGAACCATTTGATCGAATTTGGCTAGAAATTGTTGAAGTGGGTGTCGGCACACCGGCCGTCCCTACATGGTATGATTGACGTTGACGTACATAATTTTAATAATATTTATTTATTTATTTTAATACCGAGGATCGGCCTAGCTTACTTTACGGGAACACAACACCAATTATACATCGAGGGAAACTGGCCCAGCAACCTAACGCCAAGCCCCTCGCTTAAATCAGAGAACCATTCAACTGACCTAGTGGGGCAAGCCTCCACTAGGAAAAAGGGGGAGGAAGAAAGGGAAAAGAAAAAAATGAGAAGAGAAAAGGAAGAAAGAAAAATAAGGAAAAAAGATAAAAGAGAAAAAAAAATGAAAAAATTAATAAAAAATTTGAAACTTTGAAAATATTATTAAAAAATATTTGCTTCATCGCCAATTATATTACATAGGATAGTTGGCATTTACACTAACCACTTCTGGTCAAAATTGGACGAATGTACTCAATTAATAAAACGTGAAAATGTTTATGACTCAATTGATAAAATTGAAAAATTTATGACTAAATTGATAATAATACAAAATGTTTATGACTTTTTGGACAATTTTCTTAAATTTTCGTAACCCATCATCAATCATCCATCATCCATCATAGGCAATTCAATGATGGATCTACTTTGCTCTGGGCTCGATTGTTATATCCATATTGCCTATTTGAGTAGAAATAAAGCATAATGTTTGCGATTGTCTATTTGGTATGGCATTTTATTGTGCAATTACACAACGTTTCATCTTAACTAAGCACAAAGACACGGTGCAATGTGATTTCTTTCTCGGCTACATGATGTTTCATTATGTTTGAGTGAAATAGTACCTTTAAGCAAAAAAATTGCACTATTTCATTCGGACAAGGTAACTGTAAAATGAAAATGCTCTTATCACTATTTGAATGACAAAAAACACGCTCATGCTCCGAGACGGTCGTCGACCACCATGGAAACTACCTTGACAATGAGTTAACAACGTAGCCAATGAATTATCAGACAAAAATATCCCTGATGATTTCTGGAATTTAAGACATGGTAACAACATCGCCAATGAATCATCAAACCATTGGACATCCACTTCCCACTACAACTTCAACAAGGTCTAAATCTCAATACAAGATGTCAAGCAAAAACATCAAGCCCAATAATTTCACTTGCCCTGCTACCAAACTAACACAACTAAAGCATTATAGCACGATAAAAAAAGAGAATAATCCTTCTCCTGCCCAATCTCAGGTATTTATATGCCCCAAAAAACCACACAAATTATTATCAGCTCTTGCCAAATGAGCTCCTTTCTCCTTCAGCAAACCAGCAACCTTACCACAAACAACATACTCGAAAAGCTTCTCAGCGCAGGGAACTCTACAAATGTGAACTATAGTATTTCTTTCCTTCCATGAGTAATAAATGACACCATTCCATGCCATCTTTCATAAGACTTTCCAGAGACCTCCCCTTTGATGTCTGCAACACCCACATAAACTCAGCATCACAATCGCCAACAAAACCTCCCACACCACATAGCTGCAAAAGCCTACTTCATTTTTCAGAGGAAAAAGAACATTCAAAGAACAAATGTCTCCTTGATTCGGGCTTCAATCCACAGAGGACACAAATATCATTCACATTCTGCCATTTGCAAAATCTATCACCAGTCTGCTGCAACTTGGTAAGGATAGCAAGCCAAGATACAAAGCAAAATCTCGGCACATTTGGATTAAACCAAATTAGCCTATGCCAAGTTAACTCGGCCTTCTTCTCCCTAGTTAAGCTCCAACCATCAGCATGAGTGAAGTCACCAGATTTTGAGCCTAAGAAGACCACTCTACCTAGTTGAGACTTGAGAGAGGCATTAAAGTTCCACACAGCTCAACCTTAATTTCAACCAGATCATCTGATCTAGCAGTGGTTTTGCCAAACTACTGATTCCCTCTTTCAAAGCATAGAAGCAATGACATTTAAAGACTTCGATGAGAAATTTGAAATCGACCTAGTTAGGCTGTACCCAAGCAGTTTGCCGGCATCTATGGTTTGATTTTCGTTTCCGAATCGTGGTTATGTGAAAAGTTGCTCCTTAGTATTGAAACCAAAACATATGGCCGAGATTGTAATCACTACTATTCAGTAATGAAGTTTACTGATATGTAAGAGCACATCTGCCAAGAAATCAACAAGTCATGTCACACGACTAGCGCGGAAACGCGAACAAACGAAAAGATTTGAGTAAGAATAAATTACAGCCTACCCCTCCATTTGCTTCGCCATCCTGGCGATCTTCTCCGCTCCTTCGTTGCCTACTTCAGCAACGTTTCTTCTGCTCTTTAGCGGAGAAAGCCCCCAAATCCGACAGTACCTCGTCCTCCCCCACGAATCGGAATAATCCATCGGCGAAGAGTCTGGATCGTACTTCGTGGTGGACTTCCAACGCCATTTTTCGGCCGGATTCCGCTTTGGCAGCGGGGCAATTGCGTCCTTCGAGGAGCAGTTGATGGCAGCGATTTGGCTCGACGACGAAGAGGTCCTTGGTCTGGGAAATGAGGTCTTCCACCGCGGAGTCACCTCACCGCGGAGTCGTCGGTGTCGGAAAGTAGGAGAAATCAGCCATGGCTGCTCTTGTGATTGTGGTCGCGAGGGTTTTGTTGGGTTCTTGCGGACTCTGCTTCTGCTCTGTGAACGCGAGCGGTGGGGAGGGAATTGTGCTCAACCGAGAGCTTCTCGTCGACTTCCTCAAACGACTCTCGATCCCAAGTGATCATGGCGTTGCAGGCTTGGAGCTCGAAGCTATGCGGAGCGGCAGATGACGATAGAGATGGGAAATCACCCCCATAAACAAGGAGGAGAGGCGGAGATTATGCCGGCAAAATGTTTTTCCATGGGAATCGTTTGGTACAGTTCCGGTATGCGAATTGTGTCTTAAATGTCACCTCAAAGGTCGGATTAGAGCCTACTAAATTGCGTTAAGTCATGAGAGCACCGTAATCTTGTTATTGATCGTTTAACTGGAATTTGTAATCGGGTATCAGCTCGTGATGTGAACCCGGGCGAAGATGAATCTCTGTGGCAATTTAGAATCAAGTGTTCAGTAGGAGTACTTTTGCTTGGACATTGACATAAAGAGAAAAGGTGCACATCAGCTTGTTTTACAAGTTAATAATGGCCTTATATATATATAGTCCATGAAATGGAACAATTTGAGGGTCAAAATTGAAGACTTTGGTTGCTTATTAAGGCAATGGCAAAAAAAGTCTATGAAATGGTATGATTTGAGAGTCGAAATTGAAGACTTTAGTTGTTCGTTAGGACAATGGACAGTGGTAAATGGTACGATTTGAGAGTCAAAATTGAAGACTAGTTGCTTGTTAGGACAATGAACAGTGGCAAATGGTACGATTTGAGAGTCGAAATTGAAGACTTTGATTGCTCTTTAGGACAGTTGATAATGGCAAATGGTACGGTTTGATGGTCGAAATTGAAGACTCTAGTTGCTCGTTAGGACACTTAGGACAGTGGACAGTGGCAAATGATACGATTTGAGGGTCGAAATTGAAGACTTTCGTTGCTCGTAAGGAAAGTGGATAGTGGCAAATTGTACGATTTGAGGGTCGAAATTGAAGATTTTGGTTGCTCATTAGGAAAGTAGACAGTGGACAATGGCATATGGTACGATTTGAGGATCGAAATTGAAGACTTTGGTTGCTTGATAGGATAGTGGCAAATGATACGATTTGAGGGTTGAAATTGAAGACTTTGGTTGCCCATCTGGCCCCTTTCATTCACTCGACCGTTGTGCTGTGTGGGACCTTTTTGTTTGTCATATTAATGCCGTTTTCCCTTAGAATTACGATAAATGTACATTTTCTTTGGTCACTTATAACAAATGTAATTTCCGTTGTGTAATGCATTCAAAGAAATTAAGATTGTTTAGAATTTTGAGAAGTCTCCCTTATTGAGAGGGAGATAGAGATGGACTTGGCCCTTGTCTTGTGCAGATTGTTGCTCCCAGACAATCACAGCCATCTGGATTGTGCATTAGCCTAACATTGCTGCCTACTATTTTCCTACTGCTGGGTTTGTTTATGTTGAAACGGATAGAAACCAGAGACAAAAGTATATTGTCGTTGGCACCATTGATATCTAGGAAAATAACTTAATTTCAAAGTACAATTGGTTGTATTTTGCAATATTACGGAAGTCCGTTTGTTACAAGAAACTAATGAAGTCCCAGCATGTCGACAAAGGCACAACCAAGCTTTCATTGCTGTGACCAAAGGAACAAAACTTGAGATGTTTTGGATCATATGAACGCAATTTAAGGAATAAATAGCCAGTCATGCATTTCTTCTTGTTCTATCGGTCTCAACTTTGTGTCGAGATAAATTATGTGCTCAAGGAGACCCGTTGAAGATAATTTCTACTCATAAGAATATTATATCGTTGCACGCCAGAGCAAATTTTTAGTACTTGCCGCACATCAACTATCATAACCGGCACTCAATCATCCATAGGCAATTCAATGACGCATCTACTTTTCCTTAGGCTTGGTCGTTTTGTTCATATTGCCTAGTTAAGTAAAAACAGAGCAAACTGTTTGCTATTGTGTATTCAATACCCCATTTTATCATACAATTACACAAAGTTCTGTCTTAACAAAGCATAAAAGGTGAAGCAATTCGACTTCTTTTTGACTTTACGACGTTCCGTTATTTTCGATTGAAGAAATTAACTTTTAAGAAAAGATTGCACGGTACAACGTTGCACCATGCATATCCCCTGTTGCTGGGACCATTCAAGACAAGATCTCACAAACAACAAAAAAATTATTCACTCATTGTGTAGAAATATACACATCGAAACGACTGGATGGATCATTTCTCTATGTCCAAACCTTTTCAAAATTTTTCTCGTTATTCATTCTAAAATGTGAATTCTTGGCGCAATTAAAATGCTTTGAGAGTGAATAATAGATCATGAATCTTTGCACTATTTCAATGGATACGGCAACTATAAGATAAAGATGCTCTTTTTACTATTTATATGACAAAAAAGCATGCTCATGCTCCGGAGCGGTTCCATTTAGTCCCTTTCCCCTCCCTAGCGAGCGACGAGAACGAGATTTCACACTTTAGAGATGGGCATTTCCGTCGCCTGAGGTCTTTTCATTTTCCGGTGGCGGTGGGAATCGGCCTGGTGGAATGTCAATTTTTCCCCCAGGTCTCATTGGGGAGTTATGGTGCTTTTCTTAATTGATGGACAAATAAGTTAGCGGAGTAGTTTAATTCGTCGTCTTTAATCTTACTCATCGAGTCCATAAAAATCATTGCCAAAAGGTGGGCCATTCTTTAAGATACTTCTAGCTTCAAACAACGAAAATATTAGCCGTTTATTTGCCTAGCGCTTTTATTTGACTAGGGTGTTTTAAAAAAAATTAATTTCGAATAAATTTATTACAAATGTACTGATTTTGAATTTTTTTGTGATATCAACTCAATCTAATATTAGTTTGACAAAAAAATTACATGGCCTTGTTATTAAGTCCCTAAACGTGATCGCCATGAGCTAATACCTCACTTTACTCAAATGCGGTAAAAGAATTGACAAAAAAGGTGAAGTGCGGTAAAATAACTTGATATGAGTTGGGTAAAGAATATATATTATCTTATTATTGATCCGGGCATGACCACCGTGAGCTAATTTTCAAAATCAGAATCAAAGTCTAATTTCAACTAAAGAGAATTACACTGACAATATTAAAGACGGAAATCGACAAAATGACCGCTAAATGAGATTTTTCATTTTATCCTTTTCTTTGTTATTTTTTTTTGTCTGTTAATCTAAAAGAAAATGCAAGCTAAAAATTCAAATTGTTTTGAAATCTGAAGACAATGACTCTTAAACTAGATGAATTCAAATCAAATGAAATTCAGCCAAAACTATTTCTAAGATGCAACCGTCTAGCTAGGAATCACACTTTCCAATCGTTTTCCTTCCGCATTTTATTTTTCATTTTATTTATTAATTTTAATATACTATTTTATTTCCTTTCGTTTCTTGCTTAGTTCAGCGCCGTCACGCCACAAAGCACGAGTTCTTCTTCTTCTTCGTCATGAATTTGCTACCGTTCCACTTCTTTTCTTTTGTTTTGCAAACATTCAGAAACTATTACTCAATTGCAGAATTACAAAACTCTCCACTTCTTCAAGCCTCCATCGTTCCCTCTTTCATTTCCGTTCAACTTCCTAGCCAATCAATTTTATTTTTTTGAAATTTTGTGAAATCACTGCCCATTATTCTAAATGTTAAGCTTTTAGATGACGGCAATGTTTAATATTTAATTATTCTATCAATTTTCATATAGGTGATTCCTAGCCACCTCTAAAATTCAATCGGCATATGTTCACGTTTGACAATAAGACTAACGAAATGGACTGAAGCGGAGGTTGAAAATAAGCAAAGACAGAGCAGGCAACGTCTCGGGCGGAGCATCACAGCAGGTCAATTCAATGGTGCAATGAGAGGATCAAACACAGACGTCTCAGTCTGAACACGTAAGAATCAACCAAACATCAATACGCAAGGATTTTAATCAATTTCACACGCAGGTTTCACTCAAAAATTGTCGAACACATGGTAGACAATTTAATCTAATGATCTAAACGCAGGAACATGCCAAGAATTTGTCTCCATATCATCACCAAAACACGATGAGTTCAAATCGATAGCGGAAGCTCGGCTACATAAGATCTGTACACAAGCAGTATGCAGGATTCGCGGCCTCTGTTATTAAGCATAAACAGAGCAGATATGGTTCGTTAAGTAAGGATGTTTACCTGCAATAATTATCGATTGAACCAGAGCAAAACAGTCACAGAAGCAAAATTTGAAGGCGGGAATCAGCGAAAGAGTAAATGGCGAACCGCGGCTCCAGCTCTTCAGCGACAATGACTGAGAACAAGACGAACAGAACCTTTTTCTCATGGCAGTGGAGATGGATTGAAGCGACCATCGAAGGCAGCAACTGCGAGCGATGTCCAGAGAAGAAGAATCGAGTACGAATTCTCTGGAATTGAATTCTAGAGAGAAGGATTCACCAAAGTCAGTTGGATGAGAGAGGAAGCTAGAGGGAGAGTCGGTTCTTTTGCCAACGTCCCCTTGCCAGAATTCCTTCGCTCTTCTCAGTTCCTGTACGTGCGCGCTTTATGGGCCAAACTCTCACGGGCTTTGTGGGCTCCGACCTAAACTTGCAAATCTGGGCCTGTGCAGAAGTTGCTTAATGCGACTTTAAATTTGGGCTTCATGGGCTAGGCTGATGGGTAGCCAAATTCCCGATGGGCTTGGCTAGTGGTCTCGGCTTAGTGGACCGGGCTGAAGTGAACGACTTAGACTTAATAGATGGGCTCAGGCAAATGGGTTTAGGTCCTCGCATAAACGGCCAAGTTGGACTCTGTCGTTTGTTGATTTATTATTATTTTTCTTGGTTTTACAAAGACTGAAACTTGACTTCTTGGCAAAAATTCAGATGTCAACAATAATTCAACATATCAAATGATCATTCTTTGAGAAAAGAAGAAAAGTTTAAATAGATAAATCAAATGACATTTACCAAGTACATGATTAGCAAGCATGGTAAGAACTTTAGGAAATTCTCCTGCGCCATGTTGGTTCTCAACATGATATGCTGCTTTATGAGAGAGAATTCGATTTTTTACCGCACAAACATAAAAGAAGATCAAAAAAGCAAAAGTAATATGTATATTTTTCACGAGAATAATTTGTCATGGTTCTTGTCCAATATATCTCCAAATGCAGATTTTGTTTCAAATGTCAATACAACTATTGTTTGTATAATTTGTAAGGTGACAAACAACTAAAGCAAATGATCGAGGTGCGGATGAGAGTCTAGTTTGAATAAAGTTATGGGAACAATGTACCACTGGTATGGATTGTTTAACTAGAACCCGTAAACAAGTTTCAGCAAGTGATGTGAGCCCTGGACAAAAAGAAAAAAAAAATCCTTGTGGCAATTCGGATAGTGTTTGATTGTAGTACTCTTGCCAAAACATTGACATAAAAGGCACACATGAGCTATGTTTAAAAGTTGACAATGGCTTTATAAATAGATGTGACGAGAGATTAGCTAAAGAAAACGAAGTTTGACATAAATAACTCTAAAGATACTACGAAGAAGCAAGTACATTTAAGAAAATAAGGGATATACCAAACTCAGTTTTTAAGGAAGTTCTAATATTTGCATAAATTGAAAACCTTGCCTGACCAAGAGTTCCTACCTCTCCTAGGCTGCCTTTGACTAGGCCGTCGCCTTCTCCTGGCATATCCTTCAAACCAATCATGTTTCCAAGAGATGAATGCATTTCCGATGACCACTCCAATCACTAAGCCACTCCCATACCCCATAAGAACAATCTTCCAATTGAGTTCAATTGGTGATCCCAAGTCTTCTTCTTGGTAGGTTGAAGGTTGTCCTGACTTATCCGCTGAATCTCGACATTTCGGGGATATGAATTCCCCACATAGTCCTGAGTTTCCTTCAAAAGAATCATTCTAAAAAGTATCGAATTGTTTCCCTCTAGGCACAGACCCGGTCAGATTGTTGTAAGAGACGTTCAAGAAAGAAAGGAACCCGAGTTCTGTTAGCTTCTGGGGGATTTGTCCCATGAGTTTGTTTCGAGAAAGGTCCAATGACTCAAGCGCCGTGAGATTCCCCAACGATGGTGGGATGTGACCAGTAAGGAAATTGTTGGAAAGATTTAGTCCTTGTAGTACCTTGAGATCTCCTATGACACTAGGGATCTCTCCTTCGAACGAATTGCTGGAGAGATCGATGACTGTGAAGACTTTTGAGATCTTTGGGTAATACCATTCAAGCCCTTTGTAAATCACTGTCATGGAGAAATCGTAAACGCCATAGTAGGTGAACGCAAGGTATGGTCTCTGCCATAG